>JAZHFQ010000533.1:1272655-2545310 GCA_038387885.1 Spodoptera picta
TAAAAGTACAAAGTCTTTTACGACTATTGAGTGGAATTCTCTCTAAAGGTATAAAATGAATCGTAAAAGTCTAGACGTGTGTAGTAAATCACAAACAAGTTATATGAAACAAATGGTGGCCGTATGTTTAGTTGCTATGTCGGATATCCAGTGTGTGAACTCTATAGCGCGATATAGTTGACATGTAATTAAGCGTTTTGTTAAGCTTTCAAAATATTATATGATGTAATTAAAATAAAAATGATTACTTTATTATCTACTGTTTTAATACCAACTTGTCGCAAATATGATTTAAAAGTTCAGTTGAATGACTTCAACCTGTAACATAAATGATGTTAAGACGCTAATAAGTTTAGAATAACATTTACTTGTATGTTAAAATATTTTTCACATTATTCGTACAATTTGTAACTTTAAACTTTTCAACATGAAGTACTGAATAAAGTACTCTATCTCCTTCGCACTTACTTCTTTTTTTAATGGCGCTTAAGAACAACAGGAAAATTACCTATATTAAAAAAAAAGTTATTTATACTCATTTATTGTAAGGGGTTTTTGTGCACATTTTGTAACGATGTCAATCCCATCGTGCTTTTACATAACAAATCTATTTAGAACTTAAACAAAACCACTTAGTCTACGTATCTATCTATAATAAAAAAGATTTCCAATAATATAGTTTCTATCTACCTATCACAGTGACATAGCAAAACGTTACCACACACAAACACGACAACAATTCATGTGAACGTAAATCTCCCACACTTAGATACTATCAATGGTCAAGTTGGAAAAACAAAGTAATAATCATCAAGCAGCCATCTTGAATTAGTTTTGTTTTTCGTGAACAGTTACCGATGAAAACAATCGTTATGATTCTCGTCTATTAAAGAATAATGTTTATTTTTAGGAACATGATAATAAATAGATGGTAGATATCCCACCCACACTCACAAAGCGCTTCGTATCAAGGTTCCTTGTGCGTGCTGCTAGGGAGTGGAATTCTATGCCACATTTTATATTTCCTGAAGGGTATAACCTAGGTATATTCAAGACCCGAGTGAATGGGTTTCTTATGGGGCGATGTGCTCCAACGTGGACCACATCATCGCTAGCTGCCAAGCGAGATGGTAGTCAAACGTCGGTCCATCAAATATAAAAAAATATAAAAAGTTTTTTGTTTTATTTTTCACAGCAAGCAGATTGTTATTAATTCTATAACCCACCCACGTTTAACTTATTACATCTACAGATCCATGTAATTGTTTTATACAAGTCGGGTGAGCCAATAGTTTTATACAACTCTTGAATTTTTGTAAAAACATGATTTTAATAGTAATCCCTACGTTTCTTGGTCTAACAAAGCCATTTTTGTCTTGTATTTCTTAAAATACATCTACAAATTGGAATGATAGCTTGTTTAATCTTCAGTAAGAAGTAAATAGACAAAAACATCTATTCTGATGTCTCAAAAGTATCTGATCCAATACCCTTCGGTTAGGTATGACCTATATTTCGGCATTATGCTCAATTTCTAAATATTGAACACTAATTTGGTACATTGGCCTACAAGTAAAGATTGTATGTGGTTTAGGCGATATTTATTCATATAAATTAGTTTGGTTAATAGCCTTCCACGCCTATTATAGCCTGTAATAAGGCTTCACTCGTTGTTTTGTTATACTGTGATATGATTAGGTGCCTGTAATTACTAACGATAAATAATATGACATATTGTAATATTATCCGAGACCAGAACATGTCTCAAAAATACAACTGGTGGTAGCATTCACAAAATTTTCGGTAACCTAACGTGTATCCCCAAAGGTATCTGTCCACCGTGGGGATTATTTCTGTTGATGAACTAGCAACATTAATTATCGCTAAGAATAGTTAATACGTTTTATAATTGTATTTTTGCTCTCCGCCTACGCATCAAAGGATAATAATTATGTAGAATGTATATTTCGAGATTTCGAGAATTTATAAATTAGATTTGTTCAATAAGTTTTCTATTCATATTCCAAAGTATCACAATAGTGTCCTAATAACATGAAAGTCACTTAAACTGGCACAGTTTGGGAAAGGTTCTACGGCTACGCGGCTACGGCGTAGCAAATTTCGTAGCAAACTTACTACGCGATAACAATCGCATTTAATTTTAGTTTCTACTAATTAAACTGTCAAATACCAAGCGGTCACCGGTGACCGCAACCTATTGTTCTATAATTGTGTCTGCAAAACCGGTACTCGACGAGTTAAGTGTTACTTTTGTAGAGAAATGGTCATGCTTAGTTATAATATTTCTAAAATTATAACGCTGTAGGCATTTATATGAAGACTGAGTATTTTCTTAATGACCTCGTTAGTAGAGTTAGAAGAGCGGTTGTCGAGTCCTCGGTCCAACGTTCTGACTTTTTAAAAAAAATCTGGTGTTATTACCATTATGTGTACATCTTTATCGACGCTATCCTAAGGTACAAAAGGTTATGTTCTTTACTAATAACTAACTTACGTATGATTCTTAAAGCCTAGAAAACATAACGAGACAAATAATTGTCCTCGACTTTTAATAAAACAAAAAAGGTCGGTAAACAATGTAGAAGTTTGTTTCATTAATAGTCTGTAGATGGTAGCACAGTTATAAATAATTCAGGCTCACTAAACCGCGTGCTACAGCCTTCGAGCGACCGCTTGTAATCACTTGCTGTTCAAACAATTTCTTTTTATTGCTGTTGTCATGAATTCCTTGTTTTAAATAACGAGTATTATAATGACAGTGCTTGAAAAGTTCATAGTCACTAATAATGTATTTTTCTATCATCATCACTATTTTACTGCACGGTGGGCAACCAGCCGTCGTGCAACGTGTGGTTGGATTCCCGCACGGAACAACGCTTTGTGTAATCCACAAATTGTTGTTTCGGGTCTGGGTGTCATGCATATGCGAACTTATATGTTTGTAAACGCACCCACGACACACGCTACGCTATTAAAAAAAATACTATCATCATATCTGTCACCAGACGTCCTCTATTGTTCCATGGTTTTATAGGGACTTTAAAAATTGATTTCCTAATTTTATTTATTAATTAAACTTAACAATATGACACCTTACAGCTAATTCCAATGTCATGTAATATTTTTTTACATATTTAGTTAATAAAACTAACATAACTTAAAATATTGTAATAATTACACTTATATACTGACATTATAGCCAAATCTTTACCATTAAATAAAATCAATAGATATAATTGAAATACAACTCTGTCTATCCCATCAGACAAATTTGACATTAAAAGTATATTAAATATTTCTATAACTGTGCTATAAATAAAAATTTACTCCGAAGATAGTTTTTATTTAATTTTAGGCCAAAGGGCCTACGTGCTGAACATAGATAATTCAATAAAAGATAAGTAAATTACTTGAACTGAATACTTGAACATCATTACAAAGTAGAAAGCAAAGTTCGACATAATCTTAGGGAACTTATAATGAAATCGTAACTTTCAGCCAAAAAATCGGATAGAATTTAATTATATGGAGATCGATAGAAGTTGTTAAAGTAAGTGAAATTGTTAGAGTTTGTTAAGGAAGCTAAATATTTAAACTTATTTATTTACTCATTGAATATCTTTTTTCTTCTTAGTTAGTTAACTTAAAGAACGTCATATCAATAAGTGTTAGGGCATAAATGAACACGCAAGTTTTAATCGCTTTAAATATATGTCGCAGAATCAACAAAGATGCACAGCTATCGAGTATCGTTATTTTAGAACAACGCCATCTGTTATCATTTGTCGGAAACGTCAAGCAGTGTGCTTGGGGTGATGGTCGGTACGGGGCGTGGCATGTTGGCATTTGAAAGGCGTCACTTTTGAGTTGGACACGAGGGTGAGCGGTTGTTCTGCCAGCTCGTACCGAACTTACCGCGTTTTCCGAAGTACCCCCAATGGGTGCATATTCTTCGACATATATATTATAAAAATTGTACACAAACAGTTTATACGCGGCTAGCGACACCAGCCAATACTTTGCGACATATGCATCAATCTAAACACCCATACAATACATCTGTATGTGCAGACACAGGCTCGCCTTCGTACACCTCAATAATACGTTACATTTATTTTTTATTTCATCATCATCATCAACAGCTTATAAATGTTCACTGCTGAGCAAAGCCTCTTCTCACATGGAGAAGGTTTGAGCATTAATCACCACGCTTGCTCAATGCGGGTTGGCGATTTCAAATTTATAATTAGAAATTATAAGCCCAGGGTTTCACACGATGTTTTCGTTCACCGTTGGCCAGTGGTGTCTAACTAATCTTAGAAAGCACATATAACTCGGAAAAAGTCATATTGGTACTTGCCGATGGTAGGTTTCGCACCCGTACCCTCATGCATGAGAAGCGAGCCTCTTAAACCTCCGGGCCACCACGACACTTTTTATTTATCCTGTTTAATTTCAGATATCATCCTATGATCCATTTACTTTTTGCTATTTTGGCAGAAAAATGTTAACTGACTTCCTCTAGCTTCGTAAAGTTTTAAAGATAACCTATTACTTACGTTATTTATGTCATAATGTACTTAGTTGAATATTTAAAAGGTCTCCACAAATAGATTGTTATTACAAGGTTCTGTTCAAGTAAAAATAGACTTAGGAAATGTCAGTTCAAATGTCACTTACTAAGAACAACAGCAGTTAAGACATAACTGAACCTTGAACTAAGTTCAGTTTGTTTTACAAAAACCATCAACTACAGTTGTCGAAAATAAGGTTAAGTTTGCGTAATCTATGTCGCAAGCCTTCTTATTGTTGTTTTTGCCCACAGTTGAGGCCTTACTATTAAACAAATCTTGCGATCCATCGTATTCACTGAAGCTATAATGATGCCTGACTAAGTGATTTTATAAAGACATTTCGAATGCAAATGATACATATCGCTTTGTTCGACCATTATAACCAAAATGTTTATATTAAAATATGTGTCTATTTTTACGGTAATCTAAGCTAAAATTAATTTCAACTAAAAATAAATATATGCAGATAAAAAAATACAATAAAAAATAAAGTCACGTCTTTTATACCCGAAATGGTAAGTCAATGTGCATATTACGGCACTTAATGCCCCTGTACAATATGACACCCACTTTTCACTATTTTTGTTATAAGTCCCATGTAAAAGGGGTGAGCCTATTGCCATATACCGGCCACAATTCCAGACTCCATGTTACTACTGTCATTTTTTAAATCCCAGTTACACTTTGCCGGATCTCAAACCCGAGACCTTTTGCCCGGCAGTCGTACTTGCGACCACTCGGCCAACAAGGCAGTGCAGATAAAATATGTTTTTAGAAATGTAATCGCCTGAACTATCATTTTCCCGTGCAAGCGTATATTATTGTGACATTCTTAGACACTGATGTGAATTTATCAAAACCGTTTTTTATGTTCAGGCACATATTGCTTAAAAGGAGTCCCCAAGCACGATCACCAAATGTAATCATAAATAACAATAATAAAAGGATTTTACTTTTTTTTTCATTTTTCAGTATTAAAATGGCATGCTTATGTATTGACACTTTAGTCGGTACAAAAGAAAAACGACATCTTCAAACTCAAATTGATACTTTCGTATTCTGAAATGATACTTATGTCAAGTACTACGATTTGCTAACAATTAGTACCTAAGTATCTACCTGTATTGTATAAAATAAGGCAGTAACATTTATGTAGAAATTGGATTCTGAACGAGTTAAAATCTTAAGGTCTTTGTTATTCGGTATCTGCTTTATGAAATTGTTCTCGTTATCTCATTTGGAGAGACTTTGTGAATTCTTTATGTGCTGAATTTGGTAGAATAAAATGGTGAATATATTTTAATCTGTATTTTTTCAGTAGAGGATTTTTGCTATATAACGATAGTAGTGTGTGATAGTGAACTATATTTTGCCATTGATATCTTAAAGATGGTGAAAATGATGATTTTTTTTTCGATAATACATTATAGGTAAGTTTCATAAAACAAGTCACATCATACCTGACTGTAGCCACCTATAAAAAAACGAAAGACTTAATAATATTTTTTTTATCAAATGATCATGCTTTATGATAATACTGTATTCATATTACCTATATGCAACTGTAGTTACATGATTTCATAGCGTTCATAACAAGACAGGAAGATTATATTAGCCTTTCTGTTTTTCACAGTATTCTACTTATAATTACTGGGTTTTTAAAAAAAAACTCCCAGTAGTAGCATGGAGTCTGGAACTGTGTCCAGTATATGGCAATAGGCTCACCCCCTATTACATGGGACTTATAACATAAATAGTGAAAAGTGGGTGTTAAGTACATTGTACAGTGGTATAATGTGCACCTCTGCCTACCCCTTTGAGGATAAAAGGCGTGATATTATGTCTACTTATACCTGCTATAGACTGCTTCGTTAGCCGTGTGGTCGCAAGTGCGACTGCCGGGCAAGGGGTCTAGGGTCGGGCAAAGTATTACTGGGTTTTTAAAAATCTTTGTAGTAGCACGGAGTCTGGAAATGTGTCCGGTATATGGCAATAGGCTCACCCCCTATTACATGGGACTCATAACATAAATAGTGAAAAGTGGGTGATACATTGTACAGTAGCATTAAGTACCGTAATGTGCACCTCTGCCTACCCCTTCGGGGATAAAAAGGCGTGATGTTATATTTATATTATTTATCATATTATTTTCTTCTTATACCTTGTTTTCATCTGATTCCTAAATCGGGACACAACTTAGCTTTCAAAAGATAGATATAATAATAAATCGATTTCAATTTTTGATTTCGCTCACGTTTTGCGTAAAATGGGAAGGGACTAAAAATATTCTGGTGAGAGTCTAACCTTAGCGTAGGTACGGAATTGATTTTGATGTCATTCAATATTTTTTGATAAAAATATTTCTTCATTAGTGGTTCCCACCCACCTATTTATTCATATTAACACGTCAATAAATATTTTTATCAAATATTAAAACGTTCGACAACTACTGTTTGTTGCAATTATCGACAATAAAGTGTTGAAAGTATGTTTATAGAATTGTAGACTCAATAGGGTTGTATTGTTTTCAATTTAAAATTGTTATGATTAATGAATACTTTTATGACATTGATATTACGTCATCACTTTAAAAACAGCATTAAAAAACCGACTTTAACCCTCTCTTTGTTTGGAGTTAGTGGTATACTAAAACCTAACAGTAATAATTACTTTCCTAAAAACCGTATCAAAATCAGTTCAGCAAATCCTGAGATAATTGCGCACATAAATAAACACAAACAAATATACAAATTAAACTGCAAACCTCCCCTTTTTTGTTTGGAAGTCGTTTGTTAAAAGAAATGGAAATATTTAGTCACGTTCCTTGTTTGAGGAACAGAAACTTGATCATATAAACATACATTAACATGTGGTACATCCACACCAAACAACCAGGAAACGGCCTTCGTGCCTCTAATTAACGGAATAATGAACCTCACCCAACATTTTCAAAGATTAATAGTGCCAGAACATGTATGTTCACAACAAAATTAATTTTACTCATCAAGGATTACTTTTATTTACTAATAGACGTATTTTCGGAGTCGCGGAGAACCTAACGGGTTGCCGGGGCTCCGGTTCGAAGCGCAGGAGAAGGAGGGGTGGTTTTTAGTCAGGAAGAGTCTGACACTCCCTCCCGCCTCACCCAGGCGGGAGAAGTCATTGGATGAATATTCCCCTTAAAAAAAGTAGAGGTATTTATTTTATAGATATGAAAATATTTATTTGATGTATCAGAAGGAGTCCTACGCTGGGCGCCATTTTCAGATAAACTATATACTTAACTAACAAAAATAACTTCAGAAACAGCGATAACTTACTCGTATAATATTTCTTAGTATCAATTAGTAATACAAATATCTTTATATTATAAAAGAAACCTTGAGAATGTCTAGTCGGCAACCCTAAGCCCGTCCCACGTTGGGCGCCACTCAATGAATAGTCTGATACCCGCGCTGTCACGCGACCTCTGTCGTGACACCGCTTGTTTTGAACGACACGTGCTTTTAATTATGACCATCATTTTATATAGTTGCTGGTTCGCTTGCATTGTAAATTGTGTTTCATTTTAGTTTTTTTTGCAACTATCTATTAGTTTTAATGTCCTTGAACTGACGTGTTGATTTAGTTCGTGCTATGTTTTTTAGATTTATAAGTAGGTCCTGTCACACAACTCGTGGTGAAGGATCTGCTGGAGTGGAGACCGTGGCAACACAGACGTCCTGTTGGTAGACCGCAGATGAGATGGAAAGATGACATCAAAGATGTGGCGGGACAAAATTGGATCCTAAGAGCCCAAAACAGAACTAAGTGGAAAGATTTGAAGGAGGCATGGCATACACCTAATTGGTTGAAAAAGGCTTGAGATGATGATGAGATAAAAAAGTAGGACCTACGCAAAAGATGATCCGTCTGTACGGCTGAGTATAAGATTAAACTGTCAAACACCAAGCGGTCACCGGTGATCGCAACCTATTGTTCTATAATTGTGTCTACAAAACCGGTACTCGACGAGTTAATAAGAGAAAGTCAATTTACACTTAGCAAATACTTTTTTTCAATCTCCTTTGAGTGACAACGACAACAAATCTACAGCTAGGTACCAAATCAGTGAATTTGTTATTCCCACCCTGTTTCTCTTTGTAAATTGGATTGGGTAGGAAGATCATAAAAAAGCAATTTTGAATACAAATTTCTTTCTGCAAAACAAATTTATTTTAGTATTTTCGTTCTACAATAATAACCGCTATTATTTAAGTGGCGTTGTGAGCCCGCCAACATTTTCCATCTGGACTGCCTCATCAATCCACACAGTTTGCCGACACATGTGTAATTTTATTACATTCCCGAGACTACGAGTGTTTAATATTATATTCTGTCCTTATCTAACAATGCTGAAGGAAAAGGGAAGGGCGATGATATGTGCAGTAATTGTTCACTGGTTTTAACGTAGTTTCGTTGGACGGACGCCAGCGACTGATCGGCGGATGAGGTAAAAAGTGATACACCCTTTATGAAAGCTGCAGCTGGATCATCTGTGACACTTTTTATATTTTGTACATGTTACTGTTGGGATTTTGATATATTTTTAAAGTTTTTGTAAGGAACACAAAATCTGTCAATCAATTTCACATAGCGAAATAGAAAAATATTTTTGTAGGCTACAGACTAACTGCATCAGTAAAATAGTAATTTTTTTTTTGAGATCAATTTTAAAAAGTTGATCTTGAAATATGAGAAAACTCCATATTTAATTGCCATTAAAATTCCGTTCACTCCCTCATCAAAGTTAAAATTATCGCAAGGTAAGTACCGAGACGCAGCTATTAATCGTTAAGGAATAACTGTAACGGATTTCCGCACTTGAATACTAATTATTTTGGACGCCATATTTTACCGCCCACAAACCCACATGTGTCAACTGGTACGATCTCTGACAATGAATCTTTATACGTAATTGTGGATTATTAAGAGACGAGGGAATATAATTTTAGACTCCAAGACTCGACGACGAAGAGTTTCGTTTAGTATTGGATAGCATTACCCAAATATTTTTCATTCACATTAAAGTTACGTTTTTATCAAAACGAACATAACCTATCCGTGTACTAAAGACCAAACTCAATTCACCACTTTAGTCGCCCAACAATTTTGGAGTTACAATATAAAATTAACATTCAGATCACATCATCTATAAATATGCATATAAACATTGTCTAGTCGAAACAATAACACATTTGTTATTGAAATAAATTCATAAATACTCAGTTGAATTGACTGTTGCCACTAATGACTGCGTTGATTTATAGATTTGTCAAAATAAAACTAATGGAGACGAAGATTTATGAATAGAAGGGACTGTAGATAAATATTATTTCTGATCTGAATACTTATGAATATGGAGCATGATGAAAGAAAATATTGATATATTTTAATTATTATGAATAAGTAGGAAGTGGGCGAAACGCTGTGGGGATCATAAGTCATTTTCCTGGCAAAATTTTGCAAGATATCTACTCAGAGATATTAAGCACTTGCAAAAACATTACAGATAAGGTTAAGTCTCGGATTTTGGTTTTGCCTTCTAGTGTAGGTAAATTATAGGTACTTAGTTTTTAATTTCGACATCCGTTCGTCTGAAATACTTCGATGTTACAGAGTCCACTACAAGTGGTATATCTACAAGTATCAGTTTTATGTGGGCGTATACTTTATACAATATTTTATGTAAGAAGGAAATACCAGCAAAATCTATTGACGTAACAAAGAGGCTATAAATCAAAAAAGAAAGCCAAAAACATGTGTCATCATTAGGTCCAATAGCCAAGTTCAGAGATAGGAACATATAAACTAGAATTAGGAGATTGTGCGTACTTTGTGTCAAGGGCGAATATTTTATGAGACGTGACGAACGAGACGTAGCTTCCCCTTTATTGCTAAGTCTAGTCATCCTAGTGTCGGCTACTGTATTATGGACTATTTATACAATGTGTTAGGAGTTTATTACCGCCATTTTGTAACAACAAATAGCTACAACTCTATCTGTGTTTGCAGGGCTAATTTCTGCAAGTTTCTGAAATTTGTAGAAATAAGGACTTTCCTTATTAAAATCCATACATTATATCATGTGTGTATGACTTTACGTATGTTGTTTACTAAAAACACATGCATACATATTCGTATGTTTTGTCTATTTTCTTGTATCACCAAAAAATAATCTGAGATTCATAAAAAATAAACTCGATGTCAAATAATATTATGTAGGTACGTAATTTATCTAAGGTCTGCCAATTTCGTATGATCGATCGCTCAACTCTTTTTTTTCTATAAAAAAACCTGAAGCATGTTTAGATACCTATCGTTCTTTCAAAGGCGTTCGTAAATAAATATTGGGGAGTTTTTACGTCTCTCTTGATCTACTTCCTATAACGTTTAATATTTTAGAAAATTATCTTACTCAGATGAAAAACTAGTTTGCACCGCGTAATATTCGAACTGGTAACCAATAGTAACTACAACCTCACAGAAAACTGACGTGAAACAACGCTGGCGTTGTGTGAATGAGGTTACTCAATATTAATAATTAATGGCAAAACAAATATTTTGCTTTTATAGAAATGAATTATGGACAATAACAGTTTATGTTCTTAAAATACGCCTAAACCAGCGTTAGTGCTTCAAATGTATAGACACCAAGGCGACAGTATGTCTATGTAGTGTTGTTTATGCCTATGGTACAATATTGGCTCCCGTCTTACATGGCTTGTACTTCAAGCTATACTAACCAGTATAAACTGACCGTTGAACGCGCAGAAAGATCTTGCAAAGCAAGACCCTAATAAACTGGTTTTGTATAGTTTTATGTAAAGCTTTGTTACACCCGCAAGTTCGGATTTATTTGTCTTATGTAATGTTTAAGTCAGACATAATATAACCATAACTTTCATCACTATGTCTTGGTGTCTGTAACCTTCAATGGGAGTTAAGTTAATTTGTGTTATTATTTACTTTTACAGGATTTCTTTGTCTTCTTCATAGGAATATAGGTACACTTTGGGATAGCTATACTTATGACAGAATTTTATTAGTTGTTTAGGTATAGTCAAGACGAAACTATACACTTCAGAATGAGCCCCCAGCTGCATTTACAGACACATGGCCGAACAATTCAATTTTTAAAGTTTCAAAAGCGCCTAAATTATTAGTAATTGAAATAAATGGTTTGACTTTGACTTTGAGTCATTTTTGTCTAATTAAAATAAATGTCTATGGCTCCAGGGTTACGTGTTCTTCCAAGTAAAGTATTTTTTCTGTGTGTGGTACTTTTCTTCTGTCGGTGACTTATTTATTTGATTGTTTTTATTTTTTAGGAAATTCAATGTGCTACTCACAAGTTATGTTTCTGCCAGCGACAGAGGGTGCAAATGGAAACTATGATCATTTTACTAAATTTATTATAATTAAAATTACATGGTAACTCCTAAAATCTAACTAACCTAAGAGCGAATGCGTTCGATGTTAGAACAACACTGCTTTCTTATCTTAAAATTCTTTATTATAAAATTAGTATGAAGGTTTTATTGAGGTTAAATCTAGTGGGGTGAACGATGATGCAGCGATTCGAATGTTGCAATACTCCGTAGAACCTTCGTTGCATCAAAGTAGGTGTAATGTTCTGATTCAGCAGATCTGGGCTTGCTGACACGGCGTTGATCACGGTGTAGTTACATATTGTGTCGGCACCGATACGTAACATATATGGTGTTTTTTTCACGGGAAGTCTTACACGTGTCGTTTTTTTAATATTATAGGTATTTGTTATTGTTTGAAGTATTTTGATAATATTTTTTTCCTTACTGTAACGTTATTGCCTTGGGCTTCTTAAAGCCATATTATTTTTGTAGAAAGTATCAAAGTATCAATCAATTTTACATTGTTTTACACCAAATATGACGATTTATTACATTGTTTATTGTTATTGTGTGAATAACTACGTGAAATCATTTCGAATGAATCTCTTGAAATGCTGCCATTTTGTTTTAGGTTATATGCTAAGTGTAAGATACTTATGTATATTGAAATGAATTATTAATTTTTAACAAAAAGAACCTATAAATATTATGCTGGTCACGAATTTATCCGTGATATAAATATATGTAATATATACGTGATACTTACATACGTGTTTGTGTCATATCATGCGCTGGATATGCCACTTAGTACGCTCCGGCTCACCCGGCTGTAAAGGTCAAACCTCGCAGCACTAAATGACAGCATCTTTTTCACATTTGGGTATATCAAGGTAAGGTTTATAACATTATGTATCTATATTATAAGCATACTCTGTACCGAGATTTACCTGAGCCACTTATCCAACATTTATGTTCGTGTTTCGAGTCTTTTAGACAACTAGATGGTTCAAAAGTGTCTGTAAATGGTTCTATTGGAATAAATATGGTTTTAAGCAACTTTACATGTAAGTAGTAAGTTAGGTCTGTAATTTTTTTTGTTTCACCTACAAAGGTAGAGGTATATTTAAGTATTTTTTTTTATTTTTATTAGCCAGTCACGGGGTCACTTGGTCCTGATCATTTTGGAGGCGCACGAGCAGCCGAAGCCAACTGCGCAGAGACCCTTTAGACAAGACTATCCCTGCTATAAATCTACTGTATACTTTCATTATTATTATTATTTTTTTATAAAAACGTTGCCTCACGTTAGGATTTTCTCCTGTGTCGTGGGTGCGTTTACAAACATTCAAGTTTACATACATAATGACACCCAGACCTGATACAATAATTAGTGAATCGAACCCGCGACACGCTCCACGGCAGCCGGTTTCCCAGCCACGGCACCAACCGTGCAGTCATATTATTAAAACGCAAAGCGTCAATTACCAGCATTAACAATTTACATAAAAATAGATTGTTATCTAAAGAGTATGCATGCAACCCTGCCCATATTCCTCAAGTATTTTTCATTAGTCGCATTCTAAAAGCCGGTCTTGAGCCCTCTTACCCATAGAGGCAGTCAACTACAAAACCGTTCCATAAATACCTACATCTTACCATGAGTCCCATGGGTCGTGGGTCATTACTATAAGACCCGACACAGCAAGGTCACTCCGGGGTCAGGGACGAAACCAAAAGCACGATTTTATTCGAACTTAACATGCGTAACTATTGACATAATTAGAGGTATACCAACTTTATGTATAGGTATGATTCAACGTATTAGGTGTTATTTTCTTCGAATTCGCTTTCAGTCATTAGTTTTGATGAAACTGTACTTTGTACTTTGCAGGGTTTTTTCTGATTGAAAGATATTGATTGCTATTTGTTTATTTATAGCAATTACAAGTTACAATATTACAATTGAAACACATTTTCTGACGGTGTTCCTAATAGTTTTAGTAGGCAGAGTGAATTTTTTATGCATATTTTTTTGCTCGACTGGACTGCCTCGTTGGCCGAGTGGTCGCAAGTGCGCGGTTCGATATCCGGGTCGGGTAAATTATTACTGAGTTTCAAAAAAAAATCTCAGTAGTAGCACGGAGTCTGGGAATATGCCCGGTATACATATAGCAATAGGCTCACCTCCTATTACATGGGACTCATAACATAAATAGTGAAAAGTGGGTGTTACTTCTGTGTGCACCCAGTGCCGGATTAAGCAAGCGCGGGGCCTGTAGCAAATTTTGTCAAGGGGCCCTTGGTTTGCCATCGGTTCTCATTTGGGCATTGACTAAAATTGGTGCCTTTCTTTTTTCTGGCGGCAGTCGATAATTTATGGAAAATATTGTCTAAAATGACATTACAAACGAAATTGTCTATGGGCTCATGTATGGAAATCTCAGTTTGGACTGAGTTATGAGCGTTGAAAGGAGCTGAAGTCAAACATTTTACTTTGGTTTTTTTATTCAAATTATTCATATTTTTGTCACAATTCCCAAATATAAATTGCGCGCAACTGTACGTCGGGCACAGGAACACCATATCACACCACAATATGTATATTCATATTCCCAGGCACAAATTTTTATTACCTATTTTCTCTCAGTCGAAAACTTTTTATGCTTCTAGAAGTTGTGTCATGAAGCTTCATGAGCCTCAGCTATGTTACCAGTGGTGGGTTGAGTGGTGGTAGCCGTGCGAACATCTAATAAAGTATATTTTGTTCTGCCATTGACTCCTGGTGGGAGACTCATGTACTTTATAGTTCGCATAATCTTTTGAAGAAAGGAAACTTCGACTTTGTAAAGTGTAAATGTGAATATACCGACGTCAGATGAGCGTATAATTTTTTTTCATATAATGTGATCAGTCGAAATATAATCCATCACTTTGTCACTGAATGACGATATCTTTGTACAGAATCTTATGCTAGCTGTAGATTAGAGTATTAACTGTAGTTAAATTAGTGACTAATCGGGAGTAAGTCGGGAGAAATAGACGGAAAAAACATTTTTTCGTGTTTTGACGATTGTCACTGCTCAATTCGCTACCGACGCCGTAGCTGACAAACATAGCATTTCGTGATAGGGCTTAGTAAAGTATTTTGCGGGTTTTCGACTGAGAAGATATTGAAACTTACATGAAAACCTGTCATAGGCCATAAACCGTATACATAGGTATAAAGTGAACACGCTAGCCAAGCAAGCAAAATGTTTTTTTTTTTTACTTTAGCAGTGGCCAGTTAATGTTTGACTCTGTTATGATTCCGTGGCCTTATAAAAAAAGATAAAGAAGTCCACTATAAGCTTTCCTATATTCCTTGAAATCGTTTAACTCGTCGAGTACCGGTTTTGTAGACACAATTATAGAACAATAGGTTGCGGTCACCGGTTACCGCTTGGTGTTTGACATCGTTTAAATTTCTTCATTTAAACAAATGAAGAAATTTAAACGATTTCAAGGAATAAATCAAGTTAAGTCAAAGTTTAAATCAAGTAAATGAAGAAATATGCGTTGTGTACGGTTAACATCAACAAAATAAAAGGAATTATATAGCACTATTTTCACACATCCAATAAACTGCCGCGAAAAAATAAAAAGGCACCACGCTCCATACAAATTTGGTCTTGTCGTTATTTAGGGTATTACATAAAACAAAACTGTTACAAATAAACTTTTCTGGATTTGTTATGGGCAAATTTAGCGATTACACTTTCAATATCGACTTCTTTAAGCAAGTCATGCTCTATATTCAATATTGTGAGATGATTAAGACGTTCTTGACCCATAGTCTTCCTTAATTCATTTTTAATTCGTTTAAATCGAGCTTGGTTCGCCCGCCAATGGCACCAACCAAGCGCACAAATACTAACTTTCCTTTTCTTACACATACAAAATACCGACTATTTGGCTTTTTTTGTTTATTTCGTTAAGAAAAAAATCAAATTACTTGTAGGTTGGTAGTAGTTTTGTAAACAAAACATTTTCTTCGTAAGTCTTGCTGTTGAAGTGGTGTAATTACGAAATACCTATTTGAGCGCGGGGCCCTCCAATCCGCGGGGCCCGTAGCATTTGCTACTCTTGCTACGTGGCTAATCCGGCACTGTGTGCACCTCTGCCTACCCCTTCGAGGATAAAAGGCGTGATGTTATGTTTTTTTTGTTATGTTATTATTTTTTTACAAAGTAACTTATCATAACAATGATTAAGTAGAATTTACTTTAACCATAAGGTAGGAGTTATAAAAACTAGAGATCTTTACTATTTTTTTGTGCACTGTAGGTCAATTACAGTCAAAAAATAGGTATTACCTGCTTTATAACCCAACATAGTACTAAAATTATAATCAAGTTAGCAAGAAGAAACGGTGTTATAACAATTTATAGCGTAATTCATTATTTTATTGCTCACGTAGGAATGGGTCACTGTTCTTATAACTGGTATAATATGAGACCGAGGGTAACAATATCAATTTCACGCAACGAACACATTTACGCTATCTGTTTAGTCGTTTTAATATAACTTGTTATAACTTTGACTGCACGGTTGGTGCGGTGGCTGGGCAACTGGCTGCCGTGCAACGTGTCGCGGGTTCGATTCCCGCACGAGACAACACTTTGTGTGATCCACAAATTGTTGTTTCGGGTCTGGGTGTCAATGTGGATGTGAACTTGTATGTTTGTAAACGCACCCACGACACAGGAGAAAATCCTAGTGTGGGGCAACGTTTTTTTTAAAAAAACAAAAAAAAAAAACAAACTTTGTGGATTCCATATAAGTGCTTTTGTATGAACGATGAGATTTCCTTGGAAAGTTTGTTTTTCTTTGCATGGATGTGTTTTAATGTGTTAGGAGATATGAAAGTAATTTGACTCGACGTAGAGGACTAGGGGAAGGCCCTTGCCCGGCAATGGACGTCTTCCAATGGTTGATGTTGATGTGTTTTTGGGATAGAAGCAAACGAACAGATAGATTCGTTGGTAATAAGTAATTAGCATTGTCCGTGGGCACACGCTATGCCACATGGAGTTATACCTCTAATTGTGTTGCTGCCCTATAATATAAACAATGTATTATTATTACTGTCGCGGAGAACCTAACGGGTAACCGGGGCTCCGGCTCGACGTGCAGGAGAAGGAACGGGGTGGTTTTTAGTCAGTAAGAGTCTGACACTCCTTCCCGCCTCACCCAGGCGGGAGCAGTCATTCGATGATTTTCCCCCCTTAAAAAAAAATAATTATTATTACTAACTTATGCCCGTTTCCCCATTTGACACCCAACTGTGAGACAATTCAATCAAACAATTATCTTTTAAATACAATTCTTACGAAAACTTACAACGATTCAAGAAAACATCACTCTCCGGCCATTTTAAATTCAAGAAACAATACGTTCAAATAAACTTCAGGCGAGAGTGTTATAAAAAGACTTTGTGATATTATCACTCGAAATAAATTGAGAACGGGTTTATACCCGGGATCTGTTATTGTTATTTTTAGTTCTGACATTGTTATTTTAGTTTTTGTTACGGCAATTCTTTGAATCTGTTCAAAATATCTATCACCACTGATACGTTTTCTAATACGTTTCCTTGCAGCTTATTCATAAATAACTATAATTAATAAGTTACTACTTCTTCGTATATTAAAACTAGGAAACCAATTGAATATCGATTGATATAAACTATATAGAAAATTTAAAGTAAAATTAAGAACTAACTTTAATTAGTCTGGTATAGAGGTAGTTAACAAATCATGCAGAAATAAGGTCAAATGTCTAAGAAACAAATATAGTAAGCAGAAACACTTCGTATTTTTATAAAAGTTGATTGATTGCGATGTCGGAAACAATCAACATCTTTCAGACCAACATAGAATGTTGGCAGACTCAAAATTATGATGATATTTCAAAATGTTTTACAATTATTCGTTTGTTTTGTGAATTGTAAATAAAGTTTCCCACATTTTTATTTGAATATGTATATTGCGTGGTTATAGGTAGTGAACTACACAACTTACATTCACAACTTTTATCCTGTTTATTAAACATTAGCTAGAGATTACAGATTCACCAATGGCAGATACCTGTATAAGTCAGAGAGGACATCGTTATCATCATAATAAAATGTATGTGCGATTTGGTGATATAATTAAAGGTCTCATGTTTGACATTCGTACCTAATGCCAAAGTAAAAGTCAAAATTATTTATTTCAATTAGACCAGGAAGGCTCTTTTTAAGGCACTTCCACAGAATCCCAGTTAATTGATTAACAAGACTACTTAAGTTATCCCAACGATGAACTGAATTAACTTACTACCTCTATAATCACTTCAAAGTAATCATAGACTTGTCTCTTGACTAATTTACATTTCAATAGAGACGTCACTTTCTCAAACTTGTAATAGAGCTGTTATTGCAAACATGCCGAAGGCCGAAAGCCGAAGCCGAGTTATCCGTTACAAATGGCATCTCTTAGGAAGACAACCTGATTTACATAAGCACTTTTGTAATGAATTCTCTCCCTGCTACATAATTATTGGGTTCTCTAAAGGATTGGCTGGTGTTTGGTAGTCGGTTTGGAAGTAGAGGTGTGGGTCTAAGACGATTGGAGGCTAATAATTAATGTGATGTGGTGTAAAGACGTTATGATATCTGTAACACATTTGAATTCCGAGCTTAAAGGTAGAGTCAACGGTCAAAAGTCCACTGCCACCGTGAGTGATGTTCACACGGCAATGTGTAAGTAATTTCATATTAATGTGCATAAAAACGCGTGCGTACGCATAACCACATGCACGCGTACGCACACGAATAAAAATATGCGTGTGCGTGTGTGTATAAGCGCTGCAGCGCAACCGATAGTAGTCTTACGGTGGACTTTCAACCTTTGACCTGACAAGCTCTAAAATAGCATTCGAAAAGGCGTTCTTTTGAGCGTGCTCAAAAATGTTAAAGAAATCGAACAGCTGTTGATTTACAAACATACCACAAATAAGTTCCTATACTAATTTTGACCAACATTCCAACACACATGCCAGTAAGTGACAAGTGCGCAATAGAAACATGCTTTCCATTAGCGAAAAAATTATGAACCAACATCATTTGCCAGTTACAAAAATGTCCCTTATTCGAATTTTAAATGTTAAATAAAAATACTCGTTACAATTTCTTACTTAAACAAATTATCATCGTACGCCCCAACAATTTAGGTACCTTCCATACTACAAGAGCATTTCAAGGAAAAGTGATATTAGGTAGGTCGTCAAAGATTACTTTGTCGTTGATTACAGGGCTGTATGACGCACGGGAGCTGAGCACGTGATTTATAGCGCACCGTTTAGGGACATGGCCGAGATACTAACATTGTGCAACTTTAGGACATAGTTGTATGGAAATAGATTACATTATTGCAAAACGAGCTGTGAAGTATAATTATGTAATAGAAAAACTTCGCCTGTCCAAAAGTAGGTTAAAGAATCTTTTTTGAAAGAAGATTTTTGTTGGAATGTTATTAATTAAATCAGGTGATCGGGCAATTCTAGTATCTAACTGTTAGACCTCTAAAAATTTGTAACGACTCACCAAAAGACATTAAAAACCAAACTGCTCATGATTTAAAAAGTATTTATCGTATGTTCAGAATACACATGAAAGTCTTTGTAGCCAAAACAGCCCTTTTCTAAAGTCAGCTAATGTCCACTAAGTCAACACAAAACACAAAATAGTAAACCGCAATTAAAATTAAACAAAATAAAAATTTGATTATCAATGACGAGCTTTTGTCATAAATATTTCAGGGCGGCGCCTGTCCAAGGTTACAGCGTATGGTGACCGTACACCGTAACATAACGTAGCCGTGGTATTTGGCGGCAGATCAAAGGAAACCTTGACAAACAGCAAACCTTTCTGTTGTTAGGCAACAGACCGGTTAAGTATTAAAACCGCACCTTTGCACGTTGCTTTGTTCAACTCCCGCCTTTTGTTTTTGTAAAACCTAACGTAACATAATTGTTTTTCTCGGAAAGGTAGGACCAAGTTATCTTTGACCATGTCCTGTGGAAATATAGTTTGTGTTAGTAGGAAGGTATGTGCAGTGTACTGTGCTTTTTAACTGACTCGAATAAATACGTAAGTATGTTTGTGCGCGATTGGCTGAACCCATTTTGATGTGGTCTTCAGAAATGTGTTTGTTACACCAACGTGAAGGTTTCAGTGTATTAATAAACCGACCTCAAAAAAGAGGTGGTTGAAATTGGTTTCCTTTAAACGTAATTTATAAAATAATTATCTTTTAGGGAACAGAGAGTAAAGTTCCCTAAGATCGGAAAAGGAGGATCCTCCGACCAGGCGAGGTGATCATGCCTGGCGGGCCAACAGTTGTTCGTTGGGATTTTCTATCCATGTTCCATATTCGCATGTAAACTTTACATGTGCGATGTTGGATTTTGTGACGAATCGAATGGCTGCTCCCGCCTGGGTGAGGCGGGAGGGAGTGTCAGACTCTTACTGACTAAAAACCACTCCGTTCCTTCTCCTGCACGGCGAGCCGGAGCCCCGGTTACCCGTTAGGTTCTCCGCGACGTCATCCGTTGATTTATTTTTATCGTCTTTTCGGACATGTGTCGCCACAATCTAATAACAAAAGTTTAATTTAAAAAATTAATTTCTATTGACATGTAAATGAAGTCGGTAAAATGAAAGAACTTATCTTAACAGCTACACATAAACTAGACAATGTACCAAAAATCTCTAACCGAAATCTACAAAAATTTCGATTCAAATAACAAGATAAAGTCGGAAACTGTTATTGCTATCTTCAAGCTACTTAAAGCCAGTGATGTGACGACAAAATGCAATTTTATCAACTTTGAACAAAACGTCTTATGCCAAATGTTGTTTGAACAGTGATTTGGCTCTCAAAGTAAATATTTAACCCAGTTAGTAGGCATAACCACGATCTTGTGGAAATATTTGATGCGCACGAGTGTATAATGTAATCACCTATGTTGTTTCGTTTGCCAAAAATATTGTGGTCTAAGGTTAACAAACCATGTTGTTGACAAACCTTTACTAAGTATTAACAAACCTAATATGACGGTACCAGTATATTTCATTTTATAATGCCAAGTATGTATTTATTTGCAGTAGGAACAAATATATTTTGTCAGCTTTTTAAAATTAGTAGGTAAGTATAATAATGATAATTTATCTTCGGGAACGTAATCAAAGATATTAATTATTATGTTTTTCGAGTTATTTGACAAAGGATATCGACTAATTTCAAGCCATGCTAGAGGCTCATATTCATGGGCAGCATTCCGCGACCCACGACGCAGCGGATATCGCGCTGTTACTTACAGCAGCTACTGATAGAAGCCGAAAAACATATCCAATGATTTAGTATGTCTCACTAAAGTTATAATATAAATTAAGGATATGTCCAGAGATCGATTTTTATCTGCTATCTCTCTTTATAGTAGACCTTTGAGTTGACCACAGATTTCTGATTACAAATTGTCATTGACATCTTTGCGTCCTAGCAATAAGGTTGTTTTTTGTACTTCATCTTGTAGGAATCAGCTTCATCAATCATAATTTCTTATATTGCGGTTTGGTGTCGTACACATTATTTATGTTATGTTATATATCCTTGTAAAATATATTGACCAGATAACACGCAATCCATCCTTCTGAGATAACGCTGACCATATTCAACACGCTGTAAAAAGGAATATTTTAGCTAGATTTTTCATATAAAGAACTTGTATTATCTTTACTAAGGAGTATTTCTCAAGTTAGTGTGTCTACATAAATTATTTTTTAATCTAAGAACGAAATAAAGACGAAGAATACATCTTGTAAATAATAATTAAAAGAGATCTTAACGTTTTATTCTTAGCATTTACTTTCGGTAGATACTGAACTTAAAACTAAAGCACGTTTGTAATAAAAATATTGGTCCTTCGAGACCAACTTTTAAAATACACATTTTATTCACAGAAACACAGTATATTGGTAATAAACAGTTATCTTTTTCGTATTTATGTGTCGTATTATAGTTTCCCTTGCTCGTGGAGAAACGCGATACGTGCCGATACTGTTGCTAAAGTACGCAATCAGGACGTCCGCTGTCGTATTGTTCAAGGGAAACGTTGTTTACGCTGTGCAAAGAGTCGATTTCAAAATATATATTTAGTCGATTACGAAATAGAAATGGTAGGTCAAATGGTAAGTAGTAGATCTTTAGGGTGTTTAAATAAATAATTCTATTTTATGTCCATAGGTGCAAAATTTCAATGTAAAAGGAGTAATCAATGTGTATAGTGTGTCGATTAGATTACGTTACTTGGAAAGAATGCTTTAGCTACATAAAGTATAAGGTATAATAAAAACACAACTCAGTTTATAAAAATCCTGACCAGCATATGACATTTAATGTACAGTGAGACTGAAGACAAAGTATATAAAATTGCTACAAAGAGTAGTTAATCTATATATAATTATAATATTTTTAATTGCGACTAAAAGTCGTGACGTCGACAGTTTGTAGAACCCCTAACAGTTTCCCCATAACGAGCGTCACGTCTGGCAGCTTAGTACAGACTCCACCGGTCTTTGCGTCCTGATGGTACACGACTACACAAAAATTGGTATTGTGTAGCTTATACTTTGATGAAAATTGCAACATTGCACATAAACGATGTTTACTCTTTATAGTGCTATAATGATATTTAAGAAGGACTTTAAATAAAATATTAATAGCCTAGAGCCACGAGAGGACACGAGAATTAGAAGGATTCTTATTAAATTTCTTTTATTAATTCGATTCATTCCTTGTCTCCCAATCTAGTCTCTCAATCTAATCTCATATTTGTATTTTCATGTCCTTATGGTGAATTTGTGGTACTTATTGAGATTCAAAAACATATATACAGCAATCGATTATTAAAAACAATAAAATTGACACGACGATAAAAGGAAACGCTTGTCTTGTCTTTTTCGGCATAAATCTCAGGAAAGTAAGTAATGAACACAGATGATGAATCGGCGATGTTATAGAACATGTTTTTAAATGTCTGCCTCGTTGGCCGACTGGTCGCAAGTGCGACTGCCGGGCAAGGGGTCTCGGGTTCGATTCCCGGGTCGAGGAAAGTATTACTGGGTTTTAAAAAAATTCTCAGTAGTAGCACGGAGTCTGAAATTGTGCCCGGTATATGGCAATAGGCTCACCCCCTATTACATGGGACTCTCATAACAAAAATAGTGAAAAGTGGGTGTTACATTGTACAGTGCCGTAATGTGCACCTCTGCCTAAACCTTCGGGGATAAAAAAGGAGTGATGTTATGTGAAATGTATGTTATGCTATGTTGTTAAGTGCTTATAAATAATTAAAACGTCATATCAGTAAGATGTTGTAGGAAACATAATATTCAATAACTAGGCATACATTAGAGACACTGCTATTTTGTGATGATCTTATGGCCTTTTATTAAGTAGGTAAACTATTTTAGCTAGTCAGTAGCCTGCGCGACATTGCCGCGACCGCGCACGCTGCTCATGAGAAAGAACCCCTCTGTGGTCCGAAACTAGTAGAGCTATTCTTAGTATGTCCACGTGAGTAACCCGCGATTTTTAGTTAAAATATTTTTGCTGTTTAATAACTGTTAAATAATAAGGGATTTAAGCAACAATCCTTGGGATTATCTAACGTCCTTCTGGCTACAAACAAGTTATTTGTAATGGTTACTTATTCCTGGAATAAAAAACAGTAGACAGAGAAAACGAATATCTTAAAACCGACCTTTTTAGGAGAAAAACATCTTGTTTTATTTGTAACGATAATTCTTATTAGTTTGCTGGCTTTAGGTGACGTAAGACCTAGTATATTACGTAAATAAAGATAAATATAAGGTGTACATAAGAAAGTGGGGAGACGATGAAACTGTGTAGTAATAGACCATTTGGTCCTTTGTAGTCCTTCCGTCCGCATTAAGGTTCAAACAGATTGTAATGGCTACATTATGAATTAATATGTAAGATTTGTATATTTTGACATCAGCCCACATTTGGTTAAGATATGAAATCCGAGTACTTATTTAACCCAGTAAGACGATACAGTGGATACTGATGCTTATTATACAAACCAAATAAGGGATTTTGATATGAATATTGTGATTGATGTTTATTTACGTACTTTTATTCTGAGCGGCTCGGCAGTTAGAAGAAAAAACCACGTTTGAGTCGCAAGAGTTTATTTTAATATAAAGTTATAATTATATACACTTTAACGTCCTAGACTAGACTCACAGTCGTGCGGTAGTCCTAGTGAAAGGCTATGTCGACCCGGTCTAGATTAGGAATTTGGGCTGAAAACCAACAAGTGGGAAAGATCCGAAGATCACTATTATATGACCTGAGTCTAGACTAAATCTGCACTGAATTTGGGAAAATAATGATTATTTATAGCAAATAATTGTTGATGTAGAATTTTGTGATAGACGTAAATTAATGCAGTTTTAATATACAGGCAGTTTAGTAATACGGCAAGAATGCAGGTCAGTGATGTAGGAAGCATTATTATTAGGGTTCTAACAGTACGACAATTAACACGATTGAAAATTAACCGACCTAAAACAAAAATAAATAATTACCGCGTCAAAGACAACTCGCCAGAAGTTACATATATTGCGAATTGCGACGTGGGTCAATCCTATATATATCTTGGAGCCTTTATATCCAACAGGGGTGGTTGCGTGGATGAAGTTAAGCGCTGCATGACTATGGCCAGAACCGCGGTGGAGAAGCTGAAGAGAGTTTGGAGGAATTGCAACATCACTAAAACCACCAAGGTCAGACTTATGCGGGCGCTGGTATTTCCGATTTTCCTCTACGCGGCACAGACGTGGACAGTACATGAATTGGAAAAGGGCTAGATAGATACTCTAGAGATGTGGTGCTGGAGGAAGATGCTTGGTGTATCGTGGACTACTGCAGTACTTTGGCCATGTCTCCCGTCGTGATAACAACTCCATAGAGCGGCTGGTCGTTCAGTGGAAAGTAGAGGGAACCAGATTACCAGGCAGATCACCTATGCGCAGGACTGACCAAGTGAAATCGGCAACGGGAAACCCAGTGTCAGACTGCGCCAGACAATCCACAAACAGAGAGAGATGGCGGGATATCGTGAGGAAAGCTGTATCGGCCACCAACACAAATACGGCCATCAACGTGAGCACGACCGCTCCGCCAAGAGCGAAACGACAGAGAAGAAGAACAGTACGACAGACGTAGTTACAGAAAAAGCTGTGTTTGTTGGAATGTTTTTAATTCATTGATTTTTTTTACAAATAGTGCAATATACTTCTAACAGAAAGAAAAGAGCAATATCAGAAAAAGTATGACACTTTCATTCCACAATGAAAATAAATTCGAAAATCCTAATAACTTTACAAAATTATAACATAATCTAAGAAAATACTACGTCTTATGAAACGTCTTCAAGATTAATATTGACAATACCGCTAGAAATGTTGACGCATAACGTGGAATTAATGAAACAAACAAGATTATGGTATTATCGTGCCAAAGGAAGGTTTGTTCGTCTGACAGATAGTAACTGCTTTGTGATGAAACAATAATGGTGTTGTTATTGTGAAATGATAACATCTTTTATTGTTATTAAGTATTGGTGTGTGATATCCTAATAGAGATATACACTACACATATAATGGATATCCTTAATTGGTGTGATGGAGTGTGTGACTAGATTACTGATCATTGAGGAAGGAAAAATTGTATCATAGTTAACGCTCTATTTGGTCATAGTTTCTCCCTTGAGACATAGTCAAGTCAAGTAAAAATGGCACAAAGCTAACTTAATTATTATTACCTACCTACTTAACCTACCTTAGACAAGATTGATATTATAGTCAATTAATACCAAGACCTTAGTGATTTGTATTAATGGGACTGATGTGTCTTCAGATAAAAGTTCTGTGAACAAATAAAGATAAAAGAATACCATCAAGACTTTACCATTATAAGTATATTTTTTCCAGTAAAAGTGCATTTCTTTCGAGCCAATAATGTCTTTTTAAACAATCAAGGTCATAATTTTTAATGTGGATCAAAGGTCACATTCAGTATACATACAGTATACACGTTAATCAAAACGTTTAATAAATCGAGTACCAACATAGCTTTTGTTCATTCGTCAAGTGGATGTGGGCTTTTCTAGTTCCATAGACGGACAACAATAGAGAATGCATTGAATGAACTACAATGACACAATAACGGTGCTAGTCGCATTCCTATTTAATGGTTGTGTTAGAAAAATGATGCAATCCATTATACTTATTTTCTTTTATGGAATTTATTGCACACACTCCATATTAATCTACAATTGAGTTTTTGAGCTGGGTTATCCCAATGCGCGAATTATTGAAGTAATTTTTAGATTTCATTTGTTCGGATAACTTAAGGCAACGTGATGTCAATTTCAAATCATTTTTGGAGGCATTATTTATTATAAATACGCATCTTCAGTTACACAACCAATTAGAGTGCCGAAACAATCGATGTTCAGCTCACGTTTGTCATTAGAGATACGACAATAACAACGATGAAATGTACCTAAAGGACCTCCTGACATCTGTTCCAGTTTCCAAATGCAAATTTTCGGAATTCAATGAACACCCGATGTAGGTAATTGATAACTTAATAGATAGGTACAGACATTACAAAGAGCAACTTAAGTTAGGGACCAAAATAATACTCTGAGAGGTCAGATATTAATTACAGTTTTGTAAAACTAGGTTTGCATTTCCGAAATTAATAAGACAGTAATTTAAAAGTGCCATGCAAAGTTCCATGTCTCTACAGAATTTCTAAATCGAAATACCTTTCTTAGGTCCTTTGTATTTAGACACGCCTACTAGCGTACCTTAGGACCAAACGATATAGTTAGTTTAAGTTAAATAGACCATCTTTTTGAATATTAAAACCTAATACATTTTAATGAAATCACAAAGGTTAATTAAAAACTATTTTCTTGGCAAATTAATTTAAGTCTTAATAGTTTCTATTATATTGTCTTGAATATATTTCTAGGAAGAGGGTCCATAATTGTATTTGAACGGAATGGGTCTAAAGCACTTTCGGGGATCACTAACCCTCTAAGTACATTATACGTAAATTATTATCTTTGGGCATAAAGAGAATGTGGGTAGTAAGAACCCTGGGGCACATCCTCTAAGTCATTTATAAATTAACGAAGATTTTCCTTGATAAGTATGTAACTAAATATCTTTGGAAATGTTTATGTATAAGATTAACGCGAGTAATGGATATTATTAGATCAACACGCTTCTATCATTAAGTTATTTATGTGACCCTAATCGGGAAATGGGCTATCAAGACTTCTTTTATACCTTTTCTCGACCATAATGCACGCAGTATAGGAGCTGAGCTAAAAGTGATGGTCGGCGTTTTACCTCGAACGAATTATTTATGCAGAAAATGAGCATGAGACTCAGTAGGACTTTAGCGCTTTGTAGATACTACTAGAAACAGTTGTTCTGAACAACAAATGGGAATACTGAAGCTTTAAATTCTCAATAAAACACGGAGAGATGATTTAGTTCAGCATATCACCGGATAGTTATATTGAAATGTATAAAGAATTGTACCTAAATACAGATAGAGGTATAAAGTATAAAAGCATAATCGTAATAATATATTGGATGTTCGTGAAATGAAAGATAAAATTTTCGCGTATTGTTTTACCTATTTTGCCAAACTTTTAAACGCACGTAATTCAAGCGATTCTACGAGTCACGGTTTACCTTTAAATTCTGCTTTAATTGCAAAGTTTGTTTATATTGTCCATTAGTAAGTAGATACATTAATAAATATGAAACAATAGCTATCGCTTCAGAGAGTTATACTTGCCTGGGTCAGGAAGTTTTAAATATATGGATAATTTTCATTAAGTACGTACCTAATTTATCTTCGGCTTTAACAACTTCTTTATTACATACTTTCAATTTAAATAGGGTAGTTTCCTAAATTTGTCTGTTAGATAATTAAAAACATTAGACAGGTATTTGCTTTTGTCACAAAATGAAATACTTCCAACGACATATTAATCTGAAATATCGTGAGGTGTAAGGACCTCTCACTTCTAAACTTAACTCCATTTTATCTAAGTATTGTCAACTTTATACGAGAAAATAAAAATAATACTAATATTTTTTCATTATCTAACTGTCAGACTAATTAGATTTTTTATTTACATACCCTGGCAACTACAGGTAATACATACACGTAATAAATCCAACGAAGACTAATGCAAAATAAATCAGATTGGCAACATTGTAATGTTGCTAAATAATGCTATATCAAAGGTACCTACTAAAACTTCAAACATTAAATTATGACTAATAAAATATTAAATACCGAAACTCTTAGTAGTAAAAGATTTATAATTACTTTGCTGTTGAAGTAATCAAAACTTTCTAAGTGTTAGGTAATTAAATGAAACGAAATGAGATACAATTTTCTTTAAATATTTACATTCATTTTAATTTATCTTTTGAGTCGAGCTTCGAGATTGATTTAATTTTAATGAAATATATCTGTTTTAACTTTTAAATGTGTCTTACTCCTGAGAAAGTCACCTCTAACAGGTCACCTCTGTGGGGATAAACAGTGAGACTTTCTTTGAGACATTAACAGTTTACAGATTTATATGAGCAGTTTTTACTGTTTATTATTTTATTATTATGTTATGAACTCTATTTGTAATTTATAAACTTTTGTCAAATATAGTTATGTATTGTCTATCAAATATAGTTATAATGTCGTGGTGGCCCGGAGGTTAAGACGCCTGCTTCTCATGCATGAGGGTGCGGGTTCGAAACCTACCAACGGCAAGTACCAATGTGACTTTTTCCGAGTAATATGTACTTTAGAAAGTAATCTTAGAAGATTATTTAGAAACCACTGACAAACGGTGAAGGAAAACATCGTGAGGAAACCTGGACTTATTAATTTTTAATTATTAATTTGAAATCGCCAACCTGCATTGAGCAAGAGTGATGATTAATGCTCAAACCTTCTCCGTGTGAAAAGAGGCTTTGCTCAGCGGTGGGCACTTATAGGCTGTTGATGATGATGATGATTGTCTATCAGTTTTGGAACACTGGGTATAAGACTGAATATATCTGGACTTTTATTTGTAGGTACCTAACTTGTGCCCGCGGCTTCGCCCACATACTCGTAGGATAAAAAGTGTATATATAAAGTAAACCAAAAAATAAACCCTATGTATAATTCCCGACCAATAATCTGTCCCTATTCTAAATTTAATCCCGATCCCTTAAGCGGTTTTGACGTGATCAAGTAAGAAACATAAACACACAACAACTTTGGCATTTATAATTAGTAAGATTTATACAAAAATACTTGATGATGATTTCACATATTGTGTTCAAAAATTACTTACAATATTTCAACATAATAGTTTCTAAGGACCAAAAATTTGAACCTTAAATACAAGTATACGGATTGATTTCACATTTTGTTTTTGCTACATGAAGCATTTATTAGGCGTTAGGCGTTGCCTTTTCGTGGATAAGCTTATCTATCTAAGCTACTTATTCACGGTGGAAGATATTATCGCGGTAGGCTTGCATGCCACACGCTTGTTACTTCACAGTCAGGCTTCCCTTAATTTATCAAGTTAATGACCAACATCCTGCGAGAAAGTTGAAGATATCTACACCTTTTTGTACTAAATAAGAAAATCTGATTACGGTATTGTGACAATTTGATTAAAAAAATATTTGGAAAGAAGACCTTAAAGATATTTCGTTTTATTCATAAAGTAAAGTCACAGCGTCATAGTGAGTGTAAATTTGACATCGGTTCACTTTGTCTTCAAAATGTCACAAACTATTTTTATGTGTATGAAGTACCTACTTGAGTAAGTAAGATAAGTAAGACAATAAAAGATTTCCAATTTACACAAATATGACTTAGTACCTATCTGTTACATTATATTATTGTGAATATGGTTTCAAAAAATGGTCCTTTAGGTTTTCAAAGAGTAACTTCTCGCTCTATAACCGCGCCTTCGTACTTAAGGACCATAAAACCAGTCTTCAAATTAAAACTTTAATAAGATTCCTCTAAATTTAAAATTCCAATGACGACTTCAAGCTAAAGTACCTATCGTACATTTATTTCGATCGCCATCGAAGTAATAAAACAAGTTTGTGATGGAATCCTTTTGATCAAAACTTTTGTGCTCGTCGAGTGGATGGATTGTATGGTTTCATCAACTACACGCGGCGCAAAGGGTAAACATGTTCTCTTAGTATACCGTACATAATATTTCGTGAAAAACTTTAGTTTGTGTTTGTACGTATGAACAGATGCTTACGGAATTAATTTGAAAGCTTTTACCTATATAAACACTATATTCCTATTGCGGTGTATTCAGATTTCTAGGCTAAAAGGGATTACTAAAACTACTTTCCTATAACAAAAAGGAAAATTAAAATGGAGAGAAGTTATACGCGGCAAGAGCCTCAATTTTCAATCAATATGTAGTAATTAAGCCGGGATCTATAATAGAAAACACTGAAACTAGTGAGAAATACTGAAGGGTTCATTTCAGAAACCAAAAAATAAAATAAAAAAAAAACATTAGGTTCACCTATACGTGACGACACACCCACAGTGTCAATTGTTTGAATGAAATGAACTAGCAAAAGCTAGTTCGGTGACTCGGAAACACTAGTTCACACGAAGCTGTTATTTTTAGTGAAACACCGGAAGAAACAATAAAAGTCCGTCCTTCCACTGTCAGGTGGAAGAAAGAGACTCCAGTACTCCATCTTTTGTTACTCCTATCTTAAATATTTGATAGGAAAAAATACTTTATATATTTATGCAACAAAGGGCCATATTGTTTGCTTTGTCCGTGCGTTGTCACCCGGGTCAAGGGTCCCGATTGAAATCTCAGTGTAAATTACAAAGGTTTTCTGTTATTCAGCTTATTATGTTGAAAATATTTGATGAGATTATGCGTTTTTAATGAACGACGTGAAGGTACAAGAGGTTCAAAATTGAAAATCTTTTGTTTTTTAATACACTTCTAAAAGAAGGTATCTATTGTAGTACGCTTGAAGAAATCACAGCGCGATAAGGTTGCCCAATGTGTTATTTTTTATTTTAGATTTTAATTTTTTCTCGCTATATGCCTATTAATGATTACTTTCATTTTTCTTTTCAATAAATATATTTAAATTATTGTATTTCATTTTTACTGTTCTCTTTCTCGTCTGTTCAGTGCTTATTATTTTACTTACTTAAATAGATATGAAAAGACACCTGTAACAATGGATCTCATTCTGTGTATAGAATCTCCAAGAGACACATATTTAGTGAACATAAGAAACAAATCTATGAATGTGTCGTCCGGTTTTAGCAACCGTTTCTTTAGAACCCTAATTAATTTTTTAAGAGTTTCTATTAATTTAATAAAATAAATAATTAATTTAATAGAAAATAGAGACTTTAATAGACTTTTCCGAAAGACAAATATTTAAGTAATTAACGGATGGCGAGCACGGGAAATTCGCCTCCTTATCAGACTGGACCCGAGCGTACGGTCGTCGCATTCCGCGCCCGCGTCATAGAGCCATCAGACCACTACAGATGGCACCCAACAGGGCTGATGCCGATACGGAGCCGTGGAAGACTTTACGGGTTGCTGGGGCTCGGGTTCGAAGTGCAGGAGTAGGAACAGGGTGGTTTTTAGTCAGGAAGAGTCTGACACTCCCTCTCACCTCACCTGGGCGGGAAAAATCATTGGTAAATTTTCCCCCCTCATAAAAAGTGAGGTTACAAAGTATCTATTTGAAATTATAGCAGTAATTGGAAAGTGTAACTGCTAACTTAGCGGGCGAAGTTTTCCGAGAATGTATTGATTGGACATACGTACCTAATAGATTTAGACAATGTATTGCTGTGCACATCGAGTGCTCGTCGAGTACCGTCATTATAGACACAATTATAGAACAATAGGCTGCGGTCACCGGTGACCGCTTGGTGTTTGACAGTTTAATGATCTTTAATATTTTGTTACTGCAACTACAGTTCCTCGAAGAAGTCGTGATAAAGTCGCATAGTTATAACTTTAAACATAGGTACTAGGATTAACCCGTTAAACGATATAGGGGTCACCCAGTGACCTGCGTTAGTGAAGAATCAGCAACTAAAATTTTGATGTGAAATCTGATCGTTTTTTTATATTTATGAAGGTGCTAATCCAAAATTTTAAATCGTTTCGCCATAGTTCAATCTATTCGCAATTCTATAAAACGCTGTTGCTGTTTCTGTATGAAATTAGCCGACTCAGTCTTGGCCAATGTAAAAATAATTGAGGAAAACACGAAACAAAAATATTATCTAATTATCTTGTAAGATAAAAGTCTTCATAAGATTTTAATGTAATAAATTCGAAATAACAGTACGTAGCTACTTTGTCTGCGTATTTGTATTTTATTTATTAGTAAAACAATATGGCCGCCAAAAAGTTGCCAACGTGTTTGTTTCCGAATTTATTCGCGGTAGTGCTACAGGAATAGACCTCTGTCACCTCAACTAAATAGATCGTCAAGATATTTGGACGCGTGTGGAACTCACCCAATCAGGTGTTACAAATATATCCGCCATTTATATTCCGCACGATGAAAACCGTTTAAAACTGTTTTTCGAGAAAAACATTTGCTTTTGCCATTTATTTTGGATTTAATGTCGTCTTTACATTATTGTTTCGGCATTGTGGTGGTATTTTTGTGAGTTTAAAATGTTTTTTTTTTAATATTAGAATCACGTAAAAAATTGTTCATGTTAGCATTTTTTTTTTTTGCCAAACCAATTGGCCAAAAAGCATTGTGTAATCAATTGAACCTTAATAAATCTATTTGTCGATAATAATGATAGTAGTTGTTACGTGTATACTTTCTTGGAAATTATTATCTTCATAAATAACACGCGATGAATATGTCAGTAGTAAAAGTGACATTGAACGGCCCAATTAAACTAATCGATACTACCACTTTAATAGCTATTTGATTTGGATCTTGTTTGTTTGGCTTCATTCTTCGTCTAGACGTTGAAAGACATCTCCAATAACATTTGATTTAAAGTTTCAATTCATCATTTTTTTACAATAATAAACAAACTGTATTCACCTCGCTTTTTCAACCTTACCAAAACTATTTACACGTTTGAGCACTTCATAACTTAACTAAACACTAAGCAATTTAAGGATGTACACACAGTATGAACACTTAATTTATTTAGCACTTAGATTTATTTTAATAACTGTCAACAAACTATCATGCAAGTCTGCGCGCCGCGATTTTCTGGCCGCATCGCGTTCGGCGCGTAAAATCAAAATTAGAACACAATACGTCACAGACAATTTTTTTGTTTTTTCACCAACCAGTGTTTATTTCATTTTTAATGTTTGGACACTATCGTGTTATTTTTTCATGTGATACGCGATGGTGCTCACCGTTCGCGGTCGTTATACCGACTGAGGATTTTGCCGCGCGCCCGACGAATATTTTACTCCTTGGTCACTAGCGTGTTATCGATGATTTCAATCTTGATAACGTACGGTACAATGGGGTCAGGGTTCGACTTGAACCGGTGATGAAGCGAAACCGTGATTTGGAGTCGACAGCTTCGACGCAAGTTTACATTTTTTTCGGTGAAAAATAACTATTTCTTTTTGGAAGTGTGAAATGTTTTACGCGTGTGAAATTCTTGTGTTGGCGTCTACATGCGAGTGATTTTTCAAGGAGAAAGCATTTTAATAGTTCATTATTTTGCAAACAAAAACTAATAACTAGGTTATTTATACTACTTTTACTTAGTTGATTAGAAGATAGCCTTTCTAAATTCTGAGAAATTCCTAAGTCTAAGGGGTATTTTTTTCAGGAACATTCGCTTTATTTCTTTTTTTTATTAAGGTAGGAAATCATCGAATGACTGCTCCCGCCTGGGTGAGGCGGGAGGGAGTGTCAGACTCTTACTGACTAAAAACCACCCCGTTCCTTCTCCTGCTCTTCGAGCCGGAGCCCCGGTAACCCAACATTCGCTCTATTAAGATTCTATTTAGTACGGCTACAAAATTGTTGTAAAGTATTCAGAATATATTTAAAGTGTAAGCTCGCACGTTTATTGCTTGGCAGCGCAATGAAGACTTACAGTCGATCATTATTTTGCTTTACGAGACACTTATAATATTTAGAGATGTTCACAATTTATGCTCATAGTTTAATATCTTCATGAAATATTGAAATTCCATGCAACATATTCTTTTGGTTTATTTTTGTTAAGGGTGGAAAATAATCGATCGAATTACTGCTCCCGCCTGGGTAAGGCGGGAGGGAGTGTCAGACTCTTACTGACTAAAAACCACCCCGTTCCTTCTCCTGCGCTTAGAGCCGGAGCCCCGGTAACCCGGTAAGCCCTGTTGGGCCCCATCCGTGGTGGTCTGATGGCTCTTTGAGGCGCGCGCGGAACGCGAAGCGCCGTACGCTTATTTTATAGTATAATCTTCTGGTATGTCTTACAACTGTCATCAACTAGCGAGGGTTGTATAGTAGCGTTCTTGAAATTTTTGGTGTCAACGTGAGGTTTGTTGCAAACCTTTTACGAGCTAATTCTTTCAACACTGGACTTATTGCGGCTAATGATGATGATGTGGCGCGTGCAGTGGATCGCTCGATTCCCTACAATATGGTTGAGTTGGGCGGTGCTGGTGTACGTGTCATGTTCGTGAACGGGCGCCGTCAACTGGGACTGGTCAGCTCCAGACTGTATTATTGTCCTTATGGTTATTTTCTTTTTTGATCACTTTGAATATATTTTAGTGTTACATTGTTCTCGCACAATCCAAACAGCAAAACTATGTAACTAGTAAATGTATTGTGAACCTGATTGAAAAAGAGTAACCTATGGAGTTTCTTACTCGTTCTTCTCCATAGGAATCTAGGGTTTTTCACCAACTCGACACGAGGAACTGATCACACGTGTGTCCAGTTGGTGAAACTTTAAATTAGCACTAATTATTCTTTCGTCATTTGGACACGCCAAGGTTTTTATGTATGTCCACATAGTGAAAATCAAATTAAGTTACTTTTGTGTTTTCGTCAACTGGACACACGTTCACATTTTACCCGAATGTATAACAAAGTACAGTCACGCAGATAATATTTTTGAATCACAATCATCGTTGTCCTCTAAACGTCCCACCTAGTAATTTCACCGGGTAATTTTGTAATTATTCACCATTTGTGAATTTGTAAAAAATATATTTTTGACACCGAAGGTGTTTGAAAGTCGCTATTACCATGTTACGAGTACTATGCTTGTCAAATCTTCAACATGGAACCTGTTTTATTACAGTCTTTTGTATTCCCGGCGGCCGGTGACTTAAAATGACGTAGTCTGCTCTAATTGGTTGAAGCAGGTAATAAATCCCAACCCGGTAACCCTTTGGTCATAATTCGTTATCAGTTTACTTCGTTTGGTGTGTGCATTAAGTGCAGTGTTTGTGCCATTTTAAAGTGACGTGGATTTTAATACATAGGTAAGTATTCAATTAGTTTTAGATTTTACAACGTATTTTTTTAACTATATCAATTTAGTAATGCCGCAATATTTAATTTGTTATAAAAAAACTCTTGTTTATTGTTTCATGTAAAGACAAATATGTCTATAGAAGAAGTCGCGGGTCCATCATTGACTAACAGAAATACATTTTCATTCATCACTTCTCAAAGAAATCGTCCAATTCTATTAAAAGATGGATACAAATATCTACACCTAAGGACAAATAAAGATAAATCTTCAATGTGGCGTTGTTCGAAAAAGTCAACTTTTCAAGCTATGATCAAATTAAATTATTACAACACCACTATATTAAAAGCAACTGATCATAATCATGAGGGTGATTTGACGAATAACGAGATTCTAATGAATTTAAATGATTGCGAGGATCAAGTAAAGCATAATCTAGCTGCTTCTGTCCCAAGTCTATACTTTGACACGATTGAGCGAATGGAAGAGAGAGGACTCCATTTAGTTGCAAATATCCCACGTTTTCAAAGTGTGAAAAATAAACTATATAGAAAAAGGAACAAATCATTGGGCGTTCAACGTATGTCATTCAATAATATAGCCGAAATAGTTGTACCTGAGCAGTTTCAAGTCATCTTGCTAGCGGATCGCATCGGAGATCAACGTATTCTCGTTTTTGCGCACCATAACATGAGAGAGATTGTTGCAAATTCAAATAAATTCTTCTGTGATGGAACGTTTAAAACATGCGTTAAAAAGTTCCATCAGCTATTCACGATTCATGTCGATATTGGAAGTACGGAATATCATACGAACATTATTCCCACTATCTATGCTTTGCTGCCCGACTTAAATTATGTATGTGCTTATTATTTGATATTTCTGTGACATTTGATGTGATGATTTTAAATTATTAGGTATATTTAGAATGTGTAGATATAGGTAAGTTTGTTTTTTATTAGTAAATCCTCTCCTTTATATCAATAAATCCTCTAATATAAATATTTGATTGTTACTCATTTGTTTTATTTCAAAATTTGTCTTAAAAACGAAACAATTTTTAACTTAACTGTACCTTTTTTAGAAAAAAAAAAATAGGTGTGTCCAGTTGACGATAACATAAAAGTAATTAATTTTAATTTTCACTATGTGCACATACATAAAAACCTTGGCGTGTCCAAATGACGAAAGAATAATTAGTGCTAATTTAAAGTTTCACCAACTGGACACACGTGTGATCAGTTCCTCGTGTCGAGTTGGTGAAAAACCCGGAATCTACACCTTGGAATGAGCAAACAGCTTCACTTTTAATTTTTTTTTTGACGTTCAAAAGTGCCATTATGGCCTAATTGAAATAAATTATTTTGACTTGACTTTGACTTTGAGTGTCTGCGAATAACTCGCGATTGGCCGGACTGATTTCAATGCGGTTTTCAGAAACGCATAGTTTGGAGCAAGTTTTTTAAAGCATTTTCTTTACCATGAATATATTATGTAGATTACGAAGTTAATTAAAATCCAATCGTGTCTTCAGTTAGGTATTATATGCAATTCTACGTTACCTGCCTCGTTGGCCGAGTGGACAAGGGGTCTTGTGTTCGATTAGTCGGGCAAAGTATTACTGGGGGTTTTTAAAACAAATCTCAGTAGTAGCACGGCGTCTAGAATTGTGCCCAGTATATAGCAATAGTTTCACCCCCTATTACCTGGGACTCATAACATAAATAGAGAAAAGTGGGTGTTATATGATACAGTGGCATTCAATGCCGTAATGTGCACCTCTGCCGATCCCTTTGGGGGTCGAAGGTGTGATATTTTATTCTACCTAACCTATTCTAATCTTATCTTCTACATTTATCTACTACCTACTAGCTAATGTATTCATCAGTATAATCCGCTGAATATTCAACAACATGTCAAATGTCAATCATCGTAGTGGAGACGGTCAGGCGGCAGTATAGCAGGTGACGTCACTTATGTCATGAATACCTCATGCATAAAGGAACGTTCACAGTTTCCAGGTCATTATTAAAGCCATGACCTAAGGTTTTGTCCTTTGTTTGTCTACAGTCTACTTGTAGTATTTTATCATGGTCAAATTTAAAGGAAATGAAGATTAATGAATCGTAAAACGATAGGTATCATAAGTGCTTTAACCGCATGAATGGTTGATGGCCGTCCATCTTTTTACGAATTAGTTAAATGATAATATTTGTATAGTGAACTGCGAGAAATGGTGACATCTCGTATCGAAGGCCTTTTTTTTTTTTTTTTTTTAATGTGGGAAAATCATCGAATGACTGCTCCCGCCTGGGTGAGGCGGGAGGGAGTGTCAGACTCTTACTGACTAAAAACCACCCCGTTCCTTCTCCTGCACGTCGAGCCGGAGCCCCGGTTACCCGTTAGGTTCTCCGCGACTCCGAATCGGCATCGGCCCTATTGGGCCCCATCTGTGGTGGTCTGATGGCTCTTTGAGGCGCGCGCGGAACGCGACGCGCCGTACGCTCGGGTCTGTTTCTGGTCGGACGGGGAGCCACCCATGCTCGCCGTCCGCAGGCCCGCGGTATCGAAGGCCTACATTCATTATGCGTCGTTGATTCAATGGAATCTAATGAAGATTTTATTAAAGTGGGTGTTACATTGTACAGTGGCATAATGTGCACCTCTGCCTACCCCTTCGAGGATAAAAGGCGTGATGTTAGATAGGAACAAAAACTATACAAAACATTGATTTATATCAATAGTTTATCTATTTAATAGCACAATTACCGCGCTAAAACAAAACACTGTCGTCTGTTAATCTGGCGGTGGCGAGGACGGGCGCGGCCAACTAATCATTTAGTGAAGCGATACGAGAGACACATGGAGTCGGTGCCTGCTATGGCTTCCGACATTCTAATTATGCTCTTAATCTTCGCGAACGAGACAATAAGTAGCTCTATTTTAGTGTCAATTTGTTCACAAGAGAATTTGTGTTAGTATTTATTGCAGAAGTCAGCTATGTGACTTTTCGATAGCTGTGATTTGAGATGCAATTAATAGAACACTATAAGTTGGACTATTCGCACTAAAATAAATCACGTATAATAGAAAACAAGTGTTAATTTCTCTAATACTTCTAAAGTTCTTACCGCTCCGTTTCACAGAAAAAACTTTCAATGCATCAAAAATGCATCCACGTCCGTCGCGTCGCCGTCAACGTCCTCCTCTTAAGCAAAAATTGACAGTAGGTAGTTTTATTTTTTTTATCGATAAGTAAAAGGAGCCTACGAGTACGAGTGCATGTCTTTTTGTCTATACAAAAAAAAACTAACATCCGATTTCAACGAAAAGAAATCTTACATTTCCTTCAGCTATGGTACTTATATCAATGAATCTCTTTGACTGGATTTTGGCGTTACATTATTCTCGCACTATCGAACCAACAAAACTATGTAACTATGAGAATTGTATTGTGAACCTGATTGAAAAGAGTAACCTACGGAGTTCCTTGTTCGTTTTTCTCCATAGGAATCTACATCTTGGAATGAGCAAATAGCTTTAGTTTTAACTTTTTGTTGTTTTGTTTAAAAGTGCCTTTCTGGTCTAATTGAAATAAATGATTTTGACTTTGACTTAATTAGCGATTTAAGGGTAAATGATAGTCGCTACATCTAATACAATCGTGTTAGGATACCGTAAAACAAAGGCCCAACATATCCTGAATAAAACTTATTCAAATAAAACGAAAAGTATTCCACGTGCAAAATATAACATTTATAAACATTGTTATTCACCACCTTATTCTAGGAATGGAAATCTGTGGTAGATGACAAAATAATATCCCTATTAATTCGGCTAGACGCTCGTCTGGAGATCATAAGATATCTTCGTGTTATTGTAGCCTAGTTCTCGTATAAAGTGTTCGTGAACTAGATCCTTGCTTGTTATAGGTTCCTGATAAAATGTCGATGGAAGTTTAGGAGTCTCAAAGGTTTGTATCGTATTTCTAGGTATTTTATTTGGATTTGTATTTGTCAATTGTCCGTCTAGTCAGTCCGAAACTATAGTATTGAAACACAGACTTACTCGATAAAATCTCACTATGAAGAATTTGAACAGTTCAAATTAAATTGTTGCATTGTATCTATTGTTCCTAGTACGACAAGTGAGACGTCCTGTAAACTACTTTTGTTTTTAATTAGGTGGATGACATAATATTATAGGTCAATGCAGAGATTGCAAAATACCATATTAAACTGTCAAATACCAAGCGGTCACCGGTGACCGCATCCTATTGTTCTATAATGGGGTGCGGTGCCAGAAGCCCTCCCCGTGGTGCACCCTGGGTGCGGGCGACAGTCTCCCTAGCGGGGGTGATAGGGTTGGAGTGACTGTCGCCCGCAGCAGACTTCTGGACTGGGCGGGCGAACCCGATAGGGTTCTGGAGGCGGCGGGCTGTGTGCTCATGGCCCGCGCTTCCGTGGGGCGTTTCTCCGCCTGTCTCTCTGATTAGCAGAGAGCGTGGCGGAGAGGCAAGGGCGGTGCTCGTTGTGCACTCACCCTGCCAGCGAGCAGCATCGGGACACAAGCTGTCCCCGATTGCAGCCGTCGATATCGTAATCCGTAAGGAGGTCACGGTCATGTTTTGTGACTCTGAACGGGACGAGGGTCTTGGCTTGGTCGCCCGGACCGCGAGGAAGATAACCTCTATAAAAAATTCCTCTAATACTAAGTTCTGGTGCGCGGCGAGAGTATGCATGGCTGAGGAGTAGTGTCAGTCGCGAGCGCACCCCCAGCTAGGGGACCAGTGGACCCTCTAGTTGGGAAACAAATTTTCACTTACCCAGGTACAGGGGGCACTGCCTGGGTGGACCGATTATTTCCCCCATACTCGTGGGAACTTTATGGAGACCAATCAAAATAAAAAACCACATACGGAGGAGGAGAGTGCGGGTGAGCTTGGCTCGCCTGCAGTAGCAGGAGAAGGGAGCCCAAGTGGCTCCGGGACTCGTGGTGAGGCGCTGGACTCGTCCAGCAGGCCCCACACACGGGAGTCCAGTCGGAGGGTGTCGGACTCAGAGTCCGACACAACATTAGCGGAGCGGCTGAGCGTGAGCTCGAAAGGCTCACGCCGCCGCGCGACGGGGACGTTCAAACGCCCCAGGCTGGAGGAGGACAGTTTGTCCCCGTCCTCCGGCGCTCAGGGGGCGCCTCCCCCAAGGTCCCCACGGCAGCGCGGGGTAGGGGCGGCAAGGGCAGCGGTCGCCGGAAACCGGCACCAGCTGCCTGCGCGGAGTCAGCCGAGCAGCTGGCCGCGGAGGGCAGGGCTCTCTCGAGCGCTGCCCGTTCGGAGTCCTCTGCGGCCGAGATGTCCGGCGTGGAGATGTCGGAGGGCGAGCGCGGCTCTGAGAGCGAGAGCTGCTCCGGGGGCCTCCAACAGGCCATTACGGCGGAGCTCTACAAGCTGGCGATGGGGAAATCCCAGCCGGTTAGGCTCCGCCTCCTCAGGGCGGCGGCGGCCACAATATCGGAGGCGGCCTTGGAGCAGTGTGCGGTGCCCACTGCGGGAAAGGTCCGAGCTGGCCGAGATGCGGCGAGAGCTGGCGCGCTTGGCGGCCTCCAATGCGGCTCTGGAGGCCGAGCTGCGGACGGCCAGGGCCGAGCTCGCCGCTGCTCGCGGCAGTCGCCCCCAGCCCCCGGCGGAGGCCGACGTAGTCGGACTGCTGCGGGCGGAGTTGGCTGCCTTCCAGCGACGTTTCGACGTGCTGGAGGGCAGGCTCTTGCGGCCCCCGCTCGCGGCCCGAGCGCCAGGTCGCCCCTGCGGTCCCGCGGTCGTACGCAGCCGCTGCGGCCAAGCCTTCGACCTCGGGTCAGGCTAGCCGCAGCTCCCAACCGCCGGCAAAGGCGCGACCGGCTGCCCCAGCGAGGGCCTCTGCGTCCCCGCCGACGCAGACCCCAGCTGCGCCGACGGCACTTGCACCCTCAGGGCGCAAAAAGAGGAGAGGCACTCCAGCCCGGCAGGCTGGAGTTGCGGCAGCGGTGGTGGAACCCGCCCCGCGAGCGGAGGACGGCGGCGGGTGGCAAATCGCCGGCGAGGCGAGGAGAGTCGCCAGGGAGGGCCGGAAGCGCCGCAAAAAGGCGCAGCGGCAGCGACGGCAGCAGCAGCGCAGGGAGAAACGCGCTGCTGCCTTGCTCCTCGCCCCTAAGACCGCGGCTGTGGTCATCACCCTACAGCCGGAAGCGGTCAATAGGGGCGTTACCTACGGCGACGTCCTCGCCAAGCTCAAGGGGGCGGTGACTCCTGCGGAGTTCGGGGCCCCGGACGGATTTGCAGTCAAAGTGACTGCCACTGGAGCCCGTCTCTTGGAGGTCCCCGGCGCGACCAGCGGCCCATCGGCCGACGCCCTGGCCGAGAGGCTTAGGGCGTGCCTCGGTGCGGACGAGGCCCGCGTGTCCAGGCCCACCAAATGCCTGGATGTCAGGATTTTGGGCCTGGACGACTCCGTCACGGAGAGTGAGGTGGTGGCCGCTGTGGCCAGGACGGGAGGGTGCCCTGCTGACCAGGTCAGGGTGGGCACCATACGTCCGGACAACTCGGGGCTGCGCACGGTGGTGGTGAGCTGCCCCGTCACAGCGGCCAAAACATTAAAGGAGGGCAAAAGGCTCTTGGTGGGATGGGTCTCGGCGCAGGTCAAGCTGCTCGAGACCCGGCCTCTGAGGTGCTACCGCTGTCACGTGGGGGAGCACGTGAGTGTCAAATGCACCTCGGAGGTGGACCGCAGCGACTGTTGCTTCCGCTGCGGTCGGCCCGCTCACAAGGCCGGCTCGTGCAACGCCCCGCTGCACTGCAACGCATGTGCGGCGGCTGGCAAGCCGGCCAATCACCGGGTCGGGAGCAAGGGCTGCTCCCCTCCTGCTAAAAAGAGCAAAGGTAGGCCCTCCGCCGCCCCTGCCGTTTCCGCCGCCGCCGCCGCCACTGCCACCGCAGTCGCCGCTGCCGCCACTGAGGAGGTCGGAATGGACTGTCAATAGTGGCTCCATTCCGCCTCCTCCAGGCGAACATCAACCACTGCGCCGCTGCTCAGGACCTCCTGCTCCAGAGCATGGCGCAGTGGTCGATCAATGTCGCCGTGGTCTCCGAGCCGTACTTTGTCCCGCCCAGGGATTACTGGGTGGCGGACCTGGACGGCTCGGTGACCATCATCTCGTCGGCCGCCGCCGGTACCCCGACTCTTGAGGCTGCTCAAAGAGGCCGGGGTTGTGTCGCAGCACGGTTCGGAGAGCTCGCTGTGGTGGGCGTGTACTTCTCTCCGAACCGAACTCTCGCCGAGTTCCACAACTCCTTGAGGGAGTTGGTCACTGTCGTCGTCGGGTTCCGTTCCCTCCCCGTGCTCGTCCTCGGGGACTTCAACGCCAAAAACTTGGCTTGGGGTTCCCGGTTCACCGACGTCCGGGGTAGGATGGTGGAAGACTGGGCCCTTGAGACGGGCCTAGTCGTCCTGAACCGGGGTTCTGTCCCCACATGCGTGCGGATGCAGGGCGAGTCGGTGGTGGACATCTCGTTCGCCAGCCCTGCTCTGTCACCGCGTATTGTTGACTGGCGCGTCATGGAGGAGGTGGAGACGTACTCCGACCACCGGTATATCCGGTTCGACGTCTCCGCCGAGTCCGCAGACCCGCCGGTCAGACAGGCCCCATGCGGCCCGCGTTGGGCGCTGAAACAGCTGGACCGGGAGCTGCTCCTGGAAGCCGCCATCGTGCAGGCCTGGGTGATACCACCGGTCAGGCCTGCCGACATAGACGATGAGGCCAAGTGGCTCCAGGACGCCATGTCCAGGATCTGTGACGTGGCGATGCCCCGGATCCGGTCGAGGCAACAAAAGCGCCAGGTGTACTGGTGGTCGCAAGAGCTAGCAGCTCTACGCAAGGCGTGCACTGCCGCGCGACGCCAGTACACTAGGCACCGCAAGCGCCGCATCCGTCCTCCTAATGCGGAGGCGAGAGAGGCGGAGTTGTACGAGGGATACAGGGCGGCCAAGGCCCTCCTCAAGGTGGAGATATTGCGGGCCAAGGAGGAGGCCCGCCGAGAGATGCTGGGGACTCTGGACAGAGATCCGTGGGGACGCCCGTACCGGATGGTACGCGACAAGCTCCGCGCTTGGGCTCCCCCGCTCACCCAGAGTCTCCGGCAAGAAGTCTTGGAGGAGGTGATTGGCACCCTGTTCCCTCGACTGTGGAGGGGGTTCACCCCTCCGTATATGACTCCGCCCCCTGCGGTGCCCGACGCGGGCTACAGCGACGACGACGACGACATCGTCCCAGAGGTGACCGAGGCAGAATTGAGAGCGGCGGTGCGCCGGATGGGCGCCAAGAACACCGCCCCAGGACCCGACGGCCTGCATGGCAAGGCATGGGTCCTGGCCTCAGAGGCTCTCGGGCCTCGATTGATTGGTCTCTACAGCGCATGTCTGGAGAGAGGCCAGTTCCCGCTTCTCTGGAAAGCGGGAAAACTGGTCCTCGTGCGGAAGACGGGGCGCCCTGCGGACTCTCCGTCCGCGTACCGGCCCATAGTGTTGCTCGACGAGGTGGGGAAAGTCTTCGAAAGAATCATTTCGAACCGCCTCGTCGCGCACCTGACGGACATTGGGCCGGACTTGTCGGACGGCCAGTTCGGCTTCCGCAGAGGGCGCTCCACGGTGGACGCCATCATGCGCGTTAGAGACCTCACGACGGGGACTGCAGTGTCCAGGGGTAAGGTCGTAGTGGCGGTGTCTCTGGACATCGCCAACGCCTTCAACTCCCTGCCCTGGAGCTGCATCTTGGAGGCACTCCGATATCATCGGGTGCCTACCTACCTCCGTCGTGTAATCGAGGCTTACCTGACGGACAGGTCCGTCAGCTACCCCGGTCACCGGGGCGAGTGGAACCGGCGAGAGATGTCACGCGGTGTTCCACAGGGTTCGGTTCTGGGGCCGCTCCTGTGGAACATCGGCTATGACTGGGTACTGCGCACCGACCTCCCGAACGGCGTTAGCACAATATGCTACGCCGACGATACGCTGGTGCTAGCGCACGGGAGGTCACACCAGGCGGCGGCCGACTTAATGGCGACAGCGGTTGCGACAGTCGTTGAGAGAATCCGGCAGTTGGGACTCGAGGTGGCGCTCCACAAGTCCGAGGCCATGTGTTTTCATGGCCGCGGGAACGCGCCACCTCCGGGTGGGTCCCAAATAACGGCGGGAGGAGTTACCATCGACGTCGAGACGACGATGAAGTACCTAGGACTCGTCCTCGACAGTCGGTGGAACTTCATAGAACACTTCCGACGTTTGGCCCCAAAGTTGGAGAGGACGGGGGCTGCGTTTAAACGCATCCTCCCCAACCTCGGGGGCCAAACGCCTCCTGCCGGAGGTTATACGCCGGGGTCGTGCGGTCCATGGCCCTCTACGGCGCCCCTGTTTGGGCGCCAAACCTGTTGCGGCGTCCCGCTCGGACGCTGCTCATGGCACAGAGGGTCATGGCGATCCGAATGATCCGCGGATACCGCACGATCTCTGGGGAGTCGGCGAACCTCCTTGCCGGATTACCGCCGTGGGATCTGGAGGCGAAGGTGCTCGCGCGCGTGTACGGCATGCGCGCGGAGGCACGTCGCCGGGGCGAAACCCCGCTGCCGCGCCAAATAGGTGCGTGGCGGGATGAGCTCCGGCGCGATCTCATGGCGGAATGGCAGCAACGACTGTCGCAACCGAGGGCTGGGCTCGCTGCCATCGCAGCGGTAAGTCCCCTCTTTGAGGAGTGGCTTGAGAGACGCTACGGCGTCCTCACCTACCGCCTGACGCAGGTCCTCACCGGACATGGAAGTTTCGGGAGGTACCTGTGTCTGATGGGGCGGGAGGAAACGCCCGGGTGTCATCACTGCGAGGACCGCCCTGAGGACACGGTGGAACACACGGTGGGAGAATGCCCTTCGTGGGCTGAGCACCGCCGTGTCCTCAGGGAAGTGATCGGCGATGGCGACCTCTCGCGTCCGGGCCTAGTGCAGGCCATGATGCGGAGCGAGGGGGACTGGGATGCCGTCTCCTCCTTTTGCGAAGCAGTGATGCTAGCTAAGGAGGAGGCGGGACGCGTGAGGCAGCGAAGCGCTGCCTCCTCGCAACCCAGCCATCGCGAAGGACACACCGGGCGTCGGGGATCGCGAGACGATCTCCGGCCACCGTAAGCGCGGGCCTGCGGACGGCGAGCATGGGTGGCTCCCCGTCCGACCAGAAACAGACCCGAGCGTACGGCGCGTCGCGTTCCGCGCGCGCCTCAAAGAGCCATCAGACCACCACAGATGGGGCCCAATACGGCCGATGCCGATTCGGAGTCGCGGAGAACCTAACGGGTAACCGGGGCTCCGGCTCGACGTGCAGGAGAAGGAACGGGGTGGTTTTTAGTCAGTAAGAGTCTGACACTCCCTCCCGCCTCACCCAGGCGGGAGAAGTCATTCGATGATTTTCCCCCCTTAAAAAAAAAAAAAAAAAATTGTTCTATAATTGTGTCTACAAAACCGGTATTCGACGAGTTAAAACTAGTTTCTACTAGCGGTTTTGCCTGCTGAAAAGTAGCTTAGATGTTGTATCAGACCATAACCTACCACTGTTAGAAATATCATCTCGATTCCTTCATACGTTTTGACGTATAAGGGTAACAAACACACATAGATACATCCACACAAACTATCGCATTTATAATATTATTAGTAGGACAGGTAAGACTTAGTTGTGTGACAAGAAAATTGAACTTATTTTTTTTCCGAATCGTAAACATTTACTGAATGAACATTGTACAAGTCTGTTGGAGTTAGATAACGCCCCTTTCCTCGAGATAATATATTACGTGTGAACAGGAGCTCTTAAAATAAATAGTTCGTACATAAAGCCTAATAGTTTTTTATACTGTAGTGGCGATTAAGTATTAGATGAAAATATTTATAGATTTATATTCCCTATAGGTACTTAATATTATTTTATTTAAGAATATTATATTTAAAATTCATCAAATGAGTTTTAAACAATTACCCAAATGCTGAAAAACTACTCAATTGGGATGATGACAGGGTATGTTAATAAATATAATTAGTCCATAAGTTAGGTAATGAAATATTATTAGACACGTATTTTCTTATTTTGTCGTATTATAAAACAATACTTAGATAAAACGAATCAAAGTTTAGGAGTGTGGGCTAAAATGTCATTTCTACGTATAAAATGCACATAGAAATGACGTCACGCGACATTTTAAATCAATATATCGTCGAAAGTATTCGTTTCTGTAAGAAAATAAAAAATACGTGTCTAATGGTTTAAAATAATCTACCAGACGGACATTAAAATAAAAATTAGGCATCTACCTATTCTAAGTCGCGCTTAAGTATACTAGTTCTGTCACTAGCAATTCTTTGTATAAGGACAGAAAACGCACGATATTTAAGGACAATAAAAAATTGAAAAACTCTTCAGTATTCGGGCGTAAGTCTCTTTGTTACTTCTTATTATATCAGCATACAAGGATGTGTGATATAAATCGATAGAAGGAAAATAAAACGAGATGGGTGATCTTGTCTCAAGTTTACAGCGGGTTTACGACTGGCAAACGGCGTGTGTAGTTTGTTAACAGGAGTCTGGAAGTACGATTGTAGGACCTGTAGGTAGAAGATAGTACTTCTGTATGACCTATACATATATATTTTATATGCCACTGTGTAAGAGTGTCTTGAGCGTGCTAATTAAGCATTTTAATGTTCCCCGTCTTAGTCACCGGGGCACCGATGAACTGTTTCTATTAAATATTTTATTTGGATTTTAAAAGTTACGATGTGTGAAGGTGAAAAGGGATCGAGAGGTGAATAGGGACCGAATTTGTTGAATTGTTCGAACTAATAAAACTATGTAACTAGAGAATTGTATGTTGAACCTTATTGAAAAAGAGTAACCTAGGGAGTTTCTAGCTCGTTCTTCTCCATAGGAATCTACACCTTGGGATGAGCAAATAGCTTCACTTTTAATTTTTTTTTGTTGACGTTCATAAGTGCCTTTCTAGTCTAACTAAAATAAATGAATTTTACTTACTAAAAAAGAAGAGAGGTGAATCGGTACTATGAAGAATTTCCCAATATCTATTAACCCCTATTTTGTCTCTATTCCTCTCTCGATCCCTATCCACCCTATTTTTCACAGCTACGGTCACTACATAACATAACATCACGCCTCTTATTTTCGAAGGGGTAGGCAGAGGTGTAGGTACATTATGTTACTGTACAATGTAACACCCACTTTTCACTATTTATGTTATGAGTCCCACGTAATAGGGGGTGAGCCTATTGACATATACCGGGCCCATTTCCAGACTCCGTGTTACTACTGAGATTTTTAAAAAACCCAGTAATACTTTGTCCGACCCGGGAATCTAACCCGAGGCCCCTTGCCCGGTAGTCGCACTTGCAACCACTCGGCCAACGAGGCAGTTCACTACCTAAATAGATATGATCATAATAACACCTCTCCTATCTTTTTTTTAACAATTAAGTTGATTGGAAAACAATATTTACTCAATAAATATGATATGGTAAAACAATGGAACTACAACAACCATTAGTGATAATCGAATTGATATTAAGTGTAATGTTAGTGATCTACATCTACGTTGGCCGTGTTATTTACTTAATTAACTCGTCGAGTACCGTCATTATAGACACATTTATAGAACAATAGGTTGCGGTCGCCGGTGACCGCTTGGTGTTTGACAGTTTAAATGGATTTCTATTGTGATACTTAATTGTAGTTATTACATGGATTTTATACCGCGAGACATATCAAATTAATCAAGTGATACAATTTAGTCTCGTAACTATTCAACGAGAATACTCGACTAATTTTCTAACTATAACCAGGCCCATAACCGACAACCGAAAACTAAAATTTCACGATAAGTGTTTTTTTATAGCTGCCGGTAAACGAGCTGACGGATCACCTGATGGTAAGCAATCAGCGTCGCCCATGGACACCCGAAACACCAAGGCGTTACAAGTGCGTTACCGGCCTTTTGGGAATTGAAAATTTGAGGATTGTGGAGGATACGGGGATTCGGGAGACTAGGGAGACTAGGGAGCGGGGTAATTGGGCCTCCAGTTACCGCGCTCACACGACGAAACACAACGCAAGCGTTGTTTCACGTCGGTTTTCTGCTCGGCCGTGGTATCACTCCGGTCGAGCCGGCCCATTCGTGCCGAAGCATGGCTCTCCCACATTTAAAGTAAAGTTTTTCCTTTATTTGTAAACATAAAGTTCCAATAATATTTTTGTAGAAGCAATCTACTGGTTACGGTTTGACTGCCAATACAAAACTGTTGAATGTAAATCTTCCACTAACGTCGTCGGACACCGATGACTCAAATACCGCTTAATGTGTTCAAGATAACTTTTTAATAATTATCAACAAAGTAGAATGTTACTTCCTTTGATTTTTTTTATAAATTGACGACTGCATTCTCCATTACACTTAAGCATTTGCGTCATACATCGAATACATTAACGTTTCTCATTGTAATTATTATATATAAACTACAGTCGCTTCGTACAGTTACACAGAAGCGACATAAGAGCTTTCCTCGACCATTGTCAAAGCACAATAAAGTAATCCTTTTATTGTGGGCTGCGGAACATAGGACCAGGTTTCGAAGTGGTGTGAAATAGGTTATTCTGTGTGTGAGAAAAGATTGTATTGATATATAAAAGTGGAAATGAGAACATATTGTTAAAATGATTGGATTACTTTTGCATTATTGAGTGGTGAAAAATATCACCTAAGCGTAAAAATTAAAACACTACCTCGTTAGTCGAGTCATTGCAAGTGTGACTGCCGAGCAAGGGGTCTCGGGTTCGATTCCCGGGTCGAGAGAATAATACTATATTATTGATTTTTTTTTCAAAATCGCAGCAGTAGCACGGAGTCTGGAATTGTGCTCGGTATATTGCAATAGACTCACCCCCTATATGGTGAAAACACTACCATGTTTACACAATAGACACAATTAACTATACAATCAATGGACACTAGTAAACTTGACTAATCTATAAATCCCAAACTGTTGAGTCCTATTTTATTAAAACAAACACATGTATTAAATTATCTTGTCGCTTTTGATCTCGAGATACAATATGGCGTACCTTTGATGTGATCACTGGTTCACATCAAAAGGTTACACAAATAAGTATTATGAATATAAAACACAGTTGAAAGAATCAGATATCTTTCTTGTTGGACATGTCTCTGTGTTATTTAATAATATTTACTTGTGTATCATATTATTTTGATTCAAAAGCAGACTAATGTCAGTCTTCTTTTTCTATAGAAATTTTGTAGATAGTATTAACAATGAGTTTTGAAGTTCATCGATTGATATAATTATCTGATTATACAGGTTGGTACTTTTTCTACTTTTTCTCTAATACTTATTTGGTATTCACATTTCATTTTTTTTTAAATAGGTTCGTTAAACGAGTGGACGGATCACCTAATGGTAAGCATTTGGCGCCGCCCATGGACACTCGAGACACCAGAGATGTTACAAGTGCGTTACCAGCCTTTTGGGGATTGGGGAAATTGTGGAGATTGGTTATTGGGCCAAAGATACCATGGCCTCTTTGACAAAGATATTTAACTTACCTACGTAAGTACCCAATTATTGTGCACTATTATGCAAGCATATCACGAAATTCAAAATAGAGTTGTACCGTACCTTTTCAAAAATCCGAGCTCTAAAAGGATAGATTATGTTGTCCTAACAGCGCGAAAGAAATACGGCATTATCGTATAAAGCTTAGCTTTTATACTCAAAGGACCAGACGTTATTTGGTCCTCTTTTCCAGATTAAGTGGTTTTAGGACCAATCCTTTGAAACTAAGAGGGAGGTGTTTTATTTGTATCTCTCGCCCTTTTGTTGAGTGCAAATACAAGTTTGTGAACTGTTTGTGTTCGTTCTCTTTTGATCCCTTGGGCGAAAGTAAGAACTTTTGCGCCTACTTACTTATCTAGGTGCTTAGTTTCAAATGTGTTTTTATTGTATGTGCGTGTGTGTGGGTGGATTTTTGTTTTTATCGGAAAGAGCGGTAAAATCCTATGAGCTTAATGTTTTCTAAAAGGATAAATAATTATCTTAACTAGCAATTTTATCGTTCGTCGAATTTTAATTTCTTATGAGTCGTTGACGTCCTCGTCATCTTGCTAGTGTGTGTTCGCTGCTAGATTACGAACTGTCCAGATAATTTAGCATTTATCTACTCCAACATAATTTTAAAAACATACATAGGTACCTATTTTGTTCTACTTTAGATGTTTTCTTAAACGATAACTTAAACATTATCGTTTAAGCACTAAACAGGAACATCTATAGGGAATAAAAAAACTATAAAGTTTTTCGAACCATAGGTATTATATACGGATATACGGATGCCATTCGAAGTATTACCTACTAAGAAACCTATCCTGACGTCTCATGACATCTGAGAAGAACACGATGCCTTATCTACCAAGTAATATTAGGTAATATTCTTTAATGCTACCAAATATGAAATAAGTAGGTACATATAAAATGTAACGAGTGTGAGTCTGAGTATCTGATATCTTTTATTCAAATCACAGGATATAATGATCACATATTTGAATATAATGAAGTTATGGAATAACTGAATTTTGAATTTTTTACATAAAAATCGTAATTATTTATTTATTAAACTTTATTGCACATACAGTGAAATTGGCGGACTTAAGGTCGTAGGTATTTTCTAACAATCGACCATTGGATGGTGCAGAATGTTAAAAAAATTATACGTGCAAAGCACCTAAGAGCCAGCTCATCGCTATAGGCTAAACATTTTGTGGGACTGAGAAACCAAACCTAGGTTCTTTCACTCAGCAATCAATTTGCAACCAATCGGGCAAAAACTAATCTGTTTACGACTTCCCAATTACATAAGTGGATTTCTATTACACATAAACCTAGCCCCTTCAGCTTGTTATTACCGAGCTTTCTTTTAAATGTGATATTAACTGGTCGTTGGGTCCAAACGACCGCAGCACACAATAGTTTGTTGGCACTCCATCCGAGCGGAGAGGCGCCTGGACTTACACCGCGGCGCCGACCAGCTCTGTGTTAAAGGTCGTATGGAAATTATTTGTAACTGTTTGGTGTTTTAAAGGTAAGGAGAATTATTTTACATTGATTTTTGTTACTTTTTACATAAATAAAAGGATATGATATAAATCATTCATCTACGTACTAACACCTTGCTCAGTAACTGATTATTGCACCAATTGAGTAAAGAAAATTTAACTGCACGATTTAACTGGCTGCTGCGTAACGTGTAGAGCCGTGGAAGGCCTAACGGGTTACCGGGGCTCCGACTCCGAAAAGCAGGAGTAGGAACGGGATGGTTTTTAGTCAGTAAGAGTCTGACACTCCCTCTCGCCTAACCCAAGGCGGGAAAAGACATTTGATGACTTACCCCCTTCAAAAAAAAATGTTCGATTCTAGCACGGCAAATTCTCGTTGTTTCATAAATTGTTGTTCCCAATCTGGGTCACACCCAGTGTATTGTGACTTTATATGCATGTTAGCTCACCTACGACAAGACATAGGAAATATCCCTCGTGTAAAACAACGTTAAAAATATTATTGTCTGGACCAACGAGACTATCTGTATAGATATTTCCATATCACTGCATAGTATAAAACAAAGTCGCTATCCGCCGTCTGTCTCGTCCCTACCTATGTATGCTTATATCTTTAAAACTACGCAACGGATTTTAATGCGATTTTTAATAGATAGAATGATTCTTAAGGAAGGTTTATATCCTTACGAATATTATAAATCGGAAAGTGAGTTTGTTTGTTTGTTCCGCTTTCACGCCGTAACTACTAAACTGATTGCTTTGATTTTTTGCAGACATAAAGTTAGAAGTCCGGATTATTAGTGACTGCCTCGTTGGCCGAGTAGTCGCAAGTGCGACTGCCGGGCAAGGGGTCTCGGGTTCGATTCCCGGGTCGGGCAAAGTATTACTGGGTTTTTTAAAATTCTCAGTAGTAGCACGGAGTCTGGAAATGTGCCCGGTATATGGCAATAGGCTCACACCCTATTACATGGGACTCATAACAACTAGTGAAAAGTGGGTGTTACATTGTACTGTGGTAGAATGTGCACCTCTGCCTACCCCTTCGGGGATAAAAGGCGTGATGTTATGGATTATGGTCCGGATTAAATAATAGGGTACTTTTTATCCCGGAAAGTTTGATATACCCGAGGGAAAACAAAATTATTGGTATAGAAAGCGCTGTGTGTATTGGTATATGTCACATAGGCTACTTTTTATCCTTTTGTGACGCGAGCGAAGCCGCGGGTGAAACCTAGTTTTTATAATACATAAATATTAAACCCGTGCGAAGCCGGGGCGGGTCACTAGTACCTAATAAACATCACATAATATCTTTACTAACTAACTATTTCAAATAGAATACACACTGAAATTAGAAACATGTGTAGCGTATTCTGGCAGAATATACGTTTTATATGATTTAGCGTTAATGCAAATGAGTCCGAGCCAATTTTCTAGTCCAGTTTAGCTGTGCAGCGGCGATTGTAATAAAGCTGAAATTCTAAATATTGCTCATGGTAGTTATTAAAACATATTGGGTTATTTTATTCATTACGTGGGGGAATTAATTTTAAGGTTTACACACGTATCTGTTTGATGAGGAATTCAACTCGTTTCAAGCCATGCTAGAAGCATATGAGTATTTTTTTATGGGGGTAAATCATCGAATTTCTGCTCCCGCCTGGATGATGCGGGAGGGAGTGTCAGACTCTTACTGACTGAAAACCACCCCGTTCCTTCTCCTGCACTTCGAGCCGCCGGAGCCCCGGTTACCCGTTAGGTTCTCTGCGGCAGTCATATGAGTAAAGTCACACAAGATCAGTTTCTAACGTGTATTGAAACCAGTTAAGTTCCTCGTCAAACAGCTCTTGAATAAGCTCAAAACATACTAATATAATAAAATTAATTAGTATGTTTAATTGCACACACAATACATCGCCTCTTGGTTGTTTTTTAATCCCCAAACGCTAAGCAGGAACACTCTTGCATATCTGTACAAAATAACACACTAACTTTGCACACGCTATTTAGTAATTTCCATGTTATAGGTTCTATAAGAAATAGTGAGCCATCCAATAAGCATAATATCGGACTACGCACTAATTACCTATTGGAAATTTTCGGAAAATCAAAAACGTCCTATATGTTCCTTGACTTGAGAATAAAACCCAAAACCTCTTTCAAGGCAGTCGCAATGACGACAGTAAAATTAAGGCATACACTTAATTTTATTTACTGCCATCTTTCATTAGCTACGGTAACTAAATATTCCCATTCACAAAGTTGAGGTTATATTCCCTGAAACGCTCTAACTGAAGTCAACAAACGCCATCTATATGAAAGTAGAGACAACAAACCGCCTGAAACTGAGGCTGAAACGCAAAGCTATATAACGTTTCAGACTACTTGTTGCTTTTCTTAGTTTTGGCTGCTACCACTAGAGGGCGTGAAAATATTATCAAAGTTTTCCCAAAGAGGAACTTTGTGCTTTACAGTGTGAATGTGTGATACCATCGATATATCTTGAGTGATTATACGTATAATAGTGTATGACGTATGTAGATTTTACTTGTTAAATAACTAAAAAAATATTATCACTCCCATTAATTTAGGTGACGAATGAAGTATCCAAGATGACCTTGCAGAAAAACATAAAAATATGAACTAATTAAAAAAAACATTTCATAACAGAACCAACTGCTCATAAGAAAATACATTCCAAGTAATCTTTTTTCGTAAACATTTTGCACAGAATTGAAAATTACAAAATTATTGTAAACTTTAAGGTTATAAGGTCATTGCCCTGAGCAACAGTAATACGTTATTTTAATAATTATAACCTCCAATGTAAATAAAGTCAACAATTTGGTTACTAAACCAACCCAACACAAGAACTTTAATGGTTATTTGACATCTCAGCCGGCATGCAAACTGAGGGTTGTCACGAAAACACTATTTTGATTACAATATATAAATTAAAATAACAGTTTTATTATGTGATCTTATTTATAGGTACGTAGAATGTACTATATAACGAAACACTACGTACGATACACAACTATCTAACGATAGTTAATTATTATGTTTTTCGGTTTGCTCGCGTAATTATTTGATGAAGAACTCGACTAGTTTCAAGCCATGCTAGCGGAGAACCTAACGGGTAACCGGGGCTCCGACTCGACGTGCAGGAGAAGAAACGGGGGTTTAACCGACCCGGGAATTAAACCAACGAGATAATAAGGTAGTTCTATCATAGTGATTAAACATGCAAAGCTCCTAGATCGGTCATAGACAGCAAAGAAAATGTACTTTAAAAATAAACATTTATAAATAGAACGCATAAATTAATAATATAAAAGAAAATCTTCACGTCCACTCACAGTCCGAGATAAGACGTAACAGATAACCCTCTTCCTTCCCATGTTCTACACATATCATGTACACATAATTGTACATTACACTGAGTGACGCACTGATAACAGTGATACATTGCTCTGAAGTCTGATGTTACACCGTTTTATTTTAACTGTCAAACAACCAAGCGGTCACCGGTGACCGCAACCTATTGTTCTATAATGACGGTACTCGACGAGTTAATATTGCGGTTGTTGTTGTTTAAAGGTGTATGTAGTTATAATTACAGAATTTGCCTAAATAGCATAACTTTATATCATACCTAAGCCCGATGGATAAGGACAAGCACTATATTTTTTATGGCATAAGCCGGTAAACGAGCAGACAAATCACTTGATGGTAAGCAATCGGCGCGGCGTCGCCCATGGACAACTGGAACACCACAAGCGTTAAAACTGCGTTGCGGTAATTTGGGGCTTAGGAATTTGAGGAATATTGGGGATTGCGGGATTGGGGAGATTGGGGAGGGGGGGGGATAGTTGGATTAATATACATCGGGTATAATTTCAGACTGCATTTTTTTCGCCGTAAACCAACCGTAAAAATTACTATCCGACCAGGGAAGGTTGCAACTGATATTGCATCCACTCATTCGGCTAACTAACTAGAAGAATCAGGTTTAGCACAGAGCGCTGCTGCCCGCTCTCTCTTGAATATGAAGTCTAAGGGACTTCTCCTCGTCAGCAGTTTGGTAGTTAGATATTAAAGCAACAGCTTATAAATGCCCTGCTGACCAAAGGCACTTACACTTCTTACACGGACAAGGTTTGAGCATTAATCACCACTCTTGCTCAATGCGGGTTGGCTATTACAAACTTATAATTAGAAATTATAAGCCCAGGTTTCCTGACGATGTTTTTCCTTAACCGTTAGTCAGTGGTGTCTAAATAAACTTAGAAAGTACATATAACTCGGAAAAGTCACATTGGTACTTGCCGTTTATTTATTTATTGTTTTTTTTAAACAGTTACAACAATAAACATAAACAAAAGAAAAGTAAAACTTAATTAAAACAAGAGTTAACACCACTCATAAGTTGGTAGGTTCTGAATCATCAATCAATTCATAAGAAGGGGGTGTCTTCAAATCTCCAGGCCACCATGACACGTCACGTTAGATATATTTATTAAGAAATAAATACAAATTACTAGTATTTTGTTTGTCTATTAATATGTCAGTAGTTTACAATCAGTTCATTTGTTTCCTATCTCACGTACTTTTGGCTATCAATGTTGCGGTTGCGGGAACTAGATACCTACCCACCTACTACTATTGTATTTGTTTTGTTAATTTGGGGAAGATCGACCAATAAGAATCAGTTTAAAATTACGTGAATAGAAATAATAAAAAAAAATCGAATACAATTTTTTTTATATTAAATTCATGATCTACCTCATTGGTTGAATGGTCGTTACTCGTTAGTGTTGTTATAATTACTTATAATTTTTTTTAAAGAACTGTAAGCTGACACACATACTGACGACTAGGTTGTTCACTTTTTTTACACTTAGATTTTCTCCTGTGTCGTGGGTGCGATTACAAACATACAAGTTCACATACACCTGGCACCCAAACCAGAAACAACAATTTGTGGATTACGCAAAGAGTTGCTCCGTGCGAGAATCGAACCCCCTGTACGTTGCGCGGCAGTCGCTTGCCCAGCCACCGCGCTAACTGTGCAGTTAAATAGTACTGAGCAAAGGATTTACTCTAACCTGATTCTCGGAGTCAGCTATGACAACTATGGTACTCATAACTTACGAAAAGTGGGTGTCAACAATAAAAAATTCTCGGCCTACCTGCACAAACGAACACGAGGCGTGATGGAACAATTATTTCAGAGAATATTATTTAAAAAAATACTTATTTCATTTAAAATAGAAACATTTAAAAAATCACTATTAATTTTTCAAAATAAAAGATGAAATTTATAAAAATATATTTGTCAGAAGTGGGATTCGAACCCACGCCCACAGAAGTGGACTGCGACCTGAACGCAGCGCCTTAGACCGCTCGGCCATCCTGACTCATTTAATCAGGTCGAAACAGTGTTTCTATTGATATGATAGTGTTAATAGTATTTATAAATCTTAAATATAAACTCTTGAATGGTTAATAAAAACATCATTCATAAGCATATAAGAAGATATGTACCTACATTATTTAAAACATTATATTATTATGACTATGACATAAAAATTGTTCAAAACTTCAACTAAGTGCCAATTTCAGATATTTTGTTACGTAAAGAAACAACAGTCGCAAATGTAAAACAATATTGTGATGAGAATTTAGAAGGATTTCTAAACATGATTTTTTTGGAAAGGGTGTTAAGATTGTAGGGCCACTTATCAATATGTCGCCCTATGTCGTACTATTGGTTCGCCCTAGGTCCGAATAGGTCGCCTTCTATCGAGTATAAATCAAACATTTTTACGAAATACGGTCCTATCGTATATTTTAAATTCCTTTTTAAATTACTTATAACAAGTTTCACTTTTCCCCAACTCCCTCTACCCCGTCCATTAGATACCACTATTTGCGGTTGTAGATACAAAATACGAATAAGTTACGATAAATTGCCTATAAAAGTGCCAAAAATGATCGGTGGTCATCACTTGCGAACTATTTACGTCAGTGTAACCGTATTAAAGGAGTTTTTGGTTCATATTTTTTTTTTGAAAAATGCCGAGTGATTACGAGTCCGATCCTGCAGTGAGCAATTTACGGAATTACCTGAGGATCCGTAGCGTTCATCCTAACGTTAATTACGGTACGTAACGTAGGAACGTTATTGTATTAGCCCTCTACAGTCTGTCCCAAAAGGGGCAGGACTGGGGTAGGTAGTGATACATTTGTTTTACGAGTAGTTAGTAGAAATAGATTCATGAAATTTTGTTATAAAGCATTTTTAATCTGTGATTTAACAATCTGTGATATTTTAAAAAGAGTTTTGCTCAATCTCTCCCTGACTGTTTTAAGAGTTTAAGTAATTCCTATTGGAGCAGGCAGCGACAGTGGAACATTATTCCGACAGCACTACACTGTTGCTTGTATTTTTTATTTTAATTTCTATTTTATAAATATAGGGCTTTTTCCTAAACGGAACACGTCAGTCTCAAGATCGTATACAACAATTAAACTTAAGTACTAGACTACGTTACATGTATGTATTAGTCTGTATTAACATTACTATTTAGAGGTAGTAAGTAGTGGCCCACATTAGTAGTCACATTATAGTGAGGGCACTATAATGTGTTATATAAGGTAGGATACTCGTCAATAATGTCGCTGTCTATCTATCATACTCTGGTGTGTGTAAACGTCGTGCACTCTGCATATCATTACAATTAATCCAAGTAAAATAAATCAGACTATTAAATTATCAATCCACCAACATAACAAACTATAATGAATTAGCTAAATCGACTATCCCATTAATTCATTGTTGTGAATTATGATCAAACAAACCACTTTAACATCCTCTTTCAATTATTGTAACTACATCTTATCCTACCCATCCCATATAGCTCCCAAATTATCATGCAAGCAATTTTGACAGTAAATTTAATAATGCAACATTGTTCATAAGTGTTATTCTGGCTCAACGCCTCGTTAACAGCGAGGACAGACAAGTAACATTATGTCGGTACACAATAGAGCTCCAACGCTTTTTTTAGAACGACACAGCTACCTTTGCGGACCTTTATTCATGTGCCGCCGCGTTGCAGTAAAAAAGATCATTTAATTTGTTTGCATGTACCTATGGGGGGGCGGGAGTCGCGAATGGTTTTAATGAATTAATTTCTGTTTCGCTTTTTTCATTAAATTTGTTTGTTGACTTTGAAGAGCTAAATGTTTTGTTTGTTTTTGGGTTTTACTTTTGTTTACTTTTGGGTGCTCCATCCATCTCTTGTATTTAGTAGATTCAGTTTTCATATATTTAGTCTTAGATATCGTGTTATAATCACTCTTGCTTTCCGATTGTTTAACAAAATGTGTTAAAACCGTAAAAGTTACGCCCGAATACTGAAAGGCTACCTACTCAATTTGAAGTTGTACTTAAATATCGTGCCATCTCTGTCATTCTACAAAGAATTTGTAGCGACGGAATTATACTTAAACGCAACCTTAAATTGAATGGCGTTTGAGTGGTATGACATTACACTTTTTTAAAAAAGGAACGTTACCCCGCACTAGGATTTTCTCCTTTGTCGTGGGTGCGTTTACAAACATAACGCATGACATGACACATGACACCCAGACCAGGAACAACAATTTGTGGATCACAGAAACAGCCGGTTGCCCAGCTAATGCACCAACCGTTCTGTCAACTGGACTAGAAAGTAGAAAAAATCGAACGTAATAGACAAAGTTTGTTTTCTGCGAAAAATGTATTGAGATAAAGAGTTATTGATTCTAAAAAAATGTGTTGGTATGTAATCAGGAACTGTGATGATCACAGCAAAACGAAACTTAAGGAATATATACAAACATTGTAAATCTCGCCAGTCGTGGTGGCCCGGAGGTTAAGACGCCCACTTCTCATGCATGAGGGTGCGGGTTCGAAACCTACCAACGGCAAGTACCAATGTGACTTTTCCGAGTTATATGTACTTTCTAAGATTATTTAGACACCACTGACAAACGGTGAAGGAAAAACATTGTGAGGAAACCTGGACTTATAATTTCTAATTAAAAGTTTGAAATCGCCAACCCGCATTGAGCAAGCGTGGTGATTAACGCTCTAACCTTCTCCGTGTGAGAAGAGGCTTTGCTCAGCAGTGGGCATTTATAGGCTGTTGATGATGATGATGAAATCTCGTTAAAATAAAATGAATGTAACTTCTTACCGCACTAGAGGATTTTGTCATATGTATCATAGAAGATAAGGAACCTTTGTATCTCATTTTAAGTGAACAATGTATCTGTTCTTATGAGAAATAAATTCTTTAAACCCAATGTGCAACAACCGTATTACTGTTACCATAAATGAAAATCATTAAACCAGCACCTACTAATCTACCCAAAATGGACTCAATTACACTCAATATCCAAATAACCCGATAATAATAATATAGGTAGGTGCTAAACGCAAATAAATCGAATCGCAACTATTAGTTGAAATAACATTGGCACTAATTTACAAATTAAATCGTATTAATGAATCGTTGTAATTATGTGGCTGTTTACTCCACTCGGACACTATTGTTTTGATTGCCTAATTATTTTATCCATTTGCACATTGCATGCAACGACGTCTAAACCTAAGCTACTGGTGTTTAAGAATCGGAGTTATATAATCACACGGCCCCATTAGTTGGGTGGGCACAAGTGTTTACAGTCAAGCAAAGGGTTCTAGTTTCCGAGGCGGTCAACGCATTATTAGTTTTTTTTCAGCACAGGTTCTAGAATTGGATCTGAGGATGGAACCCAAAACCTAATAGCAATATGTACTCGACTAACATGACAGTCAAATGCCATTAAGATCATCATCATCATCAACAGCTGGAAGACATCCACTGGTAGAAAAGGCCTACTCTTTAGTTATTATTAGCCATTAATAATTTAAGATGCTAACAATAATTTAATTATAAGTTGTTGATGTCTCCAGATGAATGTCTCACCTACCTCCGCGGCCAGGCTGCTGAGATGGGCCTCTCCGTGCAAGTCCACGAGCCTCTGCCGAAGAAGCCTATCCTAGTGATGACTTGGCCAGGACTAGAACCTAACCTACCCAGTGTGCTACTGAACTCGCATATGGATGTTGTACCAGTGTTTGAGGTAAGGTTACATTAATGTTATTTTATTTTCATCACCAATAACCGGTGACAATCCGCTGCTAGAGGCATTGGGTCTTAATATACGACTTGTCGTGATCTCCACGCTTATCAGATGGGTTGGCGGTCGCAGTTTAAAAGGCTCAGGGTTATCAGAGAAAGCTGCTGTCTGGTCTCAATCCTTTAAAAAATGTAGGTCAGGTGACAATTGCATTGTACCCATGACAGAGCACATTGCGTATATTATAGCTTTCCACTACCATTCAAACTAAAAAGAGTTATCAAAGAGACCTCTTTAAAATCTTTAAATGATTAAATACTTAAAGACGCTACCAGCATCCGACGTCGAATAAATTGTTTAGGAATCCACGTTCTGAAAGATTTAGATGTTGGTGGAGATCTAGAAGCTGTAACTTCTAGCGCAGTTTAAAATTAAATTTAAAGTAACCTAGTTTCCAAAAGTCTGAAGTTAGCCGAGGACCCACTAACTTGATTAAGTGACATTTTATTGCTTTATAAAGTTTAATTATGTCTTTTTGGGATCTCGTGTAAGCATTTAGCTCTACGAAAGTATTCTATAAGTGCTTTTCTACATGTTTATGAAAAAAAAAACGACTAAACACGTTCATTTGCTATGCATTGATATGATTACGGTTGACGCGGTGGCTGGGCAACCGGCTGCCGCTCAACGTGTACCGAGTTCAATTCCCACACGGAGCAACTCTTTGTGTGATCCACAGATTGTTGTTCCGGGTATGTGAACTTGTATGTTTGTAAACGCACCCACGACACAGGGGAAAATTCCAGTACGGCGCAACGTTTATCCTTTAAAAAAAATACTAGAGGGTGAATATATTGCCGTGCACTAGACATAATTCCAAACTTCATGTTATTATTAGAGAGTTTTAAAGACCCCAATAATTATTTGCCGGACCCGAGAATTGAAATCAATAGTGAATTATATACAGTGCAAATAAATTAAAATAAAGTATCGCCCTGAAGCGGCATTCGCTGTCACTTCAATACAGTCTGCGGTGCCCACCGACTGGAAAATTAGTTTTATTTTAATTTCCACCAATTAAATATTTATATTTATTATCATAGTGTTCAAATGTAAAGTATAATGTTGGAATCATAGCAATTGGCGTTCCATAGTCCCTGGTTACCTCTATGGTAGGCAGGTGTGAAGTTGTGTATGTGTTTATGAAATGTATAGTGGCTAATAACTGTACTGTTTTTAGAAATAAGTTCAATAGTTATTTGTGTCGAAAAATTATTTAGTTTTTGATCCAATGAATGTATTTTATAAAAACAGATGTTGTTTGTCTGTCTAAGATGTGAAACATAAAATATATTGTTGTCAATAGGGTAGTTTCCTAAATTTAATTTTAATGTCCGTCTGGTACATTAATTTAAAACTTTAGACACGTATTTTTTCTTTTCTCACAAAATTTAATACTTTCGACGATATATTAATTTGAAATAACGTGTGACGTCACAGCGTGTCACATTTTGTAGGACGTTATGACGTAACGATCTCGCACTAATAAAGTTAGCGCCATTTTATCTAAGTATTGCAACTTAATATGAGAGAAATACGTGTCCTATTTTTTTCATTATCTAACCGACGGACCAATTAGATTTTTAATTTTAATACCCTGGACACTAAACCAATTCCCCAGACAATATTCAACTAATGCAAATGTCTAGGTTTTATACATGAATTTCAAACCAGTAATTCCTATCAAAACCACAAATACATACCACACGAATCTATAGGTAATTTCTATGCATATTCATTCCTACAACTCCAGGACTTATCTCAAACGTTATTATTTAATCCATGAACGAGATCGTACGTTCAATTCCGGACCGTAACAGTAAATCAGGTTTCCTCTTAACGTTAAGTATCGTTAACTGGTACCGGATCTATATTCTGCTCTGTTTATTTTTTTTTATCTGTAGCAGGATTAATTTCCCCGATTCCATTTCTTACTATGTGGGAGCTGTGATTTTCTGATTTTCTTGTATTAGTATTGAACATTTGCCAATAAATAAATGGTTTTTTGAATAGTTTTGTGTCATACATTGATTGTATCTTTTTTTTAAATGTTGCCCCACACTAGGATTTTCTCCTGTGTCGTAGGTGCGTTTACAAACATACAAGTTTACATACACATTACACCCAGAACCGGGAACAACAATCTGTGAATCACACAAAGAGTTGTTCAGTGCGGGAATCGAACCCGCGACACGTTGCGCGGCAGCCATTTGCCCAGCCATCGCGCCAACCGTGCAGTCAACATTCAGATTTGGTCCCCAATGTAGGCAAGGGTTGCAAGAATTTGGATTACATTTGCATATTTAGTTGGCCAGCTTCAAGATTCAAGATTCAAGATTCATTTATTCATTGTAAAACATAGGTACATTATAAGTTCTTATGTAATATATTGAGAGCGCTATGTTTTGCCTCTAGGGCGTACAATACATGCAATATACTTAATAAAAACAAGGATTTGACACGGATTCACAAACAATAAACAGCAAACACATCACTACAATTACACAATTTTGACCATTCATCTCGTCAAGAATTCGCAATTTCATTGAGCATTGACGAATCTTTAAATCAAATTAATAAAATAATGTAAACCACAAAATATCCGCTTTGAAGAACATTAGATTTTCAATAATGGCATAAATTAAAATTAAATGTCAAAAATAATAATATCAAAATGTTAAAAATGTAAAATTCAATGTCAAAGCGTAAAATTAAAAGTCAAGATGTCAAACTTCAATGTCAAAGCGTAAAATTAAACGTCAAGATGTAAACTTCAATGTCAAAGCGTAAAAATAAATGTAATAATATGAATTAATAAAATTACTGAATTTAATTAAATAGTCATCCAAAATTAAAATAGTCATCAAGTCAACATTAATAATAATAATTTATAAAATTACAGAATATAATCAAATAGTATTATCATTAAAATAGTCATCCAAGGCATAATAACATTTCTCAACTAATAACTTGTGAAGACACTTTTTGAATTTCTTTAATGGCATACATTTTATAGCATCGGGTATTTTATTAAAAATTTTTGGTGCTACACCAAAAAAACTCTTTTTCATTAACGCAGTATTACATTTCAACGTACATAGTTGATTTTCATATTGACTCCGAATGGGGGTCTTCTTAACTGTTGAAAACTTTGTAAATAAATGTGGATTTGATTTTACAAATAGTGCAGTTTCTAATATATATATAGCTGGTAACGTTAATATTTTTAATTTCTTGAAGTAGGGAATGCAACTATCTGTTGACTTTAGATTACACATGGATCTTACACACCTTTTTTGCATCCTAAATACTAGTTCTCTATTTGTTGATTGCCCCCAGAAAACAACACCATAACGGAGAATAGAGACTACAAGTCCATGATAGGCTGTTAACAGTGTCTCAGAATTAACTCTCTTAGATAATTGAAACAATAGATACGCAGATTTACTCAGTCGCTTACAAACCATTTCCAGGTGAGGTTTCCAAGTCAACTTATGGTCTACTGTTATGCCTAAGAATTTTGCACTCGTAACCTCTTCTATTTTACACTCATCATAGGTAATATTAAGGGGTGGATTCTCACGTCGTATGTAAACTTACTACAACTACCAGTTAAACTAGCAGCTAACTTATCTACGACTACCAGTGGATTTACCAGAACTAAAGATACGCAATAAATATCCTGTTTTAAATTTGACATAGATTTTTTGCTGACATAGATAATACGACTATAAAACACGAAGAAAACTTTAACTAAACTTTAACCGTCTGCTGTAGGTATAAATAAACCGATAATCTTTTGTTATATCTGCAAATCGAACTGAAATGTTCATACTTAACATTGATATTTTTCTTCAACAGAAAAGTTGGAGTCACCCTCCCTTCGAGGCTCATTTAGTAGACGGCGTCATCTACGGCCGAGGAGTGCAAGATATGAAGTCTGTCGCTGTGCAGTATATTGAAACTGTCAAGCGATTGAAGGCTAACGGCATCAGGTTGAAACGAACTCTCCACCTGTCTTTTGTGCCAGGTTAGTTTAATTATTTGTTATTGTATGGTACGTTAACACTTTGTCGTCTTTCATTCAAGAGCACATAGATCAAGTGTCGACCTGTACGTGTGTTCCTGATTGTGCTGAAGACAGAATAGAATACCTATGCTTGTTTTGTTTGTCAAGGTCACATGTGATAAAACTGAACCTTTTAAACTGATTTCCTACTCTCCTGCGCTCTCTCTCTCTCTTTCTCTCTCTTATTTAGAAAAAGACTATCAGTGGACTGTAACGGGTAGTAAATATACTTAAAAGTCACGAGTAAGAAACGCACATGTTTCACTCTACTTTTCCCACATTTTTTCTTTCGCGGCTTTTAACAAGGCAAGCTAAAGGTCGCATCGTATCTAGGTCTATTGTCTTTCTAGTGTCTCGAGTACTGAGTTAGCGATCTATCGAGCGCTCTTATTAGCTCAAATGAGAGCTAGACTTTTTTGGCTAGTCAATAATGTGAAGTTCTTTTGATGGTTATTTTCGGTTTTACTTATCATTCGAATTTGAGGTTATAAGTTATTGTACAAATAGGTGAATTAAGAAAGTAATGGTGCTTAAAGACCCGATTTTTTACTATTTATAACAAAAGCAGCTATTTTGAGCCATGATCGTCCCACTGCAGGGCAAAGGCTTCCCCATCCTCCTTCCACTCCTCTCTATTTAAAGCTTCTTAAAATATATATATCTTCTGCAGACGAAGAAATAGGTGGAGCACCAGGTATGGGTATGTTTGTGAAAACAGAAGCCTTCAAGAACCTGAACGTGGGCTTCGCATTGGATGAGGGCATGGCCAGCGCTACCAACGAGTACTTGATTTACAATGGAGAAAGGACTATTTGGCGTGAGTATTGACAAACATTCTTAAAATTTAATGAATCCAGTGCCTTTAGTCCAACGCCACTTTAGCGCTTGTCTACAGAGAGAGTAGAAATCAAAATGTATGGGGATAACACTGACACGTGACAAAATTTACGTCAATTTCATATAATTTGGTTTTCTATTTTACATGTAGACAAGCGCTAAATGGCATTTGGCTACAGCTGCTGGTTTCCTTATCAATTGAACTTTAGTAGACTAATCTAAAATTGTAATAAAATGAAGCTTATTGACTGAAATTGACAACTAGAGTTACTGAATAGGCAAATTTCGTGAACTAAGTTTACGATAAAATTATGTACTTTATTCATTCCACGATTCGACACGAGATTTTGTGCGACTGCTGAGTCTACACTCATGGGCCCAAATAAATATTAATAGATATACTGAGATCAAATTTCAAAACAATAATAGTCTAGTTTATCCCGAAATAAATACTTATATATTTAGTAAAAGAAAACATGAAATAATCCATTCGTAATTACAAGCCGGCCTTTTTCTATCCGCCTTTCAGCCGGCGTGAGCACAGGTGATAAAGCAATTTATTTTCTGTCTTGTCCCCATTACTTTATGATTGTTTTTCGCATTTTGTATTTTTGTTATATATAGTCTATTTCTGTTTAAGTTAAATAATAACTGTTTTTTCTTGGAAAGGAAATGTACTTATGTAGAAGAATTTTCCTATTCCGCTTGACTTTCACAATTTATTTCTAAGACGATTCAATTGACTTGTAAGTTGTAGGTCGTATAACGTTAAAGTGTTATACGACCTACAACTTGCCCAAGGAACCGCTGCTTATTATGAATTCTTATGCAGCTTTTTTGTAAGGTAAAATAACAAGACAATTTTTTTTTCTCTCAGATCTACAATCAGCCGATACGGCTTTAATCAGATGAGATGACGTGCTTTTGGGACTTTGGAGAGTTGCACATCCTGTGATATGCTAACTTTATTTCTTTTTTCCCTAAAAATGGGTTTATGTAGACGCTAGTTGCTTTCTTTTCAGTCGAGATAAGCAGTTGTCTGAGTTTATGAGCTGTGAAGCCAGATGGTTAATGTGTCGCCCAAGGCGTTGTTTGTAAGACACAGATGAACTCTTTATTTCTTCCTTGACTGTCGGAATCTGCAGATATTCGTGCACCTCCTTGTTTCGTGTGAACCATGGTGCATTAACCAGTACCTTTAGCACTTTATTTTGGTAGCGCTGGAGGATCTCAATATTTGAGTGGCTTGCCGATCCCCAGAGCTGTACACCGTATGTCCAAATCGGTTTTAGGATGCCCTTGTAGATAAGGACCTTATTTTCCAAACTTAGTTTAGACTGCCTACTTATAAGCCAATATAGTTCCACAAACTTTTTATTTGCTTGGTCTCTTATAACAAGACAATGATAATATATCTTTGATAAGCAACATAATCTGCATATATGTGGACATAAAGTAGACACTACACACTCCAAAGCTTAAAACTACTAAGGGTTGGCGTGAAATTTTAATTGAGGAATAACTTTGAATATTTGGCAATTCTCTCATACTCAAAGCTGTCAAATGTCAATTTTATTCTACAGTTGAGAATGAATGGATGATTGAAAAATCAGCCGTAAATACATAATATAATAAGTTTCACTGTCACTTCACACTGCCCAAAGCAGCATTTTAGTTGAAATCACAAAATTAGGCATACTTAACCCAGCCTAGTTAAGATAATCAAGTGATTTGAATTCTTTACAGATATGAAGATCATCTGCCCGGGCAAGTCCGGGCATGGCTCCCTGTTGCTGCCCGATAACAGCGGAGAAAAGGTCAGGATTAAAATTAAACTCGCATTAATTTGTTTTTATCTCTTATGGCTACAGTATAAGGTATTTTGACAAGGAAATTTCGCAACTGGGCTTTAAATTTAGGAATAATTTTATCGCGTTAATTCTAAATTCGGTTTTTTTTTTCTTTTTCCTTGGCAACCGAGTCTCCAATACGATGTTGTCGACTATTTAGTTCGGTTAAAATCAAGTTAACTGGAGGTTGACATTTCAATCTGACATGAACCTACTTAACCTTTCTCAATGGAATTGTTATGTACCGAGTTGGATAAATCTAAATTATAAACTAGTTTGACACCGTGTCGTACTGTCTGGGAAACCTTTCCTTGAATCTGTAATAAGAAAGGAGCATAATTTCTTATTCTGACATCAATTTTGTTTCAATATACATAATATAACATCACGCCTTTTAACCCCGAAGGGTAGGCAGAGGCATATTACGGCACTTAATGCCGTTGTACAAGCTAACACTCAATTTTCACTATTTATGTCATGAGTCCCATGTAATGTGAGCCAATTGCCATATACCGGGCACAATTCCAGTCTCCGTGCTACTACTTTTTTTAAAAAAAACCCAGCAATACTTTGCGCGCTTGCGCGGCAGTCGCACTTGCGACCACTCGACCAACGAGGCAGTCCAAGATATTGTAATAAAATTAATTTATTTATGTACTGTCACGTGAAGATGCCCATCGGCTTTTAAATCAACAACTCATCAACATTTAACTTACATCAAAAACTACTTCCAACAAAAATCAATTAAAAACCAAACTAAATCACATAAACATAACTCTAATACTAATACAATGACGTATCATTTAATAGACTTTGCATGAATATTAACATGACTGGCTGGCTGCCAGCCGGCTAATATTGTGTGTTCATGAATTGAGAATAATTATGCATTGCTATAGCTAGCTAGGTATCTAGCTTAGCTTAGATACTGTGAATATTTCGGTGTGTAAAGATAGGTGACTCGTGATAAAAGCGGTAGATAAATTAGTATCAGCTGTTGGATAAAATTGTAAGTCGTTGTTCTTCGAGTGTTGTGGGAGCCGACTAACGGATTAAACATTTGAGGCCAGGGAGCAAAGAACTCTCTGATAAACGTTCTCCAAACTGGAGCTGGTAGCCCCTCTTATTTAGATGAGGCCAAGAATCCAGGTGTAGACTGTTAGGTACTTAATTGATAATTCTCAATGAGTTATGACTTCGGTCTCCGCTTAAAAGTATACCTTCGCCTCTGAGAGTATGCATTTTTTAAGGAACAGAGAGTAAAGTTCCCTAAGATCAGTGCCTTTAGCCAAATGCCAATTTAGCGCTTGTCTACAGAGAGAGTAGAAATCAAAATGTATGGGGATGACACTGACAAGTGTCAAAATTTACGTCAATTCCATATAATTTGGTTTTCTATTCTACATGTAGACAAGCGCTAAATGGCATTTGGCTACAGCTGCAGGAGAGGAGGATTCTCCGACGAGGCGAGGTGATCGTGCCTGGCGGACTTTTTGTCCAACAATTGTTCGTTGGGATTTTCTATCCGTGTTAATTCGCATGTAAACTTTAAATGTGCGATGTAGGATTTTTGTGACGTCATCCGTTGATTTGTTTTTCATCGATGGTCTATGTGCGGGAGCTGTCATTTGACATATATCACCACACAGTAACTTGAACATGTCGCGGAGAACCTAACGGGTTACCGGGGCGCCGGCTCGACGTGCAGGAGAAGAAACGGGGTGGTTTTTAGTCAGTAAGAGTCTGACACTCCCTCCCGCCTCACCCAGGCGGGAGCAGTCATTCGACGATTTTCCCCCCTTAAAAAAACCTGAACATAGACAATAGAACCACACAAATTGTTAAAATCCGTCTATGTTCAGAACACACAAATGTTAGGTTCATGTAAAAAAATGATATAAGTACTATTTCAGGAATCCTGAACAATTCAAATAAGTACCCTACTGTGTCTACGTTAGACATATTTTTCAGGCACATCAAAAATGTAAGCCTTTTTTGTAACAATATGTGTAGGTACATAACGTATGGACTTATCATCATCATCATCCACAGCCTATAAATGCCCACTGCTGAGCAAAGCCTCTTCTCACACGGAGAAGGTTAGAGCGTTAATCACCACGCTTGCTCAATGCGGGTTGGCGATTTCAAACTTATAATTACAAATTATAAGTCCAGGTTTCCTCACGATGTTTTTCCTTCACCGTTTGTCAGTGGTGTCTAAATAATCTTAGAAAGTACATATAACTCGGAAAAAGTCACATTGGTACTTGCCGTTGGTAGGTTTCGAACCCGCACCCTCATGCATGAGAAGTGGGCGTCTTAACCTCCGGGCCACCACGTCTCCTCCGGGCCACCACGTCTCCTCCGGGCCACCACGTATGGACTTATGTCTACTTTTATTTATTCAGTATATGTGATTGCGTCGCCGCCAAGATATAGCACTCAAATATTCTGAAACTGATTAAAATGTATAGTACTAGCACTGAAAACAAGTAGGTACCGTTTCTGGGTAGGTCTGGAAAATGTGTAAAGAAAATTGTAACTAAGAATTACTCACGTAAATATATTGAGAAAAGCTGAACTAGTTTCTTATATGTCGTTCAGTATATTTACGTGAGGAACTCGTAATCTTTCGTTGTCATCATGTCTCACGATTGTTATTATAAAACATAACAAAACAACGATTTTTATCCCCGAAGAGGTAAGCAGAGGTGCACATTACAGCACTTAATACAAGTGTATACATTGTAACACCCACTTTTCCTTATTTGTATTATGAGTTCCATGTAATAGGGGGTGAGTCCATAGTCATATACCGAGCTCCATTCCATACTCCATGATACTACTGAGATTTTTTTAAAATAACAATAATTTTCCCGACCCGGGAATCGAACCCGAGACCCCTTTGCCCGACAGTCGCACACGGCAAACATTCGACCAACGAGGCAAAGGCATTATAAAAACATGAAGAAAATATGTTTCCAAAGTAGAGAATACCGATTGAAAAGTATTAGTCTAAAGTAGAGGTAAATGCGTAATATTTATTGACTTCAAATTTGTTATAGTTTTTCTCCTATTATGTACCACAAATGACCATGTTTAAAAGTGCAACTTTTTCTACGACTGATTCTAATAAAAATGTGTCCCTTTAATAACACCATTTACAAAGATGCCACATATGAACTCCTATCGCTTCCTCATACGTAGATATGAACGCTAACATAAAACCCATGCTTGCCTCTCTCCCTCTTAATACAAACCAGCAAAGTTTTTTAGTTTGTAAAAGTTCTGGAGCCAGAGCCAGGAGAACTTAATCAGTAAAAAGAATAAAATAAAAGATTCAAGAAAATTGGCAGCACATGCCGGCGAACTATGCTCACTACTAATTGCGATTGGACGAAGAACTTACTTCAACTGTTTCTAGATTCCACAAAACTTTCTCCTGATGTGGTTATCAAGGAGTTTGGAGCCAAAGAAAACTCAAAAAGAGATTGTTGTTCTTAATCTGGGAGTATTTTATTAACCACTAGCTATCACTAGCCAGTAGCTTTTTCCGCGTAGAATATGATTCCTGTTTAATCCCATGAGAGTATTTTAATCGATTAAGATCTAAAAGATCCTATCAACTAAGTCAGCCCATACCACTTAGTTTTTGTTCAAATTTCCGTGGTGCTCGGCGACTGGGCTTCACCTAGTTGTACAGTCTCTTTTTTGTGCTTTCAGGCTTAATTAATTCTGTCTCCTGCAGTAATTAACCGAGAGAAGTGGAAACTATAATTTTTTTCTTCTCCTCTTAATATCTTCTGATTCATTTCGTTGCGGGAACCAAGACCAGTGTTCCGGTGTTGTCATGGTTGTAGCGGTTTTGGAAGGTTGTGGCGGGCGGTCCCAAAAAAAAGAGCCCATGGGCTCTGACAGGCTGGGTATGCCGTTATCAAAATCCGTTCAGTAGTTTCAGCGAGATTGACGGACAAACATCAAAACAAAGAAACTTCCAAATTTATAATATTAGTGTGGTTATGTATGTTAGAAACCAACCTTAAATGGATATCTTAAATTTTTCCCCTATAAAAATTAAATGCAATCTATCTGCTACCCAAGAACGTAGCCCAAAATATGTTGGGTACCTATACATCTTATAGCAATCATTCATATCAGAGTCTCCTTTACTAACAAACCATTTTAAATACATAAATATTTGAATATTAATTGACATACAAACATGTTCGTCTCCCTGCCTTTACCCTATTACGTTGGGTTCAGTACCTAGTTTAATCTAATTACCAGGTGTCACACAGACTGTATAATCTACAACATTATATTAACATCTCTTTTGATAATTGTATGTGGGTTTCAACAGTAGGACTAGTAATCACAGTGCACATATTTTTAATATTCTTAATATTACATCCTTCGGTACCAATGGGCCTGCTGGACCGGAGTGATACAACGGCCTCACAGAAAACCGACGTGAAACAACGCTTGCGTTGTGTATCATCGTGTGAGTGAGGTTACCGGAGGCCCCAATCACCCCAATAACCGAATTCGCAACAATCCTCAAATTTCTAATCCCCAAAAGGCCGGTAACGCACTTGTAACACTGTCGCCTGCTTCAGGCGTCCATGGTTGGTTATCGGCTTATTCCATAAAAACAAAAAAAAAATATGAGTATTTTCACACTAAAAAGACCCTATAGAATTTGATAACTCTGGTAAGTTAATAAAATTTCAATATAAATGTATACAGTCGCATTAACGACCAGTTACCCACCATCTAAATTCATCATCATCACCGTAATTATATCCGCTTTGATCCATAATTTGCTTCAGAAAAATTATCCTCATCAACAACTTCAGATAATAGGCAAATAAGCTATCCACTCAAGAACACAAGGTGCTATTTCCAAAAAAAAACTAAAAGAATATAGTGTCCGAGTTAGATCTCTGTGATAAATGAGTTCTTTTATTCTCAAGACACTTGGGGAATGGTCATTTATCGTAGATACCAGCTGAACTGAACTGAAGGGAAATGTGTCTGTCTTGAATCGATTTAGGTGATACTCAAACATTTTGAGTCCTAAGCTGAAAAGGTCCTTAAATGAGTTTGTTTTAACGTGGACCTTGTAAGGTAGAGTAAATGAGTATCCGTCGTCGATTTTTGCTTTTTTTTCTATCCGTTTTATAAATGCGTTCATAATGACGTCCAAATCCCAGGACATTTCTCAATTATTCCTGATTATGATGTCGTGATTTAGATTATAAGGTATGACAATTATCTATAAGGCTCTAAACAAACGAACCGCATTTCGACTGCTATCCAATTGCAAATTGCTTTCGAGACTTATAATTAGAGGTTGAAATAACTTTATGTTTGCAATTTACTACTTATTAGAAAACGCATAAATATCTTTCACATCCCCGTAAAATACAAAACTCTTTTCTATAGAAGTGCAAATTGCCTATTAAAACTTACAAAACACCTTTCAATGGTTATTGTTATAGAAAAAGCATAACAATAGAAGTACACAGAATCCCAACTGAAACATGTATCAAACAAACTAAACTACTAGTTAATATTTCACACAATAGATATCAACATACAACACTAGTCATTACCAAAGCCCTCGTTAGAAACAAGAGGATCAAAAGGTCGACCCTTAATTCTAGTAGACTAATGGACGGATTACAACAATCTAATCGTTACTTTTAATCCTAGATCAAGTCGTTAAAACTTAGGAAACGTCTAAGGAATTCAAGTACTAAAAGTCGTCGGAAGAGGGAATAATCGTATAATGGTAAGTTTAAAGTTCGTGTGAAGTGTTTAGCATGGTTCCAACGGAGCAACGAATGGATTGCCAGCACTCTGGCTAGTTTTTAGTCAGTAATATTTTTTTTTAAATGACATAGCTGGCGATATGTAAGTACGACTTAAAATTGAGCCTTTCAATATTCGGGCTTAAAAGTCTGATACTCCCCCTCGCCTCACCCAAGGTGAAAGATCAAAGTCAAAGTCAAAGTTAAAAGTCAGAATCATTTGTTTCAATTCGACCAGGAAGGCACTTTTGAACGTCAACAACAAAAATTTAGAAGTGAAGCTAGTTGCTCATTCCAATGTGTAGATTCTTATGGAGAATAACGAGCAAGAAACTCCATAGGTTACTCTTTTTCAATCGGGTTTAAAATATAATTCTCTAGAAGAAGCCATTGAATGATGTTCCTCTGTTAAAGAAAGCATGGTTCTAAGATAATTTAGACACGATAATGGTAAACAGGTCATGAAGAAATTTTTATTAATAGTTTCAAATTATTAGTTACTTATTCCTTCCCCGTGTGGAGATTTTCTGTAGCAGTAGACCAGTTACAGGCTAATGATTACCATTGTCGTACGATTCGTTGCCCAACTTTAGGGTCAACAGAGAGGCACGCACATGTTTAATACTTGGATTGATTTGTTGTTGCTGTTGGAAATTAGTTGCGCAACCAATTTAACACCAGGTGAGATGAGCTACCCTCCATACAACTTTATGGGTACAATATTCTAATGAAATAGGGCTTTAAGTTTAACTAGAAATGAGTAATTATGTTAAACTTAAGGTGAACACCCAAAATAATATCCATTCAAATTAGCAATAACTTTTGACAACTAACTATTAATCAGATCCTGCGTTAAATACCCGGGTTGCTCCAAGATTAAAGGGATTTACTATTACCAAATTCTCATAGTTGATTGGGCAACTGACTGCCGCGCAACGTGTCGTGGGTTCGATTCCCGCATGGAATAATGTTTTGAACGCACCCACGACACAGAAGAAAACGCTAGTGTGGGGTAACGTTTAAAAAAGACAGTTAGGTATAACTCAGATGCAAACTTTTTGTTTTTAAGGAGTGAAATCATCGAATCTCCCGTCCTGAGTGAGGCGGGAGAGAGTGTTAGACTCTTACTGACTAAAAACTTACCGTTCTTACTCCTGTCCTTCGAGCCGGAGCCCCGGCAATCCGATAAGTCCTCCGCGGCTCCGTATCGGCATCAGCCCTATTGGGCACCATCGGTGGTGGTCTGATAGCTCTATGAGGCGCGCGCGGAACGCGACGCGCCTTACGCTCAAGTAACTCAGATTCAAACTAGAGGTTAAAGTTAGGAAAGCAACTAATAAAAAAGGAATTTCGTCATTTGTTTTATCATTATTTATCGTAAAAGAGGCAAAGGCTCATAGTCGGCACCTATAGGCTGTAATTGATGATAACGACGATGATGATGTGATGATGATCTTTTACATAACTTAAAAAACAATAAAGAAGCACAGTGTCTAAATATCTATATCTTAGGAAAGAAAAATGCAAAATAACCTTAAAAATACGAACTATTAAACATAATTACTGAAAATGGCGCATTAATGTGTCCCGCCATTTATTTCGTCAGGCGGCCATTTGTAAAAGTAATGGCCTTAATGTATTATACAATCTCAGCACACACTATAATGGCCAACTATAAGATACATACTTAATTAAATTAAATATATTTTACATTGTATTAAAATTATATGGCAGCAATTAGGTATCGGAGTCTATATATTAGGTATATAGGTACATTCACTCAATAGAAATGAGTCCTAGTTCATTTATTATTGAGTGAATGTTAGCCATTCATAATCATCTCAGTACGGTTATTCATTTCATTCAACCATGTGCCGAAGATTCTAATCTTTCCCTATATTTTGCTTTTTAATGATATTAACCCATGGCATCGGTCGAACGTAGACTACACGAGACACAATGGAATTTGTATTGGGTCTTATATACCGGCACTTAGATATTTTAATGTTTTCCTGTGAATTTTCCTCGTTTATAGGTATACTACTAGCGACCCGCCCCGGCTTCCTTTCCTTTCCCCGGGTGCAATAAGCATATATTATAACATACAAACATTCCTTAAGAATCACTCTATCTATTAAAAAAACCGCATCAAAATCCGTTGCGTAGTTTTAAAGATATAAGCATACATAGGGACATACAGACGGCGGATAGCGACTTTGTTTTATACTATGTAGTGAAGTCTAGTTTAGCAAACCCTTGTATTTACCCAGATATGATACCACCAGTAACGACACTAAATGAAACACAAGTAATGAAAAGAGATGCAATTTTCATTTAAGTAATAATAATGAAACCACACGACAGTAATAATTGTAGAGGTACATGGAGTACATATTTGCTTTATTCCTTGCAGCCATAAAACAATTTTAAGTATATAATATTGCACTAACTATAAACATTTTATACTGGCCTTCTTCAAGAGATGCTAGTAAAATTGAGATAAATCTTATATGAACCACATACGGTGATTTATCTACGTTTAGGTACGTATGTTTTAAAATAAATATAATCATACAGATTTAAATCTGTTTAGGACTTGACATTGTCCTTTATCCCGAAGGGTAGGCAGAGATGCACACTGCGGCACTTAATGCCACTGTACAATGTAACAACCACTTTTCACCATTTATGTTATGAGACCCTCACCCCCCTTTTACATGGATATTAGGGGGTGAGCTTAAAACTTTATATATCGGGCACAATACCAGACTCCGTGCTACTACTGAGAATTTATTAAAACCCCCAGTAATACTTTCCTTAACCTGGAAATCGAATCCGAGACCTATTGCCCAGTAATCGCACGGGCGACCACTCGGCCACCGAAGCAGGCATAAAAATAAGGAAAACATATATTCATGTTATACCTACCTAATTCAAACTAGACTAGAGTAGGATAGTTTATACATATACCCACTTTAACAGATAGGTACCTTAATTTTGTCTTTATTTGTGTCAGTTTAAAAGAACTTAATTTTTACTACTTAAAATATTCTTACTACTTTATTACTGTACTAACGCTCGAATACAGAAAGGCTACTCAATTTGAAGCTGTACTTAAATATCGTGCCATCTCTGTCATTTGACAAAGCATTTGTTGTGCCAGAACTATACTTAACTACGACTTACAATTAACTATTGTTTGTTTATTTCAGCGTTAGTCCGTCATTGTTTGATAAGACATTTAATATGTTTGGACGTGGATCTCATCTTAAGACGATGTGCACTCATAATTTAGTAAGACCAGCTGCACTGCAGTGTTTTCTGAAAAATGTACCTACATTTTGCTTTTTAAAACAGGTACAACACTTACGATGTATCGTTTCTATCCATTATAACATGTTTCAGTGTTTACCTATAGAAATATTTTTAAAAATAGTGTTTGAAAGATGTTCGACAGTAGTTTGTCGAAATACGTCGTAGGATTTTCAATATTTTATTTTAATATATAATGGGTTAAGTATTTTTTATTAGTAACTTTTAGAAATAAAAAAAGTTAATAAATACGTACAACTTAAAATACACTAAAACTAATAGAGAAAATATTAAATAAATTCGTAGATACTACCTGCTGTTTAGATTTGTAGAAATGCTTATTAATTGCAAAACGTTGTTATTCAACTGTTGAGTTATTACGATTTTTTTTAAATTAAAACTTTAACAGCATTGGTATATTTGTTTTTATAATGACTATCGTGAGACATACTAAATAACTAAAATGGCGGGTACTCACGTGAATATACTACTACTTTCAAACCACAGAGGAGTTCTTCCTCATGAGCAGCGTGAGCGGTCGCGGCGATGTCGCGCAGCTCACTGAACTAACTGTGTTTCGAAACTAGTAGAGCTTTTCTCAGTATATTCACGTGAGTAACCCGCGATTTTAGTTAATTTAGTGTATATCTGATAGTTAATATTGTGTAATAGTTAAATACTAAAATATCCCCTTATCGCAATACTCATTGCCTTGTTATGTAACCGCGTTCGAATGGCTGGGAAATTACATTATTCTTTAAAGATGGCTGCCGGTAACAGTGCGGCAACACGAGCTCTTATAGAAATGAAACTGCAGTCATTTGCAGTTACATTGACCGCAAATAGGGGCTTTCGAGTGGTGGTCGAATTGAATACTTTTTGCAAAATGTCTAATCTAGTAATAATTTTCTATAAGTTTTATAAGAAACTGCAATTGGAAACAGTAAAGTTTTAAAACGTTTGACTCTTTTGTGTGTAAAGGTATTTGAAAACTTAAGTTATGTTGCTAGAGCGACTGCAAAGTTGAATTCGATCCCTGAATTGGTTAAAGTTTAAAAAAGAGTGCAGAAATGTTTATTTATTTATTTCAACTTTATACAAGAAGTGCTTAATGTCTTGGGCATTGTCTCCCAATGGTTGACTACCTTTAAGCAGTGCAGAGACGAAAGTAGCAGATGTTTTTAAACCTTTATAAATGGGCAATTTATACCAGCCTATAATAAATAACAAATCTCACAATCATAATATTCAATAAACACTATACATATATAAAATAGGTATCGTTTGTAACGAACTGCCGTATAGCAAGGACTGCAACTTGCAGCCTTGTACTGGTAAGCTCTATCTTATAGTATAAATTAATTATTTAGTCTCCAACATACTACGAGAACGTACTTTAAACTGTCAAATACCAAGCGGTCACCGGTGACCGCAACCTATTGTTCTATAATTGTGTCTGCAAAACCGGTACTCGACGAGTTAATACTTATTGGGAAAGTATTAGAGTCTAAGTTAAATTGCTTTTCGTAGAACTAAGGAAATATAGGTATTTTGTAACATAACATAACATAACATAACATCACACCTTTTATCCCGAAGGGGTAGGCAGAAGTGCACATTATGCCACTGTACAATGTAACACCCACTTTTACTATTCATGTTACGAGTCCCATGTAATAGGGGTGAGCCTATTGCCATATGCCGGAAGTATGTACCCCCTGTGAACAGGCTCACACAATTCCAGACTCCGTGCTACAACTGAGATTTTTTTTAAAACCCAGTAATACTTTGCCCGACCCGGGAATCGAAGCCGAGACCCCTTGCTCGGCAGTCGCACTTGCGACCACTCGGCCAACGAGGCAGTCTTTATATACTTTAAGATAATTCCATGAAATTACAAAATACTGCCTCGTCGAGCAAAGTATTACTGGGTTTTTAAAAATTCTGTCTGGAATTGTGTCCGGTATATGGCAATGGGCTCACACCTTAACATAAATAGTGAAAAGTGTGTGTTACATTGTACAGTAGTACCTATTAAGTGCCGTAATGTGCACCTCTGCCTACCCCTTTAGGGATAAAAGGCGTGATGTTATGTTATGTTAAATGTTTTAATGACATAAATGCATTAATTAAGATTGGTTATCAATATACATAGCGCTATTGATTGATTTATTAATATTCATTTAGTAGGTACAAATAAGTACCAATTTATAGATAAGTCCAATATGATTCAGTATTTCGGAATTTTCAAACATGTCAGGATGGCCGAGCGGTCTAAGGCGCTGCGTTCAGGTCGCAGTCCACTTCTGTGGGCGTGGGTTCGAATCCCACTTCTGACAATAATCTTTTTGGAGAATAGTATTGAAGTTTGGTTTTGCATTAATTTTGTTTATTTGCATTGTTTTATTTTAGTTTAATTAGGTTTTACGAAGATTCTAGTATTTTATTATAATCTTGATTATTATTGATCGGTCTATTAATTCGTTTATCTTCAAAATATTGAACATATGTCCCTCTTATAAAATGAGAGTAATATTTATAATAATATTTTATTTAACCCTGTTTTTACTTTAATTTGTTACAGCTGAGATACATGGTAGACAAACTAATGGATCTACGCGCGGAGTCGAAGAAGGAACTCGCTGACAACTCTAACTTGACCATCGGTGACGTCACTACAGTCAATCTTACTATGTTGTCTGTAAGTTCCTACCAAAAGCGTAACATTACAATTAGCTATGCCTTTCATTCCGAAAGAAGATGGCAGATATTATCTATAATCTAATGTAACATCCAATTTACATTTCCTATAAGGTCTACGCAATAAGGCGTTAGTCTATTTCCATACATTACTCACTCCACCCACAACCCATTAAAAAATAAAAAACAGTGAAACTATATGCTGAAGTTTTTCTCTTAAAAATACACATTCAAAACACAGACTGCCGATTAAAAACCTTTGTTTAAACACTATTCGAAATTCGAACAATTCGAACGATTTGTTATTCTATAAATCGTTCTGTAACTGTAAAATACTGTTTAGTAGTTACTGGAATTAGTTTAACTTAAACTGTAGTTAACTGTTAATGTTTACGATCTAAATATTTAACTTACATTGAATTATTCCGATTATTTATTAATTTTACTCCTTCTGTTATCTAGTTACTATCATAGGCACCACTGCTCTTCCTAGGGGTGTGCCGTAACAGGCGTTGCACCGTGGAGGCTCCGGAGCAGGTCTATTTTAGAGGACCCGGTGCCTCCTTACAGGTGTTGAGGATGGCCACCGGGATGGTTTTAGTGAGGTTCAAATCACACACTCCCTAGTCTTTCTCCTCAAAAAGCTAGACGCCTAAAGAGGGTTTCCCCCTGTCATAAAAAAAACAGGCACCACTGCTGAGTGTGATGTTGGAGATTTAAATCTCATGCACATCACGAATTTAAGGGGAAAAAGAAGATCATCTTCTTGAAAGCATTAGAACAAGGAGGTCACAGTTTGTTTAGTCTACGACAATACTGCTTATTATTACATTGATCTTGACTTTATTTACATTAAAAAAACTGTCAGAAACAATCCTTATTTTTCGGTGAATGTATAAATGTTTTGGTAAGTTTACATTCACGTGCAGATTCATCATGGCCGCTGTTTTATTCACAGGGTGGGATCCAAAACAATGTTGTGCCAGAAAAGTTGACCGCCAGTTTTGACATCCGCATCGCACTGTCTGTCGACCAAAAAGAGTTTGAGAATCAGGTATGTACTGACACAAACATGTGGTTTCGTTATTAATTAAATAGTTCTACGTTTAGTATTGTCCTTTTTAGTTTTAATCTTATACTATTATAGAGGTATAAAGCGGAAGAGTATGTTATTTTGTTTGTTTGTTTGAACGCGCTAATTTGAATTGATTTGAATAATTCTTTTTGTGTTGGATAGCGCATTTATCGAGGATGGCTATAGGCTATAAAACATCACGCAACGACCAATAGAAGCTGAGCAGAGCGTGTGAAACCGCGCGGAAGTAGCTAGTAAAGAATAAATAAAATAATGATATTTGAGTAGTGCGTAAGGTGCGCCTAACAAATAAAATAGGTATGGGTGATTTTATCATAATAATTCATTATGCCCTATATTTTGTAATCACATTAATGTATACAATGAAACCCTATTGGCAAAAGCTTTGAGTAGCGCATAAACAAAGGGTTTTATTTCCAAATCAATCAATCAATCAATTTCCAATGTTAACAAGGGTCCTAACCTAATTATTTACCATAACTCTTGCTTTCGAATCAATGTCGAGGTCGGTAAGTCTTTGTTATGAGTATTGTATCGATTCACATAATTTTATTAGGCATAATATACTTTTTTCTCAAATCTTTTAGCACGGACAGAAAACTGTTGAATGCGAATACTCTGTTCACGTCGACCACTGGCCCACAGCGTTTAACGTGTTAATTAGACCTGTAAGGCGGTCACGTGTTTACTTTGTTACTTTATAATACCAGTATCCTTAGTACGAGTTTATTTTAGTACGAGACCGCGCTAGGGGCTTTGCGCTAGGCGAGCATGGGTGGCTCCCCGTTCGACCAGAAACAGACCCGAGCGTACTTTGAGGCGCGTCGCGTTCCGCGCGCGCCTCAAAGAGCCATCAGACCACCACACATGGGGCCCAATAGGGCCGATGCCGATTCGGAGTCGCGGAGAACCTAACGGGTAACCGGGAGCCCCGGTTACCTCGGCTCGACGTGTAAGAGAAGGAACGGGGTGGTTTCAGTCAGTAAGAGTCTGACACTCCCTCCCGCCTCACTAGATGATTTTCCCCCCTTAAAAAGAAGGCGCTCTGATTGGTCGGTTCATTAGAGCAGACCAATCGGAGCATCGAACGCGGTCTCGTTTTGATCTCGTAAAACGTGAAATAAATCCATACTAAGGCCTCTGTGTAGAGTGACAAAATACGGCTTTAGGTTTGATGTTAGTGAAAAAAATGCAGGGAAACTTGAACTCTCACTGCTTTTCTAGAGGTGCGATTTTCTATTATTTTCGCGGTAGTTTATAGCAACATAATAAGATTTTCGATCCTCGTGGCAGTAACACGAAATTGCACGTTCCAGCATAATGAATCGTTTTACATTAACGTGTAGGGTATATTTTTTTAACATTATAATTCCCGAACTAGATTAGTTTACAAATTAAAACAAATACTCTGGAGACTAGCCAATTGGTTTATATGTGTATCTTATCAACCGTCCCTCGGGAAATCTAGACGCTGTAAACTTTTCATCAGAACATAAAAGCTGCGTTAGTCTTGTTCGCAACAAATAAAATCCGTATAGGAACTATAAAAGCGGTTTTACAGGATAAAAAGGGAGAAAAAAGTAAAACAGAAAACTAAACAGTCACTCTCTACCACCATTAAAATCTTCTAATTATAAAACTTTACACATAATTTTTAATTAAGTAACCACGTTAATCTACTTTGGAGACCAGAATAACAAATTGTCAGATGTTGATTTTTGTCCCGTTAGACATCAGGGTCGACTGTAGGTTTGAGAAATATGAAGACAAAATACATTGTTAAGAAAGATAGAATGACTAAACTTAGATTATATATGTACAGGCTGGAAATAAATCTGCATTTTTTAAGCACTTATGTTTAAACAAGTCTAGACTAAAGTTATGTACTTAAGAGTCTTTTTTGAGTATAATAATTTTATTAAGGGAAGTTTCAGTGCTGTTTCACTGTTTGTCTGTGCGTATTCATTCAAAAACTCCATTTCTATAAATTAATGTCCCGTTTTTAAATATGCTTATTTATAATATCCCAATAAGTATGTCCTTTGTCTTGTATTTTACTATGTAGTTCAGAATTTTATCCGAGTATAAAGTAACACTTATGATGAACAAGTACTATCGTAGGACTGATCAAAGGGTACCCCACCACCAGTTCAAGATAAAATTATAAAAATTTTATAATTTTCTCTCGATAAAACTAACACTACCTATTTTTTTTACGTATCGACAATTATCGAATGATACCGCCTCACCCAGGCGGGAGAAGTCATTATTTATATCATCATCATCATCATCAACAGTCTATAAATGCCCACTGCTGAGCAAAGCCTCTTCTCACACGGAGAAGGTTAGAGCATTAATCACCAAGCTTGCTCAATGCGGGTTGGCGATTTCAAACTTATAATTAGAAATTATAAGTCCAGGTTTCCTCACGATGTTTTTCCTTCACCGTTTGTCAGTGGTGTCTAAATAATCTTAATTTATGAATTTTTTATTTATATGAATAGGGAGATTTATATCAATTATGAAATATCACAGATAAGACGTTGGTGCTCAGAAGCTGGTGAGGGAGTGATATTTGAGTTCGAACAGAAGGACCCTTACGTGGCACCGACACAGCTGAACGAGTCCAACCCCTTCTGGGTCGCTTTCAAAGCTGCTGCGGAACAACTGTAAGTTTGTTTTTTATTCAATAAAGCGACCAACAATGGGCATAATTATTAGTTACCTGGTAAGCAATCGTCGCCATTTATCTGCAACACTAAAGGAGTTAAAAGAGCGTTGTCAGCATTTTGGGCGGATTGGGTGTCAGGTAACCTCACTCACAACGGACACATTGTTCCACCTCGATTTTCTATTAACCTGCAGCACATAACATCATCATCATCACGCCTATTATCCCCGAAGGGGTAGGCAGAGGTGCACACAGAAGTAACACCCACTTTTCACTATTTATGTTATGAGACCCACGTAATAGGGGGTGAGCCTATTGCCATATACCGGGCACAATTCCAGACTCCGTGCTACTACTGAGATTTTTTTTAAAACCCAGCAATACTTTGCCCGACCCGGGAATCGAACCCGAGACCCCTTGCCCGGTAGTTACACTTGCGACCACTCGGCCAACGAGACCAACCAGGACCATTCCGAATATTACTGATTTCTTATACCTTCTTACCTACACGACATTAGTCGCAGTCCTTATCTATAATTCCCTTAATCGAATCTCCCCAGGAAAATCTCGATGAAAACCTGCACATTCCCTGGCGGTACTGACAGTCGGTATTTAAGGGAGCTCGGTATTCCGGCCATTGGATTCTCGCCGATGTCCAACACCGCGCCAGGCTTGCACGAACATGATGAACATTTGAGAGCTGACACATTTTTACGAGGAATCCAAATCTACGAGTCCCTTATACCGGCCGTAGCTAATGTATGATTGTACAAAGATTTATTAAATTAAATTTTTAAAATTGTGTTTTTTTTGAACCTAAATAATGGGTTTTCCTCCAAAGACAGAAACAATATAATTAGCCTTTGTTTACTCTATATTTACTCATCTCTGGATGGAAAATTACCTTGTTTTGTTTTAACCAAGACACGTGAGGAAAGCTTATTGAAACCGTTTAGGAAATGAAGATTCTAAACGTAAAATTAATTTAATGCATGCACTAAGCAGTTTAATGTACCTCTATAAATTACACTAGTTTGAGTTACCCTCAATTGTTTACAGTTATAACTTTAAACCTTTTTCAATTTAACGAATAAAATTAAAAAGCTGCTGAGCACATATAAAATAAATATCAAATGATTTAGTTATAAAGTTTTATAGTTTCAATAAAATCAAAACGATATGTATCAAAGCCAAAACTAAAATAATAAAACGATATAAAACCACAAGCGCCATGATTTAACATAAATGAAAATGTAGAGTTGAATAATACCTCTACGTATTAAGAAAAATAGAAAATCGAATTATTGATGACAGTAAAAATGCAATTAAATACTATGTCCGAGAGATAGTCTTCAAGACTAGTTTAACATTCTTTAAAAAAAGCCGTTACAATCAAATCTACATTATACGTCCGTAACCAACTACACATATAATCCTAACCTAAACACAATTTGCAAATATGATAAGTTATGAGGTAATCATATCAAAATGGTTGTCGGTTCGTAAAGGCTGCCCATAAAGAAAACAATAGTCTACGTGAGCTATTAGTGTACGTGATATAAGCCCCCGTAATTTTCAAACCTGTTGCTTTCCTCTACTTAGTACGTCGTTTAGTGTTCACTAAACGAATGGTCGTACTTTTCGTGATTGGTGGTTAGTTGCTAATTAGAGTACAATTCGAAGTACTTTTAAAGTCAGGTTCGATAAACAAGTTACTTAGTGTTACAAATAAGCCCGTTAAATACAAACAGAAGTCAAAACAGCAACCAAAACAGCCACATTTAGTTAAAACTTAAACAAACAAAACTGGAAGACATTCAGCTCAATCCTACGTAAGTATCTCAGTTACCATCTTGTTTTAAAGCAAATAATTTTCTCGTAAACAGAGCAACACTTGACTCAAGGACAACTTTTGGCGCGGCCATTGCATAACGGAATGAATAACTTAGCGATTCCGTACGGCCTCTTGATGGCGCCCAACGCGGTACCGGTCGAGTTCTCATTGGCGCCCAACATGGGACCTCAGTTGCGCGCAATTCTTACGCATTGCGTAAATGAGGAAACTTTTACGTTAACGAATTTGTATATTTAATGACAGTAGCATTGTAGAAGGCTTGCTTTTACCCGCCTGTGCCTGGTACGGAACTTCCGTTCACTGTTACGACTGTAGCCTTCAAATATTCATTTGAATCAATTAAAGTATAATCAGGCTCGTACTTGATAAGGCTTTATGGTATTGACACAAATGTACAAACTGTGTCTTTGTGGAAAATTTTCAATTAAAACTTGTCTATGAATACTGTGGGTATCTTCAGTTACCATTTTTGATAGGACGCGCTATGATACCTTTAACAACAAAAACACTTGGTGAATTTACCAATAACATATCTAATAATAACAATATAGAGGTAGGCACCAGTACAACCATATGATATAACAGTTTAGATCTAATTAGTATCTTATCTAACAATACCACCCAGGTTTAGTGCCTACACACACAGGATGTTCATAATTACTACCAGAATCAACGAAATCCAAACACAATACGTTACCGAGGAACATAATAACACTAAACCAATTTTTGTTTTATATCGCCATTAAAATTCTACCTGTACATAAAGTGAGAACCTAAAAACATAAGTGAACATAAAAATAATATATTATTTTCTAAATAGGATGTGGAAAGTACTTAAAGCAAAACCTATTTTCACCAGTTATATTTTAAGTCTTATTATACGCTGCTAACAACTTCCCCTATATTATTAAAATAAAAAGTAGTAAATGGATAGTGATATTTCATAATCAGTAGTATTTGTGTAAAAGTGCCACAGTACAATGTAACACCGACTTTTCACTACTTATTTTATGAGTTCCATATAGTAGCGGGTGAGCCTATTACCATATACCGAGCACAATTCCAGACTCCGTACTACAACTGAGATTTTTTTAAAACCCAATAATACTTTGCCCGACCCGGGAATCGAAACCGAGACCCCTTGCCCGGCAGTCGCACTTGCGACCACTCGGTTTTTTTAAATAAATAAACTATTATCACATGAGTCGGCAGTCCAAATGGACTACATATATGTAAGGTCAATGATATTCTCTTTAGTAAATCATACAATATAATGACACAGGAACAAAAGATATTCTGAAACCGAGGCTAGGAAAGCTGTAAATCTTCTCTCGCTGTAGGTGGCGCTGTAACGACTAAACTAAATCATTTTCTCTACCACAATATTACTTTAAACTTTGTTTTTTTGCCTTTGTTCTAATTAAAAAGGTTTTAAAACACAATCTCTGTTGTTTTAATTTCAAGTTGCCATACATAATAATATTCGTGCACTCGAATGGATACTAAAACATGCAATATTGTCATTGAAATAAAAAATATCGAATTGTATTTCCGAGTATCTATTGTTGTAGCAAATTTTTATGTTCATACATTCTTTGAATGCGTGTTAAGTAACTTGTAACTTTAACCACATTCACTAAAACTGCTTCGTAATTGAGAGAATGGTTACTTATAGATAGGCGTGCTCTATTGTCGGCCACATCATCGCTTACCAACAGGCGAGATTTTTTTTATCTAGAAGCTTAGATACATTTACCCAATATAATTATAATATTGTATTGCTGTAAAAAATTATATACGATCACTTTATGTCGAATTCACTATGCCTGGCAAAAAATCAAAACCATGACCAATGTAACTTAGAAAAAGATTAAAACGAAGAAAGGAAGATAGATTGAAATGTTAAGGCTTCGATATGGATTTTTGTTTACAGCTGTGCACTGGAACTTTGAAATTCGAAACACTAGCGCTGTCCTTTTGTTTTCCATTGGAACCAACATTTGAATATAGAATATCTCGGCCACCGACGCGACACGGCCGGTTATGAAGTAAAACAAAAAGTGCAGATTTATGAAATGTTTTCGTTACTTTCTTGTCGATATGTTACTAAAAAACTAGATAAGACACACTATCAATTTTCAAATACTGCTTTCTTCCATCAAAAAATGATTTCCAATTGCTACTTTTTCATATGCTACTTTTAATTCCAGAATTTTTTTTAGAAAACAAAGAAAACTTTTTTAGCTCTTGAATGTAGCGAAACCAGCACGTTGATTTTGAGGTCTGTAATAATTTTGCCTTACTCGACTTTATATTGACAGAACGAAAACCTTCAATAACATATACTTTGTCTCCAAAATCAACAGAAATATTTATTCAATTTTAACAAACCAACATTCTAGTACATCCTTTGGTATCTCATTTCTTTCTAAAACCCTGCACATTTCACGTGTGCCTCAGTAAATGTCGCATTGAATAAAATATAGGCTATCGATTCTTGCACTCTTTGCTGTAGATCTCTTAAAAATTGAATTCTGGGGCTGCTTGGCTCAGTTTCGTGGAAAACTACAACACAATAAACTAAACTACATTATACAGCGACCTATTTATTCCACTCGAACAATACTTATAAATTACTATTACTGAGGAGTAAAGATATGTATCTTTACTGACTGACTAACTTGACTGCCTCGTTAGTTGGTCGCAAGTGCGACTGCCTGACAAGGTCTTGGTTTCGAATCTCGGGTCGGGCAAAGTATTACTGGGTTTTAAAAGTTCTTAGTAGTATCACGGAGTTTGGGACCCCCTATTACAAGGGACTCATAACATAAATAGTGAAAAGTGGGTGTTACATTATACAGTGGCATCAGGTGCCGTAATGTGCACCTCTGCCTACCCTTTCGGGGATAAAAGGATCGATATTATGTTGTATAATGTAAACTACTTAATCTTTCTATTCTACAATCTACTTTTTTTGTAAAAAAAAACAAAGTCTGAAGTTGTCCATAACAAACATACCCTACTTATTACTTGAACAAAGGCGACCCTAGATCATGATTTGATTTATACCCCTCATCCTATCTAGGACACGTGAAAAAATAGATCCCTTGCCAGGGCCAGATAACCTTACCTTACCTCAGGAAATAAGTTTAGTAACGAAAGTAGAATATCGTATTACCTATTTTATTTATTATACGAAATCTGAAAGAAGGATAATGTTATCTTATGGTTTTTGTTATCAAATTGGATATTTGATCATTTGTTTTATTTTATTGTAATGTGATTCGATCGAAAATAGGGTAGATGACTAATTTTCATTTTAATATCCGTCTGGTAGATTATTTTAAATCATTACACACGTATTTTTTTTCTTACAGAAACGAATACTTTCTACGATATATTGATTTGAAACGTCGAGTGACGTCACTTCTATGTACATTTTACACGTAGATGACGTTTTAGCGCCCACTCCTAAACTTTGATTCGTTTTATCTACCTCTAAGTATCATTTTATTTATACAACAAAATAAAAAAATATTTGTCTAATATTTTTATTATTTTTAGATTTTATTTTTTATACCCTGTCATCATCCCATTTGTTCATTTTATCTAATCTTTAATTGCCAGTCCTAAATATGGTGGGATTTTCGAAATAGATGTGTACGGTAACTGAGTCGAAAAAACATTACATTTGTGTTGTATTTATATGTTTTATCTATTAGATTGACAGTCCTACATTTAATCAGCCGCGAAATAGAGAATCCAACTTTATTACCCCTTAAATTAATGAAAAATACCATTTAAAATTAATAATCTCAACACGTCAACCAACGAAAAACTGAACTTTTTTATGGCATAAGCCAGTAAACGAGTAGACAGATCACCTGATGGTAAGCATCAGCGCGGCCCATGGACACCTGAAACACCAAGGCGTTACAAATGCCCTACTGGCCTTTTGGGAATTGGGAATTTGGGGATTGTGGATAATTCGGGGATTGGGGAGAATGGGGAGGGATGGTTGTTGGGCCTCCGGTAATCTCACTCACACGACGAAACGCAACTGTTATGTTGGTGGATTATGAAATTATAGTTGGATTTATATTTGTGTTATGACTTTTAAAATTTTAAACTTTGCAAAAATATCCGTCCACATGAATGTCAATCGATCTATAAATACCTCTAAATATCTAGTAAACAGATACCTTACATACAGAGCCATCGGAAAATATTAAAACAAACTTATTGGAGATATAAAATATCTACAATTGCTTAAAAAGATATTAATTTTGTACTAACAAGTCGATAACCTGAAAGAATCGTAAAATGTAAACGGTTTTTCATTCGATTTACGACTATGAAATACTCTATTCAATATGAAGTATACCTATATATTCTGTGGACGTAAAAAGGCGGGCAACTAAGAGAGTGATGCCCGCAAATGTGAAACGATATATTCAAGTATCGATAAAATTGCTTAGTGATGTGCAAATATACCTTACGGTTACAGCAAACAACTTCTTTTGTTTGTAAATCATTTCTGGTGGTATGAACGTAGTGTGAGACAAGCAATAAACATAAAATATTGTATAATACCGCTTCATAACTCTTGTCTAAGGAGAATAAATCCGTTCTAGAAAATAATTTTGAATTCAAATTGAGAATCGTCTCAATATCATGCCTGTTAACGCTTGCAGGCAGCCATTTACAGCCAGTTATGATTTGACAAACTGACTGCCTAGCTTTCAATATGATTTAAATATAATGCTTAAACTTATATTTTATCTTATGAACGATTTATAGGACCTCTTTGAAAGTTAATATCCTGCCAGTTGATAAATCACAGAGAGTTATTAATTTAACATGTATTGTGTTAGTTAGCTACAAAAACTTTCGGAAATTGTTATTTCCCAATTCAATATTTACAATTTATAAAAGCGTACCTAAAGAATATAATTAGTTAGCCAAATGTAATTTGGTTCACAGAATTCCTACACTGAATGGTTTTAAAAAATAAATAAATCAGTTCATTTTAGTATTCCCAGAACGGTAATAAGGGTTTCTATAATTCCATTTCCAGTCACATTTAGGCTGCAGTATGCCGCGACATACTTTTAAATTAATTGACCGAACGTGTCCCAGTACGATAATAATCGAGCGAGTGCCATCTGTGAACGGAATCAATATCGATATTTAGAGCTGTACATCACTACTTTATGTTTATAATCGTGCACATTTTACGATTACGATACAGGCGATCGCGAGTTAGAAAATACTGATGTTGATATATTGATTTAAAGAAAGTATAACTGTATTCAATGTTCTAATAGATTAGCTGAAAATAGAATTATTGTTCGATTATTTCGAACAGATGTTTTTATAAGTTACATGTATATGTTTACAAGCCACATGCTTATGAGTTGCACTAATAATTAATTTTAGCTGTTCCCCGCGACTTCGACCGCGTAGAATAATTACTTCTGACAGAACTTGGGATTTCTAACAGTGTACGCAATATAAGGATCTTTTTGGTAAATGTTTCACACATAGGGTATCATTATCGAAATTTTTATACGGTTTCTTTTTTTCTCTTTTTAAATAATATGTAAAGCTTATATTCATCACAGATAATGTAGGATACCAATGGTAAAAGAATTTTTAAAATCGGCCCAGTATTTTCGGAGCCTATTTAATTTTCAACAAACAAAAAATCAAATCTTTCCTCTTTATAATATTAGTGCAGAAAAATAATGAGCAACTAATAGAGTAACTTTTCTTGCTCGTTCTTCTCCATAGGAATCTACACTTTGGAACGAGCAAATAGCTTCACTAGAGGACTGACCTACAGACTGACATTTTTTCTTATTATTTAATATTTCAATATTTTGGTTTGACGTTCAAAAGTGCCTTCCTGATCTAATTGAAATAAATGATTTTGACTTTGACTTTGACTTTGAATAATAAAATAGAGAATTTTGGTTACATAATGTACGACACTGATGCAAATCCTTCAATAACACAATTAAAATAATCACTTTATTATATTATATTATTAATAAGTATATTAAACAAGGGCCAAATTAAAAGTATCCTTAACTGACGAGCATGCATAAAAAGACAGATGACTGTTGATGAAGTTGGCGTTCCATAGTCTCTGCCTACCGTCATGGGAGACAGGCGTGAAGTTATGTATGTATGTATGTATAATAATCACTTTAGGAACATAAAAGTAATTCAATTTCAAAACAGAAACTGTAGCCGACAGTTTTGTTTTTATTTTTATTTCAAATCATAACGCTTTAGATATCTTTTTGCGAATTGAATCCTGTTCGAGAGATGTTGTTATTTTCATAATATTGTTATTGCTTATGGATTTATATTTTAGCTATAAGCTTTTGGGTAACGACCTCCTATCAAAAATTGTAGGTCTTGGATTGAAAACCTTGTTTAGGACTCCAGTATGTTATCTTATTGTGACACCAACGCCATTTCTCAAAAAATTGTAAAGGTCGTTAACAAATATATGATGCTGGGCAAATAAATCGTTATGTAGTTAAGTTAATGGTTTAGAATAATATCAAGCAGCTATTTTTGATATAGTCTTGTAAGCTTCACAAGCGCACAGACTCTAGTAGCTAAATCAATGAGTGCCAGGATCCCTTTTTTAAGGGGAGAAAATCATCGAATGACAGCTCCCGTCTGGGTGAGGCGGAAGGGAGTGTCAGACTCTTACTGACTAAAAACACCCCGTTCCTTCTCTTGCACGTCGAGCTGTAGTGCCAGGATCCCTACGAGATATAATCATGGGTTCTTTTTACAAAGAAATTGACGAGTCCATTATTCAATTATCCCTCATTAATATGAAAAGATTTTAATGGCACACATTAAAATCTTTCAAATAACAAAGAATAGAAGTAGCTGAAGAAAATTACATACAGCCACTATAATTATGAAGATCGAAGACGTTGCATCCGCACCAGTACTAATTATTTGAATTAACTGCTGATGCAACGTTGACGTCAAACGATTTCGCAAGTTATTGTTTGTTCAATAAACTGTAAGAACGATCATTCTGTTATCATATTTCAAATAAGAATCATCATTCATAGGGTTAATTTTGTATTAATTATTCTATAATTCAATTCAAGTGTGGCAGAGCCATGCTTCGGCACTAATGGGCCGGCTCGACCGGAGTGATACCACGGCCTCACAGAAAACCGACGTGAAGCAACGCTTGCGTTGTGTTTCGTCATGTGAGTGAGGTTACCAGAGGCCCAATTACCCTCCCCTTCCCCAATCTCCCCAATTCCTGAATCCCCAACGATCCTTAAACTCCTAATTCCCAAAAGGCCGGTAACGCACTTGTAACGCCTCTGGTGTTCCAGGTGTCCATAGGCGACACCAATTGCTTACCATCAGGTGATCCGTTTGCTCGTTTATCGGCTTAGGCAATAATTTTTTTTTAAATCATTTCGTTTTTTTTCGATCCTCCGATTGCAGTAAACATAATTAGAATATAATACCATGTTTACAGAAGCCAACTAAAACCCACTTAATCTATTGTCTTTATTCATTCATAATTTTTTTATTTATCCCTAGTCCCGAGTCCCTATTGTTGATTGAAGACTCCGTTACTAGACAACAGGCTAAAAATCTGAGTTTCTGTTGTAGATATTCCTATCAATTCTGAAATTACATAACATAACATCACGCCTTTTATTCCCGAAGGGGTTGGCAGAGGTACCGCACTTAATGCCACTATACAATGTAACACCCACTTTTCACTATTTATGTTATGAGTTCCATATAATAGAGGGTGAGCCGATTTCCATATAAATTCTGCCATATTCTGAAATTTAAATCCAATAATGTATAGTACATTATTTCATTGACAAAAAAGAACTTAAAAATATTGAACGTAAAAACCATTGAGGTATGTCTACAAGTAAAAAGCAAAAGTTTTATGAATTGGCCGACTAATAGTGATGTTGGCTGAATTTTGAGAGAACTATAGAAGTTGTTTTCTTTTTGTACGTGACTGAAATTGCTCTAACGGAATTTTTTTATTAACTAAAAAGCTGCAGTGCGGGTCGCTTGTTACAGAAGTTTTTATTTCAAGTACATGATGATGTTAAGTCACGTGTATTTTTGGCTACTATAAAGCTGTATTTTTGTTCTAGATGTATCCAGAAGTATTTTAAGGATTATTAACCCTAATTTATTTGATCGTCACACAGCGCCATAATTAATGATAGAAAATATTGAGAAATACCTAAACACTTTCATCATCTCCTGTTATTCAAGTACTTCGTTAGCCCATTAGTGACAAGCGCGACTGCCGAACAAAAAGTCTCGGATCGATTTCTGGTTTTTTAATTTCTCAGCGTGTTGTTCATTTCAAACCTTCTTCTTCTTCACATAACAACACAACAAAAAGGGTTCTTATGACTAAGTAACTAGTCTTGCCACTACCAAAAAAAGGAAGTAACATTTCAGTTAACCCTTCACCGGTCGCATTGCGAATGAAAAAAATATGTTCCCGTATAACACCGGAGTATTTGAGGCCCCTGGATCATAAAACTGCGGGATTTATGATCAAACCTGGATGTGGTTTAATTCACGGTTTTAATTATATTTCTGGACATCTGCTATGCGGTAACATATATCATGTATAGAATCAAAATGGTGGTAAGCTTTTGTTTATTTTATATCGCAATAAACGGAGTCCAATGTGGGGTATATGCTGTTTGGTTCAAATTGTATTAAAAATGGACTTAGGATGACTGCATCCAGCACTATTGTTAGATATTTGACCATTTATTACAGGAACAAAGTACCTACAATTGACAGATTTACGAAATTCATTTGTTCTTGTTTAGAAACATAAAAGTAATCCCCAACGATCCTCAATCTCTTAATCCCAAAAAGGCCGGTAACGCACTTGTAACGTCTCTGGTGTTCCAGGTGTCCATGGGCGACGCCGATTGCTTACCATCAGGTGATCCGTCCGCTCGTTTACCAGCTTATGCCGTAAAAAAAATGTGTCTATAATTCATATTATTCTAAAACCATAAAATTTGTAAAAGTAAAAAGAAAACAATATTTAGAACTACAACTTTTATAACTCTGATCTTGTTTAGGCAGCCTCGTTAAATCTTTGTTACACATCCCTAGAGGGCGCTACTCACTTGTAATTTATATTATTTTTATAGTTATCATCAGGTGAGATGAACACAATAATAAATGAGTTATCTTTAATTACGAGATTTTTTATGTGTTCTCAAGTGCGTAGCTGCGCCTGCGACCCTATAGCGTTAGCACGCCAGTCGTCTCCCAGCTTTGGTGTTAACCAGTAATATTTTGTAATATTATAGATTAGTTGTGAATTGTGTATTTCTTAGAACAATATAAACACAAAGTTTTACCTATTTTATTTTGGACTTTCATTGAACACACGAACTATTCTGGAGTCAAGTGAATTTAAATAAGAATACACACCAACATTCTAAAATTTATTCATAAACAGTTTTTCCTCTCTTCTTGCATACGGATTTAAATTTCTGATGAAAGTAAAAGAAAAGATACGAATATCCTCCGAGTTGAGCTTCGAGGTGGATATCTTAGCCTAGCTTCGAGGAGGTATATTATATGATTCAGGTATATGTATGTATATGTATTACGCTTGCCGTAACTGGAAACGAGGGTGTTAAGTTTCGTGGCGTATTTGGAGTCTAAATCAGTACAGATAGTATTGATTTAGATTACATTCTGGTCTTCTATATCTTCAATTCTTTATCAATTTGTATTGCTTAAATTCTTGTAGAATATAAGACATTTTAGCATGAACTATGTAATATATATTACTAAGACAAAATATACCCTAACCTGAAGGTTTTAAGACCATATCTGACCGATGAATTTTATTAAGGAAGGTCTAAATAATAGTCATGACTTTGAAGGTGATGCGGTATTTCTAACTATTACCATACTTAAGACAAAAGTTCGGGTGACAGCTCGGAAGGGACACATGTCACTTAGTATCTTCGGAAGCCTAAAGACCTTACTTATGCTTTGAAACAATATGGCGGACGAAAGTTCATTATTCAAAACTCAAACACTGTCAGTTAACTAACGGTTTTTATTTTCAAAATGTTATTCCGGAATTCTGTAGGTTTAAACAATTTCGTGTGAATGTTGCATGTTCAATTTAAAAGCCAATTTATTTTATTTTATTGGTAGCATGTTTGAGTCTAGGTGGCGGGTGTTTTGCAGTGTTTATGACGCTGCCCAATTCTTAATGTGACGCCTGTTTATTGCTCTTTAGAGTTACAGAATATTATTATAATGTTATTTTTGTTACGTATGTTAAATCCCATTACATTAAAAGACAGATTAAAAATAATATTTTTAAGTGACAGGAAAACTCAAACACAACATATGTAAGGAATGTTTTACATCGCAGATCGAAACCGTTCAAAAGATACGTATTAAAAAGCTTATTATCCGTAATAAGGGTCAAATCTCCAATGAACGCGTGCCAATCCATAATCGGAACCATAATTCATTTTAACATCACGAACATCCAAGGTACAACGTAATTCAACCCGCAAACATTCGTGACTCGATCATCAATCCACATAATCCAATAATAAAAAAATGATATCAAAATTAAAACCGCAATGGCTGCGGAAGAAGGTTGATTTATTTTTCCACATATTGGTACATATAACCATACATGTATGATGTTGTGTTTGTAGAAAAAAATGGAATGATATGTACGACAGAGTCAAAGCATAATTTTCTTTTATCGCTTAAGTAGACACGCGAGTCTTGTTTGTTTCTTTATCATTAAAGGGTTGAATCACTACGCTATACCCATTCTTTAATCAATTTCCATCTTTTGATCCTTTATCTAAGGTATGATGTATCCGCAAAGGATTTACTTTACGATCATTTGTTTTTTATATTCATAAACAATATACATACACGTATCTTCTGGTTACGAGTACCCTCTTCATATCTGTATAGAGGTATATAAAACGAGGTACCCTTTATTAATATTTCTACTTACGTGAAAACTTAAAAATAAACAAGAAAAATAGGACTTACTAAGTCAGGTCAGGATTCAAGAGTACAATTCACTCATGAATTGAAATCGAAATATTGAATTTGGAGATCTGAAGAGAAACAATGGGTTTGCAAATAACATCCATTTTCGTTTCGTTTTTTTGGAAATATTATTTTGGATATTGAATAATGCTACGTGATCAGATTTAGACTGAAGATTTTCCCCAAATTTTATTAATAAAACAGGCCAGCATTTTAGCAATCTTTCAAGCTGACACAGTACCTACCTAATAATACATGAAAAATGTAGTTGTTAACTACGGGTACATGTGTAACTATTCAACTGTGAATACACACATATATTTGCTTTGAAAAAATGTTAATACACTTCTGCGTTGCAAAATTGAAGCGATATAACTCTCAACAACTTCAAGAATATAAATCAAACAGTTACCAAGACAAGTAAGCTAGGGAATATATAAAACCTATTTACTAACACCTGAGCCATGCAGATAGCTTTGGCAGCTACATTTAAGCGAACTTTTCGATTTATGTACACGATTACATGCTAAGCGCAGTCTCGAGTCGGTACTACTTTAAAATATACTTAGTTCAAGACAGAACCGCATTTGGAAAATAGTTTTGGGTTCAAATAAACCATTTTTCAAAGACTGCAATTTATCCGTTATGATTGGTTTCTCATAAATTGTGTGTCATATTTTAAAGAACGCTTTAAATATTCCTTAATGCGGACCTGCATTATGAACAGTGTAATATTCATACTAAATGAGTCGCAGGTATTTATGCATAGCACGTCCGTGGTGTCTCGTCGTACATAAAGGATCGTTATTATATGACTATTATTTAAGCTTAACTATAAAATATCAGTTTTTAAAAAGTATTACAATTATTACCACGACTTTTTATTTTCTTCGAAAAGAATCGCTACATATTTTTAGCTCTATTACGCCATTTGGGCCCTTAAAATATTTTTCTAGCTAGGTATAGTTCCAGAATAGAAATCAGATTATTACACTCGGAGGAAATAACACAAATCGAAAGTATTCTTCCTTCGACATCACCGGTGATGTATGTCAGTTATAACTGTCATGGCGTCGTTCCCGCCACTTTTATTGCAAAATGGCGGAATGTCTACAGGATCCAATCGCGCGCCACGTGTTCCGCTTCCCCGGTTATGCCCAGAAAACTGCGGAAACGCAATATCGCGCAAATTATGTATGTTTGCACGGCATTTCCTTTTTATTTTTGTTGAGAGTCTGAACAAAGGAGGTTTTAAGAATTTTGTGTATTTTTTGTGGCCTAAAAGCAAAGTGAGTCAGCGAGATTTGACTTGTTACTGCGTCGTGTCCTCTGTGTGGAATTAAGTATTGTGCAATAGGTAAATGAAGATAACTAAACATCTAAAATGTTTACACATAGTTTTGGTATTCAATTTCCAAAATGTGTCATAATGTACAAAGAACAAAAATCTTAATACAAAACATGATAAATGAAAACAACACCACGTCGTCGCCATTATTCGCCAAAACACTGCAAATCACATTAATAAAAACCTTAAACAAAGTGGCTACACGATGTTCCTAATCTTTGCGCCTTCCGCGAACAAAAACAGCACATGTTACATTGTAATGTGCCTAAAAACTAGAGTGAAATATGGAGGCAACTCGTACGTACACACAGATGCACATCAAACTATTCAAAACCAGTATAAAGTGATTGTCGAGTGCGCGGAAAGTTCATACAAAGTGAGGCCGTGATATACTGGTATTGTACAGTTCGATGTGTGTACACCGTAACACTGGCTATTTATAAACTGTTACTGACTTTGAATCTAACACGATACTACTTGGAACCTTTCATTTGACAGTAACAAAGAAAAGGTCACTTCAATTTAGTGTCCAATTTTGCCACCTATGTTGTTTTAAGAAAAGTTTTCACAATTGCCACTCCTTTTTGCCCTATTTTTTCTGATTTATTGAACTGGTTTTTTTATGTTCTATGAACATAGTACACTGACTGGCTCGTTGGTTTATTGGGCACTAAAGCGAATAGCAAACATGGTGGTAAGTTTTTAGGTTTTTAGCTCTCGAAATTTACATAACATAACATAACATAACATCACGCCTTTTTATCCCCGAAGGGGTAGGCAGAGGTGCACATTACGGCACTTAATGCCACTGTACAATGTAACACCCACTTTTCACTATTTATGTTACGAGTCCCATGTAATAGGGGGTGAGCCTATTGCCATATACCGGGCACATTTCCAGACTCCGTGCTATTACTGAGAATTTTTAAAAACCCAGTAATACTTTGCCCGACCCGGGATTCGAACCCGAGACCCCTTGCCCGGCAGTCGCACTTGCGACCACTCGGCCAACGAGGCAGGCTCTCGAAATTTTCAGTCTTAAATATCCATATATGTTCCCGATATCGCGATGTTAAGGTAAAGAGCTATGCTCTATAATAAGGAAACAATAACATTAATTTATTCGTAATTTTATTCCTACAAAATGAAAATAAATTCTAATTACCACACAAACTCAATAAAGACAAAAAGAACAATACAGTTTATGCAGTAGACATTTTAAAGTGTTCACACTAAATATAGAATTAAGTTCATTTGATAACAAGCTTGGAAATACCAGTGTACTGTCACAACCAAGTTGCCGCGTCAAGAAATAACAAAACTGGGTCAATTGTCATATTTGTATATTTGTTTGTCCAAATTGGATCCAAATATAGAAACACAGTAAGTAGGCACGTATATGTGTTCTAGTTTAATCCATTAGGTATATCGATACTATCAATAATATTACAGCTGATTACGATAGGTTTATTGATTTAAGCTAAAATGTCGTACTCGGCGGTGCATTTGCGACTAATTAAAATCAAATTTAACACATTAAGTTTAAAATAAACCGGCATGTATCCACCAGACTGGCGATATATTAAAGAAGGGCTAAATCAATAGTAACTACTCTTAACCGACGAGCATGCATGAACATACTGATGACTGTCGTGGAAGCGAAAGAGGTATGTAAAAATCATATCACAATTGGCGTTCCAAAGTCTCTGACTACCTCCACGGGAGACAGGCTTAAGGTTATGTATGTACATACATATATAACTTCACGCCTGTCTCCCATGGGGGTAAGCAGAGATTTTTTTTTTTTTTTTTTTTTTTTAAGGGGGGAAAATCATCGAATGACTTCTCCCGCCTGGGTGAGGCGGGAGGGAGTGTCAGACTCTTACTGACTAAAAACCACCCCGTTCCTTCTCCTGCACGTCGAGCCGGAGCCCCGGTTACCCGTTAGGTTCTCCGCGACGGGGTAAGCAGAGACTAGGGAATGCCAATTACTACGATTCCTACATACCTCTTTCGCTTCATCAACAGTCGTCAATCTTTTCATGCATGCTCGTCGGTGAAGGTTATATATAACATAACATAAATAACATAACATCACGCCTTTTTATCCCGAAGGGGTAGTCAGAGGTGCACATTACGGCACTTAATGCCACTGTACAATGTAACACCCACTTTTTCACTATTTATGTTACGAGTCCCATGTAATAGGGGGTGAGCCTATTGCCATATACCGGGCACATTTCCAGACTCCGTGCTACTACTGAGAATTTTTTAAAAACCCAGTAATACTTTGCCCGACCCGGGATTCGAACCCGAGACCCCTTGCCCGGCAGTCGCACTTGCGACCACTCGGCCAACGAGGCAGGTAAATTTAAAATACAAAAAATCTGCAACAGGTTACACCTGCAATATCCGCTTTTGGGAAACCTCAAAACGGTTGCAAACACACACGACTATACTTATATCTACATACATTGTTTGTGAAAGTTTGATAGTTTCCACCAGGTGGAGCCATACGAACTAGTTTCACGATGCTCCACAAACCATTTGTTATTACATCTTATGCATGCACCTGCAGCTTTCATGAACAGATTATTTACAGTTCTCTTGTGGCTTCGAAGAGAAGCTGTTGTAACTAATGGCTGTTATTTAGGAGGTTGACAAAAAATATGCAACTAAATCTATTTAAAACTGTCCGTTTTTTTCAATGATGAATGTGCAACTAAAGAAGTTACTTCACATCCACACTTCGAATGACATATAGGTAGATAGACAACCCTTCCATGCAGCAACAAATGCTTAAATAAATACACTTTTATCGGGTGAAAACAAGACTATCTATTCTGACGATATAATCTGACTCGCCTATTTCTAAAAAAATATTGAATAAAGCCTAAAGTAGAAGAAACCTAAGCATATTAGATTCTACAATTTCTAGATGATATTACAGTATCGGCATTGGACCGCCGACTCAGATTCGGTACAAATATTTGTCCGGCTACTAGCACAAATATTTACAGTCGGAGATTCTTCCATGTTGGACGATTTGTGTTTGTAATAACATCGAATAAAGTAAGTGATATATACCTCTATATGTATGTACAAGTGAAATATATTGTTTACTAGAGGTAATAATTTTTTTAATAATAATAATTAATCCTTTATTGGTTTTATACAAAAAAAAATACAATACATATACCCACCAAACTGCTATGACAGTTTGACGGCGGGAATAGCGCTCGATATTCATAACTACCTTACACTAACTATACTTACTACTATACCTACATACTAAACAAACAAAACCTCCGATCAAACTTGTCCTTAACAAAAACGGTGTTATCTTATACTAACAAACACAATTATGTGAAATAATTTATATAAACAGCTAACAAGCAGATTAACATTAACTAAAATTTTTGGCAAATTCGATAAGTAACATAGTCTTTAGCTTATATTATAGGGATTGTTTACTAATTGTATTGTTTATGTGCTACTAGAAACTTAAGGAAGCGGATTTGTAGGGATTTAATGCTGTCTAAATAAGTCTTAAAAGTGCGTCCATAGACACTTAGTCCGTAACCTATCAACGATTCGACTATAGCAAAATAAACTGTACGTAATGTTTGCATACTTAAAGGCGCTTGTAGTGCGTAGAACTTACTCAAAACTGTTCTAAGCTTTGTGCACACAGTGTCAACATGCGTCCGCCAGTTAGCGTTACTGTCCACCCTATATTTTGACAAACACAACTAATATTATTTGCATGCAAGCATTCATATGTATGACCCTGTATACCTATATTGTATGACCCTGTATACCTATATTACTAGTGTGATGCAGGTGGTATTTATTTGTCAATTTTATTATTATTTGACAGAAATCAGACTACAGCGCTGTCTGATAAACCTGGATTTGAAATAGTACCTCTCATATTAAATATAGATGACTAATTTTTATTTTATTGTCCGTCTGGTAGATTTATTAAAAACATTATACACGTATTTTTTTTCTTACAAAAACGAATAGTTTCGAACATATATTGATTTGAAATTTCGTATGACGTCACTTTTGAGTACGATTTATACTCTAAAGTGACGTAGCTCCCACTCCTAAACTTTGATTCGTTTTATCTAAGTTTTGTTTTCTTATACGACAAAATAAAAAAATACGTGTCTAATATTTTTTAATTATCTAACTGACGGACTAATTAGTTTTTCAATTTCCATACCCGGTCATCATCCCTATTTCATTTTTACGAACACGCCAAGCTACTATTTAAGAATCGAATCATAAATATGTAATAGGATTTCCCTTCCATTGGTGAGTCGCAAGTGGATGTTTAGTGGTTCTTGTTTATGGAGCACTAACCAATCATTCTTTATTTTGTTTTTAATTTGTAATGGTTTAATTCCTTGAAGGTCGATCATGAGTTTGAAAACTTGATTTAGAAAGATGTAGTCCTGACATCTTTGGGAACAACTACTATATAGTATAGAATAAAGGAAGCCAAAGTCCTAAAGAGGACGGTTACGGATTGTTCATAATAATGTCTTGTATTTTTACGGTAACATAAAGTTCACAACTACTCAATAAATACTTTTTCTTCCTTTCATGACAAAATGTAAAATTGGCGAGGAGGTAGCTTAGACCCAGGAGACATAGGATACTTTTTATCCCAGTATTTCCCAAAAATCCTATGGACACGGGAAAAACGGGATTGCGCGTTTGAAGGCGCAGGCAAAAAGTTGTATTTATATAAAACAAATCAAATTACCCAGATTTAATGAATTCATCTACATTTATAACAGGTCGTTACGTTACATACATAGGTAGACATTATGATTATGTACATCGGCATTGCGGTGACAACACATCACTAGGTACTAACACGCGAGCATGTACTAAATATATCATGTAGTATATTATAATAATGACGTCATAGTTGTGATGTCATCGGTATACCATTCATTGTAATCATATGTTACAAGTTACAAGATAACTGTAATCAAGTGTGGGAGAGTCATGCTTCGGCACGAATGGGTCGGCTCGACCGGAGTTATACCACGGCCTCACCGAAAACCGACGTAAAACAACGCCTGCGTTGTGTTTCGTCGTGTGAGTGAGGTTACCGGAGGCCCAATTACCCCCCTCCCTAGTCCCCGTCTCCCGAATCCCTGAATCCTCCACAATCCTCAAATTCCCAATTCCCAAAAGGCCGGTAACGCACTTGTAACGCCTTGGTGTTTCGAGTGTCCATGGGCGGCGCCGATTGCTTACCATCAGGTGATCCGTCGACTCGTTTACCGGCTTATGCTATAAAAAAACTGTAATATGCTCAGAAAAATCCAAAAATCCACGTTTAAAGTACACGCCAGATATCAACCCAATATAAAGAAACCAAAAAATACCTTCAACGAATCTTCATTCAAATTTCACGCAGCTAAAACATTACCATTCCATTCACACGCGGAGTAATAATAGAGTTATTCCAAACTAAACTCTAGTTAGCGCACAACTAGAATAGCACTATCAACATCAAGTCTAGAAAGTTATACTAGCCTATTGAAAACTAATTACATAGAAATCGATACAAAGTTCCGCGTGAAATGATAGATGAGAAAGTATTGTGTACTGAGCTGTGGGAGGCTGTGCTAGGATGTGATAAATTACCCCTATGTGACACCTAACAGTAGAGTTATGGGGCAAATAACAAGCTCTCTTCTCAATGACCCATCGGCTATTTATAGGATCAGCTATTGTGATTACTGGTGTAATAAATGTTTGGGATAGTTACTTAGAAGGCTAAGGTAGAATTAGAATTGTGTGGACTTCCATAGATCTATAAGCCTACTTGATACTCACGTTAATTTTTAAAAGTAATGTAAGTATGCATCTACAAATTAAATAAAACATAACATAACATAACATAACATCACGCCTTTTATCCCCGAAGGGGTAGGCAGAGGTGCACACAGAAGTAACACCCACTTTTCACTATTTATGTTATGAGTCTCATGTAATTGGGGGTGAGCCTATTGCCATATACCGGGCACATTTGCAGACTCCGTGCTACTACTGAGGATTTTTTAAAAAACCCATTAATACTTTGCCCGACCCGGGAATCGAACCCAAGACCCCTTGCCCGGCAGTCGCACTTGCGACCACTCGGCCAACGAGGCAGGAATTAAATAAAAGTATTATAAAAATGATATGAAGGACTATACGACCACTCCGTATGGAAACGTAAATATGAACGCCTAGAGAGAAGGCTCAAATTCACGGAGAGACCAAATAAAATATTAAATACTCTAAAAAACTTAGTAATACCAACTTAACCACAGAGAACACTTACAAAAACTAGTAAGAACTACATAAGAAGGGGGCGGGGGACTCACTGATGCAACATTATAACATAAAAAAATATGATTTGAGAATATTTTCCAGTATTTTGTCAGAGCCGCAGCAATGCAGCACGATCTATTGTAATGGTGTTGCGACAGTGATGATTCGCAGGTATTTAACGTTTTTATTACTTTATACTTAGTTTAAAATATTTTTAGATAGATAAGCTTAGATTACGATGGGGCTGACGTAGCCTATAGGTTAAAAGCCCCTAAAATAAAATAGATTTAAAAAAAATTACATAAGAACCCACAAATATTCCCGATAACTTTGAGAACCTCTAACTAACAGTCCTACATATAACATATTATTACTATTACTGCGCCAAAATCTCACACTGCAGCATACTATCATATCAAGACAGTTTCCTACCATTAGGGAATATACGTAGACTTGGAAACAAAAGGTTACTTACATGTATTAATCTGAGACACTGTTCACATGTCTGTAGAAACGTTGCACACTGCAAGCTTGTGTTAATTCATGAATGTTCAATTTTATGTCAGTTTGGTATGAGATATCTAGTAATGGTTGCCAGTATGTGGTAGGTTAGTTAGCACAGTTTTATTGTGTTAAAGTATTTTCTAGTCTATTTGAATTATGTAGTAATTTGGCACTTGAATTCAGAGATATTTTCCGAAAAATTCAAAGGTGCTAGTAGTACTATATCGTCTGTTGACAACTTAACGGGTTACCGGGGTTCAGATTCACAGCAGGAGTGGGAACGTAGTGGGTTTAGTCAGTAAGAGTCTGACACCTCTCGCCTCACCTAAAATGGAGTGTAAAGTCATTGGATGATTTTTCCCCCTTAAAAAAGTACTATATTATAATTTATTCACTATGATTCTCTTAAGGTCACTTAACACATGTGATTTTATCTGGTCATCTGAGAAATAGATTCGGGATATCACGATCCCCAATGCCTAATTAAAATTTTATCTTCCATCTACGCCTAGTTTCAAAAATAAAAATGGAATGTCATTCTAAATAAAAATGGCGCACAATGTGACTCGTAATAAATCATTGTGGGCTCAAGTTTCACGTGAATATTTTATCAGAACAAGATACAAATTTTGTTTTGTGTACAGAACAGAAAACTAGATAAATTCTAACAAAGAAATTGATCAAACTAAGCCTATTTGCAGAATAGTTGTATTGTTGCTAACAAAGTTTTGCAGTTTGATATTAGACAGTTTATTTAGATCTCTATGGCACAAACAAAAGTCCAAGGCCTTTTGTAAGACTAAGATCAATCAATATGCTACCTGAAGGGTAACATAATGACAATGCACAGTTCATATGATGCTAATAAGATAAGATATCTGAAAATGTTGAATTTCATTGTGACAAGACTAGTAAATGAGCCATTTAAAACTCCAAGACCCACAAGACACACTTAGCGGTTGCAACCCTTTCACCAAGGAGGCCATAATAATGTAAATTGTTATTTAAATAGTACAAGCATTGTCTAAATTAAAACAAGCAGATAATACCATTAATCGCCCTTATAATATTTAATTACTAACTTTAAAACAATTTAAAATGTTTCTTCTTGAAACCTAGACATAAAGAACTTTATTGTCTTAGTTTTAAAGCCTAAAATTCATGTGGCCTAATTAATTTGGAACAAAAGGATCCTTGATATTTATGAGCTGTGATTAAACATTCAGCTTGTTTCGGTTTTCCTAACAAAAGCTGTGATGTGCCGCTCGGTCGCATTGCGGGTATTTTTAGTACTGTGTATTCTAAGCGATTGTCATCGTAACTTGAGCAGCGCTGGTGGGAGAATGGAGTAATTCGGTTAATGTTGAGCTAAAACTAAGTGATGGACAGATTAGACAGGCAGTTGTTCTTGATGAAACATAATCAATTTTTATTCAATTCCATGTAGGAGTGCCTCCTTAGATCTCCGGAGTAAGTTGTAATAAAAGATGGATTTCGCAAAAGTTTTAAATACTAACCAGAATCAAATTTAAATTGTATTATGAAAGTGAGGAAATTCTTTTTTTTAATTATTTTATTTTCGAAGAGTCGAATAGAATCGTCATACTTTTTAAAATTCATTTAGCTACGCCAATATACAGACTATGATAGCAACATCCTTGTTGCCATTTGGTCCTTCTTGCCATTTAAAACTAAAATTCTCCTCGTACAATCCTTAATTCAGCCTTTACTCGACTACGCAGATGCTTGCTATTTGGACGTCACTGAGGAGCTACTAAACAAGCTTGAGCGGCTGCAAAACGTTTGTATTCGCTTTGTCTTCAATCTAAAGAAGTACGATCATGTCTCAGTATATCGCAGTAAGCTCAAGTGGCTCCCAATCCGACTTCGCCGGAACACTCGCATTTTATGTCTCCTTTATAATGTCCTTAACAACCCAGCCTATCCTATATATCTCCGTGACCGTTTTTCCTTGGCTCGTCCTCCTGAAGCCCTATCTAGATCCCACCTTAAGTCCCTTCTCGAAATCGTTCAACATAAAACCGATTTCTACTCCTACTCCTTCACGGTTCATGCGGTGAGATTGTGGAATTCGCTGCCGCCTAGCATGCGCGACTCCAAGTCCATCTCCATTTTTTAATGACTTGTCAGGGATTATTATCTTTCGTCCTGAAGTACAGCTTTATTTATATATATATTTTTCTATATATACATACAATATACATATATATATATATATATATTTATATGTAATCATATTTAAATATTTCTTATTATTTTATTTATTATGTTTGTTATAATTTGCTTAAGTTTTATCATTATATTACCGTCATTCTAGTTTTATAGTTCTTTCAGTAATTTTATTTTGTTCTGTATTCGTTGCATGTATCATCTATCTACACTGTGTCTTATGTCTTATGTTTAATTTCCTTTTCCTGTCGCAGGTCTGCAGGAAGAAATCCCTTAAGGGATATGCAGTACCTATGTACCTCATGTTTATAATGTGTTGTCCTGTGTAATATTGTCTGTGTGGTGTAGGTACATAAAATGATAAATAAATAAATAAATAATAAACATTTTTTATTAAAAGACCTTTCAAGGAATACAAAAGTTATTTCATGGGAAGCACTGGCATTTACCAGTGAACACCTGTGAACTTATTTGAACTCCTTCCTACGTGTTATTTGTAAAACTGCTGCAAAATATTTACACGTCTGTACCAATTCAACCCTACTCCAAAATTAAGTGTACTCTCTCCTTAAAAAAGAACGGTCGCTAGATACACATACCTACAAGAAATATTTGGGTTAAAAATAAGGGTTTATGAAGTTGTTTCTTCTCCTATGTATTTTAATTGTATCTGCTTTTGAGAATAAGCATCACACACATCAACAGCCTCTAAGTGCCCACTGCTGAGCAAAGCCTCTTCTCACACGGACAAAGTTTGGGCATTAATCACTACGCATGCTCATTGTGGGTTAGCGATTACAAACTCATAATTAGAAATTATAAGCCCAGGTTTCCTCACAATGTTTTCCTTAACTGTTTGTCAGTGGTGTCTAATTAGTCGTAGAAAATACATATACTCGGAAAAAGTCACATTATTACTAGGTATTGGTAAGTACCATGACCGTTGGTAGGTTTTAAATCCGCACGTTCGTACATTAAACCAAAGGTACCACGTTTAGTAATCTTTGAGTACACAACCTCGTAACAAAACATGCGATTACAGACTTTGATCTAACTCAACATGCCTTTTATTCTTATAACAGTTCATATTAAAAAAATAACTACCACCTATGCTTATTGCACCTCAAATACGACTGGCATATAATTTGCAGTCTCTAGATGCAGCATCAATCAATCAGCTCGGGGTATGGTAATTTACAGTAACATGCTGCTCTCGATTGCAGTGGAGCGTTTCGGTCATCCCACGTGGCACATTGTCTGTACTGCATTGAGGTCGGGAAATAGGTAGGTATTTCAATTTTGACAAATTCAAGTTAACTATCAAGTTTTTACTAATCATGATTACATAACATTCGTTTTCTCTTATCATCCAAAAGGACAACTGAGAAATCAAGTTCAATACAACGTCCAGTTTATTGTCAATTTTTATGGCATACAAGCAGACGGAGCAATCGGCGTCGCCCATGGACACCTGGAACACCAGAGGGGTTACAAGTGCGTTACCGGCCTTTTGGGATTAGGAATTTGAGGATTGTTGGGGTTTCAGAAATTGGGGAGATTGGGGAAGGGGAGGGTAATTGGGCCTCCGGTAACCTCACGCACATGACGAAATACCACGCCAGCGTTGCTTCACGCCAGTTTTCTGTGAGGCCGTGGTATCACTCCGGTCGAACCGGCCAATTCGTGCCGAAGCATGGCTCGCCCACACTTCAAGTTTACTTATGTTTCAAACATCTACGTTTAACAGCATGCCAGCAAGGCAGCACCATGATGTCTACCAGTAGTGCAGGATTTACCTTCAACAGTTTTTGTCATCAGTCAAAGAAGTAATATTTCTTCAGCAAAAACAAACACAAACAAACCGCTTCTCTTTTAATATCTTTCTGTTTGTTACTCGACTGTTTATTTTTACTGTTGTAATACTCGACTGCTGGCTAGTACTGGCAGTTATTCATAACCCTGCAAACGCAGCTGCCATAATATTGGGCAACAGATGTCCACTATATCTTACCAGAGACACTTCAAATGTGAGAAAACCACAGACTCTTCTTACTATTACAGATATTATATTTTTGCTACAGAAAAATCAAAGTCTGTAAACATGTTTTGGTCAACCGTACATGAGGTTCTAGGTTATTTTTTATTTATCGAATTCTCAGAATTCTTAACAATAGTGTCTGTATCTAGTTTCTGGTAACAAGAATTATCGTTTCTGTAATGATGCTAAATGAAGTATGAGATTCTGTTTATCCAATCATTAAAATTATTTTCTCTAATCGCTTGGCAGCAAATCCATACATATCTTCGTCATTAACTGGCTGGCTCTCTTGAGCGAATAACTCAATAAAACTTTTACGTTTCCTTCGTACTATTTTACTAATTATCTTAATACTAACATTACGGTAATTGGAGCGAAAACTAAAAGTTACGTCTCTAAAAATATGAGGTCACTATTAAGCCATTTATAAACAAAAGGAATCCGAAAAAATATTTTAATTCAATGTCAAACATTCTTTCAGTGAAGCCAGTGTAACTTACTGAAAAAATGAAAGCTGTGCAAAGCCAGGCTTACATATTTTCACGAAAGTATTTTCAGAATAATAAATAGGTATCGCTCGTCAAATTTCAACGAATTGAATCTTTATAGTAACGTTGTTTTGTATTTTACCTGAATTAAATTAGACTTACAAACGGTTTTTCATACAAATATGTCCGGCTCTTATTTCAAGTTAGTCGGAGATGTCAGGATTGGCGTAGAATTATCTCTTTTTGATGACATGACATCAAACATTTTCTTTTCTCTCAAAAATTATGTGGACTGGAAGTCTGAACAATGAGACGACAGACAATTGTCGACAAGTCGTTTCCATTCATACATTTTCAATTTTATAACAATGTTTAAAAGTTTGGAACGTCAACCAGTTATTTTATAACTAGTCGAACATAATTCAGAAGGTTACTTAAGTAGTATGAATTAAATATTCCAACATTCAATTAAAAAGTAAGTCAGTCTTACCACAATTGAAAAGTAAGATCCAATCTACTTTTCATTTAAAATTGATGATCCAATCGGCGACTCCAGAGTAATGAGTACGTCACCACAATAACTGGAATGCTGCGGTCGCAGTTCATCAGGTCGAGGGATTCATTCTCAATGCCTCACATTCGGATTGCATCATATAGGGTTTTGGGAAAATCATTTGTAATTATCAACTCAAGCTACTGTTTGACTGGATTATTTTTTAATAATGTATAAATAAAAAACTTAATACCCTTGTTTTCTGGAACCCAAATGTAAGCGAGTCACATTTTATTTTGTCTCATATACAGCAAGCGATAGGTTAAAAGGTTTATTCATTGTTTATGAAATGAGGGCTATATACGTAGCTATTTTCCGAAAAATATAATGTATGATTGCACGAAGGTAATTTGCTAAAATAGGATAGGTATCCATAATACATAATACGTATATGTTAGTAATAAATCACACTCAATATTTTTAGACCAAGTATGTTTATAAATTCATTGACGGACAGGGCGGGTTGCACCGCAGCGCGACGACAGTTTATCAATGAAAGTCTTATTCATAAATAGCTTCGGTTATTATATTCATAGTACAAATGGAACACGGGACAAGATGCGAGCCAAAGTCAATGTACTAATTATACGAATTATGAATTGTAATAGAGTATTCATGAGTTTGTTAATCAAGTTTAAAATAATCAGCTAGGTACTAACATTTTCTACTTCTTGTAAATGCTCACGTAGGTGTAAAAAGACATGTCACTTAATTTCCAAAATAGTTGTATATTGCAAAGATAAACTTTAAAGCAGTGATAAATTAGATTGAAATTTAAAAATTGTACGTTAAACGGTTGATAAATTGATACGGATGCGGTTTTAAGCTTCGTAACATTTTTTTCATAACTCGTGATATGTTCCAATTTATTAATGGTTATTTAAAAAGTTGTTTCGTTATTTTGTCTACGTCTTATAAATAGTTTTCATAACTTTTCGTAAACATCTTTGATCACCAGGAAATCATTATGTATAAAATGTTATTATTTTGTGTCTAACTCTACAAAACGCATTAAATAAGGAAGCAATAAATTAACCTTAAAATGTCACTCGCAAACTTTTTCCCGCCAACGTAAAAGTTCCAGCGGAAAGTTGTAAACAGCAAGTGTAACTCACCGGGCGGCGATTTCTGCGGAGTTTCTGGTTCCTCGTGGTGGTAGGGAGATCCTCGGAGAAGCTGGAGGGCAAGCTCTGTGCCGACCTCCTCGGACCTAGGACACGGCACGTAAGCGTACTGCTTCTTGGTCGGCGCCGGCAGGGGCGCGACGCGATGTTTGCTCCGGTCGGCCATGCGACGTCTGCCGTGCGGTCGGCTCACCCGCCGGAGTGCCGCAGCCCGCGTGCCGACCTCTTATCGATAAAGCTGCCCGTTTGCTACCGGGAAATATTAATTTAGTGCGTAAACTGCACGAGTATGTTCAATGATAAATCCGCGCGCCAGTTAGTGTTTGGCACGCGATTTATCCCGCGCTGCGCTTTTCCAAAGTGTCAGCTTCATTTTCAATTATTTGACGTGAATCAATTAGGATTATTGTTGGACAAAGAAATATGAAAAGTAAATTAAGAATATAGATAATTGTTTGTAGATTAAGTTATTTATTTTTATAGCTACGAGTGAAAACCTATATTAATGGTAACGTCAATAAATTGTATAATACGCAACTCTGCACATTCCTCAAAAATGTTAACTTTGCAAAAAATAACAAAGCTCTCATTTACAATCATGTTTGTATTAAAATTTTCGTGAGACGTTGGTTACTTAAGTAATTATAATGTATCGACTTACTAAAACAGTTACGTGAGTAAATCGAATACATAATATTTAACTCTCATTTACAAATTAAAGCTAAACGAGTTGTAATTATCAATGTTACGATTTGTTATTAAAATAAAACTACATATTATAGGCAGTTTTAAAAATAGTATTTCAAATAAAATAAAATAATGTTTAAAGACAACAACATTACAATCACAAGCCTAAAAAAGGCATAAAAAAATTAAAAAGGACTAGGAGTTGTCAAACCGCCATTCGTATTTCAAATCCACGGACATGTGGCCAGTATACGGTGCGCGCGCAATGTCCGCGTGCTGAGTCCCGCACTACGGTCGATAGCACGTGCCCGCGGGAGAGCTGCACTATACTACACTTGCACAATAATAATAACAAAGCCAACTTGCGGTCGCGGTCACAGGGTTAACTAGACACGCGGAATTATGGCGCGGAAACTTTTTGAGGTTAGATTTTTAATAGTCTTTCTTTTGCTACTTGCTATATTTATTAAAATATGGCGGGATGATGTGTTGAAGCATTTTCTTTTGTTTAGATTAACTTTTACTACATAGGAGTGATTATGTGAAAATACTTATAATCTAGACAATGTTTGAACTGATTCAAGTTAATAATCGAGTTCAAATTCAAATTATTATTGTAACGAATCAAGCCATGTTAAGTTTCATGAAATATGATAATGTTCCTTAGAATTATATTAAATGTGGAATAAAGAAGTATACAAAATCAAAACGTAGTTTCGTTTAAAAAGTATAATTTATTTTTCGTGACGTAAACTATCAGACGAATCCCTTCGCTCCGAATTTTTACAAGATCTTTTTCAATGACGATAAAGTTTTTCACGCCCGTAAATAGATTTTTAATCATTTCAAGCCGAGTGATTTATAGCCTGGATTTATATCGATATCACGAAAAGAAAATAAATTGACAAGTTCTTGAAATAAGGATTACTAGACTATTAAAAGGTCGTGGTAGCCCGGAGGTTTAGACGCCCGCTTCTCATGCATGAGGGTGCGGGTTCGAAACCTACCAACGGCAAGTACGTTTCTAATTATAAGTTTGTAATCGCCAACCCGCAATGAGCAAGCGTAGTGATTAATGCCCAAACCTTCTCTGTGTGAGAAGCGGCTTTGCTCAGCAGTGGGCATTTATAGGCTGATGATGATGATGATGAAACTATTAAAAATTTAAATACATTTAAGGACCATTACGCTTGTGTTCATTACAGTCACGAGACCCACGAGAAGTGCAATCAGGGTATTCTACTCTGACGTCATCACGCGGATGTAAAAAAGAAATTGGATAGAATCACATTTGCTAAAATTGTTACTTATACAACCACACTTATATTACCACATCTAGAGGTAAATAAAAAAACCAAATCTAGACTAAAATCAAAATCACATCCCATAATTCAAACGAAGGGTCTAAAACTCTAAATATTAAGGATAAGTATCAAACAAAAAGTAAACATACTAAAAGTTCATAGGGTCCAAAGTCAATAGGCAGCTGTTCAATTAAACAGGATCTGAAGGTCGGGTACAAAGGAGATCTCAATAATTCAGTGACCGCGGCCGAGAGCGCAGTTCTTGTCATTAAAATACAATTTGATAAGAAAGTAATACTTTCGTGCTTCGAAACTGGGTACATTCTATTTGCGTTTTAGGTATATTTTACTTTGTTTGTTACGTTTTTTTAATCTTAATAAACTTTGGAACAGTATAAGACTACATCAGAAATCAATAACTTAAGCACAATGAAACGCCTGCGGACGGCGAGCACGGGTAACTCGCCGTCCGACCAGAACCAGGCCTGAGCGTGCGCCTCAAGGAGCCATCAGACCACCACAGATAGTGCCCAATAGGGCTGATGACGACAAGGAGCCGCGGAAGGCTTCACGGGTTGCCAGGGCTCCGGCTCGAAGTGCAGGAGTAGGAACGGTGTGGTTTTTAGTCAGTAAGAGTCTGGCACGCCCTCTCGCCTCACCCGGGCGGGAAAAGTCATTGGACGATTTTTCCCCCTTAAAAAAAAAATAAAGCACAAAGAAACGGCTAGCCATTGGAATACCTACAAAATCTGTAATATTATGTATAGCATTAGATGATCAGAAAAACTTAAGGAAAGGTCCTACTTTAATCCGACCTGTAATTACTATAAAATCATCAACAGTAACAGCTACCCGCTACAATATGAAGTAATTTGCGTGACTTGAATAAGTTTAATTAACATACTTGTATGTGTGTGTGTGCACACAAGGAATATACAGCATGAAGTATTACTCATGTGTGAATAACTCGTTATCAAACCAAATGAACAGGGTTGATTGAGGTTGCGACTCGTTATAAACTGTTTTACATTCTGTTTAATTCGGGATTAACTTTTGTAGTTTTCAACGCTTTCAGGACGCTATAAAAGCATCAGCTGATCACTAGGTCGTGAGCTCTTTTTATCTTCGTCAAAAATGTTTTCCTTAATTAATTCCTAACCATTTCTTTTATCTTACGATCTCCGGCTACCCTAAGCGCGGGCCTGCGGACGGCGAGCATGGGTGGCTCGCCGCCCGACCAGAACCAGACCCTAGCGTACGGCGCGTCGCGTTCCGCGCCTCAAAGAGCCATCAGACCACCACCGATGGGGCCCAACAGGGCTGATGCCGATACGGAGCCGCGGGGGACTTAACGGGTTACCGGGGCTCCGGCTCGAAGGACAGGAGTAGGAATGGGGTGGTTTTCAGTCAGTTAGAGTATGACCCTTCCGCACCTTAAAATAAAAACATTTTATTTCACTACGACCGTTTTTTTTCCTGCGTCTTCATTATATTGTAGATGCTAAGTTTTTACAAGCTTTTCGCCCTCACAAAGACCCAAGACCGGCTGAAAGTTGTATCCATAGAACGTTAATCAGATAATCAGGCCACTATCCCGTAGTATAATCGCGGAGAACCTAACGGGTTACCGGGGCTCCGGCTCGACGTGCAGGAGAAGGAACGGGGTGGTTTTTAGTCAGTGAAAGTCTGACACTCCCTCCCGCCTCACCCAAGCGGGAGCTGTCATTCGATGATTTTCCCCCCTTAAAAGAAAAAAAACCCGTAATATAATAATAATCATTTCACTCTTTCAAAAAACAGCAGGCAGATATAGAGGTAATATACATTTTACATGTTCAAAATCAGCTAGCAAACTTTGATTCAGCCGTATTTCTAGAAAGGTCACGATAGGGTCTGGAATTCTAGGTCTTATATAAACAATCAATCTAATTAGACTATGGCTATATAAACTTACACAGCATACTGAGTGTTTGTATAACATTGTTTTGAAAATTAAGGTGAAAAGTCTGTGAAAGCTGAAACTAGGGGCCGACAATCTAACAAAATGTTTTAATAGATTTTTAACCTTATGTTTTGGTAACAAAATCGTAAACTTATTAATCGAATTAGCGACCGATTTCAGTTAATATCGCTGTTGAGAGTTCCTTGGTAGATTTTTTTTATTTATATATTATTTATTGTAGCAGGTTAATGTCCTCAGCAGTTAATGCCATTTCCTTGCTTTAAGTATTGTAAACGATGTCAAAGTTATTTCGCTCCCATTCACATGTATTCCGCCGGAGATTCGAACTAGTCCAGTTAATTCGATAGATTGTGTAAACACCATTTTTTTGGCTAGTACTTTATGCGATAAATCCTACTGTATTAATGCGCCAAAGTTTATGACAAATTATAAAAGAATATGTCGTGGTGGCCCGGAGGTTTAAGAACCCCGCTTCTCATGCATGAGGGTGCTGGTTTTAAGCCTACCAACGGCAAGTACCAATGTGACTTTTTCCGAGTTAAATGTACATTCTAAGATTAACTAGACACCACTGACAAACAGTGAAGGAAAACATCGTGAGGAAACCTGGGCTTATAATTTCTAATTATAAGTTCCTAATCGCCAACCTGCATTGAGCAACCGTGGTGATTAATGCACAAACCTTCTCCGTGTGAGAAGAGGTTTTACTCAGCAGTGGGCATTTATTTTGATGTTGAAGTTATGGTAAAAAAATTGAGAAATAAAGACGAAGTAAAATTTATATGTAGGTTTTTTACACTTAACAATATAGACTGACAACAATATATTATATATTTTTATTTCATTTAAATAGGTATACCAACAGCTTCTGTATACATCGTATTGAGATAATAAACGTAACAATAGGTATTGGGCGTATGCAGTCGCCAATTATAGGTTAACCAACTTTACAATTAAGTGATAAATAAAAACTATACCAACGAACAAGGACAATAAAATGTTAGTAACTGAAAAATGTAAAACTTACTAGTATAGACTACATGCTGTTTGAAAACATTCAATAAAATGTATTATAATGCGAAACAAAGGAAATTTAATTTGATATGTAGTCAAAATCATTGCTAACAAGGCGCAAAGCCTTAAAATTTATTTTAATATCCAATAGAAATCTTCCCTTTATACAACATCTTCGATTTTAGAGGAGAAATTATAAGAATAACATTTCGTGGAATTCGGAGACATGAACGAAAAATCGGTTGATTTTGCATAATCGCACCCTGAAGTGATATTATAGCGAAACCACTTTCAAGCTCGCTTTTACTATATTTTTGTTGCTCCCATCGGTAAATAATGTTTATGCCATACTTTATGACAAAAATGTGTGTAAAGGAATGCATAAGAATATTTTTAATCGAAAGTCCAAACTCAAATTCAAGAGCATTTATTTTAATTAAACCATAATTTGGTACTTTTGAAACGTCAACAAATATGAAGTAAATAATAGTCTGTCAGTCTGTCCGTCAGTGAAGCTAGGCACTCGTTCCAAAATGTCGATTCGAGTGGAGAAGAACGAGCAAGAAACTCCATTCGTTACTCTTTTAAAAAAAAGTCTGTTTTACACTGCTCTGATAGATATCCTATAACGTTTCTCACTTGGGGATCGACTGGCATCTAGTCGATAGATGAGACAATGCTATAGAAAGTTCTGTGTGAATCTACGTATAAGTATTATTATTAGGCATAAATCTATCTAAATAAAAAAACGTACGTAGCTTAGTATTTAGCTACGATAAAATAATATATACAAAACATCATGTTACAATATATTGACCGCCTTGTTGACCAAGTGGTCGCAAGTGCTACTAGGGCAAGGAGTCTCGGGTTCGATTTCCAGGTCGAGCAAAGTATTAGTGGGTTTTTAAAAAAAATCGCAGTAGTAGCACGGAGTTCGGAAATGTGTTCGGTATATGGCAATAGGCTCACTCCCTATTACATGGGACTTATAACATAAATAGTGAAAAGTGTGTGTTACATTGTACAGTGGCATTAAGTACTGTCGAAATGTGCACTCCTGCCGACCCCTTCGGTTGTCATGTTACAATATAAAAGAGGAAATTGCGGAGAAAACGGTTATTTACAAAAATACAAAGAAACCTTTCATGAACTAAGTTCATTTTAACTTCTACCTACATGTATAGGTAGGTACTACAAATTTCTAGCTCAAAACAAACAAGGTTACATGTTGAGTGCCCTAAATTCTAAATTCCGATTAGATTAACTAAATAACAATTCCTGAAAGAACTTTAAAACGATAACTTAGATACACGAAATAATGTAGGTTATCTGTGGCGCCATCTATGGTGGCTAGAATCTTATTATTAGTTTAATTACCAGAAGTTAATGTGCGCAAAACAAAAGAAAATCTTGCATATTATAAATTTAACAATTTATTTAAACTGTAGTTTTAATGATTAAACTGTCAAACACCAAGCGGTCACCGGTGACCGCAACTATTGTTCTATAATTGTGTCTATAATGACGGTACTCGACGAGTTAAATAACATTTTAATTTTATTATTTAATACTAGCTTCTGCCAGCGGCTTCGCCCGCATTCCCGGGAGTAAAAAGTAACATAAGTATTACTTCAGATAATCTACCTCTGTTCCAAATTGTATCCCGGTCCCTTCAGCCGTTTTGATGTGACTGAGTGACAAACATACATACAAACACACATATTCTCACATTTATAACATCAATTCAAGGTAATTTCAACCATACCGGCCCTATAGTTACAGCGTAAAGTCTAGTGCGGGCAACCTAACATTCGACAAACTTAAATTTTCGTTGGGAATAGTAACTGTGTCTAGAGATTGAGCAGCCCAATTAAGTTTGTTTTTTCGTGTATATACTTTTTCGGGATAAAAGGTACCCAGTGTCATGCCCAGAATATTAAAGTATAATCATACAAAATTTCATCGTAATCGGACCGGTAGTTTTTGAATGATGTGCGAACATACAGACAAACAAACATTTTTTTATTAAATGTTTGGGTTCGGTGTCTGTCTACGCCATACTATTTTTTTAAATATTTTCAATGTACAGAATGAACACTTCTCCAGTCTTATTACATGTATAGATAGATTTAAATTACATATATAGGTTATGTAAGTACATCGAACAAACAAATTACAATACTACTTAACTTTTGCCAGAGGCTTCGCCCGTATTCTTAGAAAAAAAGACTTATTACATTTAAATCGGTTCAGCATTTTTTGCGTAAAAGAGAATCTAATAAATATGCATACATTTTAGTAAACCTTCACAGTAATAATATTCATTTTTGTACGATTAATAATAAGTGAGGATTCCTAAATCGAGATAATCAATATCTAAACTGGTTTACTTATCTAAATAGTTTTTGAATTGAATTTCCTAGTTTACATCTAGCACTGGTCTTGTGTCAAATTAGATAAGTGATCCAATTCATTCCATGGGTTTCTTTAAATCCCAATTTCCTAGTAGCTAAATTATTATGTTTTCGGCTTACTCACGTAATTATTTGCCGAGGAACTCGACTAGTTTCAAGCCATGCTAGAGGTTCATTCCTAGTAGCTGTTTTAAATAACGTAAGACATAGATACCTACACATTTTCCATAGTAACAAAGCATTGGCCTATATAACCAGTCAGATAAAATAATATGTAAGTACTTCTAAATATTACTTCCTACAAACAAAGGTTTTATGTTCTATAAATATCCAAGTTACTGTTAATTATTATGTTTTTCTACTAATTTAATTATTCACGTAATATATTTGACGAGAAACTCAACTAGTAGCCAGTAGCAGCGCGAAAGTCACCACGTCCGCAAATGCTGCTCATATATATGAGCCTCTAGCATGGCTTGAGTTCCTTGTCGAATAATTACGTGAGTTAGCCGAAAAAACATAACAATTAATTTAGTATGTATTATAACACTAGTTACTGTTAGTAGATTTTCCATGAAAACTACAGTAAGGCCCAAAAGAAAAGGCCCCGGAAACTCCTTACTGAATTAATCTTTGTTTTCTTACCTGCATATCAAATAACATGGTTGACTGTAAACAATACATCACCAACCATCCCGGAGAGGGAAACAGCCCTAATATTACAACGTTAGTAATATTCAGATCTCTCAGTAATATTCAGCCCCCGTCGCGGTCCACGGCAACCGGACTCATCCCACATCCCCAGACAATACAACTGCTCTTACATTCACTTCAATTTCGAAGCGGCTCTAAACCACTTTATTTTTTAAACAACTCCCAACGCCCGTGTTATGATAACGAACACAAATGGAAGTTCAATATTGAATTAACTTCGAAGAAATTATATTGTAAAAGTTTTTAGAACTCCCTCGATAATCCACACCTTTTATTTCATTCTTTGCGGGAAGAATAACTTGTCTTTTATTACCTTTTCTTATTTTACGGTAAAATGGGGTGGATAGGGATTTAGATGTAAATAGGGACAGAATAGGGGTGAATAAATACTATGAAAAATTTCCCAATATCGATTAACCCCTCTTCTGTCTCTATTCACCTCTCGATCCCTATCCACCCCGTTTTACGGTACTTTATATCTCCATTATTCGTCGCGTCGGGTTTATGAGTGGTACTTAATTCTGGTGTATTACATACGTCACCGTTTGTTTTAATGTATGCAAATCTCAGCTCCTTGATGTCAATACGGATTTCCTGTATCTTCAATCCTCGGGAATGTATAATTAATTACATTACCATTGAATTGAACAACGGTATCTTCATATTTTATAGTTATTAAAATATCTTCCGTGAATTACCTAACCTAATTTCGTTTAATGTAAAAAACGGCTTTTCTCTGCCGTTATTTTTCTGCCACCACATACAATGTAAGTTCCTAAGTATAGTCTCACCTAACCAACATTTGGCAACAATCCAATTTCAGAGTTTTCCAAATGATATTCTTTAACTGCATTTCTCGTTTTGCATAAGTAAAGGTCTTTTGGGAATATAATGAATGGAACTTATCGTGACTATTTTGCTAAAGACAGTAAGTTTCTAAGGGACCTACATTGTTCTAGTTTTAATTTAGCTAGAGTAGTGTTGCAGAAACTTTAATCTGGGAACAAAACGGAGTTTTTATTTCTACGCCTGCTCTACTTTTCAATTCCATCGCTAATTCACTACACCGCCCCACCGGGCGGTTGTTCATTGGGCACTCCCAATGAACAACCAATCTCCATTTGTGTACATTTTTTATGAATCTACATATATCATAAGTTTGATGTTTTTACGAGTACATTTCAACGTTGACTGCATCCATTGTTTTAGTATGGATTGTATTTGGTTTATTATCCTCCGTAATGTAATAGTTTATGTGTTTTGGTTTGATTCAAATTGCTACCCAATAATTAGATGGATCCTAACAACCAAACACCCGAAATGAAATCACAATGGAAAAGTTTCTGACTTTATTCCAATTCTTGTTAAATTACTCAAGCACTCACGAACTGCCCGTCCTTGTTAACGCAATAGAATGAAATGCCCAATTGTAAGCCGATTATCAACTAGCAGATCTCACAAGAATCAGGTTCGCAACACAAAAACTGATCAAATGATGATGATGTTTAATCTGTTAATAATGGTACATGATATGATAGTTAGCAAGCAACCTACACCGTTGGAAACAATAAGAAAAAAGCTATTCGTCACAAAAGAATCACAATTATACAAGTATTGGACATTATTTATTTCGTCGTTACATTTTTGGTAGCGTAGCTCTAAAACTATGTGACGATGTTAGTAATGGCGATGACCCGGCTCGGTGGTGTTCAGCAGAGGTGCATGTCTGTGAAAGTCTTCTTGTCCTTGTAGATGGGGCCCCAAGCTCCGTAGTCCTTCTTCTGCTCAGGCTTCTTGGGTGCCTGGTACTTAGGCGCCTGGTACACGGGTTTCCTGGAATCAATTAAGAGGTGAAATTAGAACTTGATCACGTAACATGTTTTGCTTTCGTTATTGTTTGTTTTAAATGAGGGGTATTGGTTTTATCAATTGCTACTAATACTGATAATGGAGATAATTGATTAAACAATTAAGGGGTCGTTTGAGTAGAACTTACTGCAGAGGAGCAGAAACGTCGAACGACTTGCAGGCGTAGTTAGCCTTGCTGGCGGTCTTGCATTCGTCTCCGCGGGCCATGGTTCTTAGCATCTATCTCTTTCACGCTCGTTTAGCTGTTGCCGGTGGAAGGGAGATGACGATGAGATGATGAGGGTGGGTGGTGGCAGGGAAACTATGGTACGTGCTGGATGTGGGTGAGGACCGCGTGTTCCAGGCGGTTGCCGGTGTTTGCACGACGACTGCCTTTTCTGGTGGTCAGGTTTTTGGCGAGTCTGGAATTTAAAAAAGTTTATGGTTACGACGTGCTCGTCAATTATTGTTTCTTTTGTTTTATACAATTGTTGTTGTTTACTATTAAAGCGTTTTCATAATTTTACACTCCATGATTTCAAATGACGAATAGAAGAAATATGAATATTACAAATTACATAAGATTTTGCAATGGGTAATTTAAAGTTTTCTCGTTTATTTAAGCTTACAACTTATTGCGAAAGTTACGACAATTTGCAATTCTGATAAGTTTGTCACCTTCTAAAACATTTAAGTAGCACTAAAAAGTAAAAACTTTTGTCATCGTCGGAAAATAACAAGCAATTTAGCGAAAGATAATTGGGGGTAACAATTTATTTTGTGGAGAACTTTGGAACTGTCCGATACAAGAAGTTTCGGTGGAAAGTTCAATAAAAGGAACTAGAAATGTGTATTTATGACTTAAATTTTACTAAACTCGAATGCTAAAAAACCAACCGGCCGTGCAAGGCAGCTATAATAATAAAAGCAAAAAATAAAGGACGAAGCAGAATCTAAGGTATACAATTTTATGTACCCGTTCTCATAAATCAATTATCTTAGAAGTCAAGTTTGTTACATCAAAGTAATCATTATTTCTTGTACAAATAATATCTTAAAAGAAACTAATGTAAGCTCTGAATATAAAAATATCATAGACGTTTAAAAAAAGAGAACCAGAGAAGTGCAAATCATAATTTATTTTCACACTTAATCGAAGAGCTAAGAATATCAGTGCTTACATATTTATAAGTATGAAAATCAGAATAGACTAGGGTTCATTTGTAACTTAGAATTCATTACTGATGGGACGTTTGCCTCGCGTATTATCTTGGTCTTCAAGGGCATATATATCTATTCGTGTCTATGCGTGTGTAACACTTTTTTTTTTTTTTTTTTTTTTAAGGGGGGAAAATCATCGAATTACTTCTCCCGCCTGGGTGAGGCGGGAGGGAGTGTCAGACTCTTACTGACTAAAAACCACCCCGTTCCTTCTCCTGCACGTCGAGCCGGAGCCCCGGTTACCCGTTAGGTTCTCCGCGACTCCGAATCGGCATCGGCCGTATTGGGCCCCATCTGTGGTGGTCTGATGGCTCTTTGAGGCGCGCGCGGAACGCGACGCGCCGTACGCTCGGGTCTGTATCTGGTCGGACGGGAAGCCACCCATGCTCGCCGTCCGCAGGCCCGCGCTTACGGTGGCCGGAGATCGTCTCGCGATCCCCGACGCCCGGTGTGTCCTTCGCGATGGCTGGGTTGCGAGGAGGCAGCGCTTCGCTGCCTCAATGCGTGTGTAACACTTGCATTATAAACATGCATAAAACTTTGCATAAACAATTTTATTGCTTTTCATAACATTCCTACACCAGATTGACTGGGTGATGCAACATTCGCGATCTTTGTATCATCTTTGACTTCATTTTCATATTGTTTACTCGATTTCTGTATAATATTAATGAGATTGGTTTCTTAACCTTTTTCTTAGTCGTCGACGTTGAATCCAAAAGAAATTATTACGACTTAGATATTGTAAGGTCTGTCGTTTTGTTGGTTCTTCTAACCAGTTTGTGATTTAGTTGCTCTTCTTGTTATGGTAATAAGGTTGCTTATTGTAATAATTCCGTTGTGGTTTTTACATTAAAAGCATAGTTGAAAAATTAAATCTTTGTAATTATACAAAAAAGGTAGTACAGCAATATAAATAGCAAAGTGCGTAATTAAGATCACTTGATTAGCTATTTTATCTATTTCTGGACGAACATTTCAATAATATTGTACTCATATAACATCAAACCCATTCGTCACTTTTGAACAAAGAGACAATTAACTGTCAACCCAAAAAAGTATTACAAAAAATTCTCAGGTAGGTAGCTTTCTCAAAATTGGAGTCAAAATTCCCATTTCACAACCAGCCGAGACCATTTGGAGAATACCGATAACAGACAGTAAAAGGTAAAAACGAGTTCAATAATGTCATTCCTAAATCCGTAACAGTTGGGACCTTCGTTAGGAGCAACCGAGCTATCATTCGGCGGCCGCATGATAGCCGAGCTCGTAGTAAACATACAACCGGTCTGACCACTTCGACTCAACTCCGTATCAAGAATATATGTAATACTGTAGAAAGCAGAGACTTGGCTTTGTGTTTGGATTATTCACGAGGTTCCACTGTTCCTAGATCTCTTTAAGGAATATCATATTCTGACGTGAATTTTACTATCAGTCGTAAAACTGTGGCTGCAGCTTCGGCTTTTATGACTAACTTTGATGGATAAAGGATTTCTGTAGACGTGGTTTTGGCTTAGTAGTATCCGCATTGACAATATTATTTTCACAAAATACCGTCGTGTGTATTGTGATGTGAGCAACGGTATTCAAAAAGAGTAGATTTCTATATAGAAATCTCACAAGAAATTTGCTAATTGCTATAAAGCAATTCGCACTGTCGTCGTCAACAAAATGTTGTCATCAAGAAAGTTTCGTTAGTGCATCGCTGTGATAAACTGCAGCGAAGAAGTCTTTTGAAATGATGGAGCGACTCAAAATATAGGGCATGCATAGCCCTTTGAAGAGCTTTCTCATCTTGTCCCACACTTTGTAACATATACTCTGACAAACTGTTTGCCTGGCTTTTCTTCGCTTAGAGAATTGACCAATTATGTAAATAGAATTTGATGAAGAGAAAAGCGGATAGCTATGTCGTAAATTACAGAGGAGTTTATTTGTATGCTAAACTTTGTGGCAAAGGATCGTTATTTAGCATGAACATAAACATTGTCCAATTACTACATAATATGTTGCAATGTTGTAACCTTTTTTTACATAACAATAAAATTAATTAACTTGTTATTGTTCTCGAGATATAACAGTTTAGTAATTGACAATAATCGTTAACAAAGTAACATGGTCCTAAGATGCAACCCAGTGGGACATCAGTTTTATTGTTTTACAACTGCATTTAGCAATAAATTTAGTTATAAACTATGTTTCGTTATATATACTGTAAACTCTAACTGTACCTATTCATTTTATTCTGCACGTATTAGTGCAACGATGTACTCAATGCACTCCGTGCACCTAAACCAGTTCTCAAGGGACAAACCAGTTTAACTTCATATTAGTCCCAGAGCTGCAAGTACTAAGATACTTAATATTTGTTTATATACCAACATATATTAAGAAATCGATATACTTTTACAATATCTTAGTTTATATAACTTAGATTTTTGAAACCAAATCGTAACACAGTTAGAGGTACATCACATTTTCGAATTTTAACATTTTAGATTTTTCTTCCATATTGGCAATTGACATTCAAATGTACGTTTCCTTGAAATTATGTGCGATTAAATTACAAATTATCGATTTATACAAATGAGAGAGAACGAGTCTGGACAAAATTGTAAACAACTAATTTTAGATTCTATAAAAGCTTTAGAAAAAACAAGCAGTCGTAATCCTTGATATTCTTAGTTTTGATGACATTTGCTTATTAATTAAAACTTTTAAATATTAACAGAAAAAGTACCTACGGACTGTTTATAATTGTTGAGATAGAACAATTACAAAGTGAAAACCTTGAACAACTACATTAGGAGCACAAAAAAGTAAACATTGAACTAAGTAAAAACTGTCAAATAAATGAATTTGACAGGTTCAATCCACGAAACATAGGAAACAAAATTCAAGTGTGTGTCATATTTAAGAAAGAAGCCACAGATCTTTAATAATACTAAAACTTAAATTACAACTACAAAGGACTTAATAAAATAAAAGTAACGCTTTCTCTATAAAACGAGTATTTTAAAAATTTGTATCCAAACAAAAACTTAGCTTATAAAAATGCATATAAAACAGTATTTCTGAAACTGGTTCCACTAACTTTAAACTTTCTAGATTAAACATTCCGTATGTTTTACAGTTAGAATTATTCTGAACCCAATGTTTTTTATGCCAAAAGAAAAACAACTATTCACTTATCTATTAACGTGATTTTATCTATATTGTTTAAAATGGAGATAACAGCTTTAACAGTTCTACGCTAAAAGCTAAAAAAACAAGCGGTTAACGTTATTTTCAAATGTTTTTTTTTTTTCGATATAGCAACTTTACTTTTAGTGCAGCAGAGAATAAATAAATTTTCAAAGTTTTCTAATTCAATTTAAGTTTAGTAAAGCTCTAATTACACCCTTAACAAACTTGGGTTAGATTATCAATCTAGTTAATCTAAAGTACCTAATTAAACTAAGTTACTAACCTGGGTAGAAATTTGTCGGTTATCGCGAACTTTCTCTTCGTTTTTGTCATTGACACCTAATAATTTTTATAATAATTTAAAAATAAACTCCGGAAAATCAAATTTTGCGGCCGATCGTAGACGGGACGAAAACTAAACTGATACAGTGCTCGGGGAACAAGTATTTATGTATGAGTACCTCGGCACCGGTTTCTGAGATCACGTCATTGGTGGACCCGCACGATGTATCTACCTCTATACGTGATCACCTATTTAATCTATATTATTGCTACTCCTTCGGTATTTTCCATTAGAAACTGCTTTTAACTAGTTTTTTTTATCATAGAACTGTCATTCCTTGCGATTGTCAGTAAAGTTTAGGTTATGTGTCAACGACCGCGTCGCGTGTGTTTTGATTTGCGACGAAAGTTTGCAGGCCAGCGGAACCCAAACAAGTACCTACGGCTTCTGCTTTAGATCTATTTTCCTAATGCGTCTTACCTGCTAATAAGCACGTTTTCATTCAAGTACGTTTTTTTTATTAAACTGTCAATCACCAAGCGGTCACCGGTGACCGCAACCTATTGTTCTATAATTGTGTCAATAATTACGGTACTTGACGACTTGTCTGTATTATGCAAAATCGGTTTCTTATCGGTTAGATAACATACGCATAAACAAAAGCGTCTCTGTCATCTCTATGAAACGTACGAAACGTTTGGATTTAGTGGATCCCCGAATTGTAAAAACTGAGCGAGATTAGTCATTGTCACACTTACCTATCTTGAAACAGAATAAAATTTCCCGGAAATATATTCAAGCAAAAGATATAAACGCGATTAATTTTTAAATAACTTTTTTAAATGCACAATTGCTAAATATTCATTAGCGTATATTAAGACCTCATCAGCCAGGCGACGTTCGTTCGAACACGTAGCACTTCTGACAAATTGCCCACGTTTGGCGAATAACTCCATTATTAATTCAGTCACAGTTAAATATTATATTAAATTATTATTTTACCGTGATACCTACTATTATATAGTGCAATTAAAAAACAAAGTATATTTATTTTTGCATAATTAGGTTTTAAGTAAAATTATTTTCATGTTACAATACGCAAATCATGTCTAAAATTGAGGTTGTGAGTAGTCCACAACCTCAATTTAATCACCACTAAACACACACCACTAAATAAAATTTTAGAATTTTGAGTATTGAATTTACTTTATTTAATAAACCTATTGAATTTTGAGGTTACATTAATTATGCTTTATTTTTTACTTTAAGAAAACTAGGTATAACGTACTAGGAAAACTAGGAATGGTTAGGAAAACTAGCACAGTATAGAGTTGCATACTGTTCTCTTAATTTACAACCCTACGCAACGGTGGTACCTAAATATCGCCTAATCGTCAATTTTGTTATTGTACTTTGTCTACTTTCTTGCACTCAATTGTAATTCAATTGTTGACGTAAGCATTGTGTGTCGACACTTAACTTACGGATATGACTTTGTCCTAACCAATTACTGACAGATCGACTTCCTATACACATTAATTGAACTTTTTTACTGCAACGTAATTGACAACAATTACAATGTAAGTATGTAAGTGATGAAATATGTTTAATTTGTATTTTCCTTTTATAGTAAGAACCGGTATTATCTGCGATCTGACGCGTTTTGAGTAAATTGTAGTTTTTTCAATGCATGTGTTAGCTATTTACCCTAATGTTATTAGATGTTACAACACTTACGACTTCCGGAACCTAATCTGATTGATATTACCTTGCAATAGGAAGTCAATAGTGTTACTATTGTATTCAATTGCTAAAATATTATTTTGTAATTATTAGGACACTGCAATCTTTTGGAACCTAATTTAATTAATATTTTATAAAATAGCACAACCGGAAGTCAGTGTTTGAAATATAAGAATTGAGTTGATGTTACCCGCAAGTCAAGATATATTTTGTTTTCTTTGTTAAACCGAATGTATAAAAGTCCATGTTTTAGAATTATTATCTCAGTTCTTAACATTAAACAGAATAACCCGTTACTCTGCCCGTTTTATTCTTAAAACCACCCTGATTGATATTACATGTAGGTACGTAATGCAAATTATTTACCTACCCCACCTTAAATGAGGAAAATCTTATTAATTTCTTACACTAAATGATCGTTTGAAGTAGGTAGTTAGGTGCGAGAGAGCCATGCTTCGGCACGAATGGGCTGGCTCGACCGGAGTGATACCATGGCCTCACACAAAACCGACGTGAAACAACGCTTGTTATGTCTATCGTCATGTGAGTGAGGTTACCGGAGACCCAAATATCGCCCCCCCCCTCCCGGCTTCACAAATCTCCCAAATCCGCAACAATTCTCAAGTTTCCAAACCCCAAAAGGCCAGTAATGCAAATGCATTAACTGTTTAACGCCATTAACATGTATAACACCTCTGGTGTTCCAGGTGTCTATGGGTGATTTGCCAATTGCTTACCATCAGGTGATCCGTCTGCTCGTTTGCCGACTTATACCATAAAAAAGGAACCTATACTACTTGTTTTACTTAAACCAACATTGTATATTATAGCCTGTTTACAATGTACAATGACTGACTAAAATATTGAGAACGAGTTGGCATGGTCGTCAGTCAATAAAGAATATTTTGAGTGACCCATATAACCGTCTGTTATTTAATGTCCTTTAGAATTTTTGGAAATCGTCTTAATGTTCCTCTATCTTCTGAACTTCAACTCTCTATGAGCAGTGACTTCGAGTCTACGTTGTATTATTGTGTGTGTAAGTTACTCAGTCAGTCATCATCAGTACTAGGATTTTATATGTTAATATACATATTACATTGGTATTGATTTGATTATCATTTATAATCACGACCACGTGTAAGGTAAGAAGGAAGTACGTACGTATTACTATACTTATGTTGATTGTCCACGATGTATTGAATTACGTAACAATCCATGTTACTAACCCACCATTTCAATAAAACTTATTTACTCCTCTAGAACATTAATTACTAGAGAATAAATATGTGACTTATCAAAACATTTTTTTTATGGCATAAGCCGGTATACGAGCAGACGGATCACCTGATGGTAAGCAATCGGCATCGCTCATGGACACTTGGAATACCAGAGGCGTTACAAGTGCGTTACCGGCCTTTTGGGGTTTGAAAATTTGAGGATTGTTGGGGATTTAGGAATAGGGGAGATTGGGGAAGGGGAGGGCAATTGGGCCTCCGGTAACCTCACTCACATGACGAAACACAACGCAAGCGTTGCTTCACGTCGGTGTTCTGTGAGGCCGTGGTACCACTCCGGTCGAGCCGACCCATTCGTGCCGAAGCATGGCTCACCCACACTTAAAAAATTGATTCGCCCTCTACATTTAGACGTACTTATTTACTACTCATTATGTTTCGTCATCATCCCAAAGACGTCTACAGCTCCCTTTTAACCATTGAAGTGAACCGACAACTCATCACTTGCATCCAATGGCTCCTCGCGACACTGAAGACACTAACTAATAAATTCGTTGAAATATGTGTAGTACTCCATAAAAACAGGTTCAGTTAAAAAATGGAATATTTTTACAAAAAAACTTGGTGAGAAACATACAAAGCGTCGGTTGAAGCGTCACTTGACTCGACTTGCGAATCACAAAGGGCATGATTTCCGGCCCTTCTTGTTTTACCAACCTTTGAATCAAACATACTTTTGACGTAGGAAATTTGAACTCTGTTCCGTGTTATACCTCTAATTATTTATTTATTTATTATTTAGAAAACCAACAGCGATACATATGATATAATACAAAATAAAGATATTACAGTTTAGTAAGGCTAATAATAGGTTTCCCTGCTTAACTTAATTTGTATTTACCATGCGAACGGACTTTAAACAATATTTGAAAATAAAGTTTTAATATAGAATTGAAAGTTAAATATATAATAATAATAAATATAAAATAATATAAAAATAAGAAAGGGAGATAATAATATTAACCTAATTAAAATATGAATTAACATAGTAAATGCATTATGGTGAGTGGAACAAAGTTGCTCGCTATTTGCCTTTATCAATTATAATATTTTTAACTTGGGCTTTAAAGCTAGATTTTGTGCAGTTAAATACATCAACCTGAGAGAAGTCTTTGTTGTAGGCTCGCGCAATGCGAGCAAGTACACAATTACTAGCATAGTTAGTGGCATGCCTAGGTACATGCAACATTGGCGTACGGCGAGTGCGTCGTAGAGGAGCATTAAATTTGATTTGTGATAACAAATCCGGACAATCCAGCCTACCATTCAGTATGTCGTAAAGTACACACATGTCCAACACTTCACGTCGTTCATCGAGTGTTAACAACCCATACGTTCGACAGCTACTTTCGTAAGACATTGGAGGTTTGCGGAGGCGGTAGTTAAGGTGATTAATAAATTTTTTTTGAACCCGTTCTATTTGATTTTTATATATATTATATTGAGGGGACCATATTGGGCATGCATATTATAATAATAATAATAATAACGGTACTACGGTGCTACAGAGGGAGGGACTAACCTCACTGCGTACCGTGAAAGGATGCTGTCTATGTTTCAGGTTCTTGAGCCATCTATCAGCGTCTCGGCCCAACGACTGTCGGATCAGGTGCGGGTCATCCAACGCAATCGCAGATTGGATGAGGCTGCGCTTGATCGGCTACGTCTAGAAGCACTGCGCAATCGTGTCGTCCCCGCACCACCACAATCGGTGGCACAAACATCTGTAGTGTCACAATTTGTGACGCCAACCACCCCTATCGTTGGAGTGGAGGATGACAGGGTTGAACAAGTGAGTACTCAGTGCAATGAACGACTGAGGAGTGCTTTGGAGGATGCGGTTCGTGAGTACAGACTTGCTCCTAGTAATTTAAGACCGAAATTACCACGTTTGCCCATGTGTAGAAAAAATAGGGCGCTGGTGAGTGCCTTGGATTCGCTACTTAAAAAATATTTTGAGAGTAGCGAAAACCTCTATGATACACACTCAATCTTGTACTGTGGGGCGGTAGCTGCTTGTCGAGTGGCTAACGTCAGATTCCCAAATCTTGACGCAGCAGTCCGACCAAAACCAGCAGTACCTGCCTGGCAGTATAGGATAGAGCGTCGTATCAGTGAGGCCAGGGTACTCATTGGCAAACTATCCTGCTTCAGGGAGGGCAATACTCGCCCTAGAGTGATGCGCTTTGTAAGACGTGCATTTATGGGGACTGAAATCAGTCCTCATGAATACCTGTCGCATGTTACAGAGCGCATCGACTTCCTGAAGCAGAAAGTTTATGCATGGGCAAACCGAATTAGAAGGTACAAAAAAAAAGTGGAGCGCTATACTCAGAATCGCATGTTCCAAAGAGATCAGAGGTGGGTATACAGAGATTGGGAACGATCCAACCAAGATGTGGCTGACGGGCGGCGACCGGATGATGATGCCACTAACACATTTTGGCGCAACATCTGGTCGGTGCCTGTTAGCCATACGGAAGGTGACTGGATGTTTGATGTTAAGCGAAGGTGTGAGACTATACCAGAGATGGAGGAGGTAGTAATTACCTCCTCTGATGTAGCCAGTGCAGCCTGTTCGGTCCCGAATTGGAAATCACCGGGGCCGGACGGACTGCACAATTTCTGGATTAAATGGCTCAAAAGTTCACACGTTCGCTTAGCATTACACTTCCAGGCAGCTTTGGAAACTGGGTCGTTACCACAATTTCTAACAACAGGAGTTACCCACCTGCTCCATAAATCAGGTAGTTCCACTGAGCCCAAAAATTATAGACCAATCACATGTTTACCAACGGTCTATAAACTTCTTACATCCATTTTGAGGACAAAAATAACAAAACATATTGAAAAAGATTCCATCATGTCTGTATCTCAAAATGGATGTAGGGAGGGGTCTCGTGGAACTAAGGAGCTACTCCTCATTGATATGGTTGTTAGCCAACAGGTTCGTCGGTCCCGAAAAGATTTGTCTACATGCTGGATAGACTACAAAAAAGCATATGATTCTGTGCCACATACATGGCTCCTGAAGGTGCTGGAGTTGTATAAAATAGATGCAACTTTACGCGCCTTCTTGGAGTCGTGTATGAGGCAGTGGAGCACTGTGCTTTGCTATCCGGGATGTAGACAAATCCAAGGGAATGAAGAACCTGTAAGGATAGTACGAGGAATATTCCAGGGTGACAGCCTGAGCCCACTATGGTTCTGCTTGGCCTTGAATCCTCTAAGTACTCTACTGGAGGATTCAGGGTTAGGCTATCCTTTGCGGAGAAGGGGTCTAGTTATATCCCACTTACTTTACATGGATGACCTCAAGTTGTTTGCGCCAAACAAGAAACAACTGATGGAACTACTGAATATAACTGAAAAATTTAGTAGTTCCATCAGAATGGAGTTTGGAGTAGACAAGTGTGCGGTCATGCATGTAAAGCGAGGAGGGATTGTGGAATCTGAGGGTCTAGAACTCTCAGATTTCACAAAGCTGAGATCACTCTCCGCCAACGATACATACAAGTACCTGGGTATGTCAGAAGGATTAGGCATTAATGGACCGGACATGAAGCAATCGTTACAGGAGCGCTTCTTTGTCGCCTGAATAAGGTACTGAAAAGTTCCTTATCAGGCGGAAACAAGGTGCGAGCCTTTAACGGTTGGGTCATGCCAGTCCTAATGTATTCTTTTGGTATACTCAAGTGGACTCAGACTGAACTTGACACCCTGGATAGGCGAGTCCGGACCCTGCTGACTGCAAATCGCATGCATCACCCTCGTTCGTCGGTCATGAGGTTGTACATCCCGCGGAAGTGTGGTGGTCGAGGCTTATTAAATGCTAAGACCCTTCACAACCGTGAGGTGTGCAGCCTCAGGGAATATTTCCTGAAAGTCAACGAGGGTATGCATCGAGAAGTAGCAGCGGTGGACAATGGATTCACTCCGCTATCCTTGGCAAAAGAGAACTGGCGCAGACCTGTGGTACTAAGCGTCAATGATCGCAAGGAGGTATGGCATAGCAAGGAGCTCCATGGACGCTTCTTCCGGGCCCTTCATGGGCCCAGTGTAGATTTTCTAGCGTCCGTGTCTTGGCTACGATTCAGTAATCTCTTTGGAGAAACTGAAGGATTTGTCTGTGCAATAATGGACGAAGTTATCCTTACGAACAACTATCGGAAATATATAATTAAGGATGGGACGGTTGACATATGTCGGGCATGTCATAGTCCTGGTGAATCCATTAGACATATAATTTCTGGTTGTGGTCGTTTGGCTAACAGTGAATATTTGCATAGGCATAATCAAGTAGCCAAGATTATCCATCAGCAACTTGCTTTACACTATCGACTTGTTGAATCTGAGGTACCGTACTACAAGTATGTGCCCGATCCAGTTCTGGAAAATGACCATATCACATTGTACTGGGACCGGTCTATCATTACTGACAGGACTATTGTAGCCAATAAACCTGACATAGTGGTGATAGACCGACAAGTACGCCGCACGATGATAATCGATGTCACCATTCCCCATGACGAGAACCTCGTGAAAGCTGAGAAAGATAAACAAATAAAATATCTAGACTTAGCTCACGAGGTTGTCGACATGTGGAGTGTGGATTCGGCTATCATTGTGCCGATAGTCGTGTCGGCCAATGGGTTAATCCCTAAAAGCCTCGACATCCATCTTAGGAGGCTGGCGTTAGGTGGATGGATCAAGGGCCTGATACAGAAGGCAGTTCTCCTAGAAACGGCACGTATCGTGAGGAGGTTTCTGTCTCTGGAGCCCTAACCACCGGTAGCTTGGACCATGCTCCCGCTACTGGTCGGCTCCTATTTTTTATATTTTTAAATATTATTTTTATTTTATAAGTAGTGTTTAAAAATGTAATTTATAGAGAATTTTAAATAAATATATGTAAATAATAATAATACCAATTTATTTCAGATAATAAAATCCATACAATTACATTAAAAACGAATTCAGGTTCAAAATTTTATAAATAAATTAAAAATTAAAAAATTGTCTCTATAGCAAGTATCATAATAAATTAAAAATAATAAAAATAATAATCAATTCGTTCATACATCAAATAATCAAAATAATAAATTACACAAACACACAGAACATACATAGTCAATAGTCCATTTCAATTGTAAATAGTCAATTAATTATAAGTAGTCAGTTTCAATTATAAATAGTCAATACAATCCCAATATAAGTCAATAATAATACAAGTCAATAAAAATACAAGTCAATAGATAATAATACAAGTAAATAATATAGTTATGTCAACTATAAATATGAGGGACCGCTCGCGTGCAATCGCATCCACCTCATCAACATTGGTGAGTCCCACCGCTGGGACACTAATTATGAACACTTAACTTTATTTGATTATCAAATCCGAACTTTGTCGGTACTGAAGTACACACATAGGTAGGGTTCCCGGGGCTACGGCTCGACGTGCAGGAGAAGGAACGGGATGGTTTTTAGTCAGTAAGAGTCTGACACTCCCACCCGCCTCACCCAGGCGGGAGCAGTCATTCGATGATTTTCACCCTTTAAAACAAAAAAAAGTCTCCATTGGTTGCAAATGAAGAGACTAGTTAGACCAGGAAATTATATCTATCATGTCTATGTATTAGCTGATTGCTGCAATTATCTGACAACTCATAATTAATTTCTGTATAAAAGACATGCTTACTAATTGTCTGTACCCTTTAGTAAGCTTTAATATGAAAATTATGCCACTGTACAATGTAACACCCACTTTTCACTATTTATGTTATGAGTCCCATGTAATAGGGAGTGAGCCTATTTTCATAATACCGGGCACAATTCCAGACTCCGTGCTACTACTGAGAATTTTTTTAAAAACCCAGTAAAACTTTGTCCGACGCGGGAATCGAACCGAGCCCGGCAGTCGTACTTGCGACCACTCGGCCAACGAGGCAGTGAATTTCTTAATTATGTAATTATGTAAAAATAGTTTTATTTTGTTTTAAATAATATTATTTTACGCTACTACAGCCGGCTGGGGTGTATAGTCACGTTGCGTGTACGGTGTCACGTCGAACATTTTGTAAACAAGTATTTGCATACCCGTATTACTTGTGCCACCGAACAACTCGACCCGTAATAGGTGCTTTTCAAAAGCTTAATACATAAAAATCTGTTTGACATTAAAAAAGGTTAAATAACACCTTATACGTCAGAACTGCTAAATAAACCTGTATACTGTGATATTTTGTCCCCCTTCAAGACAACTGTTAACAGGAAGATGATTGCCGAATTAAGGTAGTTACCTTAATTTTATTTTATTCGAGAAAAAAACATTTTGCTTTATAAATAATACCTACCCATCAATGTAAAACTTATACATTTTCCACATGTTACAAAGCGTTCTATTGATCATTCACAAAAATATTCAAATATCGAACGCCTATCGATTCGCAATCATGCCAGTGTCTTTAGCCAAACGCCACTTTAGCGCTTGTCTACAGAGAGAGTAGAAAAAAACCACCCCGTTCCTTCTCCTGCACGTCGAGTCGGAGCCCCGGTTACCCGTTAGGTTCTCCGCGACTCCGAATCGGCATCGGCCGTATTGGGCCCCATCTGTGGTGGTCTGATGGCTCTTTGAGGCGCGCGCGGAACGCGACGCGCCGTACGCTCGGGTCTGTTTCTGGTCGGACGTGGAGCCACCCATGCTCGCCGTCTGCAGGCCCGCGCTTACGGTGGCCGGAGATCGTCCCGCGATACCCGACGCCCGGTGTGTCCTTCGCGATGGCTGGGTTGCGAGGAGGCAGCGCTTCGCTGCCTCACGCGTCCCGCCTCCTCCTTAGCTAGCATCACTGCTTCGCAAAAGGAGGAGACGGCATCCCAGTCCCCCTCGCTCCGCATCATGGCCTGCACTAGGCCCGGACGCGAGAGGTCGCCATCGCCGATCACTTCCCTGAGGGCACGGCGGTGCTCAGCCCACGCAGGGCATTCTAAAGCCACAGAAATAAGCACACTAATTTTGAGTAACATCCGACACACATATCAGGTAGCTGATGTTCTAAAGACAACTTAGGCTACTTTTATTTTGAAAAATTTAAACAAAAAACGAGTTACATTCCAAAAATTGTATTCTACGCAGAAGAAGTCGCGGGTAACACCTAGTTATATCTAATTATTGTATCCAGGCGATGGACGATCTGCCTCCACCAGTATGAACCCATCGCGTCCCTTGCAACCATCTAATAACGTCGACGATTCCTTCAGTTGATTGATTCATCTTGATGATTAAACGACTACACATTATTTGTGGAACATAAGCTTCATTCTGTATCTCACCTCACTTTTTCAGAGTGTATTTTTTTAAGGGGGAAAATCATCGAATGACTGCTCCCGCCTGGGTGAGGCGGGAGGGAGTGTCAGGACTCTTGACTGACTAAAAACCACCCCGTTCCTTCTCCTGCGCGGGGCAGGAGAAGGAACGGGGCTCGATAACCCGTTAGGTACTCCGCGACTCCGGCATCAGTCCTGTTGGGCCCCATCCGTGGTGGTCTGATGGATCATTCCACTTTCTAATGTATTATAACTTTTATAATATAAAATAATTTAAAGTAAATAAAATCATAACAAAATATGTATTCAACATTGCATTCACGAAGATACTACGAGCCAGACAAAAACAAAACATAGAAATGAAATTATTATCACATCCAAAAGAATAACAAATAATACGTAATCGTTGTCTTTATGTATTTTTTTTGTTTGGATTCTCCTACCTACCTATTCATTTAATCAATTGTTTGTCCTATAATATGGATATAATTAATTAAATAATAAATAATAATTTCTGTTATTGTTTTTTTTTATTTCATAGTAAATATATCTTGTACACGCTTCAGTACTCGATAAACACGTTTCAAACTAAAACATACAGGGCTTTAACATGACACTTTTATTCTGAACCATTTATTGGATGACGTCCAAACATCCAATCACACGTGGCTGTTGGACGTTGAACTTTTATTGGATGAGTCACTCGGATTTTAGACCACAGAGTAACAGATTTTAAAGAAGTAAATTAATCTTTGAACAGACTGAACTTAGAAAACTAGTTAAGTGCTAGTCTATTTCGTCGTCAAGAAGTCGTACAATAACGTCCACGTGGCGTGAATAAAATATTTCAAAATTATCTGGAAACATACACAGATGTATGTTTCATTTACATGAAATAAATTTACTCCCCAATTCTCTGAATTATCACAGTCAACACAAGCAAGTCAATAAGATTCGATCTAGTATTTAGTCTAACTTAGTTGAAAAATATCCAGACCAAAGAATCTTGATGAGTTGCAGATAATTCCATTATGTCATAACATTCTAAAATGGACATAAAACAAAACAAAAAAAAACTGAAGTTCGTAGTCAAAGACATAGTCGAATGAATGTACTAGAAGTGACCTTGTCAATATTTTCATCGGCTAGCAACAGTGGCGTTATCCTTATAACAAATTGATCACATCTAGCTAATCATGACGCTGGTGCGTGTTCTAATGAACTTTGATGACCCAGAGACACTATGGAATGCACAGGTTTCGTTGCTAGGAGAATTTCCTTACCCATTCTTACCTATCTCATGATGATCTTTAAATATAGGTTCGTAAGAGCTAATATTAGATTTTGTGCATTATAATTAAGCACACTGATATAACTATACTATTTGAGGCTGGTGGTAAATTCAAGAGATGAAAGAGAAACAGGAGTTCTGGTGATAATTACTGAAGGGGTCTTTCAGCTGGGGGCTTATGGCGTTTTGAGGACTTGCCACCCTGTAGTTACTTAATTAGAAAATAAAGACACTGCAGCTTGCAAGTTTTTTTTTTATGGCATAAGTCGGTAAACGAGCTGACGAATAACCCGATAGTAAGCAATCGGCGTCGCCCATGGACACCTGGAACACCAAAACGTTACAAATGCGTTACCGGCCGTTTGGGAATTGGGAATTTGAGGATTGTGGAGGATTCAGGGAATGAAAAGACTGGGCAAGGAGGGTAATCGGGCCTCCGATAACTTCACTCACACGACGAAACACAACGCAAACATTGGTTTTCTGATCTTTGGTGGTATCACTCCGGTCGAGCCGGCCCATTCTTGCCGAAGCATGGCTCTCCCACACTTGTAATTGCACACACACAAGTTTCACCGGTCCTTTGTTAAGGTTGAAGACCATATTTTCGTTGCAACCATCATCATCAGTAAGTTCCTTCTTAAGAATGGATTACCACAGTCCACCCTCTTGGCTGGTAGACAACTTAGGGATCAGAGTTAGACAATAATGGTACATACTGCTGCCTGAACAGATGATATTTAATTGAATCATTAATGATGACACGATTTCATTATCAAGACAAGAATAGTAATAAGAGGCCTCTGTGTGAATTATAATAATAATCATTTATTTCAGACCATGTCCATATTCTTGTTAGTAACATTGAACTTAAAAAAAAAATTATGAAAACATTTCTGAGCCGAGAACTAAAAACCAGGTCGATTTCGTAACAGGTACTCTAAAGAGTCTTTTGGATAGTGTGGTTTAAAATAAAACAAACGTACTATGACAGTATGTAAAACTTTAATAACATAGTGTATATAAATGTATAGTTTACTAGGATTATACACGAGGACAAGCGAGTATTTTTCCGTGCGTTATGTAAATGTTATAGTATCGGGAATAAATAAATAGGTAAGTAATTTATTCAACGTAAGGCTTTATCACTATCTGTTCGCTCCGTCGTTTCCGTCTGTTGTATAGAAACTCAAGCAGTAACACCAATGACGCTGAGAAGAAACCTGCGAAATAAAATAACATTCTAATATTCTTTTGTTTTTAGATACTAACTGTTGTAATATTCTTGTTTTATTCCATGGGGGCATTTAATCGGAATAATTCAATCCTATCACCTAAGTCAGCCCATAACCAGCCTGTATACCAAACATCAAAATCCGTTCAATAGTTTCAGCGTGATTGAGGGACCAACATCCAACCAAAGAAACTTGCACATTTATAATATTAGTGTGATTACATTTTTCAGGTGATCCTGTGCGTTACCGGCCTTTTGGGAATTGCGTTCTGTCCTGTGATGAATCCTATGATGATTTTAAAGTGCTGTAGATTCGGCTTCCAATCAGAACAACTCTTTCTGTGATCCACAAATAATCCACGACACAAGAGAAAATTCTATTGTGTCGTATTTGTCATTTTTATTAAACAAAACAAAGGGCTCGCAAATACGGAGTCTAATAAATGACTTTGTAGGTACGTATTTGCAATATATCCATTGAAATTTGAACTACATTTTATTACGTATTTACGAGTGGGAAGGAAACCAGTACATTGTCCTTTAAACCAGTTTTAAGTTCACCTACTTAACATACAAGTTCTCAAACACACTTAAACGAGACCATTGTGTCCTAAATAGTATTAACAACACCGAAACCAAGAAAGAAGGAATGAGATGAGATTTTTGTAAGGACCGTATATTTACAAGAGACTCCATAGACCCTCATAAAGCCAATGTTGGTAACATATTGTTCCTCTTAAATCTTATATCATGTAACCTCAATGTTCAATAAATAAGAGGCCGCTAGACCGTAAAATTGTGAAAATATCTCGTGTAAGAGACCCTAAGTGATCCTATAGTCATAACTTATGTACATCTCTATGTTTTATAATAACTATCTTGAGACGTACTAAATAAACTAAATATCGCCGCGACCGCGCACGCTGCTCATGAGGAAGAACCCCTCTGTGGTTCGAAACTAGTAGAGCTTTTCTCTGTACATCTCTACTTTATTTTTACTGTTATTTCTTAAGATAATATTACAATACAGAATCGCATAAAATACAGTAGGTAATCTAGTAGGCACATTTAAAACACAGTCGAAAAAATTAAAGTGAATTTCGACAGGAGAGCACTAAGAGCACCATTTCTTGAAAATTCTTAAGGAAACTGCAACAATTTATTCATTGTAAACTTGGTGATTACTTAGGAACAAGAATTGGATAAAAACCGCTTTAAAAAAAAGTAATAAAAAAGAGAACAGGAAATTTGCTTGTGAATATTAATAAGTCAATGTGTTTGAAATGTTATTTATTTTGAACAAGACAACATTGCCCTTAGAAAAGAAAACTAAAAAGCTATTGATGAAAAGAAAATAATTGAGTTGTTCGAAGAGGATGTTAGATAACTGGAGTCATTAAGAGCTGATTTTTGCTACTCCTAAATATATATATATTTTTTTCAGTTTTCCATATTAAAACTGACAGACGACAATTTTATTCTACGAATAAAAAATATCTGGTGATTGAAAAATCGACCATTAATCTAAAGCATGTATTCAAACGAACTAGGTGGTACTTACATAACATAACATCACGCCTTTTATCCCCGAAGGGGTATGCAGAGGTGCACATTATGCCACTGTACAATGTAACACCCACTTTTCACCATTTATGTTATGAGTCCCATGTAATAGGGGGTGAGCCTATTGCCATATACCGGGCACAATTGCAGACTCCGTGCTACTACTGAGAATACTTGATGGCATGATGTTATGTTATGTTATGATACATATATAGTAAGACTTGAGTACCTACAAACTCAGGTCTTAAAGAAAGACTCATCTATGTTATTGATTGTACTAGTAAACACATAGATACATGATGACATAGGTATCTATATATTATAGTACTCTATAATATTTAGATACCTATATATTATAGAGTACTAAATGTTATCCTTGATTAAACAATAACATTACAATGTACATAAATTAGTAGTGAAGCATTGTCTCATTAGTTCAGCTACGAGTTCGACAACCCAGTACAATGCAGTAGGTAAGATACGTTTAAAAGAATTCAATTTATTACGTGTTTCCAATAGGAACCTATCTTATTATTGACTTTATATCCTTAATATTTTTATTTATTTATTTATTCTTTTATGTACAACATTTTATTATGGCACGTAAGGCGAACTTAATGCCATATGGCATTCTCTACCTTAGAGTTTAAGTAGAAAATCTGCGAAAAAATAAGGTACGGAAAATAAACTAACAACTAAATAATATAGCTATACATATATATTACATAATAGTAAATAGTATATACATACATAAATATATATCGACGAAGACCCAACCATGCGTTGCACCGACTTTTAAATAAAATTCGTGAAATTGATGTTTAAAAGAGAGTTTAGAGGAGCTTTTTTGATATTATTAATCCGAAAGTTTGTATGTCTGTTTGTTCATTTGTTTATTACTCCTTCAAGTCAAAACTGCTGAAGGGATCGGAAAGAATTTTGAAACAAGGGTAAATTATGGTATGGAATAACACGTAGTTACACTACTTTTTATTAAAGCACGAGAACGCGGGCGAAACCGATAACAGAAGCTAGTACTTATAAACGTGGCTATTAAAATGTTAGTGTGTCGTCCAATATTAAGCCAATACACTAAGATTTTTTCGTGTATCGTGCGTTTACAAACATTCAAGTTCACATACACATGACACCCAGACCCGGAACAACAATCTGTGGATCACACAAAGAGTTGTTCTTTGCGGGAATCGATCTGTCCGCGACACGTTCCGCGGCAGGCAGTTGCCCAGCCACCTCGCCAACCATCATATAAAATAGATTTTATACAAAAAAGTGAGAAACTTAATCGAAAAAAACTTAACTTACTTTTACGTTACACTTTCACGTCTAAACTACTAAACAGATTTTGATTGCCTACATTCAATAGATAGATAATAATACTTTGATATTTAACCAAAACAAAAGTTGAAGGACAAAAATATGTGTTGATTTGATTAATGAAATCGATATTGACGTAAACAAGATCTAGTTTAGCAATAACTAAAATTCATTTGACGTCATCTTATGTCATTCGCTGGCCGCGTGTTCAAGCCGTGAGATTTGTTACCAGAGGTCAGGAATTCATTAATATTCATAAAAGAAATAAACTAAACTAAGAGAAAGGCTGTTTAACATTTTTGGCAAATATATTGCGTAAATAGAGATAAACATTTTGAAGTGGATCATGTGTGTGTTTATTCAGTATCTTTACTTTATACTCTTTCACGCAGTTTGGTTCCGACATCTGCCTGACCGAAATCTGCTGAAAAACTTCACTATTCATAAGCTACATAGTTTTAGATAGATTGTAGAGACCCAGTAGTCACCAGTGCGACTACTGGGTAAGGGGTCTCGGGTTCGATTCCTGGGTCGAGTAAAGTATAACTGGGATTTTTAAAGAAATCTCAGTAGTAGCACGGAGTCTGGAATTGTGCCTGTGCAATAGGCTCATCCCCTATTCTACACACCCTCATAACATTAAAGTGAAAAGTGGGTGTTGCATTGTACAGTGGCACTAAGTACCGTAATGTGCCTACCCCTTCGCCTTCGGGGATAAAAGACGTGATGTTATGTTATGTTACAATATATTTTATTGTAGAAATGATACTGTAGGTCATGCTACTAAAAAATCCTCAGTAACAATAAAAAATTACATGATAAAGAGCGACAGACCCCAAAATGATAAGAAAGAAGTGGAAAGAAGTCTGAATGGAGTTAGAAGAAGATACCTAGATATGTTTGTCTAATTACCCATAAATAGTACGAAGAACGAGCCCTGCATGTCGTTGAGGTTCACAGTGTGGTTGTTCACCTCTTGCATCATAGACGAGGACTTCCAGCAGCGATCCTTCTTCGGCAGGTACGCCTCCAACCATCGGGTAATCAGACCCGCCTTGTGCATGCGATCTAGCCTAATACATATAGAAAAGGGAGAAATCATTTTAATTGGTAAACTTTATAGCTTAAAACCAGTTAATTGATCGACATGCCCTATAAGTGATACGTGGAGAATAAAGCAAGTGGGCAAGGGGTCTCGGGTTGGACAATGTATTACTGGGTTTAAAAAAAATCGCAATAGTAGCACGGAATCAGGAAATGTGCCCGGTATATGGCAATAGGCTCACCCCCTACTACATGGGACTCATAACATAGATATTGAAAAGTGGGTGTTACATTGTACAGTGGCATTAAGTGCCGTAATGTGCAGCTCTGCCTACCCTTCGGGGATAAATGTTATGAAGAACACAGCAATAGATCTCAAAGTATAATAGCTAACTATTAGGGTGGTTTTATTAAGGTAAAAATCCTTTACTTCCCAAGTCTTTCTACCCAAATGATTCCCCAGTAAAAAGAAATACATTTCTACAACAAATATCCAAGATATTTCATTACACGACACAGATGTAACTACGAAACAAAACCACGCATCTCACACGTCATACGTGACTTACTCTTTGTTTATGACAGGGAGGTAGGGGCTGCCTGCAGGCACTATCATTGCGACTTTCTCATCCAGAAACTCCTCGGCGCCTGCAAATTGTTTCTATTGTTACATATTTTCTCATTTCATTTTAATTTCAAGAATGATTACAATAAATGCATATATCTTTTTCTCGAAAATTGTCTTCTTTGGTCCGTCTTTGCCAAGGAGTAACAGACTACCGTTTTTTAGATATTCGTTTACTTTTATTAAAAAACCTATTACCTACAACTATCTCACTCAGTCTGAACAGTGAACCAGATATTCACAGTCATTTATACAATTCAATCACTGAATCAACGATTACATCACTCAATAGATCTGGATATAAAGTTTAAATACCCACTAAGAGCAAAGTCGCAATTATCTGCCTCTAGCCGGTCTGCCCTCATCATGTAACTGAGCCGAAGCTTCCAGTCTATGATCACGTGGCGGTGGAAACGAACTCGCTGCAGCAATGAGGATCCTGAAAGGTGCATAGTTAGGTAAATACATTTTTATACAAATGTTACTGATGTGATTAATCCTCAGGATAATTCAAGCAATCATGACAATAATGAAATATTAGTTTTTCAGTATTCGGCAGATAAGGGTGTGTTTTTGAAATTTCTTAATATTATTTCTTACCCGATGGCATAGTCCCCGACTTGCCCACGGTAGGTGAAACCAACTCGGCTCCTTTCAACAACGCTATGTACTTAGGTTCATCTGAATTCTACGAAAATAAAACGAAATTAAATAAGCATTTACTAGAGAAAATTATGTAATGTTAATGAAAAGTGAACTAAAAATCGTGAGTACTTGCACTCACGTGAATATACTGAAAAAAGGTCTACTAGTTTCAAACCATAGAGGGATTCTTCCCCATGATAGTAGATCGTAGAGTTTTTCTCAGTACGTGAATAACCCGCGATTTTAGTTAATTTAGTACATTTACGATAGTTATTCTAAAATAATGAAAAGTATTTTTATAAAAAATGACTTAGTATTTACGTAAAGAATTTCTTCTTTCTTTTTTTCAAATAAAATTAATGGCGTACAAATTGCACCACGCGTCGGTCACGTGATGAGAGCATGATAGGAGTTCGAAAATTCGTTGACTCCATAGCTATTCGCGAAGTCGCGACTGCGAGACGATCACGCCGGGAGATCGTGATCGGGAACTGGCTTTGACCTTACTTGAACGAAAGATCAGAACTTTACCCGACACTTTTTATATCTACCTCTTTAGGTAGAAAACTTTTATTCTTAATGCTTTTGTAATGTAGGTATATACTTATATGTTTAAGTTTATCGTCAATTTTAATTCCCATCTTTACAATTTTTTGTGGCATAGGAACACACACTTTTGAATTACGTTAGTGTTAAAAACTTTCAGATTTTTCACTTATTCATACATACGCATAAAACTATACGATTTCTGGACATTTGAGACCAAGTGGTAGCGCTCTCTATGATCTCAGTAGATGATGACAACCTCTCTTATGTAGAGGTGCCCCGTAGTTCTGCAGTGTATGTTGTGGACTATCATAAGCTGTTATTGACGATGGTGATGATGATAAGATGATATTTGATGTCATACCTTTAATTCCATCTCCAAATAAGATCCCTTATTAATCGACCAAGTGTAAAGGGCTCGGTTAGCTAAAAGATCAGCTACAGTCGTCACAGGAACTTCTTGTTTGGGGAACGTCAGGAAGGCCACCAAGTTGCCAGAGTATGTGGTAACTACCACTAATACAACTAGCCACCATGTTCCTACTACTAGACGGCCACTGTCAGCTCGAGGAAGATACATTCCACCTAGAAAATACAATTTGTGTTTGCGAAGATAATGAGTGATTAAAATTATGTCATTGTTTTATTGCTAACATGCATTATAAGTAGTCTGCTACTTAACAATAAAAGTGCTTTACATCATAAAATTTTATTAAAATTATGTAGCCACCATCTACAAACTAAACTATGTATATTAATTTTATTTTATAGCTCGAAATTAAAAATAATAATATCTTTTTGTCTAAAACAATTAAAACCTGTTTGATCTGACCTGATGGTAATACAGGCACAAAATCTTTAAAAACTGATTTGAAAGCCATAAAATATTTAAAAGAAAGTTAATTTTTTATTTTATCTTTTAACGGCTGCTAGTCTATTTTTTCATGAAAAATGGCCTGATATAAGGTTAAACAAAAAATAGGTCAGATGAAATGAAGTCGAATATTTTCATATTATATGTATGTACGACAAAATACATTATCAATTTTTATCCATGTTATTCTTAATTGAAGTTTTCTATAATACCTAAGTACCTTTTTGTATGACTCCAACAACTTTAGAACTGATAAAAATTGCCTAAAATATTAATGATGATGATGACGATTTAATCTTATTTTAGGATATTTACATAAGTAATAAATAGGTAGGTACTTAGGTACGCATAGATAAAGTGGTATAATAATTATGTATTTTAACGGTTAATATTTTTGTATTTGTTATAATTTGTATCGAAAATATTAAATTCCATTTCTCGTAGCTTCATTTTTTAATTGAAATTATATCTGGTCAACTTTCATGAAAAAATACATTTTTTTTTTTTTAAGGGGGGAAAATCATCGAATGACTGCTCCCGCCTGGGTGAGGCGGAAGGGAGTGTCAGACTCTTACTGACTAAAAACCACCCCGTTCCTTCTCCTGCACGTCGAGCCGGAGCCCCGGTTACCCGTTAGGTTCTCCGCGGAAAAAATACATTAACAGTCTTTAAAAAATGAAGAAACAAACCATTTTCTTTTAAACATTTTTATGGCTACCAAATCAGTTTTTACACAGTTTGTGCCAATACTACCAATTATTTAGAAAAAGAGGTTTTAATAAAATTGAGAACTTATTAATATATATATTTGGTGACAAAATTATGATATTTATTTGAATTTTATTTAAAAAAAAATACCTTGTTGCAACAAAGCTCCGTAGATATACCAGAGACAGTTGTGTATGGTGGCAAGACCTCCTTGACGCGTTATCTCCATGGCTTCATAATAAGGGCTCATTCTATGAATGATATATAGCGTAGGCCCCATTAGTATCACTGCTAAACCTAGACATAACCATGTCTAGAAAAAAAAAACAATTATTCTGTAATCACTACATAGTCGCTATCTGCCGTCTGGCTGTCCCTATGTATGCTTAGATCTTTAAAACTTCGCAACGGATTTTGATGTGTTTTTTTAATAGATAGAGTGATTCTTAAGGAAGTTTTATATGTAATACATGCATATTGCACCCGTATGAAGCCGGGGCGGGTCGCTAGTTTAAAATAAAACAATTTTATTCATAAAATCTTCAAAGACTATACTTACATCAGTCGTAAATGGTAATAAAAATAACAATGCTCTACTCAGCTCCCGAGGGCGAGCGATTAAAAAGGCATAGGACTGTATGCTCACTGGTATAGTGTAGTTAATACCTAAAAAATAAAAAACCAGTATAAATAAAAATGAAATAGGCAACCAAAGATTGTAGCTATGCATACATAATGTTTAACTGAATGGCGGTATCAAACGTATTCATGTTTTTTGAGGCACTTTCGTGAGACATTCTAAATTAATTACTATGTTTTCGGCTTCCTCACGTAACTGTTTGACGAGGAACTCGACTAGTTTCAAGCTATAACAATAATAATAATAAGCCCGCAGGGCACCTTGAGGCGAGGTGACGGGCATTAGCGATCCCGCGGGCTACCATCATCCCGAGTGCTCTAGGGAGAAGTCACCGTTCCTTCTTCTCCGGCTTGCCTTAATCGGCTGGCTGGAGTGAACGATGACAAGGAACAGGTCTCCCACCTCTGGCTTGCCTTCACTGGCCGTCCAGAGCTCTGAGAGGATCACTGCTCTCGCGACTCCACAGTCGCGAGAGCAGTGATCCTGCTCGGAGGGTAAGAAACTATTCGTAAGTCGCGAGTGGGCCAAGGATGCAGGAGGCTTCGGCTGGAGCAGATGATCTGAGTAGAAAGCGGTGGTAGTTTCTTAACCCTTCAGCCACTCACATTCTCGTTGCCCCTCTGTTGCTATATCTAGTAACCATTCCCGGGGTCCGGTCGGTGAGTTGGCGAGTCTCCGCCTGCCATTTTTACGTGTAATAATTACATTGTTTCGGCAGGTGTCATAGTCATCCATAGTTTCCAATTTTCCAGTCCACAGCAACCCATAGCCATACCTTTTTTTTTCTTCCATTATCCACAATAGTTCTACACTAACCGGGGACTATCCTTGGGTGCATTTCCATAGTGCATACAGGGATGGTCGCCGGTTTGTGTGACCATTACATTTAGATTAAAGTTGTCTAAAGGGCCTCTGCGTAGTTGGCTTCGGCCCCTCGTACGCCTCCCAAATGACCGGGACCCTGTGGTCCCGTGAATGGTAAAGACATACATAATAATAGCCTTTATTTAACAATCTTTCTTACAATTGTAGTAACAATAATCTTATTTAATTATTTGACACCGATACATGAAGATTGTCTTGCTGTCCAGCATAGGCCTCCCCTAGAGCTCGCCATCGGATGCGATTCTGCGCTTGTCTCATCCAATTATGTCCCGCTATTGTTTTGAAATCGTCTTCCCATCTACGACGCTGTCTCCCTTTCCTTCGTTTGTATTGTCTCGGGCACCACTCTGTTACGTCCTTACCCCATTTATCCCTATTACTCCTCGTCATATGGCCTGCCCACCTCCATTTTAGTTTTTTAACACAGTAACATCCGTGCTTTTAGTTTTCCCTCTTATACCTCTAAGTTTTATTTTATCTTTTAATTTCATGTTAAGTATGCTCCGTTCCATATTGTGTTGACAAGTTTCTAACTTATGTATGTTATGGTTAGTTAAGCTCCAGGTTTGGCAACCATATGTCATAACCGGCAGAATACACGTATCAAATATTTTGCTCTTTGCTTTCAGTGGCACGAGTGGGTTTTTCATGATCTCCTTGAGGGACCAGTATCTTTTCCATGCCAAAGTGATTCTGTTAGTTTCAAGCTATACTAGAGGCTAATTTTTTTTTCAGTCGTTCCACTGCAGGGCTCATGTTATTAATATAAAATTCGTTCAAACGTAATTATTCGTTATTAGTTTATAATATCAATAACAAAAAATATTCAATAATAAATATCTATATAACCATCAGTCAGACGAAGCCGAGGCATACCACTGGTTGGTAATACGACAATAAATATTTTTAAGTTTATTTTTTCACCTGGTACAGGATCTGCTAAAACAGTGAAAGAGGCAGCAGCTAGCGCCCCCTGGCCTTTGGCAATAGCAGATATAGTCAACTTAGCTTCCATGCTATGCATCATCTGAAACAGAACACAATGATTGACTTATTACTAATTGTAATAAACAAAATCAATTGTTATCTTTTAAGTTAAGTATAGGAATTATAAAGTTCCCATAACAAAGTTTTACTTATTTATCTTCCATGTACAGACCGACCTTTTACAATTTTATATATATATTGATCTTTTAGAATAAACAACTCCAAAAACCCGATTATACTTACATCAGTAGTCGTATCATTGGACAACTCTTTCTTCAAAACCGAAGCTAATATTACTTTAATGCTGAAAGTTATGAAAAAATAATTCATGTTAATCATATTAATTAGCAACACGTATCAATATAATATTACACCAAAGAACATAAAATGTAAACTAAAGCAATATTACATAATAAGTATTATTTAGAAATGTGTTTGTTTATGCAAAGACCGTTTATCCTAAGTTGTTTATACTGTTAGCGACATTAACGTACATATTTGTAAAACGTCTCCATAGGAATCTACCTCTATACCTTGGAATGAGCAACTAGCTTCACTTCTAAATTTTTGTTGTTGACGTTCAAAATTGCCTTCTTGGTCTAATTGAAATAAATGATTTTGACTATGACTTTGAAACCTCATTGATTTATAAAAAATCTATTTTGAGATTCATTCATGATAGCACAAGTTTAAACCTTAGTGGTTGCTATTTTAAATGGATAATCCTGTACTTATTGTAAATACAATAAATAAAAGAAAAAAATATACGAAACAATCTTACGTAAAATTTTTGTTGATAGCTAGCTGGTCGATAATATCAAATATAAGTCCACCGTATTTAACAATTGCACCAGATTCGTTTCGTTGCAGTATCGTCCAAGGAGGGTTCTGGAAAACAATGATTAATCAGCCTTAATAGTACAATAATTATGAGAGCTCAATTGAGACCCAACTCATTTAAATTTAGGATTTTATTTATCCCTTGTATTTCTCAAATTACTTGCCAAATGAATAAATGCAAATGAATAAACGAATAAATGCCAAAAGACTGCACGGTTGGTGCGGTGGCTGGGCAACCGGCTGCCGTGCAACGTGTCGCGGGTTCGATTCCCGCACGGAACAACACTTTGTGTGATCCACAAATTGTTGTTTCGGGTCTGGGTGTCATGTATATGTGAACTTGTATGTTTGTAAACGCACCCACGACACAGGAGATAACCCTAGTGTGGGGCAACGTTTAAAAAAAAAAATTGTTTAACCGCAACGACATCAAAATAAAGATTTAATAGTTGTTCTAAAACAAATAAAACCTCTTCTGCTAACATGATGGTAGTACTGGTATTTTTTTTATTTATTTTTTTTAAGCGGGGAAAATCATCGAATGACTGCTCCCGCCTGGGTGAGGCGGGAGGGAGTGTCAGACTCTTACTGACTAAAAACCACCCCGTTCCTTCTCCTGCACGTCGAGCCGGAGCCCCGGTTACCCGTTAGGTTCTCCGCGACTCCGAATCGGCATCGGCCCTATTGGGCCCCATTTGTGGTGGTCTGATGGCTCTTTGAGGCGCGCGCGGAACGCGACGCGCCGTACGCTCGGGTCTGTTTCTGGTCGGACGGGGAGCCACCCATGCTCGCCGTCCGCAGGCCCGCGCTTACGGTGGCCGGAGATCGTCCCGCGATCCCCGACGCCCGGTGTGTCCTTCGCGATGGCTGGGTTGCGAGGAGGCAGCGCTTCGCTGCCTCACGCGTCCCGCCTCCTCCTTAGCTAGCATGACTGCTTCGCAAAAGGAGGAGACGGCATCCCAGTCCCCCTCGCTCCGCATCATAGCCTGCACTAGGCCCGGACGCGAGAGGTCGCCATCGCCGATCACTTCCCTGAGGACACGGCGGTGCTCAGCCCACGCAGGGCATTCCGCGACAGTGTGTTCCACCGTGTCCTCAGGGCGGTCCTCGCAGTGATGACACCCGGACGTTTCCTCCCGCCCCATCAGACACAGGTACCTCCCGAAACTCCCATGTCCGGTGAGGACCTGCGTCAGGCGGTAGGTGAGGACGCCGTAGCGTCTCTCAAGCCACTCCTCAAAGAGGGGACTTACCGCTGCGATGGCAGCGAGCCCAGCCCTCGGTTGCGACAGTCGTTGCTGCCATTCCGCCATGAGATCGCGCCGGAGCTCATACCGCCACGCACTTATCTGGCGCGGCAGCGGGGTTTCGCCCCGGCGACGTGCCTCCGCGCGCATGCTGTACACGCGCGCGAGCACCTTCGCCTCCAGATCCCACGGCGGTAATCCGGCAAGGAGGTTCGCCGACTCCCCAGAGATCGTGCGGTATCCGCGGATCATTCGGATCGCCATGACCCTCTGTGCCATGAGCAGCGTCCGAGCGGGACGCCGCAACAGGTTTGGCGCCCAAACAGGGGCGCCGTAGAGGGCCATGGACCGCACGACCCCGGCGTATAACCTCCGGCAGGAGGCGTTTGGCCCCCCGAGGTTGGGGAGGATGCGTTTAAATGCAGCCCCCGTCCTCTCCAACTTTGGAGCCAAACGTCGGAAGTGCTCTATGAAGTTCCACCGACTGTCGAGGACGAGTCCTAGGTACTTCATCGTCGTCTCGACGTCGATGGTAACTCCTCCCGCCGTTATTTGGGACCCACCCAGAGGTGGCGCGTTCCCGCGGCCATGAAAACACATGGCCTCGGACTTGTGGAGCGCCACCTCGAGTCCCAGTAGTACTGGTATAAACTCTTCAAAAACTGTTGTGGTAGCCATAAAATATTTAAAAAAATGTGTTTTTTTTGTCTTCTTTTTTAACGGCTGTCAGCCGAGCATTTGTCATAGAAAATGGCCTGATTACCCGATATGATACAAAAAAGAGGTCAGTTTACTTAATTCTACTTTCTTATTACGCGTGTTTTGTATCTCTCATTAACCGCTATAATTCAAAGTGATTTATGTGAATTCTTACATGATAGGTGATGATGGGCAGTTCCTTCCCTCTGAACCCATGATGGATGTGTGGAAATAAAACATCTTCGAATCTCACAGCGTCAATAGGACGCCAGATTCCCACCTGTGTATAGAAAAAGTATTTTCACATTACCATACCTGATACCTAGCGTTCTCATTATCAGAACCTATGCTGACTAGAGTGAAGACATTTTTTAAGTTATTCATTGGATTTTCGACTTTATGTCAATACAATAAAGTTCACACACACACAAAAGGATAGGTTGACCTGCGGACCACCGTATGTACCTACATTTAGAGCAATGAAGACTTACATTCAATAAATCAATTTTATCAATAACTCTGTTAGTTGCATTCATGTTGCTATCATTGACTATATCAGTAGTCTCAGTAAATCCCCTGTAGGTGGCGCCCCAAGTGTCGGCCGCTAAAGCTCGCCACGTCGAACAATTGCCACAGCGACTCTTTGCTGCTATATATTGCTGTTAACACAAACGATACATAGTTGAAAGAAAGAATATAAATAAAGAAAATACTCAGGTACCTACTATTAAAATAGCTTAGTTAACTGGCGCCATTTTCACTAAGACTCAATTTCTATTTACCTCGAGTTTGAGTGCAAGCAATACAAATGGCTGCAGATAGGAGCTGGTGGACACAATTAGTCCGATCCAGAGTCATGTCAAGATGATCACGTTCCTCAGTCATGAGGGAACGACCGAATAGAGAAAAATGAGTCCATGTACAGTCAAAGGTCAAATGTCTACTGCCACCGTGAGTGATGTTCACACGATGTTCATCCTTATGGCATCGAGCATTTCTTTCTTTATTGAAACAAAGAGTTTCCTTTTTCTTGTATAGAAGCACTATTTCTATGGATTGTCAGTATGCATATGTGAGCACCATGTTAGACGATTTTTATTTTTTTTTATTTTAGTAAGTTATTAGTATAATGCGTCAAGCGTGTCTTTGCATTGTTCTTACATATGCGTACAGTATTGAAATATGTATCAGAGACATTGTAGAACATACTTTTTTTAAAAAGAGTAACGAATGGAGTTTCTTGCTCGTTCTTCTCCATTCGAATCTACGTTTTGGAAAGAGCACCTAGCTTCACCTAATTTCACTGACGGACTGACTGACAGACTATTATTTATTTTGTATTTGTTGACGTTTCAAAAGTACCAAACTATGGTTTAATTGAAATAAATGCTTTGACTTTGACTTTGGTGGCACTTTTGACCTTGGACCGTACCTATATACTACATCAACAACGCGAGAACTAAACCGCACAGGTTTAGTAGTCAACAGCCTTGGCGTGCTGAACTACGAGTGGTCTCGTTCTAAAAAAAAAAATTAACAACAACTCGACAAAGATACTCTATTCACCTGCATATGCTTCAGAAGCTTATCCCTCCTCTGCAATTTGTTAGGTCTGATGGCTTCCCACTCTTCGTCTGATACCTGAGCGGCCACGTCAAACTCGTCCTGTATCGCCGCGTCCAGCGCCGATATGAAGGCATCCATCAACTCTTGACAGTAACACATTATACCGTTCTGGAAAGCCCCACAAACAATGGAGAATGTTCACGTTCGTAGAAATATGTGTAACTATGAATTCGTTGATGTTACGAATTGGGTAAAAATAAATTATTTCGGCTGTTCAATACAATAAAATATTAAAAGATAATCACACTTTCATTAATTGATTTTATGACCAAATTAATTTTAGTATATTTCCAGCAAATTTTTAAGAAATAAGTACGCTGTTTGACGCTAAAAAACGTGGCGTCACAGTACACAATCTCGTACAAAATTCATAGAAAACTGTAGTTTGGCAGTTCGAAATAAGTATTGAATTTGACTAGTTGGCAAGAACCAAATTAATCTGTATAGGTACTTAGTTTTGTCGTACAATGAAAACTAGCCGAAATGCGTCTAAACTTTTGATGACTTGCACTTTTCATGGAAAATTAACGTTATACTATGACGTTATAGCTCAACATCCCATACATTGTATTTTTTAAACATAGAGAAAGGTAGTAGAATTGGTAATAATCATTATTCATTAAGTTATTTGATACAAATACATAGGTACTTTCTTAAATTGACGTCACAGTAACATTCTCCATATTGTGATTGCCATTTTCTTGTCGATATTTATTTATTTTTTATTAAAAACGTGTTCTTGTTCTTACATTGCTACTTAAGGATTTAGGTGTTAGATTAACTAACTGATATTGTCGACCATGCCACACACGATATTACCCTTGTATCTACGTGCCTACCTAATCCTGTACCTACATGGTCTTTACTAAAATTACTCAAGTACAATCAAATCACTCTTCTTACCTTACAGTCCGGGCTATTATCTGTCATGTTATAAATGTAGGCGACATTCTCTCCCTCGTACAGATCATTGATCAGACTGCTCAGGTTCCCATTCTGTGCGTTAGTATCAGATATGACGTATAGCCACTGAGCCATCGTATGTGACATGACCAGATTGCGAGCCGTCTCCGCCATTGTCGTCATCACATCTGACGTCACTACTGCTATGAAATTTTCACCTGGAAGTCAAATTCAAAGTCAAAGTCAAAATCATTTATTTCAATTAGGCCAGAATGGCACTTTTGAACGTCAAAATAAAATTAATATTAAAAGTGAAGCTATTTGCTCATTCCAAGGTGTAGATTCCTATGGAGAAGAACGAGCAAGAAACTCCATAGGTTACTCTTTTTCAATCAGGTTCACAATACAATTCACTAGTTACATAGTTTTGCTGTTTGGATTGTGCGAGAACAATGTAACACCAAAATCCAGTCAAAGTGATCAAGAAAGAAAATAACCTTAAGAACAATAATACAGTCTGGAGCTGACCAGTCCCAGCTGACGGCGCCCGTTCACGAACATGACACGTACACCAGCACCGCCCAACTCAACCATATTGCAGGGAATCGAGCGATCCACTGCACGCGCCACCGCCAATGAGACCTTTGAGTGAGCATGACAACTCCAAGCTGACACAAATGAATTCTACTAATCTAATTTAATATTAAGTTAATTACAGGGCTCTCACATTTACATTGGTTATATAAGTTAAAAAAATATACAACTTAGCAATATGGCTGTATTATTTACGATTTCATTAAATCAACAGTGTTTTTAGTTATCCTGTGGAGCCGGACTAACCTGCATCCAAGCATTTTTATCCTCTATATATTCATTGAGTTTGTAATATGCTTGTCTACATAAAGTTTTCTTTATACATAATTTAAATTTGGATTCATTTAGTTGTTGTACATCGCCTGGTATCTTATTATAACATTTAACACAGAATCCCATGAACGATTTACTTACTTTCGCTAATCTCGAAATTGGCTGACTTAATCTATTCCCGTGTCTAGTTTGATAGTGGTATTTGTCAGACACTTTACCAAATAACTGTAGGTTTTTCCTAACATCATGATGTTTTCATAGATAAATTGACATGGAACGGTCATAATGTTGATCTCCCTAAACCTTTCTCTGAGAGATTCGCGACGACCTAGATTGTAGATAGCTCTGACGGTGCGCTTTTGTAAGATAAAAATAGATTCAATGTCAGCAGCGTGTCCCCACAGCAAAATGCCATACGACATAATGCTATGAAAGTAACTGAAATACACCAGTCTTGCCGTGTCAATGTCAGTTACCTGTCGTATCTTCCAGACAGCATAAGCTGCAGAGCTCTTAAGTATTTTAATATCGATTTTTATGTCTACTGTTAGAGCTCTAAGATTATCGCTTATTTCTTCTGCTAAGGTGTTATGGAAATCTAGATTTACCTACTACCAGTCTCAATTTCTTTCAAACTAATTAATTGGCTTCCATCGTCACCGTGTTTTAGATATGGATATTTGACATAGGTAACTCCTAAACTTGTCTCAAGTAAGTAATCAAGTCTAAAGATTCTAGAGACTGCGGTCATTATCAGATTGATTAAGTGATAAAAATACCTATCAAGACAAATTCAAATTACAATGAATTGTGGTTAACTTTAGCGGTACAAATCTGCAATAGCTAAATTATTCTTAGTAAGCCCACTAGAGGCAGTTGTCCAATTTTGGAAGCTTTCCAAACATTGAAAAACAGTGCAGCAGAGGCAATAGAAATTAATTACAATTGTACAATCTGCTGTTATTCTGATTTATTGTTGACATCGGCAGCAAAGCTTTAAAATTTAAATATTATTGATAACAATAACAGTTTTGATTAGTAGTTTCAGCGCAGTTCTAACCACGAGTCGTAAATATAAAGTTATGTCAATTTGTGAATTAATACGCTGCTTTTTTCTCTAATCTGATACTAGGAAGGTTAGAAAAGAGATACGGTTACTTAAGTTCCCCCTCAACATATGGAAGTGGTTCCTACGGAATTTATCGGCCATTATCTCTACAACTTGTGACTTTTCTTATCTCAGGTATTCGTCTCAATAAAGATCCTTAACTGATTTGTCACAAAACTCACCTATGTATTGTACAGGCAGCTTAGATAGGACTCTATACATCTCCTTCCGTCTCAAGTAATCATTTATCTCATGTTTCATCTTGAACACCGTGACGGACACAGGTGAGGCACTCTCGTCATCTATTTGTGATGTTAGAGACTGCACCACTCGGGAGACCATGTCCCTACCTGGTAAAATCAGATAACATTTTTACAACTACCACATTAGGTAGAGACGGTCTATCAGAACATCGTTAACTGATGAAAGTGAGTGGGTTTTTAAATTCATCTTTATACTCACTTAAGGTGTCATCATGGAGTATAATAGCAGACTTCCACTGAAAAGCATTAGAAGTCCTCAAATCTAGTAGCAGCTGAGGTAACTCTTCACCAGGATCTGTGAATGTGGCTGTTATAGCTGAATGTGATGGTAACCTTGGACAATCCACTTCGGTTAGAGCAAAAAGTAATAATTCTTCTTCTTCTGTTCTAGAAAATAACTCCCAAGTATCTTCACAGGATGCTATACTGAATACAGCTAGAAAACCTACAAAAACCGTGGAGTTAAGTACCAATTTTGGAACCTAATATCTTTGGATATAGAACGAGTAGATGTATACAGCATTTGCGCAATTTCTTTTTTTACATAAACCGGTAAACGTGCAGACGGATCACCTGATGGTAAGCATTCGGCGTCGCCCTTGGACACCCGAAACACCAGAAGCGTTACAAGTGCGTTACCGGCCTTTTAGGAATCAGGAATTTGAGGATTGTGGGGGATTCGGTGATTGGGGAGACTGGAGAAGGGGGTAATTGGGCCTCCAGTAACCTCACTCACACGACGAAATATAACGCAAGCGTTGTTTCACTTCTGTTTTCTGTGAAGCCGTGGTATCACTCCGGTCGAGCCGGCCCGTTCGTGCCGTAGCATGACTCTCCCACACTTATATTTTTAAGTGGATCTCCAAAGTTTAGTGCATAATGTAGGTTTAATGGAATGAAACATAATATGGTTAGCAAAATACCACGACTCCGACTACGACTGCTCCAAGAGAAGAAGACACTCGTATTGCCTAACTTATATAGGTAAGTAGGTTGGTTTTGCTCAGTTTTATCAGAGGTTCTAATGTGATGCCAACCTCTTCAGCATACGTAATATGTGAATAGAAAAAAATCTCTTTACCTTTTTTGAGACTGATAGCAGTCCAGGAGTAGTAGTAAACATTGACACCACCATGCTTGAGCTCAACCCTCGCCAACTCCTTGATATAATCTTTCAACTCGTCCAGAATTGTTTGATACTTTTCTCCTAGGTACTGACGATCTAATACTACAGCTGAAAGTATGTCTCTATGATCACTACGACACGGGTGTGGAAAGTTAAAATACTTGGCTTTTATATCATTTTTACAGTTGTGTAGTAACGCATATCAAATAGATTTTGAAATGCTCTAAATCTAATCAGAACTTACCTACTAACTTACCTATAGAAGCATTCGCGGTGATCAGCGACGGAAAATCCTCTCCTGACACAGGTGCTAAGAAAACCACAAAACCAAGTATCCATAGTTGCATTTTTACTCAACACAAGCGCAGTCCAATTTGTACACTTATCAAATGAAATCCCACTCATAATTTGTAGAAGCAGCTAAAGTAATTATTGATATCCAATCAAAACTTTCTAGTTATTATTAAGGTGGTGATGTAATTAACAGAAACCAGGACACAGATGTTCCATGTTAACCTTTATTGTGGTTTGCACGTATGTACGCCAATGAAAGCTTCGTGGAACAAAACTTGTTCTTCAGTTCTTGTACAGGGGGTGTGATTTATTAGTACCCTGGATATTTTATGTGTGTACCTCCACTAATCACACCTAAGTATATGTTCCAATTAAATTATCCAGGTATATTAAAGAACAAGAATGTGATGCTTTATGTTTCAACTCTATCCGGCTTTTTTTTTTTTTTTTTAAGGGGGGAAAATCATCGAATGACTTCTCCCGCCTGGGTAAGGCGGGAGGGAGTGTCAGACTCTTACTGACTAAAAACCACCCCGTTCCTTCTCCTGCACGTCGAGCCGGAGCCCCGGTTACCCGTTAGGTTCTCCGCGACTCCGAATCGGCATCGGCCGTATTGGGCCCCATCTGTGGTGGTCTGATGGCTCTTTGAGGCGCGCGCGGAACGCGACGCGCCGTACGCTCGGGTCTGTTTCTGGTCGGACGGGGAGCCACCCATGCTCGCCGTCCGCAGGCCCGCGCTTACGGTGGCCGGAGATCGTCTCGCGATCCCCGACGCCCGGTGTGTCCTTCGCGATGGCTGGGTTGCAAGGAGGCAGCGCTTCGCTGCCTCACGCGTCCCGCCTCCTCCTTAGCTAGCATCACTGCTTCGCAAAAGGAGGAGACGGCATCCCAGTCCCCCTCGCTCCGCATCATGGCCTGCACTAGGCCCGGACGCGAGAGGTCGCCATCGCCGATCACTTCCCTGAGGACACGGCGGTGCTCAGCCCACGAAGGGCATTCTCCCACCGTGTGTTCCACCGTGTCCTCAGGGCGGTCCTCGCAGTGATGACACCCGGGCGTTTCCTCCCGCCCCATCAGACACAGGTACCTCCCGAAACTTCCATGTCCGGTGAGGACCTGCGTCAGGCGGTAGGTGAGGACGCCGTAGCGTCTCTCAAGCCACTCCTCAAAGAGGGGACTTACCGCTGCGATGGCAGCGAGCCCAAACTCTATCCGGCTTAGTGACTTGAGGATCTATCGGTGTGATTTGATCGAGGGTACTTTTGTTTCAATTTTCAATGTAAGTTTGAGATTGCTTTGTAATATTAATTATGTATGCAGGACTGTATGAGTTATCCAGTATTTTCAATCCGTATTTGGTGCTAACAGACGAAATACCCTATTAATCTAGAAATCTGACCATTTGCTACACCTAAAAAGAAACACCCTAAACACGACAAGAATTCGTTCACAAAAGGTCAGGAGTTAGTTAAAAATTCATTATGAATTACGTTCGCGCGGCATTATAGCTCACTGCTATCGCGGTTCCTTCGACAACTCATATTAGGTCACTCTAAGATGACGTGAAATCGACCTATTTACTTGCTTTGAACCTAACTTACCAATTAGGTACCTACCGCGTATTTACTTTCTTGTGAACTTCCGTCGACTCATTAAGTAGATCCCTACAAAGGGCTCATATATCTATTATATTATGATAACGAGCCAATAGTGCTTTTTATTTCATACCTGGGCTTGACAATAATAAGTAGGCCTACTGTCTAGGTCTATGTATGACACACACCGTATTTTGTTCTCCAATGGGATAAGGATAAATGGAATTTCGATAAGTCGAGGGTATGAATTCAAACCCATTTTAGGCATAGCAGAATATTCTGCCCGGTAAGCAGCTATTAAGTACTTTAGGATTCTACAATCAAAGTAGTCAACCATTTAAATTAAGTGATAAAATACTTTTCTTAATCAGTTCTATGAGTTCTATCTTTGCCATGGAGGTATTATCCAATCTTTGCTGTATACTTAACCTAACTAATAGTCATGCATAATTAATTTTCGAAACCTTCATTCCACTTGAAAACGAACACAAGGATAAATCAGACAAGTTATGCATGGAAATGCCAAGGATTGTTAGTAAATAATTCATTAATAGCTAAGTAGGCAGGTACCTGGTTAAGCGAGCCATGAGCGTTTATATAATAATATTTACCTGCAATATTTTCTTGAAGCCATTTATTAAAATCAAGATTATTTTCGTGGTATCTGACGAATTGTCAAATAAAATCTAGTTGAGCTAAACGCTCAGACCACTGTTACAATAATCAGAGGCAAATTAAACCTAGAGATCGCTCTGAGTAAGCACCTCATAAGGGCCACAATTATTTTTTTTATTGTGCGTACGAGATTCTCGCTACTCCCTTCTGTAACGTAATGCTCTAGGCTCTGCAAATACGATATTTTGAAAATCGGGTACATCAGGACGAAATCGTGAGAGGTATGGCCACCCTACCTACTTTTTAATAGATTGACATTCTGATAGAGCTATAATAAAATCTATCACCATAATTATTACTTTATTGACAAAAAAATCTTCCCCTATACTTATTATATCTCTTTGATCTGTTCTGACTTTTTTATTTTCATTGAATGACAAACAATACAGTTGCTTCTTAAATATAAAATTATTGTAACTTTCAATTAAATTAAAATCATGGCAACACCTCAAGAAAATTAAACATTCAAAATGTCATTGTCACTGTTTGTCAAATAAATTCTGTCAAACTTATCATTTTACTGTCAGCTTATCGAATCAAATCGTGTTGTTGTGAATGTGAATCTCAAATACTAAAAATATTTTTCAAGTAGTAAAGGATTTTGCAAGAAGCATGGTATTTTAAAATACCTTAAATTTAATAAAAATTATATATATAATGGCGCCGCAATATTATAAGAAAATCTTCATAACAGTCGGCACAACAAGATTTGATTTACTTTGCGACTATATTTTGACTGAACCGGTGCTGGCGGCGCTAAAAAATATTGGTTGTAAAGAAATAACATTTCAGATTGGTAATAGCAATGTGGAACCTGGTGTGTTGGAGAAGGAGGGCGTTAAGATAAATATGTATAGGTTTAAAGATTCGATTCAGGAAGATATGAAGAGTGCTGACTTGGTGGTAAGTCATGCCGGGGCTGGCAGCTGTCTGGAGGCTTTGGAAGCCAACAAGCCGCTCCTGGTAGTTGTGAATGAGGATCTGATGGACAATCACCAGTTGGAACTAGCAGAACAACTCCAAATTGACTCTCACCTGTATTACTGCACATGTGATACATTAATAAGTACACTGAACATGGTGGACTTCACTTTGCTTACTCCATTCACTAAAGCCGATTCATCAATTTTTGTTAATTACTTAGATAGCATATTTAGAGTTGAGAATTAAGTTATTTTGTAGGAGTCATGAGAAAATTTATCCAGGCTATTTTTATGAACTGTTAGATGCTGGCAAATAAAAGATTGTTTTTAACACAAACCTCATTTTATTATGTGATCAACAATATTTTGTATTTTTGGCAAAAATCTTATATTTTCACACTTACATTATACATTTACATTTTAAACTTTAAGTGCTCCCATTCATTCCTTATTTCTAAGTGCTACTGTAAAAGACTTGTTAAACCCTAAGTTATAAGATATAGAATGTGTTGTTGCATAATAAATGTTTCGTAATAAAGTGCTTTATAGACCATTAGGTGATATGTAAGAATTAAATTCTTTCATAGAATAATTTGGTTTTATTTCAAAAATACAGATCAACATGTAATACACTCACAAAACATAAGTTATAAATAATGCACTGGTTTCCAGGAAATATGAAAATAATAGGACATGACTAAACTTATAATGGTTTATTATTAATAATTTAGACTAATTTCTTGGCTTCAAAGAAGCTCTTGAGATGTCTCATCTGCCAGTAACCGATGCCAACAAGCACACCAGTTTGGAGAAGACTCCACCAGAGTACACGCTGGTTTGTGCTCTCTGAAGTCTGTCTGAAACGCTCCTCACGGTGCTGAAACAGATAGAAAAGCTTATTAAAAGGAGGGTTTATTTGAAAACCATAAAGACTTTTTAAATGTTAGTTAGATTTGTTCCAATAGGACTATAACAATAGCTGTCAGTCCTATTGGAACAAATCTAAATGTATGTTATAATAAGCTGGTAGTAATATAAACCCACCCTTTGATAGCTCTGTTCCTTTGTGATCTGGTGTACTTGATCAAGCAGCTGTCTGATCCTTAGCTGTAGTTCTGTCAGCTTGTCCTTGTGAGCCACATTGGCATAGTCCACTGCATGCTCACCAACTTGAATGTCTAAGTGTACCTGTTTAACAATATAATCAGTCATAAGCAAATTACTTAGGCAAAAATCTTTGAAGCCTTCAAAGTATTGTGGAAATATAAAACCATAGTTTTGTTTGCACAAGTGTCCTGCTTCAGTGCTAAATAACCATTGAAGATGAGTTTATAACATACAAAGGTGGATAGATAGATAAGTTTTATTCTCGTTAAGAATATTAAATAGTTACATTGTGATTGACATTCTCTTATAAACAATAAACTAAAATATGTATACTCATACTCACTCTGAGCTGGGAACCACTGAACCAAGATGTGCTGTTGGAGTACATGCAGATAACGTGCTCTCCCGGCGTCACAGACGTGAATGATATCATGCCTTCTGACGAGTACACACGAGACATCAACACTTTATCATTGGGATCTCGAACCTCCACATGCATACCTATGCCAGGGGTCGATGGCATGAAACCTCCAGATCTCGGATCATATAACTCCACTTTGTAATTCACTGTAAAATACAATTAGCATTATTTACCACAAATATAGGTAAAATACCGTGGCACAAAAATGAAAGGCAGGTCCCAGAAGAAGCTTTACCTATAACTGTCGTATCGTCCGGAATTTCTTCTATGAAACATTTTCTTTCACCTTCAGCTATGTGGAAATATAAAGCTGAGGTTACGTCTAAGAAGAAAAATAGAGCAAATATCGAAGAAACTTTGAATAATTCCATTTTTCCAGCGTATTACATTCGGCAAAAAACTATAATGACATGACACACGTCACCGACATTTTAAACGTCAAATCGTAACAGATGCATTCAGTTTATCAAATAAGATTATTTTCTTATTGTCATAAAAAAATCTACAAGTTATTTTTGTCTAATTTCACACTTCAGGAGATATTTTATCCAAATTCATAATTTTAAATAATCGAAACACTAATTCCAGATTTCATCGAGAAAAAAGTGACGTTCATTTGGTTCATCATCCTTCCTTTGACATTTTATTGACAAATATCTGGTGACGTTTTGTTTTCGCAGATGTTACGATTTTTGTCCGAAGAAGAAACATGTTTCTCACGCTAGAATTAAATATATTTTAAGTCCAATTTCTTCTCTAAAGTAATTTGTAAATCTTATGTGATAAAAAGTGTAAACGTAATATTTTTAAGTGTAGTTTATTTATTTTAACTCCGAAACAGCCATGGATCCTTTTATTATTGCAGCTATTATTAGTGCAATTGTTATAGTATTACTATCCGTTGCTTTCTTACGGGTAGGATCGCAAATAAAACCACAAGGTAAGAAATTTTCTTGAAATGGCCAACACAAAGCTAAAGAATGAAACAAACTACCTCCCCTAACAAATGACACTACTTAGGTTTTGCATTCACCCTAAGGGCAAGTTGAGATAAAAGAATGGTTATCATTCTTATTAGTTTCAATTTGTCTTTTTGAATTTCCTTATAGGTGGAGCAAGGCCTAGAGCAGTAGCCCAGAGAGATGGAGGTCCTGGAAGAGTACAAGCTGTTCGTAATCAAAGAGCACGGATGAGAGCCAATGGTATGAGGCCTTCGCAACAACAACAACAATAATAATTAATAAAGTGTTGTTATAATAAATCTACATTTTATGGTTGTAGCTGCTCGACACCAAGCAGCGGCTCTCGAGGAGGAACCAGATGTAGTAGATGAAGTTGAAGAAGATAATCCTACTGAGACACAAACAGTTGAATTTGATGATAAAATGGGTGCTAAGGTAAAATATTTATTGAAAACTGAAATATCAGTATAAAATAACAATTCACATAAAACTGACATAGGTATGTATGTTAACATTATAGGAATAACATAACATAACACCTTTTATTCCCATGGGTTTTTTTTTTTTTTTTAAGGGGGGAAATCATCGAATGACTGCCCCCGCCTGGGTGAGGCGGGAGGGAGTGTCAGACTCTTACTGACTAAAAACCACCCCGTTCCTTCTCCTGCACGTCGAGCCGGAGCCCCGGTTACCCGTTAGGTTCTCCGCGACATTCCCAAAGGGGTAGGCAGAGGTGTACACTATGCCACTGTTCAATGTAACACCCACTTTTCACTATTTAGTTGATAAGTCCAAAGTAATAGGGGGTGAACCTATTGCCATATAATACTAATAGGAATAAGTACTTATTTATTTATTTACAGAAAAGGGCTAAGCTAGAAGCAAAAATGGAGAAAAAGAAGGCTAGGGAAGCAGAAGAGCAAATGAGAGAGATCAAAAAGAAGAAAGATGAAGAACTAGAACAAGAAAGGAAAAAGATTGAAGAAAAACAGGAGGTGAAATATAAAAATTATCTTGATAATACTATACAGTATACCTATAATTTGAAGCCTGTTTAACTAACAAGCATAGCAAATACTTGCAAATGTAAATCAAGTAATAAGGTTTGCTAAGGACTGCCTAAATTTACGATTTTGTTTAATTTTATAGGAAGAAGAACGTCAGAGAGAGGAAGCTGAGCGTAAAGCAGAAGAGGAACGTAAGAGACGCGAACAAGAAGAATATGAAGCTATGAAAGCAGCATTTACTGTGGAAGGCGAGGGTTTTGACGAGAATGACGATCAGGATAAAGAAAACTTACTGAAAGACTTCATTGACTACATAAAGGTAAATAATAAGATCACTTAAGTACAACAGGGTAGTTGCCAGGGTATGAAAATTAAAAATCTTATTAGTCTAGTTAGATAATGAAAAAATATTAGACACATATTTTTTTATTTTCTCATATAAAGTTACAATACTTAGATAAAATGGAGTTATTAAATTAGAAATTATTTCAAATTTTTAATATATTGTCGAAAGTATTTAATTTTGTGGGAGAAGAAATAATATGTGTCTAATGTTGTAAATTAATCTATCAGATGAACATTAAAATAAAATTCAGGAAACTACCCTACTAAACTAATATTTTTAAACTATTTCTCATAAATTAAGATACAATAATAAACTGCAAATTATTTTCAGGCACAAAAGGTAGTTTTGCTTGAAGATCTGGCGGCACATTTCAAACTGAAGACACAGGCTGCAATCGACAGAATAACAGAATTGCAATCTTCTGGTGAACTGACTGGTGTTATAGACGACAGGGGAAAATTCATTTACATATCACAGAAAGAGCTTGAAGATGTTGCTAAATTCATTAGACAAAGAGGCAGAGTCTCTATCACAGACTTAGCAGAGTCTAGTAACGATTTGATCAATTTGAATCCTGTCACTGTACCCTAGTCCCACCTTAGTAAATAGTAACTTTTAAGTTTGTTTATTATTTTTGTACTCTATGTCATTCATTAGGTAAAAAAAGATATATATAATGTTAATACAAATATTTATTTTAAAAGTGGAACAAAAAGACAATTATTCAATTATTTCATATCCAAACATATCTCTTCCTTTTTCAATTAATATTAGTGACGATTCCTTAATCCTGTCCAAGAATTCCATCATCTTGCTCTTAGTAAACACCTTGTACAAGCATCTGTTTTCTGCAGCAATGAGGTCACATAACTTCAAAGCTTCTTTATGACTTTCAATGTCCTCAGTACTTTGCAAAATCTTTAAAATCAGAACAACAATTTCAGGAATACAAAGCCGTCTTAAAGTCTCCAACTGTTTAATTCTTTCCTGCTTTTCATCATCATTGAACTTTTCAGAAGTTGTACTATCACTTTCATCTTGAAGCCATCCACCAGGGAACAGTAAAACATTGTACAGTAAATTTTTTGTGTGTCTTGCTTGATGTTGTACAGCATTCAGCCAACGAGATTTTTGTTGCTCCACTTGAGCACATCTTTGTTCATGATGCACTTTATCAGAAAATGATGCATCTGGAGCAAGTGGTTCCACATCTTTAGGTTGACCACTGATAAAATGTCTGTACCAAGTAGCAAATCCTTCTAATGCTTCCAAATAGGCTTTCAAACATAGATGTTCTCTCAGTTCCGCTGAGCTAGAAGATATTTTATTTAAAAAATCTGGGAACATCTTGTTGACATTAACAACACAAGCCAAAGCAGCATCTGTATTTCCAATAAAAATGAAAGTTCTAATCATAGCATTACTAAGCCACAAGGCTTCTTCAACTTGATTTGATATAAGAGATAACCATTCAAGAGATGATATAACTTTTTGAATTAAGGTCTTATCCTTTTCAACGGCTGTAGTTTGAGTGAAAGTCAAATCTAGATTACCATATCCCTGTTGAATATCTGCAATTGCTTTTTTTATAGCAACTCTAGCAGAAGCACCCACATCAATGCCAGCATTGAGCCCTGCTTTTACAACCCCCTCTCTGTATTCACTTTTGCTGATGTGATCCATTAGTTCCGCATATAGTACAGTCTGTCTGGCAACAGGAACAGTAGAAGTGTAATATGCTATGAGCTCGGGACATTCCACAGACCCATCAATTAATTTACTCACAAGTTCTGTAACATATTTCTCCAGAATTTTATCCCCGATATCATGTTGTGGATCTTTACCCATTTGTCTTAAAATTAGAATAAGGTGTGCCAAAAATCTAATAAACCTGTCATCACAGCTGTCAATCCATTGCAAAGAATCCTGCATGATGGCTCGAACATGACCAAGCATAAGGTGACGCTGACAAGTTTGGTATAAAGATTCTTTTTTACCATCCATCAAAGCTTTTACAGCACTAAAAATCTGTTGTAATGTCAATTCATCAACCTGAAGCTCTGACTGTAAGAGTTCTAAAACATCTGATGGTGTTGTGCTAGCATCAACTGTAAGATGATGTTCATGTAAAAACTTATCAACTCTTGCCTCAATTTGTGCTCTTAGATGAGCCCAGAGAAGATCTTCCCAACTACCTTGACAAGCTGGGAGTGTACTGGCAAGATGACCACATAGAACTCCAACAGTAGCTCTGTAGTGAATGTTCTCTGCTGTATTATTAGCAAGTCCCAATGAACACCATTTCCACAAATCTCTTGATGGGTTACCGCTTATTTCTAAAGCAGAATTAGGTTCTTCTTGTGGTAAATAGTGAAGTAATATCCACCCTTGCAGAACAGCTCCTCTCCATGCCTGCCCAGCACTAATACACAAGGAGACCGCATCTTTGAACTTGCCACACCTAACCTCAGTAAATATGCGCTTGCACAAATCATTATCATCCTTTTGATCTTCTGAGTGTATTAATTTCTTCTGACGTCTTGGTGCATCAGGATCCATACAAGTAACCATTGCCTTGCTCTTCTCTTTATTAAACAAGCTATTTCCAAGCAATAATTGATGTAAAGTGTTTCCCCAATGAATATTATTGCTTATTATAGGAGCTGAGGTCTTTGTAGCTTCCTCTTGGTATGCTGCAGTAGCTTCTAGCCAATCAACTAGCACTTGCAGCAATCTTAATTCAGAGTCACTCCTAAACAAAGCATTCACCAAGGTTTGCTGAGATAATGTAGTTTCAGTTACCAAACTCTCTAAAGATTCTGGATGTTCAGTTATAGAGTCAGCATATAAACAATGTAACAGTTTCCATGTGTTAGCTTCTTCAGCTAGCCAATAGTTTTGTGCATTATACCTGTTCCATGGCTCGACCAGTTCCAGAGAATCACAACATACTTGTGCTAACCTCGCTAGCGTGTCTAAGACATCACTTGGGCGACTCGTCTGTATTATTTCAAAGAATGCTTCGCTTAAACCTTCGGCAGAGACTCCAGGATTCACTATTATTGAAGATTCATCAAGCACTTGCCTTAGACTGGTATCGTTGAGATTTTTGAATATAGAGGTTTCGTTCAAAATAGGCGATAGGTTTAAGGTATCTTCCCTTGCTAATAACTGCCTATTTTTTCGATTTTTCAAAGGTGTAAACTGCGTTGTATGCATTTGAAGACTTCTATCAAAACTTTTTGCCATTTCGGATAGCAACTTAAGCCGAATTAATGATACACAAAACAGTAAAAGGTTAGCGGCTATCTAAGCGCGCCGAACGTTGACAGCAAATTGACAATTTTGACAAACCAAGAGTATTTTTGACAACACTACCATATGTGGTACGTTTAAACGCAAGATATAAAGTTAAAATATGGGACAACATTGAAGAAAATGTTACTGGATATTGGATCAGAAAATATGTAAATATATTTTTATTAATTAGTTAAGAAGATAATAGCAAATTGAGTATTAATTCAAAGCATATTAGACATTATGTTGTAATTATGTTTACTATAGCTATTTACAAAGTTTTAGAACGTTCGTTCACTTCGTTGATTCGTTTCATTCGTTTCGTTGATCATTGCCTCAACACTTTGCAGTTCTGGAAGAAGGTAAAGAAATTAGAAAAAAATAAAAAGACAGCATAGTTCAAAATAATGATTATATCCTAATAACTTGATAATAAAACTTCTTACGAAGAAACTTGTTCAGACAGTTTATAGGTACATATTTTTATCCATACTTACATTTTTACTTATTTTATCTTTCCCCATTCCCTATTCCCTCTCTCTAATAATATCGTCGTTGGTCGTTGCGTGTAAGGTAAGAATAAATAAAATTATTTTTTCCAAATATAGGTATGTCAAAAACTCATCTATATAAGTATTGTATTTTTCTTCAAATTTATAGTTATTTATTTAGCTCATAAGTACATAACTTTGTTTCTATTTCAATAGCTGGTTTCTTTGACTTCTAGGTACCTAAAAATAATATCATAATATTTTACACCTGGGGATTTAATTACTAAAACAGTTTCAGTGGAACTGTATCAGATTTATTGTGGATGGTTAATAAAATTACTGTCACATTATTGAACTTGAAACTATTATTACTTATATTAAGGTATTTTGTAAGTATAAACATTTTGTATAAAATACCTAGGTACAAGCCCATTTCAGCCTATATAAACCTATTTAAGGTAGGTACAATTTATTATATGCTCAATGTGTTTGCTAGAGATATCAACTAGCATAGTTTATATTTTTTTCATTTAAACACAAAATTACTTTATTTTCATATTAGGTATGTTTGCAAATATAAAGAAAACATGAAATTACCGTACCAGGTTGATTACATTTCAAATCATTGTTATTCATGCATTAGAATATAACACAATATCATAATAATTCTTGTAACACAATTAGTTCGAAAGATGAATTTAAGTTCTTCTCATACAGGTGGCTGTATGAGAAGAACTTAAATTCATCTTTACAATTTTTTTAACTAATGGAATCAAATGTTCACAAAATTGTACCTAAGTACATGACTTTGGATATAATGCACATATTAGTTATGAAAGGAATTAATTATATTACATATCTTATTGTAGGTAATTAAAAAGATGGAATTGGAGTTAAACTCATTACTAAAAACTGTGGTAAAATGACACAAACATTTGTATGAGGTAATGTAACTTTAAAGTGATATTGGAATATGTATGTTGTACACTTTCTATGATCTGTTTGTTTCTATACCAAATTAATGTAAGAAAATTAAACTGTCAAACACCAAGCGGTCACCGGTGACCGCAACCTATTGTTCTATAATTGTGTCTACAAAACCGGTACTCGACGAGTTAATGAAATTCTTTTCAAAATTGTAATTGATTAAAGTTTCCTGTTGAATCTCAATTTTAGTCTTAGCGGAAATATATTAATTATTTCACAAAACAACATTATATTTAATTATTGCTTAATACTTGTATAGCTACTGTATTTGAGTACAATAAGAATTGCAAGATATAATTCCAAAACATTGTAGCATTTCAAATAATTAGGTACTACCGATAATGAAAGAAGCACCTATATGTCTCACAGACTTAGTATGTGTTAACTATTCAAGTTACTTATACTGATATAACATAATTCTGAGATACTTTTGTTTTTTTGCTTAGTAACAAGCATATTATTAGCATTCATAATAATCATAGGTAACTCTCTCTGGCTTAGTAGCTGTTGGGACTTCATAAGATTCAAAGATATTGACAAAAGGTGTTAGGGTGTTGAATTTATAGATTAATTTAGCCAAGACTATGTTATCACAAATTGTACAAAAATAGATTTTTGTTTTTTCAAGTTACTGACATTAGTGACATTATTTTTGTAACTTCTATGTCAGGCAACTGTCAGTAAAGATAGTATTGAGTGCAGTAATATTTAATTTTATTTGTAAGTTTCTTAGTTTGTATGGACAGTGTTTATTCATTAAATTTTCTTTATTATAGGGCATAAGTAGCTGCAGAATGGGGGTTAGAAAACAACCCTTACTATACTGCAACTTTGAAGCACAAGATATAACATCAATGTTCACAGTATCAGAGGTATGTATGAAAAAGGGGCTGATTTAGTCATTATATTACTCAGTTCTATTCTTGAGAAGAAATATTCTGTAGGTATACAATTTTTGAGGTCCTGTGTACCGGTTCTTAACCATGGGTAAGATTTTTTTGACATCAGATACCTACCTAGTTGTGATGAAGTATTTTATTAGATTAAATTATATCAAAATGCATTAATGCGAATTAACTGTACTTAATCTAAAACAATTAGCATGGTGAAATTGTTCATCTGTAAAATCTAAAAATTGGTTCTTCGGTGAAAGTTAAAGAATGAATTCGGAATGGATATTCCTAAAAATATATACATATTTTAGGTAGCTAGCTGAAGTAACCAGCATCATATTGATACAGACGGGCCACCTTCTTTGACTAGGCGTATCTGTACCTATTATTATGTTGCACTTTAGTGCATTTTTATTGATGCTGTGCTCTATTATCCTTTATTTTATTTAAAAGGAAAGATATACTAATTAATTACAAATAAGTTATTATAAAATAATAAATTTTACCCGATAGGTCAAAGACTAAAATACATTTAAGTAACTGTTTCAATATCTGAATCAGTTACATATTTCTTTTTCATAGGCCATAAAATTATTGTAAATTTGAACTGCCATTTTAAAATATTTTTAGATAATTCTGAAAACAGTATGTTACACTAGGTGGATGATAATTAATAATAATTGAACGAATTTTATCTAAGTACTAACCATATTTCTTAAAAAAAATCTCTTGTCACACCTGTTCAAGAGTATTCTTATCAAATATTAGCTCTAGGTACTCGTTTTATTCAGTAGATATATCGAATGTGATTGCTTTTATATCAGGTCTTGGTCTGAGTTATTCTAGAATTCTAGATTGTATTCTGTTGTTTTATATAAAAAATACCAAATACTTACAAAATTCGGTATTTACACATTCTTTTTTATTCAAAAAAAGCCTTATTACCTGTAAAAATGCCATTTAATCATAAAATAACATGTAACATAGAAATAAAATAAAATTCGATAAATAAGGAAATATAATAATTTTATACACGAAATCTGCGGGTAAAAAAGTATCAATGTAGATAAAGTACCAATGAAATGTAGTATCACTTTCAATGAACAAAGGAAACTGATTAATTTGAACTCTGTTTTTTGTCTTATAATTTAATTCAACACCATGCTTTATATACGCGTGTACAGTTACCATTAAAAATCCATTGTTTAAATTCTGTAAACTCAAATAAATAATACCTATTGCGAAATCATAGTAACTAAAAAATTAAATATTATCTGCCGTCCCAAGCGAACTGACTGACTGATAAGAACATAACGGATAACTAAACGCACAGACTAAACGTAACGTTGAATGAAACGTTCAGTCTGTCTATTCATGTTAAAGACTCAGTAACGCGATTATCTGGAACGCAATAATGATTTTCCAAGCGACCGGAAATGCAATCTTGATCTCTTGAATAACTTTTTATGTAAAAATGTTATGTAATTAATAATTGTTTAATGGTATACGTCTATTTTAATTAATTAGTTTATTTCGATATTAAAATCAAAGTGTTGAAAGTACGTACTGCAAAATGACGTAAACGAAACACTTTATTGATTGTTGTGTGGCGGCAAAGATCCTAGTCGTTTGGATATTATTAAAGAAAAATATAAATTACAATAAGTACAAATATTTTATAAAGAGTCGATTAAATTAAATTTTAAATAGGTACGCAAATAATTGTATAAATATGTGTGCCGTTTTATATTTGATAATTAATTTGACTTTACCGCGCAGGTACTAACCCAAGGACAAGCTTGCTATCTCTTTTGCACAACTTACTCTTCGCGAACGAAATTGTGTGCGGCAAAACGTTTCGTCACTGGATATGAGTACCTTACCTACCCAGTTCGCTAGTGTTTTTTAGCCTGGTTCCGCCATTATTACTAAAAAAAACTTCATTGTCATTATTTAGATGCTATACTATCAGCTAAACGCGAGTGTAATGTAGTCAAGTTAAAAAATCTACTAAATTGTGAGCACCGAAAGTGTTTTGGAAGTGTATCATTTCCTGTTTCATATCGTATAGAAACAAGCAACTACGACCACTAGCGTACTCTTTTCGTTATCACGTGGGTTAAATTTCGAATTATGCAGCTTTTTGTATTCAATTTTTCATTTTTTACATAAAATGGTTGTGTACAGTGACACTGAGTTGTGTGAATAGAAAAAAAACCGGTTTATAACCCTTCATAAACGTTGTTTTCAGAAGCGCGCCGAGTCGCTGACGACCCGCCGTTCTATTTGGCTCGTAATGGAACCGGCAGGGGACTAACTGCATGGACAATGGTGGTCAAAAACTGTGTTTTAGTGAAACTGAGTGTAGTGCCAGTGTTGTGAACTCTTTATTAGTGTTACATAAGGTCGCAATGAACTGTAGGAGAAGCCCGCCCTGACGCGGCGAGCGCGCCAGCGTCCGCGGCGGGCGAGGTGCAGGTCATGGCACCAGCATTGTCTATAGTATCCCGAGAGCCGCACATCCACGACTCTAATTTGTTTGGAGAATTAGAGCGGCCACTGAGTCAACGAAGGCGGGCGCTTGCGTCCGTCGATAACCTCGCACCACATATGGATGAAGATGATATGGGACCACAGAATCAGCCTAGTCTCGCTAAAGACTCTCAAGAGATGGAGCAGATCTTGGTTGATTTGGGAAACAGTGATCTGGAGCAACAAGGAGATTTGCTTCAAGCTATAAAGACCCTTGAAACTGGTGGTGACACACTTTCTGGAGGAGAAGCTCTGTCTACTGACGACCCAGAGGCAATATTTCCTCTATCTGGATTTGAGTTGGCAGAGCCCGCAGATTCTGAAGGAGATGCTATGGAAGAGAGGATTAAAGTCATGCAGCTGCGTCTTGAGAGAAGGTGTTCTTTCTTACAAAGGAGATTAAGAATATTACAGGCTCGTGCTATTGGGAAAAAAGTATCTGAAGAAGCGTCTCAGTCTTTTGAGAAATGTACACGAGGTGTCCGCAAGGACAGTGGTGGTGGTAGACCAGTGGGTTTGAAAACATTTTTAAAAACTATAGAAACAACATCTGCGTTACAAGCTAGTGCAGCATCGAGGACAGTTGTTGGCCCTAAGTACTATAACCCTGGAACATCTAAAGGTGATGCATCAAAATCTGCAAGTATTGGCATACCGTCCGGTACACTGACAGGCTTGGAAGATACTGCAGGAGCACTGCGTTCACACCTATCCGTGGTAAAACACGAGCTGGACTCTGATGCCACCCTGTCATCATCAGGAGCTGAGAGTAATGATGAGGCTGTCACCTACAATAACCCACATCAACAGCAGATGCCAATGTAAGTGATATTTTAGTAATCTCCATGTTTTGATCTTGTATTGCTCAATACTGTTAAGATGTAAATAGTAGATAAATGGAAGGTCAGGATAGTGTATCCTTAACAATAAAGCAGGGTGATGATGTATATCTCAGTTCCTATTGTCAGTGTTTGAACTCTGCTATGATAGTTTTGGTACAGAAGGTATATTTGTACTGATTGACAGGATGTTGGTCTGGTACATAATATATTGTTGACCCTGCTAATTTACAATAAGATGTACGAAACATGTTTTTAGTAACAGTATAATTAATTATTAATATTCTGTTGGCTCTATAATGACTACTTAACTACCTTTAAATAGGTATAATTTCTTTTGTAGTTTGTCACTTTCACATGCTTCTATGATATTGCATCATTTCATTTGACCCTATGTAAGTGGATGAAGAATGCTGTGTTAAGTTAAACCTAGTTAAAATTTAGACCTTTTGTTGGATATCTTGTTTGTTGACTTTATCAGATTCATATCAGTATGCTGTAATATCCATGAAACTGTTTTATAGGTTACAAGGGTTGATGACCTGTAGGAATCTTATTTCTGGTTCTCAATACAATACAACAATGAGAACCACATTGATTTTTATGAGGGAACTTGAGTACATTATTATACAATTACCCAGTAATTGCATTAATTATTATTTATTCATTTAGTGGTTACATTTACCTACTAAATTGTCAAATGAAAATGCTCATTTGTGATTGTGAAACAATAATATTTAATACCTGTATGATTTTTTTTGGTATTGAAAGTGAAACCTTGACCTTATTCAGATTTTTAACATAGTTTTTTTCTTTGTATGGCAACCAAGTCTCCAATGACATAGTTAATTATGTTATTGGAGACTATGATAAATTAGTAACATAAAATGTGTCACAGTAATTCATTAGTAATGATAAAAAAAATATCTATCTAACTCCTGCATTTCAAACTTTAAAAACTTGTTTAGATTTTATAAGTGGTCTCACTTTCTGTAATTTGTAGTTTATTCTATGCAAGCTTCTGCTAGTGGTTTTGCCTGTGTTCCCATGGGATAAAAACTGGCCCATATGTTATTTTAGAGCTTAATCTAGTAGTAGTAACAAGCATGTGTGTGCTTGTTACTCTTATGTGTACATACATCCTCACAAGCTTTCACACTTATAATATTGATAGAAAGATAATTTGTATCAATATTTTATTATGTAGGCAATATATACATAATATAGTCATATACATACCTACATTATTGAATATACATACATATTATTTCCTTTATTTATTTTCATACTTGATTTATATATTTTTAAATATTTCATTATATGTATATAAAAAAAAAAATTTAAAAATATAAAAAGCAGTAGCCCACCAGTAACGGGAAAAATCCAAGCTACCGGTGGTCAGGGCTCCAGAGAAAGGAATTTCCGGACAATACGCGCTGTGTCCAGAAGTAGTGCTTTCTGCATCATACATATTATTATTATTAACTTAGAGATTCTTTTAGGTTTTAATGTGCATCTTATTTGAATGTAGTCAACTGGATTAGAGTTTTAATAATTCTATTATATTAGTTTTGTACCTCTGCTCTTCCAAGATAAACTATGAAATTCAAAGTAATTTCTAACTTGTTCATTTTTTAAGCAAAATGGTGACTAATTCTAATAGTATACATATTAGCTAGCTAAACACCTGAGTAAATGTATTATCTAATTACAATTTTAATTAGCATTTTGTGTTTTATAATTTTTTTTATTGAGCTAGCTAAACCTTTACCTGTACCTACTTGTTACTTAAGTACCTAAGTAAGCTAAGATTGGAGAGCTTGCTTATTATAATGTTTATAATAATAATGGTGTCGAGTTATTCCAGCCTCTTAAATTTGACTCTAAATAAACAAATTATAGTGTGGTTTGAAGCTTATATTCAGATGATGAATGAAATAAAAATGATGTTGCATAGAAACAATTTCCTGTACATGTAGTTGGCAATGCACTTTTGTCTGATCTAATTGGGCAATGTTACAGTGGTTTCCCATTAAGATAAAATATCTTCCTACTAATATTATAAAAGTTTATTAAGTTTGCGAAGATAGGATGTATGTTTGTTAGTTTTTGACACAAAAACTACTGAAGGGATCTGAATGTAATTCGGCTCAGAGATAGATTATAGTTTGGAATACTTACAATATTTTTATCCTGAGAATGCAAGCAAAAATCTCACAATACATAAAATACAAATCCATGTACTGACAGTGTTATTCTCTTGTTTCAGTGAGAAACGCGCGCTATGGTCGTGGCAACGCTCCCGGGCGTCAATTGCTTCTCGCTGGTGCTGGCTGCAAGCCCAAGTTCAGGAGTTAGAGTATAGGATCAGGCAACATAATGAACTGCACAAACAGGTGAGTGAAACATATCAATGTTAAGATACATGTCTATGTATGTGGAATAATAAACTGTCCTTTATAATCCTGTATCTAGACTTCTGTAACTAATGTTTTGACTAGATAACACACTGTTGTAACAATAATTTATTTTGTTAATTATGTAGCCTTAGATGTTATGCTTATACCAAATGGTCCAAGTTAAAAAAAATCTAATTAGAAGATATAGAGGTCAATGAGCTTTCGTCTGTAATGAGTGATTTTGATAAACCTCTACATGACCACATATTACTTCTGCCTAGACCTTAACCTTTTATCTTAAATTTAAAGGTTACATACCTACATAGCTTGAATGAATGATGTGTCAATGTTGTGATGCCACAATTAAAATGAACAAATCTGAAAGTACTATAACATAATATTTTAAACAAAAACCTCTAAAACTTTGTATGTACCTCGTGTGTTCATAAGTTTTGAGACAAACTTTTTGCTTATAAAAATAAAATAAAAATTACTGGTTGCTGTATATTTCTTTTTCTAATTTTGAATTTGGAATGTTAACTTTTAATATCTATGATTTCGGATTATTTTATTTAAATTTTCTCGTAATGGAGGGAACAAAAGAATTACGTGCGACCGTCATTTCATTATTTAAGGTGGGAAGAAAACCTATGGACATTTTCCGAGAACTGAAAAGTTTTGGTGTGAGCCGTAACTTCGTGCATTACACTATTAAACGATACCAGGAGACAAGTTCTTTACATGATCGGCAAAGAAGTGGTCGACCACGCTCTGTGAGGGGACGCCTGCGAACATTAAAATCATCCGCGAGCGACTTCGCCGAAATCCATGTCGCACTCAGAAGAAACTCGCTCTGCAGACCAATATTTCGCGCGTTTCAGTCAACAGAATACTGAAATATGATCTCAAGGTTAAGGCGTATAGCCGTAGAAAAGTACACTTTTTAAACGATCGCCTTCGTCAATTGCGACGCGAACGTTGTCCAATACTGCTTAGGAGACACGATGCGAGGAAGATACTCTTCACCGACGAGAAAATCTTTACCGTCGAAGAAAAGTTCAATCGACAAAACGATAAAGTGTATGCCAAAAGTAGCAAGGATGTCCCACCTTCAGCACGGAATGTCTCGCGTACTCATCATCCGGCTAGTGTCATGGTATGTATGGTGGGGAGTTTCGTACGAAGGTGCCACTCAGCTTCATTTCTGCCAACAAGGCGTCAAGGCGAAAGCCAAAAATTATCAAAGTGACATTTTAGAGACTGTTGTGAAACCCCTGTCTAATACCCTATTCCATAACAAGTATTGGGTTTTCCAGCAAGACTCGGCGCCATCCCATAAGGCTAAAACCACCCAAGCTTGGCTGAAGGAAAATGTGCCGGCCTTCATTGCGGCGAACGAATGGCCCTCCTCCAGCCCCGACCTCAACCCGCTGGATTATTCTCTATGGACCGAATTAGAGCTCAGAGCCTGCCGAAAGTCCCACCCAAACTTGGAGTCACTTAAGCCAGCTCTTGTCCGAGAAGCGAAGCGAATTCCTCTGGAAAAGATTCGTGCCGCCATTGATGACTGGCCAAATCGTCTAAGGGCATGTATTAAAAACAGGGGTGGTCATTTTGAATAATAATTATATTTAATTTTTACTTACTATCTACTTAATGTTTGTTATTGTTTTTATAAATATAAGTTTATTATTTAAAAACATATGCAACTTTCAATTTGTCTCAAAACTTATGAACACACGAGGTAGTGTTTTTGATGATGACAATGATGATTCTGTTTATAAGGTGTAGTCGTGTAGAGGAAAATAATTCGATACTTTAGTCATAGTGAATAGTCATCTATTTAAATCTTCATTTTTACATGATTTACATAAGCATGTGTGTACAAGTAGGCTCACTCAACAACTTTTTTTTTTGAGCGGGGAAAATCATCCAATCTCGCCCGGGTGAGGCGAGAGGGGTCAGACTCGTATTGACTTATAACCACCCCGTCCCTACTCCTGCACTTCGAGCTGGAGCCCCCGGCAATCCGTTAAGTCCTCCGCGGCTCGTATCGGCATCAGCCATATTGGGCCCCGTCTGTGGTAGTCTGATGGCTCTTTGACATGCGCGCGGAACGCGACGCACCGTACACTCGGGTCTGGTTCTGGTCAGGCGCCGAGTCACCCGTGCTTGCCGTCAGCAAGCCCGTGCTGACGGTGGCCGGAGATCGTCTCGCGATTCCACACCCACAGTGTCTGTCGCTATGGTTGGGGCGTAGCAGGTTCGTCACGCGCCCCGCCTCCTACTTAGCTGGCATGACTGCTTCCTTCCTTGACCCCTAATACTTGGGATTCATAACATGAATTACCTATTGTGAAATTTGTACATCTGCACATTATACATCTCTGTCTATTACTACTACTATATTATAAGGCTTGATGTTATGTCTTCTTCTAAGTAGGTAACTGTAGTCTTCCAGATTTCAAATATTTCATATTATTCAAAGAGCAAATCTCGAAGCTTAGCAACACCATAAAAATTATTTCACTATAAATTAATCTGCTTTTATATGATCTATTTGAATCCAAATTATTTACAACAGCTGCAGAACAATGAATAAACTGTTCCATAATATTGTAATAAATACTGTGTCAGTTGACGTATTAGCTAGGGTAACATGTTTAAACAAGTTACAGTTCGCGCGCATGCCGCAAACTCAAGGCCACATTCAACAATGACGCGCCGTTGCTGATTTTTTTAATCCGCTGGGTTTTGAAATAGGTTGTACCATTTTATTAGAGCTCCCTATGTAGTGTCTGTCCCTATGTTCTGTCTCATGGTATTGATAATTGTAATTTAATTAATTATATTTTCGCTGTAAAAATATAATATCATTATACCTGAATGATTGTAGTCAGAGGTGCAGATTTTATACCCACTTTACATAATTATTACCGTACACCATACTATTATTTAAAGATTCCACAACAGCATTTTCAGTTACGCTCTGAATTTGGTGATTTAACCAAACCAAGGTTACCTTTCAAGAATGCATACCTAGGATACAAGGTAACCTTACAATCAATAATTATTATTTCATGTCATCGTCTTTTTCTAGGTCCGTGAAGCAAAAGGACGAGTGGAGTTTGAAGGCGAACCAGCTGCCTATGAAGGTTCCCTACCGGGCTCTGAGCTACCTGATGACCATCCTTCGCATGAGACCTGTGCTCGCGTGCGTCCGCTGCGACGAGAGACCTTCAAAAAGAGGAAATTACTGCAAATGCATAATTTACACATCGCCACACAGAAGGCTGCTCGACCATCAGATATCAAGTTAGTCATTACTCATTAGACGTAATTGAGCTTAGTATTCTAGTCGTTATAAGTACTTAGTAACATTCTAGCATTGTTACTTCAAGGCCTACAATGATTTTGAGATGTTTTACTACATGCAAATAGGGTGAGTATATTTTCCAATGCATATTTTTCTTAAATTTAAATGTTGATGCACAGGTGCAGCTGTGAGCAAGGCTTGGAGAGTTGTGCAGTGTGCACAGGCCGCGCGGAGCCGACCCAGCCTGCCCCACCCTTCAGTACCGTGCCGCCTCGTCTTCGCATTGCCGCTGTCGACCCTGGCTTCCATCCTGTACTTAGTGATATCAAAGGTATAAAAATAAATACCAGTAAAATTGAAATTGGAAATATTGAGAGCAGAACAAAATATGTTTGTGCATCTGTATTTCAAATTCTGACTAACTAATTTTGCAATCACATACCGTCACGATATTTTAGCCTCAGCTATACTAAGTAAATGTGTATCATAGCAATCACAACATTAATACTGAAATGTATTCTGTAGCTTATGTGTGAAACGAAATGTTAATGTATGATTGTTGTACAGACATGTCCCCGTCCCTGCACTTGTCCGCGCTGGCGAGCCGCGCGTGGTTCCGTCCGCGCGCGGGGCGTGCGTGGCGCGGCGCGCAGCACGCGTCGCACGCGTCGCACTCGTCGCACGCGTCGCACTCGTCGCACGCGGCCCACGCGCCGCACTCGTCGCACGCGCCGCACTCGCAGGCCGCGTCCAGCTCGGGCCGCGCGCACACGTCCTCCACACACACGTCAAAGTCTCTCAAACGACATCCTCCACGTAAGTTATATCTTTGTTTAATCGTCGCCATCTTGTTGCCCTTGTTATGTTCTACTCTCTGCTATCTAAACCTTCAAATTAACCATAAAAATCTAAATTAATTTATTAAATATTGTTCCTAATTACTTTGTTGCCAGTTGTGACTTCTCTAACGTTCCATTGAATCCTCTTTCGTCTAATTGTAAAAATAAATTTCATTTTACTTTTCCATATTTCAGGATCAAAAAGGGGTCGACCGCCACTAACGAAGAAAGTAAAGGAGAGAGAAAGAGATGAAGAAACTACGTCAGGCCATGAAAGGTAATTTTTTTATGGTAACAGATAATGTGCAGGTGGATCATCTGATGATAAGCAATCTGTGCCGCCCATGGACATCAACAACACCAGGGGAGCTAGAAGTATTTGTTGATTCTGTTTAACACAGATGTATCCACATGGTTATTTTAATTTGGACTTGATTATATCACTATGGTCAAGATAACTATATTGTATACTCATCAAGTAATAAAATGTATATTGTATCAGACCCCGTGGCCGGTCGAGTACAGAGTCTCGTTCGTGGCGGCGACAGTCGTACGACATCGACAACATCGTCATACCACAGAGCGTGGCCGCCAACACGCGCCCGCAGATACTCACCTACAAGGAGATTATCACACCCAAGTATGTATTACTAGTTTATTTGTACTAACCTTATTGAAATTATAGATTGATTTTAATTAATGGTTAATTTTAGTTAAAGACAACAATTTATTACAGTGCTCACAGAGACCATTCTTATCACTTAAGATTTATTTTACATCTCTTGCTAGAAGTAAATCTTGTAAATGTATTTTAACCTGGAGCAATTACTAAATTATATTAATTACAGATGGCGAGTGTTAGAGATTCCGGAGGCGCCGTTAAATAATGGCGTTATGAAGACGAATCGTCAAATGTCCATCGAGAGTGAGGTAAACTTCATTTATATAAAGGATATCATTTTTAATGCAATCACTTTAAACATAACATAACATCACGCCCTAGGCAGAGGTGCCCATCTTGGCACTTAATTCCACTGTGCAATGTAACACCCTCTTTGCACTATTTATGTTATGAATCCCATGTAATTGGGGGTGAGCCTATCCCCATACATCATGGCTTGACAGACGCTACGGCGTCCTCACCTAGCGCCCGAAGCAGGTCCTCACCAGACAAAGTTTCGGGAGGTACCTGTGACTGATGGGGTGGGAGGAAACGCCCGGGTGTCATCACTGCGAGGATCGCCCTGAGGACACGGTGGAACACACTGTAGCGGAATGCCCTGCGTGGGCTGAGGCGATGGCGACCTCTCGCGTCCGGGCATAGTGCAGGCCATGATGCGGAGCGAGGGGACTGGGATGCCGTCTCCTCCTTTTGCGAAGCAGTCATGCTAGCTAAGGAGGAGGCGGGACGCGTGAGGCAGCGACGCGCTGCCTCCTCGCAACGCAGCTGTCGCGAAGGACACACCGGGCGTCGGGGATCGCGGGACGATCTCCGGCCACCGTAAGCGCGGGCCTGCGGACGGCGAGCATGGGTGGCTCCCCGTCCGACCAGAAACAGACCCGAGCGTTCCGCGCGCGCCACAAAGAGCCATCAGACCACCACAAATGGGGCCCAACAGGGCCGATGCCAATTCGGAGTCGCGGAGAACCTAACGGGTAACCGGGGCTCGGACTCGACGTGCAGGAGAAGGAACGGGGTGGTTTTTAGTCAGTAAGAGACACACTCTGACACTCCCTCCCGCCTCGCCCAGGCGGGAGCAGTCATTCGATGATTTTGCCCCCTCAAAAAAAAAAATCCCCGTACATCAGGCACAATTCCAGGCTCCGTGCTATGATTGATATTTAAAAAAACAGTAATAATTTTTTTTACAGAAATTATTATAAATTTATAACTAAGCGAAAGATTTATGTTGGGTATATATATGTGTGTATGATGCAGGAGGAGGATGTGTCGGAGGCGGCAGTATCCCTCCGCCATCGGCGCGCAGAGAGCCGCGAGCGAGCGCGCTATGTACGCAAGCGCCGCGCGCGCCGCGACCAACACGACCCTGCGGCCGTCGCGCACGACACGACCGACACGGCCGACGCGCGCCACGCGGCCGCCGCGGGCCTCGCGCCGCCCGCGGGCCCCGCGCGCCCCGCGCCGCCCGCGCCCGCCTCGCCGCCCGCCACGCCGCTACACGACCCGCCGCCGCCGCGACAACCCACGCCGCCGCATCACGAGGCTAGTTCCTATCTTATACTACTCACTTGCTACTCATCTACCCACTGCACTTACTTCAGTCCACAGTTCTAGACGTTTCTACGTTTCTTTCCCCATCATTTAACATGGCAACTATTTTTATATGCTAGAACCTCTCAACCTGTTCTGCTACTGAAATAACTTGCTAAGAATATCATGAATAAATTGTTATGTATGTAAAATACGGTTAACTAACACACAATCAACCACTAGTAGATTAACTGGAAGGTTGATTGGAGAGATTTCCTAAGATATAAAATTATAATACAGTCACTTTTCTATAAAACTGCAATGAGTTCTACTGTAAATATGTCAGAAAATAACTTCGCCCGCTTGATTTACTAACGATCACGCTTGACTAACGTTAACTTCGAATGTTACTCCAGACAGTGAGACCGTACACGCCGCGTCAGTTCCCGCTGGCGGACGAGCAGTACCAGCGCATGGTGGCGTGCATGCCGAGCGGGTTCCACGCGAGTCGCTCGGCCACGCCGTCGCTGCCGTCGCCCGCGCCGCCCGACGCGCCCGACAGCGACTCGTCCAGCACGCTGTCCCCCGCCGAGCAAAGTGTCTTCGACGGCGACGATCCGGACGACGCCGAGTGGGACCCGCATGCTGAACGGGCTGAGCGACGGAAGTCATCGTTTAGATGAATTGACCGTTCTACCGCACTACCGGTCTTACATTGTCTCAGAAGTCGCCACTACTTCTGTCTAGCTCTGTAGCACTAACTCCTCAACTCTGCCTTTAGAGATATTCGTAGCAGATAAAGGAGAAAAGCTTTAAAGGGCTGTTTGCCTATGTAATAATTAATTTAGTTTTTAGTTGCTGTCACATTTGGTCACCTCATGCTACTCCAAAGTTTGGTCTTTGCATTTTATCATAAACACACCCACTTTTTGTGTAATTGGATGTTAGCAGGCACCATTAAGAAATAATAGAAACTTGTTCACTTACTGTTGAGAACATTTGAAATTCTAAATGTAACATACCTTTAGTAAACAGTTTGTTTGATGTTGATGGCTATGTGTATTCAGATCAGTAGGTTATATTTTTATTATAATATAATTCAGTAAGTGATTTAAAACATAGTAAAAGTAAGATCTAAATTTAATTAATTGGTCTAATATTAATGAAAAATAAATTGACTTGTATTTACTTTTCACAGCATTGCAAATATACATTACTGTTACTAAGTACTTCAGTATTCTTGTAAAAATGTAAAGTGGTGATGAAGTAAGTTCAAGATACATACTACTATAAAAACATGAGCGCCCATTGTACAATATGAAAATGTGCAAGATGCACTTGCTTACAAAATTTATTGATGTTTATTGTATGTTAATCTCACATTGCGTGAAATGAGGTAATATTCTGTTGTTGACCGCAAACTTAATTATAATATGAATGTTGTAAAAAGACGTGTGAACTGATGTATTAATAAAACAGTAGCTTTTGTAGTTTACTGATGCAAGTGAGCGTACCATAACATTCCCTTCAGTTCAAATAATGTTCTTGTTAAATTTAATTTAACGACTATTTGTATGCATTGCAAGATTTGAATGCTGCTTGATTAAACTTTTTACGAGACAGGATTATTATGAATGTGTTTCCCTTACATTTTTGTCTACATTTAAGTTTGATGATGAAGCTTTTCTATTTTAATAATAATGCCCAATTATTGTCGCCAAGCGTTTGTAAATATTGTCTTATATTACTCGGGCACTGATTAGAAACTTATAGACTGGCTATAAATTAATTATTTGAATCTCTGTAAGAGTATGAATTTGATGTTTCAAGCCTTCAGTTTTGCTCTTAGGAAATGTCTGGTTTTAGTTCACATTTACCATTGGTAAACATTATTTTTGTCACATAAAACATTGGTGTATTTGATAAGTGGATTTTGTAAATAGTTGGTCTATGAGACAGGAAATTGACTGAGTATATAACGTAACATAGGAGACTACTTCACTTAGTTTTCTGTCACCAATAGTTATGAAACTCTCGTGGTTATATGTTTATTTGAAATAATAATATTCTTGTAAGTTATCGGAGTGTATGTTGTTAAGACTGCTTGGCTGATAGTATACATACATAATTATTGTGAAGGTGAATGTAAAATTTAATGAAGTTTGTTCAATTTTCTTGAGAAGCCAAAGTCTTCTGGTTATTTGTAATTAATTGAAGTATGTAGTTAAGTTTTTTTAAGGTGACTCTGTTCCAAAGAGTGGATTGAGAAATATAGAATTAAACTGTGAAATTTTGTTTCATTTTAAATAATACAAATAAGTTTAATGAGTATATTTTATTTTCACTAATAGCAGCATACAAATAGTAAATGATGACTAGTATGCCTAAAAAGTTCAACTACATGTAAAATTCATTCTACTTTCTAACATTTAACATTTGATAGGCTCATTAAAAGAATATCCCAGTAAAATACAAGGTTACAATGAGTTTTAAATTAATAAAAAAAAATTCGTAAACAGCTTATGTTTTGTATGTATAAAAGTTGGATTTTATCAAAACTTACAAATAAATATTCACTATATTTAGGTGGTATCATCAAAACTTATCTAGGAAATATTAGAAATTATTTGGAGCGAGATTCATTAGATCACAAAATAAAGGAAAAATTTGACACTAATCAGTTGCATTCTAGGATATTTATGTTCTTTAGTCGAATGGCATGGAGTGATGGGATTGGTTTATAGGTATATCGATCGTATAATAGATTTTCAATTATGAAAATTCCCATTTGTCCTATCCACAGAAATATTAAAAAATATATATCTTCTTTCATATATCTGTGGTCCTATCTCTTACAGAGAAAATAATATGTAATTATTATGTACATGCCATTGTTTCTTCATTAACTAATGAACACAAATTAAGTACACTGCAAATAAGACACGAAATCTTTGCACACAAGTTATTCAGTTTGATAACCGAATAAAGGACAATCTAACAATAATACTATACATAATAAACATGGCACTATTTATACATTGTTGCACACACTTGCACACCATGAATACGGAATGTGCTTAATAATACATGATTGCAAAATTTTGCTTCACTTCTTGCCAAGTGTGTACAAAGCACAATTATAACAATTAGTTAGGTACAATACAATGGTCTGTCTACCAACTTACTAAACATATCGTAATAATCTAAGCACAATCACATAGTCGCTAATTAACATTATAATACTGTATAATAATGATAATGGTCAGAGCTACACAGCCTTATATCAAATAAATGCATCATGGAATGTTTAGTCAACATTGTTCACTTACTCTAAGTTTCTTACACACTTAAGTAATATCGCCGATAAATTATATACAAATTAATAAAAAGAAGGCTAGCATTTTTACATTCTAGGTGTAACAGCAACCTAAACAGCGCGAGGTGAATCTTCAATATTTATTATTTATACATTTTTGAATATTGAAACAAACTAACGATTAAAGTATTTACTCCAGTTACATTCGAAATGGATAAACATCTATAGCATGCTACAAATTATTTTAACGTCACGAAAGTTATAAAACGCGATCTACTAATCGTATCAATAACAGTGACACAATTTCAAGCCATAAGTATATAGCCACGAAATGTTTGCTTTCCAAAGATAACAGTGCTACAGGGTAAACGAGTTAGTTAATATTCCTAGAGAGATCCTGAATGCGGCGAGCGTTGCACTCTCTGCAGTAGAGATGATCGTCGAGAGGGTAACAGCCGCGGCCCTCCTGCCTAGAGCACAGTGAGGTTCCACAGTCCTCGCAGGCGTAGCACGCAACATGGAAGCTTTTATCTAGAGCTACGATGCGAACGGTTTCCTCTGCGCCGCTCTCCGGAACGATCGGCTCACGACAACGCGCGCAGCGCGGCGCATATCTGTTAAGTTGATAAAATATTTTTTATATTTATACAGATTATGGTTGGCCAAAGCAATTAATGCAGTTATTAATTTTGAACTGGCAAAGAGATGCCAGCTAAATAAAGTGGCACTATTGTTAGTATCACTGTTACAGGGTACGGTACTTAGCATGGTGCAAGCTCAGAAATTTGTGTCTGATTACACTAAGTATAGGAACAACACCCACCTTTTATGAAAGTCCTCAATACAGTGAATACGGTTGACTGCGTCTACTGTAAATGGTATTCCATCAAGACTCTTCTGACAGACCACGCAAGTGAAGCAACGGGGGTGGTAAGGTTTGCCTGTCGCACGCAGGATGCGGTCCAGGATAGGATCGCCACATACACAACATTTCTCTAAAGTATCCAAGTAGTCCCTTTCACACAGTGCTCGCCCCTGCACTGCATAGAAGGGGCGACCCTACAAACAAAAATAATATTTTAATATTAAACTGTCAAACACCAAGCGGTCACCGGTGACCGCAACCTATTGTTCTATAATTGTGTCTACAATGACGGTACTCGACGAGTTAATAATATAGTATGTGTGTGCTTAAATGTATGTAACATTCCCATAAAACTGCCTCATTGGCCGAGTAGTCACAAATGCGAGTAGACACAAGCAATCTTGGAGAGATCAATTCCCAGGTGGGGCAAAGTATTACTGGGTGTTTAGTAGTAGCATGGAGTCTGGAAATGTGCCAGGTATATGGCAATAGGCTCACCCCCTATTATATTATGGGACTCATAACATAATATTGGCAAGTAGGTGTTATATTGTACAGTGGCATTAAGTGCCATAATGTGCACCTCTGTCTACCCCTTCGGGCATAAGATGTTATGTTATGTTTTGTTATTTCCATTAAATTAACTGGTTTATATTGTAAGATTATAAAATTATATTGATGGTTTCAGTCATCAACTAAAATAGCTTGCAGTAATTATTGCTATGATATATTATTATCTTTGTGGCTACTCAGATGAGGGCATGAAAGAATATTGCATTTACTAGGCATGCACCTAACACTATGTTACCGCTGTCAGTATTTTGATTTAACTTGTGTGGTAAGCTTTCAGTGTATTATTCATTTTTAATTAATAATTCAACATGACTAGGTGACTACCCCTAAATATCGACAAGCATAGTAAAAAATTTAATGTAACACTATACTCACTTGTAAGTTAATTCCACATTGTTGACAGCAGAAACATTTAATATGATAGATCCTTTCCATGGCAGTGCAGCCAGTAGTCTCACCCATAATCTTCTCACCACATTTGTAGCAGTTACCACAATACAGTGCATCGTCAGGTTCTGGAGTAGGCTCCACTGTGGTGCCTACATAGCCGCCGTACAGGGACGTGCCAGACAGCTGACTGCATGGTCTTGGATTAATGGGCTCATACAGAGATTCGTAAGTAGATGATGTCTGAGATCCACCATAAGTAGAAAAGTCCTGAGCATTAACAGATGCCGAAGATGGGGGATATGCGGAGCCGGGTCGCCGCAACTCACTGTAATTAGACTGTGCACCTAAATCGCTAATTCTAGACACTTCTGATCTTGTATCACGATCACCGTAAATACTATCACCACCGTAAGCATTGCGCTGCATCATAACATTGGAGTAGACATGGTTGGTGCCCCCGGGAGGTAGTACATTGCTGTATAGCAAAACATCACCGCTGCGTACTTTAGCTGTATTCCGCACGATGCAACTCTTCACAGGGACTAAGTTTGAGTATGTGGAACTAGTGCGGCTACCATATTCTAGTCTAGATGAATAGGACGGTTCACAGGCAGACTTCACCATACAACTTTGAGGTATTTGAGGCAAAGGAGGCTTATTTTTTTTGGGTGGAATTGAAGGTTTTTTCATAGCCGCGTTAATATCATCTTGAAGTTTTGCTTCCAATTCGTTAGCGTATATTCGTAGATCCGCTAATTGTTTATCGAGTGTATTCATTTTAACGACTTACACAATACTAAACTACACTATTTTATTCATTAAAGTAGAATATAAACGTTACGCCCTGATTTATTGTTTGATGCGAAACTGACAACTCCTTCTTGTCTTGTTATTATTATTTATCATCTGTGGAGGCTGCAGTGCGCTAGCTTGCGTTTTATTGTATGCATCAATCAATTATGATATTCATTCGACATTTTTGTATTATTTTTTATTATTATCATAGAAAATTATAAAACAGTCACCTAATCTAAATTTTGCTGAAATAAAAATATTGAAACGATAATTTCTTAAATGAAGACATTCGCCAGATTTGGACGCACCCTTATCCCCTTCTACTACACGGACATATTTAATTGGTTTTAAAATTTTATTTCAATTATTTTTTACTATATGTCGTTAACACTCGAACAATTAACTTATATACAAGTAAAATTCGTTATAGTTTCATATTAGTTATCGATATGGCGAACTACATAACGTTTGCTATTTTAGTAGCTCTAAAGGTTGGTATAGAAGTATTTTTTTTTCTAATTCTCAAGGAACTATAAAATCTATAAAATATGAAAATGGATGAATGCACCAACTACCTACTCAGTTAGGTAGGTAGGTACTACATACACTTATTTGAATTTTAATTTTTGCAGTTAGCTACAGCTTTGGATGACGATGATGGTAAGAGAAGCAATTGCATTTTACCGTTACAACTTGAAACTAACTTACTTAAATGCTTACCTACCCAAGTTCACAAAGTTTTGGCACTAATCACCAACAAAAACTTGTGTAACTTACTTACAGAATATTTTAACTTACAGACAAACTATCACCAGTAGATACTCAAGAAGAAGAAGTAAGGAGAAATGATTTTTTTTTTTATAATTATAATGGTAATGATTGTGTAACAATGTTATTCTATTTTATTCAAACATTTATGTATTTTTCAGTGGCACATGGATTTTATGCCTGTGAGTACGTCCAGATTAGAGTAACATTAAACGAATGCAATTTATTTTTATAAATACAATTTTCATATCAAGACACATAAAATAATTAAATCTACTTAAATATTTTTTCTTCAGACTGGCTACCTGCCTGATAGTGTTTACAGGGAACTCGCGTGGTACGGTATCCTTCAGATTCAACCTCTCCACCATAGCTCTAAGTACAAAGTAGCTGCACAACTGATATGGCAGCATACGTTGGGCCGACCACACGTCATCATGGAAAATCCACCGCAGGTAAGAAATGGTATGATAGTGGTTTTCAAGCAAACAAACTTAGAGCCTTTCTGATTTCACACTTAACAATTTTGGTTCTTACTTGCCTATGAAATTGGTGCTAGAATATTGACGTACAGCAATTTTAACTGAAATAACATAACACAGATTAAAATTTTATCTCATAGTCGACCCAAAGCCCAGGGAAAGTAAGTCGTCAGATTTTGGCTGAAGAAGCAGCGAAATGGTCTCGCGAACAGCGTGCGGCGCAGGAGGTTCTCATGGAGAACATTAAAAGTGGAGGCAACGGCCTCACAGTTAGAACGGTGGTCAGTAAAAAAGAAAAGTCTGTTTATATTATACAAAATGGTAAGTTCAATTAAATACTTGACTCAATTTCGGCTAGAGAGATTACGTTTTAAAAAACGAAGGTACCTATATATTAAGTTTATTGCAGGAAACTACTACAAGTGTCCACCTAATACGGAACCGGATCTCCAAGCTTATCGAGTACAAGCCAACATGCATGAACGAAGGTGCACGGGTGGGGAAGCGTCCATTCCCGTTGCACTGGATCCTTGCATAGAAGCTGAAGTGGCCCCCATTGAGTATTCGTTCCACGAAGGGTGGATGTTCTGCCTCGGTAACGGCGAGAGAGAGAATAACTATTTCCAAAATGGAACGTTGGATTGTGGAAATAAGACTAAAGTAAGACTATTAAAGTTTACTCAATAAAAATACGAATTAAATGAATTTAGGGCATTTATCACGCAGAGATTGACTGGCTGTTTTTTAAATATTAGATTGCAGTGACCCAATTTTTAGAAGATTGTGCAATCGATAATAACATAGTCATAACATTCGACTATTTCGGTGACGAACCGCGTAAGGATATGATGCACAATGCTACTTTGTGCACTACCTGGGATCCTTGCCGATTATCGTACCTATACCGACTTGAGGTAAGGTTACTTTTTGTTTTTAAAATATTTTTAATCGTTTTTTTGTGTTATTCATGGAACATCAGCCTTGAGCAGTTGATTACATCTATTGGTACATAAAAGATACATTTAATTCCTTACTTTTTGAAAATAAATCTCGTTTTTTTACCTTCACCTGTCGTCCTTTTTTAAAACCGTTCTATTTACACCCTGTACCTATATGTTTGTATACTGTTCTAACTGTCTCTAAATTAAAGATACTGAACTAAAGAAAAACATGACTGTTCATGATGGCCAATTAAGATATCTATATTTTTGTAACTTTTATGTAAGTAGGTGTCTGTATATTTTCTAGCCACCTCCAGCAGAGATGATGCCCTCGTTCCCAACAACAACCGTTAATCCTTGCGAATCTACTGTTTGTCCGGAATGTTTAGAAGAAAATATTCCAGACCCTGGCGTCGAAATAATACGTAAGTAAAATTTTAAATCTTTCAGGCAGATACCTGTCCTTTTGGTCGTAATGAAACGTTTTATGACATATTGTAGCCTTCCATGATAAATGGACTATCCAAGCGTCCTGTAGGACTGGGATGCCGTCTTCTCCTTTTGCGAATCAGTCATGCTAGCTAAGGAGGAGACGGGGCGCGTGACGCAGCGAAGCGCTGCCTCCTTACAACCCAGCCGTCGCGTCGCGAAGGACACTCCGGGCGTCGTCCGTCGGGGATCGCGGGACGATCTCCGGCCACCGTAAGCACGGGTCTGCAGACGGCGAGCATAGGTAGCTCGCCGCTCGACCAGAACCAGACCCGAACGTGCAGTGCGTCGCGTTCCGCGCGCGCTTCAAAGAGCCATCAGACCACCACGGTTGAGGGCCCAATAGGGCTGATGCCGATACGGAGCCGTGGAGAATTTAACGGGTTATCGGGGCTCCGGATCGAAGTGCAGGAGTAGGACGGGGTGGTTTTTAATTAGTAAGGGTCTGACACTCCCTCCCGCCTCACCCAGATGGGAGAAGACATTCGATGATTTTGTCCCCTTAAATAAAAAAAAGTGTCCTACCTGTGTGATACCTTTACTCAAATGCCGCGCCGCCCTATCTACATACAATTAAACCTAATAACAAATAAAACATGCATGTCTTGACCTTTTCGTTTACAGAAGACGAATTTCACTCTGGCGTTGAGACCATTCCTGATGGCAGTTAAGAAATAAAAGGACGAAGAATATGCAGAAAAATAAGAAGATAAATAAAATAAATATTATCTATATTACTGTTCATGATTTAATTTGAAAATAAATTATAAAAAATAAATAAAAATAAAAAAGTTTATTTCAATTACAATAGGCATTACATAAAATTATTGGAGATCTCCTTTTAAGCAATGGATTGCTTGTGCTAGGAGACTCCGCACTTCCACATGACATTCTAAAGTAATTGAAGTTACAATGTAGATAATGTAAACATGCAAGATTAACAATAAAACAAGAAGAAAATAAATCAAGTTAAACTTACAATTCAAATCGCCGAGGCAATGAATGAGTATAATTATTTGAAACGTATAACAGTATTTTGAAAATACCAGATGGCACAATGTATGTATGTGTAGTATGTGAATCATGTATAGTGAGTATGTGTATGAGTGAGTGAGTAGGTGAGTGAAAGAGTGAGTGCAAATATGAATGTGTAGCCACACTAGCCATAGCACAAGCTACAAGGATTTAGACCATCGGTTAACAGAAACCAAGAAGCAGACAGCTCTGAAAAGAGCTATATTATTCAACGTTTTTGACCACCTCTGTTAACACAGACAGCTCTGAGAAGAGCTATTTTATTTCACGTTTTTGATATGCTCTGTTAACACAGAAAGCTCTGAAAAGAGCTATTTTGCTGAACGTTTTTGACCCTCTGTCTACAAGAGACGAAGTAACTCGCCGACGCCGCTGCCAGTATCACGCGCCGACACGGCGCACGGCGTTTACATCTTCACGGCTCGACGGTCGCAGGAGGAAAGGACAGAGGCACGCGTTACGCAATATTTATAGCGGCGCGAAACTCAGCGCGCGGCGCTGCGGAGGCGCGTCCTCTTTGCACGGACCTCTCAACTCATCGACTATCTCGCTCTTTTATCGGCTATCCTTTTCTTTCCATTGTTCACGTTGTAAATAAAGTTCTGTCCTAAATAGTGTAACGCTATTGGCTATAATTTAGGCGATGTTATTGGTGTACAAATTTCTAAATTTTATTTATTTTTAATTTAATAGTTTTAATTGGTTAATGTACAGAATTAGTTGTAAGTAGCACTAGTACCAATTTTTGTATAAAAACAACCACCTCCGGCTAATAAATACATTCGTTCTACGACAACAAGTTGTTTCACTAATAACAACCGATCTCCAAAGTGGTGACCCCGAGCAAGAACAGCAAGAAGAACAAATCCCTGCTGGAAGAACGAATCCCTGCTGGAAGAAAATTAATTATTATCCAACATCAAGATGGCAAATCCCTGCCCGACGGAAGACCTAACCCACACCGTAGCGAAGACGGAAACAGCTGGCATATCCCTCACAATGCGCATTCCACCATTCTGGCGTGACCGACCACGTCTATGGTTCATTAGCTTCGAAGCAGCTACCAACGACATGAAGAAGGGACAGGCTCAGCTCGCCCAGATGGTCATCGCACAGCTCGAACGTCAAGACATCGAGCAAATCATGGACCTCTTATACAACCCGCCGGAGACGAATCAATACGACGCAATCAAGGAACGTCTCATATCTGCCTATGAAGAGTCCGACAGCCGACAGTTCCAGAAACTACTGTCCGAGATGGAACTCGGCGATCAGAAGCCTACGCAGCTACTCCGCCGCATGCGTAACCTAGCCAGAGACAAGGTCCCTGACTCCACGTTACGACTCATGTGGACCAACCACTTACCATCACACATCAGATCCGTCCTGGCCGTCAGCGAATCATTTAGCACAAAAACTGAGCTGGAAGAGCTCGCTCTCCTCGCTGACAAAATGATGGAGCAGTCCGCGTCAACTACAGAAGTCTCAGCAATACAACCATCACCAGCACAGTCCACGTCATCATCACACACCGATACACAATACCTTATCAACGAGATAAGAAAATTATCATTGGAGATCGCCGAATTAAAGTCAAGACCAGAATACAACCCCGACTACCGCCGCCGCCGTTACCCATCTCAGCAACGCACACGCAGCACGTCACGTTCACGGAATCGTGATTCATCATCACCGTCACCATTCTGCTACTACCATCGGCGCTTCAAAGAACAAGCTCGACGCTGCACACCTCCCTGCTCATTCAAAGCAACGACCTCGGAAAACTAAACCGAACGTTGGCGGAGGCGGCTACCGGCGTTCAAGAGAAATCACACCGCCTACACATCACCGATAGAAACACAAACTTATCTTTCTTAGTCGACACCGGAGCCGACATATCAGTGCTACCGAGAAGAAAAGGAGAAGTCGGAACACCGCTACCATTCAAACTGTACGCTGCGAACAACACAACTATAGCTACGTATGGCGAGAGAACACTAACTCTCGACTTCAACTTACGACGTCCGTACAAGTGGACATTTATAGTAGCTGATGTTTCAAGGCCAATCCTTGGAGCAGACTTCCTCAAACATCACCAACTCATCGTCGACTTAAAAAACGGAAGATTAATCGATGGCGTCACGAGCCTAAAAGTCAACGCCCCGGTGCGAGTGTCAGATGTACCTACCGTACGCAGCATCAATTTGTCACAATCATACCACGACATATTAGCACAATATCCCGGCATAACAAGACTAACATCAATGAAATTAAACTCTAACATCAACGTGCAACATTACATCGAAACCCGTGGACCACCAGTTCATTGCCGAGCTCGACCAATCCCACCTCATCGATTCGAAACAGTGAAGAAAGAATTCGAAAATATGATTGAGCAAGGACTATGCAGACCTAGCAAGAGTCCATGGTCATCACCTCTACACATCGTGCCTAAGAAAAATGGCGATATTAGAGTATGTGGTGACTATCGCCGACTCAACTCGATCACTATACCAGATCGATACCCAGTGCCACGCATCAAAGATTTCACTCACCACCTATCGGGGAAAACTATATTCTCCACGGTTGACCTCAACCGCGCTTATCAACAACTCAGTGTGCGAGAAGAAGACGTCGAGAAGACCGCTATCATCACGCCAATGGGACTATTTGAATTCCCACGTATGTGCCCCGGTTTGAAAAACGCGGGACAAACGTTTCAACGCTACATACATGAAGTACTACGAGGATTAGACTTTGTTTTCCCATTTATCGACGACTTACTACTTGCATCTGAAAACGAAACTCAACATCGAGAACATCTCCACACCGTATTAAAACGCTTAGAGGACAACGGCATTACCATCAACCCCGCTAAATGCAATCTAGGCAAACCTGAAGTACAGTTCCTAGGTTACACCGTATCAGCTGATGGAATCAAGCCGCCGCAACACAAAATCGAAGCAATCACTAATTACCCGAAACCAACGAACATCGAAGAACTAAGAAGATTCCTCGGCATGATCAACTTCTATCGTGATCACATACCGAACGCCGCATCGAAGCAAGCACCACTAAATGCCTACCTACACAACGTCAAGAAGCGCGATAAGACTCCGATCACGTGGACCGAAGAGGCGACGCAAGCATTCGAGCAATGTAAATCTAGCATCATAAACGCAGCTCTACTCGCTCATCCATCTCATCACGCAACACTCGCCTTATTCTGCGACGCATCAGATAACTCTGCCGGTGCCGTACTACAACAATACCTACATAATACGTGGCAACCGCTCGGATACTTTTCCAAGAAATTCAACGACGCGCAGAAGAAATACTCCACTTTCGATCGAGAGCTACTTGCAATGTACATGGCAGTCAAACATTTCCGGAAGATATTCGAAGGTCGCCATCTCATCATATTCACCGACCACAAGCCGCTTACATATGTGATGTCCAAGACTCAATCAAATTCCGAAACTCAGAGGCGAACAAGACAGTTACTATTCATCAGTGAATTTACCACCGACATTCGACACGTGAGCGGCAAAGACAACATTGTTGCCGACACCCTAAGCCGCATAGAATTCATCACATTCCCATCTGCAATCAACTACAACGACATAGCGAGTACGCAAGACAAGGACAGCAACATTAAACAACTGTTATCACAAGAAAACGTAACTTTGAAGAAAATACCTATACCTAAAAGCGACATCGAACTATACTGCGAAACATCGACCTCTTATGTACGCCCGTACATACCTAAACCATATAGAAAACAAGTATTTGACAATGTACACAACATCAGTCATCCCGGTACACGCACGACTCGCAAACTCATTACTCAAAAATATTTCTGGCCATCAATGAACGCAGACATCGGTTGCTGGACTCGAACCTGTATACTTTGCCAGAAAAGCAAGATACAACGACATACGCACTCGAACGTCGGATCTTTCCCGCCAACCGAGCGATTCCAACACCTACACATTGATATCGTCGGACCACTACCTACAACACCTCAAGGTCACAGGTACTTAGTAACGATGATCGACCGACTAATTAGGTGGCCCGAAGCAATACCTACCGACGAAATATCAGCTGTTAGAATCGCCGATATTGTGTACCAACACTGGATCGCCCGATTTGGATGCCCGACTACCATCACAAGTGATCAAGGTCGTCAGTTCGAGAGTCAACTATTTCAAAACCTAACTAAACTAATGGGAATCAAGAAAAATCGTACTACACCATATCATCCACAAAGCAACGGCATAATTGAACGTTGGCATCGAACACTCAAGACTGCATTACGCGCCAAACTCGCGAGCGCAAGTACATGGACCGACGTACTACCTACTGTACTACTAGGACTTCGAGCCGCGCTACACTCAGACACAGGTGTGAGTGCCGCCGAACTTACCTACGGCTACAATCTACGTCTACCTGGCGAATTTTTCACTACAAGTACCACCTGCACACCTGCTACTTTGGATTATACCTACGTTGACAACCTACGTAATATAATTCAACAAAACAAACCGCAAGTACCTACGAAGCATCACAGCAGCAATAAAAGCGTATTCGTGCATCAAGACCTACTCACGTGCAGCCACGTATTCATAAGAACAGATGCAGTAAAAAAACCACTTCAATCACCATACGAAGGACCCTACAGAGTGTTACAACGTACTGAGAAGGTATACACAGTACAATTACCCGAGCGTCAAGCAAATATATCAATCGACCGATTGAAGCCTGCATTTATACTCACCGAAGACATTCAAGATACTTTACCTCCAACCTCCAGTACAGTTACCTTCACATTACCTCAACCCAGCGTTACCAAGCAATTACCATTACCTTCAACCACCATTACCGAGAAAACCAGCAAGATTACCAAGAAAACACATGTACCGCAACCAACAGCGACGTCACATCCCGGCGATAAGAAAACTCGCTCGGGCCGTGTCGTCAAACTGCCGGTACGCTTCGCTTGAGGGGGAGTACTGTAGCCACACTAGCCATAGCACAAGCTACAAGGATTTAGACCATCGGTTAACAGAAACCAAGAAGCAGACAGCTCTGAAAAGAGCTATATTATTCAACGTTTTTGACCACCTCTGTTAACACAGACAGCTCTGAGAAGAGCTATTTTATTTCACGTTTTTGATATGCTCTGTTAACACAGAAAGCTCTGAAAAGAGCTATTTTGCTGAACGTTTTTGACCCTCTGTCTACAAGAGACGAAGTAACTCGCCGACGCCGCTGCCAGTATCACGCGCCGACACGGCGCACGGCGTTTACATCTTCACAGCTCGACGGTCGCAGGAGGAAAGGACAGAGGCACGCGTTACGCAATATTTATAGCGGCGCGAAACTCAGCGCGCGGCGCTGCGGAGGCGCGTCCTCTTTGCACGGACCTCTCAACTCATCGACTATCTCGCTCTTTTATCGGCTATCCTTTTCTTTCCATTGTTCACGTTGTAAATAAAGTTCTGTCCTAAATAGTGTAACGCTATTGGCTATAATTTAGGCGATGTTATTGGTGTACAAATTTCTAAATTTTATTTATTTTTAATTTAATAGTTTTAATTGGTTAATGTACAGAATTAGTTGTAAGTAGCACTAGTACCAATTTTTGTATAAAAACAACCACCTCCGGCTAATAAATACATTCGTTCTACGACAACAAGTTGTTTCACTAATAACAACCGATCTCCAAAGTGGTGACCCCGAGCAAGAACAGCAAGAAGAACAAATCCCTGCTGGAAGAACGAATCCCTGCTGGAAGAAAATTAATTATTATCCAACATCAAGATGGCAAATCCCTGCCCGACGGAAGACCTAACCCACACCGTAGCGAAGACGGAAACAGCTGGCATATCCCTCACAATGCGCATTCCACCATTCTGGCGTGACCGACCACGTCTATGGTTCATTAGCTTCGAAGCAGCTACCAACGACATGAAGAAGGGACAGGCTCAGCTCGCCCAGATGGTCATCGCACAGCTCGAACGTCAAGACATCGAGCAAATCATGGACCTCTTATACAACCCGCCGGAGACGAATCAATACGACGCAATCAAGGAACGTCTCATATCTGCCTATGAAGAGTCCGACAGCCGACAGTTCCAGAAACTACTGTCCGAGATGGAACTCGGCGATCAGAAGCCTACGCAGCTACTCCGCCGCATGCGTAACCTAGCCAGAGACAAGGTCCCTGACTCCACGTTACGACTCATGTGGACCAACCACTTACCATCACACATCAGATCCGTCCTGGCCGTCAGCGAATCATTTAGCACAAAAACTGAGCTGGAAGAGCTCGCTCTCCTCGCTGAATTTTTGTCCGGTTAAGTAGTCAACAGCCTTAGCGTGCTGAACTACGAGTGGTCCTAATCTAAAAAAAAAAAAAAAACTAATAAATACATTCGTTCTACGACAACAAGTTGTTTCACTAATAACAACCGATCTCCAAAAATGTAAGCTTATCAAGTACTGTGTGAGTTGAGATTAGATTTTTTTTTATCTATTCATTAACCAGTTCACCAATTAGACCTACGACAAAGTCTTAGGATCGTAGGAATCCGAAAAGATTACCTTCACTAATTATGTCTATGCACACCACCCAGTTTTTAATAATCCTGTTATTAAAGAGTGGATATAACTGACTCAACTTCGTCATACGTTTTTGTTTTGAGCCAGTCCATTACAGCTTTTTTACAGTCCCAAAGTTTCATGGGATAGATTCGTAGTTTTTTGTTCAGCAAGTTGTATAAATAAGAAGATTGCCTCGGGTATTGTCTTTTAGCAAAGGCAGATCTCACCCTAACAGTTGGGGCGACCAAATGGTCTCTTCTGTTTTTTGGCTTACAATAGTCGTATGGGAGAGTTATGTGTTTTTTCAGTATGAGTCGGAGTAAGTAAAGTTTTCTAACAGATAAAAGATCAGCTGATAAATAAAGGGCATGCGTAGGGTATCTGTAGGGTTTAAAGAACATAACCTTAAGTAAGGCTCTTTGAGTCCTCTCAAGTTCCAAAAATTTCATTTTCGTTGTGCCTCCCCAGCAAGGCAAACAATACATGAGGATAGACTGAGCTAAAGATATATAAACTTGCTTCAGGAGTTGCCTCGAAGTCACATGTCGCAATGTTTTGAACAACCATATAAGTTTCCTAACTCTATTCATAATAAGTTCGGTGTGCATGTACCAAGATAAGCGCTGATCAATCATGATGCCAAGATATTTGGTGTGCTGCAGCCTGTCTATTGGTAGACAGGAACAGTCTAGTGCTGGGAAGTTTTGGCAAATATGGGCTTTTATTTGGAAATCTTGAGGCGGTTGCGAATTATTATACTTAGTAAAGCAGATGTAGTTTTACATTTAGAAGCGTTTAGCGTTAGGAGGCTATGGTTTAGCCATGGTGCTATCTTCGCAAGACCATTTTCTGCCAACCCACGAACCTCATCCCAAGTCTTCGCAGTGAAGACAATGGCAGTGTCGTCAGCATAAGAGAAAATATGCCCTCCCTCAATCTTCATGTTACAGAGGCTATTGATGTAGATAAGGAACAAGGTCGGTCCGAGGACACTGCCCTGTGGAACGCCGAAGGTTACCGATGCCTCCGAACTAGAATACGAAGTGATTTTGACCTTATGTTTGCGATTGCTGAGGTAAGATGTAAACAGTTCAAGGGCATGTCCCCTTACACCTATGTGTTCAAGCCTCTGCAATAGAAGAGGCGTAGACACAGTGTCAAAAGCTTTCCTGAGATCAAGAAAAACCGCCAGACACCTGTCTCCCCGATCCACACCCTCCACCAAAACAGATGTTAGTGATAAAACTGCATCCTCAGTAGACCTTCCCTGCCTGAACCCGTACTGAGAGGGTGAAAGTATTTTATATTTGTTTAAGAACTTCATCAGACGTGAGTGAGAAGATGAGATAATCTTTTCAAAGATTTTCGAAATGCACGGTAGCACTAAAATTGGCCTATAATTAGATGGGTCGGTTCTTTCGCCAGACTTGTATACTGGTGTTATTAGTGCAATTTTTAGAGCATCCGGGAAGATTCCCTGCCTGAAGCATTTGTTAATTAGGTGGGTCAAAATTGGTACAATTTGTATGTGTGCGGCTTTTATAAAGTTGACATGTATCTTGTCCCAACCAGGGGCACTGTCTGATTTCAGGCTCATTAAAGTCGCTCGAATTTCGTCGTGGTCTGTATCAAGAAGAACAAAAGATGTCAAAAGACTGTTAGAGGAAAATGAGTCAGTGTTATAACGTGTTGTGGTTGAAGATTGAGAGGTGATGATGCTTTCAGCAAGCAATTTGCCTATATTACAGAAATATTCGTTGATCTTTTCTACAGAGTTTTGTGGATCAGGGAGACTATGTAGTAGTTCCGAGTTATTGTCTTTTTTAGGTTTGCGCATGTTTTTTTAGGATTGTTAGATGCTTTAGTAAGTTGGTCTCTCTCATACTTACGTTTCTGTTTTCGAATGATAGTACAACAGTAGTTTCGATATCTCTTGTATGTGATTTTCAACACTTCATTATATGGGTCAAGCCTAAGTCTCTTTTGCATGTGATTTCTATTATAAATGCAGCGCAATAAACCAACGGTCATCCATGGTTTTAGGGTTCTATTTTTCAAAGGTATGCTCATAGTAGTTGTACTGAGTTCGACACAATTTTGTAGTATTTCGATTAAGTTATATGTAATAGTGTTAGGGTTGTCAAGTTTCAATAAGTCCGTTAAGTTGTTAACTGTAAGGTGTTCTAACCCAACCTCCAAATTAAAAACTTTCCTTATTTTCTGTTGCCTAATTAAGGTTTTTTGACAAGTGATTTTTAAGAAAGTCATGAAATGATCCGTTATTGTAGTATGAATAATTGCAACAGTTGGAGTTTGGCTACCTGGTTTCAGTTTTATTATAAAGTGATCAAGATAGGTCTTCTCACGAGTGGGAAGCAGGTGACCGGGAAGTAGGCCATGCATTGCTAACATATTGAGATAGCTATGTCTGTTTGAACGCTCGCACGACTGCTCATTATCATTATATATTAAGTTAATATTTATATCTCCAGTTATTATTATGGTTTATTAAATTATTTGCCTTATTCATGGACGCATGGTTTAAAATATATATATAATGGTATATGGACCTTTTGGTCATATATCAAGCACGGCTCCAATTCAGCAATTAACTTGTCATCTTTATATTGTATAACTTATTTCAAAAGTCCATATTAAAAAAGCTGTAAGCGCGCCGCCCATGCGCCGTCGGCACGCTGTCAACCTCTCTGTAAAACGTCGTGCCGGAGCTGTGCTCTTTAGGTGTGCGATGACCTTTAATCCGTTTAGCACGTGACTGTCCTAATGCTATTTTGCTCTAAGATTTTCCACGTTCAAATTATTATTCTATCTGGCTTGTAGGTGTAGTCCTGTAATAAAATAAAATTGATAGTGACGTCACAGCCACTAGGAATCTAAAATTAAAACTAAATAAATGAATCTTTTTTGGATATAAACGACTATTATAGACTATTTGAGTTTTTTTTTATTCTTGATAGGTTGACGTTTCCATGCTTCCATCTCGCCTGGTGGTAAGCGATGATGTGCCGACGATGGAGCACGCCAAATTATAAGCAACCTATTCACTCGGGATTTAAAGACGCCCAAGTCATCGGTCACATAGCATAAATATTGTAGACAAATTTTTTGTGGTCTGGACGTCTGGAGTTAATTTTAAAAAAGTTTTATTGTTTTGTTGTAATGAACGCATTTCTTTGTCTTATGGGTTTTTAGGTTTTTAGTGTCAATTCAATTGTTAATGTCACTTATATGACACATGACATGTTTTGAGGTTATACAGCACTTGAAATGTCACAATTTATACCCTAAGGTAGGTATAGTATGTTCTGTGATTTATACACAGCACAGCAAAGCAAAGAATATAATAAGTATAGGGGCAGCACAGTTTTGATTGTATTTGTGAAATAAAAGCAATTTTGTACTGAAAATGGTGGTCTTGAATGCATTTGAAGATATTATAGCAGAATTACAAGAGATAGACAAGCTTAGTTTACCGGGATTCAAACAAAGTCCTTTGAAGGTTTGCTATAATAGTGATAACGTAAGTTTACTCTTTATATTGTATTTTTTATTACTGTAAAAATTTTTATTTGTAGTTTTAAAAGGCTTCATGCACATATTAATGTAGTATGTACAAGGAGGGCTTAATGCAATGGGCATTCTCTTCCAGCCAGACCATTGTAAAATGTACCTACACAAGAAAATCTTATGATCCAATGGAATTATGTATCTATTACAGAGTACTGAAACCTCATATGATGGATTGGGGCCTCCTTTACCGTTTGCCACCAGTAGGATATTCGACGCTGATATATTAACGTGGAAACGACTTACTGCTTCAAACGGAGACTGTAAGGCAGTTTATGAAATAACCCTCGATGTTGAAGTATGTATAACTTTGAAGTTCTTAATTTAAAAATTATATTGTATATTAAATTTTATTCTAGGTATTATGCCTATATATGTACAATCTCATATTTTTATTTTAACTTTAGTTTTTAGTTATACATATTATAAGCAAATAGCTGCATTTTTAAATTTTTTGTTCCCATTCAAAAGTTCCTTTCTGGTCTAATTGAGATAAAACATTTTGACAATAATCAAAACTATTGTCATGATTTAATATCATAATTTGCATTCCAGTTTCTATCCTAAGTTATGTGTGGTTACAATATTGAGAATGAAATATTGTAACCACACATAACTCTCTCTTAAATTATCATCACACCACAAACTCCATTTTGTTACACAGTCTATCATCTATTCTGATTATCATAATAATTAAGTATAAAACATCAATTCCAGGACAGCAAATTCACATTTAAAGCTGGTGATACAATAGGTATTATACCTCAGAATGATGATTCAGACATTGATTTCATTGTGAGTCATCTGAATTTAGCCTCTACTGTAGATCTACCCGTGTCTATCACCGTGGATTCTAGTACAAAGGGAAATAAGCTTCCGATACACATTCCTGCCAAGTCTACATTGAGACATGTATTGAAATACTGCGTGGAATTAAGGAGTCTATTGAAAAAGGTATGGCTTTATATCTACTATTATTTTGATTATTAGATTAATTGACTTTTGTTTCTTGTTTAACTGAACAATACCCAAGCGGTCATTGGTGAGCGCTCTCCACTAACTCCATTATAGACCTTCCTACGTTTAGGGACTACTTTTGTATAAACAAATTTTGGGGATTTTGATTGAGTTTAACTTATAAGTTGACATACTAGTTTAAAGAAATTATATCATATAAAAATTATTTATTAATAAATGAGACAATACAAATTTTGAATAAGGGGTCTGTCCTAATTAGTTAAACATGATATAAAAATCCCTTCAACCTGCAGTCCTTAATAAAGTCATTATGGTATATTATTTTTAAGTAATAAAAACACATGTTCTGTTTCAGGCTTTCCTTTTATCTCTATCCAAATACACTGAGGATGACAAAGAAAGAAAGATACTTGAATATTTATGCAGTAAGGAGGGCACTGCAGCATATTCTACCCATGTTCTAAGCAAAACTCTATGTATAATAGACATATTTAGTATATTCAAAACTTGTAAACCTCCTATAGAGGTTTTACTTGGTAATCTACCCAGATTACTGCCAAGACCTTATTCAATTGTTAACAGTGGTTTAAAAAATAATCATGTCATACAAATTTGCTTCTCTGTGATGACAAACAACAACCGAAAAGGACTCACAACTGGGTGGTTAGAAAGACTATTATTGAATGAAGAAATCACACTAGAAAATGGATTAAAGAATATGAGTATTTCTGAAGAATCTCAGAATAAACAGAAAGTGTCCATATACCTTCGGAAAAATTTCAGTATGTTTTGTTTACCCGAGAGTTTAGAGAAACCACTGATATTAATTGGGCCTGGCACTGGAGTGTCACCTTTTATTGGGTTCTTGGAGGAAAGAAAATTATTAAAAGAAAGCAATCAAGATGTGAAGTTTGGTGATGTTTACTTATATTTTGGATGCAGAAATCCAAAACTAGATTTCATTTATGAAGAAGAATTGAAGGATTTTTTGGCAAAAGGCACATTGACTAAGCTTTTTACAGCGTTTTCTAGAGTTGATTCTGAAAATAAGTACATTCAGGTATGTATCAATTACGACATCTGTTTTTGTAAAATTCTAAAAGTAAAAATATAAGAAATAAAAAATAATCGTAATTAGCTTATTTACCTATATTGTATGGTAATTTGTAAAAACTGTCAAAAACCAAACGGTCACCAGTGACCGCAACCTATTGTTCTATAATTGTGTCTATAATGACGGTACTTGACGAGTTAAGTGTGGGAGAGCCATGCTTCGGCACGAATGGGCCGGCTCGACCGGAGTGATACCACGGCCTCACAGAAAACCGACGTGAAGCAACGCTTGCGTTGTGTTTTGTCGTGTGAGTGAGGTTACCGGAGGCCCAATTACCCTCCCCTCCCCAATCTCCCCAATCCCTGAATCCCCAACGATCCTCAAACTTCAAATCCCCAAATGACCGGTAACGCACTTGTAACGCCTCTGGTGTTCCAGGTGTCCATGGGCGACGCCGATTGCTTACCATCAGGTGATCCGTCTGCTCGTTTACCGGCTTGCCATAAAAAAGGTTAATTAATTGTAATTCAATATTATCTTTATTTTCTAGGATGCTTTAACAGAAAGTGGGAAGGAAGTCGTCCAACTCATCAAGGAAGGTGCACATGTCTACGTTAGTGGAGATTTAAATACGATGGCTGTGGAAGTCAAGGAGATATTAGTGAACTGTTTAGTCGAACATGGAGACATGACCTCAGAAGAAGCTATGGCTAAGATATCTCATATGCAGAAACATTACCAATATGTAGTTGATGCATGGAGTTAATATTTAATTACAGCTATTAGTTAGCTCAATGGCATAATATATTTATTTTTGTTGTATGTTACGATTTTATTCCAAGTTGATTAAATATTTTATTTATATTATATCTAGTTTTTTAGTTGTTTCTATATTTAACGTCAATTCGTTGTTGACCAATATAACTATTGATTGTATTATTGTAAAAAAGTGCTATGGGTTAGATAAATTAAAGTCAAAAGATATTTTAGAAAAATAATTTAATAGGCAAATTATATTAATAAAATGTTCAAAAAAGTGTCCTTTGTGTATATAAACTTACAATAATAGCGTAGCGTCAATACATAGTGCTGTAGTATATGAGACGAGTCTTGCGTTACTGACAGTTAGCGGGCACAATGTCGGGACTCGAAGGCGACAGCTCGGCCGCCAGTCACCAATGATCTCGATTTACTAAGTACCTCGACGTTGATTACATAAGTGGACGATCTTTTATACGTAGGTAGTATTGCCACCGTACTGCATTGTACTTTCTGTGTACAAAATTCCCACAATTACCTCCATACAAATTGTAATTTTATATGATTCATCAAAGTAACGCGACTACATCGTCATATAGAACAGCATGCACACGATTCTTCGTTGTGTCGATGAAATGCTTAAATTCTAGTCCGTAAAAGTACATCTAAACTATAGTACGAAGCAGGCACTCATGGCAGAGATTAATATAAAACTGATGTCTCCCATAAGCTACGACGGATCGAGTGTATGTGAACTTATTAACAAACATAAGATACTGACATAATACTAAAACAATCTCAAAATACATTTTGTCCTTTTGAAGAGTAATTACAGTATATTGCACCGTTTGAAATGTATGAAAACGAAGATGATAGTGAAGTATCAATGAACATGATCCAAAGTAATAATATCACTCGGCGAGTTGAAGCTGTTATATTGCCTATTATTCATATACACGCTAATATTCTTATGAGTATAACTCAAAGGTGTATTGAAGGTTCAAGAGAGATAAAAAAACTCACGTAAACTGTTGAGTATGGCAACACTGATTGACGAATAAACACATTATGAGAAAGATAGCATAAAACAATTGAACACCATAACAGTTAGTAAACGAATTATCCTACAATACACCACATAGAAGTAGCACAACATATTTGCAATACACATAATAATAGCGCTAAACATTTCCTTATTTACCATGACCAGACTATTTTTTAAATTCGCATAGCAACATATGCTGTACCTTTAACAAAATAAAGTTAATTTTTATAATACATAAAACATCGTCAAATTCCCGAAGTTTGAGCACAAGTACGTTTACTGAAATAATTTGTTTGAAAATTATTCCAGTGTCTAATGGAGGCAATGTCCCTGTTACAGTACAATGAGGAATATAAATATAAACGAGTGTTCGATGCGTGAATATATTTTATATGTTAGTTGACACGCCGCCACGGAGTACTGTCCTATTGTGCTCTCATCAGTACCTATTTATCTCTAAAGGCTGGCTAAAAGGCTATCTGGCTAATACTATTCTCAAAATGCAGTACTGTAAAACAGTCTTAATTTTTTGTCGTTAGTTTTATATTAAAGTAGAATATAGAATACTTTTCCACGGAATACATTTTCATAAGAAGTACGAGAATGCTGCAGGAATGTGACACCGCGTCCTAAACTGTTGCATTTGGTTGAACCGGTAAAATATAAATTACAAAAATAACATTGCAAATGATTACGACTAGCTAAAAAGTTATTTCGTATGTACATTTTTGGTAATAGCCTAACTGTGCATCAATCACTTATTTTATCAAAAAGTACCTTACAAACAAAACGTATTTGTGTGGCCACCGTAACCTGATTGCACTCTATTGTTAACTATAAAAACCTTAAATATATTTTGTAGTTTATAAAAATACATATTACTTTTCATGGCTCTGTTATGTCCCATAGGGGCCAGAGAGTCAAGAATGACATCTCTTCATAAAACTGCACGATTTCCAAAAACTAATTCAAATACGTTCAAAATGTTACCAAAAACTGTTTCCTTACAATAGAAAAATACTTAATTTGGACAGACTACATTCTTATTAAGTAACTAAATCCTAAGCAGATTAGCCTAAAACTTGTAAAATCAATTTATATTGGATAATTATGGCATTTTCTTGTACAAAAATTAAAGATTTCATACGTAACCCTCGAACATTTCATTAGGGGAACACTTTAGTGTGATGTGTGAATATCTATATCAGTTGGAGATACGGTATCTATACGAGTCTAAAGATAAGACAAAAGCTATACGCGCTTAGTGCTGTCGAAATTAATATCTTGCGATTTTATTCTAAATGCGTACAACGAAAAATGTGTAGCTCTATCTAGGAATAAACTATGCTAATACAGAATGCTTCTTTTTTAATTAAACATTGTTGAAATGCCGCGTACCTACTGGCGTATATTGTCCATTAGTCGTAACCTTGTAAATACTATGCAAAACTTGGCACTTCATTACAGTCATTTCATTACATTCATAAAGAGCATACAAATTGTAAAAGGCTATAAAAGTGACATACACGTAAAAATGAAGAAGGAATGAAACAGTTACCAGTCTCAGTCGTGGTTCTTGCGGTGGACGTTGTGCGCGGCCTTGATGAGGGGCGTCAGTGTCCTCAGTTCCATGGCACAATCAAGGAACGGATGCCTTAGGAGTTCGTCCGCCGCGGCTCGTAAATCTACATCCACTTGTAAACATTTATCTAGGAAGTCCTGGAAGTGTGGTGTTAACTTTTCCCACCTAGGGATTTTCGGCCGCCCTACTGCAGCGATTAGATATAAAGCACGCAACGGAGACTCTTTCATGTAAGGTGGCTCGCCTTCAATCATTTCGATCCCCATAATACCTAACGACCACACATCAACCTTTTTACCATATTGCTTCCTGGTGACGACTTCAGGTGCCATCCAGTAAGGCGTGCCGACCATAGTTTGTCGTTTCTCATCGCCTACTATGTTGGCGCAGAATCCAAAGTCTGTAACTTTGACAGTGCCGTCCATACCGAGCAGGACATTGTCAGACTTAATATCCCTGTGTATTGTGCCTTTGGAGTGCAGGAAGGCAATGGCCTGAAGGGTTTCACGACACACGGCAGCTATCTGGCCTTCCTTCATGACGACTTCAGTGACGACGTAGTTGAGGGAGCCTCCGTCGAGCAGTTCCATAGCGACCCACAGGTGATCGTAACTGAGGAACGCGTCCAGGAAATTGACCAGATTCTTGTGGTTGAATCCCTTCAACACGTTTATTTCATTGAGTATTAGTTCCTTCTTGCTTTGCTTGGTGAGGTCGATGTCCTTGATGGCAACTTTAGAGTTGTCCTTACTGTCTATCGCGACGAACACCACACCTGTCAAAAACATTGTACCACTTAGTTAATTAGAAGGAAATGCAATAGCTTGCTGAGTGCGCGAGGGGTGTCTGTGAGGTGCGGCTCCTGCTTCCAGCTTTTATGGCTAATTTGAACTTTACATTTTGTAATTCTACTTTTAGTAATGTGTTGAATTGTTTATGGTTTACTTACTATAGGGTAATCACTACATAGTATAAAACAAAGTCGCTATCTGCCGTCTGTCCCTATGTATGCTTAGATCTTTAAAACTACGTAACGATTTTGATGCGGTTTTTTTAAATAGATAGAGGGATTCTTAAGGAAGGTTTATATGTATAAAACATGCATAGCCGTAGTACAAAAAAACCGTGCGAAGCCGGGGCGGTCGCTAATGATGAAATAAATACTCGTTGTGATGATAACTACCATTTCATTAATTGACTAGTAAATAAATAAAAAATTATATGATAAATTATGTTCTCTACATAATAGGAAAGATTGAATATGATAATTTTCCAATATAATGCAAAGTATTTACAACTCTTAATGTTAAGTTTTGGAACAGAAAACTACAATATAAATAAACATAATTTAGTCATTCAAACGATATTGTACTTAATCAATTCAGAAAGTAGTCAACTGATAAGATTGTAAAATTCTTGGTTGTTATGTAAAGATTTTGTGTGACATTCAATGTCACATCATAATCACAGTTAAGATCATGGAAGGCTGGTAATACCTGATGGGCATGTTCTTTTCGTTTTTATATAGCACATAAGAATTTGGACTATGTTCGAGAAAATTCTAGAAGAGCAAAATATGTAAACATTTTTGTCTATAAACAGTTATCAGATAATTCAAACAATAGTCTTTTATCAATCACCAGATTACCACTGTGTTGACTGATGAAATATATTCCACATCATCCTTTCAGGTTTAATTCCTATTAGTTTTTTATATATGTAATAGTTCTATATACTTATTTGAAATCTGCGGGTAGTGTCTAACTAACTACTCATAATTTTTATGTATTTGGTTTTGATAAATTACTGACTAAAATTCTCATCATTAATATGTTTTTGTGAGTTCAAATACCTTTCGTACTAAAAAAAGCTCTTGTAGTTCGAATGAATGACACAAGTTAAAAGGAAGTATGCAAAAGGAGTAAAAATTATAAAATTATTTTTAGTAAAAAATTTAGGTTGCTCATAGCTTATTTATTATTACCTCACTATAAGTAACGATAACAAGTACCTATATAATGTGGTATGATGCAAACATAATGGGAATTTAATTAAAACATTAATCAGCATTTTTGATCCAATTCAAGAACACCAACAACTATTGACATAGAGGACGCCAGTAAGCAGTTTATTTATCATAATAATATTGTCACTCACAAATAATTTTGATCAAAGGTAAGACAGAATTAGGTATGTTAGTGTTAAATAAGCAATTTTGAGGAAAAAGTTAAATATAATTATTTGAAAGATACACTCTGCAGTACCTACATATGAGAAGACAGGATAGTCATACCTCAAAGAGTGTGCTACATTTAAATATGGAATGAGAGGAAAAAAAGGCAAAAAAGTAAAGTAAAAATGGACAGATTGTGTTAAGAAAGATATGAAAGGAGTTTGTAACAGGGGAATTGAAAAAGGGAGACCTAAAGCAATTTTGGATTGTCAAACATTTCAGATATTAAACAGAAGTACTGTTGGTAGCAGACAAATACCAGGACCTCATCTGCTAGGCTCCTACGGTAAGAATACTATACTAACTATACAGGGCCATCTTAAGAGTTTGCTGGTGTCCTTGGCTTAGACACAATAATTCAAGAGCCTTTTGGAACATCTATTTTTTTTAACATTGCTCAACACTTGGATTTTCTCCTCCAGTGTGTATCGTGGGTGCAAACACACCCACGATACACACTAAACAGAAACATACAATAACTATTACATACACATGACACCCAGACTCAAAAGAACAATTTGTGGATCACACAAAAATTTCTTCCATGCGGGTAAAGAACCTACTACATATTAAGTTGCGAGGCAGCCAGATGCCACTCAATATGTAGCAGGTTTGTATCATATGTGTAGAAATTGTCGGTTCTCAGGGGCCCCCTGAATATGGGGGCCCTGGGTATGGGCCCCGAGTGCGCTTATGGTTAAGACGGTACTGTAATTATAAAAATAAACCTTGTATATAAATGAATTAATAGACCTTGGGGTGTGACCAATGCAGTGTGCACATGTCTGCAATCTCTTTGTTTTGTAATAAGTTTTGTAATAACCGATCATTATGAAATATATATTGAGGTATAAACACTATTAGTTACTTCATTCATAAATTGTCACTTTATTTTCATTGAAGACTTTATTGAAATACCTAATTTTTTTATTGAATTAGGTAGTCAGAAATTACTTTATACCTCGTGTGTTCATAAGTTTTGAGACAAACTTTTTGCTTATAAAAATAAAATAAAAATTACTGGCTGCTGTATATTTCTTTTTCTAATTTTGAATTTGGAATGTTAACTTTTAATATCTATGATTTCGGATTATTTTATTTAAATTTACTCGTAATGGAGGGAACAAAAGAATTACGTGCGACCGTCATTTCATTATTTAAGGTGGGAAGAAAACCTATGGACATTTTCCGAGAACTGAAAAGTTTTGGTGTGAGCCGTAACTTCGTGTATTACACTATTAAACGATACCAGGAGACACGTTCTTTACTACTACTTTCATTTTGAATAATAATTATATTTAATTTTTATTTACTATCTACTTAATGTTTGTTATTGTTTTTATAAAAATATGTTTTTTATTTAAAAAGATATGCAACTTTTAATTTGTCTCAAAAATTATGAACACACGAGGTATATAATTATATGCAGATTGCAGGTAAGAAGTTATTACAGATACAACATCAAAAGATTCGGCTTTCGTTAGTTTTGGATAACAGCTGTGTAGCACTGAATCTATTTTTATTTTCTTACCTGCATACCAAATTCTATTGCTAACTGTATAATTTCATGGTAATAGTTTATAATAGAATGTATTAAGCAGTGTTATTGTATATAAGCTTGTTTGTTGTTGATGTGTCAAAATCTAAATCTCCTCAATTTTGTCACTTATTCTCGGTTCAATTAACAGATTAGTGTCAATTGGTCACTGAATGCTAGCTGTATGCTTAATGCTCTTAACCTCGTTTGTGATCAGAAGGCAGTGTTAATAAGATATATTGTGCTGCTTGATACATTTATATTTAACTATAATAGTTTAGTCCATAATGCCAATCATAATTAAGCATGATTACAGCAAAAACAAGGTATATTAAGTTTATTTACCTCTAATTTTGGCATAAATTAATCTAATGGTTCTTTTAAATCTGGTAAATCTGAAATCTGGTAATGTCACCAATGTCTTTACTGTGTAACTCACCTGATGCACCAGCCCCAAGCTGCTTTATCCTCTCAAACCGCACATAAGGATCGTCCTTGTTGCATATCTTACGCAGTTCTTCATATATTTCTTCATCAGTCAGTGTAGCATATCTCAGCTCCTTCTTTCGCAGTATGGGACTTTCCTCAGGGTCATTACCAATCAGACTTAAATCTTCCACCACAGCTGTCAAGTCCATCATTGCATCTTTTTTCTTCATGCCGGTTTTGATGGGTGCAGCGGGCATGGTTTGTCTCTGCGAGTATATGTCATTGATGCCAACCTCCTCCTCGCTACTTTGACCTATTGACAGGTCTGAATCCTGACTCTGGTTTTTCTGATTCTTATGAACTAGCAACTCCTCTATTTCTTTATTTTCTTCAGTGATTGCCTCGTCAGTGAGGAATGGCTTGAACGGCTCGTCAGGTGCTTTCTCTTTTTTGATTGTGTACATATGGAACTTGACAGCCTGGATGGCCGCATCTGGGTTCTCATTTTGTTCGGCTGGTGTAATCTGTGTGTTTAACAATCGCAACCAAGACGTTGGTAGTCCTTCCAACATACCAGTTTCCGAGTTCTTACTAACATGAATATGTTGTTTCACGTCTGTAGGCATACCGATGTCAGTCACTCGCTCTTCTCTCTCTCTGGGAGTCTTTTTTGAGAAGAGTTTCCCAAACACACCACGGCTCGATCGCCCACTCATTTTGATTGATAACTGATTGTCTATTAACAATTAAGCCATATCACTGTTACGTATTTCAAACACAAAATCTGCATTGCTTGTAAGACTCTTATTAGCAAAGGCGGAATTTGGATTTAGCTATGATAGGAGTGGCTTTAACACGGACGGATCCTTGGGACGGCGGCCACTTTATCATCTGTCAAATGTCGTGAAGAAAAATGGAGAGAAAATATAATGTACGTTTATTTTTACGATTGTCGACGAAGAGTAAAGCTGGATTATATAAAGAAAAGATTTTTAATGGCTTAGAATAAAATACTAAATTATAAATTATATTTTATTAGTATATAATAAATATTCTACAACGTTTAAATGAATTATAATATTAAACCGACACAAAAAATCCACGATTCACTTTTGCTGTTATTGCGTGGCAAGGAACGTGGTGTTCGTACGTCTATACATTTGTAGGCCTGGCGTATCGCTGCTGATAAATAGGAATTTTGGATGATTCATTGTCCATCCGTAAGGCGTGAGGGCCGAGTAGTAATATTGAATCTTTTGCACACATTTGAATATAGAGCGATAACAATACATTTATAGATAATGCTTGATATTTGATAATGTTTAGAAGAGGAAAATGAAATAGGTTACTGGACGGTTTGCGCCGATATTAATTAAAGTCTATTAGGGATTTTTTGGCCCTCAGATTGGACGGATTTTAAATAATATAATTGTTTTGTAGTAAACCTTAGGGCCTGTTCCACAATACCCGAATAATCGCTATGTACCAAGAGAAGGCCCTAAGAAACAGACCTTGTAGTATCTCTCATTTATGTAAATAATATAGTACCTACCTACTGCCTACCTATACAATTAAGGTACTCTGGGGTCAAGAAAACACCAAGAATAACAGTTGTGATATTATATATCACAACTATTATTACATACATTGTGATAGTATACAGACAATCAGCCTAGGCTCCTATACTCTCGGGCTCGGGCTCGGGCTCGGGTCCTCAACTACCGCCTGACACATGTCCTTACCGGACATGGGAGCTTCGGGAGCTACCAGTGTCTGATAGGGCGAGAGGAAGTGCCCGGGTGTCATCACTGCGAGGACTGCCCTGAGGACACGGTGGAACACACAGTAGGGGAATGCCCTGCGTGGGCTGGGCACCGCCGTGCCCTCAGGGATGTGAGCAGTCATGCTAGCTAAGGAGGAGGCGGGGAGCCTGAAGCAGCGAAGCGCTGCTTCCTCACAATCCAGCCGTCGCGAGGGACACTCCAGGCGTCGGGGATCGCCGTACGATCTCCGGCCACCGTAAGCATGGGCCTGCACACGGCGATCATGGGTAGCTCGCCACCCGACTAGAACCAGACCCGAGCGTGTGTCGTCGCGCAGTCGCGGTTCGCGTGCGCCTCAAAGAGCCATCAGACCACCACAGATGGGGCATAATAGGGCTGATGCTGATACGGAGCCGCGGAGAACTTAACGGGTTACCAGGGCTCCGGCTGGAAATGCAGGAGTAGGAACGGGGTGGTTTTTAGTCAGTAAGAGTCGGACACTCCCTTCCGCCTCACCCAGGCGAGAGAAGTCATTCGATGATTTTCCCCCTTTAAAAAACCCTATACCTACCCTATTTAAATAGGTCTTACGGTCTTACTCCCCTGGCGGTTTATACCTGGCTGGGTGGGGTCTAATTAGGTACCGATTTTACAAGTGTGTTGTAATTTCATGCATAGGTTTCCCAGCTACAATAAACAAGACGGTTAAAATAAAGCGACACATTTTAATATCATAATTTTAATTATTCTTATGGAGCACTTAGCACTTAGTCTTAACAACACTTATAAATATAATCTTCTCTTCCATCTTGAATTTTCTTTTAATCAGGAAGATGGACTTTCCGGACTTTGTTCTTGTGTCTCATCACTTTCCGTTATTTTCAGGATCACGGTAACGGGAGCAATAGGATTTTCATTTTCTTTGATGGATGTAGAATGTGAGTTCTGGTTCAAAATTCTTGCCCAGGATTCTGGCAAACCTTCCAGACGGCCAGTTTCTTCGTTTTTTGTTACATGTATATGTTGTTTCATGTCTGTAGGCATACTGATGTCAACCGGCCTTAGTTTCTTTTTGAGAAACAATTTATGCCACAAACTTCCCATGTTCTTTGTAATAGTGATAGGTACTGCAGTTAGTATACACCCGTTTAATTATGTGGATATTGTTTGAGACATGTCACATAGCACAGTGATGAAAACACAAGGTTTAAATACTGATTGCACTTTGTTGCGCAAGTTACTATTTTTTTTTTGTTTTTATGTCTTGTATAATTGTAAGCCTCCGTCAACAATTTTAGTTGTTCATTATTTCCTGAAGAATACGAAGTTAGACTTTTTCCAATTTACGCATTCTTGCGGGAGTAATTAGCTAAATTATTTTTATCATAAAAGTCAATATAATTTATATTTATCTTTGTAGTACTAAATGTATAGATAAGTAAAGATTTTGAATGACGGGCTAGTCAAATCAACTGTGTTTGCAGCAAAATAATCAAGTAGGACCTAATTGAATCTAAATTATAAGTTACGTGAATTGGATCGTATATTTATTTATTGTGTGAGTGGTCCTGCAACTTACATTGCTACCTATTAGTTACGATATTATTAATACACAAAAGCATTTATAACTGACACATTTTCCTCGTTTGATTTTCAGGCAAATTACAATTTAATTATCGACTGGAAACATGTACCTACGTCGTAGGTACCTATCTACTTAGACCAGTTAATATGAATAGTAGTTCCATACATTTAAGTTTTTATAAACACCTTAATCACTAGTTTAGTGGCATTAGGGCATGCTTGTGTACAGGTGGACTAAATGACTTAAGAAGTGGGTAGACTGGGTAGGCATGAATCTTAGCAAAAAGTCTTGACACTGAAGGGTCAATGGCCAATGATAATTTCAATTTATTCTCGTCAACAAGTGTAGGCAGTAAACCGCTTGTATTCCACTAACTGGCCACTTGTATAAATGAAGGATTTTATGTGCTATAAAATGAGGAGCGATTGGAATAAATTCGCTATTTCCAAATATAGTTAAGGTACGCTGTATAAAATGATACACTTATAATATACGCCATTTACCAAATATCCGAAGAGGTAGAGGCAGAGGTGTTCCTACATAAAGTTGTTCGTGAATAGTTCAAGTCTCTTTCTCATTTAAAAAAGGCTTTAATTTGGATGCAAAACGAAAAGTCAAACTTCTTTATTAAGAACTAGCAGCCCGTCCCGGCTTCGCACGGGGTTGACAATTATTTATTTTTGGAAATTTGGATTGTTGTAGTGACATAACTACAATAGTTGGACATAATATGCTACCGCGGAGTTTTTGTAGACATTATGATGTTCTTCAATATTGCTGTACATTATTTTGTTCTATCGCTAATAGTTTCGGCAGCACATTGGACGAAAGACATTTTAAGACTCATTTTTCTACACCTTCGGTTACATTGTTCAAATTTTACCAAGGTTCCCTATTTTTTTTCAAAATGAAGTGTAGCTTATATCAAATTGGAAGAATGTAGCATTCTATTGGTGAAAGAATTTTTTAAATCGGCCCAGTGCTTTTTGAGCCTATTCATTACAAACATACAAAACTAGGTACAAATCTTTCCTCTTTATAATATTAGTATAGATAAGTGTAGGTGCAAATTATTTGAAAGGATCCTAATCCGAAAATATTCTTTAGTTAGCCGGATTTTTATTTAGGTTCAGGTTGAAGTAAGTAAATAATGTTTGTATTGCTTGCAGTGTACCTGTCTCACCTACCTGTATGCCCATTTTATCTGTTTTCTTATAGATCTGGGTAATATCGTCCATGAACACAGAAAGCACCTAATTGGTTTATCGTAACTTTCACGGAAGTATATCGTAAAAAATCTATATGCATTAATTATAACCGTGTTTTCATTGCTTTAAGGCACATTTTGCCCTGTTTTTAGTGAACTTAAAAGTTGGTCTTGTAACCCTTCAGCGTTTGTTTTTGATTTCCAGAGGGATTAGGGATGAGTTAGTGTTATTGTTTCGCTATAATTTTATCGATAGTTTTGGTTGTGTAAGAATTTTTTTGTTATTTAATATTTCGATTATGTTCATTATGCATGCATTGTCGATCATTATAACGTTTTTTTTTTAATTTTTTAAACGAATCAAAATAACAGGAATATTTTTTATTCATTACAGTGACTGTCCGGATGGCACAGTGACTAGCCAAGTCTGGTTAAGCCGCTTAAGCCTTAATGCTGATCTCAAAACTAACTGGAAAAAGGCAAGAAGGAAGAAATAAAGACATTATCTATATTCATTAGGACCTAAACAGTTTTATCTATTAAAAATCTATTTAGGATTTTGGATAGTTCAAATCAAAGCAGATAGAAGACATTATTTTGTCTCAGTAAAGTTTTTAGCTTCATAGACACGTGACTGTTTAATCTAGCTAACCTGCTGAAGCCCCAATTAAGCTAAGGAGTCTAAAATTAAATACCTGTGCTGTTATCTAAGGCTTCTAATTAGAACAGTTACATCACACTGCTACCAATGACATCTTGGTAGTTGTCCTAGAAAATACTTGTTTTTGTTTAGGCAGATTAATCAGCTTGGAGTTTAGATTATGAGTACAGATAATTTCTCCTACTATTCTTTTTTTTATGATGGTAAGCAATCGGCGCCACCCATGGATACCCGTAGCACCAAGGAGTTACAAGTGCGTTACCAGCCTTTTGGGAATTGGGAATTTTAGGATTGGAATCCTCCAGATTCGGGGATTCGGGAGACTAGGGAGGGGGTTCCGGTAACCTCATTTACACGACGAAACATAACGCAAGCGTTGTTTCACGTCGGTTTTCTATGAGGCCGTGGTATCACTCCGGTTGAGCCGGAAAATTCGTGAGTTATGTGTTACTTATGTTTTGTGATTTATGCAATAGGGTATAGTCTCCCGCCATGTATTGGGTACAGTTACCCACAGACAGTCAGTATATTACAGTTATATCACTGAGGCTTTAGAAAACAGTAAAATATCAATGATACTTCTTCTGGGCTTGATCTGAGGATCGAAGCCATTGCTCGACAGGCTGTGCTTCCAATTTATAGATGTTTGATGTGCGACTTTCGCACTTTCAATTACGTATGATTTGGGCCAGGTGTATCTACCTATGGAATCGGAACACCAATAATTTAATGGGTATTTATTATCACTAGGTTTGACGAAATTTTTGTTATGTGCATCATTTTGTGTAACATATCTATTTATGCATTTACTTCATGTAATAATGAAAAATAGTACTTACCTACAACCAGAAAATTAGATAGAAGTATAATAAAATCATAACATCTAATAAAGGTGACTGCAAATTGCGACCGCATGTTTCAATATAATGTAACAGATATTATTTTAACGTATCGAGTAACTGATACTGCGCTGTAATTGTGATTTATAAACTCGGTCATTATTGTGAGGACGCCTGCACACTGTATGCATTTAATGTATGAGCAATTTAAGATTATTTTTACAAAAAGTTATACCTCAAAATTGAAATTATTTTATTATCTTAGTGATCGTTTTATTGACAATCTGACGTGGGAACTTATTATCAACCATATGGCAAATGTTATTGGAGCAATGACCTTAGGCAGTTAACAAATCCGTGAAAGCCAGGATACTAATATTGATGTCATACCACTAAAATTAGCAACAGATTGTTATTAATGTATCATCCAAGTAATAATGCTATCCGACATGATCAGTAAAGAGATATGGATGATAACACAAATAGTTTTCAATGTGTCACTGGCAAACGATAAATTCGAAGGAATGCGAAAAAAATGCGATTTGAAAATGGAACACGTAATTTTCGAATTTAATTTAGGTAGGTATCGATAAAACGGACATCACTAGGAAAACATTGAAAACTTAAAAGTAAGTTTGTGTTTGTAAAGTTCAGTCAAAACTACAGGCGTGAACAGAGTCGGTATAGTAAACCATTCTTTCTCTGGCTGACGCTGAGTTATTTTTAGGTCAATAGCTTTTGAATTCGCTCATCGTTCGTAGTTGGACCAATGAAAATATACGGCGCTATGCGTGAGTGCGTCAAGAACTAGGAGTTAATTGATTTTCATCCGATCAAGCACGGATGTAATCGAGGTTTTTATTCTTTTTATGTTTGATTTATCTGTTTGCGAAGATATCTTGCCCACTTAGGATGTGTGTTTAGATAGGTACGTTGTTTTCAAAATCTTAATCGGTATTAAATTCCCGTTTGATTTCTACCAATGCAATGTTTGGCAGATTCGTACTAGTTTCAGTTTAGCGCTGATTTGTGTCTTTGGCAGTGGTTTTTTGATTTTGTACTTAGATTTCCTTGTAGTTAGACCTGTACAAATTAATTTGAATAAGGCGTCGCTGTTAAATTTTTGAAAATATAGCGCACTTTCTCGGTCGAAGTGTACCTATTGGCCTTATCTTTATCTCGCTGAAAATAAACACAGCAGAGAAAGACTGTTTATGTGATAACGGTGACAGATTATAATCTTGTAAAAGTTTAGTAAAGAATTTTTGTGTTTCTTGTATGTACAAAAACTGTTATGGTATGTGTTTATTGAGTGATATTAATGACCTTTTAAGAAGTGATTTGACATGAACAAAAAGAAGTAAAATACTGTGTACTATGTCCGTGTATTGTGTCCGTTTATTTGTGCAGATGTAACACGAAGCGTTTGAAGATTTTGTTGTCTATTTTGTTGAAATTGTCGTGAGTATTATTTTCTGTGTACCTAGTACCAACTTACTAGCTAAAGGATACTACATTAAGTATCTATTTAGGTACTTATATTCAGTAACAAGTTATCGGCTCGACTGGAGTGATACCACGGCCTCACAGAAAACCGACGTGAAACAACGCTTGCGTTGTGTTTCATCTTGTGAGTGGTGATCCAGTAATGTGTGAGGTTACTGGGGGCCCAATACCCCGAATCCCCAACAATCCTCAAATTCCTAATCCCAAAATGCCGGTAACGCACTTTTAACGCCTCTGGTGTTCCAGGTGTCCATATGGGCGACGCTGATTGCTTACCATCAGGTGATCCGTCTGATTGATTACCGGCTTATCCAATAAAAAACAACTAAGAAGTTACTTGCAGGAAAACCTTCAAATTAGAGTAAAGCAGTTTCTTCTTGACTACTGTTTTCAACAGTTTTTATAACAAATATTAACAACAGGAATCAATGCCTGAATTTTGTTATCTTTTTAAATGTATTGCTTGTTATTGTACCTATTGTACCTACTAACAAATTGTCAAACCATTTACAATTTCTAAACATTATGAAGCAACTCGAATACATAAATAGAACATTGAACGATTTAGAGCTGATTTTCCAACGAAAGATTTTTAATTGAGGTATTACTTTGAATATTCGACAATTCTTCCATCAATCAGAACGATGTTCATTTAATTTTTAAATAGAGAATCAAATTGACAAGACCGTTTTGTAGACTCGTTTTGCCAAAGAAAAAAAAGCATTTGACAGTTTTCAGTATGGAAGACTTTTTAAACTATTATTCGTCAGTTAAAATTCATCTGGCGTTGGAAAATAAGGGCCAGTGGTAAAAGTACCTACATATTTATGTATTTATCTACACAAAAGATGGGAATCTTCATACTAAATAGTAGAAAAAGTGTAGATAACTAAGCATTAAGCACTTAAAAGTAATTTAAATTTCACACTATAGTAGGTATCTCTAATAAAAAACGCGGTACTAATTAATTTAATCGATGACTCACATATTTAAGGAAACTGTTTTTATTCTCAGGGTTTTGTTAGAAAGATAGAAAACCATTCAATTTGTTACATTTGAGGACAATAGTAATGGTAAAAGTAAAAGATCGTACTGTCATGAATATTTATTTATCCTTTATAGTGTAGTAAGATAAAAGTTAATAACGAGTTGTGGGTTCTTTTTCCGGACGGACAGCTCTGTGTGACCATAGAGGCAGATATAATAAAGAGATTTCACAAACCGTTTTTCCGAGACTTTGTATGTACTCCAAGTCTAGGATCTTTGATCTCTATGTGGTCTGAAAACTCAACACGAACGACGAGAGATAGATCACTGCTGCATGAAAGGTTGGAAAAAAAAACCAATGAAAATTACAAATACAGACGTAAGTTATGGCGTTTTTCATTTATTACATTTCATTTGGAGGGTTGCTAGAAAATCTGATTATCCTCATCCACGTATGTAAATATTTTTGTCTTCAGTAGGTGAATGGATTCCATGATATTTTTCACATAGAGGTTAAAATAGCGAACGAAATATCCCACCAAATTTATACCTCTAGCATATAATTAATAGGAATGGTAGTTACTAGGGTATTCTTCAAGTACGTGGAATTGAGATAAGCACAAGATTTAACTCGTTGAGTACCGTCATTATAGACACAATTAGAGAACAATAGGTTGCGGTCACTTGTGACCGCTCGGTGTTTGACAGTTATGGATTTAGGAACAAATTAATGGTACCTACCTACCACATTTAGGGAAACTTAGGAGATGACCTTGATTCTTAACAAGCTCATATAACAAGATATGGTTATATTTCTTAATAATTAAAGATTAAGTATTTATGAATTAATTGTCTCAGTGTTGCATGACGCGTGACACCGCGAGTCCGCCGGCTGGGCGGCGCACCGCCCACTGAAAACATTCGAGCGTCAGTCTCGACGTCCACTCCGCGCGGTCCGCCTGTCGTTTCCCGCGACGGCAAACAAAACCCCCTATTTATAAGTATAAGAACCATAGTCAAATTTTGCACGTGATACGAAAAACCGCGCCATTTTTGTTTTATTTTTCTTATTTATAAATATTTACATTTTCGAACGGGAAACGACGTAACGCGCTTCGATTCGTTGATTCGATGTTCTCAATTTAAATTGTAGTGTTTCAGACTAACGGGGTGACTAATATTTTTGTGTATTTTTGAGGATACATTGTGGATTCTTTTTTAGAAGGTATTTCATATTTTTTATATTTCTTCTGTGCTTGGCTAAATATGGACATAATTCGCACTATTGTGTAAAAACCAGTAACATTTGTTCAGTTATTCATAAAGCATAGCCAATCACCTCTAGGCCAGTTTGTGTGATTACACTGATTACTAATGATATTTTTATTAAGTTATGAATGTTTCATCACATTCTTTGTAGTGCATGCAGTTTTCGTACATAACGTTGATATTATCTGATGATGGTCTGGTCGAAGACCTCGTGCATAAGATGACGATGGTCGATGTATTACGGTAGTCTGTTGTTTTTTAATGATTCAATAGTAAGCGCATTGGACCGGCAACATCATGGTTAATAATTAATTATACGGCTACAAACTTCCACAGGTGTGATGAGGCAACTGTGTTGAGATTGGAATTAATTATATCAGTGTAGCTTATTACTTAAGTAAATAGTTTTATCAACAATGGTAGCTGTCTACATATCTGTACATACTTACAGTATGGTTTATAACTTAATGCGGTGAAAACGAGAGTCCTGAGGAGTACCTATGTGTGGATAAAATTGAGTAATTGAGTGATCGAGTGAATAATAGTGTTATTAAAGAAAGGTGTGGATTGAAAGATGATGTAGTAACAAGGATTGAAAAGGGAATGTTACGCTGGTAGCAATACGCGTACATGTAGAAAGGAGAGTAATGAAAGAAGGGTACAGAGCCGTCGGTAGAGGGCGCCCTAGACAGACATATACTGACGAGATTGACAAAATAATAAAGAAGGGCCAAATTAAAAGGACCCTTAATTAACCGACGAGCATGCATGAAAAGATTGACGACTGTAGATGAAGCAAAAGAGGTATGTAGGAATCGTAGTAATTGGCGTGCCATAGTCTCTGCCGACCCTCATAGGAGACGGGCGTGAAGTTATGTGTATATATGTATACTTATCAACCCATAGATAAGCATTGTGGTGGGCAATGATCCGTAGTTTCACCTACCTATCCTGACTACCATAATTTATATGACAGACACATAAACGCGCTGAATTAGACTAGACTTTAGAACATACTCAAACGATATATTAATTTAATTATAATTAATTATTATTTGTGTGAGAAACAAACTATTATTCCTTGTCTGAGTGTATAGTGAATGTTTGTTTTAAACCGACTCTTGACAAACTACAAAATCGTAGTGTAGAATGAAATATCTAATAAACTTTTTTTTCTATCACATCTCACACATTAATTTTATACATATTATAGATATATATACATATTTTATACATAGTTATTTATTTTATTTAACCCTCTGCAACTGACGTGGTTAAATTGTTACAATTCAACTGAGGTGTATATTATACCAGACACCATTTCAACAGCAAATATTTTTGTAGAATTAAAGTATAGCGAACACTATACAGTAAGGTACTCGCAGCAGTGATGCTCGTATTTGAAAAATGACGGTATACACGTGATTTTGTATTTCGCGGTGTCCGTGGAACTACACGTCAGCTGCAGACGGTTAAAATAAATAAAATAAATAAATATTTGTCTGGACTTTGAAAGATACGGACCTCTGAGTTGGTTTCGGCATTTCTTCTCAGAGTATTCAGTTAGGATATGACGGCCTCATCGTTCGCTTGATAAAATTGACGTGTAAAAGTACTGCCTTGTAGTCTATTTACAGAAATAAATTCAGTTGTTTCACTTGTTAACACAATAGTATAAAATTAAATATTAAACTACGAAAATGGTACACGTGATTGAATGAAAAGCCTGTTGTGTGATTGCGTGACGTATTATTACTTTTCTACCCTAGGGGTAACGACCCCTCCCCTCTCTAGTTAACCCCTCCCCTCCCTGCTAGCCACTATTTCCACAATATACAATGTCAACCTTCTGACGTGTTGTCTTTAATAGTGATAATCAATATTAGTATAGGGTAATAGACATATAAACAATGTTTAAAGGAAAAAGCTATTTTCTTTAGATGCTTTGATATAATATGATATAACTTTAGTCAATCAAATCTGAAACCTACTGACTTAGGTATATGGGTTAAAATTGTACGTAAACGTTTTTTTTTTGGGAATGTTTTTTTTTCCCCAAGTTCCTATGTTTAAATATTGTATCTTCTTCATCATTATCACCATCTGGCATTGGCTCACTGCTGGGTAAAGACCACTTCTCTCGCGGAGAAGGAATGATGATATTCAAAACTTTATTAAACCTCTTGGAATACGTCTCATTGATCGATTGGACCCCGACTACTACTGCCGAGAAGCATCTTACTCAAATCACTATTTGAGTTCTATTATCATTTCAAACCTATACTTTTGTTTCAACACTTTTTTTAAATGTGGGCAAAATATTCTTTACTAAACACAACATAACATCACGCCTTCTATCCCCGAAGGAGTAGGCAGAGGTACACATTATACCACTGTACAATGTAACACCCACTTTTCACTATTTATTTTATGAGACCCATTTAATAGGGGGTGAGCCTATTGCCATATACCGGGCACAATTCCAGACTCCGTGCTACTACTGAGAATATTTAATAAAACCCAGTAATTAATACTTTGCCCTATCCGGGAATCCAACCTGAGACCCCTTGCCCAGTAGTCGCACTTACGTTACAACCACTCGGTCAACGAGGCAGTTTTCATAGACATAGACATAACATCACGCCTTTTATCCCCGAAGGGGTAGGCAGAGGTGCACATTATACCACTGTACAATGTAACACCCACTTTTCACTATTTATGTTATGAGTCCCATGTAATAGGGGCCTATTGCCATATACCGGGCACAATTCCAGACTCCGTGCTACTACTGAGAATATTTAAAAACCCAGTAATACTTTGCCCGACCCGGGAATCGAACCCGAGACCCCTTACCCGGCAGTCGCACATACGACCACTCACTCGCAGTTTTCATATTCTTTACTAATACTTTGGATAATAAATTGTGTGACGTTATGTTTCGTAAAATATCTACCTAGTAAGAATGTGTCGTGCATTTTGTAATTTCTAAATATACAACAAAACGGCTGTCGACAAGAATGAGATGTGACATCGAGTGAGGAATTTGAAATTGAACAAACCCATCTGTTACTGTTGCATTCTCAATTTGGAATAGACATAACAAGAAAATTAAACTTCTAAATCCATAGGAAGAAGTAACACCGTAGTAGACTGCTTCATCGCTTACCATCAGGCAAGATACAAGCGGTCAAACGTCGGCCCATTAAAAAATAATTAGCATGTCTTTCAAACATATTCACGTAGTAACGACCCTATCACATTTGATTCTTGACTAAAATGGTTGCGTTCTTTGAAGGATATAATAATGGGGGATGAGTCTATTGTACTGTAACGGTATTAAATTAAAGATTTGGAAATATAGTGTAGTAGATATGTATAATCTATCATTCTTTTTACCTTAGGGCTTAGAGATTGAGGTTGAAAGCCTTTGCGATTTTTTACCGCCGATCGATGAACCGATCATTACAAATGAGTTTTAAAACAATCAATTCTTGGGATTACAATATAATTGTGCCCGGTATATGGGAGTAGACTCACTCACTATTACATGGGACTCATAACACATAACATAAATAGTGAAAAGTGGGTGTTACATTATACAGTCGCATTAAGTGCGTGATGATAATCTGCACTTTTAACCTTATTATGACGATTCAAAAATGGTGTCAGTGATCTAATAAAATTAAGGTGCTACAGACATTTTAGCAGAGACGTTTGTATTATAAACATGTTAAACAATAAATATGAGTACTTAAAATATTATGAACGAGTTGGCCTGTGTCCAGATAGTAGGCGTTGTTCAGCTAGGAATTACATGATGACGCAAGTATAAAACAAAAACATTACAGATGACCTAAATATCATAATTATGTTGTTGGTTTTTGTGTATCAATAAACTAATGTAACTAAATAGATAGGTATTAGATATTTGAATTAACGTCAAATATGAGATTTTAACGGGTAAGAAGGTTCTGCTAAACTAATAGAACATCTTTAGGCTATCGTGTTTCGTTAAAGTTCAGTTAATAAATCATTTGGCAATGATAGTTATTAAATTGACAGGATCATATTCGACGGTGGCGCCACCTTTTCAAAACGTTACGCTACAAAAACAAGCTATGATGATTTATAAGATAAATTTTCAGATAAATAAATTATAATATTGCATTCAGTAATTCTTTTGTTTAGGCTTTACATTTTTGTGTAGGCAGTTACGAGATCTTGGTAGTTCATCGTAGGTTCGAGTCATGGTAACAAACAAAACTAATTAAAACTGCACATTGCAGCCATTAGATCTTTTACTGTATTATGGTAAAGTTTTATAGGGCTTATGAGTGTGGTTAAAAAATGCATTGCTCGTTTTCATTAAAGAAATTGAAATTTTGTTTCGTCGTGTGAGTAAGGTTACTGAAGGTCCAATTACCCCCCATCCTCAGTCTCCCCAATTCCTGAATTCTATCCGAGGGGATTGGGAGTTTGAAGATTGCCCACAATCTTCAAACTCCCAATTCTTAAAGGCTAGTAACGCACTTGTAACGCCTCTGGTGTTTCAGGTGTGGCGTGTGTGTTTCAGGTGTTAGGTGCAGACGGATCACCTGATGGTTAACATGGGCGACTCCGATTGCAAACCGGATCCGTCTGCTTGTTTACCAGCTTATGCCATAAAAAAAGAAATTCTAGAAAAAATTAAAAAGTATAAAATTAATTTATTATGTTTTCGGCTTACTCACGTTGTAATTCGACGAGGAACTCGACTAGTTTCAAGCCATGCTAGATAAGCCGAAAACATAATAATTTATTTAGTATTTCTCACGAAAGTTACAATACAAATATAGTAGGTATAAAATTATTTAATTAATTAACTATCATTAGACTCGACCACTTGAAGAAGCAGTAGCTATGTCCTAAGTATTGACATTTTCACTATACGAAGACGTCGTACCTACTTCATTCATTAAATACAGAATTTACATTTCATTTGTACAGATAATAAAACATGCAACAATAAATCACATTACTTACATCTCTCATATCGTGATAATTTCTCAGGATTTTATGTGAAGACTCTCTGGTGACATCAGCACGAAAATAGATAAACATTCTGCGTAAAATGTCAGCAGTAAAGAGAAGCCATATGAATATAATCACGTCTCAGTACATGACGTGTGAGAAGTAGACCGTACTGATATTTTTTCACATAGAAACAGTAGCTCATGAGATTTAGCGCTTGTTTCTGCACGCTCATATACGTAGGTACCCGATAAACGTATGAACGGAACTGAACGAATTGAACTGAACGAACTGAACTGAACGAACTGAACTAAATAAAACTTGTTCATACTTTCATTCTATAGGTATTCAAAATCTGGTAGTAATTGTGAAACACCCTTCATAAATATCCTATCTATAGATATGGTTAGAAGAACTCTTTGAACCAGTAGAAATGAAAGGACATAAAATATGAAAACGCCAATAAAATTGCTTTAATTACAACGTTAAGACTTTACAAGACATTTGTTAATTGTAAATAATATAAATGAAAAGGTAGAAACTGTTGACGCATAGTTTCTTCACTTTCGTAACCGACTACATTCACATTAGATGTTATAAGGTAATCGATTTTGTAATACTTATGGTGTCAGGAAATAAAGGTTCACTTGATCACTTCCTAACCAGCCATAAAGGTACTCAGCCGTCTTGTTAATTAATATGTATATTAGACAAGTTCTAGAGGCGTGCCACTTGCACCGGAACACATTTCAGTCCGGATCCGAACCGGGCGTAGTGGTCGTTGACTTTATAAGTGGATACCTCTACTCACTAGAAAAAGCTAAACGTATGAGACCTCCCAGTTAGCTATTAGTAAGTCTATTTTAAAAGATTCATTAAATACTTTTCTTAATGACGATGATTACGCAAAGCTTGCTGCGTATTTTTTTATGCTAATGCTAATTTTATGCCGTGGATTGTGATGTTACCCGTTGCATTTTTTTTCTACTCAAGATGTGTTTATATTTCTTTACTGTTGAATTTTAGTCTCCATTTTGGTACAAAGTTAAACCTATTCAGAATTGGACAAAAGTACTGCCAAAATTTGTAATTTTGTAGAATCTTATTTTAAAAAAAACATAATTCTAACTAGAAATTGTATGAAATTTCTTTATGAAATATAAAAATTACTTCCTGTAAATTAAAAGTATCACAAACGAACTAACTTGTAAAAAACATAACTACTTAGATTTCTATCTCGAATCTAGACTATGTTCCAGGCTGAATTTGACGCAATTCTAGGTATGTGCGGTGCTACACGTTGCTGTTTTAGCAAATGATTCATTACTCTGGTTCGTGCGTAATAAATTACGCATGAAACACATATTTAGGTGGAATGTGGTCTACATTTGCAGTATATTATCTTAAACATTCAAATAAAAGCATCACGATTTCCAATTTTGTTTTTCTTGTTTTTTTCAATTAGTGCCGACGATATTTTTGCACAACCTAGATGGCACCACTATTGTATCCTTAACACTTTGTTAAGGATGGATAGAATAATAATTACTTGTCAATAGGATGATACCTATTACATTATAAACTATACGTCTGAAGCTTTCAAATTACACTAACTCTTTGATTGGGTTCAAGTGCAATATATCATGAAGGGACATTATTCTTGTCATTGTAATTTGGTCTCTATTAATTCTACATTCAGTTTTTTTTTATTTCTTTCAACGGAATTTCAGTCCACTTCCTCAAATATTATGACAAAAAATCCAGTTTGTCTTAACATACTTGACATACAAAAATTGCAAGAAAAACACATGACAGTGCACTTCAAAATATTGTGTGGATTAAGTTATGACAAGTAACACGGTAATTCCTCAAGAGGCTAGAACCACTTTACCAAGTTATGATGACAAACAAGTATGAGAACAGAAAATTGTAGGCGTTACTTAGGGTCCTTGACATGAGCTTATTTATTTTAATGATGACGACAAACCAATATATTATTTTAGTTGAATTGTCCGTTTTTCCGCTTGCAGTATTAACTGGTCGCATGTATTATTTTTCGATGTTTTCGAGATTACTTACGTCTGAGTGATTAACAAAAAACAGTTAAAAATTGGTGACTTGCGACTTTAGGTTTCGCTTGATACATAAAATGATGTTGTAAAACTGTGAGACTGTGGTTCGGTATCAGCATACGAATATTATGGTACACCCACTTAGAAATAGAGGGATTGTAAAGCAAAAATTATGCATGCGAGTAAAACTAACTGGTCATTCTTAAAGTATGTTAAGATATTACCGTGAACACGTTGAACACTTGAATTGCAAAGACGTTCTGTTTACACAGCCACTAACTAGTGTAAAAGAGAGATCTACGTTTGTAAATTATTCTCTGTTGCTTGAAGAAAGTATGAAAAATCTTAGAGTTTCTCATAAACAAACACGTGTTAAATCTCAAAAACAAAGTAAATGCTGTCTGTTACACCGTAAATCTTGTTGAAGCAACAAACTGTCTGTACGCACACTACGCACAGACCAATTTATCATGACATGTGTTGAAATAGGGAATAAATCTGATTTTGCTGAAGTTTGTTTGCAAATGGCGCCGCCCTGAGATGTCAAGATACGTTGGTTGTTGTGTTTAGTTTGTGTTTACAATCGCCCTTGCATCGTTGACGTAGGATTCGATTTGGTCTCCAGTCCTCTTGAATGTCAGATGTGAAACACACTTGGCTCGACGCCATAAAGTATTTAGTCGATGCCGAGAGCTTTGAAGGACGATGTTGATGTAGTAAGTAGGTATATCAAAAATAATTTGGGCGATGCGGATTTTATTTGGCAACTGTTAAGAAGAATTTTTGTATGAGTGTTACTGGTTTAGGCTGAATAAATAACATCGGACTTTATCGCCGGAACTAAGACGTAAAAAGGAAATAAATAGAGTAGGGTATGGTCTATTTTACACAAATTGAACTGGTAGGGCTGCCTGCCTGATAGTACCTACTTTGTGGTTCAAAACTGACTAGCACAGAAACTAAATTCAATTTAAAATACCCATTTTACCAATAAGGCGATCAGTTATTTCTCAGAACCGGTACAAATAACACCTCTAAAGGATTAGTTTAATGAAACAACGTTCACATTAAAGTTCAATGGCCTTACACGATTTGTTTCGGGAAAAAACTTTACCTAAATATTTATGTTTGCTGTCGGTTGCTAAGCTACGGAAGAAGGAAGGGTCGGAAGGGAAGTTAAAAGTTATAATGTGGAAGTCGCTTTAAAACTTTAAAAGTAAAATTTGTAATTTGTATTATATATCTATGATTTTTAATAAATACTGAAAAATTTGTTGATATTTTTTATTTGGACGATAATGTATCTAAAGACATACCACATTACGGATATGAGAAGCAATGTTGTTAAGTTCAAATATCTTCTATTAATAGATTAAAAACTCTGTTAGCTTTTAAAAAAGTGTGAAATATCCGTAACGTATGGACATCACTCTGGCCGTGACGAGACATGACACTGACAGTTCGACAAGTTGCCGCGCTTTTTTCATCACCGCCATATTGCTGGGCAATTACAAATGGCGGCGAGAGAAAAGATTGTTTAATTGAATAAAAAATAGTTATTGATAATTAGCAAACATTATTAAATAACAAATAATAACGATACTGTATGCAACTTAATAGGTAGTCAATGTCATTATCCATTGTATAAGGCAGACCTTTTACTAGCCGCCATAAAAGAACACGGTGGGTGGCAAAACAATACGGTTTAATTCTTATTTGGAAAGAAGATGGTAGAGATGTCAAAGTCAAAGCCAAAGCATTTATTTCAATTAAACCATAATTTGGTACTTTTGAAACGTCAACAAATACAAAATAAATAATAGTCTGTCAGTCAGTCCGTCAGTGAAGCTAGGTGAAGCTAGGTGCTCATTCCAAAATGTAGATGCTGATGGTAGCTTAATACAAAGAAAGATATACATAGTAGGCAATGAAATTATACGATACGAAAGTTCCATTCAAAGATTTGATTGGTTACGTCTGACTAGGCAGAGACAAAGAAAGACATATATCATGTTTTACTTTACAGCTTCCTCCTGTGACTGTCCCATAATAATAACAATGTGGGCAGACGTCTTAATATGTTACGTTGTCTGTCTGTCTGTGCTGAGTACGAAGAGATTATTAGTAGATATTTATAGACGGTATATCTTGTATGGCATCGTTGTTCATTGATTTGGTAACGTCTACGTCTGAATCTTTACCGCAATTTTAGATAGTTGCAGTTACTTGGACATTGTTTTCTTGAATTACAAACGACTTATGCTAGCTTTGTACTGTTGACTTTTAGAGTCAAGTTCATTTCAGAAATAACTCGTACCATGAAATTGTAAGACTTTCCTCAAAGAATTAGTAATACGTTAGGATAAATAGTATTTGTTATCCTAGATGTGAGCATTTTTGTAATTAGTTTCTATGAATTGTAACATTTTAACTTTATTAAATGTAAAATTTAACTTTGCATGCCGAAAACATTAGGCGATATATGTGGGACTATTTTTTATAATTATTATTACCTGTAATTACCATACATACTTCGTGCAAATAAACGTTCTTATTCTTATTCTTAATATTCTATTCAGAATCGTTTGTACAACCTTTGCCCAGACAATAACGTCTGCAACAACTCGGTCGATCGGTCGAGCCGTCCTTTAGCTTCGTCATAATGTAGTCATTAATTTTTATTTATAGAGATAGATTACACAAATCAAATAGGCCTAGTATTATTTAAGAAGCACCTCTCATGTAGTGTCTACTTCCATTTATATAAATTAGGTTAGGTGTGGGTGTCCGTGTAAGCATGCGTGAAAACGATGCCCTCAATTTGGTTCCCCACATTTTTGCAAGGAATGTCTTTTGGGAATGGATAGCTTTGGATTTCAAAAGCATATCATGTAAAACAAAGAGAATGAGAAATTATTTAGAGTGAAAAAAAAACTCAATGTTGTCGATGAAGGATTTAAGAAAATTGGAACATTCAGAAAGGTCGATCTTATTTCAGTGATGCGCAGCAATATCTGATTCACAGATGAGTGAGTGTTATATTTCGAGAGATGACTACTCCAAAAATTTATTGCTTACCGATGTAATCATAATTATTTTCGTAGCCCTTGTAGACCCACCGCATACTGAGTAGATTAGGTACTATGAAAACTCACTGTTTGTTTAAAGCTTTTCGTTGGTTTTCATTCAAGCCCCTCGTTATATTACACTAGCTACTTGCGCGCGGTTTCACCCGCTCTGCTCGGCTCCAATTGGTCGTACCGAGATGTTTTATAGCCTATAGCCTTCCTCGATAAATGGACTATCCAACATAAAAAGAATTATTCAATTCGAATCTGTAGTTTCGGAGATTAGCGCGTTCAAACAAACAAACAAAAAAACAAACATTTCAGCATTATAATATTAGTATAGATAAGATATAAGTTTATTGCTTATTTAATTTTGCTGTTCATTCATGTCGACTTTTACTAAATTCTTGCTACCATGCATTGCTATCGTTTTAACCGTCAAGATTTCTCAGCTACAATCCAAACAGAGAAAGACTGTTAGAAACACAATTATAAGAACAATTTCTCGCATTAATTCGCATCCACAAAGCGTAAACGCGAATCTAGCCGTACGACTAAAGATACTAGGTCATCGAGTTCAATTCGCTCGGGTAATTGTAACAATTGCAAGCGTCCTTTGAGCGCGTTTCCTTATTAAATTGGACCTAATTTGCTCTGTTATGCGCCCGCGTCGTGACGCGAGCTCTGAATATACCTCTATTGCATAGTGATTGTAGAGTTTGTTGACTCGTGTTGCAGCATAGAAATAAATTCTTGTTTATTTATGCATCGAGCTGTATGATTTTATTGTTAACATGTGCTGGATAGCGATATGAAAGTCCATTTACTATTTTCGTACTCCATCCATATAAGGAATAGTTTCTCCTCAGAATCGGCATATTCTAACGCGTCTGCGTGAAATGAAGTAACAGAGTCGTTGTGTCTACTTGCGAATTGTTTTGAAAAACAACAGTAACATCGTATTTTATACGGTTTATGTACCCAGACGCTTCAATCATTCTATTTGCGACATGTCAGCAGTTTAACTCATGCGTCTTACGTAAAATTGTACATAAAACTACCTACTGCATCTTGAAGTTTCTAGGAACACACGACCTCTCACTTCCCGTCAATGTTACGTCTATTAGCTTCACCTGCAGTGTCATCTGTAGTAATCACTTACACAATAGTGTAATCTTACACTAGTAATAACTAGTATCGATGATAATGTCAATTTTAAATTGAATGTATGATTTTAGAAATTGGCATTTTTGTGCTACATTACTTTCATTTGTCTCACAATTCTTTACCTTAACACGACCCGTCAAAGTATCTGTGCTTATTCATTGATAATGAAAGTTCTATTGAATCAAAGCTAAAAGAAAAGCGAACGATACCTCGAAACTCCTTAATTATCATCATGTCAGCTCAATTGACTGCACGGTTGGTGCGGTGGCTGGGCAACCGGCTGCCGTGCAACGTGTTGCGGGTTCGATTCCCGCATGGAACAACACTTTGTGTGATCCACAATTTGTTGTTAACGAGACAGGAGATAATCCTAGTGTGGGGCAACGTTAAAAAAATATACTTCCACTCCTGAACATGAGCGTCTCTAATTCCTTCTAGATCTACCGAGATTCTTTATAACCTGGACCAATTCTGAACCGCACGCTACATTACCTAAACTAATTCATATCTTCCAGATAACTAAAGATTTTACCTGTCATAATCTCGCCTCGCCCTTCATGGTTGATGTCATCCAACTAGACCGTTTCAGTAGGAACATCGGTTTCAAGGGCAATAAGACTATTTATAATTATGGTGTCAACGGTTCCCAGTATTCCGGCTACCTGTCTATTGCTTCGTGCTGTTCACCCATTAGCTAATTGTGTCATAGTGTCGAGTGACAGAGTGGCCTACTTTAAATTACCTTACCAAGTTTTATTTAGCAATTATCACGAGTCTCTGCTGAGACGGGAAGCTCATCAATTTCGCGTATTAATATGACACCTTTCTTTATTTATTTCCGCCAAATTCAATTAATGGAATGAGCTCATATGAAAGAATAATTTGTTAAAACTTTTGAAGTTGTGGATTTTAATTTTTCTTTGATGATCAATGGCTGTTTTTTTTCTTTTCATTAGTATCTTAGACAATCTGCGTTCTTAATATAATGCATATTCGAGTGTCAGTTGCAATGCGATTCTTTGCGTGTATCGACATTAAAACTAGACATATTTGGCTCTATCCAGAGATAGAGCTTGTTTTGTAGACCAAGACTCGCGTTCTTAATACGAAAACACACATTACACTGTTGAAAACCTAAGCAAACTAGCTCCAACTAATTATATACTACACAAAGGCAGAGTTTCATTGTTTACGCAGAGATTACCGGACACGCGAACGTGTAATGAGAACATGGTGAAGATTAAAAGACTACTGTTTAATTCCTAGCTGGCCATCATCCCACATAGTTGTTCACGCACTGCCCTACTTCCACGCAGTGTAAACACTATTGCACAAACTAATTCGTTTTACGATTTATCGAAACTCGTATTCATACATTAAACTCTCTGCTCAACCTTACAGAGAATTAGCAGCTTCAGATTCAAACTTCTCCCTTAGCACCCAACACCATAAATTACAACTAATTTTAGCGCCTCACATAATATAAGTTTTCAATAATAACTTGAACTTGGCATCGTTCCAACAATATATTCAATTTACATGCCTTCCATTTCAGAATTGGCTACCCGACCCCGGAACAGAAGAACTGCATGAATCGAAACGAAATACGATAAGAAAGCGAACCGTACCCAAGAGTACGAGGCAATAGACCGCGGACGGGCGAGACGTAGTCCCGAATTGTGATAACGAAGCCGGGGACGCCCAGACATGGCGTCCACCGACACATCGACCACCAGCAGTCAGATATCCGCCGTAGCTAATGAGGAACACAAGCGTACCGTCGACGAAGCATTCTTAAACAAGATGAAAGGCCTCGTCGAAAGGTTAAGGCTTGAAAACGCGACCTTGAAGAAGTCGCTCGACATCGAGCGGAGCGAGGTCCGAGCACTTAAGGCCCGCAATGAGAGCACACTCAGAAACCTAAAGACTGAACACAGAAAGAAAGAAGAATTTCTAGAGAAACAATTACGAATAGCTAAACCAGATAAAACATCAGACAGTGCACAGTCACTCGATAACAAAGTCCTAGAAATTAAGAAATTAACGATAGAAATTCAGTCTTTAAAGTCAGCAAATAAGGGTCTTCAAGAAAAGCTCAAGGTAAGAGCAATCAAACAACATTATTTATTTCTCTTTATTATTCTTATTAAACCTATGGATTAGAATTTCTAATGCAAATACGAAAGCACTGATTATTTCTCCGATGACCAGCATGTAGAACATTTCTTGCAGATTTGTGATGTTTAAGGGTTTTCTGTCTTTGCTTTGTATTGAACTGAAGCGACTCCTATCTACATTATATTCTTCCGTTTTGCCCCAGTACTGTAGAATGCCCCCTTCAAATAGTCGGCATATGATGTAATTGAGTCTGGAGAGGTATGGGCTTCCGTATCGCATGCCATACACTATAAAACATGGTACAGGACACTCTGGCATGGTGTAGAAAAGTGGTTTTCCATCATCCATGTTCGATGCTTTCCTACTCACATACTGAGAATCAGTTTTCCTCAGTAGTATAGCGTATTGATACTCTCTTTTGTCTAAAACTTCCCTGATTTTCTTGTCGCTCACGGAAACAATTCGGTTCTTTATAAGGTCGTAAAAATTCGGGGTTAGACTATTGTTAAAGATGCGGAAATCACGATTGTGAATTCCAAAAGTAAGGTTGGATGCTCCTAATTCGCTCATAGTTTGTATGTCTGGTTTATATCTTGGGTAAGTTACAGCAGATGTTATGATTCCCTAAAACAAAAAAATAAAAAAATAAAACAATGTGAATGTGAAAAACACAAACAAAACAAATATGTTTTACATCAATTTTAAGGTGCTCCCTCACCAGGAGCATTCGCGTGTAATGTAACATTACAGATCGGAGCACTACATCAGTGGAGGAGGAGAACCGAGCATTACAATGCGCACCTTGTAATGATACAGTGTGTAATATCTTGATACAACTTGTAACATCAATGTCTGAAATCTTGCTATGAAGTGCTCAAAGTCGAATCTATAATGTTACATTACACGTGAATGCTCCCGGTGAGGGAGCACCTTTACAAAATTGTAATATGATTGTTTTATTTCCTATTTAATTAATTTACAATCACGTTTCAACACGATTTTAAAATGAACAAATATCTTAGTGCAATACATAAAGAACAAAGTAACAATTAAAATATCAAGTAAGAAGATACTTACATCAATGGCACAGTCGATGATTAAAGAGTACATGACAATCATTAGAACCAAGCTTCTGAATATTGGACCCATGAATTTGAAATCCACCGTCTGCCTTATGAAACATTTTATGAGGTCTATCAAGGTGGCACCGATACTTTGCTTGTCGTCAATGTTATAAATGTTTGTTTCAGCTTTCCTCACCAAAATTGTTATCACGATGAAAATGGCGACGGTAAAGAAAAACAACAGGAGCAGTTCCGCAGTTATTAAGTTAATCGTTGTTTTAAATGTAGACTGAGTTTCTGATTTCTTGACAAGGAAACATAATTCGTCTTGGTTAAGGGGATACGTGGTATCAATGTAGCCGTAGTAACTGTTTTTTAGGATTCGAGAATTTAATTCAAGGTCAGTATATCCGTCCATCAGGTCCGCAGTTACTCCAGTCGCTGTCCCATTGTCTAGTAGATCCCCAACCGTACTGTCGTCTCTTGTAGACAAAGGGTAACAAGTAGCATTCATGAACTGGAGAACAGTTTTCGCCAGGTTTGAATCACATTGCACAGGCCCAGTTTTATCAGAAACGTAGACTTTTCTGAAGACACTCAAACGTAACCCATATCCATAGAGATTATTGTACTGCCGAGAGAGAAATCTGCTAACGTCCTTTATATTTGTAATATCACTGATTTTTTCAAAGAAAGGGTTGTAGGCGTACATTTTTAATACCTGATCAGTTTTTAAAATTAATACGGAATTCGTTAAGCTACTGCTCCATAATAACTGAAAATGGTTATGCAAAGCGTGATAGAAATAGTTATCTAGTTCCACTGGTGTTTTGACGACAAAAATTACTGCGCTCCTGGGTTTGAACATTCCAGTTCTCTTCAGTGCTGTAATAGCAGCCTCGCTGACATCGATGGATAGATCGTTGGATGTGACCAAGTAAGCGGTCTCCCCATGCCTATTATATCGAGGCTTTATAACACTGTTATTGTTGTTGGGACAACCGTTTAAGAGCATAACATTATATCCATAATCGTACTGTTCAGTATATTTTAAGATTCTATTTTCAAAATAAGTAAACTCACAAAATGTGATGGTGAAGTACCACTGTCGGAAGGAGTTGTACATGATGTCCACCACCTCGTACGCGTACTCTGCTTTCGATGCTGTTTCGTTATGATACTCCATGACTTCTTTGTAGAGAGCGTTTGTTTCATCTAAACACAAGGCTGGATGGTAAAGTAATAAAGTTACAAGGACCACAAACATTTTGAGGTGTCCAACGTTCAGTGTGGAAGGTGTTAGGAAGCAAACTGCAGAGCTTAAGGCCATTTCCATATAAATAGGGCTTTTTAAATCATTAGCGGGTGTCCATCATGCATTGTGTGTTTAATAGAAGCACGTCAATTACGGGCTGGGAAAATATTGTCGTTTAATATTGTGTTGTTATTCAGTACAAGTATTGCGAGAGCTACCAACGGTTGCTCATTAACCGGAATATGACATGAAGTAACGAGTCTAAAAGAAATAGGTAGTCAACTTTCATTAGTTCGACGACTTTATTTCTAGAGAAAGTCACTGATCGTATTCTGATAGGAACTGTAGTTTATTGGATTTTTTATTGAATATAATAAGTGCAGTAATTGGTTTTCCTAAGATATTTGCATGGTCTTGGCTCTTTAGATTGCCTAGATAGTGCGGTTTGCTAATCGTACATCACGACGTAATAGCGAGCTGATTGGAATCTCTTATCTAATTGAGTGACGGCACCGTTTTGATGCATGTTTGGAACAGTCCTCGACCTTGATTCTGTAATTGCCAATTTAAAGTTTCCAATACTGAGTGAAAATCGACCGTTGTACAAATTTTGTTCATTGTTTACTTTCAAGTAGCTATTGACGTTATCTTGTACTTTACGCTTTACAGGATAATTAAAATGATAATTATTAATTAATAAAATAATAATAATGTATGATATGTTCCCAGGTTGCGCAGGCGGCGGAGTGCGCTCGCGCGGCCGAGCTGCGCGCGCAAGCCGCGAAGCACAGCGCGCTCGAACAGGCCGCGCGGAGAGACGCACGCGCACAGTGCCATAAACTGGTCAGTAATTAATCCATTTATGGAATTCATACTGCCGATCCCTATGAACTTCGGTTGTACCATAAAATATTAAATGAAGTTTGATAACATAGGGTTGTTAGTAAAATCGGTGGCCTAAAGTCATCAGTGGCATAGGTTCTGGCCTTTTGCTGAGGTACTAATAGCAGGCGTCTTAATCTTCATCTACAATGAATCGGTTAGTTGGTGAAGTCACTCCTAGTAGAATAATTATTATCAAGTAATATATTATTTTGACTGATTTAACATCATCATGACATATTGTCAACCCTGAAGTGTTTTGGAAGGTGTCTATATTTTTTTGACAAAATAGAGAACTTAATATTGAGGTCAATTTTGATGTCAGTATTAATCTCACTCAGTTCTGTTCGGGCGGTCAACTATCGCTTAATGTCATATGGGTCATTACAACTGCTGGTGTTTTAAGTAGAGCATTCATGTTTATAGATCGCGAGTGTGTTATCACATTTGCTGATTGGATTAACGGCAACGCAGTAATGGTCATTACTTAATGATTGAACCATTTCATTTTAAGTCCTTTGTGCGTCATAATAAATGTTTTCATCTATACATTCTACATTCTATTCAGTAATGATAATAATATCTTCCTTCCTCTCTCTGAACCTACCAAACATGACTAAGATAATCCTTATAAGTAAAGTGGATTTAGCTAGATCGACGTTTTTGCAAATTAGTCGTAGCTAGATAAAGTCGACGCGTATTACTCTGTAATTTTATATAGACATAGTCGACCTTGTGTATTATGGTATAGAGTATATATTCTAATTTAATTACCTAAATACGAACCGTAATCCAATTATAACCTTCCATACGTGAGGTAAGCTTAAATTGTTGCGGCGCCTTAGCTAAATGTTATAGCAATGTGGTTTAAGCGTTGCTCGTATTGAAACATCAGGCGTCGGACATAAATCTTATCCGATTTTGTAATAAGATTATTAGGTGATTAGAGTTCTTTGTAATTCTTTTTGGTTAATTTCTTATATTTTTTGCTCCCAGCTGGAGGAAATTAAATCGAAAGAAAGGGTGATACTACAACTGAAGCGAGAAGCAGCGCGGATGGCAGTCATCCAACAAAATGAACAGGTTAGTGTAATTGACAATTTGATTATTATAGCATAGATCATGAGATTCAGTTTGTATTTATACGATAAAGAATAATTAGTGGAAGTTGCCATTGAGTTGCAATAAAAATATTGAAGCTAGACGATTTAATCGCTTTATACCACCTATGAAACGATTGGAATTGAAATACTTAGAATAAGCTGAATACACAAAGCAGTCATGAAATGTACACTACTTATTTCTTTAATTAATGAAATATCAAGCAAGTCCATAGTTGAATCTGTGGAAACAACAAAATCAATCAGAAGATGGAACAACCAACGTCTTGCCACCAAATATTAATTTAATCAAAGAGTTTTGTCATTACCGATAACAATCAGAAAATTATATTAAACCACATTAATATTCTTATAGAAACTTTTAACAAGAAGAAACCAAAACAGTTGCTTTCAAAGAGAAATAAAAAAATAAGTACTAACTAATTCTTATTCATGTCTTGTAAGCGTTTTATGATTCCTACTAACAGGCCAGGCTTGAGGGCTTTTCTCGGAACACTACTGAACTTGACATTTAATGATCTTGCTCAATATTGTGATATTATTATGATGTTCGTGCACTTGTATGAAAACTCATAATTAGAAATACAATGAAGACAGGATAAAATAAGAGTTTCCTTCGAAAATATTTGCTGGAACTCACAATGCTTGTAATTTATTATTTGGGCGAAAATCGAATGGGTTAAGTTAAAGTAATTTGAATTACGAATAAAACTTTAACTCAGATGACATAGTTACATCATAGGTTGTGAGTTTAATATCATACATCGGATACAATTTACTTAAGAGATTGATATTTTCAAAATTAAATCCAATAAAATTTTATTGGATCTGTAGATTTGTCCCCGACCCGTGACCCTCTAGCAAAAAACACAAATTGGGTCATTATCATCTTGGCTCTGAGGCCTTAGTACTAGTTTGTTTTACGCTTAAAGTAATCGTATTGAATACGCGTTCGGCGCTCTGAGGGTAACCGAAACGAGACGGCGTTCGGTGCTCTGATTGGTTTGTTCATTGGAGCCGGCCAATCACAACGCCGAACGCGTATTCGTTACGATTACTTTGAACGAAAAAGAAACTGTATTGTAACTTTCGTGAGACATACTAAATAAATTATTATTTTTACGGCTTAATCACGTAGTAATTCGTCGACTAGTCGAGTTCCTCGTCGAATTACTACGTGAGTAAGCCGAAAACATAATAATTTATGAAAAAGAAACTCGTACTAAGGCCTCTAATTGGTTGCTTCATTGGCGCTGGCCAATAAGATTGCCAAACGCGTTCTCGTTTCGAATACTTTAAACGTAAATCAAACTCGTACTAAGGCCTCTGTATCCAGAAGTTGAACTTAGACAAACTGTTGCTAAATAAAATATTATTATTGGAGAAATTCTGTGACCCGAAGTATTTCTAAAAGCTAAATATATTCCCGTGGGAAACTAATGAGAGGTTGCAAGTCGCCGCAGGCTTAGCTCTAAAATACTCGTATTAAGTTTACGTCGTGTCGGACAATTCCTTTATACTTAGTCGACAGTAATACTGTAATGAATATAAATATGATTGTAAAACGATGCTTTACGTACTATGCACTTATTTAAAGTGATGTTCTCGTTTTTTTATTGGAACCTATTGCGAATTAAAACAATGATTGTGCCTATGTAAATGAATAAAATTTTCTAATTTTTGTCTGCGTTTATTCTCATTGTTTTACTGTATATGCAACTATAATATGTATGCAAATTAAGAAAATTTCGCATTTACTTAGAATAGCGCCTGATGAATGACGTATAGCAATATCATTAGCAACGTAAAGCGCTTTTTTATACGGTTATTTTTTTAAAGTGTGTCCAGCTAGTCAAAAATAGGTTTTAAAAGGTGCTGTACCGTACTGTAAAAATATCTGATATTTGGTAGTCAATCTTTCTTCTTTCTTTACTTTCTCCATAGTACTTGGACTACTTGGAATATAGATATGATTTCAAGATAGTTTTGAAGGACTAAGATTTCAGACCCAAAATAAAAACTTCAAAGTTTTTCTAAAAATGGAAGCCATTGTTATTGTTATTAAAACATTCTTGGCCCAAATTAAAAGTAAACGCTGCACTCGAGGCACCCCAAAGCGTGGGAGAGTGCCTGAGGGCTTACGATAACCGGGCTACTTGGGGAGTGCCCTAGGCACGGCCAATAAACGATACTACCTCATGTCCAGTGGAAAGTATGAAATTTCCAATATTTTTACTTTAATAACGTAATCTGGGACTGTTGTTTAACGAGAGTATAATAGGTCGGGTTTTGTGTCTTATTTAGGTACATATCTCTTTAGATGTTATTTTGTCTGCTACACTCTTTTTTTTTTTTTTTTTTTTCCCAATACATTTGCAATCAGCCCCAAGGCTATGAGCAAATCTTCTGTGCGATCTGTCATGCGGAGTGACTTCCCATTGGAAGCTCTACTCATCTGCCGCCTAGACCTACTGTCTGTCTTCGAGTTCTAGGATGTGGTGTCGTTTTAAACGTTTCACATACTGGTTCATGGAGAGTTGGCGAGCGAGTTCGTTAGCATGTCGGGTTAACCGTTCTTTGTATTTAGCTGCAAGGCTCCTAATTTCCTCCTTGATTGTTCTCATTTCAAGGTGATTGTGCAATTCATTGTTGGTTATGTACCATGGTACTTCCGCGATGGTTCTCAAGATTTTGTTCTGTTGGCGTTGGAGAATTTCTATATTAGAATCGCTTGCGCTGCCCCATAGTTGCAGGCCATACGTCCAAATGGGTTTCAAGATTACTTTGTAGATTAGTAGTTTGTTGTCTAGGGAGAGCCTTGAATTCCTTCCCAGCATCCAGTAAAGACTGTTGTATTTTAACTGGAGCTCCTGCTTTTTACATTTGATGTGTTGCTTCCAGGTTAATGTACGATCAATGTGTAGGCCAAGATATTTTACATGATCACTGTGAGGTAGAGTGCAGTGGCCCAATTTTACAGGTGGGCAGTTTCCTTTTCTAAGAGAAAATGTTACTTGCACTGACTTTGTAGCACTAGCCTTTATTTTCCACTTTTGCAGCCACTCATCTACTTTATTAAGACCAATCTGCAGTTTTTCAGATGCCACTTTTGGATATTTAGCGCTCGCTAACATAGCGGTGTCATCTGCAAATGTGGCTGTAGTTACCCCTGGCGTTAATGGTAAGTCAGCTGTGTAAAGTGTGTAGAGTAGAGGTCCGAGAACTGATCCCTGTGGCACCCCGGCTTCAATTTTATGGAAATTCGAATAGGCATCTCCCACTTTTACATGGAATATGCGGTCCTCGAGATATGATTTAAATATTGTAAAGTATGAGTGAGAAATATTATCTTTTATCTTACATAGCAATCCTTTGTGCCACACCTTATCAAATGCCTGCTGGATATCTAAGAACACTGATGAGCAGTATTCTTTCTGTTCTAAGGATCTTCTTATGGCATCATATACTCTGTGGATTTGTTCTACTGTACCATGACGTTCTCTGAAGCCAAATTGATGGTCAGGTATCACCTTGCGTTCTAGGAGACTTGGCATTATTCTTCGAAGTATTGTCTTCTCCGCTACCTTAGATAGAGTAGGTAGCAGACTGATTGGGCGATAAGATGTTTTTTCGGTAATTAATTTGCCAGCCTTGTAGACCATGATTATTTGAGAGACTTTCCACGCATTCGGGAAGTACCCTATACGTAACATAGCGTTGAAGATGGTGGTGATGAATACAAAAGCTTTTCTCGGTAGTTGCAGTAATACTTCCTTTGTTATTAGATCGTAACCAGGTGACTTTTTGCTATCTAGTCGATTGATAGTTTTTATGACTTCTGCGGGCGACACGGGTCTCGGTGGGAGATCCATTTGAAGGTCTTGATTAAGAATGAGATCAACATATTCTTCTGTTGAGTGGTCTTGGGTATCATTTGGTTTGAAGACGCTTATTAGGTGATTCGCGAACAAGTCCGCTTTTTCTTGATTTGTTCTGGCCCAGTTGTTGTCCTGTCTTAGCGGGGATTTTGGTAAGTTAGGTCTGTCACAGGAACGGGTAATTTTCCATAGAGAGTATTTAGTAGCTTTAGTAGCAGTTAGAGACTCTAGCTTTGCTTGCATAGTTAGGTCATTGATGTTTTTTAAAGCTTCCCTCAATTGTACACTAGCTTTATTAAGGGCTGTCTTATCTTGAGGGTGCCGACTTAGCTGCCAAACTCTTCGTAATCTGCGTTTATCCTGGATCATGGCCTTTATTTCTAGTGGTACGTTAGTGGACTGATTTTTATGTCCAGTACTAGGCGTGGTTTTCCAGGCCGCGACTTGTATGAGGTTAGTGAATTGCATCACTGCTGTTTCAATTTCCTCTGCCTCTTTTAGTCGGATGTTCAGATTAAGATTATTTTCAATGTATTCCCTAAAGGAGGACCAATCTGTATGCTGGTTATATAATGTTACGGGTCTCTCGACTTCAATTACAGTTGGACTGATAGTTAACAGAACTGGGGTGTGATCGGATGACCCATCATTACACGAGTCTATCTTTAAGTACTGTTTGGACAGTCCCTTTGTTACGAAAAAGTCGAGCACGTCCGGGATTCGATTGTGATCGGCTGGCCAGTTTGTAGGTTCTGATGGAGCAATCGTGCTTAGAAGATTTATGTCAGCGCTCAACTTTAGTTGTCTTCCTCTGGTTGTTGTCAGTCTTGAACCCCAATGTATATGTTTGGAGTTCCAATCGCCTCCTGCAATGAAGCGATTGCCTAGACTTGAGAAGTAGTGGGAGAACAGGTTAGAGTTTATTCGATGTTTTGGAGGGCAATAAACAGCTGAGACATTGAAATATCCACATCTGTCTTGTATTCCAACTTTAGTAGCCTGTATTTGCTCCGTTCTATATTCAGGTAATAGATGGTGTTTAATACTATTGCGAATAATTATAGCTGATCCCGCATGACCTGTACCATCGGGATGGTTTGTAGTGTAAGTCAAGAACCCTTTGATTTTGACATTAGATTTGTCTGTGCAGTGAGCCTCAGATATCAAGACTATGTCCAGTTTGTGCTCAGCTATCAGTATCTCGAGTTCATCTTTGTTGGGTGAGAGTCCATTTATGTTCCATGTCGCCAGTCTTAACCCAAGGCCTGTTAACCTTGTAGTTTGGTTATGAGCGTAGTTATGAGGCTCATTAGAGTACTCATTTGTTGTAGGATAAGGTCAAATTTTTCATTTTGTTTGTTGAGGATACTTTCTAATACCGCTATATTTTGGCTTACATTTGGTGTGGTATGTTCTGTGGTAGCTTTGTTTGGTTCGTTTCTAGTAGCTTTGGCATATGAATATGGTTCTTTTCCTTGCTCATAGGTGGGCAATTGTTGAACAGTATTTTTCGAAAGGTTTGTTTCGGCAGTGGTGTCTTTTACAATAGCATGTCTATCGGTTCTACGGTGACCATATTTATTAATTTTCCTGGCAAGTATTTCTCTATACACCTCGCAGCCTTTATAGTTTGCCGGGTGGGAACCTTGGCACAATGCACATTGAGCTGGTGTATTTCTATCCCGTTTAGGGCAGTCAGAGGTTTTGTGTGCCTGGGCGCATTTCACACAGCGGAATGGTCTCATACAGTAATTTTTGGTGTGCCCATATTGTTGACACCGCTGGCACTGTACAATTATATTTTTCTTCTTGGGATCCTCTATGGTTACTGATTGGTGGTAAATGTATTTGATTTCTTTGGCTGCTTTGTTTTTCTCGCTAGGTAATAGATTTACAAAAAAGGTTGAGGTCGGTTTTTTCTCAGGACCATATCTGGAGTTTATGATTTCGCCGACGACTGTATTTCCGGTCTTTTCGATTTCTTCTTTTATCTCAATTTTGGGTGTTGTGTGATGGAGATTCCGAATGACTATACGGCAGTATCTTTCTTCTTTTTTTCTGAATGTATGTCCTATTAGTCCATTTTCGCGGAATTTGGTGATGATTTTTTTGTAGACTTCCATATCTTCTATGTTGATTCTTAGTTGGTTTCTATTTGTGATCCTATATGTGTATGAGCTTTTCTCTGCAATACTTTCCATGAGTTCAGTCAATTTGTTGACGTCTTCTATACCATACAATACAATGGGAGGGGGTTTGCTGGTCTTTTTTTCTACTGTTTTTTCAGACTCAGTAGTCTCTTCAGTCAGGTCAATTGGTAGTTGACTGAACATGTTGTTGGTGGTTATATTCTCAGGGGAATCGCTGACTTTTTTCCGTTTCGGATTTCTAGAGCCTGGTACTTTCTGCCAAGGAGGGGGATACGTAGTGCCTTGCTCGCTTGGAAGATCTGTAGTGGCCGTGCATTTTGGTGGTTCTGACACATTTTGTACATTTTCTGTGCTCAAGCTTCCCAAGGAGCTGCTTCTAGGCCTTGTAACAAACAGGCCGCGATGAAACGCTTGCTGTATAAGTTTTTTGCTGCCAGTAGTATTTACTGTAATGGAAGCCTGGTCGCCTACTTCCATTAAGTCTTCGGTAGCTAATTTCTCACTCTCCGGCCCGGGTACCAGAGAGCGCCGGGGGTTAGCCGGATCGCATGACATACAATACTTCTCATTATTAGACATTTCCATAGATAAGGGGTTGGGAGAAAATACTCATACTACCTTCCCGAGGTAGTATTGCAGCAATTTTAGGGGGCATATAAATTCCCTAGGCCTGCTGTAGCCTTAATTGCTTTTTTTTTTTTTTTTGGTCGCTGCCAGTGTCTCAGCGTTGTTGCTCGTTTAGCACCACCCAGGGGACGCGTGTAGGGTGGGCCTAGGACAGGTGGTAATTCCTACGGACGCGAGCAACTTCATCCCCCAACTACCCCCCAACTACACTCTTTAATACACTAACAAAAATTCAAAATAGTGATAATGATTCATCTTCTAATAATATATAGAAATAAGTCGGGTTTTCCTTCCTGACGCTCTAACTCCAGAACGCACGAACCGATTTCCACGGTTTTGCATTCGTTGGAAAGGTCTCGGGCTCCGTGAGGTTTATAAAATAAAAACAAAAAAAAATTTCTTCATCTTTTAATCATGAAATGAAATGAAATGAAATGAAATGAAATTCGGCATAAGACATGCACGCCAGAAAAAAACACCAATCGAAATGTTACATAAAACGAAGCATCTGGTGGAGCAACCGAGTTCGCCGGGTTTGCTAGTAATTAATATACATATTTTATTTATGTATTTGACTTATTGTTCGATTAGGATGAACCGTAGTTTGTTTTAAACTTACTGTGCGTAATTGTATAGTCCGGCTCAGACTAATCAGAGGTGTGATGTGACCCTTATTCTAGTAAAAATATTTTATAAGGAGAAAGAAATGATGACTGAAAGTTATCACACTGATCACTCTATTAACAGCTTTCCCAACTTACCTTTAACCCTTAATCGGGCCGAACAAAAACAATAATTTTTCATGGTTTAAGTGTAAGTTCTTGTATTATGTTAGATAGCAGTGTACATAAAAACAATATAAATTACTGAAACTGAAAAGAAAAAGATTTTTCCCGTGGGAAATTATTTCCCTTTACCCGATTACGTCAATACATTTTAATAGACTATAACACGGTGGGAAAATAATTCCCGAATGTGCCCGATTAAGGGTTAAAACGACTGACTCATATGACATTTGCAATGAGATTACATCTTGGCTCCGATTTTTTAAAGATTTAACCGAATTTTTATCCTCTATAATATAAACCCACATTTTTTGCTTATCCTTAAGCACAGTTTCTCACGATTTTCTACTATTATACATAAATCTTATCGTTTTAAGCGTTTTACGAGTACCAACAAAGATGAAGCTATGTTTTTTTCAAAGAATTAGGTACGATCATAGATTGTTTGCTTAGATAGCCTTTCTAAGTTAGATAGTTGATATTTCCTACATTATTGCAAGTCTCTTGAATTATTGAACTGTTGAAATGTTTAGATTTATTTATTGTTGCTTTGGCTTATTGTTTAGCAACTACGTTTGTTCAGTGGTGGTTGTAAATTCTTATTGTCATTGCGATGTCTGTTGGATATCTTTGCGTAGGGATTTATTTATGGAACTAAATAATATTAGACTGCCTCGTTTGCCGAGTGGTCGCACGTGCGACGGGCTAGGGGTCTCGGGTTCGATTCCCCGGTCGGGCAAAATTTTAAAGAGTTTTTTTTTAAATCTCAGTAGTAGCACGGAGTCTGGAATTGTGCCCGGTATATGGTAATAGGCTCACCCTCTGTTATATGGGACTCATAACATAAATAGTGAAAACTGGGTGTTACATTGTACAGTGGCATTAAGTGCCGTAATGTGCACCTCTGAGTACTCCTTTGAGGATAAAAGGCGTGATGTTATGTTATGTTAATTATCCCAGCCCCATCCCATGTTCGGATTTATACCTAGATGTAGAACTTTATGTGAGAAAAAGTGTCCTATTGCCACTTCATTATACAGTTTTATAGTCTTTTACTTACTACGAAATTATACTCTCTCTCATTTCGCTATGGAACATAAGTTACTAGATTTCATAGTAAACGTCTACAGTAAGATGTTAATTCTGGGTAATCTACACAGAATACGTTTACGCTGTTAGTCGCTCGTAAAGTTTTACTACTCGATTCACAGTTTAGATACACGTTTTTTATTCCGTTTTAAAATTGTAGTGGTAAAGCCGAAATGATATGTTGCATGTTGTTTTCATCTGCGTATACAGAACCATCACTGTTTTCTTGCTCTTGTTCTTTATTTATAAAGTTGATATTTGGCATTATACGTAGTAACTATATCACCCCAAAACCCAAAACACATGGTTTCACGTAGTTCTAATAACAGATTTGAACTTTATAATTTGGTTTGATTGCTTCGTTATCGAGTGGTCGCAAGTGCGACTGCCGGGCAAGGGGTCTCGAGTTCGATTCCCGGGTCGGGCAAAGTATTACTGGATTTTTCTCAGTAGTAGCATGTAGTCTGGAAATGTGCCCGGTATGTGCCAATAGACTCACCCACCTATTTCATGGGAGTCATAACATAAATAGTGAAAAGTAGGTGTCACATTGTACAGTGGCATTAATGTGTCGTAATGTGCACCTCTGTCTACCACTTCGGGGATAAAGGGTATGATGTTATGTTATTTTACTTTGGTTTAACATATCACCACTGGCGTTATTATAGCAGCACTAGTTCTTCGTACTCTATGAACTACTCCTGTAATCAATCATACTTCTTTTACTCCTTAACATTATTTAACATCATCATTACACTGGATTATCGTCATCGAAGACTGCTTATAACAACCATCAACCATAACTATGGCGCTTTAACCGTCTGCGGCTGACGTGTAGTCCCACAGACACCGCGAAATACAAAATCACGTGTTATACCGTCATTTTTCAAATACGATCATCACTGGTGCGAGTACCTTACTGTATAGTGCTCGCTATACTTTAATTCTACAAAAATATTTGCTGTTGAAATGGTGTCTGGTATAATATACACCTCAGTTGAATTGTAACAATTTAACCACGTCAGTTGCAGAGGGTTAAAATAATTCAACATTTTTGTAGTATAAATAAAAACTGTATCTGTACAGATATCAAATTATTTCCACTTGATCATCACTAGAAGTTTCGTGGGCCGAAGTTAACCATGAACAATGAACAATGAACTTCATACTTCTTGACATCCGTACCTTCAGTTAACAGTTAGCTAGTGTTAATGTCGCGTGCGGTTTCGTATAAAAAACTGTTACACTTATCGTGAAGAGGGCCCATTACACCATTACCGCAGTTATCTATTATTGCGTATCGTTTTACGATTGCGTCTTTTATGTTTTTGTTAAGTTCCGGTTTTTTAAAACTGTTCTGTGGAGTTTAGTTGAAGAGTGTGTGGTAGGAAGTAAGGTACAAATGGATATAGCTGTTTGTGTTCGATGAATGAAAAATTCTAGCCTCTTTGATAGATTGGTAGATGTATTTTAACTTTAACTGAGCATTGAACAAAAGGGACTGTTTGTATCCAGAAAAAAAAATAACATCACGCCTTTTATCCTCGAAGGGGTAGGCAGAGGTGCACATTATACCATTGTACAATGTAACACCTACTACTCCAGAAAAAAAATTGTACACTATTTCTTCTATTTTTGTAGGTAAATCTGCCCCTAATCCCTTAAAAAAGCGTGAGAGAAGCCACTGGCAGTAAAAAATAAACATAAATTTGATTAGGGCACATTGTTTTGTTTGCCAATTTTTCGTACACGATACGGGTTTTATAATTGGACGTACGGAAATTAAATCTTCAAGTCATAGCACAAGGAATTTACCCTGCCAGTCTGCTGTGTCTGGCAATGACGGCAGCTCTATTACATCCAAGTATACAAAACAAAAGCGACAAGTGCAGTTATTGTAATGAAGGGTTGAACCCTGCATGTTGCGTCCTAGGGTAACCAAGTTTATTGACATAATATTTCTGGTCCCGGTACAATGAAAAAGAAGACACGACCCTCGCTAATTCTGTAACATAGGTGTCTATAATAAGAATTATAGTTAGTTTCGGTAAGGAAGCAGCACCTAGTCTGAATTTGACTGTGTACACCTGAATGGAAACCGAAAAGGTATTATGTTACAAGTTTGAACCGAAGTTTGCCGCTGAAGCCTTTTTAATTAAACATTTCCATACTTAATTTGTAAAGTCCATAGAGTCCATAAGTACATATCGAGAACCTTTGTTGAATCCGTGTTATTTGGTCAACACTGCTTAAAGTGCTCGTGAGTGGACCACACACGACTCACTTTATTCCAAAGGGTTATATACCACTTAGAAGTATGCGGGATCGTCATAAAAAATCGTCTCATTATCATGGATTCGTGTGGTCGCGCATCGTAGAGCGTTAAGTGCAGACGGGGTCGCCAGACCGATTCGAGTAGCGGCGGAGTGCGCACGCGTGGCGGCCATCTTACATCCAACTGTCACTTGTTATCCCGCGTTCCGTTTAAATTATAACGTTCGGAGTCGCTGTGTGCGCTTATTTCTTAAATCAGCGGAAAAGTGTACCTATTCTGTGACGATTGTGTTTAGTGCAATTTTTATTTATTATAGATAAGAACTCTGTGACTGTGCACCGTAGAGTCGTGATCTAACCTGTGGACTTCGTATTTCGGATTTACTTTCTATCGCTGTAAGTGGCCGTTTTATTATATTTAACTCCTTATGAAGTTAGTAGGTAACCGGAGAAAGTCCATCTTTAAGAGATTCAGTTACAATTGTCTACATATCACAATATTAGCATAGAAAACGTTCATTAACAGTAAAACGTTAGAATACGATATTTAATCCTCTTCTTTGTTCATTGACGATATCGGTCATTGAATTTAATGAATAAATTAATCGAGAAATGCAAAAGTATTGAGGATATCTGGTGAATGTAGACGTTGAACAATTTGCGCGGAATATTCGACACAGAGTTAATTAATGGCTGCGGTATGAATAGGAATAACAACCGAAAGCGACCGACCGTTTGTAGCTGAAAACATGAAGGAATTGTATTTATTATCGCGGTAATTGGTACTAGTGTGTACACGACAGGAAACTATGTTATTATCGAGTGTAACGGTTACTTTTATGTATTATTGATTACAAACTTCAATAACATTCCCACTTTTAATTATATTTTGCTATGTGCTGAAAAATACAGCTTATTTATCTTGGTCATTACTAGCGGCATCGTTAAAGTATCTTAGAGCAGGTGGCCATTTAGCAAGTGTGACTATAAATTTATAATAAAAGCTATAAAGTCCATTTTCATCTGCAATGTACAATGTATGTTGGATAATTATTATAACTTGCTTTTCATAGTCGTTTGTGGTTTTTAATAAACATTAAAGAAGTCCTTCAACGCTTGACTTCACTTGTATTACTTATTGGCACGAATACTACATTATTTGGGTTATTGTGAATTACAATGTTTTTTTTTTTAATTATGTGTTAGTACATCACGATGTCTGCTCGTCCTTAACTAGATTATGTGTTGTGTAATTGTGGGTTTTCACAGGTGAGTACTTGTGCTTTCTAACTCTACCTCTAGTTATGAATAAAGTGTTCGTTTATATACTGTGATTGGTTAGTAAACACTGTTGTTTAGTGAGGAAAAATATAATATGCTGTTTCTAATGTGGCTTTTGATTGTATAGTCTATAGTTTTGGAGGAAACACTTTTTATCTTTTTGTAAAGGAAAGGTTGAGTAGCATTTAGTTTGTTACATGAATACTAACCTAGCCTCCTTTTGCTAACTTTTCGGGTTTAGAAGACTGAGTTTGTTTTTAAACAAATTATTTCTTTAATCTGCTGCCTGCTTCATTGACCGACTGCCGGGCAAGGGGTCTCGGGTTAGATTCCCGGGTCGGGCAAATATTATATTTTTTTTTTAAATTCAGTAGTAGCACGGAGTTTGGAAATGTGCACGGTATATGGCAATAGGCTGACCCCAATTACATGGGACTCATAGTGAAAAGTGGGTGTTACTTCTGTGTGCACTTCTGCCTACCCCTTCGGGGATAAAAGGCGTAATGTTATGTTATTTCTTTAATAAATTACAGTTTAGTTATACATTATTCACTTCAGACTGCCTCGTTGGCCGAGTGGTCGCAAGTGCGACTGCCGGGCAAGGGGTCTCGGGTTCGATTCCCGGGTCGGGCAAAGTATTACTGGGTTTTTAAAAAAATCTCAGTAGTAGCACGGAGTCTGGAAATGTGCCCGGTATATGGCAATAGGCTCACCCCCTATTACATGGGACTCATAACATAGATAGTGAAAAGTGGATGTTACTTCTGTGTGCACCTCTGCCTACCCCTTCGGGGATAAAAGGCGTGATGATGTTATGATGTTATGTATTCACTTCAAAATGTCGTAGTACGATTGGCTCTTCTGTTTAAACAATTAGGTACCTACATACATATGTAAGTACATAGGACTATGCTATAAATATTTGCATACCTATAGGTACTTAATTTACAGTAAGTTTTAACAGAACAAAGAGTTCAAACGTCTATATTTTTTGTCCAAGGGAATGTCCCATTAACGGGTGTGATTCATAATTGTACATTAAGTTAAGTCATGCCCAGTCTGTGAACTTAGGCTACGTAATCATTAGATGTTTTATTTGGACTAAAAGTAAGTACAATTTTTTTTATGTAAGTAGTACCTTACTACTTCTGATAATAAATATTATCAGGATTATAATGTACACAGGTTTGATGGAAAATACTATTATTTGAATAAAGAAATTATTCGCTTTTAATTCTGCAGTCGTAGAGGACACAGATGAAAACACAAAGCCTATGTCTAGTACTTATTGAAAATTATTTGTTTATTTTATCATTGAAAGAGGACTGTGTAGAAAAGTATGACATGTTTTCTGAGACTTAATACAAATAAAATAATATGTACGTCATCATAATCATCACATTAGCGATGGCGGCTGATGAGACGTAGCGATATTAGACGTCCACTGCCAAATTCGTCTATTCCTTCTTCTTCTTCAACTTCCACATTGGCAGGTTCCATTGATAATGTGTCTTTCCTAATTTTATCATACTTAATTCTGCGTAAACGCAAGTCTTATACGTCTGAATAATATTTCTCATTCCTTTTTTCAACATAATGTAACATAACTTCACGACCTTTATTCCCGAAGGGGTAGGGAGAGGTGCGTATTACGGCACTTAATGCCATTGTCCTACTTTTCAGTATTTATGTTATGAGTCTCATGTATGTATGAGCCTATTGCCATATACCGGGCATAGAGGTATTTCTAGACTCCGTGCTACTACTGAAATTTTTAAAAACTCAGTAATACTTTGCTCGACCCGGGAATCGGACATCGACCACTCGGCCAATGGGGCAGTATTTTTTCAAAAGGTCCTTAACACTACTTCTGACATACTTTTGATATAATCGAGAATATATCCGAAGCACATTAATGTTCGATCATTCAATAGTAAGAATTCGCTATAATAAATTACTGTCATTCACATCGGGCTTGTAGAGAACTTTCTACTTGCGCTCGCTCATCGTGTACGGACTGCCTTTAAATAATTACTTTCATAACTTTATCGACACACATTAAGGTGTATTCAATGTTTTTTGCTTGTTTTTGAGGGTGTTTCGATTATACAATTCACTGTCAGTCACAAATAAATTTAAAGGCTTAAGTAGTGATAGAGACAAAGAAAAAGATTCTAAGACAGTCGTCGAATGTGATTTTAAATTCATCATAACATAAGATAACATCACGCCTTTTATCTCCGATGGGATAGGCAAAGGTATACATTATACCATTGTAGAGGTACAATGTAACACCCACTTTTCACTATTTATGTTATGAGTCCCATGTAATAATTAATATCACCCTATTACTATTTTACGGCATTCAGTGAGTACACACTGACAAAGAAAACAAACTGCTGTTTATGATAACAATGCATTGTTTTTACATTTCTCTTTAAAAACAAACAAAGCACGATGTCATATTAATGTACCTGTTGCATTCATTGAACACGAATGGAAGAAATATTTACAAACAGATTCATTCAGATGCTAATAATGACTCCCTATTTATATCGATGCTTACATTCAATATTATGCAATGCCTTCTAATATTACAAAAATATTTAAAGACTACTCTTAAGATCCTTACCACTTTCCCTAACTTAATTAAAATATTATAACATTAGAACAGTATTAAACAATCACGCATAATCGTGTCTTATTAAAAATATGTATTAATTAATAAGCTTGACTTAATACTACATAGGCATGCCACTGTATATTAAACTGCTTTACACATGACGCTCCAGTCCCAACAAAATATCTTAAAATGACACAAACAACGTATCAGCAGTTTCCAATAATGAAAAAGAAACGAGCAAAACTTAAAACTAAAATGGCACAATGATTTATAAAGCAGCCACGGTAGATCACGTTTGGCACGCAACTTGGACGACGTACGTCAAACGAGATGAACATGATTTGATGACAGACGTTCCAACAGTTAGTATGAAGAATGATACAAGTAAAAATATTTATGTAACGAGTAATGGAACAGTTAGATCTAACATTACTGTTGATGGAACAACATGGTCTGACTTAGTTGACTTCGAATAAAAAGGTACAATGGAATTCAAAGCAGATGCTGGTTTAAAACTAGCCAACATTAGGAAAGGTAATGCAACGTAATGCGTAACTGGTAAAGGAAATGCTTTGACTGCTGGTCATGGTTGCCTGACTGTACATTAGTACTACTAAACAATTGGTATTTTCGTGGTTAATGCTCAACTAGGAAATCCGTAAACGCACTAAAATTATATTAACGTGCCTACTACTAAAATGTATCTATGAGAAGGTTATGCTAACTGACGAAAATACAATTTGGTAAAAAATCCCATACCTTCACTGTATACATTCAAACCTTTTAGGAATAAGATGTTTTACTACTTTAAAATCTATGGAAATTTGAAAAAAAATTGGTTACAACAGCATGCCTATAAATTCATTATCAAATAATGATAATAATCTTTTCCACTACGAAAACGACATCAATTTTAATTAACATTTCTCATGTGTATCGGTATGGTTGCGTTTTGCATGCAAACCCTCAATTTGAGATATACCACTTGTACCAGAGTTACTAAAATCACGAGGTGAAAGTAAACTATAGAATATATTTTTGTAAGACATTGAATAACTGATAAGACAAGATACATGCACTAAAGATAATGCAAGATAAAGTGACTGTGTAAGTGTGTACTCAGCAAATAAAAGACTTTGATAATAACGCAGCGTCGGTGAAAGAAGGTTGTCTACAGCTGGAGCTCTATGGACCCTCCACGATGCGACCCATGCTTATTATTCATTGATTACACATTGATGTTTTGTGTCATTAATAATTTCCGATACAAGCGTCGGCGTTTCTTTGTTGATATGAAATAATGAACTGAGTTTTGTACTTTATTGAACTTAGATGAAATCATTATGAATAGAAAGTATTCTACAATCTTCAGGGATTTCTTCTGCTCCATCATCTTGTACGGTTTTTGGAGTGTCAATGACCGAGGTCAGTACTGTACCTTCACTTGTACGTACAATATTTGGTATTCCAATGCGACCGTTGCTTGCGGCATCTATGTGTACTCTCTATAATTTTGTGGCTCCTGAACAATGGTAACGTGGGTAATAATTCACAGTTAAATGACAGTTTCTTATTGTATATTATGTGTGCACAGCCATCTGAACAGTTGAATCGTTAATGAATGAAATGCATACCAAGTTAGAAATTGGAGTAGGTAATTTTTCTGAAATATTGAAAACATTGAGAAAAAGTTTTCTTTTTTCTGAATTCTGCTGGCAACAGACGTGTTTTATAAATGTAGATGTAAACAACGATAATAATACGTATAGAGTTGTTGAAACAGAGGTCGAACTAGCAGCCGTTCACCGTTCGCTCGTCAACATGCTTCGTTTGACCTCGGCTAGTGTTGTTACCTCAATTGTTCACCAACCACCGGACATGGACAGGAAACCTTAGTTTATTGTTCTTTATATCATCTACTCCGGTGTATTAATTGTTTGTTTATTTGCATTCAAGACATTCTTCACGTGGAATCTGATTGTTTTCAAGAAAAACATTAGGTGCGTCTATAGTGTATGACAATGCTAATGCTATGATTGTTTCACTCGTAAGATTTATTATAAATGGAATTTTATCTTCCGTAAAATAAAAATGGTGATTAGTTGCAAAAAAAACATATGTCATATTAAGTTAAATCATGTGTTAGACGTACGTACTTACTGTGCTTTTATGGAACTGTTGAAGTATTTTATAAACAGTAAAACATTGAAAATAACATTTGTTTTGATTTAAATTCACTAAATGTTCTAATATGTAAATTTCGTAGAGTAATCTTGCCTATGTTGTTTGTATTCTACATTTATTCAAAGTGCTAGTAACCGATTATTCTGATATTTTATAAAAGTAACTCAGGACGTGTTCAATACATTATTTAGAATTAGACGACTAAATATTTACATTGCCCGGTATATGGCAATAGGCTCACCCCCTATAACATGGGACTCATAACATAAATAGTGAAAAGTGGGTGTTACTTCTGTGTGCACCTCTGCCTACCCCTTCGGGGATAAAAGGCGTGATGTTATGTGTTCTGTTATATTTTACATTATAATTTTGCTAATACCTTGAAGAAGAATATTCAAGTCACACAATAGACATTGGCATATAATTTCAAACTTCACGTAGGTATATTTATATCCTAGCAAAGATTTAAGCTACCAGTTTCCCATCTTTCCCCTTTATTTTCCCATAAAGGATCTTATCATGGGGTTTGTTTGCGTTTTGAATGCGAGCATTATATTCCATCGGCCATTGAAATCAATGAGTTGCATCCGCAGACGCATCTTACGATATGCCGTTATGCGAGACCTGTCGGCGTCGACGAGACTTGTTATGGCAAGATATGTGAGCTGAATAGGCTACCGTCATATAAATATCTTCATTTAATACCATGGCTTCGTTAAAAATTCTAATCATTTTCACTTAAACAAGCTTATACGTTAATCATTTTATATTATTGTCTTAAATACTTAACATGCTTAGTTGCTTTGAAGTAATTTGTGCAAATCCATAGCTGGAATTAAAAATACGTTTGTGAAATTCTCGTTTGTAAAGTTCTGTACAATCTCGTGTTTTTCGTTTTTGCATCAGACTATTATCTAAGCCTTTACTCTATTAAAATTCGCGTACTCTTACTGGTTTCTAAAGTAATTGATTATTCTTGCTATTGCTTACTTTGTTATTTATGTTTCGTTGAGAAATGTTGGCTGTTGCACCAGCAGGTGCACACGACGGTTTTATCTTAAGAAATATTTATTGTGTATTTGCTTTTAGTTGAGAATTCACACACATCTTCATTTGCATGCTGGGATAAAATCTCATGTTCTTTATTAATGTTAGCTTCACTGGCTACGCTTGAATCTTCGTTGTTATAGTTTTTTATATCAAGTTCTGCTTCTTCATCAATAACCACATTTATATCTGAGCCTTGTTTGTAATCTGAATTAGAATCTACATTAACATTTTCTGTGTTAAAATCCACATAAAGGTTTGTTTCAGTTCCTAAACAATCCTTGTGTTCTAGAACCTCAATACCGTAATCGGTTTCCCTAGTTTATCGTAGTGTTGCGTGTCATTACGAGCCTCGTTCGGTTCAGCCTCGCCTTGGTTCACTGCTCCGATGTAGAAATCGTCAGATATGTACGCAATTATATCTATGTTCATTTCGTTTTTATTGATGTTTTATAAAATTTTGGTAATTTTGTCATTGGTGACATATTCGACTGCACCTATGTCTTATTTTAATAGAGATTAATTTTACTTATATTACAAAATACGATACCTACTGACGGAAAGGGTCCTAATGGACGGGTTCCTCATGCTAAAAAATAACTATTGGAAGATTTATCAAGAATTTTCAAGTCTTTTGTCTTTCTAAAAATACGTGTCTTCATGACGAATAGGTATATCACTGTTCCAAGTCTGTCATTCTGTCAATTGTAAGATCACGAGTTGACAATGAACAAGTTGCGACATGATTTACAGCAGATTCTGATGTCATTGATTGTATTTTTAGTCATCTTAATTGACACTTAATACGAGCGATGAATAGTGAAACTTTTTGAGGAACGATTGTTTATCGGGGTGATTAATTGCTTTAAAATTATTCAATATCTATCTAAGACTAGTGCTTAATTAATAAAATGAATTGTAAAGTTAGAGAGAAATGGTTTTCGTGTATATGAACTAAAACATTGCTTGTCTTAAAAGAATAACAAGGATAACCATTTATTAGACTCAGACTCTCTCAGTCAGAATTTAACTAATAACTCTGTTTATTATTGGACTTCTATCCAACAGAAAATTATAAGATATTTTATTTCATCTACAAATACATTAAAATTCAACATCCTTTTTTATTAATCGAAATGGCAATTCCCACCTTTAAATAATAATAGACGATATTCACACGAGCTCCCAATTAGCCCTAGTATAAAGATGGACAAAGAGATGTGCGTAAGTACGCAGATGGTTAAAACAATATCTTTTTACGTGTTATAAGCTGCAGGTGCCTTTATAGCCTCTCCTTCGACATGAAGGGTTAATAGGCATTTCTTCAGACGATGTAGTTTTTATTTATAAATGGTGAACACCTTTTGTCAAACTATGAATTGTTGTTGCATTCTTTCGTGAAAGAAGTTAACTGTTAACTCATTCTGTTTTTAAAATGTGCGTACAATAAATTCTAAATATAATCATGGAAATAATGTACTCAAATATATAATATAAATAATATTATTTATGTAATTGATGTATATTATTCATCTAAGACTACATTTATCTATCTAAGACTAGTGCTTCACTACATAGTATAAAACAAAGTCGCTATCCGCCGTCTGTCTCTCCCTATGTATGCTTAGATCTTTAAAAGTACGCAACGTATTTTGATGCGGTTTTTTACTAGATAAAGTATAATACATGGATATTGCACCCGTGCGAAGCCGGGGCGGGTCGCTAGTAATTAATAAAATGAAGTGTAAAGTTAGAGAGAAATGGTTATAGTTCTGCTTGACTTGCCAGTAACTTAAAAATATTGGATTCAACTAGAAATCTAGAAACTTATGACATTACTAAAAAGTAAAAGGAAAGGAAACAAAGTGTTCAAATTCAAATCACCCTGTGTTATTCCAGACCATTTCATCATCATCTACTCCTGTATTAAATTTCACTTCGAACCCTAAAGCCGTTTTGGAGTAAAGGACTATCAAATAAACAAACATAGAAACTTTTGCATTTATAATATTAGTAGAATTGACAATACTACCTATATAAAGTATTTCGTGGTCTACATTTAATTAAAATTCAGCGATGATGTCAGTAAAATGTATATGGTGATTTTTGTTATAATATTGTGGCTGCCTCACCTTCATACAAGGATTGTAGGCATTCAATTGGTGGATTACACATACATAGGTGTGTTATGCATACGCCAATATTTCACAAAATTACATAATATAACATAACATCACGCCTTTTTATCCCCGAAGGGGTAGGCAGAGGTGCACATTACGGCACTTAGGCCCGTATTAATAAACCGATATCAGCGTAAGATCGAGATGTTAAGATCCTGTTTGATATTCCGACGTATTAATAAACAAAACCTAATACGCGGTTTAAGACTCTGTCATCACCTGAGCTCGCATTGTTTAATAAACATTACTCGGGTTTCAAAATCGGTATTAGGATGGTTATCAAGACCACGATTGTTAAGTTCAGTCGACCCTGGACTTAATATCGTGAACTCGTACCTAAGTATTTCGCGGGAACCATGAACATTGAGAATATTATTTCCGAAATCAATTATTATGATGAAGTCGACTAATACAATGATATTTTATGGCCTTTTCAAAATCTATTAGGTACCTAAAGTTTATATAAGTACCTAAAGTTTATATATACCTACAGGAGATCAAGCTAGCTTGAATAGGCATTTTTGACTCCATTATCGAATATGAATAAGTAACATAACATCACGCCTTTTATTCCCGAAGGGGTAGGCACAGGTGCACATTATGCCACTGTACAATGTAACACTCACTTTTCACTATTTATGTTATTAATCCCATGTAAGCCTGAGCCTATTGCCATATACCGGGCACAATTCCAGACTCCGTGCTACTACTGACAATTTTTAAAAACCCCAGTAATACTTTGCCCGACCCGGGAATCGAACCCGAGACCCCGGCAATTGCCCGGCAGTCGCACTTGCGACCACTCGGCCAACGAGGCAGTCGATTAATAAGTAACTTGTAAATAAACACGAAACACTGATGTGATTGTATTATCAAGTACCTAATAAACAATTGAGAGAAAGAGAATCACAGATTATAGAGGTAATAATGAGTTGACGCGCAATCACAGGCATGTGCGTTCGTCATAAAATTAAACGTAACTTTATAATAAATAATGCTTTTTTATGGTTAAAAAAAACATAATGTATACAATATAAAAAAGTAATAGAATTTCCTAAAATTTTAATCCATTTAAACTGGAAATAATCTTTTATTCCTATGCAAACAGAGTTGAATATTATCGTTCTATACAGCTATTACTAAACGCAATGAACGAAAGATGTATTAGTTAGTTCCGCTGTGACGTAACAAGTCTTAACATCAGGATTTCGGATTACGAATCTTGATACCTCGATCCAAACCGCGGTATCACCTGAGATCGTGTGGATATAGGTTTATTAATTAGCGTCGACATTAAGATGCTGATCGCATCTTGAGAACGTATCAACTGATGCCGGTCTTGACATCGTGATTGAGACCTATTTATTAATACGGGCCTTAATGCCACTGTACAATGTAACACCCACTTTTCACTATTTATGTTACGAGTCCCATGTAATAGGGGGTGAGCCTATTGCCATATACCGGGCACATTTCCAGACTCCGTGCTACTACTGAGAATGTTTTAAAAACCCAGTAATACTTTGCCCGACCCGGGAATCGAACCCGAGACCCCTTGCCCGGCAGTCGCACTTGCGACCACTCGGCCAACGAGGCAGTCATTTTAATACGTATTCTAGTGAAAAGATTTAAGTGTGGGTGAGCCATGCTTCAGTGCGAATGAGCCCGCGACTATAGTGATACCACGACCTCACAGAAGACCGACTTGAAACAATGCTTGCGTTATGTGACTGAGGTTACCGGAGGCCTAATTATCCCCTCCCCCATTACCCTATCCCTGAATCCCAACAATCTTCAACACACTTGTAATTCGTCTGATGTTCCAGGTGTACATGAGCTACGCCAATTGCTTACCACCAGGTGATCCATCTGCTCGTTTACCGGGTTTTCCCATATGTGAACAGAAGGAAAACTAAACAATTTTCCTGTAAATATTATCAAATATACGACCACATGTAAATAATATACTTTGATAACAACTGAAGTCTTTTAACTAATTTTATTTATTTCGACTTTAGTTCCTTTAATATTTCAAACGAACGATAACATTTGTGAAATATTTAATTAATTTTTTTTTAGAATAGAATCTGCTCCATTGCTAAAAGTGACTCAATATTATCCCCAATTCATGTAACATTAAGTAAGGATTTCTATAAATCTTGAATATGGCTTCAAAACGATTAAGTAGGTCGCTACTTGAAAATAATCATAGAGAAAGGAAGACTGACTGGGTTCGCTGAAGAGTTGCAATAAAAGGCGAAAGGTTTTGACCCAAGCGGTCTTGTAATAATAGGCAAGTGCAAAATACTGTAAACAAAGATTACACAAATGGCGCCTTGCCGCAAATAAAAATATCAGGGGAATTTGTAAGAGCAATTGCAAATAAAGATGATTTGTATGTCACGATGTTTGAATTACTATACTTGTTAGTGCCTGTGACACATCATTCTATCGATGACCTAATAGATGTAGAAACCGATATTATAATAATTACTATCAATATGGAGGCACTAAAGCCTTTTGCAGAATATATTAAGTAATTAAAAATTTATATTCTCTGAAGTTTTTTATTTATTTCTTTATTTATTTATTGAATGGTGAACCAACAGCTACATAGATTTAGCACAAAAATAGTAACATTGAGCCACTTACAGATTCACACGAATACTGACTTAATAGGTAACAGCTAAGACAAAATTAAAATTATAAATTAATCAATATGTTTTGTAATAAGCTAATCTAGACGCAAAGGTGCGGTTCCCTCGTTTAAAAGATTAAATCTGATTAATAGATCATAATGATTTCGTAAAGATTATGACAAGGACACACAGTTCAGTGGACAGACTTGACCGCATCATTAGAGGTAATTTAGCTGATTTTACAGATGAGTAACTGGCGAATGTTTTGGTATATTTTGGAGAAGATTCTTATAAATAAGATAAGTATACAATAAACACATACGTAAGTCAATATAATTAGCGGTAAAACACATTCCCAGACTGATCACAACTCAAGCGGATCTCAAAACAGGATACAAAGAACGTGATGAAAATGAAAATTGTGATTGTTCGCACTCAGAGAGTTGGAATACGACAACACAATACATAAACACTTTAATTGACGAAGAAAGTTGACGGTGGTGGAAACACACTTTCCTAGCGATACAACCGTGACCTACCCGAACAGGCACTCGGTTACCACGACAGATTCTTATCTCGTGTTCTCGAGATTGGTGACAGTAATTTGACGGCTTGTATGTTAACTGTCACAATACTGGAGGTATCTTCGGTGGACAAGTTGGGTTTGGTGTTCTAAGATGACAGAACAAGTGCTAGTATTTTAAATAATGCAGAAGTTATGTTCAAAGACAATGGAGATGCTTTGTTGTTGTGATTGAAACCTGAAAACACAGTCATAGGATTTTCCAACACATGTTTGAACTTGGCCGGCTGCCTCGTTGGCTGAGCAGTCGTAATTGCGACTACCGGGCAAGGGGTCTCGGGTCCGATTTCCGGGTCGGGCAAAGTATTACTGGGTTTTTTTTTTAATCTCAGTTGTAGCACGGAGTCTGGAATTGTGCCCGGTATATGGCAATAGGCTAAGCCCCTATTACATGGGACTCATAACATAATTAGTGAAAAGTGGGTGTTACTTCAGTGTGCATCTCTGCCTACCCCTTCGGGGATAAAAGGCGTGATGTTATGATGATGATGATGATGATATTTGAACTTTGAGTCTAATTGTTTCATGATAAGTCCACTTCCTCATTCATTAGTTTGGTCGGCCATTGTACTCTGAACGTAAAGCCGTGTCTAACAACGTGGAACTTTTCCGGAAAATCTTGTCACATGATCAGAAACGATAATGAATATGTACCGGTGAAAACTCTTCTAAGTGGCCGTTGTCGAGTAGTCAGTACGATGGAGAAATTATTGTTAGTGGGGAGTTTTAGCAAACTCTTTTATCAATTAGTAGCATGTTCAATAGTAATATTTATAAATATTAACAGAGTTATTATGAGAAAGTAAAACGAATTTATTAGTTTTATTTCTATCTAATACACTAGATCATATTTTCTCGCCCTATTTGTAATAACTGCTGTTACAATGACTATGGCCAATATGAATTTTGTTTGTGAATGCAAATTGGTGTTGATTTGATTTGTGGTGTTCGAAAGCCTTGTGGTAACTTTCTTACCATTATCGAATTTTAACTTTATTAGTAACGATCGTAAACATGAGTGAAATCGTAATCGATTGAAATGTTTCCGATTAATCGGTACTGTAGTGGTGTTGGTGATTTGGTATGGTTATAATATAGAAATTCTAGCCTTAATTTTTATAAAAATTAAGGCTAGAACTAAATGTTAAAAGATTCGTTTTATTCATTTTTGTTGCTACTAGTTTTTGTTTATGGAATAAGACTATTCCGTGATCGCATATTATCTGATGGATGAAGATACACTGATGACTAACTACTGTATGTTTTCTTTTAAGGATGTACTTATAAGGTTAACTTAATTTCTATAAATATGAAATTCTATATTTAAATGAAACCTATAAAATTAATAGGCATAGATACTAATCACCAAGACGTCATCAATATGTTTGTACCTAATCAGTGGTAACCGGCATTTGTTTCCTTTATTACATTAGTTATATTAAATCACCGATATATTAGTTCCCATATAAATATTACGTTCATCAAATGATATTAAAAACGATAGCATTGTCAGTAAAATAGTGAATTTCCTATTTATTTTCTCTTAATTTTCTAACAGGACAATTAATATGACCTTCAAAAAGTATGTTTTGTTTCCTGAAGACGGTTTTCAAGTTCAAAAAAATTAAACTCATCATCAACAGTCTATAAGTGACCAAAAGCCTCTTCTCGCACGGAGAAGGTTTAAGCATTAATCACTACTTTTACTCTAGGAGATCACTACTCAATGCGGGTTGGCGATTATAAACTTATAATTAGAAATTTTAGGCTAGATTTCCTCACGATGTTTTTTCTTCATCGTTTGTCAGTGGTGTCTAGATAATCTTAGAAAGTACCTACATTTAACTCGGAAAAAGTCACATAGGCATGCCGTTGGAGGTTTTGAATCCGCAATCTCATGCATGAGAAGCAGGTGTCTTAAACCATCGGGCCATTACGACTAGTTGTGATGTGTTTAGTACATTTTAAAGTAATAACGTCTCACTTTAATAAGACAATATTATTATTACCAAACTTCTTATACAAGAGTTTGTGTCTCTCACTTATATCGTCAGCACCGGATTTATAAGCTACACAATTAACTAGGTAATTAGCCACTTAACCTGAAAACCAGTTACCGTTGTCCGTAATCTGTTGAATTTACATATAGGTACTTATTAGCCGGTTAAACGCATCGATCGACAGTTCTATGTGTCTATCGACTGAATAATCTAGTGAATGATGTCTGTTCTTGGTACAGGCATATTTCTAGATGGTCTATTAGTAGTCGAATAAGGTATATAGAAGAATGCAATGCATATATTGGAAGAGATTGTTGATAATATGTATTATTTAGAAAATTAAGAGATATAGGTATATGAGAAATCTTTTAATTATTGTATTCTTTCTGTTTTCTTGGGTGAGCAAACTACAATAAGGGAGATGTGTTGTTCTTATGAATATCTTTTATTGAGTGTCTTAAGAACTAACTTACACTACTTACTTATAGGGCGAGGTGTCACACACTACTAAACTTAATTGGTTTGTAATGGTAACATTGTATGCAAGTTATCAATTCTTAATTATTAGTTATCACACTTCCTAGAATTAGCAGTAGTTTCATTTCTAAATAATTCAAGATTCCAAGACTGCAACGCGAGAAACCACCTTATCATTGATAGCACACTAGAAATGATTTTTTAAGAATTGCGATAAGCACTCTATCTTTTAAGATGTTTTTACATCATCAGCTAATATGACAGTAATTACCTAAAAGTCACGTAGTGTCTATTTCACATTCCTACCTACCTAAGGTAGGAATGTAATTGATTATGTAGATAGTAAGTACATTCAGATGTTGCAATTGTAATAATTATTTCTTTGGAAAGTGTCTACTGCTTATGTTTAGACTAGTTAACAATCTAGCTGTTAGGACAACAGAGTTGTACAATCGAAATTTTAACGATTAAAACATCAAAATTCAATATTTAATTTCCCTTACAACAAAACAAGTAAAAATACTATCTCGAAATAATGTCAATTAAGTAAAACATAAGACATAGAAACGATCAGTACAATACAATAAACAAACTAAGTGGAGCATGATCGACAAACCATGAATTTCAACTCCACTGGCGTTATTTTGAAGCTAAATAAACGTTTAAAAGAAATGTAGAATAAAGAAACTAGAATTTACTTTTTATTATTTGTAACAGACCGGTCAGTTTTGAAATCATAATATTTATTTATTTTCTACTTCATACAACAAGTGTGTACAGATGGACCTAATGCCTTGGGCATTGTCTCCCAGTCAACCTTTAAGCAGTGCAGAGATGATTTAAACCTTTATAAATAGGCAATGTACCAGTATACTATATAACAAATCTCACAATATTGTTGTTTGACTGTGTATTATAGTAGCACCTGCAGTGTCGGTTGCAATGTTGGCGCGGTGGCCGGGCAACTATCTGCAGCGCAACATGTAGCGAATTCGGAGCACGGAGCGTGCTAGCACTCTTTGTGTAATCCACAAATTGTTGTCTCGGGTCTGGGTGTGATTGTGTATATCAACTTGTATGTTTGTAACCACGATACAGAAGAAAATCCTATTGTGGGGCAAGTAAAAAAAAACATTGTCAAATAAATTTAGGTTTATCATAGAGTAGTCTGACTGGTCCGAGTATAAATCATATACCTCTATGTATTCCCGTAATCGGTTCTAATGAAACCCGCGGGACGAGCAGCGATGGTAAACTAAATGCTTTCTTACTTTGCCATCATCACACGATACGACAATCTCTTCTAACAGCTATTTCAACTAAGAAACAAAGCTACAATAACAACTAAAATATAATAAACAGTTTGCTACGAGGAATATTGATCAAAAAAGTCGATTTTATCACAACAGGGTCGACGACAAGTCGGTCAATGAACTTGTCAAAGCGAAACTAATTCGAATGTAATAAATCGTTATACATAGATACATCAACCGATTCACAAATTAAGTTATGTCATTTCACGGGGTTTTAAATGAATGTACTGTTAATATATTTAAATTGCACTTCATTTGAATGTTATGTAAGGTAATTTAGCTGTCGAACGAATGTTTAATAGATCAATCAGTAGAATCTATTATGTCTTTTAATAGGTCGTCTAGAATGTATACTTAAAGTTGACGATGTAAATAGGAGGTCGCAAATTAGCGTAAAACAACCAGAAGGAATAAGGCAGTGTAGATTTTTATTCCTAGTTGTCTTTTTAAACTTTTCAGTCTGTCTCGTTTGTGGTTTTTAGTGAGAATGTTTAGTGAAAGAGGTTTGTAACTCGCTGTAGTAACACAGATTTTAGATTTGTCATGTTTTGTAGACGAATCAAAGTACCTACGCAGTATAAATTAAAGTTGACTGGATTGGAATTTTTAAAGGACAGAATTTCAAACCTCTTCTTAAAGATATCATTTACTTACTTATTTGTATTGATTGTGTCAATTAACAAAGAGAAACTGTTCTATGGGAAATATGAATATATAAACTTTCTAGTTTCGTTAGTTCACCATGAAAAGTAATTAAACGCAAAATATATTTAGTAAATGTTTGCGAAATCGATTCGTCGGTACTTAAAAGATTCCTCTATACAAAGCTAACGAATAGCAATTAAACTAAATCACCGATTTCACTGAGAACTGTTAAATGTTGACAATAATGTATTGTTTTATGGCACTATTGAAACCTCTGTCCTTTAACATCTGAGTCTCAAAAGGTCATGAAGGTGTGTTAAACTGATCTAAAATACATTCTTATTTTAGCTTATAGCAAAGCTTATAGCAAAGCTTATAGCTTTGCTATAGCTATAGCAGATAGCAAAGCTTTTACTATCTGGACTCAGAGATATGCATGTCTTTAGATTTTAGATTTTTTTTGATGGTATTAGCCGGTAAACGAGCAGAGGGATCACCTGATGGTAAACAATCGGCATCGCTCATGGACACCTGGAACACCAGAGGCGTTACAAGTGCGTTACCGGCCTTCTGGATTAGGAATTTGAGGATTGTTGGGGATACAGGGATTGGGGAAAGAGGCGGGGGGGTAATTGGGCCTCCGGTAACCTCACTCACATGACGAAACACAACACAACGTTGTTTCACGTCGGTCTTCTGTGAGGCCGTGGTATCACTCCGGTCGAGCCGGCCCATTCATGCCGAAGCATGGCTCTCCCACATTTAATTGCTGTTGAAAGATGTTTTTTTTTCCTAAATGCGCCCGTGGTTCGTTCGCATTAAGTGGCGCGAATTCTTAGTTCATAAACGGTGTCTAGTTACTCTAATAATATTTAAGTTAGATATTAGTAAGTAGCATTTTGATCTAATCTTCGAAGGCCTTAGTAATAAACTGATAAGCGATCCTGCAACAAAATCCTTCCAATATTGTAATTTATGCAACGTAATGTCTTAATCAAACGTTCCCCTACTGCGTATTGCAATAAATTGTCTACTTTATAAATTATACAATACTTTGGCAGGTCACCTTGTGCAGACCTTGATCCAGTAGTGTTAGTGCATTCCGTTCTAACTGCATAATAAATGTATTTGTTACCAAGTCAGCACTTAATCATAATCTCAATCGTCATTCATCAAACATTGTTGCGAGATTAATAGATATTGTTTTTCAATCGTTAATCGTTACTTAATAGTAGGTACTAAATAGTCACGTGGAAAATTTTGAACTACTGAAAATAATGCCCTTAATATCGTTATACTGAGTAAGTGTTTGTATACTAAATTTATTAGATAGTAATGCACTTTTTTTTGAGGGGGAAAATCATTCAATGGCTTCTCCCGCCCGGGTGAGGCAAAAGGGAATGTCATTCTTACTGACTAAAAACCGCCCCGTTCCTACTCCTGCTTCGAACCGGAGGCCCGTACTGTTATGTTGTTGGTTCCATTTGTTTAAAAGACGACCCAAATAGAGAATTTATTATTCGGGAATTTAACAAGAGATCTCGTGCTCCGCACGAGAACTTGTGAACACATAATCAACACGTTGTGTTTGCACTTTCATAAAATATGCGTATTATGTAGGAAAACAATGTGTATTTAAACAAAAGGTGTTGATGTTGTTCTGTTAATAATTTAACGAATTACAACTATGCCATTATGTGTGTAACATGTTATGTCTTTGTTCCATGTTAAATGAGATAAGTCGTTAAGTACCTACATAGCTTGTTATGTCATGTTGACTGGAAAGTTGTCTATTAGGTTTTTGTTTTATTTCGCATCATAGTTTTCACGAAGATAATCATTTGGAAATGGACATTCCTTCCTAATCCTAAAAGATCTACTCAAAAATTTATCTGGCGTATGTCTACTTTACTCTCTTACAACAGTATATTGCCTATACCTATAACCACAACGTGTTGCGAATTGTACCTAGGTGTGACGTAATTCAGTTATTTTTTTGTTCTATCTCGAACGTAAAGTGTTTTGGACGATTTTTCCTGGAAAACTTAAAATAAATAACATAAAACAGAATAGGCATAACTAAACAAAATATAACAACAAATGTCTTAAGATATAATACGGTAGACATTATTCTCATTACTCTCGAAATGATGGCCCCAAAATGATGCAACAATAGACTTCAAATAGTAAGGTTCAAATGTAACGAAGCATATCGGTATTCGGAGAAAGTGAACTATTTCGAACAAACGATAATTCTTTACTTTTTCCATGTAGCTAATGCATTAGACGACGTAATGATGAGGTTTTACGACAATTTCATTACTTATTGAATCGAAAAAAAAATTAACGAGGGAAAGTTTTTAAAATCTATATCTTAATGTTTCTAGGCTTAGCGTGTTAAGCATATAATAAACTAATCAGTTTAAGTAGAGAAAAATTACTTACTTCCTTATTTTGCTTGTTTAAACAAAACTGCTTATGAAATTAATACATAGTTTTTGCACTCGAGTTTAAAGTTGATGGTACTTAAAACCAATTAAAGAAAAGACATGAAAATTCAATTTTCTAACCTAATGATGATTCACAGTAGTTACTTAAACAAGACGCCTTTACTTACCTACATCGAACGTCATTACCAGGTTTTTCTGACCACGTCATATTCAAGGAAATATCACAACATTTAATTCTATGTCATTCCAACTAGCCGTGACAGTTTCAAATGAGTTTGACCCCCCTTTAACAAGCCAAAAGAATCTCAAAGAAGGTTAGAAGTCCTTAACTGATGGTGAAACGAAGACCGCACACGGTCTCCTAATGGTTGCAATGCCAAGTAACACCTGCAAGATATTCAAATATGGCGGCGCACATCAGCTGCTTACCAATGACCAGGTGATATCAATCATTCACAGCACAGTTTCGCAACTTAATTGGCATTAGTAAATAATTAGAAATATTGTTGCAATATCTCTGCCTCGTTGGCTGAGTGCTCGCAAGTTCGACTGCGGGCAAGGGGTCTCAGGCTCGATTCCAGGACCGGGCAAAGTATTACTGGGTTTTTAAAAATATCGGTAGTAGAACGGAGTCTGGAAATGTGCCCGGTATGGCAATAGGCTCACCCCCTATTACATGGGACTCATAACAAAAATAGTGAAAAGTGGGTGTTACATTGTATAAGAGCCGTAATGTGCACCTCGACTACCCGTTCGGGAATAAAAGGCGTGATATTATGTTATGTTGGAATATGAATGTCATAAGGAGTTTTTGTTTGATGGGTGTGTTTTAGTAGTTTGTTGCTATAGAAAAAATAAGAAAGAAAGCATGGTAGTATATAACATAACATAACATAACATAACATCACGCCTTTTATCCCCGAAAGGGTAGGCAGAGGTGCACATTACGGCACTTAATGCCACTGTAATGTAGCACCCACTTTTCACTATTTATGTTATGAGTCCCATGTAATAGGGGGTGAGCCTATTGCCATATACCGGGCACAGTTCCAGGCTCCGTGCTACCACTGAGAAAAACCCAGTAATACTTTGCCCGACCCGGGAATCGAACCCGAGACCCCTTGCCCGGCAGTCGCACTTGCGACCACTCGGCCAATGAGGCAGTCAGGCAGGCATGGTAGAATATATCTCTTATTAGTCTAAGTCTAAGATCTGTCGATATTCTAAACACCTCTTTATTTTATTGCCTATTGGAGAATAGAAAGGCCTATGTTCAGCTATTGACAAACTTGGCCGGTGATGATGATAAACGTTACATGTCATTGTCTCTTCAGCAGCTGTAGCCAAATACCATTTAGCGCTTGTCTACATGTAGAATAGAAAAGAAAAATATATGGAATTGACGTAAATATGACTGATTTAAACTCTTATACGAGTATTTGTATGCCTAAAATATATCAGCCGATCATAGCGCACTTTAATCTAAAAATGACCAACCAAATGTACCTATGTATCACAAATAAATGATTCATTTCATTTCATTCATATTTACAGATGTTAGTGTCATCCCCATTCATTTACTTTTCTACTCTCTTTGTAGACAAACGCTGAAGTGGCGTTCGGCTACAGGCACAGGTTGGATATAGAGCTTAATGATGGCGGTGTACTATGTTTTCTATAACACATGCAAAACAGGTGATGTGTTTTAACTCGTCGAGTACCGTCATTATAGACACAATTATAGAACAATAGGTTGCGGTCACCAGTGACCGCTTGGTGTTTGACAGTTTAACTATTGTCATGTAGGTGTCATGTATGTACCTAATCATTCCAAATAATATATAAGTTTGTCCTTTTAATGCGAAACAAAATAATGAATCTTATATCATATATTTTATCTTATAGGTACTTCTTATACTATTATTATATAAAGCGGAAGAGTTTGTTTTTTTGTTTGAACGCGCTAATCTCCGTAACTACAAGTCTGATTTGAATAATTCTTTTTGTGTTGGATAGCGCATTTATCGAGGATGGCTATAGGGTATAAAACATCACGCTACGACCAATAGCAGCTGAGCAGAGCGTGTAAAACCGCGCGGAAGTAGCTAGTATTCAATATTTACGCAGCACATTGTCTTCAGACCTTGAAATGTATGGTGTTACTAAATTTATGAGGTAACGCTACAGGGTGCTCTAAATCATCCACTCGATTTGAATACAATGCTCGTAACATTTAAACCTGTCTTGGGCTCTAAACATTTCGTAAACTGCCTCCTGAACTATTGTGTTGCATTAGTTAAACTCGTTTTGACGTGTGTTATGTGAAGATATTGTTTAAACTTTAAGTACTTTGTAATCTATTGCATTACATCTTGTTACATGATTCATTTGATTTTTATTTTCGGTATTGAGAGCTTGTTATTTATTCATCAGGTAACTTATTAGAGAAAAATATACATGACGTCATCATCATGAAAGATCTTAGGTACCTAATTATGCCTAAGTACATAACATAACATAACATGTTATGTAACATCACGCCTTTTATCCCCGAAGGGGTAGGCAGAGATGCACATTATGCCACTGTACAATGTAACACCCACTTTTCACTATTTATGTTATGAGTCCCATGTAATAGGGGGTCAGCCTATTGCCATATACCGGGCACAATTCCAGACTCCGTGCTACTACTGAGAATTTTTTTAAAACCCAGTGATACTTTGTCCGACCCGGGCATCGAATCCGAGGCCCCTTGCCCGGCAGTCGCACTTACGACCACTTGGCCAACGAGGCAGTCATGCCTAAGTATCTTTTTAATTTTATTAAATTTATTTTCATGTTCCTATTATGAATTCCTAGTATAATTGCTATGAATAAAATGTTCCCATGTAATAACATTATTAGCTATAGTATTACAAATATGTACGAATGCTTTACTCAGTTCTTAGTAATTATTTTGTTCACCTAAACAATGATGACGAAAGTAGTATTGTTTGAAAACAAGTTCGTTTTGAAAAGGCTGACTTATTTAAAGTGATAAATTACTATACATAAAACAATTTTAAACAACACAATTATTTATAGTAGACAGTGATGCGGACGAATTTTTTGACGTCTAACTGACGGTTTTTTTTATTCGCTGGTTTAGTTTTAGTTCATTTTAAGTTGTCTATATTTTGTTTTTATAAAAACTTTCGGTGCGCGGTAAGCGGACAGGCTGCTCATTAGGAAGAACCCCTCTGTGGTTCGAAACTAGTAGAGCTTTTCTCAGTATATTCACGTGAGTAACCCGCGATTTTAGTTAATATGTCTATATTTATTCATAAAAAAATTAATATACAATCGGCGTTCTAGTTCATATCATAAACATTAAACAAAGAACTTCCATTAATTATAGTGAAATAACTAGTTGTTACTCGTGACAGCGCTTACTATGTAGTTTACCGAACACTTTCGTCATTCTTCCACACAACCCACGCACTTAAAGTAACGTACCATTTTATTGCTCTTCGTAATAAAGTACTAGACACGATAAGTTTCACTAACATGAATTACAGGAACAAGTCAAAGTAGGAAAATCGTAAAGTTCTGAAACTATGATACACTGTAGTATCGAATAATATTACGCTTCTTATTCCACGAAACGTGGGTGTACTTATTGTCCACCCACTTTTGTCTTGATTTGTTGTCAGTACCATTATAATACTTATTCTCAATGAAATTATAGGCTTACCCCTATTACATGGGACGCATAACATAAATAGTAAAAAGTGGGTGTTACATTGTACAATTGCATTAAGTGTCGTAATGTACACTTCTGCCTACCCCTTCGGGGATAAAAGACGTCAAGTTATGTTAATGTGTTTTGAATAAAAATCGAAATTGTGCTGGACCCAATTTTGAGATTCTGTACTGTAAATTACTTATTATTCATTCTGAGAATATGAATCCCGGTATGACTTGAAATTAGTTGAGCTTTACTTACATTAGTTTACGCGATTGCAATGGATTATAACTGGCAAGAAAGGAGTACATTAATATAATAAATATATTTATGTATATGTTATAGAGGTGCATAAATGCATATATCTATTGTTAACCGTGATTTCGTAATACATTGAAATAGATATGAATTAGTGCCCGGTTTATGGCAATAGGCTCACCCCTTCATACATGGGCCTCATAACATAAATAATTAAAAAGTAGGCGTTACATGTTGCAGAGGCCTTAATAGCCGTAATATGCACATTTGCCTACCCCTTTGGGGATAATGAATTAGATGAAGATACGAAATAAATGTAACATAATAAGTACAAGAAACTAAACGATAGTAACAAATAACAATAGGACGGATGCGTTTCCTGCATCACACAACGTATGCAGGAGCCCACTACTTCGTAGAACGTCAAATCATTTGAATGCATAAGTGAAGCTTAGTACTGAGAAGTACAGCCGATGTGATCAGGATGACATCGATGGCTGTTACTTTGTATTCTATTATTGATCATTGTTATTTCGGTTATTGATTTGTTTTATTACTTTTTTATTGTTTCGTTGTCTACTGTATACCTATATTGGGATGATGACAGGATATGAAAATTAAAAATATAATTAGTCCGTAAGTGAGGCAATGAAAAAATATTAGACACGTATTTTTTTATTTTGTCGTATAATAAAAAAATACTTAGATAAAACGAATCAAAGTTTAGGAGCGGGGGTTAAAACGTCATTTCTACGTATAAAATATACATAGAAGTGACGTCACGCGACGTTTCAAATCAATATATCGTTGAAAGTATTCGTTTCTGTAAGAAAATAAAAAATACGAGTCTAATGATTTAAAATAATCTTCTAGATGAACATTAGGCCTTATTGGTATAGCCATAAAGAAAAGTAAGCGTGATAAAATGTCATGATTCAGTCAAATAAGGAGGACTAAGAGGGAGGTATTTGTCCTGCTGTGGTCGTCTTCTACCTGTTGTTGATGATGATGATGATGAATTAAATAATGTCAGTCACTTGGCTTAAAGTACCAACTGATGAATGCGGACAAATGTTTATTAAGTAAGAACTTAAGATTATAGGTGGAAACGACACAAGAGAAAATCCTAGTTAGGGCAACGTTTACAAAATTAAAATTAAAAATGGGCTCATATTGTAGCTAATGTCCAATAACAGCTTACTTTACCATTCACAAGGGGTCGGCTAAATAAAACTGGTAATAATGCGAGTGTCCAATATCATTGCGGTCACTATAAGTGCAATCTGCAATTGATATGTTACGACAATGAGAGCTCCGGTCCTTATTCACACGGGGATAGTTTTATGAGAATTGCATTAGTAAAGGCGAGGCGTTGGTACTTTTACACTTGAAACTACAAGTTGAAACTTTAAGGACTTTAAGGAAAATAATTTACCTATTTATAATAATGATTTAATCCTTCTAATATTATAAACGCGAAAGTTTATGTGGATGTATGTTTGTGTTACTCTTTCATGTCAAAACGGCTAAAGGGATCGAGATGAAAGGAAGAGGGATAGATTATGTTCTGGAATTACACATAGGCTACTTTTTATATCATTGGAACGTGGGATTTTAGTTAGTTATTCATACATCATTGAGCTGATGACCGAGCTCAGTGGCGTGCTATTGGAGAGGCTTATTTCCTTCAGTGGACGAATACGTGCTGATGATGATGATGATGATTCATACATCTGTCTAAAGTATACCTACTCTAGTCTGTCCATTACCTGCAGCTCTCTAACTAACGAACCATTATCCTGACAATAAAAACCGTTCTAGTTTTTTGTAACAAATTGAAACTCTGAAGAAATCCACAAAAAATATAGCAGATATTCACTAACAGATGTTTTTGTGCTGTCGTTCTTAAGTTCTTAGTTTCCTATCACCTGTGATACGTTGACCTATTGATAGAGTTACACGTGCGCGGAGCGGTGTGCGGTGCAAGTTGACGAACAACTTCTCTTTTGATTCGCCGTGACCGCGTTTTATAAACTGCAGGCCATACCGCTAGCGAGCTAAGTGTGATCATCCATGTTCCTTCCGCAAATTATAAAGTTATGGAGACAAATACGTAAATCAATTTGTAAAACTGACCCAAGATGGGATGATTGCCTATTTTCTGTACAAAGACCTTCTGAAAGTAAAATTTTCTATTTGTAAGGTTTCGAAGCATCATTCTGCAGTTTGAGACGTACTTTAAACTCCGTGTTGTTATAAAATGCTGGGATAAACTGGCATTGAAATGTTATTTCATGTTTTTGTTTAACTCGTCGAGTACCGTCATTATAGACACAATTATAGACAATAAGTTGCGGTCACCGGTGACCGCTTGGTGTTCGACAGTTTAATGTGACTCGTGATCCGATGTTCACCAAGCATTATTTCTTTTCTCTCAATCTGTTGGTGCTAGTCGACGGTGTGGCTTGAGTTTTAAACTAGCAGCCATTACCTAAACATTTGCGATCTCGATAACGAATCTCAGAACGACCGCTGTTATTATAATGGAGGGTATTGTGACCATCAAGTACAGCTTCTAGGAGAAAGTACAAGCAGGTGCCAGTGAGAGGACCATATCGATCTAAATGTGTTGTGGTTTGTACCTACTTTATCATTCTTGGTTTCAAGACTTCCAAGTCACGATTGTATTCATGGACCAAATATTTTTATATGGCCTGTAGTGTACGACATTTTTGTAGCTATTTATCAACTCCATTTTTGGCAAGTTTTCTTGTTGTATATTTTATGAGCCATCCATCTTCTTTGCTGTCTTATTTTACGTGATTTATTTCTTTTCGAATATACATTTTAACTACTATGACAAAGGAGCTATGATCGATCACTTCTGTAACTAGAATATTTCTGCTATAAATCTCAATAATAGCTAGGAATTGGTGCAGCATCTGATAAGTCGCGATATGCTTGACTTGGTCCGCCTTTAATAACATTTGAACCTAATACGTTTATCAGACGATCGATCTATGGATACAATTAAGTACAATAATTCGAAAATTAATGAAAACCGTTACAGTTTTAGTATGACTCATACTTTGGTTGAAATAATAAGGTTATCAAGAACGATTTCTCACGACTAAATCAAAATATAAAGAGTCATCCTCAGCAGGAGGTTCTATTATAGACCGCTTTTTTCTTCAGCAACTTAATAACTAGTAGCAGTATTATATAAGATATAGACTAGAATTGTTGTGCCTTTTAATAGTATTAATAGAAGTCGAGGTGATTGACCGTAGGCACAAAAAACTGACTACACAACTTCAGTCCGACTCGTTTGTTTCTCGCTCAATAATAGGTGCCGATCTAGCTGCAAGTAGTCTTATTTACCCATAAACATTCCTAGTTACTTAATCATTGTCCGTTTTAATATTGTCTTTAAATAATATTACTTGTCTAACTTCTGTAACTCCTTCAGCATTGATTGATTTTAGTATTTGACGTAAACAGTTTTTCGCGATTGTAAAAATGTTTAAGTAGGTAAATGGGGTAATGATGTGTTTTTATAAAATTTTACTGTTGTGCCATCATTTATTTGTTTGATGTCGATTCTAAGTGTCACAAAGGCGAGAGGTTAAATGTAACGTCAACATTCTCCTTAAGTAGGTTATTAAAGAAAGGGCTTGAGATAATGTTTTATTGTTCACAAATCACAAAATTTTGTAGCAATCAGATATTAAAACTTCAAGTAGTAATGGAATAGAAAGCTTAAAAAGAATTTTCCGTGAGCTTGAGCTATGGATAAGATTGAGTCAATACTTCAATAGTATAGGGAAAACTGGTTGGTTCAAAGGTGCTAATAGGTGATGGGCGAGGGGCTAGTAACTAGCTCTTATGTATTGATTTCGTGAAATGCAATAGGTAACCATGGTAGTTTGAACTAGTTATACAGATGTATATTTAAGTCATATAAGACTTGTAATGTACACGTGTAATGTTCGTCAACAAAATTAATTACATCATTATCATTTTTATCCACTCATAGGAAACTTATTGAGTACATCCTACGTTCTATTGTCACAGCATTATCATATTTCAATAACTAATATATTAGTTATACCTAATTGTAATAAAATAACGCAATATTATGGATGTACAGCAACAGTTGCGTAAATAAAATTACTATTTTCTAATGTTCCACGAATATTATTATTATTATCATCAGTAGATTGTGTATGTGGTCGTTATTTCAATGTCGAGTAAAGGTTAATGACTCAGAAAATTGATGGCATCTGCGTTCCGCTCCCATGTGGTTGCAGTACCGATTGTTATGTACAATAATTGTTATTACAGCTGTACAAGTACATTTTATCATGGACCAGCTTTGTATGATCTTTCCACACACTCGACGGTCAGTTTATACTGGTTTTGCATAGCTTGATGTGTAGCGTGTGTAATAGTATGCTCATCTTGATATACTGGGACATTGTTCGATTTTACTACTTTACTTATAGCTACTATTTCTTGTTTTGTTTCTGGGTGATTAGTTATTGGAGTTATTGGTATGATTTTAAAGAGACAATGACAAATTAGACTTAAGCAGTTCTTTTGTCATTGATAATGGGACAGTTCGTTTAAGGGCGATGCATTATCGAGCAAGTTTTTTTTCTTAAATCATTTTAATTGTAGGAGAGCCATGCTTCGGCACAAATGATACCACTGCCTCACAGAAAACCTTCGTGAAACAACGCTTGCGTTGTGTTTCGTCGTGTGGGTGAGGTTGCCAGAGGCCCAATTACCCCCCACTCCAGTCTTCCTAATCCCCGAATCTACCACAATCCTTAAATTCCCAATTCCCAAAAGGCCGGTAAAGCACTTGTAACGCCTCTGGTGGATCAGGTGTCCATGGGCGACGTCGATTACTTACCATCAGGTGTAACTTCCCGCATGCCTTTGGTGAATCTTATGTACTTAGTTTATTTGACTAAAACGTACCTAATACTTACCATCTTTTCCTCATCGACTAGAAATGAATGACTAAGCTTCTAATGATATTTGCATATGTAAAAGATAAACGGTTATAATGTTTATTGATTGTATGTTAAGTCTGTCCTGAATAGCTTAAAGTATGTTATTGACTAATCCGATTGTACAATTAGTAGGTTAGGCCGGTAGCTATGAAATTCTAGTAACTTGTTGATTTTGATAGTGTTGACTGTCCACTACCGAACCAAACCTACCTGCCGAAAAGAGACTATGTGGTCTCCACATAGTCTCTTTTCGGCAGGTAGGTTTAAGATTGTAGTTTAAAAGGTTCTGATTTGTCAGACACCGGGTACTTACTACACCGAAAAAAAAATTTGGAGTGGTGATAGATACCACAAAATAATTGTGCCATAATAATAGTTAAGCCAGGTTCGGTTAGATACCACAGTAGGGCTGATGCCCGATACGGAGCCGCGGAAGGCCTAACGGGTTGCCGAGGCTCCGGCTCGAAGAGTAGGAGTAGGAACGGGGTGGTTTTTAGTCAGTAAGAGTCTGACACTCCCTGTCGCCAACCCAAAGCGGGAGAAGTCATTGGATGATTTAAAAAAAAAGAATAAAAAAAAGGTTCGGTTAGATACATAGGAAATGAAATTGCTTGATCATCTTACTCTCAATCAAATCTAATCAATACAAATAGAACTCAATTACACAGTTTTACTTTCATACATACATACATACATACATGCGTGCGTGAGTTTCCTGTGTATGTTCAAGTTCTGAACTCATTTATAGCTGTGGCAGTACTTTCTAAAGAATCCGGCGGAACCAAACGCGGATGCTTGCCAAGAGGAGACGAGGTGTGTCTGATGAGTACTGCGCTATGTGTGACTAAGCTTAATGCGTGGTTCCGTTAGCTCGTGCCTCCCTTATGTGATAGGCGATAGAAAAATGTTTGTATAGGCGCGTCTCCAAGGTGCGACTATGTTGAACGAAACGCTGTCAATTATAAGAAGGTGTGAAGTTATTTGTGTACTTAGGGCCTGGCTTATGAAATCTTTTATGGTCAAAGAATCTCCATTCACTAGCTTCTTCATGTACTTAATTATTTTACAGATAGGTATATTCGTTCAATGTATTTGAGTCCTAAATTGGCTGTAGACTATCTATGTTCTATATTGGGATAATTACATCTCAACCTACATATGTTAGTAAAAACTTTGTGTATAGGATATTTTAATCGAATTTCGGATAGTCTTTTGAAATTGTACTTACTTAGCAGCAAGCCACGTCCAACGTCCAGCTGTCAATGTCGATCATTACTTCAACTGTACTAATAATTAGTTTCTTATGCCATTTCTTGCGGTTTATAATTATGCAAATTGGATATAAAAAAGTCTATTAATGCGCTTAAAAAAGTCCAAATTATTAGGTGTTACTTTTGAATTGGTGGTTGGTATGTATCTAATTGAGGTCGAAGTATTGATAAATAGTCTTGGATAGCTGGACAAGCAAGTAATTTTAGACAACTACAGAACAGATGAAAATGTAATATTGACATAATATTCAGTACTTTTTTATTACTATTTTTATTCCATTGTATCAATTTCCTCTGATTGTATGTTTTTTTTAATAATAATAGGTAAGTCCCTTACTGTATTTTATTATAATATTTTCTACAGCTTTCCGTAACATTGTTTTCTGTTCTATATTTGGCCATAGTACTTTTTACTTCAACTCAATCATAATACACATAATCTAAGTACATAAGGCATCTCATAACAAGCAAACCAGAAAGCTAATTAGTATGTGTTCACCATTTCTAATTAAATGCGATTTCACACTAGTTGCGTGCATAACTAGTGTGTTACTGTACTTTCTTACTATGTATTATGTACCTATTACTATCTACTATATACTTATACTACTTTTAAGTGTGGGAGATCCATGCTTCGGCACGAATGGGCCGGCCTGACCGGAGTGACACCACGGCTTCACAGAAAATTGACGTGAGACAACGCTTGCGTTGTGTCAGTGAGGTCACCTGTGACTCCTCTGGTGTTGCGGGTGTCCATGGTCGGGGCTGATCGCTTACCATCAGGCGATCCGTCTGCTCGTTTGCTTTCTATTCCATAAAAAAGTAACACCTACATAATAGATTCCAATTAAATCACGTTCCAACATCTCACTTTTGTCACACATTTTCTATGAATTATGTCATATAACTGTTATAGTGTTATAGATAGTGTAATAGTTACACATTTGTGTTACAAAAATTAGTTTTGTGTGAGCTCGTAGGCATAGTTTAGTGTTACGTGATTTTTATCCAATTTTGAGAAATGTGATTGCCTCTATTAATATTACTTACATGCCTAGGCGTTTTAAGGATTTTTTCATTTTTGTTTATGAAACATTTCTAGATTTCGGTTTAATTGGTAAACATACATACATAACTTCACGCCTTTCTCCCATGGGGGTAGGCAGAGACTAAGGAACGCCAATTACTACGATTCTTGGTAAACATTTGGTAAACATAAAAATAATAATAATCAGTATGTGTTAAGTCTTCACTGTAACAGTTACAACTAAACTCGAACAAACTTAAAAGTGTATTTTAAAATTAATAACGATCAGTAAAATTTATTCATATTACTTTTTTCTTTTGTGTCGTGTCATCATTATCACAGTTTCGTGACAAAATTCGATCTTTATGGCGTGTGTCGTATCTCTGAAGGCATCTATTTAATACTTTTTTCTCATACTGTGTACATAGCGGTAAGTCTCATTGGGTAAATAGAGCAACGAGAACAATGATGCGTCTATCGCACTCTTTTTGTCACAATAACCGTTAATCTGGCAACACTGATGGGAAAATTAATGTCGGCCATATTGTTTCTCATTAAATATTGTTTTTTTTTGTTACAGGTAAGTTCGTTGGGATTATCTATGGTGTGCGGATTTTGATCGAATAGAGTGTGGAATTGAAGTTTACTTATCTTTAGGGTGTCAATTGTGGGGATGGAGATCGTAATTTCGAACACTTGACTTTAATCATTGAAATTAGTCTCAAAATGCATATGTAGAAGTTTTGTTTAATCAACCAATATAATGAAAAGGCTTCAGTTTCGAAGTGAAAAGTGAGGTATAAAAATTATAATATATCAGGAATTTCAGAAGTTCCCAAAGTGTAGATTTTACAAGTGACAAGATTTTAATATGATTTGAAAGTACATAAACGCGTGTTGGCTGACGATGTTGATCCCCACAACCTGCTATATAATAAAAACCGTATTTATGTACCCAATTACGTCACAGATTTATATCGATTCATAGAGAGAGGAAGTCATTGACTTTCAATATAATAATTGGAACAGTGGCTGAGTGATAACCTCCCACGCTAAGAGTTTACTTTCCCACAAACTAAATGTAATGTGTTTTTATTCATTCATTTACTGACTGACAATGGTTAGTTCAGTACTTTAGTTATATTAATCTAGTTCTTTGCTAGAAAATTCAGTACCTAAACATCACAGGATTTGCGCTCTTTCTGTGTTTTTTTTGTATTATATTGGCAGATTTAGGAAAATATGCAGCTGTAACCAAATGCCATTTAGCGCTTGTCTACATGTAGAATAGAAAACCGAATTTTATGGGAATGACGTAAATTTTGACACTTGTTTGTGTCATCCCCATACATTTTGATTTCTACACTCTCTGTAGACAAGCGCTAAAGTGGCGTTTGGCTAATGGCCCATGGAGTAGATAACATCGCAGTCTAGACGCCTCTAACTGATTATTTTTCCATATTAGTAGGCTTTCTTAAAATCTAGAGACAATTGACAATAGATTCCAATGGATAAAAATGTATATGGCTAATTACTATGTAGGTTTTTCAGAGTGCAGAGTAGGTTAAAAATAATTAGGTACATTTATTGTTTTTTCGTTGACAATTAGTAAGTCATTCATTTCGAAATTTCGTAATAAATTCTGTGTAATTGGTAGTTTTAGGCCCACCCACCGACTCGAGGGTTGCTGAAGCAATGTATTGCAAGTAACGACACCCACAAAAGGTTATGGAGTTGTCAAAGTAGGCGAAACCAAACAATTGTTGTTGTTACTCAAGAATGATAATTATTAATAATTACCGTTCCAGTATTAAAGATTTTGTAAGAGACATTGTAGGAGGATTATGGACTAATTTACTTTTAATAATAGTCTTTAATATCAATTTGCTTGTTGGTAATCTTAGCCAAAACTATTGAATTGATTTAGATAGAACTTGACATACGGGTAGGCTATCATTGAGGGTAGTATATAGAGTTCTTTTCGCATGACTAATGTCGCGTGTAAACCTAGATATTAAATTAATTAAAAATCGAGGGTTACTCACCAGAATATACTGAGGAAAGCTCTACTAGTTTCGAACCACTGAGGGGTTCTTCCTCATGAGCAGCGTGCGCGATCGCAGCGATAGTTATTATAAAAACCTAGATATTACAAAAATATCTGGGCAGATAAATTGCTGTTTTAGAAGTCCATGTTTCCCAACGAATATCTTGTTATAACTGCTCTGAATTTCCCTAACAGGCTGCCCATATAAAGCTCACATACATAAATACATAATTGCAGACAAATCCAGTTATTTAGCTACCGTGACACGCAGTCGCAGTGCACCCAATCATGCACAAGACTTGATTTTTTGCTTTGATTACGATCGTAGTCAGTAATACATAATTGATGGTTCATGTACTTGTTAATTGGTGTCTACATGTTGTGTATTTAGTCGTGTTGTAAAGTTGGTACTACATATTTTTGGATGATTTCAGACAGTTTAGATGTGTTATATCTAATAGTACTTACATGTTGATTCGGTTTCATACTACTCGAATGTTGTTATGAAACGATAATAGTTTTTACTTTTTTTGGGGATTACTCTTATAGAAGGTATTTATTATTTGAGCACTCTTTCGATTCGATCACTTTGACTAGATTTTAGTGTTATATTGTTCTCGCACAATCCAAACAGCAAAACTATGTAACTAGTAAATTGTATTGTGAACCTGATTGAAAAAGAGTAACCTATGGAGTTTCTTGCGCGTTCTTCTCCATAGGAATCTACACCTTGGAATGAGCAAATAGCTTCACTTTTAATTTTATTGTTGACGTTCAAAAGTGCCTTTCTGGTCTACTTGAAATAAATGATTTTGACTCTGACTTTGACTTTGAGCTTAGATTTTTAAAATAGTGATTGATGGTTAGAGTATTTACGTCGTTTTTCTACATTCTGCCTCGTTGACCGAGAGGTCGTAAGTGCGACTGCCGAGCAAGGGGTCTCGGTGTTCGATTCCCGGGTCGGGTAAAGTACCTAAGTATTTTTTTTAAGGGGGGAAAATCATCAAATGCCTTCTCCCGCTTTAGTATCTGTATGGGACTCATCTCATATAGTGAAAAGTGGGTGTAACATCGTACAGTGGCATTAAATGTCGCAATGTGCATCTATACCTACCACTTCGGGGATAAAAAGGCGTGATGTTATGTTATGTTATTTTTAAAATAGTGATTGATGGTTCGAGTCTTTTCGTCATTTCTTATACACTCACAACATTAGTAGAAAAATTGTATGTCATACAAATAAAATATCGTCATAGGTTATTTGGTAGTGTTTGTGTATTTACTATGTTCATTAGCAGGAACATACTTTTTCTTAGTAGATATTGTTGAGGTGTCAACGAACTCACGATTTTCTTTACAAACTTAGAAGGGATCTTCACAACTTTTATGAACGAATATTTTTTTACTATTTTCGGAAATATTACACGTTTTTTTAGGGATCTGTCAACAAGAAGGTGTGAAAGGATCGTGTTTAGTTATTTATAGAGTTTTAAAATCTGTTATTCTATGGGAAAGAAGTCATGCCACATAGATCTTGAGTATCCATCTTTAACAGTGAACCTCGTTACTCAGCTAACTAGTTTTAGCTCATAGAATGGCTGGACGATTGGTGCGGTGGCTAAACCACTGACTGCCGTACAACGAGTAGCGAGTTTGACTTACAGAGCACTCTCTGTGTGATCTACAAATAAATTGTTGTTCCGGGTCTGGGTGTCATGTGTATGTGAAATTGTATGTTGGTAAACGCACCCACGACACAGAAAAGAAATGTTTCGGCAACGTTTATATTTATAAAAAGAAAAGGGATTAGCTTAGCTTTAAAAGTTGGCAGTCAAAGGATTAACAAATATAAACTTGATTTGCCACCGTTCATTCACGTTGAGTTTGTAACTACGCAAAAGAATCTGCGTATTTTTCTAAATTAGACATATTACTAAGAGGTAATTCTTTGTTAATATTATGAAACAATTTTAACAAGACGATAATTGCGTCGGTAACATGTTTAGGCGTACAAATGACTCGGTAGTTACGATGTCGGCACTCCTCAAGCTCCGAGCTCGGATGCTGCGCCCTACGTAGCCATTGTTCAGTGGAATGTGTCGACAGCTTTATTTACCTACGCCATGCATTATGTAAGTTTTCCTTTACCATTAGTTAGGCTCGCCCACTTCTATGGTACATGTTAATGGGTAACCAGTGGGCTTTCGTTTTACTAGTACACAATGGCTTAGCGAAGCGAGAGAACATTTCGACTATGTAGTTGTTAGTCTGTTTCATATAATTGAGATGTATAGACGTTTTAATAATTATTACGTCTTAATTTAATAGGAAAACTAGAACTTTTATGACTTAAAATTTGCGAATTTGCTGTCTCGAAGTTATTTTATTTATAATCCACGGGGGATTCGCTAATCGTCTGCCTACAAATGTGTCACTTTAATCTGATTTCATTTAGATTTCAAACACTAAAACTAATTTATTTAAGTCGTCCGCCTGCCTAGAACGTCCTGATGAGTGAGAACCAACTCTACTTTAGGGAGCTTTGGGTGCACTGTTGTTCTATGTAAAATTATTTAGCTACCAACACTAGGTGATGCCTCCTTCCTTCAACACCACCCAGCTAACAGGCCAAATTGTTTGCCTACCGATACTCTCGTTTGTCTGTTGACCTTGAATTTGCTTCTTCAAGGTTGCTCAACATGACGGGGTTCACCACGTGAAGGTGAGAGTGGAGTTGGAGTGCAGAGGCTTGAGATTATCTCTTCTGGTGTTCTTATTTTGCGCGTGACACCCTCTTGAGCTAATTAGGTTATATTTGGCATAAGATGCATATCTAATGTGAGATTAGATGTGACATTTAATAGCTTAATAAATAAAAACTGTTACACTAAATAAAATAGCACTAGTCACACAAAAACAGTATAGTATATTTGTTACTGACGTTAATTTTTCCTTCCTTCCTCATATATACTCCATAGCACGAGTTTTAAAAACAGTCTAATTCTAGATAGACATCTATGACGGCAATCTTGAAGAAAGCGTGTTCATTTCGATGTAAAAAACTAGGATAAAGTCGCCTCGCGTCGAGTCGGTCGGTGCATCTCGATGTGGAGCAGAAGAAATGATAGCGATCACTCAGTATTAGGCACTGTCTATAATGTTTGTTTTTAACTTATGACGTTATTCTAGATTTAATTCCTATAGCCTAACCTCAAGTTGGTATAATGTATAAGGTATAACTTTTATTTTCGTTTGTTGAAGGTGTGAAAAATTTAGATTAGTTTCCTTAATCAAAAATAAATTATTTGGACTGTTTAGTACAATGAAATATTAAAAAAAAAAAATAATCACACTTCCATTTATTGATTTTATAGTTTAATTAGAGTTGTTAAGCAAATTTTTAAGAAATAAGTATGCTGCTTGACGCTAAAAAAACGTGACGTCACAATACGTAATCTCGTACAAAATTCGTAGAAACTTGTCGTTTTAACATTTCGAAAAAAAGTATTGAATAAGTCATATTCATATATAATAGAATTAGGTACTTGACAACTAGTCAGTTGTCAAGTACCTAATTCTATTAATGTTTTCTGATAAGTTAGTAATATATCTAATACTGTGAGCATAAACTACATACAAATAAATAGCAAAAGTGACAAAACGTAAGTTACAGGACAGGTAATTTGTCTGTTAATGTTATCAGAATGTCATAACTTAACCTAAGGTTAATTGGTTTTAATAAAGATACCTACAATACAAACTTTAATAAAATTGTAAGGTCTAAAACAGATGTTGAATACTTGACATTTAAGTTAACGCAGTTCAGGTGCGTTTTATCGCTGTTTCAATTCTAGAGTTCAACGACAAACGGTTTTTAATGCTGTTTAACTATTAGTCGTTACATTGTTAAAGTTACAAGCTGACATTTGTATGTTAGTTATTGCTAAATGTTTTACGAATACCTAAATACCTTTACCTAAGTGTCGTTAATCATGTTTTAAGTTTTTAGAATTTCTCATTATGATTATTAAGTATATAGACATTTCTGTAACACTAATCGAAACTACTGACTGCCTCGTTGGCCGAGTGGTCGCAAATGCGACTTGTGGTCAAGGAGTCTCGGGTTCGATTCCCAGGTCGAGCAAAGTATTACTGGGTTTTTAAAATCTCAGTAATAGCACGGAGTCTGGAATTGTGCTCTGTATATGGCAATCGGCTCACCCCCTATTACATGGGACTCATAACATAAATAGTGAAAAGTGGATGTTACATTGTACAGTGGCGTTAAGTGCCGTAATGTGCACCTCTGCCTACCCTTCATATGGGATAAAAAGGCGTTATGTTATGTTGTATGTTGTTTTAATCTAAACTATGTATAGTTTAGATCTAAACATTCCTTTAAGATTGTAGTAGATATATCTAGGTATAAGGTATACGACCTACAATTTAGTAAATAATTAAATCCCTAATCTACAGACTCGAACCATATTCTTAATATGGGAAACTAGACGACCGTTTTGCCCATATTTTGCAGAACGTAGACACTACGTTTAAAAAGGTTAAAAATAAAACCTTTCTAATACTTTAACGAGGTTTTGGCACAGTTTAGTGCAGGGCGTTGGCTAATATGGGTGCAGGAAATTAATAAGATCAAGTGAACAGGTATGTCCAGGTACTGGTGTAATGTTTATAGTAGGTGTATCGAAATCTCACCCAGCTGCTTTGATTACGAACGTTGTAATGTAATTGCATCAAATTACTAACAGTAATTTGATTAAGCTAAATTGAGGAAATTAATGTTGATTCCATATAAAACGTCACTGATATTATGTAAAAGCACATTGTTAATCTTTTTTTTTGCAATACGGCAGTTGACAGGTATTCAAATTCAATACTTTTATTGAAATGTCAAAAATGATACTTTTCTATGAATTTTGTATTGGATCGCAACGTATGACGTCATCATACATATTTCTGCGTCAAATAGCATACTTATTTCCTTAAAATTAACGAGAAAAAATCTAAAAGTAGGTAAATCGTCAAATCAATGGATGAGAATATGATTATTTTTTAATTATTTATTGCATTGAAAAGTTGAAACAATTTATTTTAAACCTAGGAAACTAACCAATTGTAGCTTGACGCCTAAGAAAAGGTTACGTCAGTTTTAACGCAAACTAAGTTAATGAATATAGGTGCGAGTCAACATATTAGTATTACCAGTTGTCACACAAACATTGTTGTTATCACGACAAATATTTCAACTTTGATGAGGAACAACAAACAGTGTGATATTAGTTTTAAAGTTTTCACTTACTTTATGAATTTCCAACAATAAATAATAGTTTCCCAATGACTTAATGCCTGAGAACGATCGGTTCCGATCTAGTTATGAATGATTTATAGTCGACATTGACTTTTATTGTTAGTTTATAATGATGTTTGACTCGTACATTGCTCCAGTTTTGTGGTATGTGTGTAAAATTTCTAAATTTGGTAAGCAAGACTTATTTTTCTATATCAATCGGATAGAAATAAAATATAACTATCGAAAAGACTGGACTTTATAGTCTATTAGAGAGCGCTGTAGCCGAGGTAGACCGATATTTAAAGCCGTGGTTTCCAATCCGACTGCTAAGCATGGATTTTAGGGCGAGGCGGATTTTTTAAAGGAGATCCATAGCCGGGCCGTGGTAAAGCTACTTTTGTAAAGGAGGCCCATGTGGACTGCCACATGCTGTCAATAATGATGTTGTTAAAAAGTCTCTTTCAATCTCTTTCAATCTTTTTTTTGCCATACCTATTATTCGAAGCAAGTATAACAACTCACACATAGGACCCACTTAGTTTTTAGTCAAATTTCCGTGGTGCTTGGCGACTGGGCTTCACCCAGTTGTACAGTCTCCTCTTTGTGCCTTTAGGCTTAATTCATTCTGTCTCCTGCAGTATTTCACCGAGGGAAGTGGAAACCATAATTTTTTCTTCTTCTCCTCTTATACCTCTAATATCTTCTGATTCACTTCGTTGCGGGAACTAGAAAGTTACTCCTGTCCCTGGGACGCGCCGGACTTCACTGTTCCGGTGTTTTCATGGTTGTATCTACTGTAGATCCTGGTTTACAGGAGTTGCAGCGCATTTGGGAGGTTGTGGCGGACTTGTCCCAAAAAAAAATACTCTTTCAAATTTCTTAAGGGTCGATTTTTCAACCATCAGTTAAATCCTAAGATTTATAGTTAACTGGAGAATGAAATTTACATTTGATAGTTTTTGTATGGAAGAATTGTCAAATATTCAAAGTTATTCCTCAGTTAAAATTTATCTAGCATTTGAAAAATCGGCCCTAAGTCTCATTGTAAATATTTACTAAACCATCTTCTTCATTTTTTTATTTCATATTATTTCAGAATGTATTAATCCGATGCAAAACTTATCAACAATTACCTATAATAAAACAAATACAGAGTGCGATGACTCAAGGTACTTGGAAAGTGGTTTCGCGAGGGTTGGGGCTAGCATCAGTGAAAGTAGCAGACGATGGCTATCAGTGCTGACTGATAAGACAAGTCAATAAGTTACCTATTCGGTCAAATGGCTTTTTGTTTGATACAACTCTTGTTAGGGCGCGGGCCTGCTGGGAACGGATTGTCGAACTAACTTTCTTTTATTATGTACTAGCTTCTGCCCGCGACTTTCAAGACTTTTTGTCTTAAGAACCTTCTCCTAATAATAACAAATACAACAAAAAAAAAGAATTGGTGAAATCGGTCCAGCCATTCACGCGTGATGCCTTGACCAAGGGAAAAAGGGATTCATTTTTATATACCTAGATTACAATTTTTTAAGTTATAATTCAACAGTTGTCAAAGTAAACACGTCACGTACGTGACGCAATTGTATTAGGTCAGTTGGAAATTATTTTTTCCCTATCCTAGTTCCTTATGTATCTTTTATACATTGTGGTTTAAAAGATCTTGTTTTTACTAGCGATCTGTTCATGGTTACACACCCATACCTTTTTCATGTTGAAATAAAATGCAATATCAAACAGACATTCATTAAATTAATATCAACTTTCATTTATTGCCACATAATATGATTTCTAGTGATAAAATAATTTACATATAAGATCCTATTAAAGAGCATTATTTTAAATTACATGCAGAACGATTTAACAGTTAATACAAATTGAATATGATGTTATACGATTGTGTTCATCATAATGAATTTTTAATTTAATCTTAGTGTGATTCATCTTATCGTTATTCACACGTGTTATGGCGAATGCTCATGTTATTCACTCATCACTGAGGACTTGTGAAAGTTCGATTTTGATTTAATATAGCTCCGGGACTGTTATACAACGTGAAGACTGTACAGTCACGTGACGTTGCGTTGTCGCACCGATTTTTAAGCACATTGTGTACGCGCCTTTATTAAATTGTGCGTGTGATTGATTCGCGATTTCACTTATGATGCGAGTGAAACCCTTATGATTAGTTGCGGTGGGCACGTTAACTGATCATATAGATATTAAATCATTTTATTGTCGTTTCAGCCTGTCTGTCTGTGGAATATTATTTAATGTCGTTTGTTGAGACTATTTTCCTTGCTTCGCAATTTTATTCTTGTTCGGTGGTATTTTAAATCGTTTAGCTACATGTACGAAACGTTTAGCACATAAAAAGAAATTACACAATTTGTAGGAGCACGCGGCGTGTTCTTCAACAATTCAGGCGCGGACTGCAATAATGCTACTAACTAACCGAAAAAACTTCGCCAATTAAAGCAGAACGTTACGAAAGTTTCACGTATGTAGTGTACAATTAGACGAACGGAAAAACGGACCGAAACCTAATTATACAGATTATATATAATTGCGCGCCCGGCTGTCAACGCGCGCCATTTTACTTCTTTTGACAGATTGAGGTTATGGCGGGAAAATTGAGTGACAACGTCATAATTGGCGTTTAGTGAAAATATTTACCCATTTTGTGTGCTAATTAATTAATTAATTAATTCCGTTAGTAAACATTAATAAAGGGATAAATATTTAGATCACAACAAAGGACGGATAAACTGAGGAAGAAGTCATAACAATGACTCATGCTTTGAAAGACCATATAATATAACTAACCTTTCTTGATTGAAACACTTTTACTTTTAACTTCACTTACTTTCATACGTACATTGTATGTTTTAATCAACCATACGTCAATCACAAACAAAATAAATAACCATGATTTGTGTTCAACTTGCGTACTGTGATATAACAAGGCTTCAAGGCCTCCGTCCATGTGGACTTAACAAAATAAACTTGAAGTGGTCGCATTTATTATAATTATCTTAATTGTTCGTGTTGTAATGTTAATCACTTGTTACAAAATGTCCCTATTATTGTTTCAGGTGAGAGTAATTTTCGTAAAAATGCAGTGCGATAACGCCGAACAAATAACTTAAGGTGAGTGCGTTATTTCGACTTTGTTTATATTCTTGTGAAATAAGTAATTGCACATACAAAAATGTTGTATAAAAGGTGTCTTAACTTATACTTTTGTTATATGGATATTACACATTGAGGCATAATTAATAATCATTAATATTCAATTCTGGTTTCGTATTGGTCTGCTCTTTAATATTCCATTATGGTTTGATGCTCTTAGTACACGGAGTTTGTTTTTTTTAACCACGACGGTGGCAAGAAAAGTACACGGCCAACCTGATGGTAAGCGATTACTGTGGCCTATGAACGCTTGCAACACTTGGAGCATTACATGCGCTGTGCCAAAAAATTGTTATATTTGTATTGCATTACAATTACTATATTTATTGAGGTAACCAATGGGTGTGAGCCTGGAGATCTGGCATACAGGTCCTGAACTCAGTATAGACTCCAGCTCTCACAAAGGTTGAAACTTTTCTAATGTAAACACTTTGATATTATGTATCTCTGTACCTTTTTTGAGAGAAATAAATTCCTAAAGTTGTAATCAGAATATAAAGGTTTAGACAGTTCGCCAAAACAAAGGCTCGCAAGAGATGATTCTAAGAAAAGAAAATCCATTTTTACCATCAACATGTTCTATATTCCATACAAACCATCGATTAACAAACCATGATACATCTTAATACATATTTTTACGGCCAATTACACGTTTATAAAGACCATTGGAATAATAACAGTGTTTTATACTAATGCAACGCCTCCTAACAACTTGAGTTGCGTGTTTGTACGACAATCACATTGTGATGTTTAAATAATGCTATTATGATGTTCAATGTGAGAATGACATTCAAATTATATGGAGAGTTCTGACGTCTTAGTTCTGATAACAATGATATTACACGTACGTATATATATTTATCTACCACGATCTCAGTTGCGAACTGCAATTTCCCCTGTGTTATTCAAATTAGTGTGTTCTAGAACGTTATCGTTTGAATTGTGTGTATTTTCTTTTAAGGCTTGCGGCCTTGTGATTACTTTAGAACTTTTATTTTCAGTTTTGTGTGGTTGTCTAGACTGTTCGTTATAAAAGAGGCTACTTAGTGTGTGACATTCCAAATATGAATCTTAAGTCGAGTTTGTCGAGTTGAGGGGTTTTTATCTTTAATATGTCAACCCCATTATTTAATATGTGGTTGGTGTTCATAATTTAGGCATTTTAGGTACAATTTGACATAATGTCTAATAGAAATTTTTAATTATATATCCTTAATTACATAAAGCTATCACAACTACCCGAATTAAAAGTACCCTTAACCGACGAGCATGCATGAAAAGATTGATGACTGTTAATGAAGCGAAAGAGGTATGTAAGAATCGTAGTAATTGGCGTTCCTTAGTCTCTGCCTACCCCCATGGGTATGTATGTAACTACCCGAATATCGACGAGTTGATGGGACTGAGTAAAAAAAATTAGCAAGGTTTGTGAATAATTTAATGATTTATGATCTTCAGAACGTTACATAGAAATCTAAGCATCTATCAATTAAATCAGACTGAAAATTATTGGCGCCATTCACAATATTAAGCCTATATCATTAGATAGAGCTGCAAGATACGCCAAACACAATTATAATCGACTAGTAACTCAATTATCTATGCCAAGGACTGTAGCCTCGTTTGTTTCATGTATGAGCTGAACAAAGGCTGGTAATAACTATATTTTAGTAGAGGACAAGTTAACTTAATTAAAATTAGTAATTTGTTCTGCTATTGTGTTGTTGGCGTGTGGTGTCGCTCTTAGCGTGGTGTTCTGTTGTACCTACATGGGCTGTTTCAAGGCTGTATGTATGTGGGTATGGTACCTGTGTATTTATATACCCTTTTTGTTCGAATGGAAAGGTTTGTTGGTAATGTTTTGTCTCGTGTCTTTAAAATTCTTATAAGGTTGCCACAAGTATATTCACCAGCTACTCGTAAAGTAAAGATTTATTATAGGTTTTCATTAAAAAAAAATCAGTAATATCACAACGTTGTCGCGTTGTCACATGTTGTCGTGCCCAGTATTTAGTAATAGCCTTACCTTTTAATTACTGAACCACACCTTTCCTTGATGATAAATTCGTACTACAACTTTAGGAAAATGTAGAAACATTACTTGCCCATGTAAAACCAGTGTGTTCTAAGAATAATGGAATAGGTAAAATCTTTATTATTACTGGGTGTACGTCTGTACGACCTTGCAGTTCTTGACCCGTATTATGGGATGACGCACTGCCGTGTGGGCATTGCAACTAAGCCAATTGTCTTTATTCGCAGTCACAACACTATTATGAGAAGTCTGTCCTTTTGTGATTTCAGTAACTTCGTAAAAACAGATTAGTTTTATTAGATACCTATCATCAAAGAAAGAAAGATGCGTATTGCTTTTTGAAAGGCCGACAACGCACCTGTTTTTCCTGAGGTGTTGCGGGTGTCCATGGGCAGCGCTAATCGCTTACCATTAGGTGATACGATCTGCTCGATTTTCTTTGAAAACTTAGGGCATTATTCCTCTCAGATGTTGTTATGTTTAATAACATTAAATTTAAAGTTGAAACCTATAAAAGTAAAGTGTATAGGAAAACCTACATAATTGCTGGGTAGCTTTGTTACAAGCGATCGTGGTTTCATAGAGTTTATACCAACTTATTTTGTGGTTAGTATTTGGTATGATAATGGCGTCGGGACGTGCAAAACTTCAACCTCAGGTCAGACAAAGGCAACGGGTTAACGTTTTATAAAGTGCTATTTATTGCTTGATGAATAAATTGTGAAGCTAAAAGTGACTGGCGATAACACTAAGTAATTGTTTTTGAAGTTAAATGAAAATGTACATTTAATACAATTAATTTAGAAGCGTTATTGGTCTAATGGTCCAAACGTGCTATGACGTCTGCAGATACTATTTTCGGCTGAAATAATTCGAATTTCCAAAGACACTTTCAAGTATAATTTGATGCAGAAACCAGTTTGCCAAACAACAATGTAAAACGATTTACAGTTATTCATATTAAAATTGCACAAATGTAGTTCAAAATGATATTAAAGTTTCTAGAAAAATATATTTGAACGTTAGACTAGATCGAGATCAAAATATACTCCCAAAAAACGTTGATAAATGATTATCTTTGTCGCGGTCTGACAATCAGGATGAAGCTGATCCGGTCGCCTTATAAGCTGCCGTACTTATATGGCAACTTGATTATCATCTGTAATAAATATTACCAGTCACTTCATGCCATTAAATGTTCGCAATTATCTTAGATAGTTACGGGAACAGTATCCAACTTACAGGGTCCTTTTAAAGGATATTTTATTTTATTAGTTTGTTAAGTGCAGTAGCATGATGGAATTAATTTGATATACAACTCCGTGTAGTCAAAGGTTTATTTGTCAATGTTTTGATGCTATCTTAGGATAAATTGTTACATGTATTTGCATATTAGTAGCTGCTAGGGTTATTTTAGTCTTGTAGTCTGTTAGACTAATAGCCTTCAAATTGTATTTATATGTTTTGTGAAGATCAATCTAAATTAACACAGGTACAGCTACAGATGGTTTATTGTTAGTAACTTTAAGCTTCGTTACAGAAGTAGTGTAGGCGAGATGTAGCTAAAGCTAGCCATTTATGTTGTCTATATTAGTTCAGTGTGAATCATCTTAGACACGGTCTGTTTTAATAATATTTATAACTTAGTCTGTTTATGTAGTTCGTTAAGTTAAAATGACTAGAATTACTTGAGACATCAAGTTTGATTTGGCAGCAAACACAGTGAAAAGTTCAGAATTAGGTAGTAGTATGCATGTAAAATAAAATATAAACGTAGATCATTTCAAATTAGACTATTTACAAGTTTCTTAATAAATAGTTATGACCTTTTGACTGACCAAGACCAAATAAATAAATTAAAAGATGGGTATTGCATAAACGTCTTGTCATTAAGATATCGACATTCATTCACAATGTTGCCGAACGCTTCAATTCATTTACTTTTAGAATTCAACGTAATTTTTCCCACCAAAGTATTGAATCTATTAAATCTCCATAATCCACTGGTTTTATGGACGTTTCTTAAGCAATGCGCAACTGAAATGTCAATCGTGCGCATCTTGTACTCTTATAACCTTTAGCTGGTAATTGGACACAGCTACAAATATTTTATTTTGTTGTGATGCTATTTAATTGATTACCAGTTTTCAATTTTACATCATTTAGACTTGCTTACTTACGTTTGTTAAATATTAAAGTTTGTTCTTGACCCTAAAAGTAACAACATTTAAGATTATCTAGCAATAATTTTAATAAGTACCAAATTAACACTTACTGTTGCGATTTAACAAAAAGTTATGTAATATAATGGTAACTCCCTTTAAGTTTTCATTTCTCAAGAAGGCTAACGAAGCCTTAAAGAAACATTTCAACCCACACAAAATTTTCATTTTAACAAAGATCCCTAAATCTACTGTACGGTCACAGTTAATAGCCTCATTATAGTAGATTCTAAAGCAAAATAAGCCTAAATAAAGCGATATATTCGATCTCAGTCACGCAACCGACAGAGCCAAACATAGAATTAGGTGGCTAAGTACTATAAAGATTTGAGTTAAGCTAAATTAGTATGGGGCATTACATCCGTCTGGTAGATATCATCGGGCCTGCAGCTCGGTGGGTGTGCTATAAGATCACGTCGACTGATAAGCTCGGGTGTCCCTCAGGGCACTGTGTTTGGTCACATTTTGTTACTGAAAGGGTTTTTGGAAATCTGTTACATATTTGAAGTTATCTTGTAAGTGCATCGTCACGGTCTCATTACTTTGGCGGTAAGGAGTCCTAAGGCTCTTCTAGAGAAATGCACGACTCATACATGTTCAGTCATTTGAACTAGATTGAGTTGTAAAGTATGGTCTGATTATGAGGTGTTAAAATCGCGTACAATTCACAGTTGCAAATATTAAATTGGAGTAGCCATTTTTATAGTCACCGTAATAAAATATAATAAAATCGAAAGCGTTTCGCACCAGAATCCTGTGCCAAGAATGGTGATGCTGAGCCGTGCGCCACTGGCGATGAAAGCGGCCGCTGTCCCACATGCATTGTTGTATTAAATATGCGATAGACGACAGTAATGTTCTGTTCTGTATGGACAAACTATGTTATTAGATTACCTTTTGCGTTTACAGACGTTGATAGAATTTTAAAATGATGATTAGTGTACGATTAGAAATTGATAGTACCAGTGGCATTATGTTGTGAAATGATAACATCGTTAAGTATTATATTCGAATTGTCTAGTCCTATCTTGGTACTAACTTTAGTCTATATAATGTTTCGGTAAATACCTCGTCTGTTAATAGATATGTGAAATTTTTGTCGATATTTATTTGCAAGAGAAAGGAAGCAGAAATACCAATTTAATTCCTTGCAGTCAGATAAATATTGATAGTGCTAAAACAAATATCAATTAAGACCTCACTTTCAAGGTTTTATAATTTTGCAGTATTCTTTTACATAATAATTATATTTTTGTTATCTATAATACAAATATTAGTACTTCCATTGCGTCTAATTGTGTAATGGCGTAGGTTCTCTAAAGCATAATATAATTAATAACTATTACGGAAATAGCTGATTCGTTCTCAGTTATTACATAAATTATTCTGGAATTATTTCTTGCCTTATAAGCATCGGAGATTTTTACACACGAGTCTGCAACCACAACTGTCCTCGCATGACGACCACCGTGGGAAGAATCCACTTCCTCGAGAAAGAAATCAATTTACTTTTGAAGTACACACCGTAGTGAATTATACACTAACAGTAATGGAAAATACATCACAAAAAACCTCTCAATCATGCCGCTCTATGAACGGGTGATGTTGTGAAATTCGTCCGTACTATTGTATTCTTTATAGTTGCTTTGATAGGGACCATAATTATGTACAGCAATATTTTAAGGATGGGACAATTTGTATTGCTTTCATGTTTTTATCTCCTATGTTTGTATTTTGTAGTCGGTCAAGGCTCGTTGGCGAGGTCGGTAGCATCTACTGCCTATTGTTGGGATCTGGTCGTGATCGGCGATGCATGAAGAGGAATTCTGAATAGGTTCTATTCATCTGTTTTGATGAATGACACGTTTGTGGCAATTGATGCGATGGTTGTCAAAGAAGTTTAATAATTGTGTTGCATAAATGTTGCAAGAATTATTAATATTTTATCATTGTCTCTAAAGTTCTGTGGTACATTATCTAATCTTGACTAATCAATCAACTTAGCCTGTTGCAGCTCATAATCTTTAGAAAAACAGATACCAAATATAGGAACTATAAATAACATCACTTTTTCTAACACCACCCATATTTCGATTGGCACAAAAATAGTTTCGCAGGTGTGTTTTTCAAACTGGAATATTGTTCCACTTTGATCAAAACACCGTCCGCATCATTTTATGATTACGTGAAATCTTTTATGTATTTGTGACAATCATAAAGTCGTCTCACTAAACATCCATCATCATTGACATCAATACCCATAATACCAAACGAATAGCTTTTATTAGTTTTATAATGTGAATTAATATTATGACTAGGCTAAAACACTAGTGACTTAGCGCATTCATATGCATTAGTAAATGCATTACTTAAGTCGTTCACCTATGTATCTAGGTTACCTTTTTAGGTGTGGGCTTTGCCTCTTACGAAATCATGTGCACATATGAAATTATCGCTGACATACGTGGTTTTATGAATGGAACTAGTTTTGTTAATGGTGTATGTGACATACCCATTAATGGCCTGTCACCTATCAGTTATGCGAATAAAATAGACATTATTCACCTAGAGGACTTGAAAGACCTTTCATAATAATTCGTTATGTATTATGATTTTCCTGTTGATAATTTGTACATTTACATTACACCTATTACAGTCATGTGACTCATTCGATTCAATCAATGGTGCTACACTGTATGACTTACAAAGTATAAGCGTTTAGCGTTAATTATTTATTAATGGATTTATAATATTTTTTATTTATTTATTTTAAGGTATAGGTACTTAAGGATGCTTGTGATTACTTATTGGTTATAATCAATAAAAATCTTATTTGCTCATGGGCCCTTAGTATTAGGTAGACATCAAGAAAATTCAATTATTATGCCTAATATTAAGGGCCTATGAATAAATGATTCCATTGATGTTATTTTATAATACATAACATAACATCACGCCTTTTATCCCCGAAGGGGTAGACAAAGGTGCACATTACGGCACTTAATATCACTGTACAATGTAAATGTGGGTGACATTTCACTATTTATGATATGAGTTCCATGTAATACGGGATGAGCCTATTGCCTACACTAACTACTACTAACTCCGTGCTCCAACTGAGAATTTTTTAAAACCCAGTATGCAACGTTATTTTAACTTTACTGAAAAAACAAAGTAACATAACAGTTCGCTTCAGTGTGTGGCTTGGACATCAGTCTGTATGAATATGCATTGTTTGTCTTCTAAAGGTGGTTGTATTGTTAACACAAAGATGGTTTAGTCAGCTCTTTGATTTGTCATCGACGCAGGTTCGATACTGAACTGAAGGATTACGAAACACTGTTGTTGTTAGTATTCACGATGCTGCCTTTGATTTATTGTTTGTTTCGAACGCTTTATTATTGCGTATTTTTGTCTTAAGGTATAAAATAATTTTACGAATTGAAAAACTGATCACTAGACTCTTCTCATTTTATATCTAAATCCTACGTAAATACATAAATTGTGTGTAATTATTTAATTGCGACTTTATGATGACAAAATGAAAATATTAACATCCTGTCTTGATAGCTGGTGTTGTGAATAATATTTTCCTCTAAAAACTCCCTCGATATTTGAGTAAAATTAAGTGGTTTTGAGATTGTCACATTTATTATGTGTCTGGATGAATAAGTTACGGTACAATCGATATATAGATAGATAGATAGACTGAATATAACGTAACTGTGTTTGGGAGTGTGGGAGAGCCATGCTTCGGCACGAATTGGTCGGCTCGACCGGAGTGATACCACGGCCTCACAGAAAACTGACGTGAAGTAACGCTTGCGTTTTGTTTCGTCATGTCAGTGAGGTTACCGGAGGTCCGTGAATCCCGAACAATCCTCAAACTCCTAGTCCCCAAAAAGCCGAGAACGCACTTGTAACGCCTCTGGTGTTCCAGTTGTCCATGGGCGACGCCGATTGCTTACCATCAGTTGGTCTGTCTGCTCGTTTACCGTAAAAAAATAACTGTTAAAAAGAGGTTATACATCCACACCTGTGCCAGAATCAATATTACATAACCCGTTATCATTCTGAAAAAAACTTTATGTACTTAGTTAAGAAATAACAATGTTCATACATAACATAGTAACATTATCATTTTGTTTACAGGTAAATGAGAGCACTGTGCGAGATCTCAAAGTTGCGTAAGTACCCTGCGAGTCGAAGGTGCCAACAAGAAAGTAGAATGGCACATCAAGCTATGCAAAACCAGTATAAACTGACCGTTTAAAGTACGGGAAGATTAAACAAAGCGAGATCATGGTATTGGTTGTGTATAGCTTGATTCGTATCGTCGGTACTAATATTGTACCATTTTAGTGAAGTTGGTGTGAATTTTATTACCTCAGTGCTTATTATGAATGTATTGGCATTTATTAATGTTGGTGCAATCTCCGTTAGTATTACATTTTAGTTATAATGCACTGCTGTCTTTATTCATCTAGTTGATTTTAATCACGTCTCATTAACCTGGACCAGTTCGGTTTAGTCACAGCTATTGAGAAGTTCTTAATATAGAAACATCTACAATTTATATTTATAAGTTAAGTTTACTAGTAATCAAGGCTCTTATGAAGCGATTTTTAATTACGACTGCACTTCATTATCTTAGGTTAGGTCATAAAACGCAGCATTCTAGTATAAACATAACCAGTTTTTTATAGAAACTGGAATGGCTTTATTTTTAATACTACGATGCTGCTAGTAAACTTACATATGCCAGTAAAATTCTAATTTTTTTTTTAAGGGGGCAAAATCATCGAATGACTGCTCCCGCCTGGGTGAGGCGGGAGGGAGTGTCAGACTCTTACTAACTAAAAACCACCCCGTTCCTTCTCCTGCACGTCGAGCCGGAGCCCCGGTTACCCGTTAGGTTCTCCGCGATAAAATTCTACAATAGAGTTTCATCTTTCGTAGAAAACTAGAAAGTTTAAAATGTATTAACGATGATTTAGGATAGCTTGATTTGCAGTGAGACTTTAGAAGTATACAATGCTAATGTTACAAGGCAAATGTTTAAAGAAATTGCTTATTTACTCATTCTAAAGGATGGGTTCCATTCAAGTATACTTGTAATGAAAAGGTCATGTCTATTCAGTAATTGTTCAATGAGATTGCTTAATATTTATCTTAGAATGCGTTAGGTAATTCATTAGTTACAGCCACCTGCATAATAAAATATTTGAATTCTTAATAGAGTATTTGTTTTATTTCCTCTCATTTCAGTTGTACGTTTTTATAATAGATTATGTTTTGTTTGGTATTCGTAAAAAGGCTAGTGTTTCTAGTTTTAAAGAAATCTTTCAGATTGTATTTGTAATGCTTGATATTTGCGCTTGGAATATGGAAACTTTTCCATACTATTGTAATAATTATTTATTCTTAAAAGATATTGCCCCTTTTTTTAGAGGGAGAAAATCATCGAATGACTGCTCCCGCCTGGGTGAGGCGGGAGGGAGCGTCCGATTCTTACTGACTAAAAACCACCCCGTTCCTTCTCCTGACGAGTTGGATCTCACAGAGGACTTAAAAGATTTTTATTTGAGTGGACAAAATCATCCAATTCCGTCTTCCGTCTTGGGTGAGACGAGAGGGAGTATCAGACTATAACTTACTAAAAACCACCCTGTTCCTATTCCTGGCCTTACGGTACAAGATATAATACTTTTATTTTGAGTGTTTAATACCAAAACCATATTTCCTCATTTTCTCATTTCAAATCTCTTAAGATCCTACAGACTTCCTCATCGACATTAGACGTTCAATCGGCCGTTTTATCAACAATAGCCCTTCACTCCTTAAACTTTCGCTTTTATATAATTTATAGAATTTAATTCTATAATATGTAATTACTATAATGTCCAGTCATTGGCCGTTCCGTCTACAATGGCTGCCAATAGTAAATTGTTTAATTAGATATTATTTTATCGATGTTACGTAATTTGTGTTAAGTTGTATTGGTTGGTGAATTCCGTATGTGTTTTAGGAATTATTTATTGAAGTAGTTATCGGATGATGTTTTAGTAATAGCAGCTTTGAATCTGTTACTTTTAAAGCAATTGATCTTTATAAATTTGGAGTCAGATTAGATTCTTGTCCGATTTTCAATTCTATTTGTGCTAATAATAAGGTAGGTAATTGTCATACATATTTTTATGTACTCTAGGTATAGACTGCCTCGTTGGCCGAGTGGTCGCAAGTGCGATTGTCGGACAAGGGGTCTCAAGTTCGATTCCCGGGTCGGGCAAAGTACCTACTACTGGGTTTTTATAAATTCTCAGTAGTAGCACTTAGTCTGGAATTGTGTCCGGTATATGACATATATGGCAATAGGCTCACCCCCTATTACATGGGACTTATAACATAAATAGTGAAAAGTGGGTGTTACATTGTACAGTGGCACTATGTACACCTCTGCTTACCCCTTCGGGGATAAAAAGCATGGTTTTATGTTATATTTTTATGTTATTATCTATTGACTGTTATTTTTCACCCTGTACACTTGTATTCTTCTTCTTCTATAACTTTATAGAAGAAGAAATATTTCATCATTACTTCATGCTTGGTAATTTAAAGTAGGAACTTGCATTACTAATGACATGAAATACAATCAATTAAACTCAGTTAGGAATTGGCTCTCTACTTTAAATATTATGTAAAGAAGGAAACTAACATAATGAGCAGATTATTTACTTACATTCATATTTCAATGCATTAATGGTCAATATTTCCTTCACCTAAGTAAAATAATGTGGTTGAAAGCGAAAATTTAACGATAACCACAGAACGCTAGTTGTGAAATGAAATTGTTGGTTGCTTTCAATTCCCATAAATAACTAAAATATTATATAGAAGTTATTAACATATTTTAAGTTATTAACACACCCGATTTATAGTAGTCACACTAGTCACTGCTCTGCATGAGTTTTCAGCTTCGATTTATCAAATAGGTTTATTTCGTTTGACGATTTCATATCCTGTTTTATCCAGTTTTATTAATTTACTTGGTTACTCCTATTAACTTCTTGTTGTGACATAGCTAAGAAAATATCGTACTTAAACTTAATACATAGCCCTAAAAATACATATGTTATGTTATAAAGGTTACCCAATCATTTGGTTTAAGGAACTGCACCAAAAGATACGCTTCATTTAAAATTAAACTTTAGTCAAACATGTTTTAGTATGAATTTCAACAGGCACTGTTTTACATATCTTTCTCACGTGAGCCTAGTACTTGTGTCAGTAGTTACAATGGTAATTCAGTCATTTATTCTGGCCGCTTGCAAATCAATTGATTTTGTATGGTTCGAAGAACGGGTAACTGTTATGGGTTATGTTATGCTAGTACTGGTTATAAATACAGTGATTAATTAACTACTACGTGGATATTGCCATGCTGATAAGGTTTTACTGTAGAACGACATGATTTCGAAGAAAAAGGCGAAATTGAATTAGTCCACAGTTGTGTACATACATTACACATGATGCCTCTGTCTGACATACCTAGCGAGGGTGTGATGAAAATATAAAACAGTTAAACAGTTATAAACTCTGATACTCACAAAAATTAAGAACTTAGTTTTATAAATACCTCATTTTCCACAAACTACATATATTTAGCTGACCGAATTCCAATAGCGCAAAGCTTCTAAGTAATTAACGAAGTCGGCTCGTGACAGCATCATGTAAAGTAGGACGTTGGAAGTATCCTACGTGATCGAAACACGAATTACTCTTTGTACGCAATTAGTTATCACCTAGGCTTTAGTCAATTATGTTTACGACGTGGGAGATCTAAATGAATGGAACGTGCTATGCATCTGCATATGGCGGTGTGATGGCTGTTCGCAGGACATTATAAAATGCTATTAAGTAGTAGGTACAGTTTGTATCTACTGTAGATTCTGGCTTACGGGAGTTGCAGCGGTTTTGGGTGGTTTTGGCCGGCTTGTCCCAAAAAGTAGATACTTAAAAATTTGACATTGAGAATTTTCGTGTGGAATTGAGCTTGAATTTTAGAGACCGAATAATAAAAAACGCCGAAAAACAAATGATATGGAAGTTATAAAATAAAAGAAATATAAGCGAAAATACTTAGATAACCCAGTAGAGTAAGAAAGCTTTCCTAAGGTTGATCTTATACACTTTGCATCACCTTAAATTAAATTGAACTTATACCATCGTATTTTACTAGATTTAGACGTATAACCGTATACGTAGGCCCGATTACCTCCCCTCTCCAATCCCTGAATCCACAAGAATCCTCAAATTCCTAATCCCAAAAGGCCGGTAACGTACTTGTAACGCCTCTGGTGTTCCAAGCGTCCACGGGCGACGCCGATTGCTTACCATCAGGTGATCCGTCTGCTCGTTTACCGGCTTATTCCATAAAAATACGACATTTATTTCTTTCCTTTTTCTCTTATAGACCAAATGTGTCTAGCCAGTCTCCATTTGTAACCTATTCATAAATGAATCCGCATCTATTTATATTGGCGTGGGCGTCCTCTCGTAAGTATAAAGTGCACTTGTATGCGTGTATGGAGAAGTTATCTCCGGAATAGCTTTGTGTATTTTCGTGCAACTTTCATCATCAGTTAAGGTATTTCCGTTGCGACATGCTTGCGAATGTGTATTATTCAGCTCTGGAATTTGTCGGTTAAATTGTAACTAAAACTACTTTATAACAAATATTGCCTTTCTTGAAAGTCTTATATGGACAGATGTAGTGCTTTGATATTTTGATTACAGTAAGTACGTTTTAAGTATATGATGATAATTCTATGAGACAAATGACAAAATAATAGAAGACATGTATGGAAAAAGAAGCATATCAATACAAACTGACACGAACCCATAGATAATCTTGATTTAGGTTTACCTTATCTCACGTCTTAACACCGTCTAGTTAACTATTAGTCTATAGGTACGCTAACGCCAGCATAGTTCCAAGAAAGTACATCACTGTCCGTACCTTGAATAACAATAAGAACGAAAGTATCGCGCCCACCGGAAGCGGCCGGTGAAAATGTGAACGAACAAACAGCCATTACGATAATTCAATATTATTTACTAACGTCATTATGTAAGCTGTTGCGTAATCTATTTTCATATTTATTTATTATGTTTATGCCTTGTCATGATTTCTATCGGAATCTTATTCATATTTTGTATCTATTGGACTACTAAGTAATATGATATTTTATGATATGAAATGCATAGCTACATTAATTTTCATTGATATTAAAAAGGCAAGAATGGTAACAGCCGATATACATTATGTAGATTGTGTAGGACAGGCTGAAGTAATTAAACTGAGTAAAAAACTGAGTGTAAAGTTCGGTCGAATTTGATCCATCAATTCCAACTTGGTAGGGAAAGGACCAAGAGAAAGACAACAGGACTCCATTTTACATGCTACATCAACAGAGGCTACAAAGCATTAAATATACTTAGTAGATCAGATATCTACTATAATTTCTTTTGCCTTGAGCAGTCCACCGCTTATTAGGCAATACATTGTTTTTCTATCAACAAAGTGATTGATGGTCCAATAATTAGGTTACTCGTCTTGCATCGTTGCTTTAATATGTAGGTGATCGATTAACGGAACAGTTATGCCTGAATACATCACTGAATGATATATGAATACATGAATTGTCTGTAATAAATATATCAACGTGTTGATGGATGTTTCCTTACGTAATCGTTTATGGATAGAAGGATTAATTTCAATGTTAACCATATTGAATCCGAAGGATACAATTTTACGTTCAGACAATACGTATTAAATCGGGGGTAAAACCATTGTAATTGAGAAGTGATTGGACCTCAGAAAAAGGTAAAGAATTTAAAAATTTTAAATTATTACCCTAATGTATAAGGCATAAGGCTCTCATAAGGTAAATAATTTAAATATTTTAAATTATTACCCTAATGTCCAGGCTCTCATAGAGAGACACTTGAAGACATTTGAACAAACTTGATTTTGACATCGTTTTGGCCTTCAATCAGATTAGCTCTTGGTTTTTCCAAGAACTTACTTACTTACTTAGAAAAGAAGAGATAGAGGGAGTGACTGCTATTAAATTAGGTATTTTAGGTATAATTAGGTCTAATTAGGTTTTAGGTATAATTAAATTAGGTAGAAAGGCAACTATGACTCTAATTTAATAGTTCAATAAAGGTATAACATCTGATTGAGCCCTCGATACCAGATTATGCCATAAAAGTAATTACACACCTACGTAGCTATTCAATTAGACAGTTACGAAGTTAGCAATACTCAATAATTAGGCTGTGCTGTAATTTTATTGTTTTCTCACCTAATCATATGGCTTGATAATAAAAAGTCGTGCGAAATTCTGTTACTTTACGTCAGCCATGCAACTTTGATAGTGGATTGTAATTAATATGGACAGATATGGGAGAACAGTGGGAAATGCGTGCGTTGGTTGATGCGGTTTTTACGTTGACGGAAGAAAATCATCTTCCTTTCGAATGATTGTGTGTATTGTTTTTAAGATCTCTTGTGCTTCATGGGTAGGATGATTTAAGTGTTGTTCTATTGTTGTCGCAAAAGTGAAATTAGTCTAACTGATAGATGTATAATATTGTCAGAAGTCTCTAAAATATATTTCTACCTCAGTTTATTTTTTAGAGCTTTGTGCCTTATTTAGCGTGAAAATTTATTTGATCTATTTAATAAATTCGCAATATATTTGATTAGATTTATTAACGTTTTAAATTTAAAAGTAATTCAACGTCCATTAAAGCAGTAGATAGCAACAAAATCTAGCATAATCTTGATAACCTTCCCAATTACGAACAAGCATTTCAAACCTCAGTTCAACACGTAACATTGTGTGAAAACGGAACCCGTTGCAGTTCAATTGTAAGCGTTTAACGAACAATCTTACGTAACTCTAAGCTTAATGAGAATACGCGTTTGAATTAAATATTTCCGTGTATTTCTATTGCGGATAACATCTCATCTTCATGTTAAATTTTTGTATTACTGTCATCATTTGACAAAGGGTCATGGATCTTTGTCTAAGGTTAATTTCTCAGTAACTCTTGCTTTATGTTCATTTCTGACGTTTCTTGAATAGGGTCCATCTTTGACAGTGATTTTATTGGTTTTCCTTTCATTGAAATGTTTTACTGCGGTTTCTGTTTCGAGAAGTTTGAGATTTATTACTCTGTGCGCAGTTATTAGTTTGTTATTATACGGAGGAGGTAGATATTATAACTGGCAATTTTCTGTTCTTTCTTGTGTATAATTATTTTTGTAATTGCTACTTCACTTATACTCATTTAAGTATAAAAATTTAGAATCTCTGATGATGATAAAGTATTTTACTGTTTATCTTCAGTAAAATTAAATATTTTCCCAAAAGTAAAACAAATACAATACGTGTGATAACCTTGCTCAATGCAGTCGTAAATTGAGACATTTCTCGTGTGACAGCCGTACAAACTTATCCTTCAGTTGTGTAGTGATAAGACCACCCGTTTTACAGAGCTATTTGGAAATCGCCTGCATGTGAAATCAACGTTACAAGGCCTGTTATTTACGATATTGGGTAATTGTTTGAGTACTTAAGATAATCAAGTTCTGTTTTAATTGTAGTATCGGTTCTATTTTCCCGTTTGTTAAGGTCCTTGGGTTCATTATAGTTAGCTAATGATTACGCGGGTTGTGTATCTATTAGGGTAACTGTTATTTGCTGTAAATTATTTGGTAGTTTGAGTGTAACTGTTTGTATGTTATTCTGGTTTTCATTCTTATTTTTTCTAGTAGAATCGCAGTTTTTAGGCTCGGATGTGTCAATATTAAAGTCCAGTAACAAAGATTTCGTATTATAAGTAGATATCTATTATTTTATAAGACTCATTGCGAAACACCACTGATTTACTAAGATAAAGAAGAGCATTTTAGTTAATAGTTTTTCCTGTTTCAACATATGCTACGCTAATTTAAGCACTAAGTACATAGACAAGAAAGTCATTTCATTTTAAACGAAAGATTAAAAAACAATGTTATCAATACACAATCAATAGGAAGTCTTATATAACATTACATTCGTCACTTTGTTGTATAATGGCACCTCCAGCTACACACATGTCTGATCACTCACAATTACCATCCAATCAGTTAATCGTTATTTAATAGTATTTCTTAAGCCGACGTGATATAGTTCATATTCGAACAATTAGTTTGTCATAAAATTGTATTTGAATTATGACAGCGTTTTGCAATTTGATTGTAATTATTTTATTTCTGTGTTCTAGATTAATTTTGGCTTACTTCTCATTTTGTTGCTAGCGGCCAAATGGGCTTGTTTCAATTTTATTCATTCAAATAATAATTGTTACATGCAGATTAATGTCTGATGCAATGGATTTTGAGACTTCAATTGGATTATTTTATGGGTCAATGTAGTCTAATCAATTATTAAACTACTGAAGCTTTGTAAAAGATATTTCCTTAGGTTGTGAAATTGTATTCATGTATAAATGGTGCACAGAAAATGGATACTCTTTACACGAAAAGAGGAAAGAAATTAGTAATTAAAGGCCATTTAGATTTTACGTTTTATCCTCGATACAAAATAAAACACTGGATTGCATTCAGTCACCTTAATAAATTCGTAATTCATCTACTAAATTATTAAAGCTTCAGTGGCTTGCATCTCATTTTAATCTTCGATATCAGTAAGGTTATGTACTGTCATTATATCATTGGCTTGCGGTCAGTCGCCGGTCGCCGGTCGCAGTCATTCACCTGCAGCCACTCACTGCGTTTGCGCAAGTCCTCACGACACATGATCTATCTGCCAAGTAATTGCTTATTGTTTTGGTGATTTATGTAGGATCATGAGCTTAGGCTTGAGTGACCACTTGAGATGGAAAATTAGGTTGATTCACAATCATTTATGAAGTGATAAAGATATTGCAAAATGTCGTGTTAAGGTGTAGGATAATCGATCAGCTGTGGATGACTACGTTGGCAAAGATAAATTTAAAGCAAATGACAATATCAATGAATTCATAGATGATAATACTAATGTAGTAGCAGCAATGAAAGTAGTTAGAGCAATATTGGCTGTACACGACACTAACGATGCACCTATAGATAGTCAAAAAGCCAAACATAAATAGAAGATTTTCTTTTGACACGTGACTTGAAACTCTCACTTGCGCTCAATAAAGGTTCGAAGACATTACTAAAATGTTGACACTTGCTTACTAAGTACTTAGGAAGTACTTGTTTACTTGCGCCGGAGTATATTTGCCCTTCCCACGTGTGTTCCATTTTCTACGTTGTGTACACTAGCCTCTTCAGACTCTATAGCTTTTACATGGTAAAAGTTATCAGCGAAAGTTTCTTGCTGCAATTATGAATATTTAACAGAAGGAAAGTCTTCTTCGATTATGGTTTTTGCTGAATTAATGTCTTTATTTGCTCGTAATTTTGAAATTATTTGTTGTTCCCGATTTCAATTTCTTAGTTTTATATTTATTAAGTCTTTTTTCTACATGTCGCTGATGCAAAGCCATTTATCAGTTACTAGTTTTCTGTACAGTAAATAATTTTGTGACATTGTTTAATTTGCTCAGCGGGTATTTTCTGTATATTTTACACGTTAGTATTTTGTTTATTTGTTAAATTTCTATTTTTAAAATAACATTTAACAGCGCTTCTAAGGTCGTTTACTTTTCGCAAAATTTGTACGTGCAATGTTTAAAGTATTTACATCTTGATAAATGTGAAAATTATTCATTACACGACTATTCAATGTAAGTTTAAATAAAATAATGTTTGAACAATTGTACTTTGGCTTGTGGTACTAGTGCAAAATTGTATTGATAATAATGATAATGCGTGTCACCTGAAAGAAAGTGTAAAATTGAGCAATTTGTTAATGCTCACTGATGTTAAAGTTAATGACGCAAAAAGATGTCGAGAAGAAAGTTTGATAATTCACACAGAGCAAATTACCCATCATCCTGCTATTACTATAATTTCATTTGATTCAAACAATTTAAATATTAGGAGAAATAGCGTTGATCTCTAAGCCGAATTAACCCACACACTTGTCCCGGGTAAAGAGAACAATAAAATTAATGTTATAACCCGCAAAAAATGTTTTCTCATAGAAATAATTACTTGGCTGTAGTCTCGCAATCACGACTGTCCTAGAAAGTAAGTGACCATATTCATTACTCGTTCATTATTCGCACAATTGTCTTGTGTTGATGATGTTCCAGCTAGTGGATCTGCGTCGGGTTTATCTAGAAAAATATTTAGTTCAGTTAATGTAGTGACTATTCTAGTTACTAATGGAATGCTTTTGTTTGAAGTATGACCTGAGATTGAGTTTAAATTGTTTGATGGATCAAGATGACGCTAATTGGACTTGGTAGAAGCAAGTTTGACATATGGAAATAAAAGTAAAATTTTAAACTGTTACCTTATACCATACCTTGCCATATATTAAAATACAATCAGAACATCTTTTCCAGATAAGGATTTACTTCTTTTGTGTTAAAAAATATATTAATAGTGTCTGCATCCTAGTGAAAGTCTTACATATCTTTAAAAATCAACTGAAGCTCATTTCTTTCCTCAAACTTCAGAAACTGAGATGCGAACAAGACAGATAAATTAATTTCAGCACAGGCTCATGTCATTCGAAAGTTTTTGCTACTCCGTGGAACCGTCAGTCAGATGCATTTTTTGATAAGATTGATAAGTAGGTACTTGCAGACCATTAACTTTTTGAATGGGCTTAGTCACTTCATCATTATAAACATTTACTTTGTTCTTTGCTACAGTCTTATGTGTTGTTATGTTGGTACTTTTTTGTATTTCTGTATCTTGCTTTTCTGAAGTGCAGACATTTTTTACCTCTGTGACTCAATGTAATTTAGGTACAGTAACTTAAAAACCTTTAGCTGTATTGTCAGTATCATTAGGCACGCTAATTTTTGCTATCCATATCAGTTCATAATGGCAGTCGTGCGAGCCGACGTCGGTCGCACGGTCGCCTGCTTCTTAATTGCTCCTATTGTTGTTCGTCAGCCGTTCGGCGAAGTTATTAGTGCTGGCAGGTTCAAGCGATCACTTACTTACGACTTACTTGTAAAAGACGTATATCAATTTACAGCTAAACATTCAGTCAACACATTTCATACTGAATGCACCAGAACAAACTTAATTATTATTTCTTCTTTCTGAAGGTAGAGCTGGCTTGTAAAATAAATAAATTAAACAGTTACATGCAGATTTATAATTAATTCGCAACGGTAATTGTCGTTTTCATTCTGTGCTCAAAGCCCGAAGCACATTCTCATTAACGCATACCTACATAAAGTATTTAAAGAAGTTCACAGCACATAGAATTTTAATAATGTTTATAATTCCATCGACATTGGTTAACAGTACTGATAAGAGTAAAAATAATGTATTCATTGTTCATTCAACAGGAGAGCCTTTGGAAATATTGCATTAAATATTCAATAGTCGTTTTGTAACTGTCTAGTTCTTATGAATGGCTGACTGCTTAACATTCAGAGTGCCTATTGTAGTATAAAAAATATTCTAAATCAACTTTATTTTATCTGTTTGTGCAACAAGTGTCGGTTTGAGTTTGCTTATAATAAAGATTGTGATATGAAGATTAATGGCTGATTCTTTTTTATATGTAGGTAAAAGGTAAACAACAAAAAAGTTGCAAACGTATGCAGGAATTTGTTGAACAAATTACGTATTGCGTGGAAAAGAAATTTGAATAAAAAAGTAATTGTTATTCAATGCAGCAAACAAAACATTCCGATTAGCTCATCGCAAAAAGTTTATACCAAAATAATCATGGGAATAAAGTTTGAAAACAAGCGGGATCATGAGTGGATCGTTCAACTCGTTCCGAACGTTGTGCTAGGCAGTGGACGTGAGGAGAAACAGAATTCAGATGACAACACGTAGTAACGTTCACATGGTGCGGCCAGAATTCCTGATTGTTGATATTATGTATAACAATATTCGCATCGTGACCGTATGGAGAATTTATGGGAATTGCTAGTTAAAGATGACGATGTCAAAACCAGCGATAACGTTTTCGAACATTTTAATATGGTTAAGGAAAGAATATCAAATTATAATGAGTTAGTTACAACGGAATGAGCCGTTTAATGGAATATGTGAACGTTCTTTACTAAAATAAGTGATGTTAATTGCAATTCTAAATTAAACGATAGACTAGAATAACTTAGAGATATAGTCGACGATTAAAACTAAGTAGGTTCCGATAGTATCCGCGATAAATATACCAACCGTTAATGACCGTAAAGGCAGTGCTTCTAAGTAAGGAAGAGACAGATGATCCGCTATCAACTGAGAATTTCCCGTAACTTAATATTGGATGATTATTACCTTATTTTGTTTCGTGCGAGCAATCAGGTCTTATACGAGTACACTTACATTATTTGTAACGTCTTAAACTGGTTTGTGTTCTGTTTGATTTGTTTCGTGCATTATAGTCATTTTGCATTTATTTTTTTCAACGTCTTCGGTACTGTTTTTATAATAACGCCATATTATAGAAACCGCGGTGTAGGATGCGCGACATCGCCGCGACCGCGCATGTTGCTCATGAGTAAGATCCCCTCTGAAGTTCGAAACTAGTAGATTCTTAGTATATCCACGAGAGTAACTCGCAATTTTAGTTAAGTCATCGGTAGGTAGTATCGTTATCTTACATCGTCGATGTCTTTGAAATGTTTAATTAAAGATGTGCTCGATAAAATTCACCGTTACTACCATTATAATACAGTAAAGGTTACAAACGGTTCTAGCGAAACGCTAGCGTAACTTCTTTGGAAAATTGTAAGTGAGTTGAAGGAACTAATAAGTGAAATGAAGTAAGCTATGTTTAGACTAATGCTTCACTGATGCCTGGCTTCTAATCACCGTATTCAGGTGTAAGAACTACTAGCAAGGCTCGTTTGTGCCTAGAAAGTGTTTCAGCTTCACTCTCTAACTACACTTTAATGTACCCCAGTATCGGTACCCAATGGTTTTCATCTTTATGTTTATCAATTAGAAAATGTTTTGTGTAATTTTGATTGAAAAATATTTTTCTATTTTCTTTTATTTTAGGCTAATGAACTTGACTACTGTGAGTTACAGTTTCGTTTGTATAAGTAGTATTCATTTACAGGCTTTTTGGACTCTAAATTAGCTAGGTAAACGTAACTAACAAAAACATTACACGACCCACTTAACTTAGCCAGTAAAATGTAATGACGTAATTTTAGTAAAGCAAATTGCAAACTTTGCATAGATTTTTGGGAATAAAGCTCTCTTTGTCTTCATTGCTACATCTTGCCTTGACTTATTTGGACAAATTCTCGTCACGTTACGTGTACACATTGGTTTATCAGCATCATCTTTTGCAAACAAAATGCAGCTCAAGTCATCGTCTCTATGTTTGGTTGTTTCACTATCATTGTCTTTTTATCTTTTAGTAAAGCCTATTCTGTTTTTGTTCTTATTGTCAACGAAGGTATTGCCTCATATCTCATTATGAGTTGATTGCGAAATGTAAGCATAAATTAGGTTACTCTACAAGCATGCTCAATGTGTTCTTTAAGATAATGTCATTGGTGTTTTTCTTAATTACCATGTTAATTATTGCATACAATGCTTTGTGTGCTTGTAGAAGAACTTTAATTTTTATAACGCAAGAATTAGTTTTAATAATTTTATAATTTTCGAACTACTTATCATTTAAACAAAGAACGAATTGAATACTGTAACAAGGACCAAATTAAATAGTGCAAAAAACAAAACGTATCAAAAACTTTGCACCCATTAACATAATTACTCAAGAGTCACGTCCAAACATAACTTGAGCCTTGCGTAAGAGAATTTGTAACGACCAATTACAGTTCGAGTTGTTTTTCAGAATTGTTTAAAACAAAACAATACTAGAGTTACCGGTTCGTTGTGGCCATCGGGAGCAGGATGATGCCATTGCTTTCACCTGCCAACAATTATGCGTCGACAGCTGCCCGTCTTGTATGAGCTCGTATCATTATGGCATGTGCTTCTTCAATTTTTTCAGCTCGTCACTCATTTGTGGTCTCTTTAAATGTCAATGTTCTGTATCCGTCATGGTGTGTGCTAATGATACATGTTGATATTTTTAAACTTTTTGCTAATGAGGTCGTTGTATTTTATTATGCCTCGTGGCATCTTAGCGTCTTGTAAGGGTCGTCTTTATTATCAACCGGTTTAACAGACTCTTTATCTTTACTAAGACTTGATTATTAGTATTTCTAAGTAAATTTAGTTTGATTAGAATATTAAGTATTTACTAACAGCAAACATTAAAACTACTTTTCCTCTTCCATGTTTCAGTTCTCCTACAATGTCGTCAATATCAACAAGTGAATCAGTAAAGTCATTAACATGAATGCCCATGAACCCTCGCCACCTGACGCAAACACAATACATATGATTATGTATACACTTGATAAAACGTACTGCTCTGTAATATTACCACAGTATTACGTATTTGTTACATACACCCACGTCAACGCTCTGGTGGTGTGAATAAGGAATCTCTTTTAGATCGTTAGCATTTTGTTGTAATAATTTATAATGATATTGAAGAAGTGATAAATTAGAAGTTATTCGTAACTAAGATTATGATTAGACAGAGCAAATTGTAATTTGATTCTTGTGAAAATTGTAATGTGATTCTTGAGACAGTTGCGTTATTAATTTGTGTAATATGGTTCAAACTTAGTGCCAATAAGCTTACTGTTGGTTTGCAGACTCATACTAAAATGTGTGATCGTCAATGTTGCTCTCAATTTTGTGGATGGAAAGACAATAGCCTGGTAACTTGATTTTTAATTTATGTGTATACTACCCGGTACTGCTGATCCGGCAAACTTCGTACCGCCTAAAAATATTTTTCTTATAAACCTTCCATGAACATTTCAAGACTAAAATTAGTCAAATCGGTTCAGCCGTTCTCGTGTTTTAGTGAGACTAACGAACGGAAATTAATTTTTATTTATATAGATAGAAGATAGATGAGACTAAGGCGTAATTTGGTAAATATCTAAATGTATTACTTTAGTAGCTATACTTTAGTAACTTGTAAATTATATTGCCCACCGCTAAGGGAGAAAAGTGTACCTCTACATTACTTTTAGTCAACATTTTATTTATTACCTTGTATGACTCATATGTTACTGAACCGGTTATTTCAGTTAATTGCTATGGATACCCGTGTGTTATTATATCACGTTTAAATATGGTTTATAGTACATGTATGATCTATGATAGTAATGCGGCTTTTGACGTGAAGATTTACATAACAACTTTAATTTATTTCGAACGCTTTGTCATTATGTTTAGGTACTGGTTCGAGAATATTTCAATTTGTTGTAGTTGAAATGTTGCATCTATATTTATTTGTCTTTTTAAGTCCTGTTCAGTTTCTTAGTCATTAATAATATCTAATTTAACTAAAAATTGCGGGTTACTCACGTGAGTATGCTAAAAGCTCTACTAGTTTCGAACCACAGAGGGGTTCTTCCTCATGGGCAGCTTGCGCGGTCGCGGCACTATCGCGCAGCCTACTGGCTCAGGCTCGACCGCGCGATAATTTAATATGTCTTACGATAGTTACTATAATAAATATTTAAGTTGCTCTTTTTATTACCAAATTGAGCTTATTTTTTTATTTGTCAGTTTGAAGTACTTTTTCTTTCTTGCGAAGTATTTTCTGTTATTATTTGTGTGTTTATGAGTACGTAAAGTATAAAGGTAAAGCCAGAAGGAAAAGTAAGTTACATACATTTCATCTTTAAACTTGAATAACACAGTAACTTACACACAGGTCACGTTAGAGATGATCATTTGTCATAAATTCCATATAAACGACCCATACAATAGTAATATAGATGGACATTTATGTTAATTAAATGTAGTTTTTGATGTATATTGATGATAGTTTACGTAACGGAGACGGAAGAGCATCAATAACGATTTAAATGAAAGCACCTGTTGTATGGACGTCGCGAATTGAGTCTCGTCAACGAAATGATTTAGATTGAAAGTTGGGCCTGTGGATTGTTGTGAGAAGTAGTAAACATAGTTATAGATGGTGTGCGATATTCTTTTCATTTCATTCGTTTATTAAATAATTTGCATTGTATCTGAATGTCTTCATAATCATTAATTAAATTGCAGAATAAATCTAAGTTGCTAAGTAAGATCACATAAAAAAGGCTGACATTAATTACGGTCTACTACTACTACCGTACCGTTTTTGAAATTTTATTTTTAAATTTCGCAATATAGGAGATTAAAAGATGTCTAAAAGAGAAGACCAAGTTATAAATTATCGTTCGGTTTTCATTTGAACAAGACAAGCTGGAAAACAGCTCACTAGTCGTTTGGAAAAATCACTGACTATAACAAAAAAAAGTTTGTTATATGTCGTGGTGGCCCGGAGGTTTAAGAAATTCGAAACCTACCAACGGCAAGTACCAATGTTACTTTTTCCGAGTTATATGTACGTTCTAAGATTATTATTTAGACACCACCGACAAACCTCGGCTTATAATTTCTAATTTTATTATAAGTTTGTAATCGTCAACTCGCATTGAGCAAGCGAGGTGATTAATGCCTAAACCTTCTCTTGGTGAGAAAATGCTTTGCTCAGCAGGCTGTTAATGATGAGTGAATGATGAAGGAAAAAAAGAACACAGCCAGTAGGATATAACAGTTTAAAAAATTATTATTAAGTTAATGAAAGGAAACAGTTATAACCATTTAAAAGCGAAACCTATTCCATCACTTTTGTGCTTAATTGAGTGTTGCCAAATTAGAAAGACTTAATTAACAGTGAGATTAATATATTCGCTTCTCACAAATTAAATTTGATCTAAATTACTAGTGAAAAATTGCGTATACTATTGTATAGTAGGATGTGCAAGACTGTTGGCGGCAAAGTGATGATATGACTATTGAACTCAAAATTTAGCCTTCTAGAAAATATTGTAAGTACTTAATGGAAATGTGACTTCGATATAGTATGACAATAGACTAACCACTTAGAGCCAATAAATCATGAAATTAATAACTGCAGAAAGCAGATAACCTTTACAAAAAATGACACTGAGATCCATCTCCAATTGGTCTTCTGATAGTGTCCAATCAATGTCAGCTTAAGGATGTCACTTCTAAAATACTAGTGCCAAAATGTTTATGCGTAGGATGCATAAATTTAATATGACAATGAATTACAATCGTGTAATCTAATTCATAGTTACATAACTAATGATACGGCAGTTAATATTTATATCGAACATTTATTGATTGTCATTTACATTTTAACGATTTTTAAGTGATTAATGTAGAAGGAATTACATAAATAATACCTCTAGAGTTATTAGATAGTTATGCAATACTTTAAGCTTTTTATTTTATTTACGGAAATATGTATAAATACATAAATCACAGAGAAAACTTAGTGAGTGAAAGAATTTATAAATTTGATTTTTTTGGCGATGAGCGTATGCGAGCGATAGAATTTTTACTTTCTGGTTATATTATAATATATTGTTGATAAGTTATTTTTAGTAGTGCATTGATTATAAATGGATGGCAATGCCATAATTAAATTATGCTCTATCGCACGGGGAGACCGGCAGGTTACATTTGGAAGCTTTAGCGACCTGTCTCAGGCTTTTAACTGAGTAGTTCACAATTCTTAATTACCGTACCTAATTGCTTGTCTAGTAATCTTGCTGAATCATAATCCAACATATGATTTTCATTAAATGTAAAGGTATATTAGTATCTATCTGCTACAGTACAGTCTATTGGGTATGATAGTAATGTGGTGAATAAATAAATGAGCCTAAATAGGCAATATTTCACCTCAATATCGCTCACCATATTAGGGCGTACTTTAATTTCCTGTGACATCAACGAGCTGTTATCTTGTAGTGGGCGCGGCTTACTTTCATCATTATATAACACTTTTCATTATTACGTCATATGTACGGAAGTGAATACGTTAAATTGTTTAACGACATACATATAGGGTCGTGTAGCATGTGATAAGGTAAGGTCATTGTTGGTCTTATGTAAGTGTAAGTTAACTGGCTTATTTGTTTTGTAGGAGGTAACGATTATAGGTGCGAATTAAGCAATTATGAGTGAAAATCATTTATTACAATTACTTAGACAGTTAAATCAGATAAATATATACAACTTAATATATAACTAACTGAAGACTAAAATATTTACACCTTAAATCTTAAGGCATCAAAAAAAAAATTATTTTGCAATTTTTACTTGAAACATTTTTATAACTTTTAAAACTGGTGATGATTGGTCGATTCTTACCGTAGTGGTAGGAAAGGTAAAGGGTGACTACATAGACTCTGTTTTAACGACTTGAATGTCAGTATATGAGACACAATAGAAAACACAATGTCTCGCGTAGATTTGGGTACCGGAATACCACGGGTTAATGATATGAATAAGAATAGAGTTCGTGATAGGATCACGTCTGAGAGAGGAGAATTAAAAAAGAAGACATGTATTGTCTCGACTCCAAGCAGCTTGAGATAAGGGAATAGAAGTAGACAGATTGTACGGACTGCCTCATTGGCCGAGTGGTCGCAAGTGCGAATGCCGGGCAAGGGGTCTCGGGTTCGATTCCTGGGTCGGGTAAAGTATTATTGGGTTTGTAAAAATCTCAGTAGTAGCTCGGGGTCTGGAAAGATGCCCGGTATATGGCAATAGGCTCACCCTCTATTACATGGGACTCATAACATAAATAGTGAAAAGTGGGTGTTACATTGAACAGTGGCATTAAGTGCCGTATGTGCACCTCTGCCTACCCCTTCGGGGATAAAAGGCGTGATGTTATGTTATGTTAGATTGTACGTTTTAGACTACTCATAAACCAATGATTTGTAAGTATTATTATGAGTATGAGAAGATACGCTATTTCAAACCGTAGATAAAGTTTTCCTTGTCTTATTTAATCTATGCCACATACATTTTTGGAATGCGTATGTTGTAGAGCATGAAACGATCTGATGGACAGATTAATAAAAATACGTGGATTGAATGAAGTGAGACCAGTTTGGACATCAAAAGGGCTCGAAATTTATTATGCAACTACATTCGTTGCATGTCATTATGGTAATTGTTGACACAGGAAATGACGTTATGATGTTATGACTGCTTGAATTTTGTCTTTTTTAGTTTTAGTAGGTATACCTCTAGTATCGTACCTGTTGTTCCTTAGATTGAGAAGTAATTGTGTATTTGCACACAATAACTAAGTATGTACAACTTGATTTTCATAATATTTATAATTTTAATACTGACTGCCTCGTTGACAGAGTGTTCGCAAGACTTGCAAGACCGACTGCGGGGCAAGTAATAGCACAGAGTCTGGAATAGTGCCCGGTATAAGGCAATAGCCTCACCCCCTGTTACACGGGACTCATACCATAAATAGTGAAAAGTGGGTGTTACATTGTACAGTGGCATAATGTACACCTCTGCCTACCCCTTCGATGATAAACAGGCGTGATGTTATGTTATAATTTTAGTAAAGTAAGTTTTTCACAAACGCCCTTTTGAAGGTCAATTTTTTTATGTCAATTATGAGAACAAGATAGTTAATTCCGATTAAGAAGATTTATTGGCTTTTATACGTCTGCCTATACGATGCCATTGGCACAAAATCTTTCGTAACTTCTCGTCTGAGGCTATTTGCAAAAATCAAGCAATTACAGAAGAATGCCAATAATCGACTAAAATACATACCTATGTTATGTAGAAATACTATTTATATAACATTCAATTATGTACAAGTTACGATTACTTCGTCGTGTGCGCAAGTTTTGAAGAAATAGATGTTTGAACAATTATTTTCATATATTTCGATAGTTGCGTGCGAAACAACTGTTAACTCTTTTAACTTTCCAAATCTTTAATTGTATTTCAAGTTTTATTTAACCTTTATATGTAACGATTGACGCAAAAATATTATTTAGTTATTATATTTTTGCAATGTTATTGGTTGTTAATTCTTATTCGTTGTAAAATGTCGAAAATTAGAGAGAAAAGATAATGAAAAGAACAATAATATTTTTTTTAAATAAAGTTGACAAATATTTTTAACAGCTGCCTGAGACTATGATTATGCTTTATGAAGTATGCTCGTCTAGTGCAATAAATCTCCAAAACAAGTCAAATATTTTGAAAATTCACTCATCAACTTAACATTTTAAGTAAATTAATTAAATTCGAACAAAAGAATATGACTGTTGTCAATTTGTATGTCAAGGTTCTATGTTTTTGTTATTAAGGTCGATTATTGCATAACAGTTGTAATTAAAACAAGTGATTATACTATTTTTAATGAAGTATTAATACTTTACCTGTCAGTTTTTAAAAACTGACAGGTAGATGGGAGCCAATCAATCAACGCTATATATGTTTGTGAAACAAATCTAGTTCTTATTGAACCATTTTAAATTAATGAAAATTAATATGCATAGTTTGAGTAACACGTGGTCTATTGAGATATATTAAATGAGTCTTATTTTAATTCGACCAGGAAGGCACTTTATACTGTCAAAACAAAAATTTAGTTTGTTTTTAATCTATTGTAGATCTTATGAAATAGCAACGAAGGGCTTTATGTACACACAGATAGTAGGTATTAATTACATTATTATATTATATAAAAATAGTTGTGTTGTAAGACTTTAATATTAAATAACATCCACACTTCCTATCGCAGGCCTAATTTAAAAATATAAATAATTCTTCTACTCTATGGTTACAGCAACATCGCACTCACGCTTGACGTTTATCTGTCATGCACCAATTGTCATTGCGACTGACACACAATACGTTAATGTTATTGTATAATAATTCAGTTCTTAAATTAATTCGATACCCACAGAGCCTGTTCCGCTATTTGCGAAACATTATGCTCAACCACGTGTAGAGTTTCAAGCTGGCAAATAACGATTTCTTCAGATAAATAACTTAAAAAGGTCCTTTGATGAAGTTCTTCTGAGAACTGATTTAGGATTGCAAAATCTTTAATTAAAACTTCATAGTTCACAGAAAATCTTAACAGCCAGCATTCATAACATAGACAAAATAGAACAAAAAGAAACGACACAAAAACATCACAATCGAATGAGGTTTGGAATAAAGGAGTTCGGCTTATTCTCTTTGAAATATAGAATCGTACTAAAAGAAACAAATCACAGTATTTTGTTTAACATTGTAGCGGTAGTCGACAGAATGACGAAGATATAATATTTCTTTGGCTTGATATAGATTTGAATTTCTTATTGGACTTAATCAGACGGAATTAGCTTGTTGCTCGTACAATAGTTTCCTTTACAAGAATGTTTGAAACAGATCCGTATCACGATTTTGATAACAATAAATATTTAGACTGATCTAAGTTTCTGATAAACTCACTTTAGACCGTATGAAGAATGTTTTATCTCCTAGTGCAATGCACAATGTGAATCATGAATGGCATCCATAAACAGTACTGAATTTATAACGGAATTGATATTGTTTTAGAATATAATGACTGCCTATATCTTGAAGAGCAATTGCTTCCCATTTGCTTCGCATTCATGTTTTAAACTTCAATGAAATATAAATTGCAGTCATTGTTTGATCTTGTATACTTCCTATCAGTTTCCATTTACTTGTTTAATAAAATCTGTAATATTTTGATTTATTTATATAACACAATAATTATTATGTTTATGATACTTTGGTGACTAATCCTTAAAAACATTGGCCGTATGATAGATTCCTTTGTCAGGTATAATGGTAGGGTTAACACGCGTGTCGAATCGCAATTAGCGGGAACAATAATCTGTTGGCGCCATTTATGGTCTGTCAGTTTGACAAGGGTCAGACGTTACTGACATAAGCGAATTTATTTATGGAATTGGTTCTTTTTTTATTCTGGCATATATCACATTTTTGCTTTTAGATTATTGACCTGGTTTTGCAATCAAAAGTGATAATAGGGTCGTAAATCATGTGAATGAAAAGAAAAGAGTCACTTTTCTTCTCACGCGTGTAGTGAGAGTCCCTCGCTCATTGAGGCACAATATGCGACAATAATTAAAGTGTACTTTGTCAACAATAAACAACATCTTCCATTGTTTTTGACACATCACAGCACTGTCTCTTTAGTAACTAATTGCTTTTGACACGAAGATAAAGACTTTATTCCACAGGTTACTTTGAGTGTCTTTCTTGAATGAGAAATATCTCATGATTTTGGAGTGTCTTTCTTGAATGAGAATTGTCTCGTGATTTCGGACTGTTCAGACAATTGTGATTTTCATAAGAGAACTTTTAAAGCCTACTACCCTGTCTTCATTCAAAGGTTCTTACTTTTTTTATATCTGTCTACAATTCAATTGTTTCGTTACACCAAGATCTTTAATACGTCAGTCACGAATCAGTGTCTCTTGTAGTATCCTCATAAACTGATACAGTTTCTCATAACTATATAGACCTTGGAGTCTGATTTAACATTCCTTTGAATCCATTCACTGACTTAGATCTGTGTGATTTATATTGTAGTATCGTGGAATTTTTACTTCAATCGCTCATTTTGTTAAGATAATTACTTCGCTCGACTTATTATACTTTTGAATAGTTGTTAAGACGAGTTTGTTAAATACAATAGATCTTTTGATAGTTTAGTCATTCAGATTATTTCATTTGTTACCTTTTATTAAGCACTTTTGTAGTAGTATAATCAATTATCATTTCTATAGAATGCGTCTGTTGGGACAATTCCTTTGATGAGTTGCAAAGCATCTCTGTTAACGTACATCTTTTGTTTTTTTATGCTCTGTCAGTTGAGTATCTTCATTACGTCATTTGTCCATATGGATACAGACCGTCTAACTTCTCAGTTCGTACTGTTGTCAGAGGTTACTCACAGTCATTATTTTTTTAAAGCACCGGAACTATAAACACGCCATTAAAGAGATAGTATCGCGGCCAGCCTGCAGATTCTCACTCCGCCATGATTAGCAACATCCCGACACTACTGTCATTAATCATTAGCTGAGCTTTCCATCTATACCTATCCCCTACTTCTGCACTGTCAGTAACCACTATATCTTACGAAATAAGAGTGACAATTTTGTGGTTAGTTGTAAAATATAAAATGGTTGAGATGTAATGATAGTGCTCATTATGAATCGTATTACTGACTCCTTAAGTCTGAAATACTGTGGCGGATGGCAACGGATGCAAAATCGTATTTATAAGCTTCTCAACAGCGGATGGATTCAGGCAGAGCGATCGCTTTCCTGTTATCTTTGCATTGCACACTTGAGTTCTTATTATGATTTAGGGTTATTATAAATATTATCAGGATTGTATAATACTTTACGCACATATTTTACGACTACATTGACGAGAAAAATGTTAAGAATTCAGTTTGTTCAGCCTGGAATTTAAATAAATACATATATCTTCTGCTTAGTATGTGTATTTGTTTTAACATTAATATTTTTTTTCTCTTTTGTTACAGACGCAGAGAATGGACTGCGGAGCAAATGAGCTGGGCAGGAAACTGCGAGTTGACCAGGTAAAATAATAATAATACTCTCCCAGTAGATTTTCAGTTAGTAGTAATACACCCAATCACAAACACCAAATAACTTTTGATATTTCAATTAAACTTTAACATTTTAGATGATTGACAGTAGCAAATAATCACGAACTTTGATAGATGGCGTTAAAAAATCCACAGATAATCACTCTCTCGATTGTCATAAGTGTCATGTATGTCAGCTGTCAATTTACGAGTCTAGTTACGTAACCGGTTCGCACACACCTGTAGGTAAAAAGTGGAGTATTCGATCAGCTGTTTGTAGGTTAGTATTTATTACCGGCAATTATAAACTTGTTGTAATCTTATTGCTCGGCAATTACTTCGCTTTTTAAATGTAACCATCCGTCTGGTTCACGAGAGTTTAATTATTTTATTGAATTTAATTAATAGTTTAACATTTTTATGATTGCAACATGTTAATAATTCGCGTGATTGGTTTGTTTTCGACTTACAATTTTAAATTTAATTTTAAACCTTTAACTGAAACAATTGAATCAATAAGATAGTAATCTATACTTTGAATTTGTAAACTACACACTTCTCTCGAAGTAATCAAACATGAATAGAACAAAACGAGTATTGAAATCGATTCCATTCAGTATCGAGTCGTGAGCACTTTATGTAACGGTCCAGTCCTGAGAGAGATGGTCTGATATATCGGACACCGGTTACTCGATTCTTCAGTGCGTCGAAATTGTTGAACTTTAAATCGATACCAATCGATTAAATTGTGGCTAGTGAGAGGTTTGTATTATATCCGGTGCTAGAAGGGGAATACACTTGTCGCTTAGTTTTAATTATTAGGAGAATTTTGTAAACTTACACAACTTTTGTATACCTGTACTTCCTAGTTTCCCAGAATCTTCAACTATAATACGAATAAAATACAATAAATGGACATTTATTAACAACTGCTTACTTACTTTCATAACTTTATTATTTTTTTCGTATTTAGCTTATCATATCATGAATTAAGTATTTTTTAAACTAATATCTTATGGGACTCTTATTAATGAAATATTCCGTAACCAAGATAATAAATTCAAGTTCAACGAACGTAAAAAAACGTTTAGTTATTACAAAAAAGGTCAACGTGACTAAAATGGCTTCACTCGTGACAAATTACAGAAATATGAGTGAACTAATGACCGTTGAGACAATATAAAAAATGACATCTCATTGTCGGTAACAGTATCATGTTTAGCTCTTATTATTTCTTGTTCCAAATAATTTTTATTTATAAAACACCGTTTTGGCTTTACTTTAAGCATAAAAGTAAAAAAAGGCTTTACATGTCACCGAAAATAATGTCCATCTCGTTGCCTATACATCTTAACGTTTTAGAATCTATCTTTGAAGAAACTCGCTAGTGTCTATCAAATCCCGGGGCTGTGAATAACTTAACGGGTTACCGGGGCTCAAGCTCGAAGCAGGAGTAAGCACGAGGTGGTTTTTAGTTAGTAAGAGTCAGACACTCCCTCTGGCCTCAAGCGTCTATCATATGCGCCTGCGGCCTCACTACCAACTAACATCTGTCTTCTTCTCACAAAAAATGGATTGTTCGCATAATAAGTTGTATCGATTATTACGCAATCTTATTAGAAATGTTCCATCTGCTTCTGCTCCATACTTGATAGTTAGTGATGTGCTTACGGTACTTGGCTTAGCATTACTAAAATTAGTGTATAAGTGGCGAGCTTCGTGATATAATCGACTTACTTTCAATTTGATTTGAACTCGTTTTGCTCGTAGGATCAGAGTCCGGTTTGGACTTGGGATAGTTGGTTAGAAGTTTGTAGCATGAATGCTGTTAATTTTGAAGGCATGATTCATTAACAGGTATTCTACTTTCAAAGAATTTAGTTTATATAACATAGACAGATCTGAATGAAAAACAGATCGTTCCTAACTGCAACCAATAGATAAAATTAACCTTAAAGAAAAAGCCTGTTGGTTCAGATAAATGAATGAACAGCAAACTAATTTTATGAGAGAGAGAAAATAAAACTAAATTTGAAGGAACTGGACAATAATGTTTACCTATTCATTGAGAATTTAAAAACAGAAAACACAATAATTAGTTTTACCAAGTTTTACAGATCAGGATTACAGAAGTCTAGACTAAAAAAGATGTGGTATAAAAACCCATTCATAACATTTTGAGTCTACTGCATTTGGACAGACATTTTAAATCACCCAGTGATTAGCGATATTAATGTAATATTATGTATGTATGTCAGGTATGCATATTATCATAACTGAATATTGAAGAGCTAAACAAATCGCAAATCTTAGATTAGTAGCCATGCATATTCATATGATAGATATCAGAACCCGTTTGACTGGACGACAACAATGTGTATTGTAGAGAGCTTTCAAAGAGCTTGTTCGGGATATTTATTGGCTTATTGTGAGCATAAACCATGTGCTGTTGAGAAGCGATGTTGTAGCCTGTAGCGGAACTTTTCCAGGAGAGCGATGAGAGTATAAGTATTTTTAATTTTTAGGAATTTTGATACGTGTGATTCATTTGGTTTATCATTAACAGCCCCTGATAGACTTCTTATACTGGGCTGAGGGACTTTTGTACATAAATTCAAGTTTTTTACAAGTTTCAAGTACATAAGTTCGAGTTTCCGAATTATATTTATTTATTTATACTTTATTCCAAACACACAGAAAAAATATGTTTTGTGAATTTTGTATGGTCAATTCTTGAGTATATCAGATTTTTAATGTCATGTGTTTGAATGCCCAATTGCCATGTTCAAGTAAGATCAAAATATAATATCGATGTTACCGCTAATCTTCAAGTACGAAGCAAGCGCAATGTCAAACGGTATAGAGACGTGGGAACTGACTAAACAGACAGAATGGCAAATCATCGTGTCGTCTGCATTTTCATCTTCAGATTTCTCTTGTCCTCTTTCCAATTCGGTTGTTAGTCCATTGACATGGATTTTACAAAAAACTCATATCTTAGGAAATGTTGCATTGTGGATTTACTATTTTATTATTAAATTGAAGACTATCCCTTACGTGCCTATGAACATCTTTAAATCTATATGTTCCATAATAGTACCTACATAATTATTTGCCTCAGGAAACGTTCTACAAAAACAGTAATTGTCGAGAAAGTGGGCAAAACCATGGAAAAGAATTCGTGCAAATACGAAACTTTTGATTCTGGAGAATTACGTCTCACCCAGATTTTATACGTGTGACATTCGAACGGTGGTTCGACGTCACGGCGGTGATCCATCACAGACCGGCCTGTACCGTCCAGACCGGTCCGGATGAACGGTACACCGGCCGTAAGGCGAAGTATCCACCGGATTTGAGCAAGACTCAGAACAAATTGACATTATGAAATTATTGCAAGTTCCTTGACGGTGGTGTATTAATAACTGGACTATTGAAATAAAAAAACATGCTTCTACATTAGTAGCACTTTTTGCAGTTAAAATTTAATGTTTTCTTAAAACTCCTACTTTTAAAGAACCATGCAAAACGTCGAAATGACTTAACTGCTAGGGTTTAGTATGAAATGACTTTTCAACACGATTCACTTGTCACTCAACATGTTCACAACAATCAAAATTATCTGGCTTTCATCGTGTCTTACCATTAACAGCATCGGATGTGTTTCTGAGGTTTTTACAAGGCTCTCGCACATTTCCGCTCGTGAGCACTTACCCTTAATGACCGGGGAGTACCTGCTAGAGATCAGGTTATACTTGTTCCACAATGTGGACTATTGGGTTACGTCCTTTGGTCCACTACTGATTGACGAGTGACTGCCGATTGTCAGTGGAGTCAGGCGGCTTTTGTCAAGCTTACCTCGAATTCTCTTTTGACAATTTTGCTGACAGACATGTCCTAGAATTCAATGTCTTCTACTTCTTGCTTGTCAATCATGCAGATTCAGTCATTTACAGTGGATGACTGCGAATATTGGAGGTTTGGATCTGTTTTAAAAAAAATCACCTTTTTATAATTGTTGACTGAGCCATCTTTTTGATAACAGTTTCATTGCCAACCACGTCGCGCCGTGCCGCTAGCTCCTAACTGAGAGACCTCAAAATCTAAAAATATAGATATTTTGTGAAACTTAACGTTTTCTACCAACTGGTTAGTGAGTGGTCGTGACAGATCCATAATGCACTTGCAATGTTAAGATTTTAGAGGTTTGGTTGAACGAGAATTTATGTTCAAATAAGAACCGCCTGGTTCCGGGTCATAGGATAAATATTTGTTTAGGGTTAAAGTATTTGTACGGTCTATGTGGGCGTGTTGTGTTTAATGTAAAATGCTAGTTCGCGAAGACCTTTATTAGGAACTGTTGTGAAATCATTGTGGTTTTCCTTAAGCTTACGTTTAAGTGCTACTTAAGACAATATTTTATGCATAATAATTATGATCATAATTTTTGCTAATGTTAATCGTATCTTTTAAAGAAAATATGCCTAAGCTTGTGCCTGTTTCTGCAGTTTAAGAAGGAAAACGCTCTCTTGCAGAGGGTTTGTTTCTAATAAACGGGTGACGTCACCCGCTCAGTGACGATCCATCGACGCTAATCAATCACCGATGTTAACTGTAAGTAATTGCTTAGCTGCTAACTGTAATTACGTAATAACTAATAAGTTTTGCTATGAAAGTTGTTGCAAGTTTGCAACACATTTAAGTGTGGGAGAGCTATGCTTTCACAAATGGGCCGGCTCGACCGGAGTGATACCACGACCTCACAGAAAACCGACGTGAAGCAACGTTTGCGTTGTGTTTCGTCATGAGTGAGGTTACCGGAGGCCCAAATACAGAGGGTATTTGGGCCTCTTCCCCAATCCCTGAATCCCCAACGATCCTCAAACTCCTAATCCCTAAAATGCCGATAACGCACTTGTAACGCCTCTGGTGTTCCAGGTGTCCATGGGCGACGCAGATTGCTTACTATCAGGTGATCCGTCTGCTCTTTTACCGGTTTATGCCATAAAAAAACACATACCAACTGTGCAGTTTTGTGACACTACTATGTGCAGTTGCAAACGTAGGTGTTGGGAGAATGCTTGCAATGATTTTTTAAGATAGTTGAATTACTTATGGGATAGGCTGGAATTGTGCCCAGTATATGCCAATAGGTTCACCCCTCTGTACTTGGGACTCATAACAAAAATAGTGAAAAGTGGGTGTTACATTGTACTGTGGCATTAAGTGCTGTAATGTACATTTATACCTTCGGGGATCAAAGGTGTGATGTTATGGTAAATTGAATTAGTTGAATCTATTTAAAATGTTAGTAATATATGTAGTTGTTTTATTTAGTGTGATTTTTAATCTATCTATTTAGATTTCTTAGTTATTGTTAGCTCAAGGTACCTACAATGACCAGTAAACCAATGTGTCAATTTTTGTCAATGGATTTTCGACTTTATATCTATATCCTAATGATAGAGTTAAAAAATAAAGAAATTTGACAAAAAAGAGTAGGTTTGTCTGCCTACTGTACCTTATCTAACCTTTATTTTTAGAAATTACATTATTTTGTAAAGGACATAACAAAATTGCGGTTCATCATTGCATAATATTGTGACAGATTAAAATATTTCCTTCAATAAATCATCGGACTACGAGACAAGTTTCCTTACATCTTTTTTCATTGTTATGTAAAAATGTAAAAGTTCTTTACGTCTCAAGTTATTTATTACCTCAGTCTTGTGTTGTGCAATTTAACCTTTTACTGGACTTTCTTACATTCCTTCGTAAACCGCAGATTTTAAACCTGTACCTAAGTAGTACATTAACAAATATTTGGTGTTTTCATAGGATCTTCCTCGCTCTTCTACGTAACTTCTTAAAAGCCGAAACATCTTAGATATAAGTGATATTTTTTGTTACTTACCTTAAGGCTCTAAACAGACGAACAACATATCAACTGCAATCCAACTGCTAATTGCAGTTTGGATGCAGTTGACACGACTGCAATAGAACGCAATAGAACTGCAATCGGACTGCTCGTTGGGTTTGCAACCGTATGGTCATAATTGCAATAGAACTGCAATTGGATTGCTCGTTGAGTTTGCAACCGTATGGTCATAACAATCGGACTGTGCGATTGGTTTGCAGTTCAATTGCAGTCGTGGTACGACTGAATTTAAACTTCATCCGAACTACAATTTGCGATTGGATTGCAGTTGAAATTCGGTTCGTCTAGAGCCGAACTTGCAAATACATTATTCCTATATGTAATTCTACAAGGAAAACATTAATATATGTGTTAAATTCTGTATTTATCGCTATTCTCTGTAATTGTGGAAAATACGTACTTAAAGTAAGTTATCTAATGAACATTTTGTGCAAGTTGCATTCTTATAATAAGTTTCTTATGTAACTTTGACAGGTGTTAACTCATCTGCCATTAGTAGGACTTACCTTCTATTATGACTCAAGCCTATAAAGTTATGCTAAGTTAGAAAATAAAGTAACAAATATTGTAATCGTTGATTGTTTCTCATGCTACATTAAAAAAAGAGCTCAACAACAAATTCATTCATAAAATATTGGACAAGATACTGACAAATATTATAATGTAGTTAATTTTATCAAATTCATGTCTTATGGGCTAAGAAATAAAGCTGATGGGAATATTGGGAATAGAAGAAATAAGTGGGTGGTATTTGATACAGGTAACTTTAAATGATGCAGTGGACCCTTTATTCCTTAGGAGTTTGGGACCGGTTTCTGTTGCGTTCATTCAGTGAACTATGTTTTACTTTTTTTCTAATGTTCCGTGTCGTGTTACACAAGTTTTTATAGAGAATACTTTTTCTTTTTTAGTGGTCCAGCCACAGCGGCGTTTTTATCGTGAATTTTGATAAATTGAAGACTATTTTTTTAAAACTTTGTCTTGATGTTTGTAGTAGTGTTCCTTTTTTATTTTTAGTTTTAGTATAACATAATGTGTCTACTAAATTCTTAGCTTTACTCTATTACGCTTATGTCGAGTTACCTTTATGTCGAGCCGCAATTTAACAGTCATAAAAATAAAACACAATTATAGTTATTAAAGTTATTAAAATAATTAGGTTAACAAGGCGCTGGACATTAAATCATACTTTCATTGAATTACAATGCCTTACAAGAGCATCATTTACTAAATAGATATAATTAAAATAATCTCCACACTGAATGGACTGATGACGTCATTCTTATGTCTATGACGATTATTGTCAACATAGTCATTCGCCGCCAGAGTTCCATCAGCCCGTTTTTGTCCACTGATGGTAATTGGCTTCTCCAATACCATGGCACTGATTTTGGATCTTCAGATTCTTTGCATTCAACCATTCCCAGCCATTTATTATATGGATGTCAAATTCAAACTATTTGTTTCAATTACACCCGTAGTATGCCGCGATACACATTGTGTCTCATATACTGACATTCAAGCGGTTGATCCTTAAATAGGCACTATTAAACATCAAAATTAAATTGTCCGTTAATTCTCATTGAGAAGAACGAAGAAGAAACTCCATTGCACATGTAGTGATTCTGCCAAGCTAAGTTGTTGAGAGTCAATGTTTAATGATATGCAACAAGTCAAGTACTTACATAAGTATGTCATCGGAAGTGGCTGCATTCTCACGTGCATCGGATTTTGCTAAATTTATCATCATCACGTCAGATTATGATCTTGTCTTGGGTGAGTCTCTTGCGAGGCTTCTGCGGTTTGGTTTTAGAGAGATGAGATTTTTTTAGTTTTCTTTGTTCTTGTATGGATGCTTCAGCATAAATGGTTTTTTCCGTGAGATAAATTAAGTATTGTTAAACCAGTTTCAATACCGTTTAATTTAACACTAAGTAATCTAATAGTATTTACAACTTAAAATATTTAACACAACTTAATATCGAACTTAATGAAAATGAAAACAAACCACAATTTTCTTTGCAAATCTTTGAACACGTACACATGTAGTGGTCATCGTACACATGGTACAGGTGTCCCACCCACACGGGACCAGCGAAGTGGTCCAACGTCCCACTTCTGTCCACTTTCCCAAAGCATGTAGGGGTCACAAGTTTACACACCTACTTTTATTGTGATTTGTATGAGAACTGTAATAAATTCTGTCACTAATATATTTATTTTAGGTGTGTATCGAGTTGTTACGGGTGGGTGTTACATTTCTATTAGTTATTTTTAGTTTTGACAGTTTTTTGTTTATGTCTGGGAAATAAATTATTATGTTTTCGGCTTACTCACGTAGTAATTCGACGAGGAACTCGACTAGTTTCAAGCCATGCTAGACGCGGCGACTGTCGCGCTGCTACTGCGTCACGGGTCGCGAAATGCTACTCATGAATATGAGCCTCTAGCATGACTTGAAACTAGTCGAGTTCCTCGTCGAATTAGTACGTGAGTAAGCCGAAAACATAATAATTTATTTAGTATGTCTCACGAAAGTTACAATACAAATATGTCTGGGAAAATAACTTTTTCTTTCTACTAATAGAGGTATTATTATTGATTTAAAACATTATAAGCACCATATTTTAGGAAATAAGACTAGACTCTAAGTATCTCTAGTAGCATCAAATATTGTGCGACAGGAGAAATATACGTTTTAAGCTACCAGTTGCTACTTAATGCTACCAAACGTTTCGATACAATTCACATACAAGAGATTAGACTGTTAGGCACGAGTGCAACCAACATAATGGGGCGTTTACAGAAATAGAAAAACAATGTGCGTCCGATATATTGCGTAATCGATTAATCGTATAATCGGTAATCTATACGGAACATCGGTGCACCGGTGAAAGTCGGCCGGCCGGTGCATGTTCATCACTGAATGTCAAAGGTTTCGGCGACGACCCAGCTTTTTACATATCTTGTTATCGTGGTCTTTTCCTTTTTTGTATTCGTTTAATTTATTTTCTAAGTTAAGATGTCAGCCGTTCAATTTAATAGTTACCTGAGTTTCATTTTTAGATTAATGTTAAAAGTAAATAAGATATTGTACAATGTATCAAGTCAAATATAATTTGATTGATTACGAAATATTTGAACTCATGTCTTAAATATCACATCTCGGTTCAAAACTTCTTTTGCTCCGTTTGACCCGACTACAATGACTTACATACGAATTAACCTACACACCACCTGTATCATCATACGCCTATGAGGGCAGATTTTGGTGGTACTAATTCAATACTATGATCATAATTATTTACCCAAAATGTAATTAATAAATGATTTTGATTTTTATTTTCATTTTGACCACATGTTCACCTTTTTCTTCTGTTGTCGAAATAAATATACCTATTAGCCTTCTTCCTTAACTTTTAAAGAAGTAACAAAATGTTTGTAGTCACAAATATCAATCATACACCTATTACGAAAGAGTCCCACAGGTCCATACACCACGAGCACTTACCTAAGTTATGCCTAGGTAATGGCGTCATTACAAAGCCACATAGGGTCGGTTCACAGTTAAGGTCACACTTTCCCATATATCTTTATCTGTTTGCATTACTTGTATTAGAACCTTTCATTTAGTTTACGGTACAAATAATGGTGGAGATGCGATGTGAACAGTTTTTTCTTTTGAATTACGTAGTTATGGATTTGTCGTGATGTTTATATTGGGAATAGGGTAGAAAACTCATTATTATTTTAATGCCCGTCTTGTAGGTTACTTCAAAATATTACACTCGTACTTTCTTTAGTTTCTTACGGAAATAAATACTTTGGAGGATATATTGATTTGAAATATCGTGTGACGTCACTTCTAGGTTCGTTTTATAAGTAGAAATGATGCTTTAGCTCCCACTCCTAAACTATGATCTAAGTATTGTTTTCACGATAGAATAAAATATACGTGTCTAATATTTTTTCAATATTTAACTGACGGACTAAATACATTTTTAAATTTCATACTCTGTCATCATCCCTATTGCTAATAGTTGTTTTGCATTGATATTTATGTTGTTTCTCACGAGAATCACTTTGAAATTGAAGTAAAAAAAGCCCTGCAAATTTATGGGTCTATTGCAGGCAATAGATAGTGAAAGCTCAGCTTAATAATCTTATTCGAATAGATATAAGAATAAATTCTTGAACTTGACTATGCCTGCATTTAAGTGCACTTCATCTGGTTTCTATAACCATGAAGATATAACATTTAAAAATAGTGTAGCCAAAAGGAAAATTAAAGTTAAGAATAATCCTTAAAATGAAATATAGAACAAGTCCTTCTTACTTATTGCTAAATGTAAATGACTGAAATTAAAATTATCATAGACTGTGTAAACTATGACATAATTTTGTTGAAAAACCTGTTGGTTGATCAATTTCTCTGAAAACTTATCAAATAGCAATCTGAGTGTGCACTAGGACCTGCTCACGACTAGTGCGGCGCCTTAATCGATAACTTTCGATTTATTACGAGATCGATCCCGTCGATAGTGTTGGAATTATACCGAGTTGCGATAAACAAGAGTTATCGTGTCTGTCTCTGTTACATAGTGATATATACTACACTTCATTTTATATGATTTATTGTTTATACATAACATCACACCTTTTATCCCGATGGGGTAGACAGATTAAGGCACTTAATGCCAATGTAACACTGACTTCACTACTTATGTTATGAGTCCCATGTGGAGTGAGCCTATTGCCATACATGCTGAGATTTTTTTTAATTTATTGATTTATTTATTTTATTTCATTGATTATAATTTGTTTACTTTTTCTCCAGTCTTAAGTACTAGGAAACTCGTCTAGTTATTCAACTTTATATTCGTTAGTGAAACTTATTAATTTTAAACTATTTTAACCGACTTCAAAAGAAGGAGGCTCTCTGTTTGACCCGTGTGTATGGGTGCTATTGTCTCGCGATCGGCTAAACCGATCTTCACGATTATTTCTAACTTTAGACAATGAAGTATCATTCTTCAACCGGTGAAGGTTCAACCTCGCAGAAAACCGACGTGAAACAACGCTTGCGTTGTGTTTCGTCGTGTGAGTGAGGTTACCGGAGGCCCAATTACCCCTCCCTAGTCTCCCGAATCCCTGAATCCCTGAATCCTCCACAATCCTCAAATTCCCAATTCCCAATTCCCAAAAGGCCGGTAACGCACTCGTGTTTCCTTGGTGTTTCGGGTGTCCATGGGCGGCGCCAATTGCTTACCATCAGGTGATCTGTCTGCTCGTTTACCGGCTTATGCTATAAAAAAACCGGTGCATGCCACAGCTTAGTTGGCTTCCTTTATAAATATTAATTCCGCGTACATTTTTTATAACTTACAAACCGAAAAATATAATTTATCTTCTACATATTTTATACAACTCCTGTTCCGCCTGTTAAGCAGTCATCACAATTTTAACACTTGTGAAAACATGTCACGTCGTTGCATCTATGTGTGTGAGCGGAATACATAGGAAATTGTGTTCGTGTCTGTGTGTGTGTGTGTGTAAACAAATCAGAGATTTTACGACATCCTGTTGATTGTACTGAGGTGACTGATAAAAGTAAGAGTTTTCGTCGTGTTTTGACCTTATGTTGTGTATACCCGGCTTTGTTTGAGATATCGTTAACATTTATGCCTTTTATTTCGTATTTTTTTTACAACGACATAATTGATTGCTTAGATAGCCTACTAGACCCACATAAACTTAATATTATGCCCTCAACTTTTATGCTATCGTCATAACATAACATAACATCACGTCTTTTATCCCCGAAGGCGTAGGCAAAGGTGCACATTATGCCACTGTACATTGTAACACCCACTTTTCACTATTTATGTTATGTGTCCCATATCATAGGGGGTGAGCCTATTGCCGTATATCGGGCACAGTTCCAGACTCTATGCTACTACTGAGAATTAAAACCCAGTAATACTTTGCCTGACCCGGGAATCGAACCCGAAACCCCTTGCTCGGCACTCACACTAGCGACCACTCGGCCAACAAGGCTATCGTCAATCTTTATATTTTTCCAACCATTTAATCATGACTGTTTATAAACATTTCCTCTATTAAATCTTAACAGTTCTAGATCTTAACACGCGTTACGGACTAACGAACCGAAACAGTCAATTAAATCATAATAAGTCCTTGAAACAAAGTTCCAAATACATTAAGTACCGGCTCCATTGTTCTCGCGTTATGAAATAAGCTTAAAACAAAGCAATATCAATCGTAATAAATATAGCTATAAGGTCTAAGTACACTTGTTACTTTTGCATTCAGTAATCGGTGACTTTGCGACTGCAGTGATATTGTATGCGACTTGGCGACTTGTTGCACTTCTGTCGCAGATGACAACATTACTGAATTGTAGACGAGTTATGTGGTTTTTGCATAAAGTACCTAGTAAACGAGCAGTTGGATCACCTGATGGTAAGCTATCGGTGCCTTCCATGTTTATCTATCATCAAATTCATATGTTTATCTCTGTAATGAAATTTAATAATGACTATTATTGTACACATTGCTGATATTAATGAAATTGAATATAATTTTCACACCTATAAAATTTGTACGCCACTATTGTCGAAACATGGACGCACAATAAGCTATTTAATATCTTGCATGTCTGATTATTCAGTTTATGTAAACAATCTTTCTTTCTTTCTTTCCATGGGCACTCGTAACATCACAACACAAATGCTTTTCAGATCTTTTAAGATTATACACCAATAGATTCTCAATATCAGATTAATTGCAAGAAAGGGAATTTTATTCACAATCTGTAATAGTAAAAGAAATCAATTCTAACTCAACGTTTCCCGAAAGAAAAAATCAAATCGCTGGTCGCCGTATCAAAAAGTAGCGTGTCTGTCCAAGACCTTAATCAATGTATACCTCTAGAATTGGCTGTCGAACTCCAAGTACTTGGTAACTTGCAGTATCATGGGAACTAGGGCAAATAAACGGGCTCCGAACAAATAATCCATGACAAGGGACTGTAATAGTGCTGCTCAAGGATATAGTACAGTGTTTAGAAGTACTGTATTGTTGCGAAATACATGCTATGGTGTTTTGAGCTTTGCTATGGAGATATAGTAACAGTACTTTGATGGTAACATGGTAAGAAATAGGTGCAAAAGTGTATGAAAAATGTGGAGATGGGATTTGCTTGTGAAGTTGTGACGACATGATTTGTTATTAGGTTGTTGGTCAATTGTCATGTGTATAGCGGTTTTTAGAGATAATGTGGTTGTCATATTCAGCAATAGATTCTAGTGTCATTTAATTTTGGTAGTGTTAGCGATATTTTGTGTCATGATTATTATTACATATTTCGTTATTAGCAGGACTCTCTTCTTTCGAATCTTAAAATATATTGATGTTATCATAAACTTTATCTTTCGTCATAGACCCTGTGAACTCTGAACTCTTTCTAGATGCCACAGGTTTGTGTACGACAGTTACAATTGAGTAAGAATTACAAATCAACTATCTTTTCAAATCCAATATTGTATGACTAATAAAAACGCAAGTCATAAATGCGTAAGTATCATCAACAGAATAGAAAAGAAATAACCCGGTCACGAATACGTGTTTTTTATCGATATTATCGACATGCGTCATCGAGCATCGCCCATCACTAGATATTAGATTATCTCTGAGCAATATTTGACTTTCGCAGCTTTCATTACTTTTGCTAATTACTAAGAATAAAGTAGTGAAAGTTCTGGTCAGAATCCAAATAGTTTTAGGAATTAAATAAGTGATTTAGAGTAAATGTCGCGTACAATTTATCGTTGCTATTAAAGTAGGTACGTGTGTCGTAGTGGACTGGAATACACTCATGAAACTCATTCGTTATTCCCAAGTAGTAGGTAATAGTTGGATACTTGGTGATTGAAATCTTGGCTAATGCAACGTTGATTTGGTTGATGTTGTTAATACTAATGTTGTAGTACGAATAAGATTTTGAAATTCTTGGATCAAGAAAAGCTGTAAATTTTGCAACTGTCAATAGAAGATGTCTTAAGAAAATGCATGACATGTATTTAAGCATCGGCATCAGCGTTTCACAATCTGCTCATTGCAAACAAACATAAAAAAGAATCAGTTTAATGGTTCCACATCTATCCAATATCGATACATCGATAACCTCGTTAAAACAATCAATCATGTCCCAGCCCTATTGTATTCAGGGCATCATGATATCGCAAATAACTAGAGATGATCACACTAAGTATCAACTTTCTATCGACTTTCGTTAATCGAATCGTAATAACGATCCAAAGGGAATCGAGAAATAGCAATTAATATTATCGTCGTATCGAGTAATTGGTTTGTGGAGGTAGGTAAATACTCAGTGCAATATCAACAAATAAATCGATTGTCTAAGTAGGCCTGGGCCTCTTTCTTTTTAGAATCTTACCACTATCTAGGTAAAATTATGAACTTAATCCACTTGGAAATACGGAATCCTTGTATTTTTTGCTTTTCTCACTAATCTAACCTGGTATTATTAGAACTACCAACTGATAGGTAGCTATCAGATTTAAAAATATAAGAAAAGGTTGTTTAGCCTTAACCATGTTAAGATCGGGTGAAACTTTCTATAAAATAAAGGGTTGTCGGCAACCTGTTCAACTGGTCCCTGTATTAATGTTGAGATAAGTGCAAAAGTTCAGGTAATCCATACTTATCAGTAGCTTGTATTGCCATTTGTGGCAAATTATGCTATAAGTTAATGCACTTGAGAAAACTTGATTTAAACGCTGGTTCTAAACACGGTGTTTGATAAAACAAATGTTTACACACGATACCTACTAATAAACGCCTGTCAAAAATTGTATAGCAATACATGAATAGAGATGTGCTATGATAATTGTAGTAGGCGCTCCTAGAGGTGATTCATTCTTTGTGGCAGTAGGCGACTACACGCAAAGACAGAATAGGACCTTATAATAAAAATTATTTTGTTACTTACTCTTATGTTACTTTAATATTTAAAAACTCAAATCCAGACTCGCGGTGGCGCGTTAAGCCAAATGCGAAACAAAAGAAGCGAGCAGCACCTTAGAGATATTTTCTGTACTCTATCAGTTGAACTCAAGGACTTTAGAAATAAGTATGTATTAGAGAATTCAGTTGCTTTGAAAACCAATTGACCAGTTCACCTCAAATTAACCATAAAAAAATACCTATAAGTTAAACAAACGTATCTATTAAATTAAGTAACGTATTAAAGAGTTAGTCATATCACTAAATGACACAGTTAAGCTCCCACGATTTATGAGAAACAAGTCTACTTTTATTTTCATTAGGGTGTTGCAACCGTTGCGCCGGTCACGACCCGGTCCGGTACGGACGTCAGCCGCAGGCTCGCGATGACAGATCGTATGGAAATTAGTAACCTGCATAGAGATGGGGAGATAATTTCGTACTTATGATTAATAGTGCAAGGTTGTAGGTTGTTGTGGGAATTATGCAATGTTGTCGTAGATAGTGTCTGCATACTCAGGTGGCGAGAATGTGAGATGATAGTATCGTTTGTTATAGTTTATTATGTAAGTAGCTAGCTAGTGAATACTGATTGTAGTTAATTTGTTGTAATATTAGGTACTTTTAGGCCAGAAGGAGAGGAAAAAGGGTGCGTATAGTATTTTGTAATATATTATTCGGTTCCATTACCCAATCGGACCATCAACTCCTTATAAATATGTTTAGGTTTGGATTTTGTTTGTGCTTGGCTATATAGTTACATTTGGGGAAAAAGTATTTGAAAATTACATTTTCGTTTGTAACCCGAACACTGAAAGGTTATTTCAGTACTGGCACTCAATTTTAAGTTGTATGTACTTAAATATCGTGCCATCTTTGTCATATTACAAATAAATGTAGGGACAGAACTATACTTAACCTCTTATCTGCCGGTGAGACACTTGCGTTTATATGTATACGCTCCCGGCATAACATGGGTCAGTCGCGATTTAGAAATGAGTAGCCTTTCAGTATTCAGGGGTAAAATTCTGAAGATAGACACTATAACAATACCTAAATTATTTTTTAATTTGTTACAGGAAAAAGGGAAGACGAACCGAGAAGATTTGAAAACAGACATACAGCATCGGAAAGAAACGTTTTATAGGGTGCGTATTTATTGACAATAAATTAAAAACCATTTAAAAAATAATTTTGTTATGTAGCATTTATTAATATTTAGTGTTTTCACTTGCAAACTTACGTCGCAATTGCGCCTGCCGGGCAAGCGGTCGGGCAAAGTATTACTGGTTTTTTTTTAAATCTCAGTAGTAGCACGGAGTCTGGAAATGTGCCCGGTATAAGGCAACAGGCTCACCCCCCATTACATGGGACTCATAACATAAATAGTGGAAAGTGGGTGTTACATTGTACAGTGGCAGTAAATGCCGTAATGTGTACCTCTGCCTACCCCTTCGGTGATGAAAGGCGTGGTGATGCTGTGTTTTCTCTTACCGACCAGAAGGTAATAGAAAACAGTATTAGTTTACTATTCCGACCGATAATAGAACCTGTATCTGTGTGACCTAGTTTTTCAAGGAAACTCAACTGACAGACTTATCTTTTCATGAATTTTGGCGAAGAAGAAAATTGGTATTAATTAATTATGTACACTTAAAACAACAGGTTTTACACATACCTACTTAATAAAGATTTGTGACAGAAAGAGTAATATTATGTGCATTATAACATTAACGCCCGAACAGTCAAAGAATACTCAATTTGAAGTTGTAGGTACCTACTTAAATATCGTGCCATCTCTGCACCCTGTCAGTTTACAAAGAATTTGTAGACAGAACTATATTTTTTTTAAGGGGGGAAAATCATCGAATGACTTCTCCCGCCTGGGTGAGGCGGAAGGGAGTGTCAGACTCTTACTGACTAAAAACCACCCCGTTCCTTCTTATGCACTTCGAGCCGGAGCCCTGGTAACCCATTCGGTTCTCCGCGGTTCCGTATCGGCATCAGCCCAATTGAGCCCCATCCGTGGTGGTCTGATGGCTCTTTGAGGCGCGCGCGGGGGTCTGGTTCTGTTTGTAGACAGTTCTATAGATACCTACTTAAGCGTGATTTAAAATTAAGTGGCGTTTTAGTATTTGGACATAAGTCATTCAAACCTTTAACATTCCTACTGTATCTACTATACCGTGGAAGATAAAAGAGAGATCTATGTCATATAAAAAGATATACTATCGTCTATACTTACTTGTTTGCAGAGTGCTTATAATTCAATCAATGTAATGCACGTAGGCAATGTTCTAACGAATCACGCACGCTTTGAAAAAGGTCAAATTCTACAGACATTCTTGATACATTGCAACTATACTATAGAGATATTTTATATACAAAATTATAAGTGGTATTTTAGTTAATGTTTAGGTACTTTATATCAGTTTATACTTCTGACGAGTAAGTATACAGATTGTAAGCATTGCGATGTGAAAATGAATAAATTATTAGTTTTGAATGAAAATATTATGTATACTATGTGTAATAGAATTTTCTCTAGATAAAGACTATAACAGAAAAAATTGTCAAATACCGGGCAGCAGCGCTTTTTAATAAACCTGAAACTTAGAACACATATTTAGACGTTAGACTATAAGCAGAAATTATATAGTTGTAATAAACATGTGAACATTTTGCAGGAGGCTCCGTCAGACGAGGATTCCGCGGTGTCGTCCGCGCCCGCCTCGCTGTCACCCCAACCGCTCAACGACATGTGGGTCAGTATCTAACAACAAACAAATTTATCTCTGGTTCTTTTAAAGAAGACATACTTATAACTTCTATCTACCTTCTTGAAGTGTGGGAGAGCCATGCTTCGGCATGATTGGGCTGGCTCGACCGGAGTGATACCACGGCCTCACAGAAGACCGACGTGAAACAACGTTGTGTTGTGTTTCGTCGTGTGTGTGAGGCTACCGGATGCCCAATTACCCTCCCCCTTTCCCCAATCCCTGAATCCCCAACAATCCTCAAATTCCTAATCCCAAAAGGCCGGTAACGCATTTGTAACGCGTCTGGTGTTCCGGGTGTCCATGGGCGACGCCGATTGCTTACCATCAGGTGATCCGTCTGCTCGTTTACCGGTTTATGCCATAAAAAAGACATCTATTTATCATGCAATACGCAGGCGCTAAGCAGTGGTTTGATTCACTGAGGGAGATGTAAAACAATTTCCCTAAGATTGTCTACTATTATCAAGATTATTTGCAACCAATATTTATGTTCTTGTTCTTAGGCAAAATTATATTGGCCATTTTACTTAGCCTTTCAATAGACAAAGCTATCGAGATAGATGGTGTTCATAATAATTGTGTAACGGTGTTTACAATTTAGCCAATGTTTAAGCCTTTAACAGAGACTAGCTCTTGCTCTCGACCTTAAATCTTTTTATATTTTCCGTCCTTGTAAGAATTTTCGGAAATCATCTCTTAGTACTCATCATAAATGTCATTTTTTCTAGACATTTGAGGTCAGTCAATCAGCTATTTGAAGGATGAGTTTTTACACTCCAATTTTGTCTTGTAGTTGTACCTACTTACGTAGGTACCGAACCCGACCCTTACACGTAAGTAGTTAAGTATCTACATGTTCACTGTATTTTGTAATATACAAGAAATCTAGAATTTAGTCTAAGCTTCCGTGAAATCTGAATTGTTAGTATTTACTAACTAAGTTAGTATCTAGCCGAATGTATCGGAATTACCTAATTCTTGTACAAGGAAGAATCTGTTTGAAAAGCCAGTTGCTTTCAATATCCATTGCTACGTCGTGCGTAAACATTTAATGTTCTAAAACCAATTATTAATGTCAATAATTTTAATTGATACCTGATTTTGTATGGTAATTATATTGAATGAGCTGTTTATAGAGGTATAATAACGAAATAACTTGGTCGGTAAATTAGTACGACGGCAACGGTTGTAGTTCAGTAGTATGGGGTTTTGTCATCAGGACATGAACAATATCAATCAATTGTTGGACTGGAATAGATGATGACGACACGGTTGGTGCGGTGGCTGGGTATTAGGTAATCGGCTGCCGTACAACGTGTCGCGGGATCGATTCCCGCACGAAACAACACTGTGTGATCCACAGATTGTTGTTCCGGGTTTGGGTGTCTTTGGGTATGTGAACTTGTATGTTTGTAAACGCACTCACAACACAAGAAAATCCTAGTGCGGGGAAACTTTTTTTTTTAAATAAAATTGTTTCGACGAGGGATTTTCCATAACATCTACGTTTGTTAGATTAAAGATCTGTTTAAAATTTTCATTATAGAGTGCTACTGCTAACTACCTGCAGATCATAAAATATCCTTTTTTTTTGATAAATTCAACAGTTGTAGGTAAGTCTTGATTTATCTACATATAGGCAGCGTGGGATAAGGATATGAAATAATAGGTAAAAAGTGGTAGGTCGACTAATACGAACACTAGATACTAATACAAACAAAGGATTGAACACATGTGTGTTAGGTACCTACTAAATGACGTTAGACCAGCTGAAAATATCGGAATTAACATTGAGACGGTACGATTTAGCACTATACATAAGCACTATTTAGAAGACCTATTAAATAATGTACTATTTATTGTGTAAACAAAAATTCGATGCAATTAAACGTTAGGTGTCGCGCCTTCGACGTAAATATTGATTTTGCCACCGAAGGTCGTTTTTAATCATTAAACTAATAGTCGTTTTGTATTTATAGGCGGTGTTAATGTACCTACCTTAGTTTTATATTATTAAGTAATGCAAAAAAATTACTATTTTACAGTTACGTGCCTGTATTTTAGAGTAAGTAAGTAAATATAGATTTGGTTAAATAATACTTAATATCTAATAATATCCTGTGTGTTTAATTGGTTAAAAAGATTTAATAACATAAGTACTATATTTAGCAGTATATTGTACTATATCTTGCTATAAAGAAGGTTCATAAATCAAGTACCATAAACTAAGGATTTCACAATGTAGGTAAAGGTCCCGTTGCAATGTTTGTCAGCAAAGCAAAAGCTTCATTTCCACGAACATACAAACACACACATGATTGAATTATCATTAACATTGAAAATAAATCAGCCATCATCGTCTTACCCTACATCAAGCTATACAAAACCAGTTTAAACTGACCAATGAATTTATTGAAAGACTTTTAAGGGCTCGTACACAAAACTGCGAAGCGACGTCGCGTCGCAAACATGTGCGAGCTCCTTCTACACATCGCAAGAACTTGTGAATGTCGCATCGCCCAATAAAATCTTAACATAACATAACATAACATCACGCCTTTTATCTCCGAAGGGGTAGGCAGAGGTATTGCACATTATAGGTACCGCTGTACAATGTAACACCCACTTTTCACAATAAAATCTTTCTTCTCAAAATCTGCTTTGTTTCTTTTTCTGTATCTCCTAAGCAATTACAGAAGTACACATTAGGATCCATGTCACGACCTAGTTTTCAGTTTAAAATAGGCTTGTCGCACGAAATCGCATCGCAGCATTTCGCATCGCTTGTGTACGAGCCCTAAGATAAACACTAATAAACAATAATGACGAAATCAATATGGCCGACCACTGGTGGACAAAAGTCGATTGTACATGTAACGGGTCAATTAAACCCACTTGCAGTGTAAAGTTGGCTATCTAACTGAGGTTTAACGCCTTTTATGTGTGTTGTATAGTTTATACTGATAGTATGGTTACTGCCGCCTCAGTAGACAGTACAAAGATAAATGTTATGAGATTCTAAGCTCTTTGCTATGTTCGTAAGATGTAGTATTCACAGCGTACATAGTTCAGGAAAACAAGCGCTGTGTGGGCTTGCAAATTCTTTCTATTTAAATTTAAGAAGCATTGACCTTTCATTAGGCCAGGTTCGTAAATTAAGGTTAAAAACGATGATGCGTTATCTTTGACTAGCTCCTTCCGCGCGGTGTCACCCGCTTTGCTCGAGGTATTCCTCGTAGCGCTCCCGTTTTGAAGCGCGCCCATCTAAGCGCTCCCGTTTTAAATAATAATTACCAAAACCGTGCGAAGCCGGGACGGGCCGCTAGTTGTGTATTATAACAATGTGTTCTACTTATTACCTAGTTCTTATCGATAATTTCAATTAGTAAAGTCCCATCTCTATCCGAAATTTAATCATGGGAGCGCTTCGAGGAAATAAATTTTAATATTTTTAATCGTTTCTCAAAGCGCTCCTTTTGGGAGCGCTTAGAGGAATAAAACGGGAGCGCGTAGATGGGCGCGCTTCAAAACGGGAGCGCTACGAGGAATACCTCCTTTGCTCGGCACCTCGGCAGATAGATGTTATCTCAACACGCATGTAATCTAAAAACTCCGTATGTTAAGAACAGAGACATCCAATGACTCGCTTAATTATGTTACAATATGATTCATTTACACGCAATGTCATTCATACGGACACAAGATCTATGGAGTAGCTGTTCATTTATACTGATGTTTAGTGTCAGAATTCATTAGGAAAAGAGTAATGGAGTCTCTTTGAAGAAAATGTATTGTGTTGTGTACATATTTATTTATTTTCTTTTCTTATTACATGTACATAAATAAGTCTTTTAGATATATAGGTATGTTTTTTAAACATGTAAGTTCACATACACTTAAGTTGTTCCGTGCGGGAATCGAACCCGCGACACGTTGCGCGTCAGCCAGTTGCCCAACAACCATGTCAACATTCGGACACAAGATCTATTGAGTAGCTGCTTAGTTTAGTGTCTGGATTAATTAGGAAAGAGATTAATAGAGCCTCTTTGGAAATGTGTATCTACATATTTATATATTTTCTTTTCTTATTTCATATACATAGGTAAGTCTCTCAAAAATTTGCTATTTTTTCACTTGTCTAGATAAGTCTTTTAGGAATAACAGACTAATCACCTATTCCAAAAAAAAAATTAGACGGGCTAGCACTATAAACATGTATAACTATGTTTAGGAATTCTCTAAGTACTGTATAAGATTCTACTGAGATATACCTATAACATAAACTACAGATTTCAAGCGACTTACTTATTGAGAACGCAGTACATTGAGAAAGACCCAATAAACAGTTTATAATGGACTAGCTACTTCCGCGCGGTTTCACGCGCTCTGCTCAGCTCCTATTGGTTGTAGCGTGATGTTTTATAGCCTATAGCCATCCTCGATAAATGCGCTATGCCACACAAAAAGAATTATTCAAAACAGACTTGTAGTTACTGAGATTAGCGCGTTCAAACAAACAAACAAACTCTTCCGCTTTATATAATAGTAAGACTATAAGATTTTAAGTTTTAATTAGTTGTAGATGATTTAAAAAAACAACTGCAAGTTGAATGGCCGTGCATCGTGTGATCGTGTGTCATCGATGGCCAAATTAAAATACTACCTAAATGAAGACATGATTGAATACAATACAATATATATTGCAATATTGGTATGTAATTGAAATGCCTACAAACAGGCATTTCAATTATTTTCAATTTTGCATCGTCAATTACAAAAATGAATTAAATAGGTTCGAATTTTAGTGTAGCTAGATACCGTGATATTTCTAGGGGGCATGTCACAGAAGTCATAAAGGTTCAATGTAAGAGAAAATTTCGGGCCAGTAGTTAAAAATACGGCTATAATAAATCGTTTAAGTTCGACAGTATTTCAGAAAAAGCGACAGCAATGTTTCTTATTGGAGTTTTATGGAATTAGGAATAATATCAATTACGTGTTTGAGTTTGTGTGTGTTGAGCCGCGTTATGAAGCTAGTTACAAGACGGCGGGGTGTATTTCGCACTTACGGATTTCCGTAATTTACAGAAAAATGAAAAATAATTACCTACAATTTTTTTTATTCATTCGGACTCAGAATCGATAGCCGAGTTACCTTCAAGAAAATGACGCAGCTTTAAAACAACACCTTGTATTCAAATCTTTTATCGGAAACAGAAAAAGATATAAAAGTAGACAGGACCTAAATAAACACCACTTGTAAGCAAAATAATACACAAACAAAATATGTTGGCTATGAATTTTTTGTTTACAAAATTTCTTCATGCCTCCCAAAACTTCCTTTGCAATGGAATATTTTGTTTTGATTACCGAAACAAAATATTAAATTATTATGCCGTACACAATTGCCGTCGATTGTACCAAGACTTATTGTTTTACATACAATCGTAATATTCGGTAGACTACTGTCCAGCAGGTCAATCTAACCAAACCATTGTAATATCATCAGTCAATTTTCAACTTTATATCCAAACAAAATAAAGGTGAAATTCTATTGTTGCTCATGGTGAAGGTTGATGTGCTGGAAGTTTACAATTTTCCGGCGCCAGCGCTGACGTGTGTAGGTAGGCACATACGGTTGCAAACCAAGCTATACAAACCAGCTTATCATGGTCTCGCTCTGTACGATCTTTCCGTACATGTAAAGGTCAGTTTATACTGGATTATTTAACTTGGTATCTAGTCGTGTGTACTTCTCAAGGAATGCTGAACGACCTTGGGACATGAGAGGATCGCTAAGCTTGGCTTATAATGTCAAACAGTATTGCAGTATAAACATTTTGTCACCTAGTAAACTATTGGCTTATTTGTTGCGTCATTGTATTGTACCTCTAAGTTCTGTAGGGTGACTATGCCTTTCTTTATATGTCGTACTTGGATTAGAAAGAATATTAGAATAATTAGAAAATTATAACTTAGTTTGTCTTGTTTTAATTTGGAATCATTAGCAAAGGTTGTGATTTGATTGTCTGTTCTATCTTGGAATCACTTTTGAAAATTGTGATTTAAGTAGTTTTGTTAAAATATTTGCATGCCGAATTTATAGGCGAGTATGATGAACTATTGTTGTGTTATAAAATCTGTAAACCACCATATTTCAGGCAAATAAATGGATCGATCTATTTATCTATCTATAATTGGAAATGGGTCTGTGTCAGTTTTCACTATAAGAGAGACACAATCAATTTATAAGAATCATTGTATATGTAAATATATGGCTGTGCAGGATACAATATTTACATTATTACATACAATTCTTTAAATTACAAATTGAATAATATTCAGTGTTTTCTTTACAATGTAGGTACAAATTACTGTTACACAAGTAATTCAGTAAAATAACAATAACGCGTCTTTTGGATCAGATACAGTTTTAAAACAATAATTCCGAAAGATTTCACTGAAAACCCTATAATAATATCTCGATTAAGAAAACGATTTAGCAGGCATTCGGCACATTTCCTTTGTTTTAACTTTTTATAAAACAATACATTCAAGTAAAATACATCCTTATTTACATAAACAGCTACTAAAGAAGTACTAAGGAAAATATAATATACAATGCATAATTCAATTTCTTGATGTGGGCAGAACCAGTTCTATGATCATCATCATATTATTGTACGCACAAGGTTAGAAAAGCAATAATAATTAATTTAACACAATTTCTATGCTGACAACGATATCAAAAAGGATGTCAGTAGTATCATAGAAATATCAACTTTGTTAACAAGTCATCATCATCATCAACAGCCTATAAATGCCCACTGCTGAGCAAAGCCTCTTCTTACACGGAAAAGGTTTGAGCATTAATCACCACGCTTGCTCAATGCGGGTTGGTGATTACAAACTTTATAATTAGAAATTATAAGCCCAGGTCTCCTCACGATGTTTTCCTTCCCCGTTTGTCGGTGGTGTCTAAATAATCTTAGAAAGTACAAATAACTCGGAAAAATTCACATTGGTACTTGCCATTGGTAGATTTTGAACCCGCACTCTCATGCTTGAGAAAGGGCATCTTAAACCTTCGGGCCACCACGATATATCATATGAATTATCATTGTTAACAAGTAAACAATGATAATTCGATATATTGCAACATATAGGTTAAAAGGCTTTAATAAATTTCCGTTTCGCATATTACAAAAGGTTGATATTGAATGAAATATGTCGGCAATAGTTTCAACATTATCTAATTCGTTCCGCTCGTATCTAAATCGGTGGAACATGCGAGGCTTGCCTACAGACACTGCGCCTAAACCACGACCCGAGTGGGTGTTACCTGTGTAGGTTAATATTTTAATCGTATATACAAAACTACTCTAATTTGGGCAAAGCGATAAAATCTAGGCTGTTTCCATGTTTAAATGTCCATCTGACCAACAATAGGAGGCATCGTTATATTTTTTTTGGACTGAGTTATAAAATTAATTTCTTATTGAATGTCAGGTTTTATGACATTAAAGCTTATTATTATTCATTTGAAATTGCCTAATGAGTCCTTTTATGTTTTGGTTCTCGTAATCATATTCAAATCGATTGTTGATGTAATAATTATTTAAGGAAACAATAAAGGAAATATTATATCTCTACTACTTACTTCTACAACTAGTTAAAACACCTTTCTTCTAATACGGCTTAACATTTTCGTGGATTAGATTAAGTTTTTCAGATTTAACACCAAGCTGCTAATAAAATAATGTTTTTTTAGAAATAAGTATTGTATTAATTTATAATAAAGTCTTACAACAACAAAACTGATGGTCCCTTCCGTTTCAGTCATGCGGCCAATGCCGTTCGTCGGCGGAGCGCGCGTCGGCCGCTGCGCGGGAGTGCACGCGCCTTGCGGACGCGCTGCGAGACGCGCGCGACCAACTCGAGCTCATGGAGTTCAGGCTTTTAGAGCTGGAAGACGCACATCCGGATAAGGTAGAGACACCAGCTTTTTAAATATTTCTTTACTATTTTTTTTTTAGTGAGTGAAACCTTTGTGAAGTGATTTTCCGATTTTCTTTTTGAGCTGTGTCGTTTTCCCGCGGGTGATTAGATTGTTTTATTTGTTTTTGTGGTAACAACGTCATTATATCGTGAAGGTGAAGGCTCATAGTTTTCAATGGATGTTTCAACGTGTAATGATGAATGGAAATAACGTTGATAAGGTATTTTTTTTGTCTTTTGGTGTCTGAATTTTTCACTGTAAGGTTAGATTTTTTAGTTAATGTGAATTTTGGTTTTCGTTCAAGTCGTGTTTATTTTTAAATTATTTAATCAGTATTGTGTAGGAAATGCAAGTCATGCAATCAAAAACATTAATGCCTACAACATACCTAATTCAGGAAAATGGGGTTTGATTGTCTTACTGAAACATATTGCGAATATTAGATTTTCTTTGAAGTTAATCCACCATTACAGAATATATGTTGTATTGAGACTACATATTTCATTGCTTTAGTGCTAACCGCAATAAAATACTAAGTATTAAAATTTAATATATCTATTGCAATAAGAGAGGTCACAGGGCCATTGTGTGTGGTGTAGTTCTTTTTATAGTTGTCCTACCAACACCTACATTAAACAATAATTCAATACAAATATTAATTAAGAGTTATTATCAAAATCTATTACTATAATACTCAAAAATCAGTTAAATGACTTTCTCACGTAATAATTATTGATCACTAATACCCTTGACCCCGGGCCACACACATTCTCCATCACGACAGAGGTCACGAACAACTGGAAACCATGTCTAAAGGTGTGTTCAAACGCCATAGTATGGTTATCAAAAGTCAATGACTCATATGAATTTTATTGACGAGATCTAATGGGCTTTTGAAAGTCCTTCTAGGACTAGGACTTCAGTGTTCCGGTGTTTTCATGGTTGTATCTACTGTAGATCCTGGCTTACAGGAGTTGCAGCTGTTTTGGGAGGTTGTGGCGGGCTTGTCCTAAATTAAAAAAGGCTTTTGAAAGTGAAAAATGGTACCTACATTGATCTCGTGCCGATTTGTCGAATGGAGTAGCTTAGTTTACATTTCGAACCTTTTGGATTGTCAATATAGAGTATAAATATTTAATTTTGCCGTTAAGTGCAAATGATACACCTGAGCGAACCACAGAATGTTGGTGCGAGTGTAAATAATATGCAGGTGTGTTTAAATAAAACTCTGATTAACATAAATATGACATAACATAACATCACGCCTTTTATACCCGAAGGGGTAGGCAGAGGTGCACACACACAAAAGTGACATCCACTTTGCACTTTTATGTTATGAGTCCCATGTAATAGGTAGTAGGTTGAACCTATTGCCATATACCGGGCACATTTCCAGACTCCGTGCTACTATTGAGATTTTTAAAAACCCAGTAATACTACGAAACGTGGGGATAAATAAGTTTTAGTCTTTTACAGGTTTTGTAAAATAAATATTTTCATTTAAATAGTCTATCTCGTGTATTATGTTCCATGGGTAAAGATATCAAACAAACGATACGATTATCAAAGAACAGATCTATTAATTTCTTAATTCATTTTTTTCTGGGACCGCACAATCTGTACACACCCTAATGTTTTTTCAAATATAACTTAAGGTTTTAACGGATACCGAATACACCATTGATCATTATTAACGGTGTTGTTCCTTATTTCATTTCTATGGCGACCGGACATATGTCCATTTATGGGACGCTTGATGGCTGATTACCTCATTCTCTTACGCCCGAATACTGAAAGGCTACTCAATAGGGATGATGACAGGGTATGAAAATTAAAAATCTAATTAGTCCGTTAGTTAGGTAATGAAAAATATTAGACACGTATTTTTTTATTTTGTTGTATAATAAAATGATACTTAGATATAACGAATCAAAGTTTAGGAGTGGGGTCTTAACTCGTCGAGTACCGGTTTTGTAGACACAATTATAGAACAATAGGTTGCGGTCACCGGTGACCGCTTGGTGTTTGACAGTTTAAATGTAATTTCTACGTATAAAATGTACATAGAAGTGACGTAACGCGATACTTCAAATCAATATATCATCGAAAGTATTCGTTTCTGTAAAAAATAAAAATACGTTTCTAATGATTTAAAATAATCTACCAGACGGACATTAAAATAAAAATAAGGCAACTACCCTATTTTAAGTTGTACGTACTTAAATATCGTGCCATCTCTGTCATTTTACAAAGAATTTGTAGCGATAGAACTATACTTCAACCAAGGATACACATGTCTGGCAACAACATCACTGTGGGCATAAGACGCGCGTTGTTGCCTTATAATATCATGTCATGTCGCCGATTCGTCGTGGGACATTTGTTCCCTAGCACTTTTAAAACTGAATGGCGTTTGAGTGTTCGCGCATTAGTCATTCACCTTCATATCACTCACGTTGATAAATAAAACATATGTCTCTATATATGTTTACTTAGTAAATTGGTAGGTATAGCATGTAGTAAGTAGTTAAGTAAGTACTGCGCAGTTTAGAGGTAATGTTTTTTATATTTACATCCGGATACGTTAGTGCTGGCTTTATGTCTAGTTCTTTGATATCGTTTACAGTGATTTACGGTAAATGTGTTAATAACGTTACATTAACTAGTATAGTAAGTATGTTATTCACATTTTTATAACTTCAAACTGAAATCCAAGTGTTACGTCGTCGTCGACTGTTAAAAACGAATGCAATGTTTTATTAGGAAGTATTTTTTTATCTCTCTTATCTTAGTCGTACTTTACTCCAACTATTTCATCCATGTTCAGAACGTCTCCAGTTACTGTTATTACAAAAGTAATTACAACCACATTCATTGACGCATGCCGTGCCCAAGCAGACATTACTTAAGGCATTATGTTGTCTTTAGAGTGACTTATGTTAATGTCCACATGATTCACAAAGGTATAACAATTCATCACCGGATGACTTCATAAATTCTCTTTGTAAGAATCAGTTAAGAAGTCGGTAAGTCACAGTGAAGAGTTTCTCTCGCCAAGCGTTCGTCAGCAAGCCAGACAATTTATCTCATGTGTACCCGTTATCCGCAACTTGATACGGTCCACAAAATTAATTTAATACCCCCATCAATAACACGAGTAAGTCACAATAAACATGTTTAGCCGCCTTCGTTAACTCAATTATAGCTAGCGGAGTAATTATCCAGTAATTTTACTTCATAGCCATCTAAGCAGGCAGAACTCTCTCAATGTTTGGAGATCGCTAACAATCTGTCCATCTGTACCGCATGGGATTTGTTGCGGAACTAATTTGTCGGTAACTAATAGAACAATCGATTCGTTATTTTTTACGAAATGCTTCGCCTTGTAATTAATTGATTGGAATTGTATTAGACTGTCCTCAAACTATTTGTTTACAGATACAATAGAGTGACGCTAGATTTGCGATTATTTTATCCTGTTTAGGACAAGAGCACTGCAACTTTTAAATTAGTAAGTCTTTGAATGATGGACACAAAGGAATAGTGAACGAGGAAGCAAAACTCGTCTCTATAACTCCATGTTAGCTGATTGTGACGTTTGCGACGAGGGACGAACGACCACCTATTATAGTAGCAACATTCTACAACATACTTAATCTGTATCAGAAAGAAAAAAACGTTGTACTCAGGTATATTTGTCAACGCCTACAACAACGCGCTTGTTAAGCCGCTGCCCGCCTAAACAGAACTACTACGGTCCAATTAACGAGAGAGCTCGGTCCGATGCTTGGCGCCCATTTTATTTCGATTTAGTATCATATGTGTGATGTAAAGTGATTGTTGTGTTTCGAAAAACGTAACGTAATACCGTCTAACCTTCTTGCAAACTGCAATTGTCTACATTTGTGATTTTTACAAGGATTGTTGGATAGAGACAAATAGTGCTTTTCTTGACGTGTATAGATATCAAGTAATTTATTTGTTTTTATCTCTCTTCTAGGGTCCCAGAGACAACCTCACAGACACGGACTCGGGTTGTGTATCTCCAGGCTCACGTATCAAGGATTCCGCGTCGCCTGAACTCAAACGAATGGATTCCGGATACAAATCCCCACACGCTCCTAGTAGCCCCTGTAATCCCCGACGGCATTTGGGAACACCACACGATGACTTCAAAGATGATTTTGCGAGGGCCCAAGTGCTAGCCGACATTTTAGACAAGAACTCCGAAGCTACCAGTGATTCCCTCAAAAGCAACCCAGTCAAGGAACATTTGGAACAAATGATACTGAATGCGGCGTCTGCGGAGGACAGGGCCTGCTTGGAGCAGGTTCTTATGCTGCTATACAACCTACAAACGTTGAGCAGTTCTGTCAGCGAAGATGAATGCTATCAGGTGAGTAAAAAAATAAATAAAATCTGTCATTATTTGACATAAAAAATATTCATTATTCAACACAATGTAATAGTTTATCAATAAATAAAACAATAACCAAATTGCCGTTTTAAGGTAAAACCGAAAAAAATATGTGACCTGAGATTCAAACAAGAAACTGACAAGACTCATAAGGCGATCGCAACTGTCACGCCTTACCAACAGAAAGGATACAAATGCGAGTCCTTGGAGAGTCTTTGCAGTGAAGAGCGAAAACCAAGCAACATTCTGCAGGAGAGCGGCATCTTTGAAGGTGTAGAGACAGAGTCAAAGAGTACACAAACAGACGTCAACGAAAGTTTTGAATGTAGCGGTGAGCTAAACACCGAAATACAACGACTGAATAGTATAAGAGAGAAGTTAGAGAGACAAGGAGTTAGAAATAGGACACTAAGTACTAAAGAAGATGGCGATGGCTTGGAGTGTAGGTGTGTGAAGTTGGGAAAGAAACACAAGCAGTATTACGAGCGGAGGCTTAAGTTCTTGGAGGGAAAGATCTCGATTTACGAAGCAGCACAAGACGTTAAAGAGGCTAAGTTAGCACAGAGATTGCAGAAAGAGTTCCTTCTTGAAAACAGAATACAGGTAAATATGAATATATATTTAATCAAGTCATACATATTGACAACTTTTATGATGACCCTAATATATATGGCAAAGAAAGTGTATTGGCTACTACTGTTAGCGTAATGTTTTGTTTTTGTTGTACAGGAGCTCGAAACGCAACTATCCGAATTACAAGATAAGTACGAAAGATTAGAGGAAGATTGCTGTGAACTAGAAGAAATCGAAAATGACACCCGTTTGCATTGGCAGCAGTAAGTATCGTGACGTCATTATTACATTTCGACACATCTCGTGACCAGAGGGCTGGTATGCGTAGAAATAATGTTTATTTATTTTGAACGCGATAGTAATGGATAGGAATGCAGTCGATGGCCTTACAAAAATGTTGAATATTCTAGTATTGTACATACCTACCTGTTACTTATCTATGACTTTAGCAGTTTAGCCAAATTTTTTTAAGTACTATATTTCTAAATTTTCGACATTTTTTCCAATTCCAATGAGACTATAGAATTTTATACAACTGTTATTGTTTTATTTTCTGATGAAATATTTTTCGTTTCCAGGCTTGAGATGGACTATGAGCTCTGTTCAGCTCAACTAAGAGACATGACTGAGCAACGAGAGTGTTCTCGGTCACAGGCCGAGCGCCTGATGGCCGAACTTACGAATAGGGAGTGCACATTAAAAGCGAGAGAGGTAAGATACCTACTGTTATTGATGAATGCGAATTGAAAAAGAAATTGTTTTGGATTCTTCTAACAAAAGTCTTCAGAGTTATACCTGGTACATAATATCATGGATGATGTTTTTGGAACAATATTTGAGAATGAAACATAAAAACCATGTAGTTCCATGTATGGAGTTAACCTATGGAGTTTCTTGCTCGTTCTTATCCATAGGAATCTACACCTCGGAATGAACAACTAGCTTCACTTCTAAATTTTTGTTGTTGACGTTCAAAAGTGCCTTCTTGGTCTAATTGAAATAAATTATTTTGACTTTGACTATGAATCTGTGATACGACCTGCAGCGCAACCATTGCAGTCTAAAATAAAACATGTAATTTAAATTGTAATTTTGAATTATCTTATTGAAATCTGAATCAAACATCTATTTATTATATTCAAATAAAATAATACCTCTGTGTTTGTATTTTCAGAATGAGTTACGTTCGAGGTTAGAAAAGCTGGAGAGAGCGGTGCCAGCACTAATAGCGTGGAACGTTGTCCAGGCTGTGGGTGCTGATCTATCGTGTGGTGGCAAGGTATGCACTATTCTTGATATCAAATGTAAAATAGGAAATAGGACAATACATTTCTCAAAGGATACCATTTCCAATCGCCATAGGTATACTTTAATTTTTTCACAATAGAAATTTGGTCACATCCATTTAAAGTTACGTCTAAACCTAACGAGTTTTATCTTCTTTAATCAGGTCAACCTAGTACCCCCAAAGAATAAAATTCTCAATCCAATTGTAAGTATACTTAACACAAATGAAGTTTGGCCATATCCATTTAAACCTAAATCTAAACCTAATGAGTTCTATCTTCTTTAATCAGGTCAGACTAGTACCCTTAAACAATACAATTCTCAATTCATGTGTAAGTATACTTTTGAAAGAATTTTCGTTAAATTTTTAACCGTTGAGGAGTTACACCTTCCACCATCAGCTCATCGACATTAAATGATGGTCTGAAGAGCTTTATGAAATTGTCAGAATAAACATACTTACTCCTTATGATTTGCGGGTTGTCCTCGATTTCCCTGGGATCTCATCATATGCTGACCAGATCGTTAAATCGAATCAGAAATACTTACTTAAGTTATTGACGTACTAATTAATATGCGAAAGATCGTGAAAACGTCGTCGTTCAAGTTATTATAATGCTCATAAAATAAAAATTACTGAATCAATCTGTATAATTTAATAAAAAATAAATCAATGTAAACATAGTACATACAAAAAGAATCACCAAAACCATACCGGCCGAATTGAGAGCCTCCTTCTTTTTGGGAAGTAGCCAGCAGTGGATGAAACTGGATTCTTTTTTATTTTTTTATATGCGACTAGCTGGCCCGGCAAACTTCGTTTCGCCTAAAACTCATTTCCTCACCTCCGCACGCTGCTCACGAGGAAAAACCCCTCTGATATCTATTCTATCAATGAAATCTTTTCATTGTATAACCTTCCCTGGACTTCCATGCACATTTCAAGACAAAATTAGCGAAATCGGTTCAGTCATTCTCGAGTTTTAGCGAGACTAACGAACGGAAATTGATTTTTATTTATATAGATTACAGGTTTCATTTAATAGCCTAAAGTGATAGTAGCAATGAATAAATCGATTCATTATTTATAATGCTTTCTTCCACAGCGAGCTTTAATAACCCGTATGAGTGGCTACGGCGAGGACACTCGCAAGGCTGTACAGCAGATACGGCAGGAGTGCCGGCAGTTCGGCACCCGGTGCGGCGCGCTCGTCGCCTGGAACGACATCGCCACCGGCTCCACACCCACCGAACAGGAGTTGCAGAAACAAGTCAACAAGTAAGTGAAGACAATTTTATAGACAAAAAGAAATAAATTTTGTCACAAATACTTATTTGAACGTCTATCAAGAAGATAAGGTTACGTTTGCGATTGATGAAATGCAGAATTAAAAAGCCGATGATTATTAATATTTGAACCAATAATGTTATGTTCTGCAGGCATTTAATTCATCTGGAATTTTTCGGAAGCTTACAATTTATTTTTATCTACAAAATTTATCTATAAAAATATGTATCATATACCTAATTAAAATATTATTTCTCATGTTTAGGTTATTAACCGAAAAGAAGAGGATAGAAGGTCAAACAGAAGAAACAAAGAAAAAGCTTGAAATGAGAGTCCAGGAGTTGGAAGAAGAATTAGAGACTGCGAAGAGACAGATAGCAGCAACCGTCTGCGGAGGAGAGGCTAAGAAAGAGAAGATTGAAGAACAAATCTCAGATTTAGAAGTACAGTTGCGAAAAGATCAAGAAACTGGAAAGGTTTGTCATAGAATCTGTATTGGAAATAGAATTGTTAACTTAGAAATACGTAGTTCTTTTTATTAGTGACCTTGCTTCATTGAACCTAACATCGTTTAACGAGAAATAATATTTATATCACTAGATTTAAATATATTTTAAAGTAAAATCAATTTAATTTTATTCTTTTCGTACTAATAAAACTATTACAGTTATGGAAATATTATGCATACATAAGCAACTCAAACAAAACCAAGTTTCGTATGACAGATCCGACAGATGGAATAGAATGTCCGATTTGACTACCATTACATAGTCATACATACTTGTGCAAACTAGAGCGTTGTTATATTGTATGCAGTAGCACATAAAATCTCAAACCATGACGATTCGTTTGATGAAATCTTGATCGGATTTTGCTAGGTACCGGAGAACTGATAAGTGTTGCGCTTTCTTGTTGCTTTAGACATCGTTAGTGTTAATAGTATTTCCAGTAAGCTATACTTCGTTTTACTTTAGGTGCAGTATATTACAGAATTTTGTAGTTTATGCAGCACTACTTTTAGTTTTAAATTTTGTAAACACGAACAAGTGTAATGGACTCAGCATCCTGACCCAATAATTCATAATTTTGTAAATATCTTTGATGTGAATTTGTTGGCAATAAATTTTAACGAAGAACTTATTTTATATGCAGCAACCCGCAGACCCAGCGATGGGCACTAAGATACGAGCATTGTTGATCAGCGAACAAGAACTAAAGAACAGGGTCTCAGAGCTGGAGAGAAGAGAGGCAGCGTACTTGGAGATGTTGACGCAAGCAGACGACATGTGGGCTGAGATGGAGGGCGGCTACAAGAAGAGGATTCAAGAGTCGCAAACAATGGAGGCCACACTCAAGAACAAGGTGAGGTTCAGTCGTTTGTGTGTTTGGAAGGCGATCAGAAAGTTATTGCAGATTGTATATAACTTTTGCATAAGTTCTGCAGTATGTGTAATTTCTATTTATTCTAATGAAAAATAAATTAACGTATTTAAAGTTATTTTTTTTAGCGTTTTTCCTGTCTCTTTTAATTTGTTATTGAATTAGGTCTTAATTTAACCTTAAACTGAGTGTCTGGCTATGTTCACGTTCTTTTGTAGGTTTGATGATTTGACTATTAACTCGACTGATATTTTTACAGGTTCAGAAAGTAGAAACTGAGCGCGACCACTATAGGAGGTGCTTTGAACCGCTAAAGAAGAAACTGAAAGAAGTAGAAGAGTCTGAATCAGGAATGCGCATAGCGTTGGAGAAAGCTGAGAGAGATGCTAAACACCTCAAAGATCAGAATACAACTCTACACAGCGAGCTAAAGAAGGCAGAAGCAGAAGTTAGAAAATCTGAAACAGCGTTCAAGACTCTCGATGCCAAGTTCAAGGTATAAACTCCTCAGTAGTAGTACGAATACTTTTACAATTCTTTCTTATGAAAACTATTATTTACCATCATGCCATTTAAGAAATCACAATACTAATGTGTATACTCGGAATTTTAGTTCGATTCCAGATTTGACAATGCCAGTGTTGCAACGTTATGACAAGTACTAAATAGTGACGTTACGAAATTATTCGATATGGAAATGAAATATTTCCGGATCGTTTCTTCTCGCTTATAATTTTACTCTCGTAAACTAAGTATATCAGGAAATTAAATATTTCTGAACCGATAATTTAGTTTTAACGATTAATTAACGATCTGAGACTTTTCTTTTTATAATTGTGTGTGAAATAAATAAAAAAATGTGATCATGAAGGAACACGACAAATAAAACAGATAGATATATTATGGTAATAATTTATTTTATAAATTGTCGCCGTCTTCGCTATCGTTATCGCTGTCATTTTCTGTAACATTTATTGAAAATGTGTCTGTGATATTGTCAATTAACATATCTAGCCTATCTGATTGTTTATCGATTTTTGTGTTCATCACTAGACTATTATATGTGGTATCATTATTTAACAAAATGACAGTAGCTATTGTCAAATCTGGAATCGAATTAAAATTCTGACTATAGATGATGATCTCACGTTTAAACTTTTTGAAATAACTTTAAGAAGTTCTTTCTAAATAACGTAAGTAGATTTAGAACTTAAATTGAAATGAATTTAATTACAGAAAGAGATAGAGCATTTGCGAAAATTAAATAAAAACTTGGACACTGATCTGAAGAGTCATAAGGAATCAGCGAAAAGGTCGGAGAAGAATTTCATCGGGGACCTGGAGTCTATTAGGAAGGAACTGGCTCGAGCTTACAAGAATAATCAAGAACTAGAAGTAACTAATAGTGAACTAAAGGAGGAGGTATGTTTGAAAGGGTAACATAAAATAGGGGCAAGGCTAACACAAATTAGAAATAAACTACAGATATTTATAATTTAATTTATTAAAGAAAGTATGGAAATGGTACTTATCTTAATTTTAACATTTCTCATTGGAGGAGGATAATTATATTTACTCATAATTAGCGACATCAGTAACTTGATATTTTATATTTGAGCGTTATAGTTAGCTAGTAGTTAATGGCTTAGTTATATGTGTAGCTGCTTTGGGTATGCGAATAGTAACGCTTTCCATGTTTTGCTTCTTTTTACACTAACACACAGTGCATGAATGCTTTACACCTATCTTGATGGATCAAATCGCTCGGCTCACGACAGTGCATGCTCCGTACTGTGGTTGTGATGTAAATATGCATGGAAGCCTTCGAGGAAATTCTAAGAAGAAATGTGTTCTCAGGTCGAATCTCTGGAAAAACAGCTTGCTTTGACTCAGAAAGCTCTAACACAATGCAAAAGGAAGTGTGATGAGAAGGTAAAGACTTTAAGTCACGAATTGTCCATCAAAACTGAGGAGTTAGAAGAAATGAGGAGTGAATCTATGCGACAGTCGTTCCACGCTTCTCGCGTAGAATTAAAGCCGGATAGAACCGAATATATTGACGAAGGTTATTCTGTATACACGGCGGTACCAAAGAAGACAGACTACGGGAGAATGCATCATAGTATGAGCTACATAACGTCGGAGTCTCGTTGCTCGTGCCCGGCGATGCGCACCCAGCTGGTCGGACAGCTGATCGAGGATCTGTTCGAGAGGGTGCACAACACTGTCGACGACGACCTGACCAGGCTGTGCAACGACATCAGTTTGATTCATAGTAGAGAAGTGACTGCTGAAACCAAAGCGAAAATTACAAATTACCTCTTAATGGCTATCTCGAAGGAGCTCGTTAGGTCTATAGGGGACGCTGATGCTAAGACTGATACAGAGGTCAGTATGGTAACGGATTGTTTCTCATTAATAATTACCATCCATTGTGACTAAAGTACCTCTATAATTGCATTAGATTAAGTATGTTTGATTTTACTAATCAATTTGAGAATCATGTCAACCTAATAATGGTTTCGGTCGATATATTTAATTTTAATGACGTGGTAACCTGGGTTGTTTGATGGAAGCGTTTTACCTACCAATAAAACGCATATTAATTTACTTACCTTATTCGAAGCTTATTTAATTGAGATAGGCCTTCCGCTTCCCTCCTTCCGCTTTTCCTGTATGTGTATCTCTTTCTACTACGTCACTTCCATTTGGCAGTGGTGGGGAGGCTTGCTAAGAGAGACTCGCCATTTTTATTTCATTGAGTCTCATTACCAGGCAGAGCTTGACTATAAGCTTCGAATAAGGTAAGTAAATTAATATGCGTTTTATTGGTAGGTAAAACGCTTCCATTAATTTGACTTGACCGTTATTCGAAGCTTATTTAATTGAGACGTGTTTGTTATCGCCTGGTGGAAGTGACAGACGCCAATGTGAGGTAGTATGACTGCGTTGACCGCAGTCGTACTACCTGGTATGATGTGGTAAAATCACAGAATAGAAAAACTAAGTAAAATAGCAAATATCTAAAAACATATACATGTTTTGATGAAAGGTATTGAATAGAAAACCTGTCATTTTTAATTTTTTCAATAATAATTGTATATGATCTGAACAAAAACAGATGTTATATATTTCTGAGGTATTTTATTGCCTCGTTTCTAATTTTCTAATCATCTGTATTGAATAAAAAGGTGACATACAAAGGCACTCACATCTTAGAAAGGATCGCCTCAAAAGGATAACTATCCACTAAATTTTTTCAGATCACAGCTGATCTGAAACCCTCAGGATATCTTGGGGGATTACTGATATCTTAATATCGGTTACCACCAAGAAGGAACTTTATCCTAACCGCAATTAGATCTTTCTATATCGGTTTAAGAAATTTGCATTATTTTCATAATTAACACAACATCACAGCTTACGCCATTAAGTTATGCCTCTTATGGTATGCTTAGTCCATTGGACTGGATCTGAGCTTTAGAAATTTGATATACAGGCTGGGTATGGGCCGACTTCGGTGATATATCCCGATTAAATGCTCCCATGGTAGAAATACACGGGCAAAGTCGTGCGTGAAAGCTAATTTATTATTTTCCACTTAATCAACAGAATCAGTTTTTTATTTAAAAGCCGACCGAAAAACTAGTACGTCTTCGTCATTATGATTATGGTAATTATTAGTATCAATATCGAGGAAAGTTAGGTCATGGAATCTTTTCCTGGAATATAGGAGAAATAGAACAGCTGTTTGTCTCTGCACTTGAAAGACTATTAATAAGTTTACTGTCTAAAAATCTAGCTAGATCGTTTATGACCCAAACAGGGGGATTGACATGATCAATCACCATTTACAACATGTTTTACATAGTCAGGTAATCTCAAATATAAGTACCTAAATGATGTGTTAGTTCATAAGTTAAATTAATGTTACTGATTGTATAGTTTTTAACAATACATGCTAAACGACATATGGTTCTGGTTAACAAAGGACAACAACCACAGATTTTTGTGACAAATTTTAATTGTACGACAAATTATTGATTCAATAGAGATCCGATATAGATAAAAATGTAGTCAAAAGTCTTGCTATAGGAGCTGAGGGTCGTCCCCCCTCCCTCCGGTGCGGTGCAACCTTTTGAGGACTGCACTATAGATCTAACGTATTGACGGACGCCATGATTTCTTAAGAGATTTCAATTGTGTAGAATATCATTTTAATAGTATTCCAGACATCTCACGTTTCCACACTTCCAAGATCATGTCGTAGACGCTCGGTGGTGGCCGCCTTGTTCTTAATTAGGACTTTGTCTAGGTGATAAAGCGTAAAGAAGTGGGGTACTATGGCAAGCGAGACACGCCAAAAAACTCGCCCTCATTAAGGAACTACTAGTAGGCACGTTCTGTGTGCCTGATTGAAATAATTCAGGACCTAAGAAATCAAAAAGCTTCGAGAGAACTCCCCCGCGGGGTTTAAAACATTTCCATATGTGGAAAAAACGCGTCACCAAACAGGGCTTGTCCGTAGTTTTGATATAAAGGCGTACTCAGTTGGACGCAAATAAGTTGATCAGTGGAACTTCGCATATGGAGACCATTTGGTTTGTGCATTCTGCTGACAGCTGGTGCTCTCTAAAGTTTCACAAACCTCAACAGATGATCTGCCTTGACATTGTACATATATACCTGGTACATGAAATACGTGTATGTTAACGCATATGAACGTATAATGGGAAACGGAGGTTTAAATCCAGGAGTGGAGCCACTTGGTGCCCCCCCCCCTTTCGTAACGGATATATGCGACAGACTTGATGTCGTCCTATATCAAACCAGTCTATTTCAGGATTGGCTACTATGACGATCTTTCTCGTGCTCTGACCAGAGACCCAGGAGAAAGATATTGCCCAGGTAAGCTCCCTTAGCAATATCTGACACATTGTGCAAGCTGCTGGGAATGAGAAGGTAGAAGTAGCATGTGTAGGACCGACAGAAGATGATAATTCTGGCTCCTCCCACACAAGATTGTTCACATGAGGTAAAATGAAGACCCATCTGCGATCGCCTTTTAAGATTTTATTCTTGTAGGTTCAGAAACGCTTGAAAGTAGAGTCTTTTTCTTGACTAGAGTCTTGAAACTGCAGAAGCAGCAAATATAACTAGGCTCTGGAGTTCTGTGCGTGACTTGCATTTCTTCCGCATTAAATGGCAAAATGACCCCAGAAATTTTACTACCGGGAAAATGTTTGTGATTTGACCATGGATCCCTGGCTTAATGACTTTTGTGTAAATAGCCAAACCAACTTTTCTAGAACATGGAGCCCAATTTTCATACGAAGTCCGAAGTTGGCCTTCGTCCTGATGGCAATAAAAACCCCGACACCTCATTGTCCAAGTGTCTGGGAAAATCGCAGCAAAAGTATTGGGCGCTGCGCTCATGCCTAATGATAAGCAAGTCATTCGTAGCAATTCGTTGCAATAATTTAGGCACATAAACCTTCCGTGGCTACGGGCCACAGAAAAATAACTCTACGCCTGAGAAATGTCGATTTTGCATAGACAATCAGGTTGTAGAAAATGCGAAATACTATGTGTGTTAACACGTACGTGCATTAACGAATCGGTCAGATGATACATAAATTCTGAATTTCCAAATGGACGATGCGATCGCCCTTGGACCAGAAATATCAATGGTAGGAAGCTTGGCTGCTCAGTAGCTCGGTCCGCAACTGCCTGTTCTGTTATTTTGTTCATGACTGATGTCATTTCTGAACAGAGTGTCAGAGATTCTAGAACAGATGTTTGATGAACAGATGTTCCAGTATAACAAGTTCGTTCTGACAACATTGGGGTGAACCAGGGTCAGGTTTTGTAAAAAGGTATGCGATACCTTTTTATTATCATAATCTGACGTTCACAAGTTCCCATCGGTCTACCAATTGCAGGAGACTGTCCGCCCTGTTGTTAATACTTACGTAGTTTGTTGTCAATGCTGCAGCATCAATGACGGGGCGATGATACACGTCTTCGCTCCTGACTTGGCTAATTTTATTCTGCCGAGGATTTGACCAACTCCGACAGATATTCCAATTTTTCGGTGCGACAGAAATATATAAAAACAGCATGAATATGATACACCCACCTTGCGGAGGCGGGTTTATTGCTGTTGTCACCACCTTGCGGAGGCGGGTTTATTTCCGTTGTCACCACCTTGCGGATACGGGTTTATTGCTGTTACCACCTTGCGGAGACGGGTTTATTGCTGTTGTCACCACCTTGCGGAGGCGGGTTTATTGCTGTTGTCACCACCTTGCGGAGGCGGGTTTATTGCTGTTGTCACCACCTTGCGGAGGCGGGTTTATTGCTGTTGTCACCACCTTGCGAAGGTGAGATACTGCTAGCACATTGCGAATGTGTATTAATGTGTTGGAAACCTTGAGCAAAAACCCTGCGAGGACTTTGTAAGGCTGTGGCCCCTGCGACGGGCCTCGAAACTTTTGGTTCTACCTCCGAGGTAGATGTAATATTTACCTTTTGCAATGGCCAAAAACATTTTCTCACGCCACCAGCTTATTCTACAGCGGCAGTAAACCTCTATGCGCTCTTAGTATTTGGAGAATCTCAGAACGATGTCCGCAAACAATCTGTAATAAAGCTTAAGACTAGATACTTACTAAAATCCCCTGTGGAAAAAGGGTACTTTTGAAGTAGCATATCACATGTAGCAGTTGGCAGTTTGAAGGGTTCCGAAAATCCCTTGTTAAAGTGCACACAATATTCATCAAGTATACCATTAACTTTAAACTCAAACTTAATATCAAAGCAACAAATTATACAGGATGTCCAAGAACCCGGCGTCCAACTGGATTCCCACGATGCCCCAAGTTCTAACAGTACTCAGAAAAATATTTTAAAAAATCCACCCCATGTACTTACAGAATTATACTGATTTCAAAAAAAAAAGGGGAAATGAGCACCCTGTGACATACTTTTGAATGCTGTGACTGCTAATGCTGATAATTTCGATATTTCTTGGAGGTTTTGTAATCTAGGGTATTGCTGTGTCTAAATAGAATGTATAAATAAAGTACTTATTGTACCATTTTAAAATAAAATATTATTTTATCTAAAGGTGATATGGAAAACTATTGAATTTCGCAACTTTGACCGACTGTAGTGTAAAAAAAAATGTACCAAAATAGTACGGCAAGTGACGTCAAATTTTGACGCGTTTGTAAAAATATTATCGTTGAGTAAAAATATTATCAATTTTTTTTTTCAAATTAATGTGTAAGTATTATACCTTTTTAAAAAGAGGAATAAACGCGTCAAAATTTGACGTCACTTGCCATACTATTTTGGTACACACAGCTGGTGAGCACAGCTCTTGAGTTTTATCTGAAGACACACTTTGATAGACATACAATTTCAAAACAATTTATCAGGTCATCAACATCAAAATAATATTCTTATAAATTTTCAATAACGTTAGACAGAAATGCATGGTCCAAAATGGTACTCACGTACAAACAAACTATTGCTAAAGGTTACGTACCTGTTTAGATAGTTTTCGAAACTTACGTTTAGATCGACACTTCCATACGAAGAAGTGTTCAGGAACAACATGAATATACGCAATTATTATCTGAATTTTCCATAATAGATAACGAAAGAATAATTTTTATTTAATTTAAAATTTTTACAATTGTAATAAAAGCCGTTAGGACATTTATCACTTTTATAAAAAAGAAATAATAATAAAATCGGAAGGTAGTTTCACAACTTGCGAATGGTTGTCTTGTGACTCACAAGGCACAACCGTTTACGGCGGGAAACAAGACGCCAATGAAATAAAAATGGCGAGTCTCTCTTAGCAAGCCTCCACACCACTGCCAAATGGAAGTGACGTAGTAGAAAGAGATACACATACAGGAAAAGCGGAAGGAGGGAAGCGGAAGGCCTATCTCAATTAAATAAGCTTCGAATAACGGTCAAGTCAAATTAATGTAATATTTTCTACCTAGTGTTTTCTTTCACTTTTATTTTATTTTATACGTCTTAGCTGATTAAAAAACCGAGGATAAAATATTTTATAAATGCAATGATAGATAAGATCATCACGTCACTCTGTTATACGAGCATGTGGTAGTAGCAGCCCGTGCCTGCAATAAGCCTATGCGCAGGAGTGGCGGTGCGGCGCGTCCCCGCTGTCGCAGGCGAGCGCGCAGCTGGCGTGCCCGGCGCCGCGCGCGTCCAACGCGAGCGTGCTGGCCGGCGCCGAGCGGCTGGCGTGCCCGGCGCCGCGCGCGTCCAACGCAAGCGTGCTGGCCGGCGCCGAGCGGCTGGCCTCCGTGAGCTGCGCGTGCGCCGCCGCGCGCCTCGCGGCCAGGCGACCCGACCTCGCCAGTGCTGTCAAACGCTGTCAGGAGGTAACCTACTTTGATTTACCTGTTAATTTTTATTTATTTTAATCACAACATTATTTGTAAGAAATATCAAATGTGACTTATAATGAACTAACACACATTCTATGTAAAAATCGGTTTCTTTTTATAAATATTTTTATGCATGATCTGATAATCTATAAAAAATGCCGTGCATTATGTATACATATATATTTAGGTAAATATGAAACAGATTCATAACACAAAGCAAAGTTATAAAATAAAAGTAATAAATAAAATTAATATTTTTCCATATAATTAATCAAGATCAATGATTGAATTTCATTTATTGGATTTTTTATGTATTCACAATGTAAGTTATAAATGTCTAATTTTATAATTGTATTTATCCTTGAGAACAATAAGTTATGTATGTAGAAGTAGATTTGACCTGACCCAAGAAATAAGAGGAAAAAAATATTTGTAGCTAATATTTTACTTATTGGTGTAGTATGATGTGCTGGTATTAGAGAAAAGATACAATACTTTTATATTGATATAAGATTATTTTTTTAAATATGTATATTTGTATAATTAACTCCGCCAACTATTTTTCTATTTGCAGGAAGTTCTGGATCACGGCGATGTTAAAATCATGGAGGAGCAATTAGCGAATGCAATCGAAAGTATTGTTGTAAGTACCAAATTATTTATTCAAATTTATTTACTGATATTATTATAAACAATTTTAATTTACTACTATTGTAATTAAATTAAAATTGCTATATAGTTTTTAAATGCAAACTGACTAAGGTGTAGAGTGTGTAAATTGCGTTCGCAATTTGTGCGTCTATGAGAATAATATTACGATGCGCTACGAACGACGAGCTATGAACTACGATGCGCTAGAATGACCAGCTATGAACTACGATGCGCTACGAACAACGAGCTATGAACTACGATGCGCTACGAACAACGAGCTATGAACTATGATATGAACAACGCGTTACGAACGATGCGCTACGCACTAAGTGCTATGGGCTACGATTGTAAGTTGTTTAGACAATTGACACTAACAAAAATATATATTTTTTGTTACAGAATTGTCCATCTTGTGCGTTGGGTACAAATGCGATAGTTTGGAGCACGGATGTTTAACGCCATTTTCGTGCGAATTTATGTAAGTTTTATGAAATCTATTATTTTTTAATCAAAATGATGAATTACATAACTATGTAAATATGTTTAGGTGAACTCCACGACACAGGAGAAAATTATAGTGCGGGGCAACGTTTAATTAAAAAAAAATAGCTTTCGAAGCCTTTTCTACTCAATACTCATTTTGAAAATTATTATACAATGTTAGCATAACTTTTTATTGGATATTTTTTTATATTCTGTAGTTTCCAAGAATTCAATTGATTATTCTGTTCCAGGTGTAATACCTCCACCGACCTCACTCTGGTGCCTTCATTAGTTAAGCCGATAGAAACTTACGAACTGTAAATATATTTGTATCATAATAAAATAATACTCCTATTTTAATGAAGTAACGTAAGCGATAAGCGAATCATATCGAACAAGTGTACCTACATTCGAATAAGGAAACATTTAATACGCATCAATTCTCAACGTATTTTTGTTTAATTTTTTTTCTGTGCCAATTGTGTTTTGTAAAACTTGCGTGCAATAAGACTTTAAATAGGAAACTTCATATTGCAGATCTGATTATCATAATTGATATAATTATGTATCGTCTTTTTTAAACGAATCAAAATTGTCGACAACTTTCTTATTGATTTTCTTCGACCGTATTTATTGTTTCATTGCAAGCAAGTATTGAGTATTGTTTTGTGTAAATAATATTATTATTATTCGATGACGAATCAATGTTTTGTTTTATTAACAATCGAGTCACTCACAAAATTAGATACATTGTCTTTCTCTATTTTATATATTAAAAAGATGATTTAATTTAGAAGATGATTCATTGATTGATTAAAAATTTATTATTTAAATTGTGTTGTTTTATTTTAACATAATGTTTTTCTTATTTATAGGTAGATATGAATTCTTGACAAGGAATGGGAGTACAATTTTATTAAAATTCCTTATAGGTAGTGATAGAAGATCACAGCATCTTAATATAAACGAATATTAGGAAAAGGTTCTGAGTATTTATGTACCTATGCAAATACATAATTATGTTATTGGTACACTTTTATCAAAAACTACTGACCGTATCCAAATGAGATTTGATCAGACTCAGGTAATAAAATCTTAGTAGGTGTATGTACTTACCTTCCATTTTTTTCCAACAACCTCTGACCCCTGTCTATCTCTAGTCGCGCTCGTCGTCTCGGCATGGATCCGACACCGAACGTGAGACCTTCGTCTGCTGCGCGTGCGGCACCGAAACTCAACCTGAACCCAAAACCGCGTCTTGTGCGTGCACGCATGCGGACGAGCCGCATGAACGCCCCGTCGGCATCCGCTCCGACATTTCTAGCGCTGTCAAACGTTGTCAGGAGGTTAACCAAGTTTGTTTTAGGTTTTAGGCCCCGACCGCACCACGGTTTCTTCTCATAGTTAACCGTAAAACCGCCGAGGTCACTACGGTTTTAAACCGCGGACAGACCCACGATATTTTCAACCTTAACAACCTACTAATACGGTTTCTTGTCACACAAAATTGCTCGTCTTATAAGCGCCGTAGTGCGGCCGGGGCCTTATTAAGTTATTATTATTACTATTGAATGTAGTGACGTCACAATAAAACATCACCTCTTAGCATCATCTAGAGAAATGTCAACATGGCTGATATATGGTATTAGATTAGAAATGTAGCAATTGATAAACAAGTTGTTTTGTAGATAATCTATACTTATAAAATAACGTGTCTTGAGTCCTGACTGACTAATTCATATTCGTCGAGTGCAACTATTGCTACAAACATAAAATTCGGACTGTATAATATTCACTTTGTTAAGCCTTTGACTGCCAATAGAATCCTCTACTATCGTCGGTCACCTGTGACCCCCTTGGCATTTAACATGTTTAGTAAGCACTCCCTAAGAATGGATTTTAAGAAATTCCACCCTAAGGGGTCAATATAGTTAAGTTGTTGATTTATATGAAAGTTCGTCATTTCGAAAGTAAAATAAACAAAGTTTCGGTTACCTATTGACGTAAAACTAAAACGTGTGTATGTATGTGTTTCAGCAATTTAGGAAATTTTACTAAATAAATGATGAAATAAGGGCTAAAAGTTTGTATGGAACTTGTTCTGTTTATTATCTTAGGAACACTAACAAGGACGTTAAAATTCAACGTCTTTGTGTAAGTTCATAAAAGAGTTTAGCTTCGTGTGTATTCAATACTCAACCACAAAAAAAAGTAATAAAAAGAAGAATACAAATAATTTGATTTCATGACAGCCGTCAAACAGCTATCATAAAATTAAAAATGGATTGTCAGGTTACGAAGATTTTATAAATAAATTTAGAAAATAATTATACAATAAATAACTACATAAGAAAAATGAAATACAAAACGTTTTTATAACAAAACTTATTGGGATGTAGGTGATGGAATGAGGTAACAACTACTTTTAGGTATCTAATAGGTCCTGTAGTTTTGGTTTTGGTAGATTATCGTAGTTTTGGTACCAAAAAGGTGTGAATTTTCGAATAAGGTTTCTGCAACTACAGCCATGTACTGTAAACCTTACAAGGCATTTACTACTTTGAGTTGTTTATCATTTTTAACATTTAAAAGTTCATCATGTCTCGTTGTACAAATTGACCTACTACTGCTGTTCAGTAATTGACATGTTTTCAATTAGGTTTTGAAATCAGCAAGCTTGGTTTGCGGCAGTTTGGGGTCGAAGATTACAGCAAAAGTATCTGCAACATCAAGGCCGAATCAAAATAAAAAAGTGTAAACAACAAGTAAAAAATGTGTAGCGTAATACCACCTTTATTCAAGAAAGTGGACGTGTCATGTTCATGTACAAATTGTGACTCTGTATTTTGTACTGCGAAGGAGAATGAGGTCAAGTCCTGCTCGTGCGAGGACTGCTCAGGCTCCAAGACCTGCATGTTCTACTCATCCGTCGCCTTATATGGGAGTCACTCAGATGCAACGAATGCTCGTTCTTGTTCAAGAACATTGCCGAATGTTGTGTCCGACGTAGCTCGATACATAGCTACTAGTGTAGCTCAGTTAGTATCTCCTCAAACTATTAATTCATCATGTTGTGCAGCCACATCGCCAACTACTACAACAACAACTAATGACACCGGTACTAATACAATAGAATTGTATAGAAAACTTAATACACAATGTTCAAGAAATAAACTAGAACGATTAAAGAAGGCATACTTGTCACATAAAAAGGAACCTAGCCCACCTGCCTTGGCATGCGATGCAAATGTCTGCCAGATAGAGCAACAGGATTTCATATCAAAAAAAACTGTACCAAATGATCGTACAATGGGAATTTATAGAACTGAGGTATTAAAACAAAAATTGGCTGCGGAAGCAGTTAAAAATATTTATGTGCCAGATTTAGCTTCAAATAAAAAACCCGAGGAACCAAATTGTCATTTCGATAAATGCTCAAAATGTATGTTACAAAAACTCACTGGATATACTATGGATTTGCATAAAAATAATCAAATCGATCAAGTTCCTCAAAACAAGCCAATCAAACCAGCCAAAAAAGGATCAGAAACTTTTGATTTTACTCATATATTGGATTCAAATTGGAATACAATTGAAACACCTGGATATCAATATGCACACAAATCTCAAAATTGTGAATGTATTGACTGTGTGGAAAAAAAAGAAGAAAGGGACGCCACCCACGTATTTATGTTTAATCCTCCTGGATATATACTTGATTTACCGAAAATTCAATTATCACAGAAGTATATACCTCACTCGACGTCTTGCAGTTGCGAAGGTGAGAAATCAAAGGTACCTAAGATATGCACAAATGTATCAGATACTGCACAGAAAGAAAAGTGTGTGTGTGTGACGAAAAAGATGTCTGGATCTCAACATGGCAGTCAATGTGAATCCGATGCAAAATGTGTAACACAGAAGCTGGAGAAACCTGAAAGTAAAATTAAATGTACGGATAGTAAGAACAGTAACGTTGATGCTGCTGGACATGCAATGGATGTACCGACAAACGACGTACCAATTAAAACAGGTGTTGATAAATCGAAAGAAAATTGTTTTAATAACTCAACGTTTTGTAGTTACCATGTTGAAGAACAAAAACCTGCACAGAAAATTGAACAAAAGAAACCTGAAACTGAATCGAAAGGAACCGATCAATCACCGCTCTATTCAAAGGATATGAATATTAAAAATACACAAGACCTGAATCAAGTTAAACTTGAAACACTACAGGAAGTATCCAAAAAAGATATTTGTGAGTGCAATGTAACAGGAAAAGTAATGAATGAATCTAGTGGATATGTTTTAGAACTAGAACAATATAAGCCAACGAAAAACGCTCAAGACTTAGTTAAAGATGTACTTGTGACACAAGAAAATGTTGTGACTGAACTACCAGATATGGATATGCTTAAGAAAAAGTTATGTGAGTGCAAAGCAAAACCAAAAAGTAAGTTCGAGCCATCCGGATATGTGTTTGACGTACCAAAAAGTATACCTAAACAGAAAGGTTGCGATGTTGTATCTAACCAGAAATGTAACGAGATTGTATGTAATGATAAAAAGAGTTGGGGAAGTGGTACTTCTAAAACCAAAATCGAATTGCCAGGATATGTTGTTAAACAAATAATAATACCCGAGAAGAAAAAGTGTGAATGTAGTGAACCACCAAAATTAATAGGATTTTCATTCGAGTCACCTAAAGTTGTACACTGTGTGAACATGGAACCTCGTGATGTATGTGGATGTTCAGAGTCTGACAAAAACCAACGAGCATTTAATGAAAATAATACAAATATGAACTGTAAATGTAAAGCAACAGCAAAATGTAAATCATCTGGGTTTATGCTTGATTTACCAACATATAAACCTTGTCCATCTGCACGGAAAGATAGTTGTGGATGTAAAGGCCTAGACAAAAATAGGACAGGATCATATGGAAATATGTTTGACTTCCCAAAGACTACTCAAAAAAGTTGTAAGTGTCCAGAATCTACAAAAAACACATTTGATGTTAATCGCCTTGAAATGTCATCCAAAAATTCAAATAAAAATAATGAAGGCTGTGTGTGTAAAGGAACAGCTAAATGTAGACAATCTTCTACACCAGGGTATGTGGTTGAATTGCCAACAAATAAGTCTGACGGTTGTGCGTGTCCTAAACCGCCAAAACCGACCATGGCTGAAAATAAATGTGAATGTAATGATGCATGCAAAAATATAGCAAGTTCCAATCAAGAAGGATTTAACAATAAAGATTTAGAAGAGTTAGCTGCAAAATGTAAAGATAAACGATCTGGTTATATTTTCGATTTACCGGTAACTAAGCCACAGAAAGGTAGTTGCGAATGTCGCGAGGCAAAAGAAAAGGTAAATCAACCAATATGTATGCCTAAACCAATACCACCTAAAGGAAATTGTGAATGTTCCGAACCAGAAAATAAAGTAGATTTAAGTAAATACGTATATGTGTTACCGAAACATAAACCACAAACAAGTTGCTGTAAATGTTGCCCTCAAATGACACAACAGAAACCCATACCAGAAACAAAAAAAAGTACCTGTGAATGTCGTGAGGCAAAAAACAAAGTGGATCAACCAACATGTATGCCTAAACCTAAAAGAAACTGTGATTGTCCTGAACCAGAAAATAAGGTAGATTTAAGTAAATATGTATATGTGTTACCGAAACCACCTAGTACATCCAAGACTGTCATTAAGTGCGATTGTGGCCAGTCAAAAAATAAGATTAATGCTGAGTCTAATCAACCAATGTGTACGCCTAAGCCAATAACACCGAAAGTCAAATGTCAATGCCCTCGTGAATCGGTATCATGTAAATCTAAACCAATAACACAACTAGATCCTTGTGAGTGCCCTTCTAAAACAAAAGAACTGGCAATGGATTCGTCCGGATACGTGTTAGATTTGAAGCCATCAAAAAAAAAAAGTTGTGTGTGTACCCCTTCAGAACAAAATAAATCCGACTTAGCTGGATATGTCTTAGAACTGCCTCGATATAAACGTACTGATCATAAGCCTGACAAATGTGAATGTACAGCAAAAAAAAAATCAGCATCAAAGGCCAGTCAAGTATACAGAATTGAGACAACTGTAATGTCTCCGGAAACACAAAATGTATGCAACAATATGCTTGGCAAACAGTCGGATACAAACGAGTTGCTTAAAAAATTTTCTTCACCACGCCCAACGCTAAAGAAACATACTGATCTATGTAAAAACATACTGAAAACACAAACAGAAGCAATTGAAATATTAAATAAGATATATTTACCTCAAAAAGAGGTTCCAAAATCACCAGCAAACTCTGATGAACCTAACGAAAATCTAAATTTGTCTAGTGATGATAAAACAACAGTCACATGCCCTAAAGAATGTCAAATGACTGAAAATGAAGCCGATGAAGCTGCGCATTTACTCGGTACAGCGATGCTTAGTGCAGAAGTGATGAATATGCCTTATACAGAATTTAATGATTCTTTAGCTCCCAAGCAATCCGATATGGAGAAACCAACAAAACTGTCAAAATATGATATTTTTAAAAGAATAAAAGAAGCTTACAAAGCTTGTAGTTGTAAAGTTTGTGAATGTATTGCCGGTAAGGTCAAAGCCGAGGCTTGTAATTGTAAGCCTTGTGAATGCAACGAATGTTTGAGCTACATAAATCAAACTGAAACAAAAACATCAAACAACGGCATGGGCATTAACAGAAAATATCAGTGCCATAGATGCATAACCAACAAACGTTTAAGGACTGAGCATGGAACAAGTAACCAACAAATATGTGATTGTAAACCTTGTGATTGTGTTGAATGTGCTAAAGTTATAGCGAAACTCTGTGATTGCGAACCATGCCAGTGTGTGGAATGTAAAACAAGAAGTATACACCAACGGCAAACTTTAGTAGTTGCGCCTGTTGGAAGAGAAGAGAATGTTCAACGTTTAGCATGTACGTGTTCACCATGTGATTGCATCGAATGTGGACTCGTTCACTCCTTGCCTTCTAACGTAATGCATGAAATGTCAACGGGCACGAATAGACATGCTTTATGCAGATGCGACATTTGTCTCAACGAAGTTTGTGATCAACATGGAGTTGATTCCTGTTCATGTCAAAGACGAAATAAGGTTATGAGTAAACCAGTTGAAAAAAGTACTCATGATTTCGATATACGAACAGCTACAACGAATTATAACAAACCCCTATATACACGGAGAAGAAAGAAATCTTCAACCCATGATACTATAGCAATGTACGCAGCAGTACCTACGAATTACCATGCCTTAACCTCTAATGATGACATATCAAGCAATGATCAAATGTGTAATTGCGAGGAATGCGAGTGTTTACATTGCATTTGCCAAGACGAAGCAGTTATGAACATAAAATCGTCTCAACTGTTTTCTTCTTTTAGAACAATAACAAAATCCGATCTGAACGTCCCCAGCAAATCCATATTAAACTCTCATGAAGATAGTAAATCGCAAAGGTCATGTAGTTGCCAATTGTGCAAAAGACAGTATGATTACAGCCATAGTATTTACACTTCAGCTTCCAATTTTACCGAAGACTGCGAATGTGAACCTTGTGAATGTATAAAGTGTGGAAGGGATATAAAATCTGACCGTTATCTGTCAAACATTTCATGTCAAAGTGTCAAATCAAAACCCACCTATGATATTAATTATAGAAAAGAAATGCTTGGGACTGCTTTAGCACTTATTAAAAAGGGTGAAGTATTGACTCCATCTACCCATAGATTTAAAGTGCAAAATCAAGCACTGCGAAAACAAAACTCTAACGCATTAAGCGTATCAGTAAAGGAAGTGATGTCAAATAAAAAATCCCCAATAACTATTATTTCTCACAAATTAACAAATCAAAGTTCAAGGCTTTCTAAGCAATCATCCGGAATGAGTCCCTCAATCAAAATAGGTTCCATAACAAAAGCAAATATAAGTGACACAAAGAAGACACAGATTATAAATAAAAATAATTCTGTAGATAATGAAATATCAAGTTACTTCTCTGGTTATTCGTCGTTTAATACTTCCCCTATCGCATCTGGTCACAGAAAATATGGAGGTAGTACCAGTCCAATGTCGCGAAATAAATATAAGTCTTGGGAAAGCTCTTGCAATAGTTCTGGCCACGATTACCCGGAATATTTAATGCAATTTCCACCATCGACCTTAGATACTGGTTTAGTAGATGTAATAGAATTAAATAGTAACCAAACAAAAACTTCTGAAAAATCGAATTTATCTCCAAACAGTTATTCAAATTATAACATTGATAAATTATCGTATGATGATGTATCCATTAGAGAAAACACTACAGATAAAAGTAGTCTTTTAGATACATTTAAATCCGGGATGACTACCAATAAACAAAACGATTTAAAAAAATCACAAAATGGACAAAAATATTATGATTCTCACAACAACCGTGATAAAATAACCTGTTTCCGTGATGTACCAGAACATGGTGTTTTAGCAAGTTCTCAATTTTACAATTTAGAAATGAAACACAAGTCAAATTATCAGAAGAATCAAAATATCAAATCTATTACAAACAAGGATGACTTACAAGACTCTACATATTTTATAGATAGCAGATGTTCATTAAAAAATGATAGAAAGAAGACAAAAGATTTTAATTTAATCAATAATTTTAATAACTTTTATCGGGCTCAAAAAGTCTTTGATTCTAAAATAGTGCAGAAAAAAACCGCCAGCGTTGTATTACCTGTGCATAGAGAAGTACATAACAATAATAATAAAATATGGTACCCAAAATGTATACCGCGACCATCTCTAATTAATTATAATACTGAAATTATAAACGCAGCTGATTTTAAAAGAGTACGCAAAACTCTTAAGGAAGCAAAAGAGTTTTCTTTGGAGTTGATGAGGCTGCTAATCATGTACGAAAATGCAAACAAAGAATTTGAAAGTATTTCTGACAAGCTGAAACTATCCCACGCGTGTCTGATTAGTGGCGATTTTGAAGTTAGGAGAGAGGAAAACGGTGATAAAACGGATGTTATGAAGAGAAAACAAGATCAAGAAAAGTGCTATAACTTAATAGAAAATGCGTTACATGGGAGACATTCAGAACCACAATCAGCAGGATTTAATACAGATCTACAAATAACCACCATATGTAAAAAGAATATTTCAAATTTGGAAAAAGTTAAAAGAGAAGATGATTGGTCTGAAGATGTTGCTCAAACACGAAAACTAAATCGATTAGAAGAAATTGAGTTAAATTTAAATAGAGATGAACAATCTCATAATGACATGGCAAAAGAAAAAACCAGTGAGATAATTGAAGCTGCAGAAAATATAGAGGCGGAAAAAGACATCACAGACGTCTCCAATCAAATAGCTAAGAACAACGAAGACATAAGAAAGGAAGAGCAAATAAATAAGAAAAATTATACAAAATACAAGAAGCCGAGACGAAAAGTAATCATATCAAAAAAGATTAGTGTGCGAAACTCGAATGAAATGAAAGCCAAATCATATGTAAAACAGCGTATAACCTTTGGAACATCAACCACTGAGCTGTCTGATAGCACTTCAAAGAGTATCAACGAGCCCCATACGAAGCTATCGGTTAATTTTTCTGAGAAAGTGGATCAACAAAAAAATAATGCAGAAGAACATTACAATAATTTAACGCAGATTATGAAAAAAATAGACAGCGTTTTTGCAGGTATCGAAGAAATTCCCATAACAACTTCTACTGAAACTAATGAGTTTCATAACCACTTGGATAGCTACGCGTCCAACAACACTGTCAAACATGTGAGTACATTGAATTTAATATTAAGTATATATATAAATAATAATTAAGAGGTAGATACCTCTATAAATAAATGTATAATTAAACCAAAAGTTTCTTATCCTAATCAGTTTTCTTTAAACCGCTAGGAAATTAAAGACACAAGTCCTTGGCCAATTTTACGCAAAAACTTCAGTTGGAGTGCTAGACCTCAAACAAAGAGTAACGTTTCCAATTTTCCGTCATTGGACCTTCAAATAAAGCAAAGGGTGCAGTCAATATCACAACAGACTGCAACACCCAGGAAGAGACGACACGAAAATAAAGCTTTAGTGAGTTAATTTATTGTATTATAGTCAATGTTAAATTATTTAGTTATGTTTTCTTCGTACTGTATCTATTAGAAGTACGACAAAGAATCTGTGAAAGCCGTAGTGCAGTTAATTTTTCTTGTATTTATTAGAGACCTATGAACAGTTACACAAATGCGTGGTAAATAACATAACATCACGCCTTTTATCCCGAAGGGGTAGACAGATGTGCACATTACGGCACTTGATGCCACTGTACAATGTAACACCCACTTTTCACTATTTATGTTATGAGTCCCATGTAATAGGGGTGAGTTTATTGCCATATACCGGGCACAATTTAAGACTACCGTGCTACTACTGAGATTTTTTTTAAGACCAGTAGTACTTTGCTCAACCCGGGAATCCATCCCAAGACCTTGCCCGGCAGTTGCACTTGCGACCACTCGGCCAACGAGGCAGTCAGTGCTTTAAATATAACTAAGCGTAATAATAAAATTGCATGACATTTAAAACCTACTCGTAACATAAGAACAACACTGAAGGTCCGGCCAACATTAGGATGTAAATTAATATGTACAGTGATTAAAGATTCGTTTTTAACTCTCAAACAACTTTAGGCTAGTCTACATGTTGAAGTGCAGAAACTCTTGGATATGCCAATATTACAATCGCAACAGTGTAATAAATATCCTGTCGAATATCCGAAAGAAATCTTGAAGATGCAGCCTAAGGTTACTTACATGTCCTACCTAGCTACACTTGCTATACCTACCTAGTTATAAATCAGTTGGTAGTACTTAGGTTTCAATTCTGTCGTAAAACATGTTCCTGCTCGATTCATTTGCCTATTTAGGTTACACATTACAGTCCTTTTATATCCCTGAACAAGGAAAGCACTTTACAGAATTGAACCTACTGCGCACTATATTAGTAGGCATTACGGTTAGGTTAGACTAGAATTCCTAAACCCCAGCTTTATCTTACTACGACAGATGCACTGTTGAGATTTTGAAGCAAGCACGCAGCGCGCATCACACAGAACGCAGAGCATTTAACCTCAGGCCTTGTGAAAAAAACGGAATGATCTTCAGGCGGACTCGGGATTCTTGTCAAATTTTCCATAAGATCCTTCTGCAGAAAATCCAACGGGGCCTATCTGGTTGAAAATTATACGTCTTCCGTCTGATGCGCCGGCGGTGTTTAGTGCAATCCTCTCACGGGATACAAAGAACACAAAATCTATCTACTTACAATCGCTGTGTACTCTGATGTAGATGTAGACGCAATTGAAATAAAACAATAGTATCAATCCAATCCCTGTTTTCTTCGCACCCGTACAGTTGTAATAAAGTAGCAATATTGTAGAAATTCTTTCAGGCAATAACTGAATCAAAGTTTGAAGAAATCCCAGAGTCGTCATACAGGCGTAAGGTGGATAAAGAAGCGCGTGGCAGTTACGCGGTACGTAATTGATTTTTTATCGAATGAATCCACCCATTTATGAAATCAGCGGGAATAGGGTAGATGCCTAATTTTTATTTTAATGTCCGTCTGGTAAAGAAAGAAAGAAGAAAGAAAAAACATTTATTTGGCAATTACACGCACAGAAAACAAAGAATATAAAAAAATAAAAATACGTAAAAAAAATACTAATAATAAACTTACAACACAGAACAGAAAACATCACAATATAACAAAATAATAATACGATAATAACAGAATTTTGAATAGACAATAAAAAAAAAGCAATTTCGGTAGATTATTTTAAATCATTAGACACGTATTTTTTATTTTTTTACAGAAACGAATACTTTTGACGATAATATATTTGAAATGTCATGTAAATGAAATGAAAAAAAATTTAAAAAAAAATGTCGCGTGACGTCACCTTTTATACGTAGAAATGACGTTTTACCCCTACTCCTAAACTTTGATTCGTTTTATCTAAGTGGTTTTTTTTTATTACACGACAAAATAAAAAATACGTGTCTAATATTTTTTCATTACCTAACTTACAGACTAATTACATTTTTAATTTTCATACCCTGTCATCATCCCAATTATTTAGTTCGTCTATAACAAATAATTATTTACAGAAATATCTACACTAATCTAATAAATGATAGTTTCAGATAACACATCCCACATCCCAATTAATCACGGTAGGTACAGCATCGGATTTCTCCAAAACGGTAACTTGTGACAAGTTATACTGGTTACCTTCAGACGACATAGGCTATGTTTATTTTACACCGGCAAATAAACGATGAATATATCGACATTATGCACCAAAATTAACATAATAATAATAATTATCTACCGCAGTACCCACGGCCGATATTGTCATAACGTTATTAATTAAAATTGAAAATCATTTTTCAGGGAACAATGAAATCAAAATTCGAAGACACTTCAGGATCGGTGGGATCATGCTGGAGTATGGTGGATGGTGGAGAGGGTTGCAGTGTCGAGGTATGGTACATTATATTAGTGCCTAGAAATTAGTAGGCAAATGGCAGAATAGATTAAGCATTAAAAATACTAAATAGATTTTAATATAGGGAGCCAGAGATAACCTGATGGCACAGTAGAAATAAACGAACAGTAAAGAAACTAGGCCTTGTTTATAAAATAAATACCTACACTCCATAAAAGCAATAGGGTTGTCACTATTACTTTGTTTTTGATATTGTTTGTTTTTATGAAAAATAAAAACCGGCAAGTGCGAGTCGGACTCGCACACCGAGGGTTCCGTACAAACCTGCAAGGTTTAATGTAACTAAAAATTTAAGGTTTTCGGAATTTTTCTTTTATGTGTGCTATAAAACGTTGCTTCGTACCAAATTTCAAGATTCTGAGTTCACGGGAAGCACCCTGTAGGTTTTGATTCCCTTGCAAGTGTCGAAAATTTGCGGCATAAACGGCTGTATCTTTTGATTGCGTTGGCTTAGAAGTTTGATTTTTTTACAGCTTCAAGGGACAGTAGACCTGAGTAATTGATATAAATTTCAGCTTCATACCTCCACGCGTTCCTGAGAAAAAGAGTCTTGACAGACGGACGGACGGACGGACAGACGGACAACGAAGTGATCCTATAAGGGTTCCGTTTTTTTCCTTTTGAGGTACGGAACCCTAAAAAAAACAAATATGTTTCGTAGTGATCAACAAACTGAATAGATATATAGGCAACTAGATTATAAATAAAATTTAAAAGGTAATCTCGTGACTTCGCCGTCGTTGCGTCGGTTAACCTGAGCAAAATAGTTTAAAAATATGGAAAATATTTTAATATTGATATAACAAGTTTTAGATATTAAACTTGTCAATATGGTGTAACTTAATTACAATGTCAACTTGACGCGACACGCACTACTGATGCACTGCGAGCATAGCTTATCGGTCTCGTAGATATCACTGCGAGGACCGCCCTGAGGACACGGTGGAACACACGGTGGGAGAATGCCCTTCGTGGGCTGAGCACCGCCGTGTCCTCAGGGAAGTGATCGGCGATGGCGACCTCTCGCGTCCGGGCCTAGTGCAGGCCATGATGCGGAGCGAGGGGGACTGGGATGCCGTCTCCTCCTTTTGCGAAGCAGTCATGCTAGCTAAGGAGGAGGCGGGACGCGTGAGGCAGCGAAGCGCTGCCTCCTCGCAACCCAGCCATCGCGAAGGACACACCGGGCGTCGGGGATCGCGAGGCGATCTCCGGCCACCGTAAGCGCGGGCCTGCGGACGGCGAGCATGGGTGGCTCCCCGTCCGACCAGAAACAGACCCGAGCGTACGGCGCGTCGCGTTCCGCGCGCGCCTCAAAGAGCCATCAGACCACCACAGATGGGGCCCAATACGGCCGATGCCGATTCGGAGTCGCGGAGAACCTAACGGGTAACCGGGGCTCCGGCTCGACGTGCAGGAGAAGGAACGGGGTGGTTTTTAGTCAGTAAGAGTCTGACACTCCCTCCCGCCTCACCCAGGCGGGAGAAGTCATTCGATGATTTTCCCCCCTTAAAAAAAAAAAAAAAAATCGGTCTCGTAGATGCGTATGTTTGTGTGAGTGTGCCGTTTCCGAGCGTTTGTAGGCAGTTTCCGTACTGTTCGTTTATTTCTACTGTGCTGATGGTAAGCAATCAGCCCCGCCCATGGACACATATAGACAACCAACACCAGAGGAGTCACAGGTAGGATACGTACATACATACTTCAACAGCGTAGCCACCGAGGATTACTTACCTGATTGACAATTGCATATCGACCTTATGTTTATAACGCTGGCAATGTTGTAATAACAGGCACAGTTTATCTCAAACAAACGACCTCTTCAGCAGTTTCAACTTTGTATACTTATTATTATGTATTTGGATGGGAGAACAATGCTTCGGCAAATCGGCACGAATAGGCCGGCTCGAGCGGCCTCACAAAAAACCGACGTGAAACAACGCTTGCGTTGTGTTTCGTCGTGTGAGCGAGGTTACCGGAGACCCAATAACTCCCCTAATAAATCCCTTCCCCCAATCACCCCAATCCTTAAATCCCAAGAATCCTCAAATTCCTAATCCCCTAAAGGCCTCTGGTATTACAGTACTGAGGCCTTAGTACGAGTTTGTTTTACGTGTAAAGTAATCGTAACGAGTACGCATTCGACGCTCTGATTGGTTGCTTCATTGGCGCCGGTCACCACTACTCGGTACACCGTACTCGTTTCGAACTCGTACTAAGGCCTCAGGTGTCCATGGGCGACGTCGATTGCTTACCATCAGGACGTGATCCATCTGCTCGTTTACCGGCTACCTCATAAAAAAATTGTAAGTACCTATGTACTACCTATACAAATGAATGTATGCTTTCAGAATAATATTGAATTGGAGTACGAAGAGAGACCAGAGTTGGTACCGACATACAGTGAAAGAGTGGATAGAGGAGAGTTTTGCAATTTAACAGTAGGTATTGTTGCATTCAAAATATTATTCGGGTACATACGTTGATAAGTCTTTAAACTCTTTATAATTCTTTCAGAATAAATTGGCACCGCAATCTAAAGAATCTGTCTTTACATTCGTGTTGGAGTCTTGTGCGTGATGTGGACCAATAATGGGTGACATAAGGTAATCTAAAGTAATCTTAACACTCATCCGGTACGAAAAGAAAACTAGTGTTGACGACATGAAGGTGCATTTTACGACCGTCCACCGATTGTGTACACCGTGCTCGTGAAATGAACCGTCTCTCAGTTCCGTGATCAACGTAATAAATGAAGGGATACGAGGTTAAATAACTACCTATAACCAATAAGATCTTATTTAGCCTAATCAAATAGATACGTGGTGTCCTGTGGTATTTAGTACCAAAGCCTAAATTCCGGGAAATGTTGGAACTTTGAAAATAAAAAGTTAATACTTACGTGCATACCTATCTGTTTACATTATTAATAAGCAAGTGCGTAAAATTCAAAGTATTATTGGGTTTTAAAAAAAATATCTCAGTAGCACGGAGTCTGGAAATGTACCCGGTATATGGCAATAGGCTCTCCCCCAATTACATGGGACTCATAACATAAATAGTGAAAAGTGGGTGTGACTTCTGTGTGCACCTCTGCCTACCCCTTCGGGGATAAAAGGCGTGATGTTATGTATGTATGGGTGAAATTAAGGAAAAAATGGGTGAGAACGAAAGAACTTCATTCAGTAGAGGTCGAGGAGGACGATGAAGATAGTGATAATAATTGAGTGTAAATTTTTTTTTTCAATTTCCAGATTGTCTAGGTACTGGTTGACAGACGGGCTGTAAAAATCTTTTCCCCATTGATAACCATTGCCGTAATCAAATGCTTGCCGACTGCGAATATAGACAAATTTTTATTGACAATTTTTACTATCACCAAAGATGTTCCAAAGACTGGCCAATCCGGCTAGTGCATCTACATACCTCGAGTAAAGTGACAATAAAATTTTGTCGTTATATTATACCTATCTTTTATTTGTAGTAACTTTTTATATAAGTATATGTTTTATATGTATGTTAACGTATAAAAATAAAATATCAATTCCTCAAAGTTATATTCGTCTTTTAGAAAGCGAGCATCGTCACGCCCGTGCCCTGATGCCGACTTTAGTGTATAGTGAGAGCTGGGTTATGCCCGAGCAAAATTTATCAACTGATTAGCGACCCGCCCTGGCTTCGCACGGGTGCAATGTGCATGTATTTCCTTTAAGCCGGGTATTCATTAGGCAACATTTGTTTATAAACACTGTTTATAAACAGTTTATAAACAGTGTTTCACAATGTTTCATCATCTCTGTAAACAGTTTATATACAAAGGTGATGCAACATTGTTTATTAAACATGTTGCCATGCTCCCCACTTCGAGTGGAGAGCAAGACGAAACGTCTAGTTTATAAGCAAAAGTCAATAGGTGTGGACGTGTGTTGCGCGAGTTTATAAACATGGAAGTAGTGTGGTCCAACAACCAGGTTTCGATGCTCATAGAGCTTTACCAACAGCGTAATATACTTTGGGATGCTTCAAATAAAGATTATAAAGATAAATTTAAAAAAAATGATGCTTGGGCCGACATTGCTGCAGAATTGAATATGTCGCAAAAGGAAGTGGAAACAAAGATGCATATTCTACGCTCACAATTTTCTCGTGAAAAGAAAAAACTTAAGTCATCAAAAAGAACTGGAAGCGGTGCCGAGGAAGTGATTAAAAGCAGATGGCATTGGTATGATCCGCTACAATTTTTATTACGTGGTGCAACGACATCTGGAACATCGGATACAATGGGAACGGTGAGTACCTACATTTTTATATTATTTGCTAAGTTGATAATATTAATGTAATTTTTTCATCTTTTCGAGGTAACGGGTTAGTAAATTTTAAATCAAACACAAAACTCTAAATTATAATCAGAACTTTATTTGGAAAAAAACAGGTAGGTACATAGGTACCTACTATTTTAAGTATTATGCATGAGAATTTTGCCACGGCACACTACCTTCTGGACTAATGAAATATTCAGCAAATTTTTTTTTTTTTTTTTAAAGAATCGTTGCCCTTCGCTAGGATTATCTCCTGTGTCGTGGGTGCGTTTACAAACATACAAGTTCACATACACATGACACCCAGACCCGAAACAACAATTTGTGGATCACACAAAGTGTTGTTCCGTGCGGGAATCGAACCCGCGACACGTTGCACGGCAGCCGGTTGCCCAGCCACCGCACCAACCGTGCAGTCAATTGATCTCTTACAACCGTAGCAGCTAGTGGGGGATGTCTTGCAATAGGTTGTAAATCCAACATGCTGTTGTGAGGGCCGATTTCTCTTCGCCAAAAACCTTCTATAATGTTATATTCTGAGTCTTCATAATCGAATGTTCCTGGTGGAGTATATATAGCCCGAGACTGTTTATTGCGCCTCAAAAAGTTATGCAAATATACACATGTCATTGTTACAATTTCACAAGTAGCAGGCTTTTTTTTTTTTTTTTTTTTAAGGGGGGAAAATCATCGAATGACTGCCCCCGCCTGGGTGAGGCGGGAGGGAGTGTCAGACTCTTACTGACTAAAAACCACCCCGTTCCTTCTCCTGCACGTCGAGCCGGAGCCCCGGTTACCCGTTAGGTTCTCCGCGACTCCGAATCGGCATCGGCCGTATTGGGCCCCATCTGTGGTGGTCTGATGGCTCTTTGAGGCGCGCGCGGAACGCGACGCGCCGTACGCTCGGGTCTGTTTCTGGTCGGACGGGGAGCCACCCATGCTCGCCGTCCGCAGGCCCGCGCTTACGGTGGCCGGAGATCGTCTCGCGATCCCCGACGCCCGGTGTGTCCTTCGCGATGGCTGGGTTGCGAGGAGGCAGCGCTTCGCTGCCTCACGCGTCCCGCCTCCTCCTTAGCTAGCATGACTGCTTCGCAAAAGGAGGAGACGGCATCCCAGTCCCCCTCGCTCCGCATCATGGCCTGCACTAGGCCCGGACGCGAGAGGTCGCCATCGCCGATCACTTCCCTGAGGACACGGCGGTGCTCAGCCCACGAAGGGCATTCTCCCACCGTGTGTTCCACCGTGTCCTCAGGGCGGTCCTCGCAGTGATGACACCCGGGCGTTTCCTCCCGCCCCATCAGACACAGGTACCTCCCGAAACTTCCATGTCCGGTGAGGACCTGCGTCAGGCGGTAGGTGAGGACGCCGTAGCGTCTCTCAAGCCACTCCTCAAAGAGGGGACTTACCGCTGCGATGGCAGCGAGCCCAAAGTAGCAGGCTTAAGAGGTATGGCTTTTCTGAAAACGCGAAAGACAGCACATAATATGCGAAACACATTTTCTACTATCCTTCTTGATCTGGAAAGACGGTAGTTGTAAATGCGCTTTATAGTTCCACGATTGTGAATACCAGGATAAGGCTTCATAATATTTTCGGATAAGGCAAATGCGCTGTCCCCTACTATTACATAAGGTAGATTCGGACCATTTGGTAAAATTGGTTGTGGCTGTGGAATATTCAAATTGTTTTGAGTAATTGCATCGTAAAATGGAGTTTCTTGAAATACTCCACTGTCGGAAGATCTGCCTTTAGCACCACAATTCGCATATATAAAGTTGTAATCTGCATCAACTATTGCCAGTAGTACAATGCTGAATTGTTCTTTATAGTTGAAAAAATCACTGCCAGAGTCAAATGGTGCTTCAATAACAATATGTTTTCCATCAATGGAGCCGATACAATGCGGGAAATTCCATAATAATTCGAACTGGCGAGCCTTGTTTTTCCATTCTTGTTCAGTACTTGGAACCTGTAACCAATTTAAAACAATGATTTACAGGATGGCAGTGCCTCAATGCAGCCGTCAAATACACCGCCAACTGTGCCGCCGCCACCGCCAACATCACAACTGCCACTGCCACCGCCGCCACCGCCACCGCCACTTCCACAGTCAAACAACTCCAAAAAGAGGAAGTGTGACGAGATTCTCAATGAAATGTATGAAATTATGAAAAGTGCCAAAAAGAAGATGGAGGAACCTAAAGACGAATTTGAAATTTATGGCCAGTATGTGGCATCTGAATTGGAAAATGTGAAAAACCAAAGAGCACTGTTACAGGCCAAGTATTACATAAATAATATATTGCTACAAGCGAGAATGGGCAATTTCGATAGTAATTATTTTGGTGGATATCAAGGCTATGGAGATGGATGGCTCGGCTATGGCGACGGATACCGCACCACATCATCAACGTCGACATATGCTGATGCATCTACACCAACGCAGACACCAGAACCCCAAGTCCATACTGCTACTAGTGACGAGTTGCGCTTTAGTAATCTTGACGAAATAGTTTCCCAGTTGGAAGATGACACACAATAAATAAATTGATGTGATTTTATTTAAATATTTGATAAATACCTACTTGAGTGATTTGAATTTATTTTATTTTACTCACCTTTACATAGTCCTTTAAAACTTTTGTCAATTTCTGACAAACTTCTCGTATAATCTTGCTGATTAATTGTTTTGATACTTTAAAAGTATATGACAGTGAGCCATATGAGTCACCTGTTGCAAGAAACCTTAAAGTTATAGCTAGTCTTCTCTGGGGCTCAATAGGATGCCGAAATTTCGTTTCCTGTTTTGTTATGGCTGGTCCAATCAATCTCAGTAAAATTTCAAAATCTGATGTTGACATTCTCGTGAAATTTTGAAAAGACCCATCAAATCCACGAAGGTCGTGAAATACATAACTTCTATTTAAAAGATAATTTCGAATGCACCACCTTTTCTTCTTTTTTTTTCTAGTAGCACTCTTATGTAATATTATATAAGCAGCACAGAGCATCACTACCTCCTCGGGCGACATCCTGGCAACAACTGAGAAGTGTGGACTGCCAAGTTTCAGAAACAGTGTTTACGGTAAACTTGTTAATAAACCCGTCATAAACAGTTTATTAACAAATGTTGCCTAATGAATACCCGGCTTAATGTTAAAACTATATAAATATTTACAACTTAAAATTAACTACAACTAAACTATTAAATAAAACGAAAGTAAAAAAGAATACAACAAAAATTATACCCTTAATTTAGGCGTCAAAGTATTAAACTAACTCGTTTAAATCTTAGCCTCAATTACAACGGCCAAGTCTAAAAAAAAACTACATTTCTATTTCTGTGTTTGTAGCAACCCTTGTAAACGGCTACAGCATTTATTTCAACGTCATTTACTTTGCAAACACCGGCATTAAACAATAGAGCATAACTTAAGAATCTTATCGATTTATCGGATATTAATTACAAATTATAATTGAATAATACTCCATTATTTTAGTACAATTGCTTTTTAGACATTGAAATGATTGGAAAATATGATCATAGAACTGTAATTAATTGTGTTGTTGTTGTCTTTGTTTTTCATCTTTTTGTTTTCTTCTTTTGTTTTGTTGATGTTGGCTGGCGGGTGGTGCAGAGTTGCATGCTTTCAGTGGTAAACACCTTCTTAATGTTTGGTATATTTTGTGTTATTTAGCTACATTTATCTACATTTATTTACATTTATTTATTAATATCTATTATTATCTATATTTATATATACATATACATGTCTGATGCTGATTCTTTTGTATCTGCGAGTGAAAGTAGTTTTTCTGAGGGTGACGGTTACTGTTCGTTGGGGGGCACTCTGGGTGACACTCTCAAGAAACAATTTAGTAACCAAGATCGTCGCTTATTGAACGTATGCCACATAAATGCCCAGAGTGTGCCCAGTCACTACAATGACCTCTATGAGGCATTTAACAACAGTGATGTGCATGCCGTCTTGATATCCGAAACCTGGCTCAAGCCTCAATTACCATCAACAAACTACCCCTTAACTGGATATGTTCTAGTTCGCAATGACTGCACTGAGGGACAAGGGGGTGGTGTGGCCATATATCTGCGCAGCGAATTTTGTTATAAAACTCTCTTCACAACAAACTCTGGATGTGCTGCGGAATATATATTTCTTGAGGTTTGTGTCCGGGGGGTAAAGATTGTTCTGGGCGTTGTCTATTGTCCTCCTTTGGTCGATTATTTCGCCAAATTCGAATCGGTACTGGAATCTGTGGGTTCAGATTACGCTCATCACATAATCATGGGTGACTTCAACACTAATCTCCTTGCCCATAACTCCTCTCGTTCCCGTAAACTCCGGTGTCTGGTCGAGTCTGGGAGTCTTCATCTGCTGCCTCTCCAACCTACTCATCACAACATTGTTGGTGAGGACTCCTGGCTCGATCTGATCATCACATCCAATCCCGCTCTAGTTGCATCTCACGGTCAGCAGGAGGCCCCGGGATTCTCCCACCATGACCTGATCTTCCTATCCTATTTCCTGAAACAACCCAAGGTAAAGCCTAGGGTCCTGTATAGGCGTTGTTTTGCGCAGATGGACGTCGATAAACTCCGAGAGGATGCGTCAGCCATAGATTGGGAACCCCTGATGGAGGCAACTGATGTCAACACTATGGTAGACATATTCAACACGACCTTAACTAACCTCTATGATCGTCACGCCCCAATCAAAAAGGTAAAATTGAAGCGTGCTCCTGCGCCTTGGATGAATGATGGGATACGGATGGCGATGCGACGCAGGGACCGAGCGTTTCGTAAACACAAGAGGGATCGCACCGAGGAGAATTGGACGGCCTTCAAAATTGCTAGGAATCGGTGTAATCAGATGGTGCGCAATGCTAAACGCCGTCATATTCTTAACAGTATCTCCTCTTCTTCTTCTGCCGATATCTGGAAGTTCCTTGGAACTCTGGGTATTGGTAAATCCCGACACACGGACCTTCCTGGTTCGATTGGTCTGAATGATCTCAATCACCATTTCTCCACCGTACCTAAATTGGATCTCCAGACCAAGCGAATAACCCTTTCTTTTATCTCCGGTATGATGCGTTCCTGTGCAATAAGTCCTTTTTGCTTCACACCAGTGCAATTGGAAGATATCCGGAAGATTATCCTTGCCATCAAGTCCAGGGCTGTGGGATGTGACGGTATATCGCGTGATATGATTACAGGTATACTGGACCTCCTCCTCCCGATCATAACTCATATGGTAAACCGTTCCTTGCACTCTAAAATATTCCCATCCTTGTGGCGCAAAGCCTATGTCCGTCCCATTCCAAAAATATCTAATCCTAGTCTTCCTACACATTTTCGTCCTATATCCATCCTACCCTTTTTGTCGAAGGTGCTTGAGGCCTGTGTCCATAATCAACTTTCGAATTTCATTTACCGTAACTGTCTTATTAGTCCTCTACAGTCTGGATTCAGGCCTGGGCACAGTACTGTAACTGCACTCCTCAAGGTCATTGGCGATGTGAAGGCGGGAATGGAGGACACTGAGATCACAGTATTGGTTTTGGTGGACTTCTCAAATGCCTTCAACATGGTCGACCATGATATCCTACTGGCTATCCTTTCCCATTTTTCGGTCTCTGACGACGCACTGGAATGGTTTTCTTCTTATCTTCGGGAGCGTCAGCAATCAGTTCATGTTGATGAGACCTCATCAAACTGGAACCACATGCAGACTGGCGTTCCTCAGGGCGGTATTCTCTCTCCTCTTTTGTTCTCTATTTTCATAAACCTTATTACTTCTGAACTTCAGTGTGCGTACCATCTGTATGCCGACGATCTACAGGTGTACTGTCGGGCTAGGATCGGGGATTTGCCTGGGGCAATCGCGAGAGTGAACGCTGACTTAGCTGCTATATATAATTGGTCTGAGAGGTTTGGAATAGCTGTGAACCCGAATAAATGTCAGGCGATTATGGTGGGAAGTTCTCGTACCTTGTGTAAGGTTGACAGTGCAACTATGCCGCCTGTACTGTTCAACGGTGCGATCATACCTTTCAGCGGCGACGTGAAGAATCTTGGCTTGTATGTTGACAGTAACTTAAACTGGCGTGCTCATGTCACTAGCATATGCCAACGGGTCACCGGGACGCTGCGGGCCCTGTATCGTTTGAGAAACTTTCTTCCGTCCTCTGCTAAAATAATGCTTGTCCAGTCCTTGGTGTTCCCCATTATTGATTATGCTGATGTGTGTTTTTTCGACCTGAATGCAGATCTACTTAACAAACTTGACCGCCTTTTGAATACCTGCATTCGATTCGTCTTCAACCTGCGTAAGTACGACCATGTCTCTGCATTTCGATTGCAACTAAAGTGGTTGCCCATACGTCAGCGCAGGGAACAACGGGCGCTAACCACTTTATTCTCCCTTCTTAATTCTCCCAATTCTCCTACTTATCTTTCCTCATATTTCCAGTATGTGAGCGCTAACCATAGCAAATACCTCCGTTCTTCTAATAATCTTCTGTTACAATGTCCCACACATCGAACTGACTTCCTTCACTCTTCTTTTTTCGTCCAATCCATCTTGCTGTGGAATGCGATGCCGACGGATATCAGGACGGCGACCAGTCGTCTGTCCTTCAAATTTAAGGTTCGTGAGTATCTACAGAAGAGGCTAGCAGACTCAACACACACTTAGGTCTAGTGCGTATTTACATATATATATGTGTATAATTATGTATGTATATATGTTATGTTATGTATTTTCCTTCGTATATTTAGGTATATATATGTCCCACACTTATTTGTCTACTGTACGTTTTGCATTACGTATATATTTTAATACTTCTTCATTATATTTAATTAGTATATATTGTGTGATATGTATAATTATATATGATGTTAATGTTAATGTTAATTGTTGTGTCACTCTAATAAGTGTTAAACGTTTACACCTACTATTGTATCTCTCTGCACCACCCTAAGGTTGACTGTTAGAGAATGCCACTAGGCATTAAGTCCGCCGTTGTATATCTACAAAAAGTGTAAATAAATAAATAAAAAATACAAAATGCTGAAATCTAATATTATTTTAAAACGATATCACAATTAAAAAAACTACTAATAATCAATCGATTCTATCTATACAATTTTAAATAAATATATAAAATCGATTGCAACTCGTATTGCACATGGACTGCACTAGAAATGGCAAATGTCAAATTGTCAATGTCAACGTCTGCTTTTCGTATCTTTGCATTAGTGAATATGTTTTTCGAATTTTCGAGATTAATAATAATATACCTCTGCTGGAATACTGGACCGAAACTGATTGCCTTCTAACTGACCCGCGCTTGCATATTGGCAAAAAAACAGTTAAAAAATTAAAAAAATAACCTAACATATGTATAAATATTGTCTGATTTTACCAATTTGGCCATTGCAGAGAGTCGTGAAAATTGGGCTCGTGAAATCTTCCTAAGTGCTCTAAATTACGGCAAAATTCCAGTTCTGTAACGCCAGGCCCAAGCTTCTAAGGAGTTCGGGTTTCTCCTTTATAGCTGATGTGTTTGCCCTAGTGTTACATATGTTTATTATGAGTAAAATGGAGTAAAGCCTCGTAACACAGGCGTAAGGTTGCAAGCCTTTTGGTTTTCTACCGGATGCATTTCGGTGAGTGCGCGGGGAATTTGACAAGTGATACCCATAATCCTTTCCATTATCGTATCACGAGACAATCGGCGAAGCGTTACCGATTCATGGTGGATGTTCCACCCATTCACACTCTAGCAGATGGCGCTAGTACCTATGTATCTCTCGTTTTTCATACATTAGTTCCTATACTTATTATACCGACTCTTTGTCCAATAGGGACTAAAGTCGAAATACTCCAAAGCTAGTGCTTTGGAGTGCATACCTAGTGCTTCTAGCTCCTAAAGCTATATTTATAGTCTAGTCTCACATATTCAAAGATGACATCTTGACTTACTTGACTTAATATCCTGTGTCCCCTAGATGGGGCAGAGGGCGTCCACTGAAGTTCTCCATCGCGATCTGTCTTGAGCTTCACGCTTCACCTCACTCCACGTCATACCGATGCTCGTCGCTTCTGCCAGTACGGTGCGACCCCAGGTTTGCCGAGGACGGCCACGCTTTCTTTTCCCTTGGGGATTCCAATCCAAGGCTTGCTTGGGTATTTGGTCAGGATCCCTTCGGAGCGTGTGCCCTATCCATCCCCACTTGCGGCGCTTGATCTGGCAGTCGATTGGGCTTTCGTGGCATTTCTCCAAAAGCTCTACGTTGGAGATGGTCTCGGGCCAGTAAATTCCGAGAATGCGACGCAGGCATCGGTTAACGAAGACTTGAAGTTGGCGTGAGATATCTTTAGTCACCTTCCACGTTTCGCACCCATAGAGCAGAACGGATTTTACATTGGACCCGAAGACTTTCAGTTTTATCCTTCGGGTCAGTTTCCGTGACTGCCACACAGGTCTCAGCTGCGCGAAAGTAGCTCGGGCTTTGGCGATCCTTGAAGTGATGTCCTCTTCAGTACCTCCAGTCTCTGACACGACGCTCCCGAGGTAGGAAAATTTGTGGACACGTTCCACTGCCTCTGTGCCAATCAGCAACGGTGTAGTATTATTCACACCCGTTCTAATTTCGTAATTAATTCTGTGTTAATTCTCAGGCCAGCATTTGCCGCCTCCTGCCGCAGGTCGTCCAATTTTGCTTGCATGTCGGCGTGGGTATGACTCAGCAGGCATAGGTCATCGGCGTAATCCAAATCTTCCAAGAAGTTGGATAATCCCCACTCTATGCCGCGGCGCCGATTGTCAGTGGTGCGAAGCATGATCCCATCCAAAACGATCAAGAAGAGAAGCGGTGATAAGAGGCAGCCTTGTCGGACACCCGCGTGTACCACTATGTCATCGGAGATAAGACCGTCATGTGTCACCTTACAAAGATGACATCACTGATATGATAAAAGTTATTACAATTATTACATCTATGGACGACAGCATAGAGTTTAGTCCTCAGTCACACCATTGCAAGTTCAATTTGACAACTGCAGGTATTGGACAGATTACCTCTTGGTACATTTGCGCCATCTGGTGACCACAAAAGCTAGTCGGCATTTAATTAGGTACTCAAAACAAAACTTCACTGAATATGAATGTAGCCATTACTCAGTAACCTATTCACCACTAGAGACATTTTCTACATCAGCACCTTTAAAAAAGCAAAAATCGTAGCTTCGTGTAACACTCGAGTTATTACGCCCACTCGAGTTAACTCGAGTCTATTACTCGAGTTCACCATTCGAGTTTCCCACCACTAAATAATTTGACATTGACATTATTGACTGATAATTTGACATTGACAAACAATTTTGGAATTTCGCTTGCGTTGTGCGCTTGTATTGTTTCTCTTTATTATTCGAAATAATTTCTATTTTAAATGAAAAATGGGTAAATTCAAGTATTGTAGGGTGTGTCTTGTGACAGACGTGAAGATGTTCAGTTTAGAAACTTCTTCAAGTGATTCTATTGGAGTTGTTTACTCACATTTAGTTCAGGTTCCGGTAAGGCTATTTACGATATTTTTTAAATTTATTTTAAAGCAAGTATTTATTATTCCAATAGAAGACATCGACAGTGTTTTATAACTTTAATTTCAAACAATTCATGTCATTTGTTTCAAACAACAACGTGTATACACGTTATAACAAAAAATCTAACCACATTTTTGAGTTCCATCGATGTCCCCAGCTAAATAATTTTGAAATATCTTTAATGTACAAAATTTTAATTTGTACAGTTTTATTATATGTATAGATTGATTGAAGTTTGCTTATATTCTTTACAGATATTTGATAGGGACCAACATGTCTGTTTTGTATGTGCGAGTCTCCTTCACAAGTTTCAGGAGTTCAAATCCAAATGTTTAAGAGCTCACAATATTTTATCTAGATTCCAATTTGGCCCTACTCGTGTAAGTATTAACATATACATATATTATTCCATCCGTAATATTTTACCTTCATACAAATATGTAGTTAATGGTTCAATATATGAAATGGTAAAAAATAATGTAGTATGTAGTAGCAGGATTTTAGGCCGAACAGGGTAAATCCTTAACTTCGCATAACAAGGTAACTTGCAAAACAAAACATAAACAAACATACTGTTTTTTGAAAAAAAAATATAACAATCATGGAATCAGTACCTGAAATACCTACTTAAGAAACTACAACAAAATTTGAGGTGGTATTAAAGGTCATAGTTCTAACCTATACCAAAAGGGGGTTGCCCAAGCTGTTTACCACATCCTGAGTTTTGTTCCATGTAACAATTTTTCACAAAAGTTTTATGCCACAGACCAATAAATAACAGGAATTTAGTTGTCAATCATCTGTTACAGCAATTTCAACGATGTTGATGTTGAACAATGTTCCGTTGTAATTTTTTGACTAAAATTATTATCGATATACATATTTATGCATTACCTTGTATTATGAGTGGAATACTTATTGGTGGGAATACAAGCACTGCCACTTAGGACCATTTTCGTTCCTAAATTGGTGCTACTAAATACTAAATCCAATCCAAAAATATTCACATTGCAGATTACAAAAAAAACTATTAAAAATATTGACAGGAAATTCAACAAATTAGAATCCAATTTAAATGTAACACATTTATCTGAACAAAATCAAGTGTTCAACGAAGATACAGAAATAGAAACAAAACAAATTGAAGGTGAAGGCACTTACAAATTAGAGGTCAGTGAAAAATTTGACCAAGAAATCTCAGAAATCGATGAGAATAATGATTTTGACGAAAGTTCTAACGATATCAATGCAGACTTCATAGATGTAACAGAAGAAACACTAGAAGAAGTAGAGGATGTTAAAACGCAAACTAAAAAGAGACAGTTGGAAACTGTTATGGAAAGTGAAGGTGACTTTAGTGATGATGAACCACTATCTAAAAGTATGACTGAAAGGGCTCCCATAATGAAAAGTACAGGAAAACAAATGGACATGAGTATCTTTGATGACTATGGCACTATAACATACCTTACCCCAGAGGATGCAAAGAAAGAACTGTTGCTTAGAAAAGAGACTAGTAATTACAAACTATGTAAGTTTAAATGTGAGCTGTGCTATAGAGGGTTTGAAGTTAAAACCGCTTTCGATAATCATACTAAGAGTCATAGTCCTGTAAGTATTTCAAGTTCATTTTACTGCTGTATAATATGAGTACAGAGCCATGAATGTAATGTAAGCTAAACAAGGAGGTTTGTAGGTGGTACATAGGTTCCTACCTAGCTATGGGGTGTCATAGGTAATTAGGTACTAAGTGTGAGTCCATTTATGTTAGTTGTTATTTTGTTTACCGACTCAAGAGACTTAAGTTACATACATAATATCACACCTTTTATCCCCTAAGGGGTAGACAGAGATGCACATTTCGGCACTTAATGCCACTGTACAATGCATATATACATAACTTCATGCCTTGAGACTATGGAACGCCAATTACTACATACCTCTATTGCTTCATCAACAGTCATCAATCTTTTCATGCATGCTCGTTGGTTAAGGGTACTTTTAATTTGGCCCTTCTTTAATATATCGCCAATATGGTCACGATATGTCCGTCTAGGGCGCCCTCTACCGACGGCGTCATTCATATTCTACTGTACAATATAACACCCAAATTTCACTACTAACGTTATGAGTCCCATGTAATAGGGGGTGAGCCTATTGCAAGACGTAAGTGTTTCTTAACTAACTGTTTATCATGTGAATAAGGCAATATTTAATTATTTTTTGCAGGAAAATGGTGACTATGGATGTGATATCTGCCACCTCTGGTTTCCACTACAAGCATCACTGTGTAAACACAGAATAACTCACAAGAGGAAGTTTACCTGCAAAGTGTGCCCTTATGTTTGTTATGATATGTAAGTAGACAAAATCACTAGCATGCATATCGTGTTTCAATCCCTTATTTTATACTAGCTTCTGTCAACGGCTTCGCCCGCGTTCTCAGGGGTAAAAAGTAGCCTATGTTTTACTCTAGATAATAACCTACCTCTTCTTAATTTCATCCCCGTCCCATGAGCCGTTTTGACGTGGTTGAGTACAAAAAAACTCACGAACTCTCACAAATTTTCACATTTATAATAGCGATTCTAGCAAATATCGACCATCGACCCTACAATCGGCTCGACAAACTTATATTTGCGTTTGGTATAGTAATCGAGCCCCACATTTAAGTTTGTTTTTGAAATTACATACTTTTTCGGGAAAAGAAGTACCCAGCCGTTTTTCGGGATAAGAAATGAGGGATGACTGAGTGTTATGAACGTCAGAGTAGACAAACATTAAGAAAAACCTCAGGAGTATGAAAAATAGGTAGGTACTTGTACCAAGTTTCGTTAAAAGCCGTCGAGTAGTTATTGTTTCTATTACGGTTATACAGACAGACAGACAGCCAAAAATTTTATTAATTGCATTTTTGGAATCAGCCTCGATTCCTAATCACCCCTGTTTTTGGAAATATACTTTATATACGTATATTTTATGTACTATCAGAATTGACCTATCTACGGATTTATTATAAGTATAGATAGATGATTCAATCCTTTAGATAGTTTCAAATGTATGCTAGTGAATCATGGGTGTGGCAGAAGAAGAATGAAAGCAGGATTGCGGTGGAAATGAGAGTCCTGATGAGCATGTATGGAGTAAATAAAGTGATAGAGGGAAAGATAGTGTAATTTTTTTTATGGCATAAACCGGTAAACGAGCAGACGGATCACCTGATGGTAAGCAATCGGCGTCACCCATGGACACCTGGAACACCAGAGGCGTTACAAGTGCGTTACCGGGTTATTTTGGGGATTAGGAGTTTGAGGATCGTCGGGGATTCAGGGATTGGGGAGATTGGGGAAGGGGAGGGTACTTAAACTGTCAAACACCAAGCGGTCACCGGTGACCGCAACCTATTGTTCTATAATTGTGTCTACAACTCGACGAGTTAATTGGGCCTCCGGTAACTTCACTCAGATGACGAAACACAACGCAAGCGTTACTTCACGTCGGTTTTCTGTGAGGCCGTGGTATCACTCCGGTCGAGCCGGCCCATTCGTGCCGAAGCATGACTCTCCCACACTTAAAATTTATTAGAGAAAGCTGTGGATTGAAAGACCATGTCGACTGGACGGTTGGCGCGGTGTTTGGCTGCCGCGCAACGTGTCGCGGGTTCTATTCAACGGAACAACTCTGTGTGATCCATAATTGTTGTTTCGGGTCTGGGTGTCATGTGTATTAACTTGTATGTTTGTAAACCTTGGACACAGGAAAAAATCCTAGTGTGGGACAACGTTAAAAAAAGGAAAAAAAGAAAAAGGAATGTAGTGACAAGAATCCTTGTCACTAAAGGGTATGTTACTATGGTTTGGACATGTAGAAAGGATGGATGAAAGCAGATTTACGAAAGAAGTATAATTATGGAGCGGATATGAATGGGACCGCCGGTAGATGGCGCGCTGGACGGACCTGTATCGACCAGATTGGCGATATAGTATGTAAGTTTTGCTGAAATTTCTTACAAATGTCATCCTATTATTATTGTTCCAGGAGCCAAGCAAAGGCCCATGTGAGCCTGCACCGAGGAAAAAAGTATCCGTGTAAACATTGTGGAGAAGTATTCAGGTCAGTGGAATTGTGTTTTCGTGTAAACTAAAATTGGGAAATCAATTGATGCTGAATGTTACATTACACCAGACATTGTGTTTGCCAAAATGTTAAGCAGAAAGGCAAGATCAGATAAAAATTGAATTTAATTATACTTATTGTTGGTATTCGAGAACACTGTGATTTTGGCGGATTTATTTTACTTGGATTTATTGGACTTGTCTAGTGTATCTAGTGAGTGTAGATTATGATGGGTAGACAGCAACGTTAATAACGAGTGTGCTACCTTATATAACACATTATAGTGAGGGGCCACTACTTACTAATGAGTGATGTTGATACAGACTAAACATACATGTAACAAACACAACCTCAATATTTTTTAGTTTATCGTATTTGGGTTAGATCGGCATCATTTATTTTTTACTGCGTGTTTTGTTATCTGTGGCTAAAAACTGTCGTGTGTAAAATGTTACTCAATAAAATATTTATTTTTCCGCATTCTAAACAGTTTAATTTATTAATACACCTCCAAAATCGTCACTTATAGTGTTGAATTGTATTTCCAGCATGCCGAACACTGTAATTATGCACACACGATTAAAACATTTGAAGGAGAGTACAGTTCGCGAGAGTGTCTGTCAACTCTGTGGTGACGTGTTTGGGGCACCGAAAGGACTATACTTACATCAGTTGAAGGTGCATAAACAGGTGCGATATCAACAGACGATATTACGATATGCATATTATCATCAATTGTATTTGTATTTGTGTGTTTATGATATTGATATAGGTATATGAATTCTGTCATTTAATTAATTATATTAGATACTCTTAAGTTGTCAACTTATTGCACCGAAAACGCTCTCACTGCATCACCTAAAGGTTGGCTAGTAAGAATGTTACATAAAGTTAAAGAAATAAAAAAAATAAAGGCCATACACGCTAGGCAAGACAGGCAAGTCCTAGCGTGTATGTGATTAAACTGTACAGTTATCGGTGCATGTATATGCAATCGAGCAAATATCAAAATTCATATTTTATGCCGCTCGCTTATGTTTGCGCGCGAGCATAAACGAGCGTGTGTGGCGTCCAGAGAGCTTAGTTTTTTTATTATTCAGTAGTTTGGTACTGGCGTCCGTACTACGTAGCTCACTCAACTGAGAGTTCGTGGCAAAATGGTGCATGCAAAAAATAACATGCATGTGTGGTATGAAACTCGGTTATGCGTTGGTTTTGCATGCAATGTAACCACCATTATAACCATTATTTTAGCGTGTGTGGCCTCCTTGATACAATAATAAAAATACTTCGTATAATGAGTCCCTGAGTACGGTAGGATTACGTCCCTGGTACCCCTCTCACCCCGTCGTTCGATACCCATACCGCAACCCGTTGTGTCCTTCCCCGCGCGAGCGCACCACCAGTCGGCGAACAACAGCCCTTACGCGCGCTCCCCGTATCTTATGTGTATGCGCCCGCGCCCTATTAATTACATGTTAGTTAGACTTAATGTATCGCGTACCTGTGTACTTACTTACCGAAATAAATAAAAGTCAGTGGAATTAAGTGGTGCCTTATTTCACGAACATTATATTCGGTATTTTATTTAATGAAATTATCCTGAATGATCAAGCGTTCTTGGAACATTAGATTTATTGACCGATAGATTGTCTACTAATGTGTACTTGACTTAATGATACACTCGCGTCAATCGATGAGCGCAAAAATTATAACATTAATGGAAAATTTACTAAAAATCGCGGGTTACTCACGTGAATATATTGAGAAAAGCTCTACTAGTTTCGAACAACAGAGGGGTTCTTCCTAATGAGCAGCGTAGCTTTGGTGTTTGACAGTTTAATTTAGTATGTCTCACGATAGTTATAGAAAAAATTAAACATTGCTGCTGTGAAGAAAAACTTCATGTCACTCAAAATTGCACATTGATTGGAATAATTTTATGTTGTAGGTTGAAAACGACGAATTGGGACCTAAATGCGAAGACTGTAATGCGCATTTTGCTTCAGAACTGGCGTGGAAACGACATCTAGTGCTTTCTTCTAAGCATAAAGTCAGGTAATTGAGAAATTTTGTTAGTCACTTCACAAGTAGTTATTTATTTTGACCAAGTCAATGTAACTAGCTAAATGAAGAATAAATTAGGTATTTAGTTATTCGAAGGCGTGGCAAAGTTTGGTTTATCTAATAATTTTATTCATGTTCATTATCTACATATGAATTCCAGTAAATCAGGCTACAAAGCAATACTTTTTAACATATATTGTTTAATTTTAATCGTAATTTATTTGGCGTTCCATAGTCTCTGCCTACCCCCATGGAAGACAGGCGTATGTATTTTTTTAACATTCCAGTAATGGCTGTAAAATCTGTGGCGATACATTCTCGAATTCGGAAGGTCTCAAAGCTCACATGACGGTGCATAATCGAACGCACCTACAGAACTACAGAACCTATGTGAAGAAATGGCCCGGAGAATGTCCTATTGTGAGTATTTGCCTGAATTCTTAAACATCCTCCACATAACTCATATCTGTTTCTATAAAACGTGAATTGACTGACTGACTGACTGACTGACTGACTGACTGACTGACTGACTGACTGACTGACTGACTGACTGACTGACTGGTCGTAGAGAAATTTGCCATGTATGTTCCTTGAGGTGCACGAAGAGAGGGTTTCTCTAATTTCTATCTACCACCTATTGTCGCTGGCAGGAAACTAATATTATGGTAATTTGTACACCAAATACAACTCTACACTCATGCTATTAATGAGAAATTCCCAATAAACTAAAAACTCCACCAGGTCGTCGTGGCCTTAAACCTACATTTAAGACACCCACTTCTCATGCATAAAGGTAGTGGATCGAAATCTGGCAAGTAAGTAAGTTTTTTTAGACACCCAGTATCGTCTTTCATCTTCTGTGTCAGTACACAGAGGGTGAAAAAAACCTGGGCTTGAAATTTCTAATTATAAATTTGAAATCGCCAACCTGCCTTGAACAAACGTGGTGGTTAATGCTCAACCCTTCTCCGTGCGAAAATAAGCCTTTGGTCAGCAGTGAGCACTTATAAGCTGACGGACTGATGTGAAAAATCCTTAACAATATTTCGATTAGCATTGAAATTGAACCAGAGATCAGTCAGTGACAGAACATTCGACACACAACTAATTAAAAGTCATATTTTAGGCAACAATTTGGGTCTTAAGGTGAATATTTAAGCCCCAAGTTATATTAATGAACTTATTAACTACAATGATTGCAGTGTGACAAATGGCTAGCGACCCGCGCGGAGTACGAGAACCACGTGATGATAGAGCACCCTGACACTGAGGAGGCGAACAAGATCGCCTTTGAAAAAGAAACATCATTCGTGTGTGAATTGTGTGGGCAGATATTTAAGGTATTCATATTCTATCTAGAGGTATACAGGTTAATAAAATTAAAGTATTTTTTTTATATTAGATGGTACTGACGTTTGACCAGTATCTCGCCTAATAGTAAGCGATGATGCGGCCTACGATGAAGCACGTTGTCCAATAAGCAACCTATTCAGTCGGGCCTTGAAGACACTCAGGTTATACCCTTCAGGAAATACAGACTCTGGCAAAGAATTCCACTCCTTAGCACGCACAAGGAAGCTTGATGCGAAGCGCTTCGTTCGTGTGGGTGGGACATCTACCATGAATCGGTGACGCTTCGCCAATTGTCTTGTGGTACGATGATGGAAAGGACTAGGGGGAACCAAGTTGTGCAATTTCCCCGCACACTTTCTGTATTTTCACTATGTTAAAAGTCCCATGTAATAGGGGGTGAGCCTATTGCCATATACCGGGCACATTTCCAGACTCCGGGCTACTATTGAGATTTTTATTCCAGAAACAATGCTTCCTAAAGTACCACCTACATAAACACACGGGCGAGCGTCCGTACAAGTGCGTGGACTGCGACAAAACGTTCCAGACGGCGAGCGGACTCAGCATACACCGAAGTATACACAAACCGAAAACGTTGAAGTGTCACTTGTGCGCCCGTAGATTTTCATTAAAGAGCGCTATCGCTAAGCATATGAAGGTATTGTGGAGGGTTTTCATTTTTTTAAACGTTGTCTCACACTAGAAATTTTTCCTGTGTCGTATGTGCGTTTACAAACATTCAAGTTCACATACACATGACACCCAGACTCGGAACAACAATCTGTGGAACACACAGAGTTGTTCCGTGCGGGAATCAAACCCGCGACTCGTTGCCTAGCCATTCAGCCAACCGTGCAGTCAAAGTGTAGTGATGTAACGAATATTCGACTTAAGATCAGAGGCCTTAGTACGGGTTTGTTTCACGTTTACGCACGTTACGCATTCGGCGCTCTGATTGGTTGGTTAATTGGCGCCGGCCAATCAGAGTGCCGAACGCGTACTCGTTACGATTACTTTACACGTAAAACAAACTCGTTTTAGATTACTTTACACGTAAAACAAACTCGTTTTAAGGCCTCAGAAGACCCTTTTGCTCGTAGGTTGGCTGTCTTGGCGCCAAAATAAGTATGTTTTTATTAGTATATTAAAAATCTCTATTTTTGCCTCACTTATTTAAATTTTCACCAGTATGCACACCTCGGCGTCCGTCCCTACAAGTGCACGATCTGCGACAAACTGTTCGTTTACTTGTGTGATTTGAAACAACACAACAAATACGTACACGACAAAGTACCGTGGCCTAAGAAGAAACCCAAAACGAAGACTGTTGATGAAGCAACTTATAGTAATCAGAAGGCACTGATCGTCTAATGCTGAACAGTGACCATGCCTTCCTCATAGTCTACCACACTCTTCAAGTACTCACGCCTCGAAGGATATCGTTGGTTCTAATAATAATAATAATAATAATATCAGTTGGCTGAATACCTTGGATTACTCCCGTTACTGGTGGGCTAGAGCTTTTTATATTTTAAATGTTTTTTTTTACAATCAATTATTTAAAAAATATTAATCAAGTATAGAAAATAGTAATGAAATAATAATGGAATCGCTATAGTACTTTAATAACTGCTTTTTGGCACAATGTGGGCGATATGAAACAATTTTTTCTCTTTGGGTCCTATGCTCATAAATGTCGTATTAATCCAAGAAAGCATTATAACTAAGACTTTGAGGACTTTAATTGATAAGTTATTAGTAAAGAGGAATAGCAATAATGTTTATTATATTTGTGTGATACCTAATGTTAATTATATAGACGGCTTGTGTAAGTATTTTACTACGTAAATCAAATATAGTTTTACAGAATTCGTTTGTTTTTTATTAACATTCCCTGTTTGATAATATTATTATCATCCTAAAATGTGGAGGCATGAACCAGTCTTTTTACTACTCTGTTTTAGGTATTTGTGTTACTTACACATATGACTTCAATGTGTCTTAGGTACAGGTAGGTTACATTGATTTTTAGCCGATCTCAATACAGTGTGACATCTCCAGTTTCAAGAAGTGGGTCGGGCAGATCTTTACGGTAGTTTCCTAAATTTTATTTTAATGTCCGTCTGGTACATTAGTTTAAAACTTTAGACACGTATTTATTGTTTTGCTTACAAAATTAAATACTTTCGACGATATATCAATTTGAAATAGCGTGCGACGTCACAGCGTGTCACATTTTGTAGCACGTTATGACGTAACGACCTCCCACTCCTAAACTTAGCGCCATTTTATCTAAGTATTGCAACTTAATACTAGAAAATAAAAAAAATACGTGTTTAATATTTTTTCATTATGTTAGATAAGATGACGGACCAATAAGATTTTTAATTTTGATACCCTGGAAACTACCCAATTCAGCACTTCACATTCAACAACTTTGTATTTCAAAGCAAATCCTGGCTACAAGATTGTGTCTATGCTAGTATTCTTCGTTAGCTAGTAAGAACAACTCGTAATTACCCGGGGCGATAACTTGCCCGACATAAATATCTTCGGTAGTTGTTCGTCAGCATAACTTTTTTCGTCCATAATAGCACAGACAAAACCTTACTGTGAATATACTGAGAAAAGCTGAGCTGTATGCTGCGCGCCAGCCAGTACACTGCGCAACATGGCCGCGACCGCGCACGCTGCTCGTGAGGAAGAACCCCTCTGTGGTTCGAAACTAGTAGAGCTTTTACAGTATACTCACGTGAGTAACCCTCGATTTTTTGTTGATATGTCTCACGATAGTTATAAAAACAAAACCTTACCTTATTTATACTCTTACTCTTATATACTTATATACTCTTTGATATACATAATCTATATACTTATCATACCTATTCTTTGTCTTTGGCATAACCTCTACATCGTGAAATCACTGACAGTTATAAAAAATAGAATGAATTAACACGCAAAATCTGTTGTAACATATCTGAACAAAATGAACAGGATCCCTAGGAGGGGAAGGGTGACACGTCACGAGAATTCAAACAGATTTATCGCAAAAAATAAAGCACCAAGTGACGCAGAAGATTCACATCATTCTCCTTTTAGGCATCGCAGTAAAGAGAAAACTGTGGCCAATAGGTGCTGTTACGTAACTCCTGACCAGAAGGATTTTGGACAGTCCTACAGGCCTGATAGAAGATCAAGAGATAAACGTCCACATCAAGATACACTTGCTGCAACAAAATCATTTCAAGACGATCATGTAATGAACTTTATTTTAATTTACACTTAAAACTTATCTATCAGGGCTGTCCAAACAAAGGCCCGCGGACCGCTTGCGGCCCGTGTCTTGTTTTCATGTGGCCCGCGACACATTTTAATCTCAACATCTTCATCTTATATGTAACAATAATAATAAAATTCAGTGTATGATTTATCTACAAGTATTGTCTGTGAGTAAAAAATATAATGTTAAATGTCATTATACAACTGAAAATATTTTTCTGGCCCCCCAGTTTTTGTAAGAAATTTAATTAGCCCGCGAGGGTAGGTATATAGTTTGGACAGCCCTGATCTATATTATTTCATACCTTAGAAGACTTTTTGTATTATATTATTTTACATATGATAATTGTAATCTACGTCACACCCGGAGGTTGTACGCCGGGGTCGTGCGGTCCATGGCCCTCTACGGCGCCCCTGTTTGGGCGCCGAACTTGTTGCGGCGTCCTGCTCGGACGCTGCTCATGTCACAGAGGGTCATGGCGATCCGAATGATCCGCGGATACCGCACGATCTCTGGGGAGTCGGCGAACCTCCTTGCCGGATTACCGCCGTGGGATCTGGAGGCGAAGGTGCTCGCCCGCGTGCATAACATGCGCGCGGAGGCACGTCGCCGGGGCGAAACTCCGCTGCCGCGCCAAATAAGTGCGTGGCGGGATGAGCTCCGGCGCGATCTCATGGCGGAATGGCAGCAACGACTGTCGCAACCGGGGGCTGGGCTCGCTGCCATTGCAGCGGTAAGTCCCCTCTTTGAGGAGTGGCTTGAGAGACGCTACGGCGTCCTCACCTACCGCCTGACGCAGGTCCTCACCGGACATGGAAGTTTCGGGAGGTACCTGTGTCTGATGGGGCGGGAGGAAACGCCCGGGTGTCATCACTGCGAGGACCGCCCTGAGGACACGGTGGAACACACAGTGGGAGAATGCCCTGCGTGGGCTGAGCACCGCCGTGCCCTCAGGGAAGTGATCGGCGATGGCGACCTCTCGCGTCCGGGCCTAGTGCAGGCCATGATGCGGAGCGAGAGGGATTGGGATGCCGTCTCCTCCTTTTGCGAAGCAGTCATGCTGGCTAAGGAGGAGGCGGGACGCGTGAGGCAGCGAAGCGCTGCCTCCTCGCAACCCAGCCATCGCGAAAGACACACCGGGCGTCGGGGATCGCGAGACGATCTCCGGCCACCGTAAGCGCGGGCCTGCGGACGGCGAGCATGGGTGGCTCCCCGTCCGACCAGAAACAGACCCGAGCGTACGGCGCGTCGCGTTCCGCGCGCGCCTCAAAGAGCCATCAGACCACCACAGATGGGGCCCAATAGGGCCGGTGCCGATTCGGAGTCGCGGAGAACCTAACGGGTAACCGGGGCTCCGGCTCGACGTGCAGGAGAAGGAACGGGGTGGTTTTTAGTCAGTAAGAGTCTGACACTCCCTTCCGCCTTACCCAGGCGGGAGCAGTCATTCGATGATTTTCCCCCCTTAAAAAAAAAAAAAATCTACGTCACACATAATGAAGAAGATTCGTGCTGCTGCAGAATGCAGATATGTTTCTACTCTTTCTACGATTAGTAACTTTTTTATGCAATACGAGACAAACGAGGCGGCGTATCACCTGAATTCACCTGATGCTAAGCGATCAGCGCCAGCCATGGACATGTTAATAGGTAGGTAAGATGCCAATGGAGATGTAGACGTTTTATGACTTTACTTTTATGGCATAAGGCGCCAAACGAGTAGACGGATCACCTGATGGTAAGCAATCGGCGTCGCCCATGGACACCTAGAACACCAGAGGCGTTACAAGTGCGTTACCGGTCTTTTGGGGATTAGGAGTTTCAGGGTCGTTGGGGATTCAGGAATTGGGGAGATTGGGGAAGGGGAGGGTAATTGGGCCTCCTTTAACATCACTCACACGACGAAACACAACGCAAGCGTTGCTTCACGTCGGTTTTCTGTGAGGCCGTGGTATCACTCCGGTCGAGCCGGCCTAGTCGTGCCGAAGCATGGCTCTCCCACACTTGAAAGTTCTGAAAAAAACCTTTAGTCAGATACTGACCTTCTTTTTTCAGTACCGAACTTTACTAAAGGATCAATACGGATTCGATCCGTCAAAATCTGAAACTATAGCTCCTTTTAGAGAGAAATTCAAAAGGGTCCCATATTTGAATAACAATAAGGTTGAATCTCGTCCACACTATATCCAGAAAGGTACCTCACCTGCGTTCGTGGAGACACCTGATGGATCACATTGGCAGAACGTGGACAACATTGATGAATTAGAAACTATTGTTACGCACGAAGGTAAGTACCAATAAATTGACCTTACAATGTGATATTTATCTAGATAATATGTTGTATTAGTGGTAGAACCTAGTTGCTATACGCAGGTAGAATGGTTCGGCTCGAGTCGAGAAAATGAATAGGTGGGAATCTATAATCCTCTCATAAGACGTGAAGCGATGACATGGTAACTTAATGTTACGTTTTGCCTCTTCAATGTGTATGCGTACTAGATAATATCGGTTACCGCAGTTTCTAAATGAAACCTTTGTAGTTGAGTACCTTGTCAAGTAGTAGATCATTAATAGCAACCCGCATTGAGCATTACGCAAGCGTGACGATTATGCTCAAACCATACGTGAAGAGTCCTTTGGGGTCAGCAGTGGCCCCTTATAGGCTATTGATGATGTTGATAGATCTAATAATATTTGTACCCCATTCACCATCTCCAGAAACACCAACAATGTACGAGCATCTTCCAAAGCATATCTACATATCCGAGGTGCCACGAGTCAAAATAATCGCTGAGAAATTTTCTAAATACAAGAAGAATAACATCGAACTCCGTCGACTCGATGAAAAGGTGGTTTGTGTGGAGTACAGCATCTACGACGGTACGAGCAAACATGACTTGAAACCTATACAGAGGATGAGGGCTTTCTTCTCTATCAAAACTTCCCCAGAAGATGACAGTCCGAATCACGGTAAGATCAACCCTTAAATACTGGCATTTACATACAGACCTATAGAGTAAAATGCCTAAAAGTCTGTATAGTTTTTGCTAATTTAGGTACTCATTTCATAAAATATATTGGCTGAACTAGTGTCCTAGGTTTAAGTTCATACGAATATCGTAGTTACCTACGACTACCCATAAAAGGATGAATAACAAGATTCCTTGAAACTTCTAGTGTGGGAGAGCCATGGTTCGGCATGAAAGGACCGGCTCGACTGCAGTGATACCACGGCCTCACAGATAACCGACGTGAAACAACGCTTGCGTAGTGTATCGTCGTGAGAGTGACGTTACCGGAGGCCCAATTATCCTGCTCCCCTCCCCAATCCAAGAATCCTTAGCTATCTTCAAATTCCTAATCCCTAAAAAGCCGGTAACGTATTTGTAACACCTCTGGTGTTCCGGATGTCCATGGGCGACGTCGATTGCTTACCATCAGGTGATACTTCGGCTCGTTTACCGGCTTATGCCATAAAAAAATAGTGACCTAACAACGATTCTTAAATCGATAACTAAGCGTATAAAATGTTAAGGAAGAGGCTTTTCTTCTGCTGCAGCCGTGTTTTAATTACCTAATGATGATGATGATTTCAAAATAACAAATATTGCATATTCTATAGAAGTAGAAGGATATTTTGACTGATGTTCTCTTTACCTTTATCACAGAATCCGGCAAGTTAATAAGCTTACCCTCGACTATCAAACACCAATTCGACATCCTAGATGAAGATTTGAAAAATTTAACGGACAAAGAGATTGAAATAATCGATGGAAAGATAGAGGATAACAGATCCTATCTTGAGGACTTAAGGCGTATATTGAAACGGAAACAAGTGATACACGCTAAAAAGAATAGGACGACGTTGGATTTGGAGTCTCTATATCAAATGGCGAAGCGGGATGTGTCGTCCGTCGGTTGTGGGTATTCGGGAGCGAATTTACTTTCGAAGGCGGAATTGCAAGATGTAAAGGACTTGATACTTCACAGGTGTACGTCCAGTGTCCACGGTATTAGAAGAAAGAGTATTAAAAGGAAAGACAAAGGGTCCGGGATAGATTACGGTCTTATATCTGAGACCATTGTGGCTGAACTGTTGCGAGACGATGGCAAACTTAGTGTCTAGCAATGAAAGACTTGTGTTCTGTTTGTATTTTATATATTTTTTTCAAAGTATAAAAATAGTTCACAGTATTCATGTGAGTTTGTATGAAATCTGTAAATATTAACAACGTTTTTTAACATGATTCAATACTACCTACTTACTTACAAAATTATATCTATTATTTCCAAGTCGAACATACATATTGTTGGTGTATAAAGCCATAATTTTCCCAATATAAGGTACAGAATTACAGATCCCAATTCATCAAGCTATTCTACTCGTCTCCACTAGATTTTCAACCCAATAACCTTGTAATAACGTTGAAAATTGATTAAAACTTGGTGTAGCTTGTAGACTATAATGATTGCACAGCCATACTCTTACAAGTAATTCCAGTTTGGACTTACAACATTATTTGATTACTTATAAACTACTTAGGGGGCCTGATGTGATCATTTCTCTGGCACAAAAGCTGGGTCCAGATTTAATTTCTTCATTTCCACAGCCATTTCGAATAAGTAGTCGTAGCACTCGGTCCTGTTTAAAGAAAAAAATGATTCATCAATTCGAATAAGAAATACAAGATTTTGAAAGATGTAACAGTAAGTAAAGGTAAAAAAGTTGTAGTAAAATCATTTTTTTCAGTTATACGTCTACAGTAGGCAAGCATAGGTACATCTACATGCTACTTTTCACTTTCTGGTAATTAAACTCAAGACTATTTATTTGGCTGTGCCTCATGCATAATAATATTAAAAGCACCTTCACCTTAGCATTCGATAAACGTATGCGCCGCTTTATACACGCTAGAACCTAACGGGTAACCGGGGCTCCGGCTCGACGTGCAGGAGAAGGAACGGGGTGATTTTTAGTCAGTAAGAGTCTGACACTCCCTCCCGCCTCACCCAGGCGGGAGCAGTCATTTGATGATTTTCCCCCCTTAAAAAAGGCCTATCTTCATAAAATCCATATTTTGACTCTCAGTTGAAAAATTCTCATGGAGCCCCCTCGCCTAGTGGGAATGAAGGAGACTGAATCCAAAACAACGCCAAATAATCTATACTAATATACAAAACTGAAGAGTTTGTTTATATGTACACACTAATCTCTGGAACTACTAGTCTATATATAGATCTGAATGATTATTTGTGTTCCAACACTATCCATAGTGCATTTATGGAGGATCACGCTATGAGAAATTTACTAGCAGCGGGTGAAACCGCGCGGATATTGATAGTAATTAAACAATTATAATCTTACATAGTCTTAGCCTGTTGCCAAGTATCACCCCACACATAGACCCCGTGTCTCCTGACCAGCACTGCACTTGTCCCTGGGTACTGTTGCAACGCCTCGCCAAGGGAACCTGCCAGATCCTTCTCAAACGGAGTGTTTTCTATAATCGGTACTACCAACTTTTCATCGTAGCGGAGATAGCGGCCTAAGGTAGCATCTTTTATACCCTGTGGATGTCAGAATAAGGTTTATTTTAGCAAGTTATATAAGTATTGAGAAGTTAGGTGAAGTAAAATAAGTAATTTTTACAATAAAATGACGTTGATTATACCCAAGAATATTTGGTACAGGTACACTTTTCACCCATATGAGTCCCATGATAAAACTCCATAAAATTTATTTCAATTATACCAGGAAGGTACTTTGAACGTCAAGCCAAAGTATTCAAAATGTCAGTCTGTAGGTTAGTCCTCTAGTGAAGCTATTTACTCGTTCCAAAGTGTAGATTCCTATGGAGAAGGTTCTCAGGTTCACAGAGAGAGAGAGGATAGGTTCACAAAGACAGAGAGGATAGGTTCACAAAGACAGAGAGGATAGGTTCACAAAGAGAGAGAGAGAGAGACAGAGAGACAGAGATACAGAGAGTGAGAGAGAGAGAGAGAGAGAGAGAGAGAGATACAGAGAGAGAGAGAGAGAGAGAGAGAGAGAGAGAGAGAGAGAGAGAGAGAGTTGACGGCGCCCGTTCACGAACATGACACAGAATCCCATGAACGATTTACTTACTTTCGCTAATCTCGAAATTGGCTGACTTAATCAATTCCCATGTCTAGTTTGATAGTGGTGTCTGTCAGACACTTTACCAAATAACTGTAGGTTTTTCTAACATACATGATGTTTTCATAGATAAATTGACATGGAACGGTCATAATGTTGATCTCCTTAAACCTTTCTCTGAGAGATTCGCGACGACCTAGATTGTAGATAGCTCTGACGGCGCGCTTTTGTAAGATAAAAATAGATTCAATGTCAGCAGCGTGTCCCCACAGCAAAATGCCATACGACATAATGCTATGAAAGTAACTGAAATACACCAGTCTTGCCGTGTCAATGTCAGTTAACTGTCGTATCTTCCAGACAGCATAAGCTGCAGAGCTCAATCGTCCCGCTAATGATGTAATGTGAGGACCCCATTGCAATTTGTCGTCTACAGTAATTCCCAGGAAAGTTGTCTCTTTTACAAACCCTAATATCTCACCATTCAATAATATGTCACATTCGTTGCTTTGGCATTTGGCAAAACAAATCTAATACATTTTGTCTTTTTATTGTTCAGTACTAAGTTATTTAATGTAAACCAATTTTGAACTTGCATTAGGGCTATTTACGTCGTCATAACTATTTGTGCGTCTATTAATTTTAAAAACTAATGAAGTGTCATCAGCAAATAATACCATCTGCGGTTCATTTTTAAATAAATGGGGCAAATCATTTATGTACGCTAAAAATAAGAATGGACCTAGTATCGAGCCCTGCGGTACACCCATAGATATGCTAGCACCCTGTGAATTTACTTTATTTACCTGTACTTTAAGTTGCCTATCCTGAAGGTATGATTTCAACAGATTTAGCGACGTCCCCCGAATGCCATAGTGTTTCAGCTTCAGCAATAGCGTCTCATGTTCAACACAGTCGAATGCCTTCGATAGATCACAAAATATGCCGATGGCATCCCGTGCTTCTTCCCAAGAGGCGAACACCCGCTTAATTAGAGCTACTCCCGCGTCAGTAGTGCAGTGACCTTTGGTGAATCCGTATTGTTGATCATGAAAGATAGAATTCATGTTAAAGTGACGCAACATCTGAGAAAGCATCAGCCTTTCAAACACTTTGCTGAGCGCTGGTAAAATAGAGACCGGCCTATAGTTATTGGGTTCTGCACTATCACCGGATTTAAACAATGGAACTACTTTACTATGTTTCATTAAATCCGGGAAAACTCCGTGATCTACACTTTTATTAAAAATGAAAGCTAAATGAGGCGCTATAGTCTCTATAAAAGACCTACACACCCTAACAGACATTCCCCAGAGATCTTCAGTAGACTTAACTTTGATCTCTTTGAACGCTTTAATTACTGCTTGGGGGTTTGTGTATTGAAATCGAAACTCAGAAAGGCACTCCTTGATATTACTTTTAAGAAGTTCGACGGAAAGAGTCGGAGATGATTTCAATGCTTCCGTAGTTTTTATCGGAATATTTTTAAAGAAACTTTCAAATTCCTGGGCAACTTTCAAATTTGAATTGATGTGTCCATTCGCAGTATTTAGATTAAATTCAGCATTACGGGATTTATTTCTACCTGTCTCGTTATTAATTATATTCCAGGTAGTTTTTATTTTATTTTCTGCAGTCTTAATCTTATTAGTAATGTAAAGTGCTTTAGCCTGCTTGCAAACTAATTTAAACGTTTCCGAATATTTGGAGACATAAATGTGAAAAGCCTCACTATGATTAAATGGTTTCATACCGTAAAGCTCAAATAACCTTTCCCTACTTATGCGTATACCTGGTGTAGCCCAGTCACAGAATACCAACTTACATTTAATGTTTTTGCGTTTTACAGGGAATACCAACCAGAATACCAACTTACATTTAATGTTTTTGAGTTTTGCGTTTTACTTTATCAGTCAGTTTACAGTAAGGTACCTTGATCATCTCCTGATGCGTAATGACAAACTCCTTGTCATACAGTAGAGTGCAGCGCACTGCGTGAGGCGAGTGTGTGTGTATGACTGCGCCGGCGCCGCGCTCTCTGTACGCCAGCATGAATAGAGGAGTGCACTGACTTTTTTTTAACCTGCAATAGTCATAAATGATTACAATATCATTATTTGTTAAAACAGATATGGTGGAGGGAGATCTAAGGGAGCTTCGAACTAGTTATTAGTTATTAAGTGGAAAATGGTGAAATCTGATATTGGAAAGTAAGGCTCTGAACAGACAAACCATATTCGTTGTGAGTTCACCATATAAGTCGTGACTTTTCTACATTCAAACTGCTATTTGCAGTTGAGTTGTAGTTAAGTTTATTGTTGCTATTACATACTTCTTACATTAGCTGAGCTACCCAAAGTAAATTATAGGCTCTGACAGACGGACTACATTTTAAAACAGAGACCAGCTCTCTGTGACATTTTCAATTACATCAATCCAAGACATAAGTTAAGAAAATGCTGTATAAAAAAGCCTTTTAACTATGTGAAACTTACATTTTCTCTGGAGGTGGTAATTCAAGATCCTCATCTTTGATAGTTTGCACAAACAGGTCATCAGATTTCATGCGCTCTTTTTGCACTCCAGATGGCGCTATGTAAATTTTATCTCTGTAAAAAACATAATACATTTTATATTGCAGATAACTTAAACTGTCAAACACAGAGCGGTCACCGGTGACCGCAACCTATTATTCTATAATTGTGTCTATAATGACGGTAGGTACTCGACGAGTTAAACTGTTTATTGTGTTGAATTTAATTTTATTTTAGAACAACTATGCATTTAAAACCAATAATGTTTTTCAGTAATTATGTACCTATTTTAATATTTGATTTGTTATTGTCTGATGAGTTGATCAAGTGGGACTGATCAACTCAATACTTATGGGTGGTTAAGTGACCTGTATTTATGATAAATTATTTGCTTAATTAATGTGTCATGGTGGTCCGATACTTACCAATACTAACCCGTATATCACCAAGCCATCGTCGGTGACCGCACTGCACTAACTACATTATAGAACTTATTTCCAATGTTTAGAGACTACTTTTGTATGAACAAATTTAGGGGATGATTTTCAACAATTTTCAACTGGTTAAGTACTAATGTGACATTTTCCGAGTTTTATGTTTTAAGATCATTTAGTCATCACTAACAAACACTGAAGGAAACCATCATAATGAAACATGGGCTTATAATTTCTAAATATAAGTTTGAAATCGCCAACCCATATTGAGCAAGGTTGGTGATTAATGCTCAAACCTTCTTTGTGTGATGTGTGAGAATATTAGTAGTCGTGTTCACTCACCCTTGCTTAATAGAGATACCCCCACCAGTTCCAGTTACCCATCCTAAATGATAAAACTGATTGCATAATTCTGGAATCAAATTCCTAGGGTGTTCCTGAAAATAAAAAATCTTATTTTAACTCGTCGAGTACCGGTTTTGCAGACACAATTATAGAACAATAGGTTGCGGTCACCGGTGACCGCTTGGTATTTGACAGTTTAACTAAAGTGTAAACTTTGTAATTTTATTATTACTTCGCTAATTATATAAAATTTTCGATTACAAAAGTAAATCAATTCCTTATTTATAATCTTTTTATTATCACGCACCTACGTTGTGGTTTTGCATTGATGTATACATACATGAGAATATTATTTCCAATAAATTGGTCACATGATTTTAAATATTTTGAATTTGAATTTATTCTAATATTTAAAGTAAATATATTACCTCGATATGGAGGATTACAATTAAAACTTATAATAATGTAAGTAAAGTATTAAGTTGTTTGCTATTTAGAAATAATAAATTTGAATACTTAATTGATAATTTCTTACCGGACCAAGTTCAGCCATGATTTCTCTTGCGTCGTTGTTAGCAAACTGCCGAAAAAGAAATAATGTCTTCTAATATTACTTACTATACCTACTTGCTTTATCTTATCACGACCGGTGTAAAAAACTAAATAGAAATCATTGCGCTCAGCATTTTATCAACAAAATATTGCGTCGACATTGACATCTGACACCTTGACTTTTGTTTGACAAATTCAACAATTTGTCAAATCTTCGTCGTTAGCATTCGGGATCCAATAATTTTTATTCCATATTCTATAAAATCACTATAAAATACAAAAACTATTAATCTTTCATTGAATATTTATCTTTTGTAGCAAGTACAAAGTACTTGACGGAAGTTAAGTGCTAGTGTTCTAGCGTACATAAATAGTACGGAATCAAAAATAAGGGCGGGAACATACCTACTGTAATTTGAAAATACTGGCATGTTGGACGTAATTATTTCTTTAATATTCGCTCATCATTTCCTTCTCCATAATTTGGTGCACTGTCATCAGTGGAATATATTTATGTCAAAATTCTAGCAATACACACCAAAATTTTTAAAAATCGTTTTCTGATGTTATCGACCATGACAAAGAAATTCAAATAAATCGATACTAAGATCACTGGGTAGATTACGTTGGAATCTTTAAATGTAAGTTTTTGGACTGTACCCTTCTTTATTAGGATATTACGTAGCTTTTAAACGAGAACAGGACCTGCGTATGTTGTGTGGTTGGAACCTGTAGTCTTAATGAGAGGATTTAGACAATTGGCTTTTCTGTTATGCACAAAATTAATGTCCTTAAAATGTTCCTTATTTATTATCATAAGAAAGGGACATAACTATCCTACGATCAATTATATGACAAAAAGTACTGCCTTAGGTACCTACCTCAAAAAACTATGTCATAAAAGCTTTAGGAATGACATGGTACACTTCTATTAGTTTACGAGAGATTGGTTTTCGTGACGCCCGCGGTGAGATAATATTTTCCTTTAATTTTAGAATACTTTCTGATAATTCCCATAATGCGTGAGATACCAGAATGTTTGAATCGCCGTTATCAGATGTTGGACAAGTTAATCAAGGATTTGAGTTCTGCCGGGCCTCCCGAAGAAGCGGTCTCACCGCAACCCAGTACAGCGGGCAACGACGTCGGTGTCAAGTTAATGTGTGATTTCTGGAACATTCTGAAAGAAGACCCAGAATGTGACCTACCGGTTTGTGGACTTTTCATATGTCATGATAATCGCTTACATTAATTTTAACGAACCCATTTTTATACTATTATAGATATAGAGAAAATTATAACATTATCTTCTGATTGTTCCAAATTTTGTAGCAAGAAGTACATCAGCGCCTATGTGGTAGAGACAGCGTAGGATTGTATGGTCCCCAGCAAGTAGAGTGTTACCTAGCCTGCAAGAGTAAGTCGAAGGAGAATCTCGCAAGGCAGAAGCAAGATGCAGCCATGCAAAGAGTCAAACGGTACCCTTTTCAACTTTCAACCTTATGTAGTGTAAAAAGCAACTTGACGAATTATAATAATAAGTAAACAAAGTCGCCAACAGTCAGCGAGCGGGCAGCGCGACACTAAAACCAGCCTTATAGATAGCGGAAGACCGTCCGTATCGAGCGAAAACTCGGGGCTTAATAAGTCGGTATAGTAACAATATTTCTACTACATATTACCTAATTCTGTTTATAGGATAACTGTCCCTAAAGAAGGAAAAGCAAAAGCTAGTTGCCCCGAAGTGTGCCAGAATGATGGTGAAAAGTTACCGCTCACTCAAGTTTTGTTTAACATTAAAGAGGTTGGTGGAGATAAAATCTATTGGAAACATAATGGTAATGAATCTTAAGCTCGAATACTGAAAAACTATTCAATTTTAACTTACGTACTTAAATATCGTGCAATCTCTGTCATTTTAGAATTTGTAGTCACATGAATTATTGAGTGGCGTTTGAGTATTTCGACATTAATAAAACTACAGTCTTTCTCAGTTTGTGAAAGGTCGGAGTTTGAACCCAAGGTTAACTTTTTAACTTACTCTTTAACTTTTTGTAAGTTACATATATGGGCAGCGGGTAAAGTATTCTATCCGAAGCCTGATTTTTTTCGGTTTGCAATGAAATTGTGCCATCGGATTATAATGCAACCGATGGGAGATTATTAGTTATATCAAATGAAGTTTATGTAAAGAAATCACTAACGACGTGCAAAGCATGCAGGATCCTTTAGTCTAAGATGCCCATATTGACACTATTATACTCGAGGTACCGAGTGTAATATATTAATAGGTATCTTAGGTATAAGTGGACTCAGTTTTCGAACCCGTAAGTAGTTTACGAGCATCCAAGTAAGCCATTTATCTGAGTAGACTTTTATGACTGAAGCGTGGGTCCAGTTACTGATATACTTTCGTGAACTTTTTAACGAAGATTGATTATATTGACATTACATTTTGTTGAAAATGAAAATGTTTAAGTATTTCCATTTTTATCAAAGGCGGCCTCTTTCGATAAGAAATGCCACGTGCGACTTGAAGAGCTCATGTTAACTCAAAAAGAACTCGTCGAGCAAATTCAAAATTTGGAAGAAAAGGAAAGACAGGGCACGGATCTGTTGAAACAGGCTGATTGCATGTGGTGCTGTATGGAAGAGTCGTACAAGAAGAAAATATTGGAATCTCAAAATAGAAACAAAGTGTTGATGGCACAGGTAATACTTACTATACGCAATATCATTAGTACACCAGGGTCAAAGCCTACAAAAATGGTAAAAAGTGAAAAAAAATTACAGTAGGATGAAACCCATTAGAAAAGGAGGGGAATATGATCAAAATGAAAGGAAAAATAAATTACGGTCGATCCGAGTTCGGGAAGTGGGAGGGGGGATGGGTTTAAGGGTAAAAAATGGTTTATCTCCGGCAAAACTACAAGTCCTATGGAAAAAAGTTAAATGGCAAAGTTGTAGGCAATAAAAAGATCTACAACTTTTGTATTTGCAGATTTTTCACATAACCTCAAAATTTTGGTGAAAAATTCAAAAAAACAAGTTTTTGGTTTTTTATTTATATCTTTTTCAAATATTTTTTTTTTCTACGAAATTTGGTGAAAACTTACCTTATTATGTCCCAAATACACTGTAATTTATTTGATTAAAAATATTTATTTTTTCGCTTTATTTTAATTTAATATCAAAAAAGCACCCTAATTTTCAATCGAAAATTCTGACATCAAAATATTAGCTTTTTTCAAAAAGTTTGGGGGTTTTTGTTCGTTGAAATATCTACTTTCTGATGGTGTAAAGAAAAATATACATTACTATAGGAAATATTCTTAGAAAATGCAGAAATATGAAAAAGCCTCAAATTCGAAAATTTGTTTTTAATCATCATATACAATTTTGAGGTATTTATTAAAATTTACATTTTAATTACTCAAAAAACGTAAAATTTAATGTTTTATTAATAAACGAAAAAAATACAAATTAAAATATCCTTCTATAATTAACAAACAAATAAGTTAATAAAGTTAATATTTAATAAGACATCTACAATATTTTTAAAAAGTTGTAGAACCTTCTTTAAATAATATTTGTAGTTGCCTATTTATTGCTGTTTTAAGGTAATTTATATACCTGAGTGACATTCTAATTAGTTAAAATTATTATTAATTATTTGGAATTCTAATTAGTTACTCATTCGTTTTTGTCTCTTTGGAGGCATTTCTTCATCGTCAGATTCGACAAATCTTTCCAACTCTAGTTGATCGTCGAAATCTTCAAGACCATCATCTTCGTCTTTAATGTTATTTCCAGTCTGCATTGGTTCTTCATCCATAATTTCATCTGAATCATTTACTTCCTCGTAGATTTTTTCTTCCATATTGGAGCAATTTTCAGAACCATGACAATTAGTGCATAAATTAGTGCATTTTAAACCATGTTTTCGGCAGCCACATTTTAAACTGTTGCATCCAGTTTCACAGCTGCAGCGAATAGTTTTGAGCAATACTTCCGGAATTAAATCCTTTTCTGTATTTAACTTTTTTCCATAGGACTTGTAGTTTTGCCGGAAATCAAGATAAACCATTTTTTACCCTTAAACCCCCCCCCTCCCACTTCCCGAACTCGGATCGACCGTAATTTATTTTTCCTTTCATTTTGATCATATTCCCCTCCTTTTCTAATGGGTTACATCCTACTGTAATTTTTTTTGTTTTCAAAAATTATCTACTCTGGTCTATAGATACTTACCTAAAATAGAATTTCATGTAATATGAAATTAAATTTTAAACTGTTGATTATATTTAGATGAAAGAAATAGACGCGAGTTGTATCAAATGGAGGAAGCATAAGAAAGATCTGGAATTTCAATTAACGAATATAAATCAGTGTGGCGATGACATCAAAGAGAAATTACATCAGAAGAATAACGACCTTAAAGTTATGGGTATGGAGATTGAAGAATTTAAGAGAAGAATTGCAAGTAATACTAAAGATTTGGATGTTGCTAAGAATTCGTATAGATCGAAGAGAGAAGCTTCTGATGTAAGTAATAAATCTACATATTAACAACAAGGAAATTATAAAATAGTTTGAAAACAAGCAAAAATGTACCAGAGCTACGTAAACATGGCATAACGGGGGAGAGCTAAATTAATGTAACGTGACGTATGCAACCATAACACATACCTACACAGTTTCATAATGTGCATAGATGTTGTTAGTTTTCCATATATCTAACAGTTTGTATTGTATTTAAATATAATTTCAGGGAAGAATGGCAACTATGGCTTCTAAAATGAAGAAACTTCAACAAAAGGTTGCATTGGAAAAGAAAGCTAAAACAGAAAAAGAGAATGAAGGTTCAAGTTACGTGAAAGAAGCGAGAGAAGATTTACAAAAAATTTGTAGACTCCTTTTACAGAAGAAACTTGAAAGTGAAGATGTGCTTGCCGAGGTAGTCAAGGCACTCTATGCCTATCTTTTAACGAACAAATTAAAAAATGTCCTAATTGACTTCAATTAATGATTTACTACAACAAAATAATACGAAACTTTTTTTCTACATACTTACAAACGTAATTACTTATATTTATAATATTATTAATTTGGGCTTCATATTAATTTTTAGAAAGAGGCGTTATTTCAAGAGATTGATCTTCTTAAGCAGACCTGGGATACATGTAAAGAAAAATGTAAGAAAAAAGAAAAATCCATTGCCGACGAACTGGCAAAAATTGATAAAGAGTTGGTCACATTTCGGGTGAAATGCATAAAATGTCATCAATGTGTCGACACTGCAGATGTTAGGAAATACTGTACCGATTGTCCAAGATGTTTAGCAGAAAGGGACTGTTTGTACTCAACCGATCATTGCAGTCCTGACCATTCCATGGATTGTGTTTGCATGAGCGTGAAACAGAAATTTTTGGATAATGTTTTTGAAAACATGTACACAGTTTTGGAGAGACAAACTAAAACTTGTCCCGGTAAAGCTGTTGCTGATTGTGTGTTGAATTGTTTGAAGAGAAGCCGCAATGGGAAACTGGATCAGGAAACCAGGAGAGTACTGCAAGATTTTATACTGAGTACTGTGAAGAAGAATTTGAATTTAACAATTGTCGGTGGAGCGGTGAAGACAAGATGCGAGGTACATAATATGTGATGATAAACTTCCAGTAAAAAATTTGGATTATTACCATGTTGCATGCTTACTACTGTTTTCCAGATGGACTCGGAAACTTATAAGCAATTGATGTTGTGTCTCAAAGACGTTACTGTAACACGTCCAGTGAAAGAAGATAAGGGCACAGGGGCTAAAAAGGTAAGCGCCTAAAGAATTGTAATGCGCTTACGATGTACCTATGTCAGTGAAAATTTCAGAGTTTCTGCTTATATCATATTTGATTTTTTTGCACAGGATCCGTGTAATCGCTGGGGTGGAACTAATGAGTGTAATTGTCCAAAAGGTCCTAAAGCCTGTGTCTGTAATAAAGCTCCAAAACCACCAACTGACCCTTCTTCTTGTGGACTACAACCAGCAGATGAGGTAAACTTAATTCCATCTCTGACCAACTTCTATCTTCCTACCACCTTTATGCAGATGATTTGCAGATTTACGCGCAGGCACCGCTCGAAGAACTCTTGGAAGCAGTCAAAATTATAAATGCCGACCTGACTTCAATATCCAACTGGGGCTCGACTTACGGGTTAAAAGTGAATCCAGCAAAGACTCAGCTCATTGTTATCGGCAGCCCCAGACAAATAGCTAGAATTAACTGGACGCATATTCCACCGGTCACGTTTGATGGAACTACAATCCCGTACAGCAAAATTTGTCAAAAATCTGGGTATTCTCTTTGACAGCACTTTGTCCTGGGCTCCACAGGTTCAAGAACTGAGTCGCAAAATCTTTGCCTCGACGGCGTCCTTAAGAAGACTTCGCAATTTTTTACCAATCGCCACTAAAACTGCGCTTGCTCAATCTCTCCTTCTTCCCATCTTGGACTACGCTGATGCGAGCTACCTTGATCTAACAGAGGCACAACTGGACAAACTTGAGCGTCTCCAAAATTTCTGTATAAGATTCATATCTGGCTTGCGCAAATATGACCATGTCTTCGCCGGAATACGCATATCCTGTCACTTCTTTACAGTATTCTGTACAATCCTGCTACGCCCTCTTATCTCAAAGAACGTTTTAAGTTCCTTCATGACGCACATTCAAGACACTTGAGGTCTACTGCGAATTTGAGATTGGAGATGCTAACACATACGACTGCCTTTTATGACAAATCCTTTGTTGTAGGAGCCATTCGGCTGTGGAACGTACTTCCATTGTCAATAAGACGAGCGCAATCTTTGGATTCGTTTAAAAGACAAGTAAAAGATCATTATCTAACACAGATTCAATAGAGTAACTGCTACCGCATATCCGTATGTATGTATGTATGTATCTAATTTTGTGTATGTATGTATGTATAGAGGTATGTATATATATGTAGATGAGGGTCCGACATTATTTGAAAATAAAACAAAGGGCTTCACACAATCACTTAGTTTATTTCGATTAAATGAACTTACTTTCACCGTGATACATGCGCAAGAGCACCTTCGCCTCCATATCCCACGGCGGTAATCCAGCAAGGAGGTTCACCGACTCCCCGAAGATCGTGTGGTATCCGCGGATCATTCGGATCGCCATAACCCTTTGTGCCATGAGCAGTGCTCGAGCGGGCCGCCGCATCAAGTTCAGCGCCCACACAGGGGCGCCGTAGAGGGCCATGGACCGCACGACCCCGGCGTATAACCTCCGGCAGGAGGCGTTTGGCTGGCCGCTTGGCTCCCCAACCTCGGGGGGCCAATATGCGCGCGGAGGCACGTCGCCGGGGCGAAACTCCGCTGCCGCGCCAGATAAGTGCGTGGCGGGAAGAGCTCCGGCGCGATCTCATGGCGGAATGGCAGCAACGACTGTCGCAACCGAGGCAGGCCAGATAATTCCACCTTTTTTTCTTTGTCTTTCTCTTCTATTTCATTAATACGTTCTTCTAGCGATTTATTGCAACTTTCTAAATACGCATTCTTGTTCTCTAACGCTCTCATCTTTTTTTCACTTAGAGATTGAAGATCACATATCTTGTCATATTTTTCGGAAATGAAATCGACTAGGTCCGTCAACTCGCTGAGTTTCTTCTCCATGTTGAACATAATCTCCATTTTCTTGTTCATTTCCGCTAGAATGCTTCTGATGTTGGAATCTTCAGAACTAGGAGACTCGAATCCAGGCGAAGAAACACGATCTTCACATTTTTCGTCTTTAAATGTTAATTTTGCCGCGCACTTCCTATGATAAACGGCATCACATGTCCCCTTACACTTTACAATCTCGTCCCTGGCCGCAGCCACAGACTTATTACATTTCTTACACTGCACCATGATTATCAATACTCCGAATCTCTGCGAGTTCGCAAAAATAGGTAGGTATAAACAATTCCGGGAACCACACGACTCGCAGCCGACAACGCCGAGCGCGCGTGCGCAACTGATATATTATAAACTATGAAAGTGTTTTGAAACATTTTATGCTTTTAAGCGCGTAAAATTAATAGAACTAGTTGTGCCTAGAATTTCTTCGTCACAGTTTCACTTACAACATTGGTGGATCGGTTTTGAAAGAACAAAATAGAAAGACAGCTACTGTTCTTGTTGGAAGGTAGACATTGGATGTCTATCTTCCTTTCGTATAGGGAATATGCGCCCTCAAGGAATTAATAATACAGGACCCGAAGTCTTGTGAGAAAACGTGCCCACTACGAGAGTCGCTGGCGTGCAGCACAGACTGTGGTATGTTGGGGATGCCGGGTGCGCCGGACAACTGGCGACGCGAGCCGTGCGCCGGCCCGAGCTGCCCATTCTCCAAGAATATGCGAGCCGCTCAGTGTGTTCTGGGGCCCGAGCCGCTCTCCTCAGCGCAGAAGGCTCACCCCGTGCCACCAAACATACCAAAGAAATCACTAGAAGAGAAACCGGTGAGTTTTTAATTGTTCACAAGTCTACATTAGATTTTAGGGTGTACTTTAAAGTAAATGCATTTAGAAAAAAGTAATATATAAATTAACGATGAAATCGGAAATGTAGCAATTCCAATGATTTTAGTGGTAAATTAAAAGCCATCCATGTAAGTCAATATTACTGAGTCAATAAAACCACCAGAAACAAACAATTGTAATATATATCATTTTTGATATGATGGTTGGAGCAGTATCATTTCGTACAATAGCAATATCGTGCTGGTGATATGGCTTTATTGAAATGAATCCATTAATGTTAGAAAAGTAAAATAAATTAAAATCGTTTTTATGTTCAGGCTACATGCACTTGTGGAAGCAAGGTGATAAAACAATGTCCATGTCATAAAGGTAAGTGATTAAATAACAGTACAGGTATAGAATTTGCGTGGGAGTACAATTCAGTGTAACTAGACATCTCCAGTCGTGACAAATAAACCTCGTTATTTTAGATCGTAGAAGTCATACGCGAAAAAAAATTTTCGAGGAAGTCATGGGAAGATATACTGAGGTGTCACCTATAGAAAAAGTAAGTTTCATGTTTATAGACACCGAGTCCTCCGATTTAAATTATGAAACATGTGATTAGTACCGACTGTGCCTGTTTCAAACATCATATCATAGTAACCGATTTGTATGATAAATTATGAATGTAAATTTTTGCAATAAAGCTATCTATTTTATTGTACATGGTGGTTTTATTTCACACAGTAAAAAAAGTAGCCACCATGTTTGGATGAAAATAAAATACACTATTTCATCTTAGGTATCCATGGCAGTGCCTGATGATGTAATGAATTTGAGGAGAAAAGGAGAATTTGATTGCGATTGCTCTAATTTACCAGTAAGATATTTGTTAGCATCAAAAACTTCTGAAAACAAAATAAACCAATACTGTGCCTGTTCATCTAATTATGTGTCGCGAGAAAATAGAGCACCCTTCTTAAAAAAACTGCGAAAAGGAGGACATATAAAAATTTGCAGAAATAATAAAAGTGATCACGGTTCTAGTGGGATTGACATCTTGACACAATTTCCCACAAATAAAAAAACAGGAGACGATATACAAATGATATTGTGTCCTAAATTTTCTCGGGGCTACGACGATAAAATAGGAACATCAATGGGAAATATTACTAATATGAATTATGGTGCTCATTTGAAGTTGAAATATAAGTCGGCTTCAAAAATAGATCAAGATATTAATCCCCACGATGTAAGCCTCGTTGGAAGAAAGGTTTGCGAAAACGTTAAGGAGCTTATGAAAGAAATTGTTGTCCCAGAGATGCCACCAACAACTGCTAATAATATGACTTCTCCTAAAGTTGAATGGGTCAAATTAAAATCATTGTATAAAGAGATATCTTCATTAACAAAGTTGGAAAATTTAAGTTCAGAAACTGTAACCGAAGTGGAAGTAAAATGTGAGACTTTGGAAGCTTCGAAGGATTTCAAATTAATTAGAGTAAATACAAACCAAGTCAAAGCTATTCCTCTAGAAAATGAAATAATTGATACGGAACATATTATTACTATAAATGATAAAGATGGTAACTCTAGTATGTGTTACAATGATGTAATGACAGGGAGTTTTGGTAACGCTCAGATACATAAAAATAAGATTGCCGAAGAATTGAAATTGAAACTGTTAGAGGATATTCGAAAGACTTATAACATTTCTGTTGAAACATCCTTTGAGCAAATCACGGAGCTGGACAAGACAGGCAATTTGAAAAACGTACGCAAATGTTTACGTAATTTGCAAAACACGGTGAAGGAACAAAAGAAATGTACTTGTGTTAATACAAAGTGGCAACAGAATGATGGATATGGGAGAAATTTGAGAAACCCTCAGAATTATTTTTCAGTCCATGAACTAAATATTGATACTGATAGTACACATCATTGTTCAGTACTAATTAATGATACCACTAAAAATAATCATAATAAACATAAAGAATATAATAATAAAGTAACGTTTTATAAACAAGTCAAAAGTAAGCTCGATCATATGAAGCAGAACAAAATTAAAAATGCTAATAAAAAACATAGAGCTAAATAAGAACTTGTACGGTGAAATAGGATTGATGTGGAAATAGGGCTTAGTTTTTATTGGTTTTTTGTTACAAATTAATAATTTTACATGTTTTAGGGCTGATTTTTTCATCAACCGGTTTTTTATTATTCTTAGAATGAAACTGATGTTTGACAGTTTTTTAATGGAAGAATTGTCAAAAATTTTAAATTATTTCTCCAATGAATTTGTATGGAGTTGGAAAAATCAGCCCACGGTATCTTACTTAGTAACAGCACATTATAAGAGACACAGTTTTCAGTTGTTTTGTACTCCCATGCAATTCTAAATATCAATGTATATTTGCCTATATATTTTTTATATCAAATTCATAATATTTCAATTGACTTGCAGATACAAAACAACTGAAAGCAGAAGTTACAGAAAGTTGCAATAAAAGTTCATATGCAAACTATCGAAAAATAAAAAAAGATACCCAGAAACTTGAGTTGTCCCGGCAAATATCTGCTGATTCTAAATTAATTCCTAAAGGCCAAAATAAAGAGAGTAGCACTATACAGAAAACTAAAAGTGACGTTACTCGAAGTGAAAATAATAATAAAGACCAATTTAAGGTAGCTATTGAAAATAAAAGTGGGCTGTCAAATAATCAATTTACTGAACTTAAACACACAAATTCTGGCAGGCTAGCGATGGAGCTAGATGAACAGTTAATAGACATGATAGAAAAAAAGAGTCATGAGGATTCTTCTTTATTCATTTCAATAAGAAAGACCACATCCGGTAATCTTTTAGTCGATTTTAATACAAAAGAAAACGAGACTGACAATACTCACAAAGTAACAATAAGACGAACATCTTCTGGAACTAGACTGTTAGATATTCATAAAAATGTAATCCATCTTCTAAAAGGGTCGTTAGCTAATAAGTCAGATACTAATATACCGAAAACTATTAAATTAGCAACAAGTCCTAAAGAACAAGACAGTTCCATTCAGGTAATTAAAGATAAAGTGAAGGTTACTGCTTCTCAGCCATATGACAGAAACTTAGGGAAGCAAATAAGACAGCAGAAAGAAGAAACCACGAGTGAGCTAAAAAAAGACAAGGACTCCTGTAAAGATATTATTTCGTCTACCAAGTCACAGTTACAGAGTTTAGAAGAATTGAAATTGAGAAAACTTCAAAGAACTGACAAAATAGAACGTCAGAAGTTACCTAGGCAACACAGTTCATTTGTATTTGACTTTAGATCACAATTAAAGAAATTATATAAAAAAGGAAATACAGATGTCGCAGTCCAGATCAAAGGAAAGGACGGTGTAGTCCAGACGTTTTCTACAGTTGTTACTAAAACGACATCAGGTACTATAGCTATTTATGTTGATAATATGACTTCTCTGAAGCATATAAGTTTTATACATAATGAGTATCCGGTACTTTTGTCTAAGATAACTTCTAAAAGTTATTTTGTAAACTTCGATAAGGATGGTCAAGTTTTCAATGCAATCACCAGAAAAACTCCTTCTGGAGGAATGTTAGTAATCCCTGAATCAAGGACATTTATTGAAATGCATAGTAAGAGCCATACAAATGATCGTGAATTAAAACTTACAATAATTGGCTTGCAAACTCATCCGTTAGAACTTCCCGCAATTTTACAAACAACACCATCACGAAATTATATAATCGTTATAAACAAAAGCATTGACAAAGGCAGAAAAGAACATTTAAATGAATTTATGCGGGACAAAAAAGACGTTATAGTTAATTTGCATAAAAAAGATTCAGATAATTATGTAATTGATTTGAATACCGATGACGAACGTCATTTAATGAAACAAAAAGCCTTGATTTATAAATCATCATCGGGTGATGTAAAAGTATTAATCCAAAAAGATACCTTTGAATCAATAGATGACTTGGTTTCGTTAGATAGTTTATCTAACAATTATGTAATTGGAAAATTGCCTGCTTCAAGTAGGGAAATTCACCGAGGAAATCTTAGAAAATCAAAAAATTTGGACAATAAAATCAGCAGCGATACACAAATTTATGACAATTTAAAAGTCCAGGACAAGAAAGGAATAATTACAGAACCTCCAACTTTTCTTAAAAAAACAGATTCAGGAAAATACGCTGTGATTTTAGATAAAGAGTCAAAAAAGACATTCATACATAACTTACAGAGCTTTTTATCAACTAATTCAGAAGGACTCATTCCAATTAGAAGATCAGATTCTGGAGAAATAACTATAGATCTTAATAGTGGTAACAAATCCAAAGGACCTAAGGGTACATTGAAAATAACTCCATCTGGAAATATCTACGTGATTGTTGACGAAGAGATCATTAAAACCATGGCTGAGCAAGTTAAAAAGAAGAATGCATTTACTGTAGGCACGAGATCGCAGCAGGTTACAGACTTAATTGTCTCTGTTAGTAAAGCAATTGCAACAACATGCAATGCTCATCCAGAAGATTGTGACTGCGATGCATCTAAATGCGTTTGTTCGGATTTACGATTTGACTCATTTGATTGGTTAACTGGTTTTAAACCGAAAAAAACCAAACCATCTAACTGGAAAAAATCACATCGCAAAACTGGCTCCTCTCATTCAAAGAAACGCAGTGTCGTGAAATCAACTTCCACAGATAAACCACCACATATTAAACACATTAAACCAAATTGTGACTGTGAGTCGAAGTCCAAAAATAATGTATCAACGAAGCAGTGTTACTTTTTAGTTGATTCAGTATGTCCGTACCATCAAAATAGATATGACGGTGTATCCAATGAGATATTGGAAATTACAGGATTATGTAACCCACACAAAAAATCGAGTAAAAATAGAATTGAGTTTGAAGTAATTAACAATTTACCAAATAAAGAAAAAGGACATCTGGTATGGGATTCTTTAAATAATTTACCACCGCAGCTGCCACCCTTTTTATATTTTGACTATCGCTAAAAACCGATTCATTGTTTTTTTTTGTATTGGTCTATCATCAGTAAGCAAATAACAAAAACAAAAATGTTTTATTTTAATATGAGAATTAATTATGTACCTACCCAAGTGATTTTTCAATAAAATTTGTAGTCGCATTTATCGAAATTGAAAACACAATATGTGTTGCCAATTTTATTTCTTAACTTTGTATGATCGATATTGGCATACGTTTCGTTTAGGAGATCGTAATGTTTGTATTCTAAAATATCGCACTAAAACTCTACAATTGATGATAGAAGTTCCACCACAATAGTTGTTTATCAGATGGTGTGTATTATTTATGTGCAATCATGTAACTGTTCGCAAATGATTGGTTGCGTCCTTTTGTTAAACATAATATTAATTAATATTCGAATTTTTCAATTTTGAATACTATTAAATGCTCTCAGCTCAAATCTATGTATTTTTTCTTTATGCGTTTCGCTATTTGGTTATAAGGTATAGTTGAGCGAAGTTGTGACTTACATATATGATTTAAGAAACAATCCTCAATTTTGCTGAAACTGAAGCCCTGAAGGACTTCAATTTTCTTTAATATTTCTCACTGGCAAGCCATCCTAATGACTTTCTCCGCAATATTTTCCGAACAGGCGTCTCACGATGTTTTCCCTTTATACTTGCGCATCGTAAATGGTTTAAGTTTGCCTGCAGTCTGCAGTTTCATCTTGCACGTGTGTGCCCGATTGTGGGCCGAATACTTAATGCGAGACGCATTAGTTCAAAGGACATTATTCATTTTTATTCTGTTAGTTTCTTCAGTTGTTATTTGTGACTTTTGCTTGCTCGAGAAATATTGTAATGTTTCGTTTGTACGGAACTCGAGTTTATCTAGATGTATGTAATGTATATAGAGTCGGAAACTTCTACATGCTATTTTACTTTATTTTTAATTGTGTCGATTCTTCAATACGAGTCAATGAATATAACAGCCTTATTTAATACTTATACTAATGAAAAGCAAAATCGTTAAGGCTCATTAAATTCATTTGGATAAAGGGTAATTAAGTAAAATAAGAGAAATAGATATAGAGGTAGTGCTAATTATCAGTTGTGTATTGAATTTCATCTTTGCGTTCTTGTAACACGTTTCAAATTAGTTATACGCACGCAGAGTCCTTTTCATAACCTACGTCGTATTCTATCTTCCACGTTCCGTTTCAAACTAGCTCTCAAACACGCCTCGCCAATCAACACAACGTGTTGATTCGTGTCGCGTCAAAAAAGTACTTATAAATTAACAAGAAATATGAATAATTTCACGCGAACGAAGTCGCGGGTAACAACTAGTGTTTTATATTCTTAACTTTGATTGTCTTACCTATATATATATTTCTGAACTGTGTGTCTTCCTAATTATTTAAACAGTGTTTATGTCTGTATATGAGTTGAAACGTCTATTGTTGCCACGTGTATCTTTTCACGTGTCTACTAGTAAAACTATATCGACGTCAATGGATGTTGTAAAAATTCGCAACGATGCGATATTTCGGCTCGGCACTTACTCCCGGTGGGTTCGCGAAGCTTATTGAATACAAATTGTTTCTTTATCAGCCAACTTTTGCGAGAGACGCCAGGAATAATTCGCGTATTGTGAGCCAGTTTTGTGAAAACTTGTTTATTGTAAAGTATTGAATTCGGGCCTTTCTGTCTTCATAAAGTCGAGTAATAACATGTTGTTATATGCACTTTTATTGAAATGCTTGTACTTACTTTACTACATAAAGTTTAGGAAAATCGCCACTTACAGCCAAATGGAGATACTTATGTCCAAATACTCTAAATCCGCTCAATTTTATGTCGCTCTTAATAATAGTTTTGTCACTAATATTTTTTTCTAAAACGACAGGTTTTTTTAAGGGGGAAATAATCATCGAATGACTTCTCCCGCCCGGGTGAGGCGGGAGGGAGTGTCAGACTCTTACTGACTAAAAACCACCCCGTTCTACTACTGCAGTTCGAGCCGGAACCCTGATAACTCGTTAAGTTCTCCGCGGCTCCAATGAAAATCCTAGTTGGGGCAACGTTTGTAAGAAATAAAAAAAATATGTCTCTCGATATAGAGGTAAAATTCACGTAATAACGGAGGTGGCACTATATTTAAAAACAACTCAAAATTTAGTAACCTTTCAGTATACAGGTGTTAGGTAATGTTTTTCATCACTACAAAAAAAATAAAAAAGTATCATGATTTGTTGTATTTTTAAAAGGTACCAATCCAACGAATATTTCGTTCAAAAGATAATTAAGTTTGTTTTTACGCATTGCTTATTGATTGTCTTTATTGACGTTTTACTTTTGCCCGACTTTTATTTTATTACGCAATTCATCTCACTAACTCGAATCGTATTTTTAAACGCATTCATTATTTCGTACGTGTCGTCAAAGCAAAAAGTATTGAAGCCTGGGAACTATTCTTGTTAACAGTGATATAAAACTATGTTTTTCTCTCTAATTTGCTTGTTTGAGCTAAGTGCCTAATCATAGCAAGCTAAAGTAATTGTGGGGCCTGTTCCATGTGATTGGAACGTGTTATTGAGTGAAATTATCTGCACCTGCTTGTCATGCGGACCTGTTTTCACTTAGGGATACGCAATCTGAGGCCTTCATGAAATTAATTGAGTTCCGTTGAACAAAATGTGAAATTGCTCGTTTGTGGAATATTTTTTTGTTTTTTTTTGTCCTCATTGATATGGTTGAACTGGTACAAGTTTTGGGTTAGAAGTTGTAACTCCGGTATGGTCTAGTGGCTAGGATACCTGGCTCTCACCCAGGAGGCTCGGGTTCGATTCCCGGTACCGGAAAATTGTTTTTGTGCTTTTTATTTTGTTTTTCCTTTTTTTGGGTAAGAATAAAATGAATTGTGCAATATACTTGCACTAAAAGTTCAAGTACGTTTACAAAAAAATAACTCCCTTTTATCCACAATCGTTTTGAAAAAGAAATTCTTTTTTTAACTCTACAAAAAAACTATCCAGACCGTTGATACAGATAATAGCAAACAGGACAAAAACCCTCTAGCTGCCACGCCACCAATATCCACGCGTACCGTGGGGCCTTTTCGACCGCAATTTTTCGGCACAGCCGTGTATACGCCGATGTTTTTTGTAACCCTCCAACGCACAGCAGATTGATTTATGACCAGTGGTCTGATCTAGTTTAGATATTTCAGATAGCATTTAAAATATTTTGGTGGCTAGCAGACGTTTTTTTATGTATGCCACGTATTTGCGTTGTTTTCTGTATGAGTAAATTCGCTGAAGCGTCTCCAGTCTCTTCTACCTCTGAAAACGAGGATCAACCTTATGCGGTCTCTGATCCGTCCATTGATCGACTACGCTGATGCTTGCTATTTGGATGCCACGGAGGAGCTTCTAAATAAACTTGAGCGCTTGCAAAATGTCTGTATACGCTTTGCCTTTGGTTTAAAAAAGTACGATCACATCTCTGAATTTCGCAAAAGGCTCAAGTGGCTCCCAATCCGACTTCACAGGAACACTCGCACCTTATGTCTTCTTTTCAATATACTTTTTAATCCCGATTATCCCTCTTACCTTCGCGAACGTTTTTCCTTTGCCCGCCCTCCTGAGGCTCTTTCCCGATCTCATCTTAAATCTAATCTTTCTGTTGTCTCACACAATACTGATTTTTACACCTATTCCTTCACTGTTCATGCAGTGCGACTTTGGAATTCCCTACCACCTAATATCCGTGACTCTAAATCCATCCCAATCTTTAAAAGACTCGTAAGGGAGCACTACCTTTCCTTATCTTGTTCAAATTAGTGTCATATATATATATATATATATATATATATATATATATATATATGTGTATAATATGTTTATTTGTAATATACTCTAATATGTGTATTATTTGATGTGTATCTATCATATGTATGTATAGGTTTATGTATTTTATTGTGATCTATTTATTTAATACATTTCATGTCATGTTACGCACAGTGTCTCTGTTTTTACCGTTTTTCCTGTCGAAGGACTGCAGGAAGAGATTCCTTCGGGAATATGTAGTACCTATGTACCTCCAATTTATTTATATATGTGTTCTCCTGTGTACGGTCTGTGTGTTGTGCATAAATAGATAAATAAATAAATAAATAAGATAAGCTTCGGTTTTTACAAAAAGCAATATTTTTCGTAAAAATCTCGTCTTTACTTGATAAACGATTTATCATTCTGTTTCGTAACAAAGAATTTTCTATTACTGTTTCGTTTGGTCCTTCATTTACTTCTGACAGACTAGGTGCTGCTGGATTCATTATTCATTTTAGCGGAAATTACAAGATTCTTTAAAAATAAGACGCTAAGTAGGTGCGAAATAATTTTTAGGAAAATTGCGGAAGCTGTTGTTTCTTAACAAATATTTTGTGTTGTGCGAAAACAAGACTAGTGTAATCTAATGTATCGCTTTACGTCTATAATCTATTAAAGTCTATATTCTGAATGGTTCGAATAATCACTGTTGTCAAAATTACGTCAAGACACGGCTCAACTTCTTTGATGTACCTAAATATTCACTTCGAAGTCGTTCCCATAGAATCTGATATTGCGATTGGCGAATTTCCAAGTAAGTCAAAAGAAAGTAGGTAATCAAGTGGCTTCATGATATAAAAAGTTCGTAAAATGTCAAGCCCCGCTTTTTGTGACACATTGGAGACATTTTTCGTCATAAACATTCAATAATACAGAGAGGCAGTTATAGGGTTAGATGTGTTTCATATGTCTGTGAGTTGTATTCCACACAGCAGAGGTTTGCTTTGTTATTTATTTCTGAACACAATTTATTGAAAAGGGTTTTCAGGAGTGCCTATCTCACATATTTCGCCCGAACACAAGTGTCTATTTCGCTGCAAATTGGACTCAGTGTACTGCGATGATTGTGGTACACAGTTTTATTTTCTTTTAGGTCCACCAAGTTTAGGTAGTGCGTATATACTTTAAAATAAGTCCGTTACTTTTAGAATTATGTATTTGCAGGCGATATTGATGTGTTAAGTTTAATCACAACTACAGTACATTACATAACCGTCTCTCTCCCTAATTTTCCACCATTCTGCAAATAAAACGGCTTAAGCCAAAACGAAATAAAACTGCCTATAAAGATTAAAGATCGCCCAGCAGCCTGCTATTCATTCTGTTCACAATTTCTCGCTTGACAAAAGAGAATTTGTCAATCCATCCATCCGTACTGTTAAAATGGGCTGTAAAACTTTTAACACTCGACCCTAGAAGAGTGGGAGAGACACTCAGAATTTTGTAGTTCCGCATAGGAACCACATAAAGCGAAATGGGACAAGACCGGAACGGAATAAAAAGAAAGGTCGGCCCGGATACGATGTGCCCAACAGTAAAACCAGTACTTGGATGGAAAAAAAAACTTCAGGAGAATAAGATTTGGTTCGTCTACAAGACGTGAGCCAGGAAAAAGTAAAAATGGCTTATATCTTTTGGCGGTGACACCGTTTAATGTTTGATATTTAAATAAGTGATTGTTCTCAACCTAAATGCCTTCAGCTAACTGGTCGGTGATCCCAAACCAATTCTTAAAAAAATATCGCCCTTTAAGATTATATCCTGTGTGCGTATACTAACACAATCACTCGTCGTTTTACAGTTATATTTTAATAGGTAAGCCATCGCAAAATACCGGTCACACACAGCTGTTTTTCCCTCCCCTCAATTCACGTGGACAGTGATAAAATCGTCGTCCACCATTTTATATCAATCGTGATCAAAGATAGCGTCAACAGACAACATGTTATTTATTCAAGTTTTATTGCTCTCTGAAACTAAATAAAAGTGACTTCGTAACTTTGATTAAATACAGACTATATGAAGCAAATAAATCAAATGCTATATATTAATATTTGATAGGATCCAATACGGAGGACTTATTACATAATAAAATTGTTATGACAAATGAGTCTTGTTGATGGAGAATGTACTAGAGTCTAGGTAATGTGTGTGATTTTTTATGTTACGTAACGATATTGGTTTCTCTTCGATATTACTACTGAATTAATCGATTGTTGTAATTTAATGTCCGGTCACTGTCGTATTGTCGGATTTGTTGTTTCTTTAATTATACTCGAAATTTCTTTTTCGTGTTTTTTTTATAATTACGGTAGTGCTTATGAAGTGTGCTAACCAATTTTATTTATTTACTTTTAGGTTCTATGTTCTGGTGGTCTGGGTTGCTTTTCTGTTTTGGTAGTTTATGATTGGCAAATTGACAATCTACTTTTAGGATTGTGGTTAGATGTGTACTTACCTTGTCTAAATGCCCAGTCTTTGTCAACAGGAAAATACCGTAAGTCCTGCTAAGAGCCGGGTGAATGTTTAGAGTCACTTAGGTAGGCTCTTTTATTGCACCATTTTTGTCAACCGTACTTTCGGCCAACCAAGTTCCTTTAGCTTAACAGGCAACGGATTTCCTTATGAGATAACAAATTCAACACCCTGTGTTTAATCTTTCTCATATATTAACACAACATGTATATGTCTTTCACATATTTTGCTGTAGGTACAGCATTATTTACCCGAGCACATTAAACGGACCGTTCTGCTTACACGGGAAAAGCTAATGAGCGTGAAGATAAGTAGGAAAGAGTAGATGGGGACCGAAATGGTGACCCATGTTTTTGATGTTATGTTGGTAAAACTTTTTGTGTTGAACGTTGTACTTTGTGCGATCAAAGGACTAAGTATTGTGTGGTTTCGGACATACATAGAACATTGAGTAAATACTTACCTTAATTTGCTGTATTTCTGTAATGCAAATAAACATTTACCTCTCCTGTATAGTAGAGTAGTACTTTTTTTCAACTTTTTTTAGGGGGAAATCATCGAATGACTTCTCCCGCATTGGTGAGGTGGGTCCTGCCCTTGGAGCCGGAGCCGGAGTCCGGTGAGGACCTGCGGCAGGCGGTAGGTGAGGACGCCGTAGCGCCTCTCAAGCCATTCCTCTTTAGGGAATAGAGAGTATAGTTCCCTAAGATCGGAAAAGGAGGATCCTCCGACCAGGCGAGGTGATCGTGCCTGGCGGGCTTTCTGCCCAACAGTTGCTCGTTGGGATTTTCTATTCGTGTTAAATCGAATGTAAACTTCGCATGTGCGATGTAGGATGTTTTATGACGTCATCCGTTGACTTGTGACATGTGTCGCCACATCACTCCCTCCCAAGACCGGAGGTCGATCCCGCTGAGACGGCTGTCGATGCTTGAGATGAGCGGTGCCAGAGCCAGTGTAGAAAGTCCCTAGTTCCAGTGAGTCGGAACTGTGCCGCTGAGTGCCCAGTGAGTCGGGTGAGCGGTGCAGGGCGATACTCCAGTGAGTCGGAGAGATGAGTTCGCAGTGTCCCACGGTGAGTCGGGGAAGAGATGCTGCGAGGGTAGGTGCGTAGTGGCTGGCGTCTGCGTTGACGGGAGGAGATGTCCTTCAGAACCGTGTGCAGAAGTGCTGTGCCTAGACGCTGGTGAGGCCGTAGGGAAGAACCAGGCTGCACAACTTCGTTGCAGGCAATGGTGGTCCCTGATGAGGCTGAGGATGCTGGTTGGCTGCGACTTGATTACCGCTCAGCGGAGTAATGATGAATGAGAGGGATGGCGATACGGATGACGGTGCTGATCTGCTCCGTGAAGTGAAGGTTGCTTCCAATCACGTCGGGGTCACCACTTTAGGGAATAGAGAGTATAGTTCCCTAAGATCGGAAAAGGAGGATCCTCCGACCAGGCGAGGTGATCGTGCCTGGCGGGCTTTCTGCCCAACAGTTGCTCGTTGGGATTTTCTATTCGTGTTAAATCGAATGTAAACTTCGCATGTGCGATGTAGGATGTTTTATGACGTCATCCGTTGACTTGTGACATGTGTCGCCACACCTCAAAGAGGGGACTTACCGCTGCAATGGCAGCGATCCCAAAGTAGAGTAGAACTTAGATGATTTCATTTACCTATTGCTTCAAATGTTGATTACTTCCAGAGACGTATTAAACCTTCGATACGTTGTACGGATGTTTAGTTATCGTAGCTATCTAAGGTTTACCAACACAGTTAGTCAATGTTTCATATAAATAGGCCGCAAATACACAAAAATGCTTCACTATAGCTATGTATAGTAGTAACCCTTATAGCGATGCTGATGGTATAAACAGAACACGCAACAGCCTCCACTATGGGAAAGAACAGCTGTAGTGTTTCAATCTCCCCATTTCTTCACAAACATGGAAATAATGCAACGCGACGTTGAAGAATTGGTTGCCCCATCCTGTTGTGCGTGACGAGAGAATTTAACTAGCAGTGGTATTCGCTGGCCAATCATATGGTACGGTTTTGATGGAAAAAGTATGAGTTTTAATGGTAGTTTTGGAATGGATATTTTGAGTTAATGTTTGTCTTGAGTGGTGAAAGAAAAGGGTGATGATATCGTATCCGTCCTGTTCTAGATTTAAAGAATTGATGGTGACGTCAAGGTTATCTTCAAGTTCTGGTTGCGTGTTGATATTGTTTTGAAAGGTCATTGTGATATTCGTATAGGCACTTACTAGTCTGATCTCGTTTTAGGTTAATAAGAAAGACTTTTTCGAAGTACTAATATTATATTTCTGTGGGAAAGTGGAATATCGGTTAGTAGTTTGTAAAAAATGTTTTACCAAGGGTCGAGTTTAGTGCCAGAAAATAATCGCAAAAACGGATACGACGTTCACTTAAATATTCCGCCCAAGTCCTAGTAAAACTTTAACAATCTGGTCGCATAGAAAAAAACAATAATCGAAGGAATTTGTATTTCCATAAAATTTTTGTTTGTCTACCCTCGCCGGGTCCATTATGAATTGATTTGTATTCAATCGGAGTATATTCAAATCAGTTATTGTTGTCTTTGCGCGAAAGGGGACCGCGTTATATCTATTGATATTTTGCGGTATTGCATGTCAGGGTTTATTATAAGAAAAAGGTGAAGACTAATAAAGACAAGAGCACGGAAGCCATTAAATGCTTCTTTCTTTATCAATTAGTACTATCAAGAGGCGGAGGTTGTACGCGATGAAAACATATTTTTTGCACACCAAAAATATTAATGACATTGCTCAACATTTAATTTTGTAATTTAGTCAAAATTTAGCAATCCTTAAGAGGATTGCTAAATTTTGACTGACAGAGGACTGCTTAAGTATTTGTTTATTACACAATTTCAGAAACACATTGAATTATTCAATATTATTCATTACAATATTCTAATCGCTGTTTACGCCAATACACATTTAAGCTGATTTATTGCTAGGTTTTTTGGGTACTATAGGGGCTTAGGTACACCGCGCTTCATTGTACACTGAACACATCGTTTAGATATCCATCACCGTGATTGCTGGCACGGACCGTGAATCAATCACTACAACTCGCAAACGGCAAAATCCTAATGTATTGGAAAATTGAACTTTCAGCGTGCTCTTATTTTTGTTTGGAGTCTCAAGCTGTTTATGTCGTGGTTTGAATTTATTTTTATTTAGATTAATACTGATCGCGGTCGCTTTAAAATGGTGTTTACTTTCTTAAGTGTTCTGTAGTTTTACATTTTGGTATATAAATTGATTTAACTGCTCTGCCTAGTTGAATTAGTCGTTGCAAGTGCGACTGCCGGGCAAGGTGTCTCTGGTTCAATTCTCGGGTCGGGCAAAGTATTACTGGGTTTTAATAAAACACTCAGTAGTAGCACGGAGTCTGGAATTGTGCCCGATATATAGCAATAAGTTCACCCCCTAATACATTCGACTTATAACATAATAGTGAAAAGTGGGTGTTACGTCGTACAGCGGCATTAAGTGCCGGATGTGACCTCTGCCTACCCCTTTCGAGAATAAAAAGGCGTGATGTTATGTTATGTTACTGATTTTACTTAGTTTGTTTAGTAATTTTGCGAGAATAATTTTTCATGTTCGGGTTCGTGATTAGACAATTAAGTTTTCCTGTTTTGATATTTTTATTGGTAGCTAAGTCTGTTACTATTTTTGGATAAGTATTTAGTGAACATATTTCACGGCATTCAAAATAACAATGGCGTGGGTAGGCAATCACTATCCACGCTAAGTAAAGTTTGTATTGTTATATACTACAACCTACGCCTTTGGGGTGACTTATACAGGGTGACTTATAACTCGATATATGAGGAGCCTCTCGGGAGGTGATAATACAACTAATTTCCTACAAAATAAAGACATAAGACCTGTACCTATACCTTAATATGCAAACAAAGACTTTGAGTTTTGAGTTTGAGTTTGAAATTGGCTCTGAGATCTCTAGTCCGGGTTTTTTTTAATGTTCCCACACTAGCATTTTCTCCTGTGTAGTGAGTGCGTTTACAAACATACAAGATCTCATACACCTGACACCCAGACCCGACACAAAGAGTTGTTCCGTGCGGGAATCGAACTCCAGATACGTTGCGCGGCAGCCAGTTGTCCAGCTACCGCGCCAAGCGTGCCGTTACGAAAGTGGCTAGTATCTGAGATATTCAACTACCCTGCATAAATCAAAGAGTCAACAAGTACCTAGTAATATTGACGAAAGAATAAAAACAGTTTAAAGCGTTGAATGACTATGGTGGATGTAATATTTTGTAGATGTTGCAGGTAGTATAGTAAGAAGGGTGTCAACAACCGAAAATAAGTATTGATTTTAGGTAAAGCTCTTTTAATGAAAAGGTGGACTATATCACAATTCCACGTGCGAAATTTCAGCTTTGAAATATTGGTATTACATTATCTCTTTGACGTTTTAATCAGAACTTAATTTGTATTCACACGCCTCCCAGCATGAAATTGTTTACCCCTAAAATGAGGCATTTCGTTGGTATTCTGTTGGCGCCACAAAAACTGTACAGGCATCCATCCAAAATACTTTTCTTACTAAATTAATTTTGCCGTAGTATATTGCTTTTTTTTCAGATATATTCCACATTCGTTTTGCTAAATGGAAGGTAGTAAGTATGTTTAACAAAATAAAACTATTTCTTATTTTTGTGAACAAACTAAAATTAAAACATATTGTAGGTTTATGGTGTATAAATATTTAGAGGTAAGTTGTATTTTATTACCTATCGAATGTCTCTGAAAACGCTGAAAAGACTTGCATATTTAGGTAGTAGGTATTAATTTAATACCTAGTATTTTTTTAAAGGTTTTTATCGTCACTATAAGTATAGTTTTATGAGTCGAGTCAACGTTAACCTGTGGACGAGTAGTTAAAAACTTATTCGATATTTTGATGAATTTTAAAACACCAGACATGGAGATTGATAAGTAAATGTAAGAAGGGAAAATAATAAATCTAATTAGCTGTGGGTAAATAACTAGTAGATACAAGTGGTGGTAATAATATTTATACCTCACAATATGTAGGTAAATGCTACTCCGTGTTGTTGACAGCCTTTGGAGTCAACAGTGCAATAAGGAAAATCTTTGGCGTTAAGACAATCCTATAAGAAATTCGATGATAGTGGTCACAGGCACTTATAACTATCATTAGGAGGTTTGTTTTGACAAGACAATGCAGTGTTATCGAAGGGCCTCGTATTTAGTATGTGAGTCGCGGTGAGACACTCTATTGATGTTTCCGATTGAGTGAACAAATTATTTACATAGAGTTGATAGAACAAGGGATTTCGTTAGTAAGCATTATAAATATGCTACCTGTTATTTTAAATTCATGTATCTGTTGAAGGATCGCTAAATGCTGAGGAAAGTGGTAATTTATAATATCAAAGGTCAATATACGTTTTAGGCACTGCGTCAAGTGACTCGTAAGTATTTACCTAACTCTAGATAAAACATAAAAAAATATTTAGATAAATAAAATTCCAGAATAAACAGAAAGCATTAAAGAAAAGGTGATAATTTCAAACTTACAAGCTCATAACGAATTCTTAACAAAACTCCAATGGTGTCCTAAAAAGGAAAGGGTTTCAACAGCTCCATAAACTTACATCAGCTGTATAGAAATCGAATCACATACTCCTTGATTTTGAGGAGATCACAATCGGAATACCAATGACGTGGCGTCACTTTGAACGGAGGGTAGTAACACTTTACTGCCGCGCGCGCCCTCTAGCTCATAATCTGAGATGTACGCAATTTTGAACACCGCACGTGCTATTGGCTATTTCTTTACGTCTTGTAAAAGAATATTCTTTTTCTATCTTTGGACGTCGGTGGGTTATAGTTTTCTTTTTATGTTAGGAAGTTTTTTTATGCCATAAGCCGGTAAAGGAGCAGACGGATCACCTGCTGATGGTAAGCAATCGGCGTCGCCCATGGACACCTTAAACACCAAGGCATTAGAGGAGATGGGAATTTGAGGATTGTGGAGGATTCGGGGACTATGGAGACTGGGGAGGGGGGTCATGGGGCCTCCAGTAAGCCCACTTACACGACGAAACAACGCTTGCGTTGTTTCACGTCGGCTTTCTGTAAAAGCCATGGTATCGCTCTGATCGTCGGCCCATTCGTGCCGAAGCATGGCTCTCCTATACTTTTTTATACATATTTAGTTTTATTATTTTATGCGTTATTCGTTTCACGAATCTTAGTTGATGATCACGATGTCTCATTCTCATGTTGCTTTAATTGCGTAATGGTCAATTGTGGAGTAGCGATTGATTATTCGATTAGAAAAAGCATTATAGAAATTTTTTCTTTACGGCTTATCGTGCTAAGCATAAATTAATAAGAGGCCTACAGATGCAAATATACCTATAACTTTTTTTTTAATAAGTATTATTTTCTTTTCCAACAATCGTATAAGTTCACTCAATATACCTCACAAAGGTCTACTTATTAAAGGGTGACGGTTTTATATGTGTATGCTAATCACAATAAACACAGGGGATTTGGCCCATAAAAAGTATAAAATAAGAAGTTAAGTCCCCGTTCCACAATTTACGACTCGCCCCATAGCGAGAGTATTTCATAGAGGTAAGCTTACACCATCCACCGCTTTACGACCGCACTTCTTAAGCATTTAAAACTATATTAAATTCTTAAAATGCGGTTCCTAGCTAGTCATAAAAAAATATTTTCTTTATTAACAAGATGAAATTTATATAATATGTGTCTTAATTATATTGTCAGAAGTTATATAAATGCATAATTAATTTAACGCCATAATTACATAGATTGTATCTACACAGAATCAACACGTTTGTAGTTCCTCGAAAGACTGTTACTACCTACTCAAAATTTGAACAGTTTTGCTCCAATATCGAATGAGCCTATTAATTACCAAACATTGGTTACAAGTCTCTATACTGTTATTGACTTTACAGTTAATAAGACAAACAATCAAGTAGAACAAATTATTTTAGAATGAAAGCAAACTATCACTTTCTCTTTCATTCGCCGTACTAGCAGCCAAATGAAATTCATTCAGCTACTTTGTTACCTCGTCCTGTTTAGGGTGCAATTTCTTTAATAAACTCTTCTACAGCAAAACTTTTAATTAAACTGTAAGCTGTAGTGTCACCTGAGAAATCTCTAAATATTTCATCGGTCAGCGTACCATTAAATATTTTATATTGTAATCTCGCAATACAGCGTTTCGTCTTTTATTGACACGGCCAGACCTCTATAAAGTTTCTCCCCTTTACGACATCAAGTGAACTAAAAGTTTTTGCACAGTTTTATTTGATTAAAATTAATTATTTAATAATGAAAACCTTCAAAGGGAACTAACCTAGTAATGTGTGGGGGAATTTTTGCTAATTTGCACAGGTATGTTGTTGACAAAGGCCTCGGTATGTGGAACTCATTTTGTTTGAGTACGGAATGAAAGAATTTTGTGAAATTGACACACTATGTATCGGATAGTTTACTGCGGGTTTTTTTAAATTATATGTCAAATAAATTATGTATACACAAAGCTAAATAACAATAAAAATACAAATAATGAAAATTTATTCAATTAACATAGTCTACCACTCAAAATAATCGATATGTGCGCAAGAGTTGACGTTGCCGCAGTGTTTTCTGTCAGTAAGTGTAGGACAGTTGCGGCCACCTTCCTTCTTTTCACGTACTACGCTCCTGGATCGAAGCTGTTCACCGAAGCCACACGTGACTGAACAAGGCGACCATGCACTCCATTCCGAGACGAGGCAGTCATTGGCTGGGAACAGGTGACACAAACATAAGTTTAGAAATTAAAGATAAATAAATGCAGTAGAATGTCATTATCGTCTCCCGTTTCTGTCCTCTGCTAGACCTAGGTCTCTCCAATTAAACGTTAATCAATTTAATCTTATCCTCTTCGCAGTAGGTTTAGTAGATAACCAGTGTTGGCTATAAATCAATCCCTATTCTCTTAGCACATAAAACACAAATTACGGCAATAGTTGTGAGTACTTAGAGTTCCATATAGGTAGTCTCATAATAGATAAATCAAACGTAGAGTGTTATCCCTTGTGGACTGTAAAGATCATGGTACGGCCACAATTTCTAACTATCGCCGTAACAAAAAAGGTACTGATACTGACAAAAAGTTTAGTAAAGTGATTGCAATTAATATTGTAGATTAAAATATTGGCATTCTTTAGCCTTTGTCACGTAAGGGAAATTCTTCATAGTATCGATTCACCCCTCTTTTGTCCCTATTCACCCCATTTTAGTTGTTATAGTATGTAGGTAATAGTGTAAGCATTTCTTTAAATTCTATTTGATCATATCAATCGGTGATTCTTTGTGGAATAAAATGACTTACGTTGTATCTTGTTAACTGCATGGTGCAGACGAGACCTAAAATGTCTAGGCAGATGTTTGTGTAGCCCCAGTTTTCTGCCGTGAGCAACTGCTAGAACAACGTCGTCCATACTCTTGAGTTCACCTTCGAATTCTTTTTCAGTTGTCCTGTAATATTTAAAAGTAATTAAAATTAAATATCTTAAAGTAAGTACAACACGTAGTCCAAAGCATTGCATAGCCTGAAACTTTCTAATGAAATTGTCCAGACACTGTTATTAGTTTATTATTTTTTGGTTCGTCTAATTGGGCATCCATAGCAAGATTTCTGAGATATTTCTTAAAATTGTTATCTTACTTATTTTCTACTTACGTAGTTGTAGGAGCTTTAGTCACAACGACAACGTAGTTTTCTGGTACATTAGGTCTTGGTGTACCAATAGGTTCTTCCTCTAAATCTTTCAACGTATCCACATTGCTTCGTGTTGTCATTGTAGGATGTTCTTCTTCTTCATCGCTTTCTTCATCACTGTCATCATTAACTTTAACCGTTTGTCGTGGTGCATCGTTTTGTTCATTTTTAGCTTCGAGCGTTGATAGAAGTTCCGTTCGAGCTAGATTGTTGAGTTCTTTTGTTGAATATTGTCTTACCTGAGAAAAAGAAGCTTAGTGAATACGCGTTTCAAGTTTTATTACGAGATTTCCACGGGATTTTGATTAATATGCTCTGTATTGCAATGAGGCTGATTGCATAAAAAGTAGAAAATAAAACGAAAAATAAAAACAACAAGTTATTGGTTTTTCAAACACCTACAAGTCTCATAAGAAAAACATTTTTAAAATTTAAAGATTTAATTATTTCTCATTTGTTGGTTAGAATTGCTTCATGGCTTCACAAATTGCTTCTTCATACAATGTAACTGCAATTTTATACGAGAACGTTCGCCAACGACTTTGTGCACGTAGAATTTATAGGGACACTAATATTTTCTAGAAATTCTTTGCTCCCATTACTTTTTGGTAGAATTTGGAATTTGCTGGCAAATATAACTTATCCAATGGCTTCGAAAGAATTTTCCAATGATAAATCATGGTATTGTTCTGTCTACTCGTTCATCGTGTAATTACTTCGTAGGCGTAATATTGTTACGCTCTATAGAGTCATTAATTTAGATATTTAAAGACAAAAATTTAATACTATGGTTTCACAAGGGCTTATATTAGCATTCAACCCTAAGTATTTAGTTTTTGATAGGACTCGGGAGATTCCAAATATTTCAAGTAGATAAGAAATTAACTAACCAACCTAACATTTTGTTCCCTGCTCTTATGATAGATTTATTTAGACTGCTATCAACCTCTTCCATAACTTAATGTTAATACTATGTAAAGTGTTTTTGTAAATTATTTTTCTCTTGAAAACAATCCTGCATAGCATTAAAGTTGATTCAAGAAATAAAAACTAAGCCTGCAATACTCAGTCCAGAAATAAAAACTAACCCACATTTCCCATTAACTGCACAATAGCTAATCATAAAAGTATCTAGCAAAGGGAGTATAGAACAGTATGATTTGATTAAACACTTGAAGCATTACCTACCAGAGAGCCAATAGCCCGTGTAACACGATTATGTACTTGTATTAACATAATTGTTATATTACCACGGCGTCATTGCAAATATACGAGTGCTCGGGTTACAAATGTAGGGTTAGGAAAATGTTATATTTTTTTAGGGTTAACTCGACCGTACCGTCATTATAGACACAATTAAAGAACAATAGGTTGCGGTCACCGGTGTCCTCGTGGTGTTTGACAGTTTAAAGGCTAAGGTTTAATATTATATTACATGATATTGATTCTTTTTCTTTTTTAAAAAAATCGTTACTCACACTAGGATGTTCTACTGTCTCGTGGCTGCGTTACAATACAAGTTCACATACATATGACACTCACACCTGGAACAACACATTTGTGGATCACACAAAGAGTTGCTCCGTGTGAGAATCGAATCCGCGACACATAACGCGGCAGCCGGTTACCCAGCCATAACACCAACCGTGCCGTGAATTATGTAGTATAATAGTAACAAATATTTTTCTGTTACATTATTGCTAAGCCTAATTAAGATCCAGTCTATTGGAATCCGTATTTAAAGTAAATTGGCTATCAACTAACAGTTCCTAAGAAGGATATTTTAGATCTTTTTAATTTAAACTACCTTGGTGAATTCCACTTTAGCTATAGCTGGCAGTTCTCTCAGCAGCGGGTAGTAAAAGCCGGCAGCTGGATGATCAGGTAACCTTGGTTTGTGCCTGGTCACCAGGTCAGGTGGATTGGTCTCCCAGCGTGGAGCTGTGAATGTTAATCCACTTGCTGCTCCTGCATCTAGAGGTTCCAACTGGAAGTAAGAAATATTATTCCCCAAATGTTAAGCTGAGTTATGTGACGGATTTAATTAAAATTCTCCTTTGTTATTATTACAGCTGCGCTTAGTCGAGCTGAGATAGCATTAGTTAATCATCATTTATATGATAATTTAAAATTAATAGGTATATAGTTAATTTGTTCTTACATCAAGAGTGATCTGATCGACCCATGAAGAGTCCACGCATAGGTTTACGCCATCTACTCCAATGAACCAGTCTGGTGATGGAATCATACGACTCATGAGGGATACCTGTAAAATAAATACGAATTTTATACCAATAACTTTAGTTCCGAGTGTGTGTAAAGTACGAGATAAAGATTTTAGGAAATAGGCCCTTATTAATATGACCCTAAAATTATCTGCAGTAACAAGTTTTGTTAGAAAGTAGGTAACATTAGATAAGTTGGTTCAAAATTTCCTCTCGTGAGATTACGAAGACGTTTCTAGCGAAAAGTAGGATTAGAAATTGGTCTAGTATTTCAGCTAAGATTGAAATACATGAATGTGGCCTGCCGTATTCCCCACCAGATGGCGCTTGTGTGCTCCTGTCATTTTTCGTCCAATAAGGAATTAACTAGTGTAACCCCATTGGATCTTCAATATTTGAAAACTGCTGCGTGGGTGTGAACTATATTATTTATTGTACATATTAATAAGGTTATTTTCTTTTCCGATCACTTTGATTGGATTTTGGTGTTACATTATTCTCGCACAATCGAACCAACAAAACTATGTAACTAGAGAATTGAATTGTGAATCTGATTGAAAAAGAGTAACCTACGGAGTTTCTTGCTCGTTCTTCTCTACACCTTGGAGCTGGAGAAATAGCTTCAATAAATTTAATGATCTTGATTTTGACTTTGATTGGACTAAAAATCTATTCCTAGATTTGCGCTAAATGGTAACCAAAAATACGACACACCCCATTTCAATCATTTTTCCCTGTCTTATTAGTTTTCTTACCAAACTGTGTCTACCATCAACAAACACCATGTTCTCTGTCGTCCCAGTCCCTGATCCTACAGCTGGTGCTGAGAACTGGTCGTAAACCTGTTGATCATCATCGCCCTGCTTCACCAGGTCATCGATCTTCCCGTACTGAGCGAAGGAACGAACTGAGGCACTGGCGGCTGAACCTATGTGGTACAGGCTGTAGTTTGAAGAGTGTGATTGTCCTGGAAATAGTAAATGGTGATTTTTACCCAAATATGTTTAGTTTACATGTTTTTTTACTAGTTACGACATACCTATTTTCTAATAGTCTGTTTCAATAACCTCTCTATCAGTAGATTTGATTGTTTCATCAAAATTAGCTTGGAGTTAATGTTATATATCTATCTTTAGTAATCCAATGTAGATACGTTAAGCTAGAATGGAATGGAATGGAATGGGCACAAAGGCTCATCACTGATAGTGATTGCTACTGACTGAGATAATAAGTCTGACAAAACTTTCTTTCACCGATCGAGATATTTTTTATGATATAAGTCGGTAAACGAGCCGAAGAACTGATGGTAAGCAATCGGCATCGCCCATGGACACCTGCAACACAAGAGGCGTTACAAGTGCATTACCGGCCTTTTGGGAATTTTAGGATTGTTGGGGATTCAGGGATTTGGGAGATTGAGTCAGAGGAGAAGGGTAATTGGGCCTCCAATAACACCTCCTCACTCACACGACGAAACATAACGCGAGCATTGTTTCACGTGTGTTCTCTGTGAGGCAGTGGTATCACTCCTGTTGAGCCGGCCCATTCGTGCCGATGCATGGCTATCCCACACTTAAAAGTATAACGAGATGATAAGTTTTCATGGTATAACTGCTGTGCTTTTGATGAGGCATGTGAAAAGCTGACGATCAAAATATAAATATTAGTTATCCCAAACATCTACGGTTAAGTGGCTGATCTATACAGATAAATAAAATTTGAGAATCTTTGTAATATTGAAATAACCACATGCATATGAACATACATACGATACCTATACCTACCATAATAAGATTTTTATAAATTTTGTATGTCTGCCTGTGTGTACTTGCTAATCTCTAAAATGGCTTGACCGATTTTAACGGAACTTTTATGGACATGTAGCTGAAGTAATAAAGAGTAAAATAGGGTATTTTTATTTTGGAAAATTGAAGAAAAACAGTTATATCCTAAAACTCATGTTCTACGCGGATGAAGTCGCTAGTTTAAAATAAAGATTTACGTAAAATAACTAAGATAAGGGTTTAATTCTATGCAATATTTATATCTCTAGTCTTTGTTGATAAAGTTCTTATTATACACTGTTATATTAAGTTATATCAAGTACACATACACTGTTATATCAAGTTAAAGTTAACGTAAACTCTTGTAAAGGAAGCGGTCCATTGAAGCGTCTCACTCCTGGTAGCTGGGTGATTCTCAAAGGATTTCCTAACTATATTCATTACGAAGATTAATTCATTATAACCCGGTAATGTTGTAATTTAATTATTGGTAGCACGTACTTTGTGTATTGGTACGCCATTTTATTTTAAACTGTCAAATACCAAGCGGTCACCGGTGACCGCAACCTATTGTTCTATAATTGTGTCTGCTAAACCGGTACTCGACGAGTTAAAAAGGAAAAGGTGATGATCACTTGACTCGGTTTGTCATGTTGTAAGTTATTACAGATTGCGTACGTATCTAGAGGTATAGAGGTAGTCTGAATTATGAAATTCATCACTCACAGTCAAAGTTAAAGCATTTATTTAAATTAATCCATAATTTGGTAATTTTCAAATGCCATCAAATACAAAAGAAATCATAGTATGTCTGTCTGTCTGTCTGTCCGTCAGTGAAGGTAGGTGTAGGTGCTCGTTCCGAAATGAAGATTTAAATGGAGAAGAACGAGTAAGAAACTTCATTCGTTATTCTTTTCAAACTTTTTTATATAAGAAAAAAAGAAAAAAAAATTATTCACCATCAGACATGGACCATCAAATATACCTAAGTACACACATAAGATAACATTAAAAAACAAAAAACAAAAAACATTATAAAAAGCAAAATTAAAGAACAACAGGGTGGCAGCATGCCCACGACGAAAGGCTCGCCAACTCAGTATAAGCTGGGCATAGTAAGTACCCAACACTGGTTTTCAGTTGGCACCCCTGCACCGACGATATAAGCATATACCACCCATTTCCCAAAAGTTTATTATGTTAGAAGTCCCTTAAAATAGGGGGTCAGATTATTACTTTTATATCAGTCACAGATCCAGACTTCTTGCTATTAGGTACTGAAAATCTGGAGTCAAACCTGAAGTCATTTTCTTGGCAGTCACATTTGCGATCTTTTAATATAAAGTATAAGATACTTTGTCTAAGCCATGTAATAAACGTGTAACCTTCTAGGTCTTGAAATAAAATTGTGTACAAAAAATTATAATCATACTGAATAGGCTTACCTACCCTTAGGAATATCATTATGGAGCTTTCAAAAAGTAATATGAAATTATAATATTCCTAATAACTGTAATATTTAAGTTTAAATACAAAAACTCATTATAATACAGACCTATTATATTTTATAACGAGCATTGGCAAATAATAAAAACGTACAAAAGTTAAATGTATTGTAATAATAAGTGAGCCTACATTTATTCAAATTATAAGTGAGTACTATATTAAGCAAATGAATTATTTACAATGTTTATTGTAATTGTGTAGTAGTTATCAGCTTGCAGCTTCGCTTGTTCTATTTAAATCTTTATGAAACTCATCCACTAGTGACAACTCCATAAAATTCCGTTCAGATGTTTTTGAGTTTATCGCCAATAGACAAAGATATCATTTATTTTTAAATAACTATATTTTAAGACCTGAAAATTCCATAAAATCTAATTTAGGTTTCGTACTATTTCAGAAATTAAATAGCAGACCGAAATGCATTTATGAATAATTACTGTTCTACTCAATTTTGCTCTCGTCTACAGTTTGCAGAATAGCCCTCTGCTCACATACCTTAGCCTTTATCAAAACATTTTATAGACCATTTACTTGGAAACAAGCGAAGTCAGATATGCAAATATTACAGTTTTCTAAGGGCGGACTGATTATGTTCATTTTACCATAATTACTTGATATTACCGACTACAAGTTATCAACATTATTTATAGCCCTGTGAATTAATTACTTATTGAGATGTCTGGTGATAGTAAAAAAATATTATTATTCATCCTTTATCTTTCTGTAGTTTTCGTAAGAACAGACGAAGAAAGTACACATTTAACAGATTCCGGGTGGTAGCAGCGCTTTCTGATAAACTTGACCCCTTTGGTCTTCGTCAGCTATCGAGAAAACTCATAGTAAAGCGGATTGTCATAAACTGTTAATGATAGCCGCGGAAAACCTAACGGGTAACCGGGGCTCCGGCTCGACGTGCAGGAGAAGGAACGGGTTGGTTTTTAGTCAGTAAGAGTCTTACACTCCCTCCCGCTTCACCCAGGCGGGAGCAGTCAATCGATGGTTTTCCCATTTTTAAAAAAAACTGTTAATGAAATACAGAATCATCATTAACTTATAGAAATGAGAGCCTCTTATATTTTGCTGATTTTTCTTGTGTCGGTACCATAATAAAAACAGTACACAGGTACTACTGAAACTCATTTACGAAGTAAAATTTGTAGAGATAAAAGTATTTTAGACAAAAATAACTTTTTTAATAACACTGGAGTTCATTCAACTTTATGTTTATGGTGGACAAAGTTCCATCAAAAGAGTGAGACGAAAATAGCGCGAAGATATAAAAGTAAGAAATTTGCGTAGGATATTTAGATTTCTTCGAGTTTTATGATTATATTATAATGTTATTATGTTGAAAGGTATGCGTACAATATAATTATTTTAGTTAGTTTTATTTAGATTGATGGTTTGTATTCAATAGTGTCACTTACTTTTTATTTGGTTTTATCACACTGTGTAAGAATTAATAAAGAACTTAAAGTAAAATATTTACTGATTTTCTTGCAACAGAACCAACCATTTAATTAATTTCATAAAGAATGTAATATTTTTTTATGGTATAAGCGGGTAAACGAGCATCCTGATGGTAAGCAATCGGCGTCGCCCATGGACACTTGGTACACCAGAGGCGTTACAAGTGCGTTACCGGCCTTTTGGGGATTAGGAATTAAGGATTATTGATTGGGCGTCCTCCATATAATATCTATACTAATATTATAAAGCTGAAGAGTTTGTTTTTTTGTTTGTTTGTTTGAACGCGCTAATCTCCAAGAGTACTGATTGGAATTAAATAATTCTTTTTGTGTTGGATAGTCCATTTATCAAGGAAGGCTATATGCTATAAAACACTCGCTACGACCAATAGGAGCCGTGCAGAGCGGGTGAAACCGCACACAAGTAGCTAGTCATTTAAATTCTTCAGAACTCATTAGATAGTAACTTGAGGTCTTAGCAAAGCAGAAATAATTACGCGAAAAAAGTGTGAACACGTGAACTAATTTCTTAGTATCATCCTAATAAAAATATAAATGAGAGCAAATACGTTCAAACCTACATGTTTCAAAAGAACTTACTGGGTTGTCGCCTAGAACATTCGACGAAGTCTACAATTCTTAGAAGATGGTTCAATATTCGATACTTGGATCTTAGTAATAACGCTATCCAATTTCAAATATAATGTTTCAGTCGAGAAGTAAGTCTTCAAGACACCATCCGTTATTGTACCAACTAACCCCACAGAAGCTCGCTTAAAATATCTAGAGCTAAGTTATCTTTAAGTGCGAAACTTGCCAACTTAAGCTCTTGCACCGGAATAGCTGGTAAAGTATTCAACGTTATAAGTTTCATGAAATGTACTGAAATTCAGTTTAAATTATTTTGTACATTCTTTGAGTTTGTTTCCAGAAATCCTGTTTAAATATCCACTTTGGATTTTATTTCTAGATTTTGTTGGTGCAAGCGAATTATTCGCATTGTTGTGTTGTTATCTGTTGAGCACAGACACCCGTTCTTTAGTCGAGTGAGATTACGTTCAGAGGCCTTAGTACGAGTTTCATTTACGTTTTAAGTATTATTACGTTTATAGTGGCCGGCGCCAATGAACCAACCAATCAGAGCGCCGAACGCGAACTCGTTACGATTACTTTAAACGTAAAACAAACTCGTACTAAGGCCTCTGAACGTAATCTCACTCGACTCAGATGTGGAGTGTCGTTGTGGTTTAATAACAGTATTATGCGATTGAGAAAGATTAGGATTTTCAAAGCTTCAATACAGTTTGTTTAAAAATGTTATTGATATTACGTGATTTTGTGATTAGTTTGGTAGTACAAGTTAGCAACATCTCTAACAGAAAGGGGTTAATCCAAAAGAATAATATATATCCGATACAATACTTGTGTAGTATTTCGTCGTGTGATAGGTTACCGGAGGCACAAATACACCCTCCCCTCTCCCCAATCCCTGAATCCCCAACAATACTCAAATTAAGCCGGTAATTTGTTACGCCTCTGGTGTTCCGGGTGCCTGGCTAGAATACCTGTCTAAAAGAAATAGCGATATTGAAATTCATAGTTTACCAATGTGTTCAGGCGTGAGGTTACCGGAGGCCTAATTACCCCCTGCCTAGTCCCCGTCTCCCAAATCCCCGAATCCTCCACAATCCTCAAACTCCCAATTCCCTAAAGGCCGGTAACGCACTTGTAACGCCTTGGTGTTTCGAATGTCCATGGGCGGCGCCGATTGCTTACCATCAGGATCCGTCTGCTCGTTTATCGACTTAGGCTATAAATAAAAAAAAGTGGTTACAGATGTTTTTTGACCACATGACAGATGGGTAATATTAACACTACAAACCTATTAGAGGGAGCCGCGGAGAACGTAAAAGGTTACCGGGACTCCGGGAGTCCCGGTAACCTTTTTTTTCGGAGTTGGTTCCTACTCCTGTAGGAACGGAGTGGTTTTTAGTCAATAAGAGTTTGAAACCCCCCGGCTCACCCAGGCGGGAACAGTTATTCGATGCTATTCCCCCCTTAAAATATCCTATGAGAGAAAAGTCTAGAGAATCGAATACATATATATATATATATTTTGTTTTTAATTTTCGAATTATTATCGAATACATATAACTTTTTGCCAACGAAAGGTTTCTATAAGGTATAAGGCAGACTGTGGAAATGTATGGAGACAAGAAATATGTGAGACCCTTTCTCAAAGTATGTAACATTGTTTACTTGAGGCAAGTCAGGTAAAAGTTCAGCCGTAATGCTATTTGGATGTAACATGTGTCTTAGAGACTCTGATTCTGAAGGGCTACCTCATATTGTGTTGAGATAGGGCTGCCAAAAATGCGGTAGATTGTTTATTACCTTATTTATTTTATTAAAAATAGCAAGGTTCATCTGGATTTGTACGGGAGATATTTTGTTGTAATACAATTATATCCCGGTGATAATAGGGTAGATGACAGCGTATGAAACTTAACAATCTAATTAGTCCGTCAGCTAAGTAATGAAAAAATATTAGACATATATTTTTTTATTTTGTGGTATAAGAAAAAAATAACTTAGATAAAACGAATCAAAGTTTAGGAATGGGTGAGTGTGGTAGCTACGACATTTTAGAGTATAAATCGTACTCAAAAGTGACGACATGCAATATTTCAAATCAATATATCTTCGAAAGTATTCGTTTCCGTAAGAAAATATTAAATACGTGTATAATGTTTTTAAATAATCTACCAGACAGACATTAAAATAAAATTTTGTCATCTACCCTGTTTCTCGTTTTTGATTCATAAGAACCATTTAGCGAAAGAAGATTTATCGCAAGCAGTTTACTTGTTCTTGAATTTTGTGCTCAGCAACCAAGTTAGCAACACAGTTCATCAATAATTATAATTTATACAAGTTATTTAGCTAAGGAAAATTCCCTAATAAATTCCAAATTACTTGAGAAGGAAAGTCGTTCTAGTTTTGTAAATGAATAATATAATTGAACAAGGAAATTCACGTTATATAATCTAAACATTAATATGAATAAATCTGAAGGCCTTATTAATTTGATTGGACGAAAATAAACGCTTGGAAATGGAAACTTCCTTTATTTAGTTGGTATAAAAGCTCTTATACTAAAGGTACTTAATTATTATGATTAGGTTAACAAGCTTGTCTAATATTATCGAACTACAAATTGTTTATGACTAGCCGTTGCCCTTATGAATATAACTTTAGAACATATTCTGATACATCATGTAACTGCTAATGAAAGTCTAGCAAAAATGGATTCCAGTCCAGCCATTCCCGAGATATGTCAGTACAAACAGACGGATAGACAAAAATTGTAAAAAATGTTATTTTGGCACGTGTATCGTATGTAAAGCGTGTTATTTTAATATTACAAATAGACAATGTTATTTTATTTATCTCTATAGATGGTATATATGATGGTATTAGAGCTAGCAAACAGAGCGCCGAGTAAAATTTGAGTAGCTCAAATGTTTTTACCTTTCAACTAAAATTTTAATCAAACAAGTATCCTTTTATTATGGTGTATATAGGGTGTCACCATAAAACCGTTTTTTATTTCCTATTTACGAACTGAAATTTCAATACGCTCACGTGACAATATACCTCTCGCACGGAATAAATTTCGGGACAGATTTGACGAGTGTCAACCCTATCATCCGCCCCTTTTTGATTGAAAACAGACAAAAGGATTTTTTGCGTCGAAAAAAGGACAAATGCCTTTCAAATACCGACGTAACAGACGATTTATACCCTCTCGCGGATAATTCAATATCTTTTACTCTCATAATATAATGGAGACAACTTTGTTTTCTGGTCACGGTCGCAGTCTTTGAACAGCATAGATATTTCTTTGAGGAGTCTTCGGTTTTAATAATTTTCCTTCTTTGTTGTATGACTTTTCAGAGCATGGGATCATGAAGGATATTGTTTGCTTTGTACTTAACGAAGATAGATGTATGAGGGCCTATGATGAGGATTCGAGTTGTTTGATCTTTTTTAGTAGGTATACCTACTAAAAGTACCCACTTACAGAAATTGATTAACTTTCGAAGCGTTTTTTTGTGTGTTATATTCTATTTTCTACTTTCACTTATTACACTTGTACTGGAGACTTTATGGGGTGTACCCGTACCCGTTGATGTACCCCAAACTTTTTGTACTGGGTATGGTGTCGTATAATGAGTTGTGGGTGCGACGACAGCTCACGCTGGTTGTCTACTTAATTAAATTACTCCGTTATGTGTGGAGGCGCCGGCGCCCACCACTGGTGGCCGTCCCGGCTGCCAGGACCAACCTACTGGCCAAAATGGTTCTGAGCCCAGCAATTCGTACGATTAACCAAATCCAGACTGTAATAGATATATTTGCGTGTCAGTTCAGTGAACTCACAAAGATTATTTTATATATATTGAGTTATAGGATAGAGTAGCAGATATAGCTTCAGTGTTAAGTTGTTGTTATTAGCCTAGGTATTGTTAAATTACTATCTTATAAAGTGCCTCACTAACGCAGTAGTTTATATACTTGTAACGTTAGCTGTAAGAGTTGACATAAATAAATAAATAAATTTCAGTAATTGCCGTTTCAAGGATGAGTGTACAACTTTTAACATTATTATTATAGTTAAAAAATCTCACTAGTTGTTTATTTAATAAATTCTCAGTAGTAGCACGGAGTCTGGAATTGTGGTAATATATGGCAAAAGGCTCACCCCCTAATACATGGGACTTCTAACATAAAAATTAAAAAGTGTGTGTCACATTGTACAGTGGCATTAGTACCGTAATGTGCACCTCGGCGTACTCCTTCGGTGATCAAAGTCATGATGTAATGTTGTTGTTTATTCTTTTTAGGTAGCAATAACTAAAGTAATACACTATTAGAAACAAAAGCACTAAAAAGGTCACTAACCCCTCAACGGTGTAGGCAGATAAACAACAAACAAACACCACAATAAAGAAACAATGACTACCTATCACGGAGGGAAAACAGTTCTAGATAAGATCGTACTTGCGGTCGGGACGGACAAATAAATAGTCCACTTATCTTGGACAAGCAAAACCGCGAAACGTCACTTAGTCTTTCAGATAAAGGGAAACTTATTTTTAGTTTCTACAACAGTTTTTGTTCTTGTATCAGCTTAATGTTAGCTTCTTTATAATTGTTTTTAATGGTTAAATGTTTATGATTATTGTATGAAGAATTGGCTTGATGAACACTCTTGCTAAATAAATTATTATTTTGGTTAAAGAATTCTATTTATCTAATTTTATATTTGTTTATATTATTTTTGGGAATCATTTTAATAGGAAGAAGAAAATTTAGATCGTTATGAAAGGCATATCGACTGCATAACTGCTCTCTTTTGGTTCTAGATTCGATAGACTGTCAATACGTTTGTCCTGAAAACCAATATTTGTTTGTTAGTTTGTTAATTTGAGGTTTCAATAATTTTATCACAATTATCTAGTCGTTCTAATTACATTTTTCTTAAAGTTTGTCTGGTTTATTTTTCACCTGGTTTCTATTATAATAGTATCTTTAACGTCATTATTTAATGTTTAAATCAACCTAGAATAGAATTTCCCATATATGGAAGAAAGTTTGTCAATAAAGACCTTTTCAGACAATTTCTTTAAAGTTCTTATTTATTTTTTTGATTACGTTCTTTATCTATATACCTCTAATAAAAGTTTGTTGCTACCTACATGAGTTCAAGAAACAATGTATACATACATACTTAAGTAGATAGGTACCCATAGACTGCCTCGTTGGCCGAGTGGTCGCAAGTGCGACTGCCGGGCAAGGGGTCTCGGGTTCGATTCCCGGGTCGGGCAAAGTATTACTGGGTTTTTAAAAATCTCAGTAGTAGCACGGAGTCTGGAAATGTGCCCGGTATATGGCAATAGGCTCACCCCCTATTACATGGGACTCGTAACATAAATAGTGAAAAGTGGGTGTTACATTGTACAGTGGCATTAAGTGCCGTAATGTGCACCTCTGCCTACCTCTTCGGGGATAAAAAAGGCGTGATGTTATGTTATATATATATGTACCCATAGAATATAACTTTCATCTAAGGCCGTACAACCAATATCAATTACAGTTAAGCCCTCTCAGAAAATAATAACAAATAATTATTATTGTTCCTTCTCAATATAATCTTTGAGTTAAGTAAGATAAGTATTCGAAGTAATCCCGGTAAGCTTATTATTGTTATATATTAAGTAGGTACTAAAGCCTTGTTGTCTCAATACCTCTAGATATTATTATTATACCTATTTAGATGTAGATTAAGTCCATTTTAAGACATTATGTAAGTGAATTGAAATGTGTGATTATTGTTTTATTATGTATTAAAATTACAATTGATCTTGACTGTCACTTGGTATACGAGATGCTGTATATCACACACCCCGAAATAGTACAATGAATCTCTTAAAAATCTTTCATGAATGTCTGCTTTAGGTATATACGATTTATTTAATTAAATAGCGGTTCTGTATTGTAATATTGTGGTATTGTAATAGACTGCCTCGTTGGTCAAGTGGTCGCAAGTGCGACTGCCGGGTAAGGGGTCCCGGGTCGGGCAGTACTACTGGGTTTACAAAAATTCTCAGTAGTAGTACGGAGTCTGGAATAGTATATATGGCAATAGGCTCACCCCCTATCATATCATATCATATCATAACATAAATCGTGAAAAGTGGGTGTTACATTGTACAGTGGCATGTAGGCACCTCTGCCTTCCCCTTCAGGGATAAAAGGCGTGATGTAATGTTATGATGTTATGTATAGATACTTAGTATGCATGAAAGTCGTGTATAAGTTGTTTGGTAGGTATGTAGGTACACTTACCAAATACTTGTGACCATTGCGCCTTCGGTCTGTTTTGAGGATAATCCTTCGGGAACCTCTCCTCACTCCATAACATTTGCAACGACACTTTGTACACAGCCACATCATCAACGTCACATCCTACTGTTAAATTAAACAACGCTAACAACAAAACCAAGATGGCGGCCATTCGACGCGCAACCGCCATCGTGAATAGACGCCTCTAGAAGCACTATGTATTTTTTTTTCGATTTTATACTGAAATGGAGTTTTAGTTCGTTTAAATTCTAAGTTTCGGTGCGTGTTACTGCTCCGGAGAGATGCGGTGGACTTTTCTATTTTGGATTCTCGTTCTCTGCGGACAGAAATAAACACATTGGCGACGATACGTACGCGCGAGCCGATGACTTGTGCATCTGTTTTATTTATATAAACCTAAACATTTTTCCTGGTTTGTAGCAAAAAACGTTGTTGTATAAGATTAAAATAATTGTTTAGAGTTTTGACTAAAGAATACCGTTAATATAATATATTTTTCCTGTCACGAGTATCGTAAATGCACGAACAACGAAAATTGAATTATTCGAATTGCGCCCATCAAAGTTACTAAAACCCCATCAAAGTAAATAAACAACAACTTTATTCTACGGAGACGTTGATGGGTCGCAGGTGCTAGCGGTTTGGCAGGTCTTCTGGGCTCAAGAAGGGGGAGATCCTTAAATTGCGAGGCTTTTAACCCGTCCCAAGTGTCCACCTGATTGATTGATAGTGGACCTGTGTCATTGGATTTCTGCATTAGTTTGAGATATACATCCAGTATCAAAACGATTAAAGTACTTGTCCAATGTACAGGTGTGCAGTCATATTGATGTATTTTGTTATTCAACGTTTTAAGGGGTTTGGATTGTTATGGATTTGATTCGGCCATTTTGAATTGTGGAATGATTGGTTCAAGGCTGATCAAGGGGAATTTAAAGGGTTGACGAATTGACGATTATAGGTTTGTTTTGGTTTTTTTGTTATAATGGATGGAAATTGGGTGTATCAATATTTTAAGTAAGAATGGATATTCATTGGGAAAATTTACAAAATAAAAAAGGCTTTGAAATATAAAAAAATAACTGATGCGTATCGTAAAACTAGCGCCGTACGCCTTACCTTATACAAAGGACAAGTTACAGACTAGCAGAAAATAAGAAATAAAACTAGAAAATTCTTTATTCTAAATCCAACTTTATCCCGACAAAGTAAAGACCTAAGTTCCAGTTCTAGCATGATAATAAAAACTTGAAAATTATGCGCTACGAAGTTTCTCTATAGAGGAAAAGTTCCCTTCGAGATTTTCTAGGGTTCAACTGAAGTAAAGCCTCGCGTCTATTGCTATTCTATTTACTTGTGTAACAATAAACTGTGAATTGATAACCCTATTTTGGTGTAGAAGAGAATGTAGGTACAATGGATATACAATCCTAACTTTAGGGGCATACGGTCTGATATTAGAGGTATGTACTTTTGGTTATTTTGGTTGAAACTTTTTTTAACAATTACGTTACCCTAATTTTCTTATGTGTCACGCATCTAGCGTTTGTAGACATACGTCGCCTAATATAGTATCTACATTTAAAACCGCAACAACAATTTGTACATCGTACTCTAAGAGAAAAGGTAACACGAACTACACATAGCGCTTTATCTTATTAAAAAGACACTATAGCTGTCGATGATTTTACATATATATCGGAGTCGGTCATAACATGAGTTTGGACGCTAAATGGAACGCAAGCGCGCCAACTAGCGGATTTCCTGTGCGCTTTTTTTTTTAAGGGGGAAAATCATCGAATGACTGCTCCCGCCTTGGTGAGGCGGAAGGGAGTGTAAGACTCTTACTGACTAAAACCCACCCCGTTCCTTCTCCTGCACGTCGAGCCGGAGCCCCGGTTACCCGTTAGGTTCTCCGCGACTCCGAATCGGCATCGGCCGTATTGGGCCCCATCTGTGGTGGTCTGATGGCTCTTTGAGGCGCGCGCGGAACGCGACGCGCCGTACGCTCGGGTTCCTGTGCGCTTAGGCAGAGTCGTGGCGTCAGAGTCGCACTCGGCGGCGCTCACTTCAGTTCAAGTCGACACCGAGTGAAGACGTTGTCATGGCCCGCGAAAAAAAAATACGTTTCGCTTAGTGCCTAGTTACTGTACCTTGTGATTATAAGAAACTCAGTGATTAGTTAGTCTGAGCAACCGGAACATAATCATGCCTCCTCTGAATAATAACAAAAAATAGTTTAAAACACCTATGTTCTAATTAAGAACAAAATCATTCTCGCAGAACTTGAAAGAACCTTTACTATCTTTCGCATCAAGTGAAGGTTAAAGTTTGAAAAGTTTATATTGCTGGCTGGATGGCATGATCGGGCAGTGCAGATTAACTCGATTCATTGCTTGTAAGGGTAAATCGAGTTCGCTTAATTCCGATGAACGACGAAGCAATATCGATAAGATCGTAGTAGAATTACTTGCTAAGTCTGATACATGTACTTTGTACCTCCAAAGCTTTTGAGACTGTATTGGAGTGTTACTAATACTTTGACATAATTGACTTGCGTGTGGAATCTTGATACATTTTACTAAGATGGTGTGGAATATTCATGAAGAAAATTTACGTGGTATTAACTCGTTGAGTACTTGGTAGACACAATTATAGAACAATAGATTGCGGTCACCGGTGACCGCTTCGTGTTTGACAGTTTAATTTGTTACCATCTTATAATGGGATTGCATTTTGTTAGAGACAATTTTGCTTTTACTTTGAGGCACACAATATACGAGTCACAAATTTCTGAGTGATCTCATGACGCTATTTAAAACGCATTCGTATGTATAAACTTTCGAAAGACGAAAATAAAAATCAGAGCTCCCTATGAGATTGATCATGAGAAATGGTTTGACATAGATCGAGTTACTGCAAATGGTATGTAAATAGTCTGAATATCATTAGTGATGTGACAAGCGTTCGGGTACAAAATGAGGATATATTTAGGGGACATTAGACCTTATTACTTCATGTTAATCGTTAGTACATTTGTGTATGTTTTTCTGCGTTTTGGATTTAAAAATTTTTGAAAATTGGTAGTAAACTGCATAGTTGTTGTTATGACTATGCAACGGCCTGTTGTGTAATGTGTCATGAAACCAATTCTCACACGAAACAATTCTTTATGTGATCCACAAACTGTTGTTCCGGATTCGGGTGTGACGAGCTTACGACCTGTCTGATAGTAAATAACTAAGATGACTTAAAGGTGATCGTTAGTTGACCTGAGGGCCATCTTAACTACTTATAGTAACAACTTCTGATATCGATTTTGCACTGATAAGTCCCTCAAAGAACTACAAAACAATATGCTTCTTGAATTCAGAACAGGAAAGTTTAAAGTCAAAGTAGGTGTTATTTATTTGTCTGTGGTTAAACAATACCTCAACTAGACCGAAGATCGGCAAGCGAATTGTGGCTAACAGTTGTCCAGTTGTACAATACTATAAACTTTGTTACAACTTTATAGTTTCGATAATATGAAATCCTGTCCTTGAAACTAAAATTTTGAAGCTGAAATATCAAATTCGGATAGCCACAAAACAAGGTTCTTGAATTTCCTTTACGAAATTCCTATTCCAGAATATTCATGCTAGAACTTTAGTTCTTCGATGATTGGTTGGTCAGTTTTACATAGAACAACCGTTTACATTAATACAATACCTACCTAGGTTAGAATCTACTACCTACCTATTGTTATTTTTTTTTATAAATCGTAATCCAGCCTCGCATACCATTTTTGCTCGATACTCTGCTATGAGAAAGCGCAGATTTGAAGTAGCGCAAGAAATTTTACAGTAGACGTTAAGTCATTTCAATTTAATACAATGCGTGTATTCGTATCAAAAGGATAGTACTCACTGTCAATAAACTGCTGTCTATAGTTTCATGAAATAGTACACCAGTTTGTTTATTTTTCCATCATATTACATAGTGATGTAGACTTTAATACTAGTCTTATAATATTGATATAACTGATGGACTTCGGTTCTCCATATGGTTTTGTCTAGTTTAAGTGACAATGCAATGATGGAAGTCAGGGACCCAAACTAGGAAACCTGTGCTATGAGCACACCCACCTAAAATTATGTACTTTAATAATATTCATAACATAACATAACTTACCTAATTTAACTATTAACTTTCTCATAGTGCAATGGTTTAGTTATTGCTATCTAAAAACAAGAAATAACATCAAAACATCACGCCTTTTATCCCCAAAGGGATAGGCACAGGTGCACATTACGGCACTTAATGCCACTGTACAATGTAACAACTTTACCCACTTTTCACTATTTATGTTACGAGTCCCATGTAATAGGGGGTCAACCTATTCCCATGTACCGCACACATTTCCAAACTCCGTGCAATTACTAAGATTTTTGAAAAACCCAGTAATATTTTGCCCGACCTGGCAATCGAACCCGAGACCCCTTGCCCGGCAGTCGCACATGCGACCACTCGGCCAACGAGACAGTTTAATAATATTCATGGGTATAAAAACATCTCGTGGCCACTCCTATTCCTAGACCTTACAATAAAGCCGCTGTTCAAAATTCGTATAAACGAAGAGTTTCGACTTCAACTCCTCTGATATTAAAAAAGTTTGAAGACGCTATGAAGGTTCATGGTCTGACTCCGGCTTTTACTACAAAACTAGATATTGTTTTGTATATGAATATCAAATTGTTTGTGTATTGTTTTCCGGGTAAAGTGGTTGTTGTGTTGCCTTCGGAAACTTTTCGTATTGATCTTGTGATGGTTGTGGTTAAGGGTGGAAATAAAATAGTCTTTTCTACAAGCAAATTCCAGACAGAAAATATTGAGATGATTTTTCTTGCTTGCTTTGTAATTCCCACTTTTTTGACTTAACTCATTATCGCGGGTTACTCACGTGAAACTACTGGGAAAAGTTTCTAAAGATCCCTTCTGTGGCTCGAAACTAGTAGAGTTTTTTTCAGCATTTTCACGTGAGTAAACTGGATTTTTAGTCCATTTAGTATGTCTCGCGATAGTTATTGTATAAATATTTTTAAGACTTTCTACTTACGTAATTCTAAATTATGTTTAGTGATTGTTTTCATGGAGCGCTAACCCATTTGTGATAAACTATCCTTTTTTTAAACCCAACTTATTATTGCCAGTCGCAAAAATGGCGTCGCTGCAATATTTAGCGCAACATTCCGTTTAGATGTTGCAAGCACTTACACTTAACCTAGTTTCGTGGATCTATTTTATGAGTTACAAGGGAAGCTTACGATAGGTATCTTATTATTTCTGTATCAGCTAGAAATAGGTTGCAAAAATATTCAAATGGTACAGTTTGCCCGAGCTTGACCTTTAAGCTAAAGAGATTTTGATTGTGGTTAGAAGCAGGTGTATTTCGTTTATGCGAGGAAATTTCAATCGTTTTGATAGTAAGAATTAAATATTGTGCGGTTTTAAGTATTTAGTGTCTTTCCCGATCCCTTCACTTTGTTATAAATTACGGAGAAAGTAGGAAATTACTGCTAGTCCGATCATTTTTATTGAATGTACAATGTACATACTTAAATAAATAAAATTAAATAAATACCAGTGGAAACAAGAACTTGAAACATAAAAGTCAAGAAAGTATAGTTTTTTAAACGTTGCCCCACATTAGGATTTTCTCCTGTGTCGTGGGTGCGTTTACAAAACATACAAGTTCACATACACATGACACCTTGACCAGAAACAATACTTTATGGATGACACAAAGAGTTGCTCCGCGCGCGAATCTCAAGCAATTCGAACCTGATACACGTTGCGCGGTTGCCGCTTGCCCAGCCACCGCGCCAACCGTGCAGTCGAGTAACTTGAGGTCATGAAAATTATTTTCCAAATCTAGTACCATGACATATAGAGGTATTAAAGCCATATTCATAGTAGGTTTTTTTTTATGGTATAAGCCAGTAAACGAGCATACGGATCACCTGATGGTAAGCAATCGGCGTCGCCCATGGACACCTGGAACACCAGAGGCGTTACAAGTGCGTTACCGGCTCTTTGGGGATTAGGAGTTTGAGGATCGTTAGGGATTCAGGGATTGGGGGAATTGGGGAAGGGGAGGGTAATTGGGCCTCTGGTAACCACACTCACATGACGAAACACAACGCAAGCGTTGCTTCACGTCGGTTTTCTGTGAGGCCGTGGTATTACTCCGGTCGAGCCGGCCCATTCATGCTGAAGCATGGCTCTCCCACACTTTACCACAAATAACTAGAACAGGTACAAATGTATCAATATCGAGTGAATATTTTAAAGTTATCTCGACGCAGCATGGAACTTGATAGTTGGACAGGATTTATTTGACTTGCTCCATCGTCTGATAACCAATACGTAGCGAATTGAATTCAGTTTGAATTTACTCGGCGATAGTAATAATGTGAACTATTGTTCGTTGAAGTAGATGGAAGTGGTAGTTACGTAGTTCTTGATGTAGGAATTATATTGTGTAGAATTTACATGTTTATGAGTTACTAGCGCACCGCCCCGGCTTTGCGCGGGTGCACTATGCATGTATACATATAATACAATACAGTATACATATATACAATACATATAAATTTTTATTTTTTTATTTTATTTTATTTATTTAAGGAAAAACAAACAGTAACATATTACAAAATATACATAATTCAGCTTGCACATATACTTGGCAAATATGTTACCCACTACGTTCTCCACAGATTACTTTTTATATTAGATCTAGAGTGACACAAATATAGTTACATTTTTCAAATAGAATAAACTAATGTGAAACAAGAAGCCTTCATAGATTCACGATGCACCACTTACACGAATAATTAAAATGGTCACAAACAAATTATTAACAATTTAAAACAAATTTTTAAATAAACCTTCCTTAACAATCACTATCTATCTAAAATATAAACCGCATCAAAATCCGTTGCGTAGTTTTAAAGATCTTAGCATACATAGGGACAGACAGACGGTGGATAGCGGCTTTGTTTTATACTATGTAGTGATAACTTTATTTTATTTTGAGGTCCTTTTATATATTATATTTATAGTGATAAAGACTATTACACAAGATGTTACCCACACATTTATGTTTCAAGTCAAATATGCTTAAGAGATTTTGGTATATAGCGCTTACTAATGAGGTATCTAAGTCATTTTATTACTGTCGCGGAGAACCTAACGGGTTACCGGGGCTCCGGCTCTTAAAACCTCTCTAAAAACCACAGTTTTAGTCAGTAAGAGTCTCACACTCCCTCCTGCCTCAACCAGGCGGGAGCAGTTATTCGATGATATTTCCCCCTTAAAAAAAGGCATTTTATTACTAGGATTTTGAAATTAAATAGACCTACCTACTGTCATTATTTTGTCTCTAAATTTGTATGATGTAATTTTAATGAAAAATATTCTGTTTCATCTCCGTCTTCTTTGTCTTTCTTACTTAAATTAATATCTACAAAAAACAAATACATGGTTGTTTGTAAAAATACATTACAATGACTTATAAAAAACTTCTGTCACATACAGCACAAGAATGTAACATTCTTATCACCCATTATCCCCCAAAACTTTTAACACACAGACACGAAGAAAAACTTTGTCGAACACACGATTATTCCTTACATGACTTCGTTGACAATTGTCGAGTAGGGTGGGAGCACCAAAACAAGTCCATTCAGAGGGTATAAAAACATATTGTGAACATTAACTGAGTTGCGGAGTGGGAGGGAGTACCCAATGAACACACGGCTACGCATCAAGTTATGAAATACCAACATAAACTGATCTTTAAGTCTACAATAAAATCTCAGGGAACGAGACCATGCTATACTGGTTATGTTTAGCTTGATGCGTACCCAGTTATGTCGGAAGCCGTAAACTTTAGCAAGTTATATGCGAGTTACAATGTGTCCTTTACCCTGTTGGTATGTACCCGGGTATACTTTGAAGGATTTAGGGCAGTCTTGTTGTTTGTATACCGTTTTGTTTTAAGACTTAGAAATTCTTTCATTCCTATAAAGATTAATTATTTGAAACTTTGTAGGCTTTATAATATTACAAAAAGTTTCTTTTATATATTATTATACACAATGTATAAATAAAAGGAAAGTTCGATTTGGTAGAAATTTCGAAGTACCCCTTCAGTGTTGGGGGTGTGATGTTATCTTATATTAATGATTATGGTTTTAATAAATAATTCAATATTTGAATGAATAAAATCCAGTTTTGTAATGGAATAGCAACAATATACGTTATATATAATACATAGGATGCGATACATTATGGAATAATTGATACGCTGAGCCAAATTTTTTAGATCTATTGGAAAACCAACATAGTAATCATACACAATAGGGTAGTATTCTAAATTTTATTTCAATGTCCGTCTGGTAGATTATTTTAAAACATTACACAGGTATTGTTTTTTCTTACAAAATTAAATACTTTCGACGATATATCGATTTGAAATATCGCGGGACGTCACGATTTACTACATTTATAGGGGTAGCGTGACGTGATGACCTCCCACTCCTAAACTTAACTCCGTTTTTTCTAAGTATGGTTTTATTATACGACAAAATAAAAAAACAGTGTCTAATACATATTAGAACTGACTGAACTGACGATCTAATTACATTTTTAATTTTCATACACTGCCTACTACCCTATTCATCAAAGCAACACTCACATAAAAACAAAATAAAAAACATGAACGTTTACTTTAACATGCTATATTTTTCAAAACTAGCACAGAGAGGGATTCAGATCAATTTCCGCTTAAAGTAAAATTTAATGAAGACAGGATATTGCACGAAACGGACCTGTATTGCTATCGTAATCGAATATGAGACTGGCATTTCGTTAATAATTTATAGGAAGCCGTATAATTAAATCAGGATACGCTTTTATCTGTCGTAAAAAATTTCGTAAAAATAAATACTAGAGAGATAATGAATGTACGATAATTACAAGGAAAAGACGCTTTAAATTAAATGTTTTTTAATGAAATTCCTTTTAACAATGTTTGAAGAGGTATATGTACTATATTGAGTGTCTCAATGTAATTGAAACGTACTTTATAAAGAATAGAAGATTCTTTGTTGCTGTCTCTTTGATTCCAAAGTATTTTGCAGTGCCAATTAAAAGGTATGTCTTTTAACTTGTATGCTCTATTCGTCTAACTCCCTCTAATGGAAAATATACGTGAATACATTATACCTACAACGAACAGAACGAAAAGAACATCAGAGGCGTTACACGTTCGTTACCGGCCTTTTGAGATTAGGAATTTGAGGATTGTTGGGGATTCAGAGATTGGGGAAAGGGATGGGGGGGGAGGGTAACCCGGTAACCTCACTCACACGACGAATCACTACACAACGTTGTTTCACGTCGGTCTTCTGTAAGCCTGTGGTATCACTCCGGTGGAGCCGGCCCATTCATGCCGAAGCATGTCTCTCCCACACTTTCCTCGTCAAATAATTACTGAGTAAGCCGAAAAACATAATAACTAATATCTATTTTATAATCTAAACTACAATAGATTCCTTTACAAAGCCGCAGTATAACTACTAACAGCTGCAATAATAATAATAATTAGTAAAACAAAACAGTGCAATTATCCTTCCATATTTATTGTGGCACTAAACATTCTAAACACGGTATTACACGAACAATATTCGTGGTAATTATATTGTTACATGGCAACACTGGCACACGCACGATGTTATAATTAAAAGTTTTGGAAGTAACTGTACCTTCTTTGTTTTAGAAATTATTTTGGAAATTTTGGCTTTAAAATAATAATAATCATTTACAATCAAGTTGTTTCGAAAAATGATTATTGGTTTCATTCTTGGGTCGAGTAATGTTTTGGGAGATTTTAGATATGGACAATTTGAAGCATAGCAGTCTTTCAATTGTACGTAATAACTGATTACAGAACGTATCGTCGAAGCTGCGGCTTTTGTGGTCTAAAAAAAATATTTTAAAAAATGATAAAACATCGGTAATTTATTGTCCATATTACTCATACCAATGGCGAGTATGGAAATAAATAATTCGACAGAAACTCCACGTCAAGTCTACAAATTAATACGAAGCGGTTGCCGCCCTAGGAAACACAAACAAGTCACAAAGGCTGCTTAATTGCCAATTTACTCATGTTTGCAATACTATTGTTTAACGCCGGGACTGGTCAATTAATTTTTGCAATTAAAACTCTACTGTGACAACGCTTGTCAAATAAATTTGTATTCTGGCCCTGCAGTGAAGGAATTTTGAGGTTATATTTCACTTGATATTGTCTTCCTTGAAATCTTTATGGTACTAAAACTAATGTTATTCAGTTTCAATAGTTACCAATGTTACAATGTGAATACATTTTATTAGTCTTTCAAGACTAATGTGGGAGAGCCATGCTTCGGCACGAATGGGCCGGGTCAATCGGAGTGATACCACGGCCTCACAGAAAACCGATGCGAAGTAACGCTTGCGTTGTGTTTCGTCGTGTGAGTGAGGTTACCGGAGGCCCAATTACCCTCCCCTTCCCCAATCTCCCCAATCCCTGAACCCCCAACGATCCTCAAACTTCTAATCCCCAAAAGGCCGGTAACGCACTTGTAACGCCGCTGGTGTTCCAGGTGTCCATGGGCGACGCCGATTACTTACCATCAGGTGATCCGTCTGCACGTTTACCGGCTTATGCCATAAAAAAACTTTGAATAGTCTTCAACGATTTCACGAGTTTATAAATTTTTATAAAATCATTTTGTATCACCATCTTTGCTTTCTTGAAACAGATGATTACTGGAATCGTTGAGAGTAGAAGTGCCTGTCTTACAATATGCAAGATAATTGCTGATTAAGCAATCTCAATATTAAGGTTGATTATCAGATATTAGTAGACTTTTCTAGAACTTAAAATAATAGCCTTACATTTGTATTATGTAACCCTATTCAGACTAATTTACTATCTTTCCTTTCTATACCCGTTCGTCAATTCCAATACTATCTTCGCGAACATCAAACCATTTCCCAAGTTCTAATAAAGTAATGGATTTACGCAAATCGTTGAAACAAACTGTGTGTTAGCACGCAACTACGTTCTCGATGATATTTGGCAATACCCAGTAGTCACGAGCTTCGTAAGTTAAGTTAAACATGAATTTAGCATATATACTGTCTTGTTTCTTTAGTGGGTGTAAGCACGATGTCTTTCAACTGCTTGGTAAGGGATCTTGAGTATATTTCTTGGGCCAGATGAAATATTATGGAGATGGAATGAAGATGCAATTAAAGGGAATGGAATGGTGTCTGGTGTTTGGTAGCAATTCTCTAAAGACGTAATTGGTGAAACGAGAGAGTAATTTTTATAAGTAAGTACCAACAAACCTACCGCAATGGTGAATGATCTTCTTCGCACTCTGTAAAACAATGACGTTATTTTCTTTTCCATTCATTCACAAACCAAAAATATTTACACAAAAACAATGGAACACTTGAAAGATGTTACAGAAACAAATGAAAACGTTTTGTCAATTTTGCTAAAACAATTTTCGTAAAAACTTCGCAAACATTTTCAAATATTTTTATTCTATTCACGAGAAAATTGAGGTTCTAGGTGGTTTGGATGGTTTTCCTGTCAAACGGGGGCTTGTCGGATATGGAATAATGGCGAACGCTACCGGGTGCCTGGAGGGTGCCTGCGGGAGGTCCGTGAAGGGTTGCCACCACGGCAGGATGCTCTACCCTGACAAGCTGACCGCTAAACACGTAAAAAGATTATGTTCAAAGTTATGTGCTTACTTGGAGTTATGTGCTTAGGATTTTATGTGTATTTTATAGCATTTGGGGGGACAGTTGGATTGGATTCTTTCCTGATATCTTTTTGACGGAAATCAAGGTAGGTATGTGTAGTTGTATAGCTGAAGCTAAGTAGGAAGTTATGGTAATTTTAGGGAAAATTGAATAAAGTTATCTACGAATAATTTTACCCTTAAGGCTTTGGCTGCCAATAAAAAACTATTGAAGGCAAATCCTCCGCTAACGTCGGTCACCGGTGACTGCCATGGCGTTTAACGTGTTAAACTTTGGTAACATTGATTTAAACTTTACAATAATTGAAATATCTTCAAACAATAACAAACTCATCCTAGGTCAACTCGAAAACTTTTACTAGCAAATGACGAAATAAAGATGGCGGCAGCTAATCCATCAAATTGCGCGCCAAGGATTAAGCAGTAATGGACGTCAAACATTTACACAGGAGGAACGTGACCGTGCCCACGCTACAAGGATCAAAATTATTTTCTTTTTAAAGTAGGCACTTGCACCCTTTCGTCTTGTTACATGAAATATGTTAGTAGATTTGGGGTTTGTAGTTTTGTGAATCGATTGTTTATTCAGGCGGCTAGACTGAACATCAAACAAAAGATATATTCGACCGACCGACCAGACATCGTATGAAGTTTTGTTTTTAGGTCGGTATGTTTTCAAATGTTATGTGATCGACTTGTACATAATTTAATATCAGGTTTCTTTTTACCTTTTGTGATATATTAAAGGTATTGTTGGATACATGAGTGCTTAGACAATCGTCTTTTTGTTGTCAAAACCAACTTTTCAACATAACGTAACATCACGTCTTTTATTCCTGAAGGAGTAAGCAGAGGTGCACATTACAGCACTTAATGTGTACAATGTAACACCCAATTTTCACTATTATGTTATGTTATGAGTCCCATGTAATAGGTGTGGGCGAATTGCCATATACCAAACACGATTCCAGACTTCGTGCTACTACTGAGTTTTTTTTTAAACCCAGAGCTTTTCTAGTTCTCCTAAAATGCTTTCCTTTAGATACTGTTACTAAGTTTTTGTTCTGATAGTACCTACCAATTTAATGACGTTACTACGTACATTAAATTATTAAATCGCAATATAAAATAGACCCGTGACAGCGTCTACCAATAAATATTCATTAGTTGACCCAAAACAAGGTTGTGAACCAAAATCGAAGTCCACTGGGATTAATCGATCTGCTAATCAATTCGTACCAACAAGGCGTTGAAAACTGACGGCAACTTGAGATAACTCAAGTGTCTTTGGCCACATTACAACATAGTTAAGGGTAGTTGGGAAGTTCGAGGCTCGACCTATAAGTTGTATCGTTAACCCCTAGTGTCCTCTACATGGAATGACAACGCGAAGATATTTGGATTATGTTCCTATGGGACGAATATATTTGGTTCATGTTTTGTGTTCGTCGGATCAATATGCTGTTGGAACTTTTTTGGGTGTTAAATGTTTAGTTTCATGGAGGGGAAAGACTTTAAGAATATTGTAAGTACCTACTTTTTATAGCTTGAATGGAATCTTACCAAAATATAGTAATTTTCATAACATAAACATCTTGCCTTTTATCCCTGAAGAGGTAGGCATTACGGCACTTAATGCCCCTGTACTATGTAACACCCACTTTTCACTGTTTATGTTAAGAGTCCTATGTAATACGAGGTGAGCCTATTCTAGACTCCGTGCTACTTCTGGGAAATTTAAAAAAAGTCAGTAATACTTTGCTTGACTCGGGAATCGAACTTAAGACAACTTGCACGGCAGTCGCACTTGCGACCACTCGGACAACGAGGCAGTATAATAATTTACTATGTTATCCAATTTTAAGCTCAGGACTCTCATATCGTAACGTTGTTATGATTATTAATTTTAATATAAGGGAATATAAAAGAAAAAAAACAGTTCATCCACAGCCACATATTTTTAAGCTGCAATTTTTCAAAAGAAACATGGCGCTGACATATCTGTCACTTTGTAAAATGATGTCACGATATATATTTACGTAATATATTTTTCGGAATGATCGATATGGTCCGTCCATGTTGGACATCGGTGATCCACCGCATTTTGGACATAAGCCAGTTGGGCTGGGGAAAAAACACGTCGTTTAGACGAACAATCTGCTGGCAACTAGAGAATTCTCATATCCCGAGTAACATGTAAACAGGAATTCGGGAGGTATGTTAGGAGTTCGTGAATTATGACGCTTTCTTTGAAGACTCGTTTTTTGTTTTATTTAGAGACTGTCTTGGGTTAGATTATGTAGTACTGTGTTACTTCTCTTTAGTTCTTTGATATGATAAAGGTTTTTGGTAGAGAAATAGTTTTGTCGAGGTGGCCCGGAGTCTAAGACGCCCGCTTCTCATGCATGATCGTGCTGATTCGAAACCTACTAACGGTAAGTACCAATGTGATTTTTTCCGAGTTATATGTAGGTATCTACTATCTAAGATGATTTAGACACTAGTGACAAACAGCGAAGGAAAACATTGTGACGAAACGTGCACTTATAATTTCTAATTATAAGTTTAAAATCGCCAACCCGCATTAAGCAAACATGGTGATTAATGCTCAAACCTTCTCCGTGTGAGAAGAGGATTTGCTCAGCAGTAGGCACTTATAAGCTGTTGAAGTAAATAATTTTGTAGTGCGGTACCTACTTTAAAAGAAAAAATTTTTTTTCGTTATGAAATTATTATAAGTTTTATGAAACCATAAGCTTCTGCCAGCGGCGCAGCCCGCGTAGCCCGCGTAGCCGTGGAACAAAAAGTAACTCATGTGTCATTCCAGGCCATAATCTACCACTGTTCCAAATTTATTCCCGATCCCTTCAGCCGTTCGACGTGAAGGAGTAACAAACAAAAATATAAATGTTCGCATTTATTGATTAGTAGAATCATTCTCGTGACAAATTCTATTTTGTATACTCTAAAATAGAATATTAATAGAGCTAAGTACGATTGTGAAAATGCCCTATCTACGGGTATTTTCGTATTTGCATGTAATTTACTTGTTTGAAGGCCGACGTCAACTATATCTAAGTGACGTAGTGATGAGATTAATAACAAATGAATTATTTAAGAGGTAGCTCACTCTAGCCTTACGGACACAGACCATAGCAGAAGCGTATTATTATAGGTAGTCGCCGAGCTTTCTCTAGTTAAAATTAGGGTTATTGAATTTTTATTTAGAAATGCTATTAAAAAGTTTTTCTAAGGACTTGACATAATGATATTATACTGTAGTCCCTTATATAGCTCCTGCAATATCCACTGAAAGAGTAGAAGTAATGAAATTATGTATTGTTGCTCTACCGTCAACAAATTGCAGGAAAAGCAAACAGTTCGTCAAAAACCGTCAGATAGATAGAAAGGTGTTCATTACGCCACTGTACAATGTTACATCCACTTTTCACTATTTATTTTATGAGTCCCATGTAATAGGGGGTGATCCAATTGCTGTATACCGGGAACAATTCCAGACTCCGTGCTACAACTGAAAAACACCAGTGATCAATGTTGAATCGCAACTCGGCGAACGAGGCAGTTAAATATCAATCTGAACTGTTTAGTTAATAAATATAGGTAGGTACTAGAGGTAGATTGTTATCTAATATATTATTTCAGTAACGTTTATTCAATTCTACCTCTAGTTTCAGTTGCCAACCAATGTTTATGTAAGTAATAGTTTAATTTGAGACCTGATAGACATTTCCAGGTAAATGGGTAATTTAGCTCACCTCTTACAGATGTGGATCTTGTAGTGAACGTAGTTTAAGTAATGAATTGTTACATAAGTTTAAAGGTATATTGTTGAATAGTTTATATAGTTACTTTGTATTTTATTAGGATACATAGTTTGTTAAACTTAAGTATAAGATTTATCAATTTTGCATAGCTTGTTTTTGACTTTTAAAAATAGGATATGTCTTATATAAGTTTAATAGGTACTATAAAATATCTTTTCATTATAGAGGTATATAAGAATGTCAAGTAGTTACAAGCATATTATTTGCAGGTATAGTAAGATATCGTATACTCAGGCTAGACTATATAAGGAGACTTATTTCGGAATTCTCAGTAATTATTTTGAGCCTGGAATTGTAGGCACTCTTACTAAAATGAAACCCCTATTACACATAACGGGCAAAAATATAACTATCTACTGTTATATATGAATCTAGGACATAATTATGTTTTAGTAATTTAGCGCCATTGGTATTAACATTTTGTCGTAGTGGCCCGGAGGGTTAAGACGTGTCATTCACGAGGGTGCAGGTTCGAAACCTACCAATAGCAAGTACCAATGTGACATTTTTCGAGTTATATGTACTTTCTAAGATTATTTAGATACCATTGATAAACGATGTAGGAAAACATCGTAAGGAAACCTAAACTTAAAATTTCTAACAATAAATTTGAAATCGCCAACCCATATTGAACAAGCGTGGCGATTAATGTTTAAACGTTCTCCGTGTGAGTTGAGGCCTCTGGTTAGTAATGACCACTTATAGGTACGCTGTAGATGTTTTGTTGATGATGGTGATAAAATTTATTTAACTGTAGTGTAAAGATGAAATTATTATCCGACCAACAATTTACCTAACCATACCTACAATTAAGGAACATTCTGTTAAACGTATAAATAAAACTCAACAGGCCCACAAACTGTATAACAAATAAAACCTCATATCGCGAATAACTGTCCAAATCGCTTTTTATAATAACTATCGTGAGACATATTAAATTAAGTAAAAACGCGGGTTACTCACGTGAATATACTGAGAAAAGCTAAGTGAGCTGCGCGACGTCGCCGCGACCGCGCACGCTGCTCATGAGGAAGAACCCCTCTGTGGTTCGAAATTAGTAGAGCTTTTCTTAGTATATTCACGTGAGTAACCTGCGTTTTTACTTAATGTCCAAATCGCATTCATTTCCCACGATTTTACTTTCGCAGTGTTCGCGAAATTTTTAATAAATATAAATCGCGTGAAGTCCTGACCCTACTGTGGGACAGTTTAATTATTTACGTTGTTTCTCTGATGAGTGGCTTGGGATGTGGGAAAGGCCTTATAGGATAGTGGTGGGACTGTTATATATTGTTGCAGTTTTGTATTACATTTACACCAGGGTCAAAGCCTACAAAAATGGTAAAAAGTGAAAAAAAATTACAGTGAAAAAAAAAAACCCATTAGAAAAGGAGGGGAATATGATCAAAATGAAAGGAAAAATAATTTACGGTCGATCCGAGTTCGGGAAGTGGGTTAAGGGTAAAAAATGGTTTATCTTGATTTCCGGCAAAACTACAAGTCCCATGGAAAAAAGTTAAATGGCAAAGTTGTAGGCAATAAAAAGATCTACAACTTTTGTATTTGTAGATTTTTCACATAACCTCAAAATTTTGGTGAAAAATTCAAAAAACCAAGTTTTTGGTTTTTTATTTATCTTTTTCAAATAAATTTTATTTTCTACGAAATTTGGTGAAAACTTACCTTATTATGTCCCAAATACACTGTAATTTATTTGATTAAAAATATTTATTTTTTCGCTTCATTTTAATTTAATATCAAAAAAGCACCCTAATTTTCAATCGAAAATTCTGACGTCAAAATATCAGCTTTTTAAAAAAGTTTGGGGGGTTTTTGTTCGTTGAAATATCTTCTTGCTGATGGTGTAAAGAAAAATATACATTACTATAGGAAATATTCTTAGAAAATGCAAAAATAGGAAAAAACCTCAAATTCGAAAATTTGTTTTTAATCACCATGTACAATTTTGAGGTATTTATTAAAATTTACATTTTAATTACTCAAAAAACGTAAAATTTAATGTTTTATTAATAAACGAAAAAAATACAAATTAAAATATCCTTCTATAATTAACAAACAAATAAGTTAATAAAGTTAATATTTAATAAGACATCTACAATATTTTTAAAAAGTTGTAGAACCTTCTTTAAATAATATTTGTAGTTGCCTATTTATTGCTGTTTTAAGGTAATTTATATACCTGAGTGACATTCTAATTAGTTAAAATTATTATTAATTATTTGGAATTCTAATTAGTTACTCATTAATTTTGGCAGTGTAAAATTTAAAAGGAAAAACAAAGTCTTGTCTCTCAAAACAGTTTAAATCTTCCGTTAAAGTAAACGAAGATATTATAGCCATCGATCCATTATTGCTATTTCAAAGAATATCGTTAACGATCGACAGTAAAAAAGATATGGAAACTTACTTACAATACGAGCGTGCACCTTTTCCACTGTCACTTTTTACAGAAAATGGCCTCAGGAAAAATGTAAAATCTCAACTCTAGGAATTATTTGTGAGTGTGAATCAACCAATGCCTTCTGAAAGCATAATGCATGTCGTCGACGGTGGATTTTTACTGCACAAAGTAATTTGGCAGAAAAATGAAACGGTGGAAGAGATCATTAATAAATATTTGCGCTACGTACAAAAACATTACGCAGCAAGCAGTTATATAGTGTTTGATGGGTACCCCGAGATTAAGAAATCAGGTACTGTCACAACAGTACCAGCAGCTACTTCAACTAAAAGAGGAGAACGTAATCGTAGAAAAACCTCAGACAATATTCCAGAGTTCAATTATCAAAACCATACAAAAATACCATTTTTGCAAGAAAAAATTTTATCTAACGAGAAAAACAAGGACAAAATAATTAAAAGTTTAATGAAAACATTACAGTCACAAGGATTTTCCTGTAAACAAGTTGAAGAAGATGCTGATGCCGACATAATTAAGACCTCGATAGAAGTTGCGAGAGATACCAATAAAACTGTTATAGTTGTGGGTCAAGATATTGATCTTTTGGTTCTTTTAAATCAATTAAATTCAAATAATCATGACATTTGTTTTCTCAAACCAGGCTGTGGAAATGGAAAGGATCTATTTTTCACGTCTAACACGAATCCTTTAAAAATTTTGTTGCATTTCTGCATTGTTTTTCTGGTTGCGATACAACATCTGGATTTGCCGGAAAAGGAAAGAAAAGTATCGTTAATTCTATATTAGACGCGAAAAATTTGTCAAGTTTGGCCAATGTTTTTTACAAAAAAGATGAAAGTAAAGAAAATATAAAAAAAATGGATTACAATTAATCAAATCTATTTATAAATGTAAAAAAGAAAAAATAACACTAAATCAATTAAGGTTTCAAAAATATCAATTGGCAAAAATTAAATCATCCTTCGTTTTGGCTAACCTCCCACCCACAGAAGGAGCAGCAGAACAACATTGTTACAGAGCATATTATCAGCTTCAAACTTGGTTGGGTAACGAATTGACAGCAACAGATTGGGGATGGAAGCAACATCAGCATGGCATTATGCCCAAATTTACAGAAAAGGATTTAATTCCGGAAGTATTGCTCAAAACTATTTGCTGCAGCTGTGAAACTGGATGCAACAGTTTAAAATGTGGCTGCCGAAAACATGGTTTAAAATGCACAAATTTATGCACTAATTGTCATGGTTCTGAAAATTGCTCCAATATGGAAGAAAAAATCTACGAGTAAATGATTCATATGAAATTATGGATGAAGAACCAATGCAGACTGGAAATAACATTGAAGACGAAGATGATGGTCTTGAATATTTCGACGATCAACTAGAGTTGGAAAGATTTGTCGAATCTGACGATGAAGAAATGCCTCCAAAGAGACAAAAACGAATGAGTAACTAATTAGAATTCCAAATAATTAATAATAATTTTAACTAATTAGAATGTCACTCAGGTATATAAATTACCTTAAAACAGCAATAAATAGGCAACTACAAATATAATTTAAAGAAGGTTCTACAACTTTTTAAAAATATTGTAGATGTCTTATTAAATATTATCTTTATTAACCTTTTTGTTTGTTAATTATAGAAGGATATTTTAATTTGTATTTTTTTCGTTTATTAATAAAACATTAAATTTTACGTTTTTTGAGTAATTAAAATGTAAATTTTAAAAAATACCTCAAAATTGTATATGATGATTAAAAACAAATTTTCGAATTTGAGGTTTTTTCATATTTTTGCATTTTCTAAGAATATTTCCTGTAGTAATGTATATTTTTCTTTACACCATCAGAAAGTAGATATTTCAACGAACAAAAACCCCCCAAACTTTTTGAAAAAAGCTGATATTTTGACGTCAGAATTTTCGATTGAAAATTAGGGTGCTTTTTTGATATTAAATTAAAATGAAGCGAAAAAATAAATATTTTTAATCAAATAAATTACAGTGTATTTGGGACATAATAAGGTAAGTTTTCACCAAATTTCGTAGAAAAAAAAATATTTGAAAAAGATATAAATAAAAAACCAAAAACTTGGTTTTTTGAATTTTTCACCAAAATTTTGAGGTTATGTGAAAAATCTGCAAATACAAAAGTTGTAGATCTTTTTATTGCCTACAACTTTGCCATTTAACTTTTTTCCATAGGACTTGTAGTTTTGTCAGAAATCAAGATAAACCATTTTTTACCCTTAACCCCCCCGCCCCTCCCACTTCCCGAACTCGGATCGACCGTAAATTATTTTTCCTTTCATTTTGATCATATTCCCCTCCTTTTCTAATGGGTTTCATCCTACTGTAATTTTTTTTGGTTTCAAAAATTATCTACTCTGGTCTAATTAAGGTTTAAAATTATAGACATGCTCCAGATTTGGTCTGACTTTGAATTAAACACATCGTAACATGCGATCCAATGTTATTCGAGCTACTAAATGGCGTAGTATACATAAAATCGACTTTAAGCTAGATAATCAGTGTTTTTAAAAAAGGAATCATAACTAAAACTCGAAATTCCAGAATTCAAATAAAGAGTTCAGACACAGTAAAGCCAAATAAACTTTATTCAGCGCTAAAATTGTCATTTCTTGTAATTTGTTTTCCAATATTTTTTGGGATTCAGTATCGTTAACAAACCAGAACGCTAATGAAGTTAAACAAGATATTTTATTTTCCGAACAGTGTAGTTGGGCTATAGCAATTAGAATGCACTCGGCGAAGCATCGAGACTATTCGATTATTATCGATCGTCGCGCCATCTAGTATGAACAAAATTGTTTGTAGAAACTTGTCTGACATTTTATGAAACAGATTATTTTTGTGCAATTTTATTGGGTTGTGTTTCAGTACTAATGGATGGTGGAAAATAAGTACTATGTTTGATAGATTTTGAATCTTTTTTCATATTATATGTTTATATTTAACTTTATCTATTTTCATATTTAACTTTGTTATAATTAACTATTCGCATAAAGGCCGAATTGAATACACTACGCCATCATAAAATTGTAATTTAATAACGAATTTTATACTACAATAAAATAAAACCAAAATATTCATAAAGTTTGCTACAAAATATTTCATATATTTTATTTCGTTAATCAACAAAATAATTGTAAAACAGTACAATTTCAATTGCTTTTAAATATTTTATTGAAAACGTTTTTGATGCTCGTGTGCAATTAAATATGTTGTTAATTATTTACTAGTGGTTAATTCAATTTGTATGTAGCTGGAGTCTATGATATTAACCCCAGTATTTACGAGTGGATTGCTATTTGAGTGTAGGTAATTAAGGCCACTTTATAAGTACCTACATAAGCTATACAAAACCAATATAAACTGACCTTTGATTGCGTGAAAAGATTATACAAAGCGAGACTTTAATAAACTGGTTTTGTATACCTTGATGTGTAGTTGTATGCGTTTGGCGTGAGACATATAACTTCATCATCATCATCATCATCAATAGCCTATAAATGCCCACTGTTGAGCAAAGCCTCTTCTCACACGGAGAAGGTGTGCTTAATGCGGGTTGGCGATTCCTTATAAATACAAATGTGTAAGCCCAGGTTTCCTCACGATGTTTGTCAGTGGTGTCAAGATAATCTTAGAAAGTACATATAACTCGGAAAAAGTCACATTGGTACTTACCGTTGATAGGTTTCGAACTCTCAAGCATGAGAAGCGGGCATCTTAATTCTTCAGGCCACCACGACATTTAAACATCCACTTTGACATTTAACTTAGTATAACAGATTAGTTAAGTTACTTTAACCTTTAATAACATGTGCACAGAGTACAATCTTAATAAAATTTCTTATTTATAAGATGCACGTCTTACAAATTCAATCTTGTATTTGATTGAACTAGTACATTCAATCTAAATGGGATCGTATTGGAATATTAATAACGTCCATTTAGGCTTATGACATTATTTATTCAGCGTATTACATGAGGCTTTAGATGCCAACCATTTAGATTAGTATCGTATGTGCTATTACTTACATGAATGTCTTTAGACTTCAAGATGTGGTTTTCAATTTGGTAATGGAAAAATTCTTTCAATTTAGATGTGGCTTTGGTAAATAACATCAATTGAAGTTTTAACCACGCGAATGAAAGCTCTTGCTTAGTCCAATGTACACACACACACACCCACATGTGTATAGTAGGTATTTTTTATAAGGCGGGAAAATCATCGAATGACTGCTCCCGCTTGGGTGAGAAGGGAGGAAGTGTCAGACTCTTACTGACTAAAAACCATCCTGTTCCTTTCCTGCGCTTCGAGCCGGAGCCCCGGTAAGTACAAGTTACCATTTTGGAAAAATATATAAACTACACCATGTTTACTTTTCACGTTTTCATATACTTCAGAATAAAGGAACAACTTATACAAGAATATCGTAGTTAGTAAGCTTGAACCTATTTTTATTTCTGTATATCTGTCGGGGGCGAATTTACATTACAGCTAGCCATTTAGAAAAATGGACCGGTTTGGGATACGGCGACTGCATCATTAGCTGTATTGTCAATGCGAAACGTTCTACAATATGACGGAACACGTTTAGCCTTATAGTATTATTTTAATTTATGGATAATCTGGGTGGCCATCATCATATTCTGTAGTATCAAAATGAAACGTCATTCCAAAGCAGTGGCGTGCAGTCCATATAGACGAAAAGGCTTTGCCTACCTATAAATATCGTGAATATATAACATACATAAAATATACAAACGCATTTATTAAAATTCAATAATATAATAAAAGTTTGTAAAAAAAACGGCTAACATAAATACGCGTCTTTGTAAAACAATGAATGCGCCCCGCACGCACCACGCATGCGCTGCTATTCCTTAAATCTTGGCTGCTAGTTGTGACGTCACGAAAGTAATGTACCAAAAGTATGCACCGCGCATGCGTGAAGTTCACGACCATGGTCACGGTACAGAATAACCATTCATAATTATATTACACGATTCCTTTTGCTTGACAAAATGTTAGCAACTAAAAAATTAGAGGACCGTTTGTTCATCACTTGGAAAACGATCGTATTTTATTAAGAATTCTAAAACAATAAAACAGCAACAAGTTATTGTATTTTTAAAAACAATTAAATCATAAAAGGATTTAAATTGATAAAATCTGTATATCATAAAGTACTGCTGAATGGAGTACACCAGCGCCATCTATTGAATTTTTTGTTGAAACTTCTGAACTCGTTCGATATAATGCGAATGTATTTTTATAATTGCGTATTTAACAAATATGTTTTAAGTGTTTTAATTAAAGCTTAAATTTTTTTACGCTTTGTCGGTTTATAGAAATTTTAAACGAGGAGTTGTCTTTATTATTATAAAAGTTAAAAGGAAGTTATTGAAACTTCAAGATGGCACCATTTACAACGTTTCAAATTATATGAATGAATGTTTTTTAGTATGAAATATTGGTTTAAGACGATGATGCAATTTCATTTGACTTACTAAATTAACCTTTGTTTTTTTGAAATTAAACGCTGCATTACCTTAATTTTTAAGCTACATTTTTATTATAATAAACACTCAATTGACTATTGGTAATGATTTCAATTCATTTCCAATGTTTTCGGCCATGTTGTTTTCATGTGATGTGCGATCGCTTTGTTTATGTTTTCGTTTAAATTATTAGGAAATAGTTTTAAACATAAAGTTGCATAAATGTGTAGTAGTAGTTAAATATATGTGTAGGTTTTTCAAATAGTGTATTTGTTTATCAGTTTCTAGTACAAGTACCTATATTATTCGATTGTGAAGTTTGTGTGAATAATAGGTAATTTTATGTGTTTGTTGAAAAAAGTAAAAACAGTAAGATTTCGCAAGAAAATGTCCTTTATAGGACTAGATTCAGGTAATGACCATAGGCAGAGGTGTACTCGAGTTACGAGAATTGACCCAAGTAAAAGGTAGGTAATGTAAATATGTACTTACTATAATGGATCTGTTATTTGATTTCTTGTTTATTGTTTGATAATTCTTAAAAATATCAACTTAGACTTCGGGTTGCGGGGTGCGGTGCCAGAAGACCTCCCCGTGGTGCACCCTGGGTGCGGGCGACAGTCTCCCTAGCGGGGGTGATAGGGTTGGAGTGACTGTCGCCCGCAGCAGACTTCTGGACTGGGCGGGCGAACCCGATAGGGTTCTGGAGGCGGCGGGCTGTGTGCTCATAGCCCGCGCTTCCGTGGGGCGTTTCTCCGCCTGTCTCTCTGAACTTAGCAGAGAGCGTGGCGGAGAGGCAAGGGCGGTGCTCGTTGTGCACTCACCCTGCCAGCGAGCAGCATCGGGACACAAGCTGTCCCCGATTGCAGCCGTCGATATCGTAATCCGTAAGGAGGTCACGGTGATGTTTTGTGACTCTGAACGGGACGAGGGTCTTGGCTTGGTCGCCCGGACCGCGAGGAAGATAACCTCTATAAAAAATTCCTCTAATACTAAGTTCTGGTGCGCGGCGAGATTATGCATGGCTGAGGAGTAGTGTCAGTCGCGAGCGCACCCCCAGCTAGGGGACCAGTGGACCCTCTAGTTGGGAAACAAATTTTCACTTACCCAGGTACAGGGGGCACTGCCTGGGTGGACCGAATATTTCCCCCATACTCGTGGGAACTTTATGGAGTTGAATACAAAAATAAAAACCACACAACCGGAGGAGGAGAGTGCGGGTGAGCTTGGCTCGCCTGCAGTAGCAGGAGAAGGGAGCCCAAGTGGCTCCGGGACTCGTGGTGGGGCGCTGGACTCGTCCAGCAGGCCCCACACACGGGAGTCTAGTCGGAGGGGGTCGGACTCAGAGTCCGACGTGACATTAGCGGAGCGGCTGAGCGTGAGCTCGAAAGGCTTACGCCGCCGCGCGACGGGGACGTTCAAACGCCCCAGGCTGGAGGAGGACAGTTTGTCCCCGTCCTCCGGCGCTCAGGAGGCGCCTCCCCCCAAGGTCCCCACGGCAGCGCGGGGTAGGGGCGGCAAGGGCAGCGGTCGCCGGAAACCGGCACCAGCTGCCTGCGCGGAGTCAGCCGAGCGGCTGGCCGCGGAGGGCAGGGCTCTCTCGAGCGCTGCCCGTTCGGAGTCCTCTGCGGCCGAGATGTCCGGCGTGGAGATGTCGGAGGGCGAGCGCGGCTCTGAGAGCGAGAGCTGCTCCGGGGGCCTCCAACAGGCCATTACGGCGGAGCTCTACAAGCTGGCGATGGGCAAATCCCAGCCGGTTAGGCTCCGCCTCCTCAGGGCGGCGGCGGCCACTATAACGGAGGCGGCCTTGGAGCAGTATGCGGTGCCCACTGCGGGAAAGGTGCGCTCTGAGCTGGCCGAGATGCGGCGAGAGCTGGCGCGCTTGGCGGCCTCTAACGCGGCTCTGGAGGCCGAGCTGCGGACGGCCAGGGCCGAGCTCACTGCTGCTCGCGGCAGTCGCCCTCAGCCCCCGGCGGAGGCTGACGTAGTCGGACTGCTGCGGGCGGAGATGGCTGCCTTCCAGCGACGTTTCGACGTGCTGGAGGGCAGGCTCTTGCGCCCCCCACTCGCGGCGAGTCAGGTTGCCCCCGCGGTCCCGCGGTCGTACGCGGCCGCTGCGGCCAAGCCTTCGACCTCGGGTCAGGCTAGCCGCAGCTCCCAACCGCCGACAAAGGTGCGAACGGCTGCCCCAGCGAGGGCCTCGGCGCCCCCGCCGGCGCAGACCCCAGCTGCGCCGACGGCGCCTGCGCCTGCGCCCGCTGGGCGCAAAAGAGGAGGGGCACTCCGGCCCAGCAGGCTGGGGTTGCGGCGGCGGCGGCGGAACCCGCCCCGCAAGCAGAGGACGGCGGCGGGTGGCAAATCGCCGGCGAGGCGAGGAGAGTCGCCAAGGAGGGCCGGAAGCGCCGAAAAAAGGCGCAGCGGCAACGACGGCAGCAGCAGCGCAGGGAGAAACGCGCTGCTGCCTTGCTCCTCGCCCCTAAGACCGCGGCTGTAGTAATTACACTGCAGCCCGAGGCGGTCAACAGGGGCGTTACATATGGCGACGTCCTCGCCAAATTAAAGGGGGCGTTGACTCCTGCGGAGTTCGGGGCCCCGGACGGGTTCGCGGTCAAGGTGACCGCTACCGGAGCCCGTCTTTTGGAGGTCCCCGGCGCGACCAGCGGCCCATCGGCTGACGCCCTGGCCGAGAGGCTTAGGGCGTGCCTCGGTGCGGACGAGGCCCGCGTGTCCAGGCCCACCAAATGCCTGGATGTCAGGATTTTGGGCCTGGACGACTCCGTCACGGAGAGTGAGGTGGTGGCCGCTGTGGCCAGGACGGGAGGGTGCCCTGCTGACCAGGTCAGGGTGGGCACCATACGTCCGGACAACTCGGGGCTGCGCACGGTGGTGGTGAGCTGCCCCGTCACAGCGGCCAAAACATTAAAGGAGGGCAAAAGGCTCTTGGTGGGATGGGTCTCGGCGCAGGTCAAGCTGCTCGAGACCCGGCCTCTGAGGTGCTACCGCTGTCACGTGGGGGAGCACGTGAGTGTCAAATGCACCTCGGAGGTGGACCGCAGCGACTGTTGCTTCCGCTGCGGTCGACCCGGTCACAAGGCCGGCTCGTGCAACGCCCCGCTGCACTGCAACGCATGTGCGGCGGCTGGCAAGCCGGCCAATCACCGGGTCGGGAGCAAGGGCTGCTCCCCTCCTGCTAAAAAGGGCAAAGGTAGGCCCTCCGCCGCCCCTGCCGTTTCCGCCGCCGCCGCCGCCACTGCCACCGCAGTCGCCGCTGCCGCCACTGAGGAGGTCGGAATGGACTGTCAATAGTGGCCCCATTCCGCCTCCTCCAGGCGAACATCAACCACTGCGCCGCTGCTCAGGATCTCCTGCTCCAGAGCATGGCGCAGTGGTCGATCAATGTCGCCGTGGTCTCCGAGCCGTATTTTGTCCCGCCCAGGGATCACTGGGTGGCGGACCTGGACGGCTCGGTGACCATCATCTCGTCGGCCGCCGCCGGTACCCCGACTCTTGAGGCTGCTCAAAGAGGCCGGGGTTGTGTCGCAGCACGGTTCGGAGAGCTCGCTGTGGTGGGCGTGTACTTCTCTCCGAACCGAACTCTCGCCGAGTTCCACAACTCCTTGAGGGAGTTGGTCACCGTCGTCGTCGGGTTCCGTTCCCTCCCCGTGCTCGTCCTCGGGGACTTCAATGCCAAAAACTTGGCTTGGGGTTCCCGGTTCACCGACGTCCGGGGTAGGATGGTGGAAGACTGGGCCCTTGAGACAGGCCTAGTCGTCCTGAACCGGGGTTCTGTCCCCACGTGCGTGCGGATGCAGGGCGAGTCGGTGGTGGACATCTCGTTCGCCAGCCCTGCTCTGTCACCGCGTATTGTTGACTGGCGCGTCATGGAGGAGGTGGAGACGTATTCCGACCACCGGTATATCCGGTTCGACGTCTCCGCCGAGTCCGCAGACCCGCCGGTCAGACAGGCCCCATGTGGCCCGCGTTGGGCGCTGAAACAGCTGGACCGGGAGCTGCTCCTGGAAGCCGCCATCGTGCAGGCCTGGGTGATACCACTGGTCAGGCCTGCCGACATTGACGATGAGGCCAAGTGGCTCCAGGACGCCATGTCCAGGATCTGTGACGTGGCGATGCCCCGGATCCGGTCGAATCAACAAAAGCGCCAGGTGTACTGGTGGTCGCAAGAGCTAGCACCTCTACGCAAGGCGTGCACTGCGGCGCGACGCCAGTACACTAGGCACCGCAGGCGCCGTATCCGTCCTCCGAATGCGGAGGCGAGAGAGGCGGAGTTGTACGAGGGATACAGGGCGGCCAAGGCCCTCCTCAAGATGGAGATATTGCGGGCCAAGGAGGAGGCCCGCCGAGAGATGCTGGGGACTCTGGACAGAGATCCGTGGGGACGCCCGTACCGGATGGTACGCGACAAACTCCGCGCTTGGGCTCCCCGCTCACCCAGAGTCTCCGGCCAGAGGTCTTAGAGGAGGTGATTGACGCCCTGTTCCCTCGACTGTGGAGGGGCTTCACCCCTCCGTATATGACTCCGCCCCCTGCGGTGCCCGACGCGGGCTATAGCGACGACGACGACGACATCGTCCCAGAGGTGACCGAGGCAGAACTGAGAGCGGCGGTGCGCCGGATGGGCGCCAAGAACACCGCCCCAGGACCCGACGGCTTGCACGGCAAAGCATGGGTCCTGGCCTCAGAGGCTCTCGGGCCTCGATTAATCGGTCTCTACAGCGCATGCTTGGAGAGAGGCCAGTTCCCGCTGCTCTGGAAAGCGGGAAAACTGGTCCTCGTGCGGAAGACGGGGCGCCCTGCGGACTCTCCGTCCGCATACCGGCCCATAGTGCTGCTCGACGAGGTGGCGAAAGTGTTCGAAAGAATAATTCCGAACCGCCTCGTCGCGCACCTGACGGACATTGGGCCGGACCTATCGGACGGCCAGTTCGGCTTCCGCAGAGGGCGCTCCACGGTGGACGCCATCATGCGCGTTAGGGACCGGACGACGGGGACTGCAGTGTCCAGGGGTAAGGTCGTAGTGGCGGTGTCTCTGGACATCGCCAACGCCTTCAACTCCCTGCCCTGGAGCTGCATCTTGGAGGCACTCCGATATCATCGGGTGCCTACCTACCTCCGTCGTGTAATTGAGGCATACCTGACGGACAGGTCCGTCATCTACCCCGGTCACCGGGGCGAGTGGAACCGGCGAGAGATGTCACGCGGTGTTCGACAGGGTTCGGTTCTGGGGCCGCTCCTGTGGAACATCGGTTATGACTGGGTGCTGCGCACCGACCTCCCGAACGGCGTTAGCACAATATGCTACGCCGACGACACGCTGGTGCTAGCGCACGGGAGGTCGCACCAGGCGGCGGCCGACTTAATGGCGACAGCGGTTGCGACAGTCGTTGAGAGAATCCGGCAGTTGGGACTCGAGGTGGCGCTCCACAAGTCCGAGGCCATGTGTTTTCATGGCCGTGGGAACGCGCCACCTCCGGGTGGGTCCCAAATAACGGCGGGAGGAGTTACCATCGGCGTCGAGACGACGATGAAGTACCTAGGACTCGTCCTCGACAGTCGGTGGAACTTCATAGAACACTTCCGACGTTTGGCTCCAAAGTTGGAGAGGACGGGGGCTGCGTTTAAACGCATCCTCCCCAACCTCGGGGGCCAAACGCCTCCTGCCGGAGGTTATACGCCGGGGTCGTGCGGTCCATGGCCCTCTACGGCGCCCCTGTTTGGGCGCCAAACCTGTTGCGGCGTCCCGCTCGGACGCTGCTCATGGCACAGAGGGTCATGGCGATCCGAATGATCCGCGGATACCGCACGATCTCTGGGGAGTCGGCGAACCTCCTTGCCGGATTACCGCCGTGGGATCTGGAGGCGAAGGTGCTCGCGCGCGTGTACGGCATGCGCGCGGAGGCACGTCGCCGGGGCGAAACCCCGCTGCCGCGCCAGATAGGTGCGTGGCGGGATGAGCTCCGGCGCGATCTCATGGCGGAATGGCAGCAACGACTGTCGCAACCGAGGGCTGGGCTCGCTGCCATCGCAGCGGTAAGTCCCCTCTTTGAGGAGTGGCTTGAGAGACGCTATGGCGTCCTCACCTACCGCCTGACGCAGGTCCTCACCGGACATGGAAGTTTCGGGAGGTACCTGTGTCTGATGGGGCGGGAGGAAACGCCCGGGTGTCATCACTGCGAGGACCGCCCTGAGGACACGGTGGAACACACGGTGGGAGAATGCCCTTCGTGGGCTGAGCACCGCCGTGTCCTCAGGGAAGTGATCGGCGATGGCGACCTCTCGCGTCCGGGCCTAGTGCAGGCCATGATGCGGAGCGAGGGGGACTGGGATGCCGTCTCCTCCTTTTGCGAAGCAGTGATGCTAGCTAAGGAGGAGGCGGGACGCGTGAGGCAGCGAAGCGCTGCCTCCTCGCAACCCAGCCATCGCGAAGGACACACCGGGCGTCGGGGATCGCGAGACGATCTCCGGCCACCGTAAGCGCGGGCCTGCGGACGGCGAGCATGGGTGGCTCCCCGTCCGACCAGAAACAGACCCGAGCGTACGGCGCGTCGCGTTCCGCGCGCGCCTCAAAGAGCCATCAGACCACCACAGATGGGGCCCAATACGGCCGATGCCGATTCGGAGTCGCGGAGAACCTAACGGGTAACCGGGGCTCCGGCTCGACGTGCAGGAGAAGGAACGGGGTGGTTTTTAGTCAGTAAGAGTCTGACACTCCCTCCCGCCTCACCCAGGCGGGAGAAGTCATTCGATGATTTTCCCCCCTTAAAAAAAAAAAAAAAAAAAAAAGACTTCGGGTTGTACTGATTCACATATTAATTCTTATTAATAATTATGTAATGTAATAATAACAAATGTACCGCATAGACTCAGGTCGGCCACTGACAGCCGGCCGCGCTTTTTATTGTTTTGTTTGTTGACACAATGTAGGTACCTACGCTCTTAAATTCGTAATACCTATATTATGATTTTGAACAGATTGATTAAACTTAACAATTCCATAATGAAATTTGGTTCATCAAATTTATGCTTCATTATTAAAATAAATAATAGATCCTACATTATTTGTAAGTTTTGTTGACTTAATCAATAGGTGATGAAGTACTTCACAAAAAATACGCGAGATGTCAGTGTATGTAATTTGGCGAAAGAATACACCACAATATTCTTGAACGCATTTTTCAAAATGTATTATGTATTTACATGTACCTGTCTTGTGTGAGTATGATTGTATGACCGGCGGGGGGGGAGGGGTTTAATCATACGATATTTAGTTGCCTACCCTGTCTCGAAAACCTGTGCACGCCACTGTTCCAAAGTTATCAACATAATCGTCATAAGTGTCGTTTTCCGAAGAGATTCGTTCTCGAAGAGAGTATTTATTGTACTACATTAATTAATAGCATTATTATGTTCGTAGGTTGCGTCAAGAAGCCGCCCTAACGTCATTCGGCAAAATGTTAGCATAGCATAGCAGATCAAAAAATTAAAAACAATTTAAATCATATGCCGATGCTCGTAAACGATACATCATTATGTAATTGTTTGATACATTCTAGAATTACATGTTCTAAACTGTTAGATATACAATGTTTAATATTCCATAATTTTCCACAATATCGCGTGCACTCAGCGTTTTTACCATGTAGACACACCGGTCAGTAAACCTTCGCGGTGAAAAACGAGGACACAACGTGTCAACGCATTCATTACAGACATTGATTTTCTCTGAGACACGTTTTTTTTATAGAGGTATAACCAAAATAAAATACAACATGAAAGGCTTTACACGATGAACTATACCTAATTGAACTAGGAAAACAGATGTAGGTATTTTAATTTGTTTTCTTATTTTGTTAGTGAGGTTTTGGTCAATGCTTCAAAATTATTAAATATATGTTATCTATACTAATATTATGTCGCGGAGAACCTAACGGGTAACCGGGGCTCCGGCTCGACGTGCAGGAGAAGGAACGGGGTGGCTTTTAGCCAGTAAGAGTCTGACACTCCCTCTCGCCTCACCCAGGTGGGAGCAATCATTCGATGATTTTCCCCCTTAAAAAAAATACTAATATTATAAAGAGTTTGTTTTTTGTTTGTTTGTTTGTTTGTTTGAACGCGCTTATCTCCGGTATTACTCGTCCGATTTGAAAAATTCTTATTTCTGTGTTGGATAGCCCCTATTATCGAGGAAGGCTATAGGTTATAAAATATCACGCTACGATTAATAGGCCCCGAGCAGAGCGAGTGAAAGCGCGCGGAAGTAGCTAGTATTAATTATATATGAGTACCCTTACTTTTCCATTTTCATCAGCTTTTAATTTTATTTGATTACATACATACTCATAGAGCATGAGTACAGCTGATTGTTAGTTTTTGCTGCATGCGTCATCCTCCTCATAACAAAAAAGTCTCCGAACCTACTTTTACAACACAACATTAATAGTCACCAATTTTGTGTGAAGCACCTTAACCATATTTTGACAAGACTCTTATTCGTTGATCATCACGCAAACATTAATATTTGAGCTTTGTTTGCACTCCGAACACAACAAGCTTTACCAACCAGTACAGTCTGACCGTCTAATGCGCAGAAAGATTATATTAGGCGAGACCAAGATACATTGGTTTGCATAGCTCGATGTGTACGAGGAAGTCAGTGTGTGTCGTTCATTTACACAGACGGTGTACTTGACTGACGGATTTCTTACGCACAGTTCACACCGCTCATGTGAACGGGCGTTTAAGAGCTTTGAGCTTGAAGCGTGAATTGCAGTGAATTTAAGCGTTCATTGGTGAATGTTTTGGCTGTAGAGGTAATATTTTACTAAAAATAACACCTTTCTTATGGGATAAACTGGTAAACGACGGAGACAGACGACAGACGGATCACCCAATGGTAAGCAACCGAAGGGGGAGGGGGGGGGGTAATTGAACCTCCAGCAATCTCACTCACTCACACGACAAAACACAACGCATGCGTTGTTTCACGTGTGTTTTCTGTGGTATCGCTCTGGTCTAGCCGGCCCATTCGTGCCGAAGCATTGCTCTCCTACACACCTATTTTCAACAGCATAAGAAGAGGTACAAAATTAGGTAAACAAATTCGATGATCTCCAAAATATTGGTTTACACGTCGGTCTCCACAAGTATAAAACAGATGGTAAAGAATGGTGTAAAAACTTTTGCATAAGTACCTACTTTTCATCGTCGAGAAATAACAAAATTAATTCCACCTACTTTCATGTTGAAGACTACCAAGAATTCCGAAAATCAAAAACGTACTGTCAACAAAATTATGCTAAAGACCAATAAATTCTTCTCAGAATCAATTGATAAGGCCTCAGTCAAGAACTACCAAAAGACATAAACATCAACGTAAACCTCACGCTTGTCTACCATAGGGGTAGGCACTAGAGTAGCTATGGAACGCCAATTGCTATGATTCTTATATACCTATTTCGCTTCATCAACAGTCATCAATCTTTTCATGCATGCTGGTCCGTTACGGATACTTTTAATTTACATTTAAACATCTGCCTTCTATGTAACGTAACGTATAAATAAATGTAACGCCAATAAATAACTGAACCAAGAAAAAAATATGTAAACTTACATAAGACGTAAGTAATACCTAAAGATATTGTGTAGGGTCAAAACCGTTGTCCCTAGGGCGTGCCCACCAAGATTTACGATGCTACGGAACTTTGTACCTCGCAGATGGCCCACTAGCCAACACATAACACTTGTTGAGAATGTAAAACATGACTGTTATAATACTTGCTGAGTTTTCTTCAACGTTTTATGTTAGCTGTTCTGTAGTGAGTTATGGATCTCCTGTGTTTTATATGTTTGTTTCGAGAGATTGTTCGATTTTCGTTTTGGTGTGTACTTTGTTGGATTTTTTCCTTGTATTTGTTAGTTGAGTGTTAAGTATGAAGTGATTTGAAGGACCCAGAATTCGTTTGAAGTTCTCAGTACCTACTGAGCTTACAATTTTAACAATGTGACAAAAAAGGTTATATTCCTGATAGGAATCTGACAAAGAGCTTTATCATTACCTTATTTTAATTCACATTTAATAGCTAATAACCTCTCCCTAGCAAAAAGTTTTTCAAGAACAAAATCTAAGAACACCTATAAAATTAAGTGAACTATGAAGTAATTAAGTTTCGTACAAAGTTCCCACAAACTTATGTAGAGGTGTTCCTTATTATCCAATATATCATTTCCACAGTTTTAATAGAAGTAAACTTTCATAAAGTTAAGTTTAAACTTAACGCTGCATAGGGTGGACCGTAATTCAAGATAACTTGAGATTTAGATACGGTTAAGTGAGGCTAAGTTGGAGTTAAGTGCTAAGTTAACGGTGGTCCGGCGACGTAAATCGAATATTCTGCAGGGAGTTTAAAATTTAGTTAGAACTTTCAAAGTCCTTATATTTAAGCCGATGTGACTGCTCTCTGTTATGGAGAAAGAGGTATTGTGGAGAACAAAAATTGAATTGAATTTAGCAGAGTAACAAGTAATGGAATTGAAAAAAGTTTTGTTTGTTATGACGGGTTGTGTAATGGGGTATGAGAATTTGGGTTGTTGTTATTGTTTTGGATATATTTGTAGATAGATGATGGAAATGGGGCTACTCACGAAGAATAAACATAAAAAATACTTTATCTTCTAAGGATTTGGCACGGGTACCTGATGTATCTATGCATAGATTTTCTCAGACTTATCTTTCATGTAAGTATGCAAACTAAATAAAGAAACGTAAAAGACAATCACTTAAAATCCCTATCTAAAAGCAAAAAAACCACTACCACACATTATTCCAACCGCAAAAATACAAAATGGCGTTGCATATCCTACACTCCACCCCGAAACTCCAGACAAACAATCCAATGTAACAGGATCTTTTAATCCCAGCATTGTCTGCCACTAAAATCAGTGATGCGTCCCTTATCTTTTAGTATAAAGATACCTGCTTTGTCTCAAGTCCCCGCATACGTAGTTTATGCAAATAAGGCGTGAAAATGGGTTATTTTGTTGGAAACCACAGTTCCCTTGGCAACGCTTCACTACTTTATGTTAGCAAAATGCATGGCTTAACTTATTCAAGCATCTTGTGATTCATTCATAAGTTTTGGATGCGGTATCTTGTATGTTGTATTTAGTACAATTTGTTTATGACATCATACAATGCATATGACACATAAAGGCATAAATATATACAATGTAATATCTACTTTTCATTAGTTATGATACGAGTCCCATGTGATAGGGGTAACTACCTATATTGCCGTATCCCAGTCACAGTTTCAGACTATTATTACGACAAAAAAGTTGGCCTTTGTTAAAACATGTATGTTATCAGGAAATAACATACCACCTCCAAATTTTGCACATCAGAATCTCTGTTAGGAAGTTACGGTCTATAGGATGTTAGATATTTTTAAAGCATGCACACTTCGTTGGTTATCCGAGGGTACACTAGCCGGGTTAGAGTGGAAACTTTTGCTCCAAATACGAACTTACGACACGACATAAGTACACGAACTCATACTGAATGCGTCGTTTGCTTCGTAACACCCCCCTAAATATTTCAACTTTAGTCATTCCGCATTCCAAAAAGTTTTGGTTTTAACTGGACGTAGACTGAAAAGACTGGCTGGAAACTAATTCGCTTTACGGTGCTTACGTCACTTGCGGTGTAGGCATAGAAAGTCCTGCTTAACTGCGAACTCTAACACTGCCTAGATTCATTTGTTTCATCCTCATTCCTAGAGCTAAATAGTAGAAGTTTTGAAGCCATATTTACTGTGAGTGCCTCTGAGGATTGTCTAGACGCGTCTCGTGGTTACGTTAACTGCTGTGTTTAATGTCGTTAAAAAGTCTTAAAAACAAATAAAGATGTTAAGTTGCCCTTATAACGTAGAAAGATATAACTCGGATGAAACTATTAGATATATTATTCCTATAAATTTGTAATAAAAAAACTACTTTGTATTGTTAACAAACATTTAAAATTGTAAAAGATAGTGCTGAAAAATCATTAATTGGGTAGGTACTTGCCTACATCAAAAATAAATTAGTTCGACTGTTCAATGCAATTAAATATTAAAAAATTATCACTTTCATTATTCGATTTTATGACCAATTTAATTTTAGTATTTATCCAGCAAATTTTTTAAGAAATAAGTATGCTGTTTGACACTAAAAATAAACGGCGAAACTGACGTTGTAACACACAATCTCGTACAAAATTCATAGAAAACTGTTCGTTTTCGAGAGTTCGAAAAAAAAGTATTGGAATTGACTAGTTGGAAAGTACCCAATAATAATAATAAATTTGTTTATTAATTACTTAGTATGTTGCAGAAGATACATAATAATCATAATGTGTATATTTATAGTGTGCAGTATTTTCCTATTTCTTTCTCGTCTTATTTTTCTTTATTTGAAAGAGTTTATTTCTTTATTTAATACTACTTCCAAAGAGTACGTCTATCATTCGTTTACATTTGCAACTTTGCCGCCATAAATCTCGAAAGCAATCTCAGATCTGCAGCACTGTTGTCAAATATCACGCTTTAATAAAATTTCTACGAAAAATAGTAAAATGAAAGTCGGCAAAAGTAAAGTATTTTATCGTTTTATCTGTCGACTTTGGTCTGAGTGATGAGCGATGTTTGTGATTTCTTCTGTAAACTTGCTTGTCTGTGAACTTGTGTGAACGTCTTTAATTTTATTTTCTTTAAGTTCTTTTTATTTTTGTTTGAGTTTTGACCTTGATTTGTAGTAAAGCTTTATAGTTTCAGCATGCATAATATGATGTCTTTATATGACAGATCAATTTATTACCTAATAGTGGCATATTATGGAGTTTTTGTCACGTACTTTTACAATATCTTCCAAAACCTACCATTATGGATGTATGTATCGTTATTTTTGTACGATCATCTTTCTTGTAAAATCGTTGTACATTGAAGTAGCTAATTTTTAACTTAATTCTTAAAATTAACTCTTCTACACACTTTCCGGAATATTTCGAAAAAATATTCCCCCGTGATTTTTTCTCACTCAATCTATGCTTGTACCACGGGCCTTGTCCAGGCCACCATATTGGATTACCGTTGACGAAACCCGCTGACGTGGCGACGACCACCCGACCCGTCACGAACTGCACCCGACGTATTTTTCCACCAAAAAGGACTTTATATTGGTATTGTTTGTTTAGTTTTACGTAAACCGACCCATATTTTGGTTTACTGCGTTTTTACTGCAATTTTATTGAAGTATATTTATGTCATGTGCTGTGGTCATGGAATATTTTATTTGTGTAGGTTGCGGTTTTCTGATGTAGCAGATTGCATTTTATTTGTAACATAAGAAGAGGCTACTCGTGCTAGCAACCAATTTCTCTATAGTAAAATTGCTATCGAATTGCGTTCTCATTGGTTGGAGGTTCGCCTTCTTATATCAGGTTTCAAATGCAGACTATTGGAGTACAAAATACTAGGAATTCCTGGCCACCAGGGGCTTTACTATTTAATATTTCTCATACAGATCTGAGTTACATCGCAAACCATTTTATACTTTTTCGAGTATAGTGTGTTTATTTTACGTTAGTTCGAAATGATTTTATGATAGTAATATGATGTTTGTAGACAGTAAAGAGAATGGAGAACGATCGTTCGACTTCGTGGGTCGAGCACGAGTTACGACTGTTTTCTAAAATGGTATTACTTTTCTAATTTAAACTATTACAACAAATAAACAAATCATATCTTTATTTATGTATCTAAGCATACTTTAATCTCTATTATAGAGTTCGTTCTTAATAAAGCGAAAGGTCTGTATGAAAATATTGGCGCGATCGTCGCCGTGTCGTAGGCAGATGCCGGCGGATATTCAAAATGTCCCCTTATTAACATCGCCAGGTGGATGTGACATTTTAGATAACTACACCGTCTTATGAAAATCTATTTGATTTGCTCCTACATTTTTTCTAACTAAGTATCTATCAGTTTTAATAAAAAACTTGCTTATATCTCAGGTGTTGTATATCATAGGAGATTCTTTCGAAGGTTTATCATTTACCAATCACAATTTCAATTCTGAACAGTGGTTGCAAACTCAGCTGCTTAAAATATTATGTTCTAGATGCAGTAGTTAACAATATTAGATAATAAAAAAATGCGGTTGCATATTACACCCCTTTGAAAATAGGCATGATCTGGTATTTTTATGAATAATCTTTATGAGTGTCTACTGCCAAATATCGTAACCACCGACGTGTTCCTAAAGTCGTAGATATGTTAATAATTATGGCTCTTGGCAGAGGATTTTGGCAATCTCAGCTGAATGCTGACTGGTCGTAAGGTTTTGCTGCACTTAAATAATAATAAGCTGGTATTTGAAATCTATGGAGTCAGCAACTTTGACTTACTTACTAGTCAGCGGCTTTGACCAAGCATATCTCATGTTATTATGAAGGAAAATAAAAACTTGTTGCTTAAATATTATTTTCACCCAACCCGACAAGGGATTAATTATACTCATTCCCCGCGGGGATGATCTGCCTAATCCAGTAGTTCTACCCGGAACACCCTCTGTATATCTCTCCTGGCAACGATATTTTACCTGCAATTTCACAAACTTCGCTCCACCGCGCGTCATGATGACGTTTACGCGGTAATTCAATATGGCGGCCGACGGAGCGTCATGGCCGCGGGCGAGACATAACCTCAAAATCGCATCAACTCACATTTGATTACTGGAAAATTAAACCGACGTGGCTGTTATGCGCCCCTGGTGTTTTGGTCAAGGAGATTAGGTACAGTGTTTAGGTAGATGCACGGTCCTAATGGCTGTCAAGTTCACTGTTGAGCGAAGCAAACTCAACTAAGTCATATTAGCTAAATAATAAACTTTAAGGTAGCATGTAGTGTTTTTAAGTTACGGGTCTTAGTGGCGACAATGTTTTCAGAAAAATTGTTCTTACTTTTTTCTAAACTGCAAACCAACTCTTTTAACCAACTTCAAAAAAGAAGGAGGTTCTTAGTTTGACCTGTGTATCTCATGAGTGACCGAACCGATTTTGATACAAGTTTCAAAGTTTTTGTTGCACTTAAGAGAACGTCTTAGTACATTAATTAACCAACTGCAAGAAAGAGATGTTGAAGTGGGTTTCTGAACGTTGTTTAAAAAATATATATTTATTTATTAAGTGCAAGTCATTGGGGGAGGCCTATGTTTAGCAGTGGACGTCCTGTGGCTGATATAATGATGATGATGATGAAGTGCAAGATTGAATTAGGTATCATCTCGAGCAACAAAACTACATTAATCCTTATAAAGCGTGTTTACAGACTCAGTACCAATATAATTTACTTGGAATGTATTTAACAAAGTGACTGTCAAAGCAGCAAAGCAAATAAATACAGATGGGTAAACCATCAAAACTAACAATGTACTTAAAAAACAGACAGGGGTTCGTAACTGACAGAAACAAGACAAACAACTAATCAACCTGCTAATAAAATACTATGTTCTCAAATCCCAAGAGTGCGCCCGAGGTCGATACCACCCACAAATTCGTTCTCGTTAACATTTGGACGCGATTTCCGAATTTGTTGGCCCTTAACAAGCCCGACCTCGGGAAGTTTAGCTTGCGAACAAAATGACCAGACATGCCTCAATTAGTGGATGGTGGAGCGCCGAAGATCCTTATCGATTCGTGGATGTGCAATTAGTTTAATTGGCACAGCATTGCTTGTTGCTCACTACACAGCTTCGGGTAACGGATGCTAGTTCATGCTAATGAGCACTAACGTTAACTAGAAAAGGTTTACTTCAAATTGTTTATTGAGACATTTATAGATTACGTAGTGATAGTGGAAATCTATGTTTGCAACGATTCTAGAAAATTTTATCAATTCTTCCATGATTATCTCCTTTGGGGTGTGTAATCTGAGATGTTCTATCGTACTTTATAGCTAGACGCTTATTTCAAACTGTGTATGAACTAGATGTAAAATAAATTTATTTCACTACACCCATCTGCGATAAATAACAAGAAAATTCTTTAGATGAAATATATTTTCTAGAACATGTTGCTTGTCCAAAGTTCGCGGAATTTAAAACTTGGATCCATGTAGCCGTCGAGCAATTCTGAGGTTGTTCCTAAACTTTTAAGTAGATGCTCATTTTCAACTGCCCCCAACTAGCCCTCGGTTGTCGGTTAATGAGCTGAGGAAGCTGAAGGGATACTTTCTAACATAAGGGATGGATTGAATTTCCGATGTTGGTCTACCTACGTGTTGAATGTTACTAATTGAATTGATTTCTTGTAAGCCCCATTAGTATGGATTGAAAGGTTTAGTGAATAAATCGCTTTGTGAAATTAGGCTAATCTGTAGTTCTGAAATGGTCTTCGTCTAACTTTGTATAATCGATTTTGTTAGGCTTTTTCATATAGGGTCACATAACTATATGAAATCACACATCGCCAATATAAAGACGTAAATTCACATCTCCATCCACTTGACACAAAATTGCACTTAGTAAATCTATAGTAGTACAGATCGCATACATCAATCATAACACTCGTATCATTACATATAATACTAAGGCTAGACTCAGTAATATCACCTCCAGCTACTCTCCCCTATGACACCCACACCGATACACAAATTCAACGATCGCAGACTCATTTTCAGGCCATTACATCGCATCAGCTACGAAACGAGTTCACCGCATGGCGCCGTAATATCCATGTTTTACATACAAATTAATATTATGACAGTCTGCAAGTGTTATGCTTGTCTCGCATACTTTTGAATGAATTTTGTTTCTAATGACACCGTATTTAATGAATTAGGTGTTCGAGATGCTAATTCTGTTTCTTTGTTGATGTTGATACAGTTGTTTTGTTTCTGTGTTGTGACATATTACATACTCTTGGTAAGTTTTTGTTATCTTATCGAAGTGTTCTATTTTTTACATCTGTACAAAAAATAAAAAGTAAATACTGTGGACCTGTTTTTAAAAGTGGTTTTTCAAACTAGGCTTTTTTGGTTGTTTGTTTGTTTGGTGCTATGGAGAACCTTACTGCTGGTATAAATCCGTGGTTCTATGGTTTTAGAGCAGTTTTTAAATTGGAAATACTTTTTTATATGGAAAATTCGGTATACATTTTTACAAAAAAATAAATGTCACCCTTATGAAAAAACTAAAAAAAAATTTATGCGTTTTGTGAAAATGACATTTTTTATCAATTTACCCCATTTCCTAGAATCTTCCATTACGAACAAGAGCTTGTGAACACACAGACTATACATAAAATTACGAGTTCTGAAGTATAAAACAGTGGCGATGCTTCGACGGTGCCCGGGTACGTGGCGGTGCATAAATTATGCAATTGCCGGGTATTAATACTGCCCAAGAGAGCCGGATGTGTTTCAATAAAATGTTTTGGTAAATTTATTAGCCCTCACTCTTGGTGGCGAATTGACTGGACGAATTTCCGGGCTTTGAAAGATCGATTGGGCCTTTTGTGTGAATGAGCGGAAGTCCATGGTTTGTCAGCCCTTTATTGAGTTATTGGGTGAGTGTTTGTGATAAATTGCTTTCAAAAATCGTTCATTGCATTTTCGTAGCAGTCGTGGTTCCTGAATTTCTATACACGATGAATTGAATTTTGAGTGTCGTAACATGACAAAAAATCTAAAATGAAAAATTAAATAAAGTAAATTAAAATAAAAAAAATGTATCTACTATTCAAATCAAATAACCAGTTTCATGAAAATCAATACCGAAACCTCTTCAGTAACGTTTAAAATAAAAATATAAATTGACACTAATTGGATTCTGAATTAATTCTCGCAAAAATGAACAAGAATTCAAAATCTCGACTTTGACGTTGCCTTTAATTATCTAATCTACTGGAGAGTCAGACAAAATCGGACGAACAAGGAAAATGCCGCAACAAATACAGCCTTCGAACATTATGCTACCAGAACTCTTCAATTTGAAGTTGTAAAAAGTTTTCAGTACTTACTCTTAATGAACTAACAAATGGCTTCGCGATACACAATGGTTTAATCAAACCACATTGAGATAAGGGAAACAAAAGGCCCTTTTGAAGGCAGGCCCAAGTTAGCACGAGCAAGCGATTGTTTTTAAATGTTTCATTTGTACCTACAGACATCGTTGGCCTGTTTAGTGCCAGTGGGTTAAGTGTTGTCGATATTGATTAGGGCCTTGGCCAAAAGTATTGAGCACCCATGACATCATTAAGTTTTAAGCTGAATATCAAATTGAAATAAAACAAAACATTTTATATGGGTTTATTTTACTATTTATTAATAGAAAATCAATATTTTGTTGGTCCACCCTTTGCCGTAATTACAGAAGAAATTCTTTTTGGTAAATTATTAACGAGATTTTTACAGTCTTCAGAAGTAATGGCGTTCCATTCTAGGCGCAGGCAGCGTTTTAGATCTCCCTTGTTGTTGATTGTGTGGCGCCTAATCCTACGCTTTAATAAACCCCATAAATATTCTTTGGGGTTCAGATCTGGAGACTGGGCAGGCCAGTCAAGAAGCTCCGTGTTGTTTTCCCGAAACCATGACATTGTGCGGGCAGATTTGTGGCATGGTGCGTTATGTTGCTGGATTTTACACCATCCATGTTCGTGTAGCCAAAAAGTTTTGGTGAATGAAGGCAGGAACGCAGTTTCTAGTACATTTATGTACTTGGTAGAGTCCATGCGTGAGGGCCGCACGAACAATTCGCCAACTCCAGAATCGGTCATGCAACCCCAGATCATTATGCTGCCGCCGCCGTGTTTAGCGGTGGGGATCACACACTTTGGCTAAAATTCTTTGCCCATACGGCGACGCACGAAGGTCACACCAGGTGTACCAAAAATCTGTAATAAAGGAAAACATATTGAGTTTTGTAAAACTAAAATTACTTCTTTCATATGTTTGGTTTTTCAACCATTTTATAAAATTGTATTAGGGCATTAAATTGACGTACTTACCTCAAAGTTTGATTCGTCGGAACACACAGTATTTGACCAATCTTCAGCGGCAAAAGTTCGGTGTTTTAAGGTCCATTCGTATCGAGCTTTTTTGTTGTTGTCTGAGAGCCATGGACTCTTCCTAGCTTTATATTCTTTCAGACCAGCTCCTTGAAGCCTTCTACGAGTAGTTCGAGCAGAAATTGGTTTCATAATTTGTTCTGACAACTCAGCAGCAAGCTCGGAAGATGTTTTTTTTCCTATTTCTTAATGACACTCTCAGAAACTGACGAACCTGACGGCCTGTGGTGATGCGTTTGCGCCCGGTTCTTGGTCTATTTTCATGTGATCCGGTAGCAGAGAACCGCTAAATAGCATATGCACGAATCGACGCGAACATTTCATAGTTTTGGAAATCTCTACTTGCGATTTCCCTTGCTCATACAGAAGCTGTATCTGTACACGTTTTTCTAAAGAAAGTTCATTTCGTTTAGGCATTTTGCAACGATAATACTAATAACTTCCGAAATTAAATACAAAAAGCGCAGTAGATCACTGAATGTGCTCACAACGAGCGATGATAACGAACTGATAAATAAATAGAAAAATTGTAAAATACACATTTTATTGCACCCAGGTGTTTTGTTGCTAGCTGCGGCGTGAGTCATTGTTTTTAAACCTTTGTAGATGACCAACAAAATAGTTCATCAACAGTAGATATGGTTTTCTCCCACACTTACCGTAAATGAGCGAAATTTGTAAGGTGCTCAATACTTTTGGCCAAGGCTGTATACAAGGAACAATTTAACAACTGGCTGCCGTGCTAAGTGTCGCGGGTTCGATTTCCGCACGGAACAACCCTGTGTTACCTACAGATTGTTGTTCCAGATCTCGGTGTCATGTATACGTGAACTTGTATGGTTGTAAACGCACCTACGACACAGGAGAAAATTTTAGTGTAGGGCAACGTTATATGTATATAATATGTTAAGAATATTGCTCAAGTAGTAATTAAAAGGTACACAGTAGTTAGCCAAAATGATGCAAAACAGTTAAATCTAAATATACCAGTCAATAACTTAGACCACACCATAACTCCAAATTACGTAATAAAAAGCGACAGGATAAAATGATTTATGGGACAACTAGATAAAGAGGGTGCCAAGTTTAGTCGACCCGCTTCAGGAAGATAAGACAATAATAATAGATTTGTTACTTTTGTCATTCGCAAGACAACCAACAAAAACCTTCCGAATGTCGGTACTAGATGGAAGTGACAGCCCAAGTATTGTAATGTGCGTATCAACCCTAATGGTATTGACAGATTCACTGCGAGGACTGGATGGTTCCAAAACGACCATTTTACTTTGTGTAGTTGTAACAGTCTAGTAAAAGGCCTTTGACTCAAAGGACCAAGAGTTCAAAGGGTGTGAAAGGACCATTTTTTGACAGACATTTTGTAGAAACAATCTTGATCTGTATAGGTATTTGATGTGACAGTTTTAAATTGGCAATGTGTTGGTACTCCTTAAGTAATATGAAACCTGTCTAGAAAAATAGCTAGAGAATATATTTTCTGGGTTAAAAGTAATTTTACTTTGTTTGTTAAATTCTTGTAAAAAGTTATACAACATTAGTTTCTCTTTTGTTAAATCGAAATCAATTACTACTCATTATTTTATTCTGGACTATTTTATGCGTACTGCCAACGAAATATTCTCAGGTAATAACGACAACGAAATATTCTCAGATAATAAAGACGAACTTATTAAAATATAAGAACCTCCCCACTATTGGTTACTACACTTTATACGTAGATTTTCTGGCTGACGATCAAAGTCTAGCCAACTTGGGTTTTACTTACTGGGACCAAGTTTGAATATACTTCGCAAGTAAAGACATTATTGAGAAACCGTTAAGAGGAGCCTGGAGTCACGACTTCTAACCAACGCATCGCCAGGGACCAATAAAACTGGGGAACTGGTTGCCAATCTTAAGTAGGTAGAGAAAAACAGAGGAAAAAGGTTAAGATGAAATGTATTTTGGCAATCTTTGATGGGTTGAAGGAAGTACGTTGAACTCGCTATACGTGTTTAAATAAAAGTGATGTAAAATTCAGTAACTTGACATAGCCAAGTCATACCATAGTATGACGCCATAATGATAGATTTATAAAAAAAAGGTTGTATCAGAAAATGTGAGAGTTGTGAATGAAAATTGTCAGGGACTGGTAAGTCTAAATATAGTTCTTCATTTAGTAGTCACAAAAGAAACTAATATTATCTATACAAGTACAAAAAAGTAATCAATCCTCGCGATTTCCAATTAAGCCCACGTCATCAGCACGCAGCTTCACTACGCAGATAATTGTATCAAATCTGAATGGGATTCGTAAATCTAATCCGTCGGGCAATAATTACTGCACAATATAACCGACTGTCACCGCGAACTGAAACGCTTCAATTATGCCCAATACGCGATTTCTCCACTACCGATGTTAATTAATTGTCTGCCTGATTAATTAATCGTCATAAAGGCGAATGTGGTGATTTACGAGTTTTGGGTTTAAGGTTGGTTGGTTTATGACCCTCTGTATTCCGCTCTTGGGATAAAGGGTTGCTAAATGGCGACTTTGTATTAAAAGCCAGTCTTAAGACCTTCCGAGTCCCTTTACTGTTCTGTACAATCGAACAACAGTTTTACTTAGATAATTTTATACATAATATTATGTATTTATGTACACAAAACACCGTTAATTAGTTCGCAGCGCTACACATCGACACTAGTATGACTACACAATATACATGTGTGGGTAATTTCATATTAATAGATATGTATAGAAACATTCATCTATCACACACATCTTGGTATTTAAATATCATTTTTGTGTCGATATACGTAATTATTTAGTAAATAAGTTTAAATAAAAACGAGGGTAAAGATAAAAATAACTTATAACAAACTTTGAATAAATCGAAATCAAATAATGAGCAATCGAGCTATACAATACCCATATAAATATAGTGTTTTCTCATGGTATTTTTTGTTACTGAATGGTATACAATATTTCGATGATATCATTCACAGTGCATTTGGCGTAATGGTTATCACCTCCAATAAAGTGCCGCCGGATCGATTCCAGGATTCACAAGTTGTTTCAAGAATTCATTAATCAAATATTTAAAATTTGAAACAATGTTTTAATCTTTTCTTTTTTTTCTATCCTATTTTTCTAAATCTTCTTATGTTAATTTTAAAAGTATAAACTTTATCGCATGATATTTCCCAATTCGACTATAAGGTTTATTGGCATATTGATTAATTATTATTTAAAGAACTTTAAGAACTTAACTGTGGTATGATAATTAATTATTATAAATATTGAATATAAAACCACTTATTTGTATAATAAATAAATTAATTGTAATAAAAGATAGTATTGTTTTATTTACCGACTTATCTGCTTCTTTTATAGCCTGATCTAATATTTCAAAAAACAAAAAAAAATAATAAGAAAAACTACATAGTAAAATAAAAAAAGAATCTTTCAGCTGGAATAGAACTCACATCATCATTGATCATTGAAAAATTTTTATACACAGTAATATGAAATTACCCACACATGTTCACTGTGTAAAAGATAGTAGTGTCGATGTGTGGCGCCGCTAACTAATTAGCGGTGTTTTGTGTACAATTATTCTTATAAAAATTATCACAAAAATATTAATTAATATTATACGTTCAAAAATTAAAATTCGTTTCCATCGTTGGACCTAATAAAGATGCCATATACATAACATTATGTGTTGTAACATCTCTTAAGGTGACGAAGCTGCAGATTTGTTTGCGATTGATTCTCATAATTCATCGTGTTTGCGAGAAATCATTGATACATAACATACATACATGTTATGTATCTCATAATTCATCGTGTTTGCGAGAAATCATTGATACATAACATACATGATGATATTGCATGATGAAATTTTGTTTGCGATTGATTCTCATAATTCACCGTGTTTGCTAGAAATCATTGATGTTGAATCTAAAATGTTTTTTTTTACTATTACAGACTTGGTTATTAGACTCACACCACTTGCATTATTCCAGTCACAAGATTGCTCAATTGATTACCGCTACATCCCGCTAACCATTATAAATTATAAGAAATCGTCAGCAGAATCTATTGCGAGAAAGAATCGGGTGTAATATCAGCTAGTCATGACCGGTAGGATTGTTCAATGTTCACACAAACCGCACGTCATTCTTTTGACCGCGGCGAGGATGATCCACAGAAATAAGCCTACAGACACTTCTTGCTGGCAAAATTACATTTTCCTTTGAAAAAGAAAATGGGAATACAAATAAGTGGCTTTTTGTATGCGTAATGTTTATTTGTTTCTGTCTGTTTTGTGTTCATGACGCGGTACGGTTTCATTCTTCATTCTTTAGGTACCTTAGCTTTAATTTTTTGTAAGGCTTATGAAAACAGTTTGTATACATTCGTATTATTTCCGTGTATAATTATCATTCTCACTGCCTCTACATTTCCTATAGGTGTCTAAAAGGTAAAAGATAAGATAAGATACTATGACGCTTTTATTTTAAAATTCTATCTTTATTGACTTCACCCAACAATATTTCATTCGCTTGTGAGGGCAGATTTTGGTGGTAGTAAAGTAATACTGTGATCATAATTATTTACCCAAAATGTAATTAATAAATGATTTGATTTAATATAAAATCGACTGCATAAATATTAAGAAAGACAGAACTACAAGACAATAAAGACTAGGCAGATGCTAAATTTTTATAGAATTTTTTTGCTTCTTGTATCGGTTTTTAACATACACACACATATAGGTAACGTATCTTTATTTTACACACCGATATTATTATTTTTATGGCTTATAGTACTTTGGTAGACATTCTCGTTTTAATAAGTACTTGGGCAAATAAAACTCCTTTTGACCTTTTGCCGTAATCAGATTGTGAAGCTTTCTGTTCAATAGTTTGTATAACATGTTAGTCTACCTCTAGTCATTCGTGTCGTATGACATCATGCTTGACCTTTGATATATTGCTGTCATACAGGTAGGAAAGTTTAAAAGTATGATTCGTACCTAAGTTGTCTTCGTAAGTCCTTATTATACCTTTGAACCATTAATGTGTTTATAACCAGTCACTGTTATAAACACAAACTACCATAACTTTTGTTCGATCAATTTTTGATACGTCACTTAGCTTGACAAATGGTTTTCATTATGTTATTCGAAATCAGTAACCTAAATACGTATTGGTTTTATCGGTCAAGTCTCTTTTTCTAAAGATTTATAATAACTATATCTTGGATAATATCTACAATCTAGTGCTTTGTGGAGTTGTACTTATTTATCTTGATCCAACACACGTGCGCAGTACATGAACTAATGACATCAATAACATTTCTAAGTTTGTATCCAGCAAATATTGCGGTAATATAAATTGTAATGGGATTGCAGACATCTGAAGAATTAAATATTTTTTTTTTAAAAAAGCATTGCCCCACATTGGGATTTTCTCCTGTGTTGTGGGTGCGTTTACAAACATACAAGTTAATAGACCCGGAACAACACTTTGTGTGATCCACAAATTGTTGTTCCGTGCAGGAATCGAACCCCGACACGTTGCACGGTAGCCGGTTGCCCAGCCTCCGCACCAACCGTGCAGTTATACAATTATTCAGCAGCAAAGAGCGTATTCCATTTTAAAACCGGCCGGCAACACACCTGTGACTCCGCTGGTGTTGCGGGTGTCCATGGGCGGCGCTGATCGCTTACCATCAGGTGATCCGTCTGCTCGTTTGCCTCCTATTCCATAAAAAAACAAATGAGAATCTTAACAAAAAGGAGGTTTAAAATCCATCTTCTTAAATTCTAAATGCGTACAATATAAGTTATAGTGTACAGTGACGTCACTAGCACGCTGACCGCATTGCACATTTTGTTTTATTACCGAGCCGTCAGCGTTGACTGCGAGCCGTCACCGTGACTAGCGTTAACTGAGAGAAACTCCGCATGTTTTAACTCGTTTATGACTGCTGTGTGTAAATTGTTGTTTTAGTTATGGTGTTTATCTTTATTGTTAGTTAAGACCTCGATCACGGAGTGGTCCCAAAAGTGACAAAAGAGCTTGGGATTTCGGGTTCAATCTTTGGAATCGGGAAAAGTTGTGACACTTTTATTTCCCAAACGAGTGGGTATATAGGAGTATAGTTGACTAAACGCATTAAATGTTTACACATTTCTTTAATTTTCCGCTGTTATGTATTGCTCTAAAATCACACATACACATAACATCACGCGCTTTTATCCCTGAAGGGGTAGACAGCGGTGCACATTATGCTATTGTCTATGTAACACCCACTTTTCACTATTTATGTTATGAGTCCCATGTAATAGGGGGTAAGTGCTCTAAAATCGCGTTGAAATAATGTGATAATTAACTAACTTATAATATTTTAACTTGGAAACAGTACACGTTTTTTTGTAAAACGTCATATTAGATACATAGTCGATTAGTTACAGTGCGCGAAAGTCTAAATAAATATCTTAGTTGATGCAATCAGCAGGCCTATTACGAAGCAAGTGGAAGCTACACCTGGGTACCATTTGTATCGCCGTTAATGAGTATAAGGTACTACTTTTAAGACTAAATAAGTTACAAAAAACTCCTTTTTAACTAAAAATTACAAGTGACTCACTTAAATACATACATACATACATAATATCACGCTTGTTATCCCTGAAGGGGTAGGCAGCGGTGCACATTATGCCACTGTATAATGTAACACCTACTTTTCCCTATTTATGTTATGCAAAAGCGCCGCGCGGTGTGGTGGTTGATCAGCGGCGTCTCTGCTTTGGTTGCACTTTCTTTCAAAAACACTGACCATCACCATTATAACGTTATTTTACTTAATACACATTCAGATGCCGGTTTGTATAAACGGGGACGCCATTACCGCTTACCGGTACCTACTGCGTCGTCGCGTGCGCTTGAAGTTATTAGCGAACGTGACATCTGCGATGTAAATGTCAGTGTCAAGCATGCGTTTAGTTCGCGAGATTTATTAATAATTACTTATTATTATTTTTTTTCATCACATTGTTTATTTTTGTATGTACCTATATATATTTTTATTGTTATTCTATTATTATTATTATATGTATAATATTATAAGTCACGGGCAAGTGCTGAAAATCAGCGCCGCGACTCGAGCACACTCATGTCACGGCATTTAAGCTGAGCTCTGGCCTTTTTGCGCCGTCTTTGCTATATTGTTTTATATTTTTTTTTGTGTTATTGTACCTTGTGACGGTGTGCAAATAAACTATTTTTCTTTCTTTCTTCTTATGAGTCCCATGTAATAGGGGGTGAGTCTATTGCAACATACCTGGCACAATTCGAGACTCCGTGCTACTACTGAGATTTAAAAACCGAGTAGTACTTAGCCCGACCCGAGAATCGAACCTGAGACCCCTTGCTCGACAGTCGCACTTGCGACCACTTGGCCAACAGTCGTCAGTTGGCAGTCTCACACTCACTTAATATACTAAGAAAATCTTTACTAGTTTCGAGTCAAAGAGGGACTCTTTCTAATGAACAGTGTGCGTGATCGCGGCGATGTCCCCCTACTAGTAGCAAACTACTAGACCTTTTTTCAGTATTTTTACGTGAGTAACTAGTAATTTTTAGTCAATACGGCATGTATCACGACGTTTTTTTTTGTTGCATACGCCCGTAAACGAGCAGACGGATCACCTGATGGTAAGCAATCGGCGTCGCCCATGGACACCTGGAACACCAGAGGCGTTACAAGTGCGTTACTGGCTTTTTGGGGATTAGAAGTTTGAGGATCGTTGGGGATTCAGGGATTGGGGAGATTGGGGAAGGGGAGGGTAATTGGGCCTCCGGCCGGTAACCTCACTCACACAACGAAACACAACGCAAGCTTTGCTTCACGTTGGTTTTCTGTGAGGCCGTGGTATCACTCCGGTCGAGCCGGCCCATTCGTGCCGAAGCGTGGCTCTCCCACACTTAAATTTAGTCACACACAGTTATTATAAAAATTCCTTTTTTTTTGTATATACCTAGGAGCGGTGAACATTTGAAAATTTCCGCCCGAATCCTGACCTAATTCAGCACGGCCCGCACGCTGACCGCAGCCGTGAAACTTGTTTTATTTTCAGTGTTACCGCGTTGAAAACGAGCCGTCAGCGGACCGTGGGCCAACCGGATGGTTTAGTATTAAAAAGTTTATGTACCAACGTTTTTGTTTAACAAATGGTAGAAGCCTTTTTCCAGGGGCATGAAATACTACACAGGTTTTTTGCAAGTAAAGGTAATATGGAAAAACCTATTACACACTTTCAGTCAAGTAGTCAATATAACCGAATATCATATTTATATTCACAAAACGGCCATTATAAGAGTTGTCCGTTTTTTAGCTGCAGAGGACGTACTTCAATTGTTGAAGTTGTTTATAGTATATTTAATATAATTTTGATAAAAACGTTCTCCGATTATATCGATTATATCATAAAGTGAATGAATAAAAGATGTGTAAAGGTGCGTCCACATCTGGCGAATGTGCCGCTCGCGAGCCGTTTGTGAGCTGCCCGCGAGCAGCGCCCATGCAGTCAGTATACTTAAATAATACTTTGTAATGCACGCTCGCAGCTCGCAGACGGCTCGCGAGCGACACATTCGTCAGATGTGGAAGCATCCTAAACCAAACTTCTTTTATTTTTAAAAAAACGTTGCCCCACATTTGGATTTTCTCCTGTGTCGCCTATGTTTGTAAACGCACCCAGCGTTTACAAACATACAAGTTCACATCCACATGACACCCAGACCCGGAACAATAATCTGTGGATCACACAAAGAGTTCTTCCGTGCGGGAATCGAACCCGCGACACGTTGCATGGCACCCAGTTGCCCGGCTACCGCGCCAACCGTGCATTCATCTGTGCAGTCATGTGCAGTCAAACTGTTCTATTACTTTGAATTTCAGGAAGTATATAAAAAAATAAACCCTAAAATCTGTTTGAAAATAGTAAAAAAAAATAAAACTATGGGCTTTCCACATTGGCTCCATTAAAAAATTTAAAACTGTTCGAAAGACTATCTACACACATTTTTTCAAAGACCAACATCAATATACATAGTAAACTAGTTTTCTCTGTCGCTACATTGGCTCATAAATATCTTTTAGTGCATTTTATTTAGAAAACTTGTGAGATGCATAGCTCCTTGCATACGGCGGAGGTGCCTTAAGAACCAATATAAATCTAAGTAAATCGGCTCAATTGACGTCGATGTTACGTCTAACTAGCACTTCGTTGAATATATCGCTTGAACTTATTTGATATTGTAGATTGTGCTTTTTATTTCCTAGACATCCTGAGGAAAAGGTATTTCAATAAGCGTGTTGCTGTACAGTGAATTAATTTTGTCCAATAACATTACGTTGGTTACACTTATTGCGAAGATCAATTTTATATGTATGTCGGAGAATATGCACCCATTGGGGGTACTTCGGAAAACGCGGTAAGTTCGGTACGAGCTGGCAGAACAACCGCTCACCCTCGTGTCCAACTCAAAAGTGACGCCTTTCAAATGCCAACATGCCACGCCCCGTACCGACCATCACCCAAGCACACTGCTTGACGTTTCCGACAAATGATAACAGAAGGCGTTGTTCTAAAATAACGATACTCGATTGCTGTGCATCTTTGTTGATTCTGCGACACGGCCATCTTGACAATTTCACACGTCCTCGTGTGAAGCATCTGGAACAAGAATTTACCGAAAGTGAAACGTTCCTTGCTCGGCCTTCCTGACCAAGATATCGGGAGATAAACTCACGCAATCCAAATAACACAATTTTATTCTGATTCACATATTCTCATCAAACCTCATAAAAGAAATCTCGACATTTAAGTCATAACTCAACATCCGTTTCAATAAACATCAATTTTTCAATCAATTCATGAAACATTCCGACCAAATCTAGTATGCAATGTGATGAAAACTTGTAAGATGGATGATTTATTGAACTAATCTAATAGAAATATTAAATAAAAGACGGAGCGTAATTTAACAATGACGATGCGTTTAATATCAGACCACAGATAATTTAAAAAGAAAATCAGCCATAGATAATCTGACATCCACAGACAAATAGATTAATGATATGCGTTCATATTTCATCATCCTCCCTTGAACGCATACCCATACCAGCTAGAAACTGGTAATGCTTCGGCTTCGCAAAAGCTTTGGTGAGGCAGTCAGCGATCATCAGACTTGTAGGAGTGTACTCAACGTGGATCTCACCAGACTTGACTTTGTCACGAACATAGTGGTGACGTATGTCAATATGCTTGCTCCGGGCATGATAAGCAGAATTACCTGTAAGATTAATAGCACTTTGGTTATCACAAAACAAAGTTATAATTGTAGCCTTTGTTACAGGCCACAACTCGCAATGCAATTGTCGCAGCCATATAGCTTCTTGAGTAGCTGCGGAGATTGCCATATACTCCGCTTCAGTGGTAGATAGGGCCACAGTTAGTTGTCTTTTGGAGTTCCATGATATGGCACCATGTTGGAACAAGAAGACGTAACCCGTGTAGGATCTTCTTTCTTCAGTACATGAAGCCCAATCAGCATCACAATATCCTAAGATTTCTTCACATATGTTGGTTTTGTACATCATCTTAAAATCTTTTGTCCCCTGTAAATATCGAAATATCCTCTTAACAGCAGCCCAATATTCAGAAGTAGGACATTTATTGTAACGGCTCAGTCTGTTAAATGCATAACAAATATCTGGGCGAGTACCCTGTGACACATATAACAAGCAACCTGTTGCCTCTTGATAGGGTAATGCACTATAATTATTATCAGTAGATGCAGTAAACTTCATATCAACTTCCATTGGTGTTCCCACTGCTTTGCAGTCCTTCATACCAAATCGTTCCAATATACTCTCTATATATTTTGTTTGATCTATATAAATTCCCTTATTGTCGTATGTAATTCGTAGACCAATGTAATAGTTAGCTTTTCCCAGCTCTTTCATATTAAATTTTTGTATAATCTTCCTCTTAAATTTGTTTGCAAACTCTAAATTATTGTAAAACAATGACAGATCATCAACATAGAGAGTTAAGTACAGTGTGCTTCCTTCATTGTGAATATAATATACACAGGGATCCAATTGTGATTTTCTAAATCCAATTTCAAATAAATAATTATCTAACTTTTGATTCCATGTCCTGCTTGGTTGTTTCAATCCATATATGCTTTTATTAAGTTTGCAGACTTTGTTTTCTCCATTTTCATAGTGTGGTGGTTGTGTCATGTACAGCTCTACATCTATATCACCTTGTAGGAACGCTGTGATTGCATCCAGTTGCTCAATCTGCAGTTGATGTTTAGCTGCCATTCCAAGTAGATACCGGATAGATGTAAGACGTACTACAGGAGCATAGACATCAGTATAATCAATGCCATAAATTTGTTCATACCCTTTGATAACTAATCTTGCCTTATATTTCGTAATGATTCCATTTCCATCTAATTTAGTTTTAAAAACCCACTTGCAAGGGATTGCATTTTTACCAGCTGGTAGCTCAGAAAGAGTCCAAGTGTTGTTTTCTATTAATGAATTATATTCACTGTCCATTGCACTCTGCCATTCTTTCGCATTTTCACTATTTAACGCTTGCTGTACAGTGTAAGGGTCCTGAACGAAGGTTTCTTTCTTCGATAGGCTTTGATATAGGTAGGTAGGCATTTGCCTGTTCTTTCTAGGTCGCAGAATTCGCGTGTTAGGAGGCAGTGAGCTCAGGTTGACATTGTGTTCAGGAACATAATCTTCATCATTAGTATCATCTTCAGTTATTTGTATGCTATCATTTTCTTTGACTGTGCTAAAACTTCCATAAGAGCTTGCTTCACTGTCTAAAGTTTTATTTACACTTTCATTATTTTCTTCTTCATTCAGTGACTCTTTAAGTGGCATCATAGTAAAATTTTTTTTATACCATCTTCATAAAATACAACATCTCTACTTCTTACTATTTTTCCTACCTTTTCATCAAATAATCTATACCCTTTAGATTCTGGGCAATAGCCAACAAATATAAGCTCTTGAGATTTACAGTCCCACTTCAGCCGCTTTTGTTTAGGTACATGCATCATAGCCGGGCAACCAAACACTTTCATATGCTGTAAATTAGGTTTCCTCCCTGTCCACATTTCCTCGGGAGTTTTATAATTTATAGACTTGGTTGGTGATCGGTTTATCACATATGCTGCTGTGGAAACTGTTTCTGCCCAGAACGTCTTTGGTAGTTTGGCTTCAATCAGCATACATTTGGCACGTTCAACGAGTGTTCGATTCATTCGCTCGCTCATTCCATTTTGCTCTGGGGAATATGGTAAAGTTAATTGCCTGTTGATACCGGATTCTTTGCAGAATTTATCAAACGCTACATTACTATATTCTTTGCCATTGTCACTACGTAATGTCTTTATTTTAATTTGCAACTGATTTTCCACTAGTTTCTTGAATTCTTTAAAATAATCAAGGACTTGAGATTTAGAATGCATTAAGTACACAAATACCTTTCTGGAGAAATCATCAATAAATGTGACGTACCTGGCACCTCCAAGTGACTTTTCTTCCATTGGACCACATACATCCGAATGAATTACCTCTAGAAGACCGGAAGCCCTTGTGCCCACATTCTTAAACGGTTGTCTAGTCTGCTTCCCTTGTAGACAAGTATTGCACGTCACATTCTTTTCTTGGTCAATCTTCACATCTATTCCTTCAACCGACTCATTAAGTTTGCATAGACTCTGGTAATTTAGATGCCCCATCCGTTGATGCCACAGGTGAGCTGAGGATAACAGTGCAAATAATCTATTATTAATCAAATATAAGCCATTTTGCATATATCCTATCATAACAAGCTTTGAATTTTTATAAATTCTGCAGCAATTCTCATCAAATTGTACTTTACAGTTATTGTTGGTGATTTGATGTATTGATAGTAAGTTCACAGCCAAATCTGGGATATACAAAACATTTTTTACTTGTATAGTGCCAATTAACCTGTTGCTGTCTTCGTCATAACTTTGTATATTTACTTTACCACAGCCCATAACAGGTAATGATTTATTATCTGCAATAGTAATGTTACTAATTGAAGCAGGCTTAAAATCATAAATCCAATTGCTATTGTTAGTCATGTGCATTGCAGCTCCCGAGTCAAGGTACCAACAACCCTTTTCAAGTGCAGAGGAAGCAGAGAAAGAAGCGACGAAGCCGGAAGCACCAACACTATTAGACTTGTCATCTGAATTGCTTACATTAGGACTGTTACTGAAGCCTTGATTTGAGCGACAATATTTAGCAATATGACCATGCCTGTTACACTTGAAGCATCTAGGGCCTTTGCCTGAAGGATTATTACTAACCTTTGCATTATTTTTGTAATAGTTTGAATAAAAAGCAGCAGAGTCATTTTCATTTTTAACATTCTGAAGGATTTTAGTTTTCACTAAATCTGTACTTATGGTCACACCTGAGCTTTCCATTGCCATTATCATGGGTTTATATGATTCTGGTAGCCCTGCAAGAAGGAGCGTACCCAGCCACTCATCATCAACATGAAACCCAATATTCCTGAGCTTGTGTGCACAAGTAATAACTTTGTTAATGTAATTTTCTACATTTCCACAACTATCAAGACCTGTGGTTATAAGTTCACGCAATAAACCTACTTTCCTAGTCAAGCCTGAGTCATCAAAAGCCTTACGCAAGTTATTCCATACCTCTTTAGAAGTTTTAACCTCTTGGATGTGAATATAATTTATAGGATCCACTAGCAGTACCATTTTAGTCCTGGCTTTTGTGTCTTCGCTTTTGGTGAAGGTGTTTTCGTCATCGTATTCCACGCATTTCCAAAGATCTTCATGCTCTAAATAAGTCTTCATGGCAAAACTCCACGTGGCATAATTGTCACGGCCTTTTAATTTTTCTATGTTAATGAAGTTTCCATTTGATACCATTATTGTTTATGAGAATTGTTATCTGTAATATGCTGAAAAAGAACCCTGTAACTGAGGGCGATTCCCGGATGGCAATATGCAAACGCGACTGAGACGGATTGAGGTTACCGGTACCGGTAGCCGCAGATTACTTCTCGCGTAAATACTCGTAAAACTTTCCCTATTCGATTCCAATCGAGCGTCCTGGGCCCATAACCTGATGAAAACTTGTAAGATGGATGATTTATTGAACTAATCTAATAGAAATATTAAATAAAAGACGGAGCGTAATTTAACAATGACGATGCGTTTAATATCAGACCACAGATAATTTAAAAAGAAAATCAGCCATAGATAATCTGACATCCACAGACAAATAGATTAATTATATGCGTTCATATTTCATTACAATGCTCTGTTTGGTACCCAACCTCGTCACAAACAACACATTGCCTCCATCCGGCAATCCAACGGGACCTCCATCCGGTACCCGATCTCAACACACACATTTAAATATCACACATCACTACATCCCTTGTGTAGTGGTCCATACTGATGGCAGTATTCATTACTCGAAAGTAGTATCCACATTAAACATAACACATCCCTACATCCCTTGTGTAGTGGTATCCAGCCATCAGTATTCATTACTCGAAAGTAGTATCCACATTAAACAAAACACTTTGCCAACCCTTCCAAACATAATTGTTTCAGGAATACATTCATCTGGCACTACATGAAATAATACCTGCATTGAGTATCCTTGTATAGTGACATCTGTTAGTATTTGAACGTTACAATTTACGTTGAATGAACCTAGTCGCGGAGAACCTAACGGGTAACCGGGGCTCCGGCTCGACGTGCAGGAGAAGGAACGGGGTGGTTTTTAGTCAGTAAGAGTCTGACACTCCCTTCCGCCTCACCCAGGCGGGAGCAGTCATTCGATGATTTTCCCCCCTTAAAAAAAAAAAATCCCTAATAATGTCACTAAAGCATGAAGAGGTTTGCCAGGAAACCTTTGTGCTAAACTTTCTTTAACTAGAAAGCACTGAACACCTGAATCAAAACATAAAATAAATTTCTCACCTTGGCATGGCAGGCTTCATAGTGCCGATATTCACTTGATGCTCAACATTTCCGCTGCTGTCGTTTCTACTACTGCTGCCAGCCAAACACGCGGGTCAACATCTCGTTTTTCAGGTTCAAAGTCAGGTAGGCGAACATCCACAATCGTAGAAGGGGTTTTCATGGCTTGTACGATAGCCATAAAGTTTTTGTTTTGTTGCTAAAGCAGGAAACGCCATTTTTCCGTCTCTGCGTCACCTCCAAACACGTGCGCATTGTCTTTACACTTTTCTTGAATAGCACAGGCACCTTTCCTACGTGGGGCGTTTGAGTTGCATCCGAATTCTGATGTCGGAGAATATGCACCCATTGGGGGTACTTCGGAAAACGCGGTAAGTTCGGTACGAGCTGGCAGAACAACCGCTCACCCTCGTGTCCAACTCAAAAGTGACACCTTTCAAATGCCAACATGCCACGCCCCGTACCGACCATCACCCAAGCACACTGCTTCTAGCTGTGCATCTTTGTTGATTCTGCGACATGTATGTGTGTATGTCATATAATGATAACTATAACCGCTTACCATCAGTTGGGCCGCGTGCTTTTTATTGCCACCGTCGTGGTATAAAAAAACTACAGCAAAATTGAAGTCAAAGTAAAAGTCAAAATCATTTATTTCAATTAGACCAGGAACTCATTTTTGAACGTCAACAAAAAATAAAGTAAAGTTATTTGGTAATCCCAAGGTATAGATTCCTATGGAGAATAACAAGCAAGAAACTCCATAGATTACTCTTTTTAATCTGGTTCACAATACAATTCTCTAATTACACTACCCTGCTTGTATATACGCGAAGTTTGTAAGTTTGTAAGAAAATACCCACAACTCTATAATAAGAGAGGAGATATCCAAACAAAAATGAATCTTAGACATGGAAACAGACTGAACCTGCCTATGTCACGACTAAAAATGCACTCCTCTAGTACGCTTGTCGCCTCCATCAAAATATACAATAAACTACCTGAAAATATTAAAAACATAAATACAAATAATATCTTTATAAATAAATTAACACGTTTTCTCGTAAATAAAAGCTATTGACGAATATTTCAAAGACAAAGTTCTACTATAATAAATATGAATAAAAGTAAGCCGTGAAATGTGCTGAATAAAATCATATACGTACCAAACACAAATAACATGTTGTACCTCATAGATAATAATTATGACGAATGTAAACCAATATAGTTAATATAAATAAATATTATTGACATAAATGAATGTAACGAACCTAAATAAATATATAGTATAATAAATATAGACAATTTAACATAAATGTATTGAATACCCATAATTATAATTGAACTCAAAACTGTAAAATTTCCTACTTGTATACAATATTTTAAATTTTAGAAAAGTGCTCTTCATCCTCTCCTCTATAAAGAACTACTTTTGCTGTGCCCGACAGGGTCCATAATTGTTTCTGTACATTGTAACAATGCCAACTGTTGTAAAATACATTATGGAATCAATAAAGAATTTATTATTATTATTTACATATATTTATTTAAAATTCTCTATAAATTACATTTCTAAATACTACTTGTAAAATAAAAAATAATATTTAAAAATATAAAAAATAGGAGCCGACCAGTAGCGAGAGCATGGTCCAAGCTACCGGTGGTTAGGGCTCCAGAGACAGAAACCTCCTCACGATACGTGCCGTTTCTAGGAGAACTGCCTTCTGTATCAGGCCCTTGATCCATCCACCTAACGCCAGCCTCCTAAGATGGATGTCGAGGCTTTTAGGGATTAACCCATTGGCCGACACGACTATCGGCACAATGATAGCCGAATCCACACTCCACATGTCGACAACCTCGTGAGCTAAGTCTAGATATTTTATTTATCTTTCTCAGCTTTCACGAGGTTCTCGTCATGGGGAATGGTGACATCGATTATCATCGTGCGGCGTACTTGTCGGTCTATCACCACTATGTCAGGTTTATTGGCTACAATAGTCCTGTCAGTAATGATAGACCGGTCCCAGTACAATGTGATATGGTCATTTTCCAGAACTGGGTCGGGCACATACTTGTAGTACGGTACCTCAGATTCAACAAGTCGATAGTGTAAAGCAAGTTGCTGATGGATAATCTTGGCTACTTGATTATGCCTATGCAAATATTCACTGTTAGCCAAACGACCACAACCAGAAATTATATGTCTAATGGATTCACCAGGACTATGACATGCCCGACATATGTCAACCGTCCCATCCTTAATTATATATTTCCGATAGTTGTTCGTAAGGATAACTTCGTCCATTATTGCACAGACAAATCCTTCAGTTTCTCCAAAGAGATTACTGAATCGTAGCCAAGACACGGACGCTAGAAAATCTACACTGGGCCCATGAAGGGCCCGGAAGAAGCGTCCATGGAGCTCCTTGCTATGCCATACCTCCTTGCGATCATTGACGCTTAGTACCACAGGTCTGCGCCAGTTCTCTTTTGCCAAGGATAGCGGAGTGAATCCATTGTCCACCGCTGCTACTTCTCGATGCATACCCTCGTTGACTTTCAGGAAATATTCCCTGAGGCTGCACACCTCACGGTTGTGAAGGGTCTTAGCATTTAATAAGCCTCGACCACCACACTTCCGCGGGATGTACAACCTCATGACCGACGAACGAGGGTGATGCATGCGATTTGCAGTCAGCAGGGTCCGGACTCGCCTATCCAGGGTGTCAAGTTCAGTCTGAGTCCACTTGAGTATACCAAAAGAATACATTAGGACTGGCATGACCCAACCGTTAAAGGCTCGCACCTTGTTTCCGCCTGATAAGGAACTTTTCAGTACCTTATTCAGGCGACAAAGAAGCGCTCCTGTAACGATTGCTTCATGTCCGGTCCATTAATGCCTAATCCTTCTGACATACCCAGGTACTTGTATGTATCGTTTGCGGAGAGTGATCTCAGCTTTGTGAAATCTGAGAGTTCTAGACCCTCAGATTCCACAATCCCTCCTCGCTTTACATGCATGACCGCACACTTGTCTACTCCAAACTCCATTCTGATGGAACTACTAAATTTTTCAGTTATATTCAGTAGTTCCATCAGTTGTTTCTTGTTTGGCGCAAACAACTTGAGGTCATCCATGTAAAGTAAGTGGGATATAGCTAAACCTCTTCTCCGCAAAGGATAGCCTAGCCCTGAATCCTCCAGTAGGGTACTTAGAGGGTTCAAGGCCAAGCAGAACCATAGTGGGCTCAGACTGTCACCCTGAAATATTCCTCGTACTATCCTTACAGGTTCTTCATTCCCTTGGATTTGTCTACATCCTGGATAGCAAAGCACGGTGCTCCACTGCCCCATACATGACTCCAAGAAGGCGCGTAAAGTTGCATCTATTTTATACAACTCCAGCACCTTCAGGAGCCATGTATGTGGTACAGAATCATATGCTTTTTTGTAGTCTATCCAGCATGTAGACAAATCTTTTCGGGACCGACGAACCTGTTGGCTAACAACCATATCAATGAGGAGTAGCTCCTTAGTTCCACGAGACCCTTCCCTACATCCATTTTGAGATACAGACATGATGGAATTTTTTTCAATATGTTTTGTTATTTTTGTCCTCAAAATGGATGTAAGAAGTTTATAGACCGTTGGTAAACATGTGATTGGTCTATAATTTTTGGGCTCAGTGGAACCACCTGATTTATGGAGCAGGTGGGTAACTCCTGTTGTTAGAAATTGTGGTAACAACCCAGTTTCCAAAGCTGCCTGGAAGTGTAATGCTAAGCGAACGTGTGAACTTTTGAGCCATTTAATCCAGAAATTGTGCAGTCCGTCCGGCCCCGGTGATTTCCAATTCGGGACCGAACAGGCTGCACTGGCTACATCAGAGGAAGTAATTACTACCTCCTCCATCTCTGGTATAGTCCCACACCTTCGCTTAACATCAAACATCCAGTCACCTTCTGTGTGGCTAACAGGCACCGACCAGATGTTGCGCCAAAATGTGTTAGTGGCATCATCATCCGGTCGCCGCCCGTCAGCCACATCTTGGTTGGATCGTTCCCAATCTCTGTATACCCACCTCTGATCTCTTTGGAACATGCGATTCTGAGTATAGCGCTCCACTCTTTTTTTGTACCTTCTAATACGGTTTGCCCATGCATAAACTTTCTGCTTCAGGAAGTCGATGCGCTCTGTAACACGCGACAGGTATTCATGAGGACTGATTTCAGTCCCCACAAATGCACGTCTTACAAAGCGCATCACTCTAGGGCGAGTATTGCCCTCCCTGAAGCAGGATAGTTTGCCAATGAGTACCCTGGCCTCACTGATACGACGCTCTATCCTATACTGCCAGGCAGGTACTGCTGGTTTTGGTCGGACTGCTGCGTCAAGATTTGGGAATCTGACGTTAGCCACTCGACAAGCAGCTACCGCCCCACAGTACAAGATTGAGTGTGTATCATAGAGGTTTTCGCTACTCTCAAAATATTTTTTAAGTAGCGAATCCAAGGTACTCACCAGCGCCCTATTTTTTCTACACATGGGCAAACGTGGTAATTTTGGTCTGAAATTACTAGGAGCACGTCTGTACTCACGGACCGCATCCTCCAAAGCACTCCTCAGTCGTTCATTGCACTGAGTACTCACTTGTTCAACCCTGTCGTCCTCCACTCCAACGATAGCGGTGGTTGGTGTCACACCTTGTGACACTACAGGTGTCTGTGCCACTAATTGTGGCGGAGCGGGGACGACACGATTGCGCAGTGCTTCTAGACGTAGCCGATCAAGCGCAGCCTCATCCAATCTGCGATTGCGTTGGATGACCCGCACCTGATCCGACAGTCGTTGGGCCGAGACGCTGATAGATGGCTCAAGAACCTGAAACATAGACAGCATTTATTATTATTATTCCTCGATAACTCTTACGTTTCTCCCATCTTGGTGGGGTTTAAAGAAGCACGGGCCGAAGCCAAGTGCGTTTAAATGAACTTAAAAGCTAACTAGAGGTATTTAAAAATTTGCGAGTAAGACGGCATGTATTTAAAATAACTGCTTTTTGCAGAAGGAGGTAAGTAGAGGGACTGATATGTAATGTGCTGAGACTATTGTGTAGGGATTTTGGAATAACTCCCGTAGTGGACAATATGATTGGGATAGTTTTGGTCTGAGTAACATTCCACTGTGTTTTTAGTTCTATGGATAAATCTGTGTATTTTGCAATTTTTTCGGAGTGTGTGTTTGCAAGGTTGTGTGTGTTACATATGGCAATGTCTATTATATAAACTAATTTATTTCTTTTGTCTAACATTGTAATATCCGGTCTATTATTGTATATAGTTTTGTCTGTAATTATGGTTCTATCCCAATACAATTTGTAGTTTTCATTTTCTAGCACAGCCTGTGGTTTGTATTTATAATATGCTAATTTTTCTGTTATCAAATTTGTTTGGATAGCTAAGGACTGATGTATTATTGAAGCAACTTGGTCGTGGCGATGTTTATAATCGGTTTGGGCTATGGCTCTACATGCTCCCGTGATGTGCTGAATGGTCTCCGAAGCACCATGGCAACGTCTACAAGAGTCATTGTAGTTAGGTCTATGTATTATAAATTTTTGGTAGTTAGCAGTGTCGATGACTTGATCCTGTATGGCAACCATAAATCCCTCCGTTTCAGGGAAGAGTTCACCTCGCCGCAGCCACGCGTTCGACGCTTTCATGTCGACATGAGGTTGCTGCAGGTCGAGGCGATGTCTTCCATGGAGAGATTTATGTGCCCAAGCTGCTATTTTATCTGTTTTACTGACAATGTGTTCGTTAGCCTGCGGGTCAGAGGATTGCAAATTAAGTGGAGTGTGGTGCTCGTCAAGTTGTGAAATCACTCTGTGAAAAGGAGATTGCTCAGCTTTCTGCAGGAAAAACTTTCTTAAATTGATGATTTGTTGGTTGTGTAGGTTTGTTATATCTATGAGGCCGCGTCCTCCTTCCTCTCTTGGCAGTGTCAATCTCTGTACACAGGACCGCGGGTGGTGCTTTCTATTGGTGGTCAAACAAGTGTTAATTAATCGTTGAAGTTTGATGAGATCGGTTTTTGTCCATTTTATAATGCCAAAAGAGTAAGTTAGTACGGGAATAGCAAATGAGTTTATAGATTTCACGAGGTTACGAGATGGTAGCTGCGATCGTATTAGCATGTTGAGTCTTTGTTTGTATTTGCTGATTATTTTATTTTTGGTGTATTTTTGATCGATTTGATGTGATTGCTCAAAACCTAAGTATTTATAAGTACAGTTTGGTGACATTGGATCTATTTCCTGACCAGACTCTAATGTGTATGGGTTACTTTCAATGTGTCGTCCCTTTCGAAGTGTAAAAGTTTTACACTTATCTATACCGAATGTCATGTTAATGTCTTCTGAGAATTTCTGTGTAAGATCTGCAAGGGAGTGGAGGCCTGCTATATCGTTACTATATAGTTTAATATCGTCCATAAATAACAAGTGTGTCAATTTTAAAGTTGGAGCAGAAGTATCCTGTATTGAGAGACCATTTTCAGAGGAGTTAAGAAGATTTGATAGGGGGTTGAGAGCAAGGCAAAACCAGAGTGGGCTTAGGGCGTCACCCTGAAAAATTCCTCGCTTAATGGATATGGATTCCGTTTCTATTAATTTACCTACTTTTAATGTAGTGCTCCAATGTTTCATTGTTACTGTTAAGAAATTTATAATGACGGGATTAATTTTATAGTGCTGTAAAATGTAGAGCAGCCAACTATGAGGGACAGTGTCGAAAGCCTTCTGGTAATCTATGTACATTGTACAAATATCATTTTTTAATTTAATATTGTGTTTCATGGTTATGGAATCTATTGTAAGCTGTTCTTTACATCCCTGACTATACTTACGACATCCTTTTTGCTCCTCCGCTAGAATATTGTTGTGTGTTATGTGTTTGTACATTACTTCTGAGATGCAACCGGTAGTTAGTTTATAAATAGTTTGCAGGCAAGTTATCGGTCTATATTTAGCTGGGTTTATGTGGTCGGAGTCCTTGGGAATCATGTAGGTTAGGCCTTGAGTGACGAATTCTGGTATAGTTTGCGGGTTTGTGATAAAATTATTAATATGTTTATAAATTGATGGGTGTAAGTAAGTTAATTTCTTATAGTAATAGTTGTGAATATGGTCGGTGCCCGGAGCCTTCCAGTTGTGTGCTTTCTGAATGACTTTAACGAAAATATCTAGTGGTACTGCATCAAATGCCATTTCTGGTACATTTTCTAATTTTTCTTTGTCAATTTGTGTCCATGTAGCTGAGTGGTTGTGTTGTGTGGTTTTGGACCAAATGTTGGACCAGTAAGTGTGGAATTGTTCAGAGTTAGGATTAGTGTTTTGTGATGTATGTGGTCTATTCTGAGTATTTGATGTGTCTATGGTTAGGTTTCTATAGAATTGTTTTTCGCTATTTATGAATTGAGTGTTTTGATCTTTACGCTTAGTGCAATTTGAGTACCTACGTCGCCGACTTGTAATGGCGGTGAGTTTTTGTTTTAAGCTGTCCATGAATTGTTCATTTGTTGTATTGGGCTCTTCATAACTGGAATGTTTCCGATATTTGTGTTTTATTCTTTCAATGTGTGTGATTAGTCCTAAACTTCTATTGCCGTTGATATATTGTGTTAATCTACCTATCTCTTTACGTATTATTTGTATTCTTCTGTCTAAGCGCTTCAACCAATTCGGTCTTTTGTCTATTGTGGAGTGTTGTTGTTGTTGTTGTGTACTTGTTGCTTGCGTTATTTCTTTGATTTTGGAACCATTACATAGAGCTGCGGTATGAGCAGCACAATATATAAGTGTGTGGGTCCTTAGGAAGTCGTCTTCGACTGACCCATACTTGGGTAAAACTGTGCTATTTAAATATGAAATAATGTAAGCTAGCTTTTTTGACGTTTTTTGTTTTGGAATGAAGGGTCTCTTTGTAGGGTCTATCGGTAAATATTTGTTATAGGTTTCTTCAAAAGTGTTTACAATTTTGGTATCGAGGGATTCATCAGTAAACATAGTGTCTTGAAATTCTGTGGTATTTGTATTGTCCGGAGTATTATTTAAACCTATTTCGTTTAATTCACTACAAGGGGAGAAGTTATTGGAATCGACATTTGAAGTAATTACGTGTGTTTCATTATATTGTATGTTTTCTACTGCTTGCATGTTAAGGCTGCTTCTGACTTCTTGTTTTATTTCCTCTAGTCTATTGTCTGTTATTAGTTTATTATTTATGATCACCCTACGTTGGTCGGCAATACGTTGTTCCGAGACGTGTGCGATGTTGGGAAATAGTTGTGTTATAATTGTATGTAGAGGTTTTCGGTAAGCTGTTCTATTTGTTTCTAAGTGAGTTATTTTAAAGTATTCACGAATAATTGCTTCATTAATATCATCAGTCCATCTTAAACGAGTGCCTGAGTTGGAGGGTTGTTGTGATTGGTCTACCAGAGGTCGTGTGAAAGCTATAGTGTTCTGCGTTATATCAGCATTTTGAAGAGCTATCTGAACTTCGTTTTTGATTGATTCTAATATATTTTCGGATAATAATTTATTTCTTAAAATGGCTCGTTTCTGATCGCCTAATCGTTGTTTAGAGACTGTAATTTCAGGGAATTTTTCGGTAAATTTTGCATATAATGGATCTAAATAACCACGGATTTTAGTGTCTAAGTGTGTAATATAAAGGTAGGTGCGCCAGATGAACTCGTTCATTTCTGTTGTCCATCGCAATCGCGCGCGAACTTGGCCAGTGGTGGGTGCAGGATTGTTGGCTTCTGCCTCCTGCACAACATCCACGGTTGCAGAGTTGATAGATGTAGGTGAGTGAATAGAGGAAGAGTAAGAGTCAGTATTATAGTTTAGACAGGAGAGGGGAGAAGAAGGAAGTGAGGGAAACAAAGAAGTTGAGGATGATGGTCTGCTTGTGACTTGTTCGGGTGACCCGGTAGGAGCCCGCTGACTCAACTCACTACCACCGATGGTTCGTATGCTGAAACGCCCAGCATCGGCTCCAGGCGTGCCCCGGCGATCGCTTTCTACTCAGATCATCTGCTCCAGCCGAAGCCTCCTGCATCCCTGGCCCACTCGCGACTTACGAATAGTTTCTTACCCTCCGAGCAGGATCACTGCCCTCGCGACTCCACTCTGGACGGCCAATGAAGGCAAGCCAGAGGTGGGAGACCTGTTCCTTGTCATCGTTCACTCCAGCCAGCCAATTAAGGCAAGCCGGAGAATAAGGAACGGTGACTTCTCCCTGGAGCACTCGGGATGATGGTAGCCCGCGGGGTCGCTAATGCCCGTCACCTCGCCTCAAGGTGCCCTGCTATTATTACACAGATCTGCCTTAAAAGCTACCCGAGTGACAAAATCACGCGATACCTTGTGGTTACTCGACAAGCTAAGCCAACATTTGGCCTATGAAGTAGTCACATAAAGATTACAGAGAAAATATATCACATAACACGAACATATATACTTTGTATCGTCTCAGTAACTTGGCTTTTTGCATCCTTTTTTCCGTGTATCCGTTTCACTAACTTTATCTCCTTTGGCTTACTTATGTTAGAAGTAATCCATCATTAGGGGTCGGTACGACCATCACAAGTCGTATTAGTAGGCTTAACTAAGAAAAACATTTATTTCTGTTTATTTCTCGATTGGCCAGTTAAGGCTAAATGCTTAATTGATGATCTATCACTGTCAGTTTTATAAATACTTTATGCGTTCAAAAGTTTGTAATTACTATTTTAATACACGAAGTTAAAACTTAGTACCCCTTTCTGAGATTATATTTCTAAGTAGTTTGAGTTTAGACAAATCAAAGATTACTGAAAAGTAAAATAGAATATTCCTAAATTTTGATAGTTTTCAGGGTTTATATTAAAAATCTAATTAGTCCGTCAGTTAGATAAAGAAAAAATATTAGACACGTATTTTTTTTATTTTCTCGTATTAAGTTGCAATACTTAGATAAAACGGAATTAAAGTTTAGGAGTGCGAGGTTGTTACGTCATAACGTGCTACAAATGTGATACGCTGTGATGTCACACGATATTTCAAATTAATATATCGTCGAAAGTATTTAATTTTGTGAGAAAGGAAAGAATACGCGTCTAAAGTTTTAAATTAATGTACCTTAAAATAAAATTTAGGTAAGTACCCTATTTGAAGAGCAATAGTTAATTAGTAAATGTGTTCGTATTTAATATATTTTTACTACTTGGACTCTTCCGTCGGATGTCCTAAGAGCCGACCTAGGAAGTACACAACATATTGACCGAGACCTGGTAGCTGCCATAGTATACAGTACCTAGTTATCTGTCATTGTAGTTCCTTGATCTTAATGACTGTAGTTAATGCGCCTTGGTTTGTTAGAAACGATGATATTCACGACTATCTAAATATGCCAACAGTGACCTCTGAAGTTGAGCGATACAAAACGCAACATAAGGAACGATTAACCTTGCATCCGAACCCACTAGTAGCTGAACTGTTGATGTCGACTGCGGTGATGAAGGGACTGAAGAGGAACCACATACTATAAACGGGAAGAGCGGCACTGGCTGCTCCACAACATTGCTATTTTGTTCAGGACTAATTCGCTTATCGTCTGGCAACCGATTACAAATAAGGATGATGATTGCAAGTAAGAGAGAAAAATATAATAGAAAGATTCCTGAATTGTACTTGTTCTATATTAGGAAAAAGGGAACTTGAGCACGATATTTTGGGTTCGAGTCCATCAATGCTGCCTAACTATAATGTGTAACTGCGAATATGTGAGAAATACAAAATAAAAATTTCCAAGTCAAAGGATACTTATCAGTTTTATTTCACTTTCTTAAACGCTCACGTTTCTTAAGGAAAACTATAGGAAATAGCTTTATTCTCAGTCTAGACTAGACTTGACAAAGTCTAAAGGAGTTACGGGGACGACTCTCAACGAATGCGACCTCAGAACGGAAGGCACATCGGAAATTATCTTCACCCACACGTATTTTATACGCCTTAGCTGAGACCTTAGTGAGAATGTTTGAAGAATACACATTAAGAAAAACGGTTTTCCTTTTATATTACTTTTACTATTTGATAGTTACCAACATAGTGGTATTTCACGGTACCGTAAAATAAATGTACCTACATCATCAGAGACATAAATACTTCTTGCAATAACTTATTTACTGTCTCGTTATTTTCGTGGTCATAATTAATTCTGAACTCAAAATAAAGTTCCTCTTCTGGGTCCCAATATCCAATAACGGTTTTATCAGTTTTGAAAAGGTTTTTAAAGTTTTAAGTGTGTCAAATGACATAACATAACATAACATAACATAACATCACGCCTTTTTATCCCCGAAGGGGTAGGCAGAGGTGCACATTACGGCACTTAATGCCACTGTACAATGTAACACCCACTTTTCACTATTTATGTTACGAGTCCCATGTAATAGGGGGTGAGCCTATTGCCATATACCGGGCACATTTCCAGACTCCGTGCTACTACTGAGACGGGAATCGAACCCGAGACCCCTTGCCCAGCAGTCGCACTTGCGACCACTCGGCCAACGAGGCAGTCAAATGTGTCAAATGACTCCTCAAATTCCTAATCCCCAAAAGGCTAACGCACTTGTAACACTTCTGGTGTTTTGGTTGTCCATGGCCTATGCCGATTGCTTACCATCAATTGTTCCGTCTACTCGTTTACCGGCTTATTCCATAAAAAAGTACGGATTATTTAATTTTTTAAATACCGTTGGCAATAGTATTTTGTCTTGTATTGTTGATGCGTTTACAAATATACATTTTCACATACAAAAGACACCTAGACCCGGAACACCAATCTGTGGATCACACAAACAGCTGTTCCGTACGAGAATCGTTACATGGCAGCCAGTTGCCTAGCTACCAGACCTACCGTACCAGTCAATCAAATCAAATCACAGTATTTATGAAATTATGTTTAGGCAGTACGAGAAACATTGGAATCGTGTCCAGTGTATAATATTCCCTTCTGATTAATTTACTACCATCATATCTGATGAAAAATGCGACAAAAACCGTAAATGTATACCACAGAATATCAAAAACCATGGACTTGAAGAAAATAAATGTCCACAGCAAATAGTATCAGTATTTATTACACATTCTCTTTAAAGTCACACTAGTGTTATTTAACTCGTACTTACAGCGTTTACTTTACATTTCTAAGTTTAATTAAGCGGTTAACTGCAGTATATAAAGTATAAGTCCCGTAAGATAAACCGCTTGGTCCAAGTCAAGAGCATTGGCAAGTTAGACCCTGCTTGAGTTGGAGTTATGTCCAGTCAACCAGTTCCTACGATTGAATGTCGGATGTTATAGTCATGATATTCATCCATTTTTTGGTTTTTAAATATTGTTAGTTTAGTTGGTGTTGGTGTCTATGTAAAGTTTAAGTTCTTAGCTGTTGTATTAGGGTGTATGATGCCCTGTAATGATAGTTTAAGATGTTTTAAAATATAAATAAATAAAAAATAATTGTGCCAAAATCAATACTAATTTTGAATACAGGGTCTTACTGTCAAAGTTACTTCAGTAAAAGTGGGTGTTACATTATACAGTGGCATAATGTGCACCTCTGCATACCCCTTCGGGGAAAACAGGCTTTTGAGTTCAACTTTCGTTTTCCTGTTACCTTAATCATCCAAACGCCATGTGTAATTTGTTCATCAGATCAATACTGTACGCGTAGCAAAAAAGATAAGTGTATGTTTATAAGTACCCAGAAAAAATACTTCTAGATACAGTATCTCGCATAAAATCACTGTGACCTTCGTATATCTGCCATTCTACTGTTTCCCTGGTCACCGATACCTATGTCACCCGAAAAATACAACAGTGTACGTAAAGAATTTATCGCCTGCTCCTTCTTGCTTAGATAAAGGAGTAGGTCTGCGGTCCCCAGCCGGGTCGTTATAAATCCTATCCACCTTGGGCACAATTTAACCGCTTATTTTGGCCAAGGTTGTGGGTTTTGCACTGAGATCATTTCGGATTCTCTTTTTGCGTGAATTTTTGTTAATCAATTTATAATTTCTGTGTATTTCAATCTCTCTGACATTAAAAAAACATTTCAAGTTATTCTTGATTCTGTAGATAGCGTTAAAAAGTTACTTGAATAAGAATAAAACTTGAAGGTGTCTGTTCACGATGTGAATAAAAATTTAAATCAATCGAGACAGCGTCGCTATGAGTATATTGATCGAAGTTTAAACAATTTTTGAGTAGGTACTACGGCTTTTGTTTCAAACTTTATCACGCATCACCGAATCAGATTTCGCTTTTCTCCGATGGAATAAAACTTTTCAGATATCTTTGTGAGATAAAAAAGTTTAAAGACTAATGGCTGGCATACTTTCTCATTGTTCAGATATCTTTGGGTTGAGTTGAAGCGATTACAATACCGCTTTGTCGTTCGCTCGCTCTCAGGCTCTTAAATGTTCTGGTGTCGAAACGCTCCAAGGGATGCTTTTACGTAGCGACGTTGAAAGGAGTCACTGTGGTACAATGAGTAGCGATGGAAGTGACTTGGTGATGAGCGGTAGCGAAGAGGAAAATTAGCAGGTTTTCGACCGGTATGTCTTAAGACAAAATCTCGTTAGCCAAGCAGTTGTAAGTGAGAAGGTGAATCGCTGATTTTTGGAATTTGCAGTGTTCAAAATTTTTAGTATCAATTGTTTTTTTTGAGTACACTCGCTCAATCTTTTATAAATAACTTTTAATAATCAGTGAACTGTTTCTTTTCTTAGCCAAATGTGGAAATTATAATAATTATGATATACTACTGTGGTAAAAAAAAAAACAGCTCGTAAATGTTGCTTTAAGTGTTAATACAATACATTTATTTTGTTTTCTAAACTATATAAAAAATCCACTACTGCAAGCATTTACAGACGACCGAACACCAATACCCGCTACCTCCTAACACTATGACACCGCCACTAAAATCTTATGCATAGCATAGTGCAGCTTCGTTTCAAGCTGAAACAGTCCCATTCAGCCTGTAAACATGCCAGCGAGTCGCCCGCATACGATATTGTATCCACTTTTTGCACCAAAAACTTGGCAACACGCTTTGAAAAACAGCTGTTGATGGGTGGGTTAAGGCAAATACTATTATCAGTATCTATTCTACAGAACATAGTACAGATACTACAGTTCCTAGAATTATAACTCTCCTTGTTCGTTTACCTCTATTTTAAAAGAATGGATTTTTTATCTGTTTTGCTTGTTATGTATGTTTTTCTTAACTTTACTAAGCAATCTGCATTTTTTACATTTAAATAGAAAAAAGTTGTAGATCTAGTAATCGAGTTCAAAATCGTAATTAAAAATAGTATCAGGTACCTACATTGAAATCTCCATCATTACGATATTTGCACAATATCGTCACAATTAACAACAAATTAACATTAATTCTCCAAAAACAAGATATTACTTTGAATAACTTCAGTAATCACTACCCATCACTAACCATTACATACACTGCAAGGCCAAATGACTGCACTGTGGCACATGTGCTATTAATGGCATTATTAACGGGCCACTGAAGGAACACTACACTAATGACATCATATCGCCCACCTGGCTTTATTTATGATATACTTGTGGCGCTTATTTCTTGCTCAAAATGGTTATAGTTGATCAAGAGATGTATGGTAAAGTTATCTTATTTGTATCTCATATATAGTTAAATATCCTAACTAATATTATAAGAAATTAAATCGGAAAGTGAGTTTGTTTCTTTGTTTGTTTGTTCCACTTTTACGCCGTAACTACTAAACCAATTGCTTTGAAATTTTGCATACGTAAAGTTGGAAGTCTGGATTAAATACTTTTTATCCCGGAATAAAATTATATTTCTGAGGGAAAACAAAAATATTGGTATAGATGGCGCTGTGTGTCATTTAGAACCAGTCAACGAATTACCTATTATTGGAAAAATCTAAATAGCGCGATATAACCGAATTCCACGCGAGCGTAAAGATATTTGATTGTTTGCCTGTCTTAAACGGCAGAACGGAGGTACTAATTAACGTGATTTTTTAACTGAAGGTAGTTGAAGGGATGGATAGTCACGTAGGCTACTTTTTATCCTTTTGGGACGCGAGCGAAACCGCGGGTAAAAGCTAGTTACTAGAATATATGTATATATATGTAATGAAATGACATTTCATTAATTTGAATTTGCCGCGCTTCGCGCTTGTTCGTGGTTTTATAGGTTATCTGTGGAAACCATTATAACAATCTGAAAATAGCTTGTAGTTTTCTAGAGGATAATTTAACATTAAAAATAATAAACGAGGAGGCGATAGTAAACTTTAAATGTCGTTTCTTTGTATTTTCAGGTGAGATTTAAGAAAAATTGTCATAGTTAAATGATAAGTTGCAATATTGTAAACGTTTATTAATTAAAACAATAACTTTGTATTTTCAGAGAAACAATTTGTGGTTTATTTTGAAAATCCTTAATAATATATCTTATAAAACGACATTTTCGTTTACGAAAGAAGATGGACCGGTTACAATTTGAGTTTACGATGATAGCTTCAAATGATGGCAAATCTAATACATTAGCCATAGCATCAATATCTACAGAAGAAGGAAAATGTTATGTTTTACCTGATGAACTGAAGCCGGTAATTCATCATAAATACATTATTAAATTGAACACTTTCTCAAAAATAAAAAATAGCATAAAAAAAGATATCAAACTAGAAAAATATGGATAAAACTGGATGAAGATTTGAAGAAAACATATGTAGACGAGGAAGGTAATATGCAATTTTTAGATCAATACTTAGAAGAAATGAGCACAAAACAAGCAAGAGACCATGATGACAGTTTGCATCAGATCTTAGAAAAACTAATTGAATCTACATCTAAGAAAGAAACCCAACATAATCTAAAACATGTTTCTGAGAAATTTATTATTGAAAAATTCACAAGCAAGAATCCTAATGCAGTGCAGTGGATAGAGAATTTTGAAAAAGAGTGTGAACGCTTTAATTTAACAAAAGATGAAACAAGAATAGATATTTTGAGGTTATTTTTAGAAAAATCTTGTTTGGACTGGTACAGCTCAATGGTCATCAAACTAACAGTAAATTCTGAATGGAGTGAATGGAAAGGTAAATTTTTAGAAACTTTTCAAAACCGAGGATGGGACATGGTCACAACTGCATTCACATTCAAATATAAAGAAGGACTGTTAATTGATTATGCTACAAAAAAAGAACGGCTCCTACTAGATGTCAATAGATCAATGGATCCCAAAACAATGACAGATCTTATTGCAACAGGTTTACCTGGGTTTATCTTAAACAAGTTGAACAGAGACGAACTCAACAACACTACTGCTTTGTTCAATGAGATAAGAAAATATGAAGGTATGATGTTCAAAAGAAACTCAACGTTAGTAAAGAATAGTACATTTCCTTATAAAAATAAAACTAACGAGAAGAAGCCATGCAAGACATGTGAGTCTCTGGAGAAAGGAATTAGATATCATCCGGAAGAATCATGTTGGTTCAAGAAAAATAAAAATGAATCTGAAAAGGTCATTAAAGTTAAAAATGTTAATAATAATTCCATTATTGAAGTAGATATGAATACGGAGAAAAAAAACGAGTAAGCACACCATTAATCAAAGTTAAGCTTTTATTAGAAAATAAATTAGAAGTGAGCGGCATTTATGATTCAGGCTCACAGATCTCTTTAATAAATTCAAGACTGATTAAAGTCAAAGAAAAAAAAGACAATGTGAATATTGTTTATATAAAAACGGTTAATGGTGTGAAGAAGACGGATGGCTTGATAACAATAAAAATAAAAATGTTTGATTTAGAAAAAGAGGTAGATGTATACATAATAGAAAACGAACATTTTGATGATTTTATAATTGGATTAGACTTGATAAGGAAATTCGGATTAGTTCAAAATGAGAACTTAAAGATAGAACAAAAGAAAACAATCAATAAAATAGACAGTATATCTAAAGATACCAGAAATGAAGATGAGAATATAAAAACATATGCAATAAATTTCAATGAACACATGGAAACAGAGGAATTCATTAGTAAGACTGACCATTTAGATAATGAAAAGAAAATTCAGATAGAAGACATTATAAAGGAATATAAAACAATTTTTGCTAAGGACAAGTATGATATAGGATCAGTTAAAGATTATGAAGCCCACATAGATTTACTAGTAAATCGATACTGTAGTAGAAGACCATACAGATGCACAATAGAAGATAAATTAGAAATTGAAGAGCAAATATCCATGTTACTTAAGAATAATTTAATCGAAGAATCTTACAGCCCTTTTGCTGCTCCAGTTACATTGGCATTTAAAAAAGGTGAAAATAGGAAATCCCGCCTATGTATAGATTTCAGAGAACTAAATAAAATTGTTGTGCCACAAGCTCAACCTTTTCCACTGATAGATGATCTGATTATTAAAACTAGAAACTGTAGGTATTTTACTACACTGGATATCAACTCGGCATTTTGGGCCATACCACTACGGGTAGAAGATAGAAGCAAAACAGGATTTGTCACACAGGATGGGCACTTTCAGTGGACCTGTCTTCCCTTTGGTCTCAAAACATCACCAGGTATCTTCCAAAGAATTTTAAGTAATATTCTAAGAAAGCACAATCTCACGGGATACTCCGTAAACTACATTGATGATATTTTGATATATTCATCCACGTTTGAGGAACATATAAGACACATAAAAAATGTATTAGATGCTATAATAAAAGAAGGCTTTAGATTGAAGTTTAAGAAATGTACCTTTGCTTCAGACTCGGTAAAGTATCTTGGCCATGTAATTCAGAACAACTCCGTAAGACCACTGAAAGACAATTTGATCTCAATAAGACATTTTCCAACTCCGAAGTCCCAAAAGAATATCAGGCAATTTTTGGGAAAAATCAACTTTTACCACGAATACATACCAAGAAGCGCAATTATCTTAGATCCATTGCATAAATTATTAAGAAAAAACGAAAAGTTTGTATGGTCAGAAAAATGTGAAGAATCATTTAATCAAATAAAAAGATATTTATGTTCACAACCAGTTTTGGAAATATATGACAAAGACCTACCAATAAAAATCTTTACAGATGCGTCCTTAGAGGGTATCGGGGCAATATTGAAACAAACACAACTAGACGGTAAAGACAAACCAGTGGCATATTTCTCCAAAAAACTAAATGAATCTCAAAAACGGAAAAAAGCTATATACTTAGAATGTTTGGCTATGAAAGAAGCTGTTAAATACTGGCAACACTGGCTCATTGGAAAACAATTTACTATTTACTCAGATCACAAACCCCTAGAGAACATGAACATCAAATGCAGAACAGACGAAGAACTGGGTGATCTCACATACTACTTGTCTCAATATGATTTTATCGTGAAATATATTCCTGGTAAAGAAAATATAGAAGCAGACTGTTTGAGCCGAAATCCTGTATTGGAATCCGAAGATAACAAAGAGGAACTATTGAAAATAGTTAATTTAATACAAATAAAGGAAATAGTTGAAGACCAAGAGAAAAATGACACAATAAAAGAAAAAAGAAATATAATACATAAGAATAGAATCTATTATAAAAAAACAAAGAATCATGAAAAGATTATTCTCTCAGAAGAATTTAGTAAAAAGCTCATACAAAAGGTTCATGAAGATTTATGTCATATCGGGATCAGACAATTACAGAAAAAAATAAGTCCAATATATACAGCTAAAAACCTAACAAAGAACATCATAATTACTTGTAAAACTTGTGAAATATGCATAAAAAATAAGTCAAGATGCCAAGGAAAATATGGATTAATGTCGCAACTGGGACCAGCAACAAAACCATTTGATATAATGTCAATGGATACTATCGGTGGCTTTGGAGGATCTAGATCAACAAAAAAATACCTACACCTTTTAGTTGACCACTTCACAAGATATGCGTTTATTTCGACTTCGAAAACACAGAATGCGAGTGACTTTATAAAACTAACAAATAATGTACTAGAGACAGATGAGATTGGAATAATCCTAACAGATCAATATCCAGGTATCAATTCAAGAGAATTTAAGAAACATTTGCAAGATAACAATATTAAACTAATTTTTACAGCTGTAAATACACCATTCTCTAACGGCTTGAATGAAAGATTAAATCAAACAATAGTCAATAAAATTCGATGTAAAATAAATCAGAAAAATAATAATAGAGCCTGGACAACAGTAGCAAGAGAATGTGTTCAGAAATATAATGAAACAGATCACTCCGTTACAGGCTTTGCACCAAGATATTTACTGGATGGTACGAATGTAAGCACTCTACCAAATGAATTAAAAACAACGGAAAGGGAAGACAAGTGGATGGCTGATAAAACATTGGCATTAGAGAATACAATAAAATCCCACGAGTATAATAAGAAGATATTTGATAGAAACAGAAAAATTCAAGAGTTTAACATAGGAGACAGTGTATATGTAGAAAACGGAAATAAGCTAAATAGAAATAAATTAGACGAATTAAAAATAGGCCCATTCAAGATTATAGAGAAAATATCCAACTCCATTTACAGGATTGACACTGGCAACAGAAAAACAGAATCAACTTTATTCCACATAACAAAATTACAACCAGTCCCAACAGAAGCTGAAGAAAATGAATAAGAAGAAAATTACTAGATAGTGTTTAGATGCATATATTATTTGGGATTTTCCCTCTTAGGGGGGGAGATGTAATGAAATGACATTTCATTAATTTGAATTTGCCGCGCTTCGCGCTTGTTCGTGGTTTTATAGGTTATCTGTGGAAACCATTATAACAATCTGAAAATAGCTTGTAGTTTTCTAGAGGATAATTTAACATTAAAAATAATAAACGAGGAGGCGATAGTAAACTTTAAATGTCGTTTCTTTGTATTTTCAGGTGAGATTTAAGAAAAATTGTCATAGTTAAATGATAAGTTGCAATATTGTAAACGTTTATTAATTAAAACAATAACTTTGTATTTTCAGAGAAACAATTTGTGGTTTATTTTGAAAATCCTTAATAATATATCTTATATATATATATAATATATATATATATATATAAATATATATATACTAAATTTGAGGAATATCGACCAAAAATACACCGTAGTTACGATTTTCAAATGGTATCACACATCTTTTTATCGTGTTTGTGTCGTGGGTACGTTTACAAATATACAAGTTCACATACACATGACACCTAGACCCGAAACAACAATATACCTCTATGGATCACACAAAGAGTTGTTCCGTGCGAGAATTGAAGCCGCGACACGTTGAGCGGCAGCCAGTTGGTCAATTACCACGCCAATCGTATAGTCATATTAAAATGAGATCCAAGTTTATGGCAATAGGCTTACTACCTGTTACATACGACATAATTGGGTAGATTCCAGGGTTTCAAAATTAAAAATCTAATATCATACCTATAATGAAAAAAATTTAGATAAGTATTTTCTCGTATTCAGTTGCAATACTTATATAAAATGGCGCTAAGTTTACGAGTCGAGGAGGTCGTTACGTCATAATGTGCTACAAAATATGGCACGCTGTGACGTCACACGATATTTCAAATTAATATATCGTCGAAAGTATTTAATTTTGCGAGAAAAGAAAAAAAACGTGTAAAATTTTGAATTAATGTACCAGACGGACATTAAAATAAAATTTAGGAAACTTTCCTATTATAAAAGAACAAAAGTTAAAGATTCGGTGTTACATTGTATGAGCACGGTGTTCACTTTTGTCTACCCTGTATTTCTTCCTTGATCGGTAATTCGTCGTATAACAGGAAAATAACATTGTAAAATAAATAAAATGTACTTTAATTAACTAACTCTATATGGAATTAGCTTTATAGCAAAGTTTCGTGGAATTCTGAAATAAATGTATTTGAGAAAGTATATTGAAGGGGTCAAAGACCGTTACAGTACTACGACTTAACATTAGTGGTGCAAAATAGAAGTGATGAGCGAGTCTTATCAGTTATTTTTTATTTGAAAGATGGTGTGTTGATGGGTGCAGAAATATTGTTATTACCTCAAAGCCGAAAGTAACTACGTTCACAGTTCAGTAACTAATTACAATCAATATCAGAGGCCTATGATCTTCCACTGCTGGAAGTTTTTTGGAGAGAGCTACTGCTTGTTTCGTGACAAATATGGTTCAGATGACGCCGTCATCGAGAAGAGCAGAGATAGTGTGAATAGGCAAACACATTACTACATAAGACTTAACAATCAAGTAGTAAATTAGTAAAGTTTTGTTTATTTAATCCGTTTACGCCTTTCGGAAACCTATAGGTAGGCAACCGTACCATAACCGTACGTATCTAAAACGCTGTCTTTTACACATCATACCACAACACATTGCAAAACAATCGTAAATATTGAATGAGCTCCTTACCTCGACTGACGCAGCTGCGATCATGATACGTGCAACGTTTTTATAGTACATACATTGGTACTGACCAATTCACTGGTTGATAATTATATTACTTGTCGTAAAATACAGTTGTGGCCAATATTAGTGGCACGAAGTGATAAGTAATCTGTTTTAGAATTTGTTTAGTTAATGAATCTGTGAGTTTCGATTAAATTTTCTATTAAATTATTTGGATTAATATCAGTTATCACTACATAGTAGTACATAGTATAAAACAAAGTCGCTATCCGCCGTCTGTCTGTCCTTATCGATGCTTAGATCTTTAAAACTACGCAACGGATTGATGCGGTTTTTTAAATAGATAGAGTGATACTTAAGGAGGGTTTATAGGTATGTATAATACATGCATATACTACGGGCAGGTCGCTAGTTATTGATAATTTAACTAAAGGCTTACATTACGTACTCCTTTTTAAAAGGCCGGTAACGCACCTGTGACTCCCCTGGTGTTGCGAGTGTCCATGGGTGGCGCTGATCGCTTACCATCAGGTGATTAATCTGCTCGTTTGCCTCCTATTCCATAAAAGGTCACTAAAACTAATCAAGAAAAACTCCTTTTGTATCGATTGAGCAAGACGTTTGTTTAAGAACATTGCATATTTTATTTCTGCAAATCTAATTTGTCATAACTATACAATACATACACATAATAAAAATATTACTTTGTAGCAAAATTTCTATGTAACTATATAACCTACGTTTTATATTTCAACTGTATTGGGCCATTTGTGCAACATTGTTCGCCGTAAAAGTTACAAAATACACTGCACTTCAAAAAATGTGTCGCATATTTTTTTCTATTTTCCATTTGACAACTGGAGTTGACGTTGTGTTAGAAAATATACTGAAATATACAGCAGCGAATTTTGAAACGTAAAACTAGTTAGAATTGGTACAAAATACATTCTCGTACAAATGTAGTTATTGTAATATATTTTTAGTATCAGCATCTCGGTAGAATTCGTTGCTCTAAAACTTTTTTCTGTGAGTGAGCTTTGTTGTAACGTACCTACCAAAGGTAGTAGATTGGAATATTTATTATACTAAATAAAAATAGTTCGATAGAAGGGGTCGGGTTAGGGCCTATACAGCGATTACATTCTTTACTCGTCTAGCACTTTCCTGACGTCGCCTGGTCGCCGCAGGAGACGAGCGTTCGGGTGTCGATCGCCAGGTCAATGTTTAATGCGCCAGGTTATTTATTTATTACTTCTACACAAAAGATAACAGTGAATGCGGACTTAATGCCTTAAGGCATTCTCTGACACTCAATGAAATGAAGCGATTGATGCGAAGCCAGAACACAATAAAAAAAAGAAATAATTGTTATTAAATAATATGCATACTACACAAAAAAACCTTTACTATAAATAAAATAATACAATATTTTATAAATCTTAATAAACATATATACTATATAATATATACTGCTAAACTTAATGTTACTATTACATGAAGGGTAATAAAGTTAATGTTACATTGTAAAAATTCTAACTGGTAATTCTAAATAATACATTCTACAATTTAATTTACCAAACTTTATCCAGAACTTCAACATAATCCACCTTACATTTACACACAGACGGTTCATCCAAACAAAATTATAATTACGTACACAGAGTAATTACTCGTTCTCCCCTATATTTGTGTGCTACCTGAGGTCCCTGGGACCCCTCGGACAATGTAACTGAAACGTCCGCGCCTCAGGCCAGTCCTAGGAACAAACACGACAATTAATTTAAATAATTAACGTTTTTGCTGCCTACAAAACATTTTAAATTAAATATTTTGTTTTGGAGTTGTTGGACTTGATGCTGAATGGTGAATTTAGAGGTATTTATACATAATTATATTGCCAAGACAAGACGTAATTAGTTCGTTGGCCGAGTGGTCGCAAGTCCGACTGGGCGGTAACGAGGCAGTAAAGGGGTCTCGGGTTTGATTCGGGCAAAGTAATACTGGATTTTAAAAAATCCCAGTAATACCACGGAGTCTGGAATTGTGTCCAGTATATGGCAATAGGCTCACCCCCTACTACATGGAACTTATAACATCAATAGTGAAAAGTAAATGTTGCATTGTACAGTGGCATTAAGTGGTATAATGTGCACCTCTGCCTACCCCCTCGCCCCTCGGGGATAAAAGGCGTGATGTTATGTTATATTGCTAATTGAAACAGTAAGGTAGACTCCTCTCAAGTAGAGCAGGCCCTTAGTCCACCAGTGCTGCAATATGCTGGTAACAATAATTGTAATAAGGCATGAGGTATTCAAAGGTACCTACATAATCATAAATAGCCAATTCCGAGCCAATAAAATAAATTAAACCTAGAATATTGAACCATGTCAATTTATTTTTTACGTAACATAACATACCATAACATCATGCTTTTTATGGCAGGCAGAGGTGCACATTATGCCAATGTACAATGTAACACTCACTTTTCACTATTCATGTTATGAGTACCATGTAATAGGGGATGAGCCTATTGTCATATACCGAGCACAATTCCAGACCCCGTGCTAGTACTGAGATTTTTTTAAAAACCCTGTAATACTTTGCCGGACCCCGGAATCGTACCCGAGACCCCTTGCCCGGCAGTCGCACTTGCCAACGAGGCAGTCATTGTTGTTTTTTTATTAAACTCAATAAAAAATGGCATCAGTAGATTCACAAAAAAAAAAATTAAGAACATCCCGGTACTCTATTACGAAATAAAATTAATTCTAAAGGGTAATTTTAGAATTTAATTATTCCGAATTCAAAGTGTCCTTTTAGTATCGATGCAAGTGCAACACTGTTGCGAACGTTAATAGCTGACATTCAGCTTTAGTGCGATGGCGGCGTTACTTTCTATGACTTGACTTTAGAGAATAGTCCCCCAGGCCCACATTACCCAATGTAAAACGTTTTATTTCGTAGTCTTCGAGCTGATAATACCGCAAAATGTCGGTGGTCGTCTTTTGTTCGTCTTCGATGAGTTTTGGTTAAAAAATTCATATTATTATTTTTATTTAGGTTTTACGTTGTAACGAGGTAAAATCTCCATATTTGTAGTCACATAACATCACGCCTTTCATCCTCGAAGGGGTAGACAGAGGTGCACATTATGCCACTGTACATTTCACTATTTATGTAGTGAGTCCCAAGTAATAGGGTGTGAGCCTATTGCCATATACCGGGCACAGCATCTCAGACTCCGTGCCCTTACTGAGTTTTCTCAAATAATCCAGTAGTACTTTGCTCGACCCGGGAATCGAACATGAGACCTTCTTGCCCAACTGTTGCATTTGCGACCTCTCAGTCAACGAGGCAGTTAATACCATACTTACCATAGCCATTCTTGTAGTATACTGTGAATATGTTTACTTCATATTTCGCTTCCTTTTCTTGTTTTACATCAAGTTTTGATTATATTACTTTTACTATCTAGATGCGGACTAACTGCTATAGGTCTATACAAGCATGTTGATTATTTAGTCAAAACCTTGTAATTTCAACGATATAACTACTTTTTACAAACACTTTCATTAGTTTTTTTCTTCTCCTCTATTAATATTTTCTGATTTATTTCACTGCGAGATCCGATACAGTCATTCATGTTTCTGGGACGCGCCGGACTTAAGTGATCCAGTGTTTTTAGTCTCTGCGACGCAGTGTTCCGGTGTTTTTATTCTTGTATCTATTGTAGATCCTAGCTTACAGGAGTTGCAGATGTAAGAAAGGATGTGGCGGGCTTGTCCCAAAAAAAAATCATAATATTATAACTCTTGCATATAATATCTGGATACATAATTCAAACTTTTCAATAACCCAAACCAAAAAAGGGTACCGATGCGAGAAAAAATCCATACTTAATATTACCTACCTACAGAATTTTTACCCAAAAATTTCCAACAATAAGATTTGATCAGCGAACATAACGTTTCCCTATTCCCCCAGGGAAGATGCTGCATATCCCACATCCGTTCTCCTCAAGTATTTGCCGTGCGCTCAAAATGGAGCCGAGTCTCGAATCGAATCCCTAACTCGATGTTAGAATAAATAATTATTTTATACTCACTTTATATCGATTTGTTTGGTTAGCCGTATTGGTACCTACTGTTATTGATTTCTTTTAGGTAATTTTGGAACGTATCTGACGTATTAGAAATATATATAGGTACGTGATAGTATAAAATATACGTTAATGTAATTATAGCATTGTCTTTAGAGGTATAATATATGAAATATGATTATGCCTAGTCAAACTGACGTGACTATACACTCATTATGATTATATTTTATTATTGTAACGTGTCTTAATCCTACTATTCTCTATATCCACGTAAACATCAGTATTTCAAGCAAAACATTCCCCAGTTAGTTCCATAATCCCTTCAATCTAGTATACTTCAAAGGGATGCATTGAACCAAGTAAACTCAACAAATTTTTCCAGACATTTCGTTTAAGCACGGGTGAACGACATTTATATGAACAAACTCTTTACACAGCCCTAGTAACTAGCGACTCAACAATCTCTCATTCTCTAAAAAACTTTTGATAAAAGCTTAACTTTGAATCCCAACACAAAAACCCTCGCTAACTACCTCTATATACGAGTATTTTCAACTGAACATTTCCACTTGCACAAAAATCAAATTTGGAAAGTTGTGAAAAGTTTTACGTTTCTTTATTTTTCTCACTTAACACTTTGTTACCTTGGTACCTTATACGGGAATTGTTCTCGCTCGCTTGAACTCACGAATATATTGGAAAAGTTAACTGTAGCGACGTACCAAAGTACCGACGTACCAACTTACCTACAGTGTACACCCGTACTTGCACTGTGTATTGAGCACAAGTGGAAAATCGTCAAAGTTAAATTGGAGATCACTATCTTGAAGTCGGATTTGAATCTGAGATTTTATCCGTGAACGTATAGTTATTGGTGTTTGTTGTGAGACCACTTGTTTGTTCAGGTCTTAAACTTTCGAGATGGACGATAGTCTCCTTGTAATGGTCTCGATATCACGTGGTTAAATCTTTTTGTGTTTATAAGACATAGATAACACTATAATGTAGATAAAACTATAACCTTCTCCATGTGAGAAGAGACTTTGCTCAGCAGTGGGCATTTATAGGCTGTTGATGCATGTATGTATAAGTAAAAAGTTAACTGGAAGTGTTTAATGTTTTTGGCGTGTATTTTGCTTAAGGTGATTGCCACTCTGTCGCAATGCTGATCGTTGGTCAGGTTGTTAGAAGTAATTCAAGATTTTCTTAGTAAAACCTAGCTTATTACTCCTTCTCATTAGGGTAACGAAACCAAGACCCTTTGGTCAGTAGTGGCTACACTAACAAACAACTCTAATTTACAGTTTCAGTTAAATTTTATCAGAGGAATAACTTTGAATATTTGACAATTCTTTCGTATTAAAAACAGCTGTCAAGTGTTAATTTTATTCTACAATTAATTATTGAATTAAATCGGCCCTTACCCCCACTTTATAGTACCAATAATAATACAAAAGTGTTTTTCAGAAACTCTACTTATAATATATTTTAATATAAAAGACAAATTGGTCTTTCCAATGAGAGTCGGTCAACTCTATGGGCCTTTGAAAGTAAGCCCCTAGGACCATTATACCAAAATGAAAAGTTAATGTCTGGAAATAATGTGCAATCAAATAGCACGCACAAGCCCCATTTCCCTTGCTTTGCTGCCATGGTGTCTCTTATGGGATTACTTAAAACGTACACTTTATTGTATGGGAGATGGGAACCTAGATTCTAAAAGTAGTACTGTTATAATCCGTGGAGATGTGCTGTAATGACGTAAATAAACTACAAATAGACTTTTTGCTATTGACTCGCTGCGACATCTATAAATCGGAAAAGGCAATCTATCTATACATATCTATAGTTAAATCGTAGAAAAGTCAAAACTGTACATTGAATATTTTTTAAAAGGAATACTTGAGGCGTCATCTACAATCAATACCGAAGCCAAAAATTAGTTTTTTTAGAATTTTCGTCTGTTTGTCTGTATGTAGGTATGTCCGGGATGATCTCCAAAATTACTGCATGGATTAACTTCAAATTTTCATGAATATTACTAACATATAGGCTACATATTATCATATCATCTACGGGGGACGAGCTGTGAATCACAATTCCACGCGAACGAAGTCGCGGGCAACGGTATCAAATACTTCAAATTCAACTCATGTTTTTTATCATACTCATTTGCGATCAGACTTGAATAATTTTATAAAAAAACTTGATCTCAGAACAAACTTTTTAAATAAAAAGCACCATCATCTAAGATCCCTATAGCAAAAAAAAAACAAAACGAAAAATTGGTATCTCCATCAAAACGTCATCGTTCGAAGGGGAGGTAGGGGAGATAATTAACAATTAGTTAATGGAATGGCAGGAATGTTTGCAGAGTACTCGTGGTGGTTCGCTTAGGAGGCCGGGGGAAAATGGAATACCTCATGTTGATGTTGTCTTAAAATGGATTACTAGTCAAGTAAAGTGCAGTTTTCTATTGATGTGAACACAATTGAAGTGATGGGGAGATTGCTTTAATTTTTTTTCTACAGACATGATAGCTCTTAGCTCAGGTATCTTTGTCTGAGTGTTATATTATATTTGTTAAGGTGTTTTAGTTGTCTATAAGAAGAATGTTAACGATTTCAAAGTGCAATGTAATTATAACAACGGCAAATTAAAGTAATTATAACAACGGCAGGTTAAAGTCAATGCAGATCTTATTTGAAACAAATAAAAAGATCGTATCGTATTTCAAATTCTTTGTTGAAACACGGAATTTCGATGTTTAGTACAATTTTACCTTTCGATTTAATTATGACAAACATGTCACTACGGACTATAATGTATATCGGTATCATATTTTGAAGTTACAGATTTTTTTTAAAAAAAACGTTGCCCCACACTGGGATTTTTCACATACACATGACACCCAGATCCGGAACAACAATTTGTGGATCACACAAAGTGTTGTTCCGTGCGGAAATCGAACCCGCGACACGTTGCACGGCAGCCGGTTGCCTAGCCACCGCACCAACCGTGCATGTCATGCGTCATAGTTTACAATCTCATTTTCTACCATAGATAATATATGGGAAGACTTCATCAAATCAAGCACTTCTTATCCGCCTTAATCAGTACGACTATAATACCCTGTATCTACCTGATTGGTCAGTATATTCGAGTACCTAGATGTTGAGCTCGAATAGTATTCGTCTTTGTTACTCCGTTTCCTAGACGTGGCTATTTATTCTGTGTTCCATGGCGTACCGGGATTGGATTACCTGCAACTTATTGTTCAACAATATCTTAAGTAAGCAGTATCTGTTGGAGATTTATTTATAAGTTGTTGCTAGGAAAGTTTATTTAAATACATAACATCACGCCTTTTATCCCCGAAGGTGTAGGAAGAGGTGCACATTATGCCAGTTTACAATGTAGCACCAACTTTTCACTATTTATGTTATGAGTCCCATGTAATAGGGGGTGAGCGTATTGCCATATACCGGGCACAATTCCAGACTCCGTGCTACTACTGAGATTTTTTTAAAACCCAGAAAAACTTTGGCCGACCTGGGTATCGAGGCAGTCTATTTAATTATATCAGTCTAGTACGTTTATTTACTTAATGATAATATTAGGTATATACATGTTTACAGTTGTCTGTAGTGAAAAAACATACACTATCATCAGTTATTATTATTTTTTACCGCATAGTTGGGGGGCCATGGTTGATGAAACCTGTTGCGGCTTTGAAGGCACAGACTATTTTTCGGCTGATTAACAAATTGTTGTTTTACGAAAATCATAGTGTATCAATATCAGTGACCACTGCTGACCAAGGCCTCGTTTCACACGAAGAAGGCTTGATCATCAATCTACATGCTTGTCCAATATCCAGGTTTCGTCACGATGTTTTCCTTCACCGTTTGTCAGTGGTGTCTAAATAATTTTAGAAAGTACATATATAACTCTGAAAAAGTCACATTGGTACTTGCTGTTGGTAGGTTTCGAACTCGCACCCTCATGCATGAGAAGCGGCTTAGACCTCCGAGCCACGACGTATAATTTATACCTATGACATATTTAACGTGAAAATTACTACTATCCATAAAATAACTCATATGGCGCCAAATTGCCAATTATGGAAAGGTGGCATTTCTAAAATACCCGGGAATATTACCAAAATCTTACCCGTCAGGTTATATGCAACGACCATAAATTCCATCAGTTCATAGGGGTCGACGTTCAGACATTGACCTCATTTGTTATGATATTCTATGGGTTTCCTATAACACTGCAAGCACACCCTGTGTTGATATTCGTGTCCTTATATTATGGCGAAGATTGTATGTAAACTCAAGTTTGGAGTTAATAATACATGATTCTAAAAAATAGTCCGTCTGGTTGATTATTTAAAATCATTAGACACTATTTTTTATGTTTTTACAGAAACGAATACTTTCGACGATATAGAGGTATTGATTTGAAATGTCGCGTGACGTCATTTCTATGTACGACTCATAACATAAATAGTGAAAAGTGGGTGTACATTGTACAGTAGCATTAAGTGCCGTAAATGTGCACCTCTGCCTACCTCTTCGGGGATAAAAAGGCCTGATGTTATATTATGTTATGTTGTTAAATAAGTATAACAACAGCTTCTGTATACATAGTATTAAAAGATAACAAAGGTAAAAATGGGTATAGGTTAACCAACACATCCATCGAAATAAAACCTACAAATCGATATTCCGAAACAATTTAACGTATTATTATCACTTTCGGTAATTAATACATTGAATAATTCATTCGGGAAACACATTTTGTTCATTCATTAATAAAATATAATAATGAAAATGAATCATCCGTATGTTTTTACAATATCTCGGTCATTATAGGTACCGACTTCGGATGTGTGGTCTACAGGCTACATACTCATTTAATTAACAGTAATGTTCGCGGTTTTCAAATTAATTCTGCTATTTAATATTTCAATGTGAAATACATTTGGGTTTTTGATAGCTCTTCAATCTTCGTTTGGATTAATTTGGTCTTGTTTTTATGTTATGACGCCTATGAAAAGGATTGACTATAGAACGCTTTAAGAAGAGATGAGTGGAGGGAGGGTAGGGAGAGGGAGGCCTTTGCCCTGCAGTGGGACGAACATTGCCAAAAATAATATAAATAAATTAACTAAAATCGCGGGTTCTTACTGGGCTTAGTGATCTGCGTGACGTCGCAGCGACCGCGCACGCTTATCATGAGGAAGAATCCCTCTGTGGTTCGAAACTAGTAGAGCTTTTCTCAGTATATTCACGTGAGTAACCCGCGATTTTAGTTGATTTAGTATGTCTCGCGATAGTTACTATAAATTTGGTTGTTATGTTTTTTAAATCCTTATTTTGTTTGGCTATGAGAAAACTTTGTTTCGTTGATTTCAAACAAAAAACTTAATAGTTCTTCCTAATGTGACTCATAACAACGCATATCTTTGGAGTATTTACCATATACCTACCAATTACAAAGATAAGATTTTTCAATCAATCAAATGAACCTTGAATGACACATTAAATTTATACTGAAACATAAGCAAAAGTTTCATTCAATACTATCAAAAACGAAATTAAAAAATAAATATTTAATCCGAATTTATAGCAAACTTGTTATTTATTCGTTGGGGCGCGTCGGAGCGTCTCAACTTCTCTAGGAATGCAACGTGTAGGTTTATTTCAATTTATTGCGTTTACACAGTTTACTATAGACGGAATAACAATTTTGTTGTGGCAATATACGAAGGTGCCGGCTTAGTTCGCATGACTGCCTTCAACGACGCTGCCTTCAAAGTGATAATGCTACGGTATTTTCTGTTTGAAACTCTCCTGTTGTTCTCCGTTTCAGGTTTGCACTTGTATTGTTATGAGAGGCTGGTTTAATTTTACAGGTGTAAAATGTTGTTTATTAATTGTACTTGCTATATTTTTTTGATGTCAAAATTGGTAATGAAGTCTTCTTAAAATTGAATCAGTTTATTCAAGTTTTTAGTAGTTTTTCTTTGGTTTGCAAGTGAAGGGTTTTTTTTTCATTTATGTTATGTGGTAAAGTTCCTTGTGAAGCTGTTATTTTGGTCGTTAAGGCTACTTGAGTTTAACTTTAAGACTTCAAGTGTGGGAGAGCCATGCTTCGGCACGAATAGGCCGCCTCGGCCGAAGAGATTCCACAGCCTCACAGAAAACCGACGTCATGTGAGTGAGGTTACGGGAGGCCCAATTACACCCCCTCCTTCCCCAATCCCTGAATCTCCAACAATCTTCAAGTTTTTAATTCTAAAATGCCGGTAACGCAATTGCAACGTCTCCGGTGTTCCAGGTGTCCATGGGCGACGCCGATTGCTTACTATCAGGTGATCCATCTGCTCGTTTACTGGCTTACACAATAAAAAGAAAACTATTATTTAATAAAGCACAATATGACAACAATAACTGGATCCTGAAAAATTACTTAATTTACTGCCACATCAGGACCTACACGATGCATCAAAATAGCTACATCACTAAGTACACTCAGCATCCTTTACACGATTTGGTGCAAAACTCAGCCTATAGAATAGGGCTGATGCCGATACGAAGTCGCGGAGAACCTAACGGGTTACCGGGGCTCCAGCTCGAAGAACAGGAGTAGGAACGGGGTGGTTTTTAGTCAGTAAGAGCCTGACACTCCCTCCCGCCTCACCTAGGCGGAAGCAGTCATTCGATGATTTTCCTCCCTTAAAAAAAGCCTATACAATAAATTTCTATTAGATTTAAACGCAGTTTTCGGTAAAAACAAAATGGCTGTTCTTATACAAAATGGCGTCGCTTGGGAAAATAGCCTCGCGTCACGATGACGTATGAATGGCTTAGCATAGATTTATAAGTGGGTTTAGAGAGATTTAAAGTTCCGGAGCTAATATTTTATAGATTTTATGATTTCTGATTTAGTATACTGTATGTTGAGTCTGTGTTAATAATTTATTTAATTCCATTCTACAAAGTGATGGTTGGAAAGTTATATTTGATTCGGAATAAAATAGCGCGTACATTAACTTGAGATTGTCTCGCTACTATACGTTACTAATACGTCACGTAAATATTACAAAATATTACAACATCTAAATAATAGATCTTAAATACTTATTCTATTTCAATATAAATATTCTTACCAAAATACATACCTATACAAGTTTAACAATAAAACAGTAACATTTCTTGAGGACCGTAGCCTTAATAACGTTTTCATGTTCTCATAGCGATTCCACACGTCGGATTTCATTCAGCTAAAAGGAAAGGGAATGTAAAATTACGTACCATCTTCAACTTTATGTTTGGGATGGGGGCGACGACCTCTACGACAATATTGTGAATAAGGCTATCTATGTATCGTATGTGGGTCGCTTTGTATTGTTTAGTCGGAGTTTATATAGACACATTTTAGAGAGGTTCTACAGTTACTTAGAAATTTGGGAAGTGAATGTGGTAAGTTTTGCTGAATGGATCGATAGATTGAGATAGGCTTTAGGTATAACACAGTACAACGTTAATTTATGTATGAAAACGGCAAGTCATCAAAACTTTAGACGCGTATAATTCGACCGGATTTCATTGTACGACATAACTAAGTAATACTTACACATATATTTCTAAAAACGTGAACATTCTTCATTTAAAACTGAGACTCGTGAGTTCAAGGTCTCAATGAAGTTGTTGCTCATGATCACACGAACATAGTAAATAGAAACAATCGCTGAAGAAGATTATGTCTTAGATACACATACCACTGAACAACTGGATTGGTCAGTCAGCTAGAGCTAATTGGTGGGAGTCAAACAATATTATAACAATAAACAATATTCGACTGCCTGATGGCGTGGTGCCTGGGCAACTGGTTGCCGCGAAACGTCTCGCGGGTTCGATTCCCGCACTAAACGAGTCTTTGTGTGATCTACAGATTGTTGTTTCGGGTCTGGGTATCATGTGTATGTGAACTTGGATGTTTGTAATCGCCATATATTAAACAAAATATATAATAAATCAACCACATGCCAGAGAAAAGAAAATAAATATGAAAAAATTACACTGAAATGCAATATTTGCAATAAAATTAATGCCAGCAGTATTCTGTAAACGCTCGCTAATGGTGAGATGTTAAAACACTTAATATTAAAATATAACAGTCATTATTTACCTCCATTACACTTTTGTATTACTTATACTAAATGTGAAATGCAGAAGGCCAGTACTCTTGCTTATGACTTAAATTATGTCACATATTTTATTACTGTAGTGTGAAGTCGATAAATACGAAAACGTAGTAATAATCACGAAATAGTTTCCAATATTGTAGTCGGTTGTCATTTTATTTTTTACTAGCGATCCGCCCCAGCTTCGCACGGGTGCAATATGCATGTATTATACATATAAACCGATTCACTCTATCTATTAAAAAAACCGCATCAAAATCCGTTACGTAGTTTTAAAGTTCTAAGCATACATAGGGACAGACAGACGGCGCGGCGGTTTTATACCTCTACAATGTAGTGATTTGATGGTACTGACGTTTGACCACTATCTCGCCTGGTGGTAAGCGATGATGTGCCTACGATGGAGCACGTCGACCCATAAGCAATCTAATCTATTCACTCGGGCCTTGAAGATATTATAAGATATTAATGTTTGTGTGTCATTTCAATAGCAGGTTATATAGAACACATAGCAGTATCTTTAAGATATTCAGCAAAATTTCAATAAAACTATACTTAATTAAAACCAACATGCGTAGTTGCAAAATGACTTTTATAGAAGAATAGTTGGAAAACGGAGTAACCATTCACTCATAATAAGTTATTATATTATTGGTTATATTTTATTTATTTAACACTTTAAGTACAAATGTGTATACAATGGCGGGCTATGCCTGATGGCATTCTCTACCAGCCAACCATTTTTTTTTAAGTGGCGAAAATCATCGAATGACTGCTCCCGCCTGGGTGAGGTGGGAGGGAGTGTCAGACTCTTACTGAGTAAAAACCACCCCGTTCCTTCTCCTGCACGTCGGCATCGGCCCTATTTGGGCTCCATCTGTGGTGGTCTGATGGCTCTTTGAGGCGCGCGCGGAACGCGACGCGCCGTACGCTCGGGTCTGTTTCTGGTCGAACGGGGACCCACCCATGCTCACCGTCCGCAGGCCCGCGCTTACGGTGGCCGGAGATCGTCTCGCGATCCCCGACGCCCGGTGTGGCCTTCGCGATGGCTGGGTTGTGAGGAGGCAGCGCTTCGCTGCCTCACGCGTCCCGCCTCCTCCTTAGCTAGCATGACTGCTTCGCAAAAGCTAGCATGACTGCTTCGCAAAAAGAGGACACGGCATCCCAGTCTCCCTCGATCCGCATCATGGCCTGCACTAGGCCCGGACGCGAGAGGTCGCCATCGCCGATCACTTCCCTGAGGGCACGGCGGTGCTCAGCCCACGCAGGGCATTCTCCCACTGTGTGTTCCACCGTGTCCTCAGGGCAGTCCTCGCAGTGATGATACCCGGGCGTTTCCTCCCGCCCCATCAGACACAAGTACCTCCCGAAACTTTCATGTCCGGTGAGGACCTGCGTCAGGCGGTAGGTGAGGACGCCGTAGCGTCTCTCAAGCCACTCTTCAAAGAGGGGACTTACCGCTGTAATGGCAGCGAGCTCAGCCCTCGGTTGCGACAGTCGTTGCTGCCATTCCGCCATGAGATCGCGCTGGAGCTCATCCCGCCACGCACTTATCTGGCGCGGCAGCGGAGTTTCGCCCCGGCGACGTGTCTCCGCGCGCATGCGTTACATGCGCGCGAGCACCTTCGCCTCCAGATCCCACGGCGGTAATCCGGCAAGGAGGTTCGCCGACTCCCCAGAGATCGTGCGGTATCCGCGGATCATTCGGATCGCCATGACCCTCTGTGCCATAAGCAGCGCCCGAGCGGGCCGCCGCAGCAGGTTCGGCGCCCAAACAGGGGTGCCGTAGAGGGCCATGGACCGCACGACCCCGGCGTATAACCACCGGACCAGCCAACCATAGGGTGATGCAGAGAAGAGTTACAGTACCCAGTTAAAACGAAATTTGTATCTATTGAAAAAAATACTGTTATTTATTTTTAAATTTCTCAGTAGTAGCACAGAGACTAGAACAGTGCTCGGTATGTGATAATAGGCTCATTTATTATAAAAATACTACTCATAACATAAATGGTGAAAAGTGGGTGTTACATTGTTACATTGTACAGTGCCATTAAGGCGTGATGTTATGTTGTGGTTGTATTTCTGTATATTTTTTTGCGCAATTTACTACGATATCGTTGCAAAAATCGCATTGTAGCCATAGTCGTAAAGAGGTCACATCTGGTATAGTATTGTCGCTAAAGGATTGGATCGAGTATTCTTTGTCCCACAACTGCGAAACTAATTATACGTTCCATTGTTTTATTTTTATAACTGAACGATAAAAAAGTAAAATATGAATATGTATGCAAGCTGACGAGTCTCGCAAAATGCATTTAAAAATTCGACGTAATTGTGGAGTCACATGCCTTTTAATATTAAAATATTCTCAATAACAGAACTAACTTTATTATTCTTTTGTTAAGAAATATTTAGTTAAGTTTATATTAAATATACCTACTCCATTTAAAGGGATTTTTTATATATCTAATATTATATTCCAGTTTATTAATTAACGAAGTTTTCTTAAAAACACATTTATAACTGCTACTACATCATGCATACATTGTCTGCCTCGTTGGCCGAGTGGTTGCAAGTGCGACTGCCGGGCAAGGGGTCTCGGGTTTGATTCCCGGGTCGGGCAAATTACAACTGGGTTTATGAATAAATATCAGTAGTAACACGGAGTCTGAAATTGTGCCCGGTATACGGCAATAGGCTCACCTGTATTACATGGGACTCATCACATAAATAAATAGTGAAAAGTGGGTGATACACTGTACAGTGGCAATACGTGCTGTAATGTACATCTCTGCCTACCCCTTCGGGGATGAAAGGCGTGATGTCATGCTATGAGCTGCATCATATAATTATAACAAATTAGAACAAGAGCCTTTTAAAACCAAAGTAGAGAAATGAAAGCGTGTCCCTGAAAATCTCTGTCGTGAAGCTGCAAAGTATGACACGACAGACATAACGAGTTAACACAACATGCATTTCAACAAAGACAAGTTAATTAAAATCATCTCTCGAAGAATTTTCTATTATACACCGGCTGAAATATTTGTATGCGCAGCGCGATACCGGACAGGACGCGGGTGTCCAAGATTTACGACCTTCGCAGGACAGTCCCGGACAGCGGACAGCGTTCGGACAACTCCGGTAAGATTAATTGCACGGTCCCACTATTCGGCGACTGTTGATTTTTAATCCGCATTGGCGAAATACCGAAATAAAATGTGAGTATCAATACGGGGCTTCAAGTTTATTAACGTTTTCATTTTGTTTGTGAATTGTTGGACACAGTTTTATGGTTGTTGCTACTGTCTGAATGCATAATGATTACGAATATTTCACATAGTAACAAAGACAGCTGGACCACAAAATACAGTCCAAAAACCAGCATACACTGCAGTGCCATTAATTAGCCATTTTGCCTTGAGTGATTTCAGATTACAGTGCACGAAACTACAATCCGAGTCCAACATATGGACGGCGTCGTTAGGGTGTCCAAGATTTACAATGCGACAAATCCGGCCACAGCCAAGATTAATTTGCCCATTTAGCATAAACACTGTCCGTGCCAGCTGATTCTTAAATCCGTTCGCTTTGCATAATGTCGTCCAAGTTCTTTTTAGGACACGCTCAGCAGAAATTAGTATATTCCATTGTTTGTTTTAATAGCTTTAGTCCGGTCGTCGACTTATTAGGATAATCTCTATTTCGCCCTGTGGGTGACAATAAAATGTGCTGAGAAAATGAAGAGGATTATTGAATTAATTTAAACGACCGCTGTTCAAGAATTAAAGGTCAGGTGTAGAATTAAATTTAAGATGAATTGACTGAATTAAAGTTTCAAAAATTTATGATTCATGCTAGCAAAAAAATGTGCTTAAATCTTCGATATTATATTATAAGTAAAATTGAAATATAGTCGCTAATGAATGATTAGTAAAGCAAGCTTCGTGATATTTCATCGTTGCCCCCGCTATACAGCCTCGTATCACGGCAGGAATCAGTTAGTGAAATATTTATGACATCTTGTCCGTCCGTCTGTGTAAATACTCACAGATAAACATCGTGAACATTCCGTGACTGAAAATGTTCAAAACTTTATGGAATATTACGTTTTTATTCAACTTTTTATTGCGTTTTTTTAACAAAATGGCGCTCAATTTGTACAGCTGTAAACTTTAGCAATTAAAGGGTTATTTATTGATGTCCCCTTTTTTAGAGGTACAGAGTGGGTTTTATGTTCTGATACTGAACTTTTTTTATACTTTTTCTATTCTATTAAAATGAAAAATCACAGTTGGCTCGTTCAGCAATATGTTGCAATGTATGAATAAAATAAAAGGCATTGTGACCGGGTTTGTGAGGTTCGTAACACCATGTTATTGGTTTTGTATGCAATTGGACTGCACGGTTGGTACGGTGGCTGGGCAACCGGCTGCCGTGCAACGTGTCGCGGGTTCGATTCTCGCACGGAACAACTCTTTGTGTGATCCACAGATTGTTGTTTCGGGTCTGGGTGTCATTGTGTATGTGAACTTGTATGTTTGTAAACGCACCCACGACACAGGAGATAATCCTAGTGTGGGGCAACGTTTATTTAAAAAAAAAAAAATCCATACATTCAGCCGCAGTTTCTCATTTTAAATCTGCTTAAGACCATCGAATACAATGTATAATCACAAAATAAATGTTTGAGATTTCACACGTTAAATATTTGTACTTATTTACAACACCTATTATAGAAAATACATCCCACATAAAACCTTTAACTTAATAATAAAAATTTCACGCAAAGTTAATAAATTGACACTAATTTGACACACGAGGCCATTAAAAAATTAATAGACGCTTTTAGCTTCAATCACGTAGTAGTTCCAAAATAGCTGAACTAACCCTTCAATCTAAATCTATGATCCGATGCGATATGTAAAAGGATCAAAAGTGTCACATAATGTAGTAGGGTTGGACGGCGACTGCGGGATTTTCAGCGCATTCCAAATTAAATTTGGAACGAATTTGTGGGGGCATTTTGTGGAGGTGAATTCTGATCAGAATTTAAATTTTTCTAAAATAAAAACGTCATCATTCTTTTGGCTTTGCATTTTGTATGAAAGTAGCTGATATAATTTTATAGTTTCATCAGTTTAACGTGTAAATTGGTGTTTGGAACGTTTTAGATAATTTTAAATTTAGTGTTCTATGTACGAGTGAGAATAACGTAACGTAGACGTAAACGTACAACGTAAAACAAAAGAAGATTGATGTACAAAACCAACCTCTAAACACTTCTAGCACTGTTCTGCTCAGTTACATCATTATTCAGCTATAAGCTGGTTTCCATGAATTACAACAGAACCTCTGTATTTCATTTTATCCCTTAGGACATAGAACAGGAACTACCCCTGCATGCAATTGACAACATATTGAATCAATTCCACATCTGTATTCATTGTCCTTAAGGTGGGGTCCAAAATGGACAGAGGTTTATAGCGTTGGGTCTGTCATGTGATATCCGAACCACGCCCAGTGTATATGCAGTAAAAGGGTTAAAACAACCAGACACTGCGTTTCGATGGAGCATGGGAGGGTGGAGTGCGTGATTTGCGGGGCGAACTAAATTGAGTTTGATCCTAATATGATTTTCCAGGCAATTGCAGGGGCGAATACTGATCGAAATGCAGGCATCGACGGCAAAACATTATCCGTTTACTCCATTTTTAGCTTCAAGGCTTAAAATTTTAATCATTCGTGATTTTTAGCTTTACATTCCGAGAAGGGAAATCCGGAATTTCGATCAAACGTAGTTTTAAAAGGCTTTGACTAGAGAGTCACATAAGTTGATTAATGGGTACGTGTTCGATAATAAAAGACAAAATTCGATGTGGAATTTTGTTAATTTGGACTGTTTTATTGAGATTTGAGTTCACTAGTGCATAAATTGAGCATTGTGTTTTACAGAGGTACTATCTCTTCATATTTTGGGTGAATCTATTTTTCAATATAGTTATCTTTAATTTCATTTCTTCGTCTTCCTTCAAAGTTTTAATGTTCCGTAATAGTTTTGAAATAGACAGTGCATTTCATTGAGCAGGTGACTGAGCGATTTGCGGCGCGCACCAAATTGGTTTGATACGAATTCTCCGGACGTCTGCAGTCGAGCGATCGGTCGCTACTAACGATTCTACAGAACTATAGATAATGGGATATGAGTAAGTATTTGGGTTTAGAAAAATATACGCTAGTAAACTTGTTTTAGACACTTCTTCGTATTTTTATACACGAACAAATTTCCGTGCTTTTAGGCGCTTTTGCTATAGGTACATATTATAGTAACCGAGGTGGTAATCAAATTTCCGTAGTGCTTGGCTTCACCCAGTTGTACAGTCTTTTTTGTGTCTTTAAGCTTAATTCATTCTGTCTCTTGCAGTAATTCACCAAGGCACGTGGAAACTATCGGATTTTTCTTCTCCTCTTATAATATCTTCTGATTCACTTCGTTGTGGGAACCAAGACAGTTCCAATTCATGTCCTTGAGACGCGCCGGACTTCAGTGTTCCGGAGTTTTCATGGTTGTATCTACTGTAGATCCTGGCTTACAAGAGTTGCAGCGGTTTTGGGAGGATGTTGTGGGCTTGTTTCATATAAAAAATTACACACGAACAGTCCTGACAATCCACTACTAAGCTACATTAGTGTTCAGATCGCAACTGATTTCTTAAGTATTTTCTTAATATTATAAGTTTACGAAACATACATTTTTAGGTTCGAGAAAACTACCCATAGTAGCATGGCGGATTGAAAGTGAAATTGAAGGGCTGTTACCCGATGACTGGCGTTAAGTTGGAATCCTCCGCTACCATGCATGGATGCTGAGCGTTCTAAAGCAACCCGTGTAGATTGCACAGATTTTTCACATTCCAAACGTGATTGGACCGCTATTAGTGTAGGGTACTTTAATTTGAAGTTCAATGCTCTGATTGGCAGTTTTTAAAGGTTTTGCTGATTCTGATTGGAGGGTAGATGTTTTTGAGGTGTAGAGATAGAGTTGAGGCATGCATATTATTTTTTTAGACTACAACGGACTCTGGACCCGTTGACCTTGTCATACAGTTTTTATAATACTTCATCAATCAATATCCTACGTGTGTTTGTAGGTACATTATTTTTTTTTGATTTAGCTCACCAACAGTTGATTACACTTATACAATATAGGGTTACATTTACGAAAACTTAAATACTAGTGCATCAATCTATTATAGGTAAGCACAAGATGTAATGCTTACATGATCGTATTGTATATTGTTGATACGGCGTAAAATGTCTACAACTAAAGTCAGGTGGGGTGGAGACAACATGTAATTTAAGAAAATTCAAATCATCATCTTTCACTGTCCTCTATTATTTTCTCGTTTAATAACATTATGAAAAAGATAATAAAGCTGTGTTAACACAAAATAAAAACGTATTATTTTAGCGTAAAACTTAGCTTTCTTAGTAATATGCAAGTACTTAATAATGACTTTGAGATATTGATACTTCTTTGATAAGTAATTTTATTCTCAACGTACTTACTTTTATTAAAAATTTGCAAAGTACTCTTGGGATAATAAAATGGAATGTAATGAAGATGTCTGCATAGTCTTGATATTGTTATTATAAAAAAAATATTGCGTAGGCTCAAAAATATTCTGTTATATCAGATCATGAAAGTTAATTCAACATCTTTTTATGGCGTAAGCCGATAAACGAGCCGGCGGATCAACTGATGGTAAGCAATCGGCGTCACTCATGGACACCCGGAACACCATAGGCGTTACAAGTGCGTTAGCAGCCTTTTGGGGATTAGGAATTTGATGATTTTTGGGGATTCAGGGATTGGGGATATTGGGGAAGGTATTTGGACCTCCGGTAACCTTACTCACACGACGAAACACAACGCAAATGTTGTTTCACGTCGGTTTTCTGCGAGGCCATAGTATCACTCTAGTCGAGCCCATTCGTGCCGAAGCATGGCTCTAAAACACTTAAAACTTTGTAGTAGGCTAATGAGGTCAGTGTTAAAAATAACTATTAGTGCAATACTTCTATATACTACGTTCTATATCTATACTTAAGACTAGTTAATACTTCGTTTGTTAGGTTTGATATTTTACAATACTCTCTCGAGCTCAATTGTGCCACAATAATTCAAATAGCATACATAATCAGCAAAGAGGATATACTTAGTATTTAGAGTGCTATTTCTAATTGTAATCTATAGTCAGAATTTTAACTAGATTCCAGATTTGATAATAGCTACTGTCATTTTGTGAAATAATGATACCACATATAATAGTGTAGTGATGAACACAAAAATCGATAAACAATCAGTGTGTGTGTTTTATAATAAATGTTACAGAAAGTGACAGGATAGCGATAGCAATGACGGTGACAATTTATAAAATAACTTATTACCATAATACATCTATCTGTTTTATTTGTCATGTTCCTTCATGATTACATTTTTTTATTTATTTCACACACAATTATAAAAGAAAAGTCTCAGATCGTTAAGTAATCGTCAAAACTAAATTATCGGTTCAGAAATATTTAATTTCCTGATATACTTAGTTTACGAGAGTAAAATTATAAACGAGAAGAATCGATCCAGAAATATTGCATTTCCATATCGAATAATTTCGCAACGTCACTATTTAGTACTTGTCATAACGTTGCAACACTGAAATTGTCAAATCTGGAATCGAATTAAAATTCCGAGTATAGAAGAAGTCTTATGTATAGGTACACTAGGTACTGTTATTGATTGATTCCTTAGAAATGTCATCTCGTATACAGATATCACAGGGCAGACGGATGTCTTTATTACATTTCAAGACGTGACTTGTCGCTAAACTGAATTAAGTTGAGACGCAATCGGTATTGATTGTCTGGTGACCCAGACGGGATTGAGAGCTCATGTCTAGCTAGGTCTTATTTTGTCATTCAAATTACTTTTTCAAGGATTTTATTGTTATTTTTGTTAATTTGTACTAAACATTAGACGCAGTCTCAGACTGCCTAAATCCGTTTTAAAAAAAATCTAATAACATTTTGTCTGACGTGAGAGTAGACTGGCGCTCTCAAGTGCGACTGCCGACCCGGATTGGGCAAAGTATTACAGGGTTTTAAAAAAAATCTCAGTAGTAGCACGGAGTCTGGAATTGTGCCTGGTATATGGCAATAGGCTCACCCCTTACTACAATAAAATAAATAGTGAAAAGTGGGTGTACAGTGGCATAATGTGCACCTCTGCCTACTCCTTCGGGAATAAAAGGCGTCATGTTATGAGAGTAGAACTTAAGATCTCGGGCTCACTAGTTTGTTTTCAGCAGAATGTGATTTTCTAAGAACCCTTTTCTACCATGATATTATATCTGTGTAGGTATACCAAGGGTTTCTGCAAGTCATGACGTTCGTCTCATCTTATCATGTAAAGATTCATACTATTCGTTTACCTACAGATTTAAATGCGTATGGGTATCCCATGTCAGCTGATGGACACTATCAAACATCAACATCAACAGCTTAAATAAGTGCCTACTGCTGAGCAAAGTTTCTTCAAACACGGAGACGGTATCGGCATTAATCGCCATGCTAGCTCATTGCAGGTTTGCGATTTCTAATTTACAGAATTAGAAGTTACATAAATAGAATATAGATAGGTATTAGAAGTTATAAGTCCAGATTTCCTTACGACTTTTTCCTTCACCGTTTGTCAGACACAGGGCACACAACAAAAAAAAAAAAGCCACACGAACCGGAACAGATCACGTAAATATAAAAAAAACAATAATAATATAACAGCGATAAGAACACCACTGCACCGTGCGCGCGCGCGGAATTAAACAGTTCTTGTGTAGTCCTAATAATCTTAGAAAGTACGTTTAACGTGGAAAAAGCCACAAAAATAAGTGTGGGAGAGCCATGCTTCGGCACGAATGGGCAACGCTTGCGTTGTGTTTCGTCGTGTGAGTGAGGTTACCGGAGGCCCAAATATCCTTCCCTTCCCCAATCTCCCCAATTCCTGAATCCCCAACGATCCTCAAACTCCTAATCTCCAAAAGGCCGGTAACGCACTTGTAACGCCTCTGGTGTTCCAGGTGTCCATGGGCGAAGCCGATTGCTTACCATCAGGTGATCCGTCCGCTCGTTTACCGGCTTATGCCATAAAAAAGAAAAATTGGTACATGCCGTTGGTAGGTTTCGATAATGCACCCTCATGCATGAGAAGCGCGCGTATACCTATAGACCACCACGACACTTGACAAAGGACACTATAGAATTGCAATTTCTACGCTCTTTACATGCGTCTTTAGACTATAGACGTCCTTTAGCGTCTATAGACTTATATATTCAAATGCTTTCTCATATAATTACGATACTGCCTCGTTGGCCGAGTGGTCGTAAGTGCGACTGCCGGACAAGGGGTCTCGGGTTCGATACCCGGGTCGGGCAAAGTATTACTGGGTTTTTAAATATTCTTAGTAGAATCCTGGACTATAACCTAAAAATGGCAATAAAAAATAGAGATGCGCTGGTCGTGAGCGCTCTTCTGGGTGGGGACGGTTCGTAAAGCCGCACAACTGCTGAAAAGGTCCAGATATAGAGGTAGAAAAAAAAATCATGGCTTAGAGTGGTTGTGTACATGTTTTGGTGTGTTCGCAAAAAAAATTGTATTTATTAAAAATGTAATTAATGTAGAGTAATATAAGTTTATTAATAAGACTAATAAAAACTACTAGCACTACTGCAATTAGCTTACTGCCGCGTGGGCGGGGACGTCATGCATTCGTAAATGTTCTACAGTCGGTGGCTCTGTGGGTTGGGTCGTTCCGTTCCCTACGAAATGATTGATCGGACCGATTGCTGGCCTACACGTCATACCCGTGAACGGGTGCCTTCTGCAGGTCGGCTCGCCCATCGTGCTGGTGGGCTGATTCAGTAGGGTTAGTCTAAGATAATAAGACTATAATAATTAGGTAACAACATAAAGTATTGTGTGTAGTATAGTGGTAGGCGTAGCATGTAAGATCTTTATAAAAAAAAAAATGTTTGACCATAGAAAGTATGTACTTGTAATATGACAAGGGCACGGACACGAGTCCGTGGAGAAATTCAATTTTTATTTATTAAAAAAAAATTCTTAGTAGTAGCACGAAGTCTGGAATTGTGCCCGGTATATGGCAATAGGCTCACCCCCTATTACATGGGACACATAACATAAATCGTGAAAAGTGGGTGCTACATTGTACAGTAGTATAATGTGCACCTCTGCCTACCCCTTCGGGGATAAAAGGCGTGATGTTATGTTATGTTATAAGTACGATAATGTAAAATATAAAGCTTATTTAATATGTTAAGACACAAAGTAACAATTAAAGTGTAACGAATATATCTCTATTACCATATACATAAGTTACAAAATCTTTTGATCCACTTTATTTGCTCTTTGCGAATATAGTTTTAAATAGATTTACACACACATTAATCAAGCAAACTTTTTTTTTTAAAAAACGTTGCCCCATATTAGGATTTTCTCCTGTGTCGTGGGTGCGTTTACAAAAATACAAGTTCACATACACAATTACATCCAGACCCGAAACAACAATTTGTGGATCACAGAAAGTGTTGTTCCGTGCGGGAATCGAACCCGCGACACGTTGCACGGCAGCCGACCGTGCAGTCAAGTCAAACTAGAACAAAAAAGCTACAAATACATGTATTTTAGGAAGCCTTTTCTCTTAAATACTACAAATACATGTATTTTAGGAAGCCTTTTCTCTTAAATACTACAAATACATGTATTTTAGGAAGCCTTTTCTCTTAAATACTACAAATACATGTATTTTAGGAAGCCTTTTCTCTTAAATACTACAAATACATGTATTTTAGGAAGCCTTTTCTCTTAAATACTACAAATACATGTATTTTAGGAAGCCTTTTCTCTTAAATACTACAAATACATGTATTTTAGGAAGCCTTTTCTCTTAAATACAGAAGATATAGGAATTTTCAAATTTTCCATTTTTCTAGAATAAAGAAAAGGAAAAGGGTGTGATGCTAACTGCAATCTGGCGATGGTCGTCGTGGTTATGAGATTGCCTGGATTTGCATACCGCCTGTGCCAGACAGCTCGAACGAATAGTCTAGTTAGCCATCCTTCCACAGGATTATTTTAGAAAATGTCTGCGCTTTGTACCGGTTAGAACTTTTAGAGGGCTAATCTGTGAGTAAAATTAAAATTTTAAAGGAGAGCGACGTTTTATAGAATTGAGTGGAGAATGTAGCTATGGTTGGTGTGTATTAAGGTATTTTCTTTTATATTTGATGGGCAGACGTTTGACCTCTATCTCGCCTGTTAAGGTGAAGTAAAAATATAATTATACCATTAGGCTGAAAACATACAGTCACATCAACAACGAAGGTGTACCTACACGAAGTTTGATTAACTTAACATACATCACGTCTTTTGTCTCCGAAGGGGTAGGCAGAGGTGTACATTACGGTACATAATGCCTCTGTACAATGTAACACTTACTTTTCACTATTTATTTTATGAGTCCCATATAATAGGGGGGGGGATTCCAGATTCCGTGCTACTACTTAGAATAAAAAACAGTACTTAATACTTTGCCTGACCCGAGAATCAAACCCGAGATCCTTGCCCGGCAGTCATACTTGTGACTACTGAGGCAGTTTGAATAAATTCTGATTTATTTAGTTTTGTACTGACTGCTACTACTGGACTCAGGTACCTACACCTGTTTACCCATCCAATCCAAGGAATAATAGGTATGATATTGCAAATTTGATGAAAAAGGATTCATCATCTGAAAACTTTTACCGTTACAGTACAATTCTACAAGTGTCCTTGTCGGTCTCTTCATTTCTTCGCGGTTCTAGATATATATCAATAATGGAAACAAAACTTATACACTTTCGCACCTACCTATATACATAAATACACATAGTACCTAAATCAGATTGCAACCCGCATGCACTGTATCACATTCGCAATCTGGCTAGCGTCGCCTCATCCACTTGATTCGCCAGCCGCCTAGATACAGGGTGATCAAATTACTTGGAACTGGTATACAACGGCCATACTGCGCCAATGTGTTCGCTACCTTATGGAGTGTTATGTTATTTTAGATTCATTTTTTCGTGAGTTATTTTGTGCTACTGTAATCGTTTCATTGTGAACTACACATGCAACTGCATAATAATTATGTCGTTCTTAGTGGTGTTGTAATTTCAGTAGTGCAATACATTACATAACATCACGGTAGGCAGAGGTGCACATTACGGCACTTAATGTCACTGTACAATGTAACACCCACTTTTCACTATTTATGTTAAGAGTCCCATGTAATAAGGAGTGAGCCTATTGCCCTATATTTACCGGGCACATTTCCAGACTTCGTGCTACTACTAAGATTTTTTTTAAAACCCGAAATTTAAAGTACTTTGCTCGACCCGGGAATCGAACCAAAGACTCTTTGCCCGGCAGTCGCATTTGCGACCGTTTGGCCAAAGAGGCCTGCGACATATTACTTATTATCATAAAGTTAATCGTATTAGGTAGCTACCTACCTAATACAGAAACAATAGATAGGTAGCTAACTAATACAATGAACTCCTGGACTATACTTCCTCTACTTTAGAGGGTCTCACATGATCTGTACGCATGAAATTGGACTAGAAATCGCAATTTTAAAGTATCAATTTTATCAGGAACATCACTTCTCTTAAACATTGTTTAGAACACATAAATACTTACAGTGCAAAAGTCAGTTATTTCATCACAGAACAAAGGACAAAACTTCATAAGCTTTATCCCCGTAATTTTAAAGTTGAAAATGCAAGTGTAATAAAATGAACATCTAAGATAGACGACTACTTACAGAATATCTGGTTTATTGCTCGGATGATTAAGATGTTGCGCCGAGTACTGGCCGGCAACAACTGGCGACATCGTGACAAATGCGAAGAAAAAGTTTTCATCAACAACACAGGGAAACATTTGTTTTATTTTTTGTTGTTGTTTGTGTGGATATTTCTTATTTTCGATGTTGCTTAAAACTATCTTAGACGTTTTTTTTTTTTAGATTAAGGTAAGCTTACTATACCTTCAAGTCTTTTAAGCTGTAAAGCGAGCCACAATGCTCATTTTACCAATAAAGTTACTCTTCTTATGAAATATTATGATGCAAGTTTGTCATGCACGGGATGCGTAAAAATTCCACTAATGGGTCACCATCCGACCAGAACCCGACCCGAGCGTGCGGCGCGTCGCGTTCGGCGCGCACCTCAAAGAGCCATCAGACCACCACAGATGGGGCCCAATAGGACCGATGTCGATACGGAGTCGCGGAGAACTTAACGGGTTACGGGGCTCCGGCTCTAAGTGCAGCAGTAGGAAAGGGGTGGTTTTCCCTCCTGCCTCACCTAGGCGGGAGAAGTCATTCGATAATTTTCCGCCCTTAAAAAAAATACAAGATTCGACATAATTTTTAAATCGCCCACTAAATTGCAGAATTCAATGTAAGTTTCGCTGAAATAATTTTTTGTCTTAAAATGTCCAGACTGCAGCAGCCATACCAAAGTTACTCCTTAATTTATTCTCAAACTTATTGCAAGCCTATACTCATAAATTAATGCAATATAATAAAATAAACCGTGCTATCAAGACAAAGGGTCTACGTGAGGATATGTAGCAATTGTTCAACCACAATGCCTTTAGACGCACGTTGCGTGATGCATAAACATTGCTTTGATTTAAACTTAAATACGAATAATTTTGTTATTTTACTATTGCAGATCTTGATGGGTGGTCTGTCTACGCATTTGTGTATCAAGCTATTTGTTTATACGTATACAATATAAAAGCAATGTTTCCAATATGTAATTGCGGTCGTGAGTCATAAGATCCAACTAAGGAACTACCAACAGTTTAGCAGAGACTGGGCAGCTGATCTCTCTGATAAACCTGAACTTTTTAAATACATACATACATAACTTCATGCCTGTCTCCCTTGGGGGTAAGCAGAGACTATGGAACATCAAATGCTACGATTCCTACATACCTCATTTGCTTGATCAACAGTCATTAATCTTTTTATGCATGCTAGTCGATTAAGGATACTTTGCGGATATGAATGGGGCCGACGGTAGTGGGCGCCCGACATAAAACTTTATAACTGTGTCGAAATTATCAGCAACTTTCTACTGTGGATTATCGTAGACCACTCTTCCCAGACTCTCTACCTAGACTATGATGAACTCGACGACTCATTTAGAAGAGGTCCTTAACTTCAGCTATGAACCTTCTCACCTACTCGACCTACCTCTATAACCCATTCAAATAATATAACACAAAACAAACCCATTCCAACTAGAAAACAAAACAAAATACTGAAACCTTCTCACATAACTCACATCGACACAAAATAGAACAAAACACTATCATAGCAACACAATGTAATTATTATTCTTACTTATTAAACCCGACTAATGTAAATTAATAGTGGCATAAAGGAAGCGACTGGTTGCCTGGCAACCATAATTGAATTTACCAAGACTTCCTTATTTACTTGGCGCGTTTGTTCCACTGCTAATTCAATATCAAGATAGATGGCTAATGATGTAACTGACTTCTTATTGTGAATGGCTTTTGGAGTATAAGAAGTTTGGTAAACAACTTCGTAAGATTAAGTAAATATGTAGAGGTATATAGAGTTGCTATTACATGTGAGATGTCATCACTAGTAATTCTTAGAGGATATTGTTCTGATGACAAACTTAACTGTGTATCTCGGGAACCAACGAGAATTTTCTGACGAGTCGCCGACATTAAGACCTAAATTGAAATAATTACTTAATCCAACCTCGCATTTTTATGATAACTTAAAGCAAAGCCTTTAGACACTGAAAGGTAAAATAAGAGAAAGTAATATTCACTTATCCTTATTCCGTATAAAAATAATACGTTTCATTCTTCATCAGATCCAACAGCGCATTAGTTCCATGTTCGTAAAATTAAATTTAATCTATAACGTCGCCTGCTCTCTGGCGTAGTGTATTCTATTTTAAAATGGAACACCTTTTAAATATTTACCTGGATTAATTTCTTTTTAATTGCGTTTGAATTTAGAATGTCTTTTTAAAATATATTTGATTAGAAAAATAAATGACAATGTTAAAACTTTTACGGTCATAGTAAATGAGTTTATAATTTTGATGGCTGATGTTGAAAATACTCTTAGATTATTCTTTTTATAATTTGTGATACAATATGAAAATGGTAGCTACCGATTCTAAGACAAGGTGTGTGCAATATATTTAAGTAAACCTCTCACTAGTCCTCAAACTTAGGAGGAATAGTAGGTGTTACTTATTTATAACTGAGCACTTACCTATATTAATAATTTGTAATATCGACAGATATGACAATATCGACATTCAGTTATGAATTCTAAAAACTGTCATTAATTGCTTAGTCACCTTTATTAAACACAATACTAATTTCTACCTACGCTATAATGACCTCGTTTGCAAGTAAAAAACAATGTTGTGATTCTATGAACCACCCACAGAGGTTTTATACATGCCGTCGACAAACTGAATCATAATACGTGCCGTTCTATTTTTGAAATACATTGGAATTACATTTTAAAATTAAGTCACGGTAATGTTGTACGTTGTAGGTTGACATCCCTAGGGTGGTGTATGCGTGTGTAAATGTCAATATTAATATGAAAACTGTCATGGCGGAAAAGTATTTAAATGTAGTGGTAACTTTATTATAAAGTGTATGTTTTTACAATCCGTGTTCATAGAGGCTTTTCTGAGTGAATTGGGATGATAACAGGGTATGAAAATTAAAAATATAATTAGTCCGTAAGTTAGGTAATGAAAAAATATTAGACACGTATTTTTTTATTTAGTCGTATAATAAAACAATACTTAGATAAAACAAATCAAAGTTTAGGAGTGGGGGCTAAAACGCCATTTCTACGTATAAAATGTACATAGAAGTGACGTTGCGCGACATTTCAAATCAATATATCGTCCAACGTACTCGTTTCTGTAAGAAAATAAAAGTTACGTGTCTAATGATTTAAAATAATCTACCAGACGGACTTTAAAATAAAAATTAGGTATCTACCCTATTACTAAAGTAAAATCGAGTTACTATTCAGTTATTTAGCTGTACTTAGATACATTCATATCAACATTTTCAGCTTGTCTGCCTGTAACTTTCTTTAAAAAAGAATTTAAAATATTTGTCAAGCATTAATCTTGATTTAAGTTTAAACTTGAGAATAGATAAGTTTGAATTATGTCACTCATTCCATTGAGGATTACGCAAAGACGCTTAGATACTAACAACGGTGTACGTCATGCATGCAAATGATAAAACTGACATTTCAAAATGAATCTCGATTTAAAACCTTTCGTATCGAGATTTATCAGTTCGTCATACTAATATTTAAATTAAAAAATAGGAATATAACATCGAGTGGTTTATCCCCTGAAGAATATAAGGCAGAAGGGACAGGTAGCTAGTCGTAAAATTATAGAATGTATGAGTAATCTCTTGATTTTAATGTTGCCTCTAGTTAATGTTGTCATATGGATCTCGTTTTATTTCTGAGTATGATATTTTAACCTTACCTGTACCATATAGTATATCCTACTCGGGAACCAGTTAATATCTCTTACTTACCAGTCCCGCTTACAAAAATCTTCAGACGGCTAAGTAAAATTAAGATTTATTTATTTATTACACACAGAAGTTAACATTACAGGTTTAGGACCCAATGCAATAACAAGGTATTATAAAATCTAGCGACTACTTACACCATATTAGACTTTACTAACTAATAAAGTAATCCAAACAATTACAGAGATAAAGAGAAACACAAATCCTGTATTAAACTTAATAAAATAAAGACAAATAAATAGCATTATTATTGCCTATCTATAACATAAATTATATAACAGAATCTTTGTGAATTCACTCGGCTGACAGGTAAAAACATCTATTTGCTCGTGCACAACATTTATATTACGGATAGCTTGCGTAACCGCGGCTTTCGCCAGTAAGTTCGTCCTAGCCACCGGCACCGCCAACAGAGGCGGACGCCGCCGCCTAAAGATGTGACATTTTGTTCATCCAACCGGTAAGAGTAAAAACATCCACTTAATTTTTTAGTACAGCGCCATCTAGTTACATTCCCCGCTTCACTGCTTCCCGCCATTTCGTAATTAATTAGCAAATTAAATGTTTCATTTTTAGACGGTTGCAAGTAATGCGATCAAAGACTTGAAATAAGGTGTTCATTATTGTTTAAAAGGTAGGGGAACGTGACAATGGGGATGAAATGGAAGAAGGGGAGATTCAGGTGGCTTTTAGAGTCGGAGATACAAGCAAATCAAGATACCCTAACTGCTAATAGATTTTGAATCTTATTGTTAGGCATTTGAGTTGAAAATCGATTAAAGAATTCAGACCGGTTTGAGTAGCTTGATGTGCAAGTGTATCATTGAGGAGACGAACCGAAGAATTTTTAGTGACATTGTTTCGGTTTGAACTGATTTTCCCCTCGAAGATCTGTTGTGTGTTGTCTTACACTTCTCTTTTGATGCTGGCCAACAATTATTTCGAGTATTTGTTGATTGAAATGGTTACAGTCAACTAGAACAGGTGTACAATAATGCTTGACTCATTCTTAGACACAAGTTCTTTTATATAGCCTTTGTAGTTACCTACTTTATTGAATCCATAGAAAGTGTAGTTGTTAGGTAAGTACCTACATACATACTCTAAAAAAGTATTAAAAAAGAAAAAAAAGTTAATCTCCATTCCATATTTCCATCAAACAGCCAGCTATAAAAGCTATCGTACTAATTCCCATATTTGTAGGGCGTCACTGGACTCGACTGTACGTATTCAGCGCGAGATTTCCCCAAGGAGTCTGGGGTACAGTCGCGCACAAACTGCAACAACTTGTCTGCGTATATCTGTGCAACGGTTTTTCTACAAAACTTCTATTTGCTAGGACAAGCAGCAATTTGGTTGTCTTTTTGTTACAATAATTCGTTCTAGCTTTCGCATTGTTGTGATTGGATGTACTTTCTTTTTATTATCTTGAGTCTATTGAATGCTAGTGATTGCAACTACTGATCGTTAGGTTTTATTGGATTTGTTGCATATTCGGAATTTTCTATAGATACCTGATTTTCAAATTCACAGTTAGTTTTAAGCTTTAGTCTCGTCCGTAGAACTCACAACAGATACACATGACTAAGAACATAATCCTGCGAAACCCAATCTAATCGCCATGTTGCAACTAAATAGGTTAAAAAACTATGGATATGCTTATTTCTATAGACAAAATAAAGGCGAATGGACTTAGCTGTCACTGAAAACCACAAACAGCTTTACCACCTTTAGTTCACGATTGTTTTTTGTTCTTTTAAGTTCAGTGGTGTAAAGTTCTCGTGTGTTTTACGACCTGTTTGGACCTGTGTGTGATGTGGGAACATATAAAGTACACTAGACCAGGTGAAGTTCCACGAGTGATTTCTGAATTCAGCAATTTTTGTGTTGCGATTTTTTATTAACAATCAATAAGTAATAGTGAACCCTCCCTTAGATAACTTCGTTATTCCTGAAGTTTTTTCCTTAATCTCTTTTTATCCACAAAAGTCAAGGCTGAGATGTTCCTATTTTATTAAATAGTTTTGATGCCCAATGAGGTAGGAGTGAGATGATTAAAGACCAACCATTGGGTGGAAATCTGGTATCTGTTAATAATTTGCAACCTAAACATATGAAATGTAATTTTATTATTTTTTATAGTATACTAGCTGACCCGACAGACGTTGTCCTGCATATCCACTTGATTGTAGAGGTATAAACAAAAAATCATTCAAATTAGTTCAGCCGTTTAGGATAAATAACCTAGACAATGACTGCAGCGCCATCTGCCGGGTGATTTGTGAATCTGAAGCATTCCCAGATTCTTTTGAACACACACAAAAAATTTCATCAAATTCGGTCCAGTCGTTTGAGAGAAGTTCAGTGACATACACACTCACAGAAGAATTATATATAGACTAGTAAATTACTTACAAATTCCGTAGCTTCTACCTACACTATAGAACTCATGATCACTCCGCACATGTACCTCTACAAAACCTGATAATAATACCAACCACACATAGATTGCAAACTCCTTGGTCATTGGGCCAGCCTATAACAATCTATTGATGCAACATAATGACGTTTAGTATGTTCAAATACGGTATGGGAGTGTGTTGTGTTAGTGTCTTCATAGGAACTGTGCAGTTATGTGTGTGTGTGTGCTCAAGGCTATCTGCAATGACAAAGCAGACCTGAGATAAGGTTGTTGTGCACAGAATTGCAATCAAGTGACTATTACCATGTATTGATAATGTCTTGTTGTTTCGGAGTTGAAATTGGAATTATTGTTGCTATTGATGTTTATTACTGAACGGTGTTTGGTTTTGATTGGCTGCTTTAGAGAATGATATGAGAGATGAAAGGATTATTTAGGCAATGATAATTAGAGTGAAATTGATCAGTGTGTATTTTAGCTGCTGTAGTTAGATTATGACACATTCAGTGTCCTGTTAATTAGAATTTAAAGGTGCTAAAAATCTCTGACGTTACCTCTACCTCTACTTCTCTTAGCAAGAGAAGCGAGAGAAGTAGAGGTAACGTTCTAACGTTACCTCTACTTCTCTCGCTTCTCTCGCTTGAACAAGAACTAACAGATCTCTAGATCTGTTAGTTCTTGTTCAAATTGGTACCTACGTTTCCTTGACGCGACTATCGTTCTTTCGTCGATACTAAAGCATTGTATTCAAATATGTTATGTATGTATTCAAATAATGAAAAACAAACTCATAGAGTTACATTGTGCGGATACCATCAGAAAAATAACATAACATCACGTCATTTATCCCCGAAAGGATAGGCAGAGGTGTACATTATCCCACTGTACAATGTAACACCCACTTTTCACTATTTATGTTATGAGTCCCATGTAATAGGGGGTGAGCCTATTGCCATATACCAGCCTCAATGCCGGACTCCGTGCTACTACTGTGATTTTTTTTAAAAACCCAGTAATACTTTGCTCGACCCGGGTATCGAACCCGAGATCCCTTGCCGAGTCGCATTGGCGACCACTCGGCCAATGAAGCATCAGAAAAATGTATAAATCAAAAATCGAAATACCAACGCACTTCGATATCCAATCGAATTTTTTTTTCATTTCAACTCTGCTTTTTATGCAATGAAAATACAATAAGCCTATACAAGCATTCATTCCAAAATTTATACCAGTACAATTTCATCATCTGTATAGTCGGTTACGTGTAAAAATGTATTACAAGCACACAATGCCTGTCTCGGTGGTTATAGTGACCTGGTACGCCTTTGTCCTACAGAAATGCCCAGTTATTGTGTACATAAATTGATTTATTGAATAAAGTCATTAACGTAGCCTATTGTTCGAGAATGAGGACTTTAATAAAATGCCCCAACGTGCTTAGCAGAAGTTAAAGTGGGTGCGGTGTTTTAGCGGTCCCATATATATGTTGGAGATTCCTCCTCATTAGGTGGTGGCATTCTATTAAAACACTAAAAGAACTTATTAAAAAAGTATATTTCACTGAAAAACACTTGAGACCAATCAGTCACAATCAATAGCAAATAATTATTAATAAACAAAATAAAAGTAAATAACAGGGTAGATCATCAATTTGAGTAAATAATAAAATTAGACAAATTAAATCAATTCAACAACATCAATAACATAAATCAAACCAATAATCAATAAATTAATAATAAATCAATAAAAACAAAAATAAAATAAATAACAGAGTAAATAGAAAGCAAACAAAATAAAGTAAAATAACAATCGTAAACAAAATAAATTAAAGTAGATAATATAAATTAACAATCTCACGACAAAAACTCAGAGCGTATACTACGCAGGAGTGTTCCGTCTCGTACGGCGACTCACTCGCTTCTGAGCTCAGGAGCGTGTAGGCGTGTCTTTTATAGTAATGCCGTCGAGTGGGGGCGAGTCACGTGATGTTTACACTCAGTAATATGCCTTTTTGTTATGATTTATGGTGCGCGCTGACACGGCCATACTGCACTTGACGCGTCCCTGCGTCAATTTAATTCTGTAAAAACATATTATATTACAAAACTTCATCATTCATCAATCTGGTGTTCAATATTAGGCCTCGACGCCTTTTTATTTACTAGAACCGCCAAGCCTTCACGCTGGTGTTCAATAAAACAACCGAGCCTTCACGCTGGTTTTCAACAAACTACCAAGCCTTCACGCTGGTATTCAATAAAACAACCGAGCCTTCACGCTGGTTTTTAACACAACCACCAAGCCGTCACGCTGGTATTCAACAAAACAATCCAGCCTTCACGCTGGTATTCAATATTAGGCCTCAACGCCTTTTTACTAATAAAACAAGCTTACAAGCTTTCAACCTTACCCGAGTAACCAGGCTTTAATGTTGGTGATAAAAGAAAACTTTCATGAACATTATTCCTCTTCTGCTGACACGGCAATCTCATTTTGTTTTCCGAAGTCTGGAGCGGCTCGTAGATTTTCATGGGCTATTTTTCTTGGTCGTCCACGACCCGTAATTTTCCTAACCTCATACCGGTCATGAGGAAGAACTTTCTTCACTTCATAAGGACCCCCAAACTTTTGACTTAATTTTGTCCCTAATCGAACAGGTTCTTTTACCAAAACATATTGTCCTTTATCGAACCTTTTAACTTTTGCTCTAGTACTGTCGAATTTTTCTTTACATTTTTCTCCTTGTTCGGTCATCCTTTCAAAAACTACATTCCTCAGCGATTGAGGATCAACCCTTTCATTCTCTTCGTCGATGATTGAAATTAATTCTGGGGGTACGCATCCATTCTTACCTGTTAATAGTGCGATTGGTGTTTTACCTGTTGCTTTCGATGCAGTACAATTGATAGCAAGTTGTAATGCGCCTAAAGCACTTTCCCAATGATCTTTTTGAATACTGCTTATCACAGTAAGACCATCCTTGATGACACGCATTACTCTTTCTGCTTGACCATTTGCTCTGCTGGTATAGGCTGCAGTGTGGTGTAGTTCAATTTTATATTGTTTACAATATTTTTCATATTGCGATACAAATGCACCATCACCGTCTACTATGATTCTTTTCGGTGCCCCAAAAAGAAATATAATTTCTTTTAGGTGTTGCAGCGCAGATTCTTGATTTTTCTTTGTAGAATATTTTAAAATAACAAATTTCGAAAAGGCATCTACGGCAACAAAAACGTATTCTTTTTCAGATGAAGGTCCACTTAGTTTTCCGGTGATATCTATGTGAAGTGTATGAAATGGTTCTGCAATTTTTTTAATAGGGTGTAACTCAACTTGCTGTGCTCCCGATGGTCCCTTCATCGTTTTGCAGACTACGCAATTGTTTACAAAATTACGTACCTTAGAACACATTTTGTCGAACCAAAAGTGTTCTTTTAGCTTCTGGAGTGTTTTTTCCCAACCGAAGTGTTTTAGGGCCTCATGGTAATGGTTTATTAGACTCCATTGGTATGATTGGGGAACTACTTTCAAAACCTTGGTCTTTTGGTTGTCCAATTTGATCTTCTGGCATAAAACTTCATCTTTGATAAGATGATCAGTTTCGTAGCATTCTCCCTGTTTGATACTTTGAATAATCTTACTCAATACGGGGTCTTTGTGCTGTTCCATAATTAACCAATCCTTATCGGAACTCAAACTGAGTATTTTCTGGGTTACATGGTTTCTACTGAAGAAGTCAGCGTGTTTTAATCTTTCCCCTTTGCGATATTCGACTTCAAAATCAAAATTCTGCAGGAAAGACCACCACCGATGTACACGCGGGAGCAATTCTTGTTTATATCGAGATGCTTTTAAAGCATTGCAGTCGGTGACAACTGTAAACTTTCTTCCATACAAAAAGTGGCGAAAGTGTTTGATCGATCTCACTACAGCCAGGGTTTCCAGTTCGTATGAATGGTAATTGGATTCAGCTTTGGTTGTTCTTTGGCTGAAATAACCAATTACACTTTGTCGTCCATCTAAAATTTGTATCAGAACAGCTCCAAAACCCAGAGCGCTTGCATCTGTATGGAGCTCAATTGGTATTCCTTCCTTGAATATTGTGAGGAGAGGTGCACAAGTTAAATAATTAATTATTTTCATTCTTGCTGCCTCATGACGATCAGTCCACATCCATTTTACTCCTGATTTTGTCAATTCGTAAAGAGGTGCCATTTCTGAAGAGAAATTTGGTACAAACTTCCGGAAGTATCCCGCTAATCCATTGAATTGTCTAAGTTGTTTGACATTTTCGGGAATAGGGGATCTTGCTAAGGCTTCTACCTTCAAAGGGTCGGGTCTTATTTGCCCATCAGCTATAACATATCCCAAATACTGTATCGACTTTTTCATAAATGTGCATTTCTTTAGATTTATTGCAAATCCTGAGGTACTTAGAGCTTGCAGCACCAAGTCTAGCCTTTGTAAGGTCTCAGCTATTGATTTGCCAGATACAAGAACATCGTCCATGTAAACAAGAGCCGCTTCTCCGATAAGAGATCCAAGGGCCTTGTTTATACACCTTTGGTAAACGGACGGAGCGTTAGTTAGTCCAAAAGGCATAGTAAGATACTCGTACTGCCCATCTGGAGTAATGAAGGCAGTTTTTTCAATCGAGTCTTCAGCTACAGGAATTTGGTGAAAACCAGACGCCATATCAAGGCAGCAGAAATATTTGGCATCAGCGAGTTGATCCAGTTGATCAGAGATCAGAGGTAGCGGATAGTGATCTCGGACGGTATTTGTGTTCAGCTCACGATAGTCGACGCACAAGCGATCCTGGCCATTTTTCTTTTTCACTAGAATAATGGGGCTTGCAAAAGGAGAATTACTCTCTCTTATGATCCCGTTATCCAACAAGTCTTGAATGATTTGTTTGACTTTTTCTCTTTCAATTGGAGCCATTCTATAGGGACGCCTTTCCACTACTTTATCAGGGTTTTTCAGCCTGATATTAAGCTTGCCAGTTGTTACTCTGTTAGATGAAATACCTTCAACGAAAGAATGTTGATATTTCTTTAGTATTTGTAACAGAGCGGTATGTTCTTCTTCACTGAGATCAGAATCAATATGCATAGAACTAATTTCATTCAATTGAAGACAAGTTGATTGCTCCTGGTTGCGGCTTACAATAGTGCCTTTATTTGATAGCTCTACTGTAATTCCAGGGATACCCAAGAGATCGTTACCGACCAAAACTTGTGTAGGTAATTGGTTGTCGAGTACCACGCAAAAATCCATTTCAATTAGAATGTAATTAATTTTGCAGTTCACTTTTATTTGAGTATAAGAGTAAACTGGGACTGGACCTATTCCTTTGAAGCATCTTGAGATACTCGTTCTCTGTCCTGGAATACGTAATGCTACAGATTCCTGCACTAAAGAACAGTCTGCACCGCTATCAAATATGCCTTCAAAAGTATTTTGTCCAATTTGTACAAGGATCGTGTTATGTGACTTGACTGGGTAATTTTGGCAAAGATTAACCTTTTTGTTACGTTGCTCATCAGCCATCCTCTTGAAACAAGTTTCTGCGGTGTGTCGTGATCCTTTACAGTAGGAACATTCCCTGTTTGATGGTGCAGATGTATCATTTGATGAAGATGAAGCAGGTGTTGCAGATGTTCCCTTACGAATAGCGTTTTCTAAGCAATAACGGGCAAAATGACCAGTTTTACCACAAACATAACAAGTAAGATTGGGTCTATCACGACTCGTATCTAGACGTGGTCGTTTATGGTAATCACTTGCTTTAAAGGCTGGTACAATTTTGCGCTTACGAAATGTTTTGGCTATAGCAATTAATTCAGGAACCGACTTTGACTTGCTATTTAGTAGTTCAGTTCGAATGCGTTCATCACTTATGCTTCCAATAACAAATTCTACTGCGTCTTGTTCCGTTGGATTTGGTTTAACAATTCTTTTGAACATTCTCCACACGTTTGAGATAAAATCTTGGATATTGTCCGCATCCTCAATATTATAATTTTTATAACGTAAAATATCCGCAAAGTATCTCGATTCGGGTTCAAAAGTTTGCAGCATATCATCACGCATCTCGGTCCAGGTGGTTGTCCTGAGAAGGCTACTATCTGCCCACGTCTTTGCACGACCTTTTAGAACACTAGCTGCTTTTAATCGTACTTCATGATCTAGAAGTCCGTATTCAGCTTGAGTTCTCGTGATGAGATCAACCCAATCTCGAACGTCAGTGTTAGCATCGGGATCGTACGCAGGAAAATAGACATCCGATATACGAACCCGCTTGTTTTCCTCAGATTTCATGAGGGTTAACATTTCTGTCAAGGTCGTACGATGGTCATAAGATAGCTGAGCCATCATATCACTCATTGTACTTTGGAATGCATTTGCCATAGCCTGGATGACGTCATTAGATTGTTTCTGGCCACGTGGTGTCCCATCTTCTGATGTTGGAGATTCCTCCTCATTAGGTGGTGGCATTCTATTAAAACACTAAAAGAACTTATTAAAAAAGTATATTTCACTGAAAAACACTTGAGACCAATCAGTCACAATCAATAGCAAATAATTATTAATAAACAAAATAAAAGTAAATAACAGGGTAGATCATCAATTTGAGTAAATAATAAAATTAGACAAATTAAATCAATTCAACAACATCAATAACATAAATCAAACCAATAATCAATAAATTAATAATAAATCAATAAAAACAAAAATAAAATAAATAACAGAGTAAATAGAAAGCAAACAAAATAAAGTAAAATAACAATCGTAAACAAAATAAATTAAAGTAGATAATATAAATTAACAATCTCACGACAAAAACTCAGAGCGTATACTACGCAGGAGTGTTCCGTCTCGTACGGCGACTCACTCGCTTCTGAGCTCAGGAGCGTGTAGGCGTGTCTTTTATAGTAATGCCGTCGAGTGGGGGCGAGTCACGTGATGTTTACACTCAGTAATATGCCTTTTTGTTATGATTTATGGTGCGCGCTGACATATATATATCCCATATATATATGGGATATATATATATATATATATGCACATGGAACTCCCACATTTAACTCGTCGAGTACCGGTTTTGTAGACACAATTATAGAACAATAGGTTGCGGTCACCGGTGACCGCTTGGTGTTTGACAGTTTAATAGTGAAAATTATTAATCTTATCATAATTTTCTTTTATTTTTCATAGTTGTCCGACGTTAGACCTCTATTTCGCCAGATGGTAAGCGATGATGCAGTCTATGATGGAGCACGTCTGCCCATAGGGGTAACCTACTCACTCCGGCCTTGAAGACACCCAGGTTGTACCCTGTATAAAATCTAAAATCTTGACAAAAGTTGTAGCTGACATAAAATTTCATCAAAGTTGTATATTACAAAATTGTACCTAAAATTCAACTTACAAATAATGTGGTATAAACGTAAAACCATTTGCAAAAACAAATATTTCTACCATTCAACAAAAACATGCTTAATTCCCACCATACTAAACAACGGTTTATCCCTTTCCATGCACCGATTTACGTTAAAGCCCCGAGTTTGTATAGAGTTGAATTTCGGCATTACGCTTACCCTATATCCGGCCACCCCGTCATGTCTGACACGATTATGATTTATCTATTGTGTAAAATGATCGAGAGCCTCTACGTTTATTGGCGCTGGCCGGAATTCGGGGAGTTGACGCATGTCCTTTCTGGTCAATATGTGTTTTTAAGAGTAAAAAAGCGATTTGATATAACGGTTTTTAATGGACATTTTGATAGAAAATTGATATGGAAGTAGGTGAATAGTTTTTGCTAAAGAATGTCCATGGATAGCCCATATACGCAACTAGATTCTCAAAGTCAATGTCAAAGTCAAAGCATTTATTTCAATTAAACCATAATTTGGTACTTTTGAAACGTCAACAAATACAAAATAAATAATAGTCTGTCAGTCAGTCCGTCAGTGAAGCTAGGTGAAGCTAGGTGCCTATTCCAAAATGTAGATTCGAATGGAGAAGAACGAGCAAGAAACTCCATTCGTTACTCTTTTTAAAAAATATGTTCTACAATGTCTCTGATACATAGTCCCATACTGTGTGTATATGTGAGTATGTACTGTATGTAATGTTCAATTTGATAACATTAACCTGAAGCACTAAAAGATACGTAATGTAGAAACAGCTAATAAAAAAGAATAGAAAAATTAAAAGCATGAAAGTCTCCAATTTCAGAGATGGTTAAACAAACCCCATTCCAACACACGGAACAAAAAAGTGCAATATCCAACTCATTTACCATAAAAACACAAAAAAAATCATAAACCAAACAGCAAGCTTGTAAAAATTTCGCACATTCAAACTGAAATAACCTTTGACCTAACCCCCTGGATATAACATACACCCATAAAAAAGGATGAAAACCAAGTGTTATGAACATTGTAATTACTTTGGGGACTAAAAAGGGGCATAAATTACCATCGAAAATACCAAATATCATATGGACCATTTCATTTTCGTTTTGGTCATAGAATTTTGACGCACGTAATAAAAACCCGACGATGTTCTGTGTCCGTATTAATATGTATGACTTTGTGATGCTCATATGATTATTTAGTCAGTAGTTATGGTGACGTGTTAAACGAATTCGTCGTAAACGGAAATTTGACGAAAAAATCGTATTGTTTTGGAGTATGTTCACAGTAAAGTTTGTACTAAATTCTCGATTGTGTTCTTTGAACATTATGTTAATGATAAAGTATATGTATAAAACAAAACAATTACAATTCCTATTATCTCTGTTTACTCTTTAAACACAACACACATGACAAAACGCACCACAAAGATGACACCAGGTGCGTCTTCAACACAAAGATCACACGAATTCACATTACAAGTACACTTACATATACAAACTCATTACATAAGCATCAAACATTCCCAGAAATGTAAGGTAAATAAACTATAATTACATTCTTAAATGAGACTCATCAAGGCTCCAAGTAATTACAGCAGAGACATAACCACGATCACACTTCACAGTTTTATTACACCTCCATAACAATAGAATATTAGCGGCATTTAAGAATTTACGTGCAATCAAATTAGGGCTTAGGTAAGGGTCGTAGTATACTTGCTACTGCTGTTTTTTAAAGGTCATTGTCGAGGGCTGAAAACAGCTACAGAGATCTAAAAGTAGCGTTTCTTGTCATACACAATCAAAGTCAAATAACAGCATATTCTCAGTTCACCTGATTTAAATCTGATCATACCTAAAAGGCAATGATTGTAAAATCATACATGTTTGTATTTGTATGTGTTACGATTTAAGAATGATGACTAGACAAAACATTTTTAATGACTATCGAAGGTTGATATTCGCATTACACATAATTATCAATATCATTTATAGAAGACCAGTGTCTTAAGTCTTAACGCATCACATACCTGCAAAATGCTTGTATTGGCTAAAAGTATGGCGTGTGTACTACCCCTAAGTACTTTCGAGAGGAAAACGTTCCCTTGGTCACAATGGGATGGTGATAAATTTGAGACAATTGCTTCTGGAATGTTCTCGTGACTTGATATAAGTATTCTACGTGAGATGCATTAATTACTTCATTTAGAAAGAAAATTTTAGAAGAAAATCCTTTGTTTGAATCGCTATGTGAATCGTGGAAGATTCCTTTTAACAAGGTATCTTACCTTGTTTTAGAACAATGGAATTGAATAATTCCATGTATTTTAAGCGAGTTTAAAATGTTTCAGACTCTTTGATACATACAATTGTTACATATCAGAAAATTAATTAACTTAAACAATTTTATTGATCGAGCTGCTTTATTGACAAATCGCGGCTGAAAATTCTTTACACAAAAATTGAATTGAAGTTAAATACTTTTTTAAATAATAACGAGACTTATAGAGGTAAATTGTTTGTTTTATAAGGACTGTTCTGTTTTGTTTCTTTTTTTCTTTTTATAATTATTTGAAATGTACAACGCCTTGGTTTTATGAGTGTAATGTTATACTATTTAATTGAAATAAATAAATAAACAAATCAAATAACATAACGGGTGAAAAAGTTAATCTACTCCATCATTTCTGCCCACAAACAAATACGCTATTTAATTTTAAGCCGCGCTTAAGTATAGTTCTAGACTATAAATTCTTCATAAAATGACCTTTCAGTATTCCGTGTTAAAATTTAATCCTTATAACTAATCTGATGGACCTTATGACTAGTCGTTTTCGAACATTCGACCTACAAAACTTTTTAATATCACCACATTATCATAGTTTTCTCCTATCCAACGTTAAACTATACAAACTTAACCCCTATCGATCGGTAAACTATCCCTCTCCTGTAAGATATTCCGCCACTCAGCGGAGATAACTGACCGTTCTATCGCAGATCATGAGATATTTATGCAGCTGTAGGGTCGTTTAACGAGCGATGCCTTTTCTTGACGCTCCACCCATCGATATTTATTAAGATCAACCACTTTGTTAATGCTAGTTAGAATTGGTTAAAGGATTATTGTTTTATGTGTTTAATGTATACTTAGATGACTATAAAAGGGTAATAAAACTGATGAGTTAAGTACGTCTGGTTGATGGAGGTAATTTAAGATCGTGATTAGAAAGTTATTTGTGAACTTCTAATAAACAAAGTGGAATAATGACATTTTGAAAATGACGAACATTCGTACATATCGTATACATAATATTTTATTTAAACATTCCACATGCAACTGTCGCGTTGACCGAGTTGTCGTAAGTGCGACTGCCGGGCATGGGGTCTCGATTCCCGGGTCCGGCAAAGTATAACTGAGCTGTAAATAAATATAAATAGCAGCACGGATTGTGTCCGGTATATGACAATAGGTCACCCCCTATTACATGGGATCATAACATAAATAGTGAAAAGTGGGAGTTATGTACATTGCACAGCGGCATTAAGTGCCATAAACTGCACCTCTGCCTACCCCTACGGAGATAAAAGGCGTGATCTTATATATGTAAAGTCCTCATTCAACAACTTGTTACTTGACCAGCAAAACAATATCGAAACAGGACGACAATTAATTCCAATCTACACTACATTGTTGAATAAAAAGAAAATTAATTGCTTTAATACAAAGAAAGCGAATACAATAAAGCTCCTATAGTTTCAGATAAGGAAAAAGTCGAAATTGACGGTCCGTATCTCAAAAGGTCTACTTATATTCTTTCATTAATTAATCTTCTTTACTAAATTAAGTGAGCCAATCAAAGGAGACGGGCCCATTTAATACAATTTTGTCTTCTATACCTTTTGCGTGGTTGCTACTTCAAAATCTAGGTTAATACAAGACATACGTACGTACATGTTAGTAACTAAGACATATGTATGTGAAAATTAATACAAGTACCTATTTACTTTTTATGTGTGGGAGAGCCATACTTCGGCACGAAAGCGTCGGTTCGATCGGAGTGATACCACGGCCTCGCAGAAAACCGACGTGAAGCAACGCTTGCGTTGTGTTTTGTCGTGTGAGTGAGGTTATTGGAGACCCACTAAACACAAAACTTTTACTTCAAACAGGATTTTGTTACTTAGCGACTATATCGTGCCATTCAACCACTATACTGCTCATATGACGTCATGCGATGTACTCGCATGACGTCATATGGGCAGGATTAATTATAATATACAGGATACATAGCAGAAAACCGAACTATAAATAATATTTTATTTGTGCGTATTTTTTATTCGTATCGTATTTTTTTAACATTTTTTGTTTTTTTTTTAAACGTTGCCCCACACTAGGATTTTCTCCTGTATCGTGGGTGCGTTTACAAACATATAAGTTCACATACACAATGACACCCAGACCCGGAACAACAATTTGTGGATCACACAAAGTGTTGTTCCGTGCGGGAATCGAACCCGCGACACGTTGCACGGCAGCCGGTTGCCCAGCCACCGCACCAACCGTGCAGTCATTCAGGTAGATATGTTTACAGAACTCCAATATTATATTGAATCACAATTATTAAGCATATAACAAATTACGTAGACGCTCCAAGTAATAAAACGAAGACAGTAGACGAATATTTGCAAAACAATGATTCACGTTCACAATGTCAATAACAATATTATTTCGATCATAAAATTCAATGCCTAGAACTAGACAATTAATGCAAATCATTCACAGTTTATTGGGTTCAATCGAAACCGAAACTAAATAAATAAAAATGCCTAATTTACCATCAGAACTTTTCAAATAGAATTTCTGAATAGTTCTATTTGTTTATTAGTCTAAATTGTTATTGATTTAGAGGTGAAAAGGTCAAAAGCTAGAGATTTCTTTTGATATTTTCTTCGAACAGACGATATCCTAGACTTTCATTTGAATGTTAATATTTCATGTGGAATAGACACAGTTCTTTAATCTCGGATCTAGGGATCCTCGTTTTCTTGTTGTATCGATTTAAATTCTTACTCGTACTTGTTCATTAAGCGACCACAAAAAAGAAGAAGGAGTGTATGTATGTCCTCGATTATCTCACGATCGGCTGATCCGATTTTGATGCGGTGTTCAGAAAAGTGTTATTACTCTTACAAAGAAGGTTTTAGTATATTAAGTAAATTCAAAGAAGGAGGGGGTCCAGATTGGGTTTTTTAAACGTGATTTATAAAATAATCTGACTTTCTCGTTGGCCGAGTGGTCGCAAGTGCGATTGCCGGGCAAGGGGTCTCGGGTTTGATTCCCGGGTCGGGCATAGTATTACTGGGTTTTTAAAAAAATTTCAGTAGTAGCACGGAGTCTGGAAGGTATATGGCAATAGGCTCACCCCCTATTACATGGGACTCATAACATAAATAGTGAAAAGTGGGTGTCACTTCTGTGTGCACCTCTGCCTACCTCTTCGGGGATAAAAGGCGTGATGTTGCTATCAAGTTGTTGTAAGTAAAAAAATAAATAATGTATTCGTCTTCTTGCCCTAAGAATATACATATTTTGCTAAATTATCATTTTTAAAATAAAAGTCAAAATCATTCACTTCAATTAGACCAGGAAGGCGCTTTTGTACGTCAACGAAAAAATTATAGGTGGCCAAAATTCTTATAGAGAACAACGAGCAAGAAACTCAATAGGTTACTTTTTTTAATCAGGTTTATAATACAAATCTCTAGTTAAACATCAATTAAACCATTTTGTGACAGGTGTCTTAGCTACTCGCAAGTTCCAATTATGTTTTCTAAGCAGCTGAGATTTGAGACAGGTTATTTATTTATGTTTTCATTTTAACATCTTCAAATTAGTTTAGTGTTATTGCTTTAGAAGTTATTAGAACATTAGGAGTCAGTATGTGATAAACAAAAACAAATAAGTAATTTAAAAAATAATAATAGGAAAACGTTGCCCCACACTAGGATTTTCTCCTGTGTCGTGGGTGCGTTTACAAACATACAATTTCACGTACAAATGACACCTAGGCCCGGAACAACAATTTGTGGATCACACAAAGATTTGCTCCGTGTGGGAGTCGAATCCACGACACGTTGCGCGGCAGTCGGTTACCCAGCCGTCGACACAACAGTGCCGTCAGTCAATATGTCAACCAAAATAATTAACTTATACCTCTATAAATAACCAGCCGCCAAATGAAGACCAATAAACATTTATTTAATCTGTCAACATGAAGAAAGTTGTAAAAGCATGACTGAAATTTTCTATTTATATTTTTACTTCTACTTTAAGACTTGGCTAGGTACTTATGCTATTTTTAGGATATTGTGGGTGGGTGCTGGTTATTGGTGTAGAAAAGTCGTTAAGTCCTTTTATTTCTCTTCACATTATAATCTACATTGGAGTTTGAAAATGAACGTAAGTGTGAAAGTGAAAGAAATCTTAACGTTAGTGGATAGATTAAAACAATATGTCGATTTTTGCCTTCCTTCTGTCAATTATTAATTAATTAAATTAAATTAAAAATCGAACACTTGGCGACTTACTTTGTCAGTATTCACTCGTGAAACAGGTCCAATTCCTCGAATTTTCTGATATATATTAAGCCTTTTAACATAAATTACAAAAAAAAATTGTTAGTCGATATACTTATCCAACAGCATAAGTCAAAGTCAAAGTCAAAATCATTTATTTCAATTAGGCCAGAATGGCACTTTTGAACGTCAACAAAAAAAATTAAACGTGAAGCTATTTGCTCATTCCAAGGTGTACATTCCTATGGAGAAGAACGAGCAAGAAACTCCATAGGTTACTCTTTTTCAATCAGGTTCACAATACCTCTACAATTTACTAGTTACATAAGTTGCTAAAGACTGTTAAAAAATATAAAATGTAGGTAGGTACCATACATGTTAGTAATGTGTAATACAATATCAAAGCAACAGCAAAATATTTCAATTTTAGGATTCCAGAGCGCCACAGACACCTTTTGTATTAAAATCGATTTTCTTTTATTGAATCTGTTGACTTAGTTCGGGACTTTATTAAATTCGGCAACATTGTCACCTTTTTGTGCGAATAAATTGAATCGCAACTGTATTTAAATCATTTGCGGTTTAGCTATTGGATTTTATAATAAGCAATGAACATCGAATTTCATAGTATCCAAATTGTTAATTGCAATTTTAAAATGTTTACGTTCGCAGTGATAAACAACATACATTTTTGATCTCATAAAAATACTCTGAATTTTTTAGATTATAAATGCTAACACTATCGCACCAAATTTAGTTTTATAACTGAACGTTTTTACTGAAGCTTGCATATTTTATTGAATGCAAACTAAATTCAATCGAACGTTTATTCATTGAGCGTAGTATCATACGGAACGAGATAACAGCTTTGGTGTATCGCAGGTAAGTTAACCAAAGAGACTTCACACTTCAAACTAGAAAAGCACGCACGAGTTTCTGTTATCCCATTACCAGTAGCCCAAATAAACATCTAATTCTTTCCTGCGCACCTCTGCATGCTTCTATATCTCTTTCCCGCAAATGGCTCCGTCTCCCTCCGGCTCGATTCGGGCTTGGAACACTCGGCTTGAGCTCCTAGTTTTGTCCGCGAGCTCGCGGAGTGCGGACGTGTGGTCTGTGAGCCGGTCTCCCGCCGACACGATACAGGCGTGTTTTCACCGGGTATTAATGAAAATTTGATGAAAACTCTGTTTTGACAGCACCGTACGTCATTACACGGGCATAGACTGTGTCTCTAATTAAACTTTGTGTGGAACAAGGATCTGAGTGTATAATGAAACCGTTGCAAACACGGTGAGTGCAACGTTTTCAGTGCCAATTTCAGGTAGATAACGTGACTGAAAATTGTCTTTCGTCGCGTTCACGTCGAAGACGATTACTCGGTTTCCTTCGTTTTGATTCATTTGCTTTGTATTGTTCTTTTCAGTTGACTTTTGTGATGTAAATATCTTTTATAACTTGATCATTCCATTCATGTTTTATCGTCTACCTGTTGTATAAACTTGATGAAGTACGATCATTTCTCATAATCATTGCTTTTCTCAGTAATAATAAAGCTTTTTGTCTGTCAGACCATGTGATAACGCTGTCTATTGGGTAAATAAAAATGTTTATTATGATATTACAGTTAAATTATGTTCTGAAGATAAAAAGCTTTTGAAGTACTTTCTTTTTGCTGTAGAAATACGATACGATCAATCACACGTAGATATTTCGATCATAATTATATTTTACCTTGCGTTTTATAAAACTTGCTTTATCATACATTTTGATACTTTTCGATATTATTAAGAAAAGATATATTGAATGAGGTTAGCTTTGAAGATTCTAAGATTTAGCGTTATTTATTATTTTTGAGTTGTTAACCTGAAAACATTAATTGTGAATGAATTTTGTTATTATAATAATAATAATAATAAGAAACATTTATTTCAGAATAAATTCCATATACGATAGACAGACAATGCAAACTTATAAACTATTGTTAGTAGCTACGTTATTGTTAGTAACAGTATGAACTTATAAACTAGTGTTAGTACATATTATTATATTATACGAGCATGAGGCTCGCCGACCCTGGGGATGTCTACTTGACTGCATGCAGTCGTATCCACCGCCCGTATTATGAATAGATTTATATTGTCCCATAATATAATATTAGGCGAACATTAAAAATCGATGTTAAAAATTCAAATTAATATTTCGTTGTAAAACCAGGAAAAAACGATAAAAATTTTTCGTTCCTTTCATAAATTGCAAATAAGTATATCACATTAAGACGGCCATTACGGCTAAGTGATACTTTACTTTTTACATTCAATTCTCTAAGGAACTCCCTCGTGCCAAAAGAAAAAAAAATCTTCAAAAGTATTTTAACAATGTAGCAATTTCACTTTTTTCCATATAAATTACATTGTCAAAGGGAACGGAACGAAATACAGTTTTATTAAATAAACCTTCGCGCACCTACAAAGGCTCTTAACTTAAGCCTACAAATTCTCGTAGCACTTGTTTATTCTACGACGCTACGAATGCTACGCCGTAGCGCGTCGCTACGCCGGAATCTATTATTATTATAGGCCTCAACCCTTTTCGTATTGTGTCATATCTCACATTGCTACGCTTTATTTTGTTTATATAAGCTCGTGAATGTGAATGTGAATAGTTTCGTCGGATATAGAAAATGGAAAATTCGGAAATATTTTCTTTTGTACTTTAATATAGAACATACGAGCTTTCAGTTATCAGACGCCTTTTGCAAATTGGATCTAGAGGTATATATAGAAATGCTCATTAGAGCGTGTCTTTTAACACAAGTAGCATAGGTATGATGTATTTGATGTTTGTTTGTACTCTACGTTGTATGTGTTCTAAGAATATTTTTTGAGGAAAAGTAAAATAAAAATCCTTGGTAATAATTTATCGAATTTCTAATCGATTCTTAACCGATCGTAGACCGGGTACGTAGAGGAAAGTAATTGTATCGTTTATGCTAGATGCTGTTTATGTTTCGGTCTCAAAATTATAATAGACTAACTTCTAGGAAAGCAAAGTTATGACTTTGCTATTGAGAGAATATTGAGATATTCAAGCGTTATAGAGTCTAAATTCAGTTCCCTCTCAGTTTGAAACCTAAGTATGTAACCAAACTTGTAACACGAATATAAGTACTTTCGTAATTTTAGGAAACAACACGAAATCCGTACCGACGAAGTTTCGTACCTAGCCTGTTTGTATACAGAATTATATAGGTGCATGTAACATACCGATCATTGAACGAGAGGTTGTGTGTTACTGCTAAGCCAAATGATCTCATGTTCAATTCCCAAAAATGCACTATTAAGTTTTTAACAACTTAATGACAAAGTCCAGAATTGTGTCTGAAGTTTCATGGCAGGGTTACAGGAAATAATAAAAATTCTGGATTAGAGGCAAACGGATCTTAGAAGAAACTCAGTATATCATTTCAGTATATTACAGACGTGCCACCTTAATGTATGTTCTACATTCCAATAAGTATATAAAATATATAAATATTATAAAAGTACAAAATAATACGTCTCAAAGTAAAAGCACACTTACATAGCTCTCACGGTTCAGTGAAATCTCCAATACAAGAGATCAAAACGAAATCAGATCTCATTTAAATCAATGTCAATTTGATGATAATTTCAATCGATTGGGTTTCATTTACAACTCCGAGATGTTGGACAAGGTGGGCTTAGAATTGGATTAGTTGTGCGAGCGAGATTCAGTGGAGCATTCCACGTTATGTATTGAAAGTTATACGATCTATGTATTTGAACTAAGTAAGGATTAAGTTTTACATATATTTAAGTACAAATCATACACATCTGCTTAGTTTGGATATCATAGCCACATGAAAAATGATAGTTTTTAATGATTTCTCAAAGTTATAAGATTTTTTAAAGACGTCGATATGCTTTATGTCCTAAAAGCTAATGTTGGTCTGATAGCGCATTCTAAAGAACAAATATTTTTGTTTAAACACTTAATAAATCTTCATCGAAATTGAGTTAGAAGCAGTAAGTTGCATTCAATTCTGCTGAAAATTTTTCGGTACATAAGGAGCATAAAAACTGAGTAATTCACTAGTTACAGTGAAATTATAATAAAAATATAAAAAGTGATACATAACTTTATATACTAGTTATATACCGGCAAGTATCAGCATTACTGGCAAATTGCGCGGTTCCGGACAATTCGCGTAATTGCTGCAATTCGCTTTTATTACATTAAATTGTTCGCAGAGCTATAAGCTTTCTTCTTGCGGTTATCTACGTCGTAAATGACATTAAGTTATTTGTGATTTGGCTGGCTGTGACTTTAAATACGTCGCGTTTAGAAGGAAAATTCATTCTATTCGTAGAATGTGGTGGAACCACTTGTGTAGGAAATTATTGCGTTTTCTTTGTGACAAAGTAACCGGCTAGATAACTACCTCTATATTATTATACCATATACATTACTACTTATATTATTACTTCATGACATTTCGTAACCTCATTTTATCTCAAATTTATATACATAAAAAAATCGGTAACATTCAGTAATGTGTTCTTTTACATTTGTCTCCTTTATTAAGGTCCATCACACAATTAACAAGCACGTCTCCGGCACGGCTTTACTCTCAAGTTTCTCTAACTAATCATTCAAAGAATAAAAAGCATAACCAGAGGGTTAAAATACAGAGGTATTTAATTATTATTCCCTAAGATCCATGTAGAACATAAATATTACAGAAATATCACATACTCCGAGTTAATCAATAAACGCAACCAACAGGAGTAATCGTTCACTCGCATGACAGACTTTTGTAATATCACGGTATTGGAACCAACCCTTACTAATGTTTTAAATGCATATATTTGTTTGTTGGTCTATTATGTCGCGATGGAGTATTGTGTTGGTATGATTTTTGGGTATCAAGATGAATAAGACGCTGGAGAATGGAGTGCAACATTCTAATGGTAGGGGCTAGTTATTATGGCCAGTATTTCATATTTATAGGTATAGAGAATAAATAAGTTGGCCATTAGCCATTGGCCGTTGGCTGAGTGATCGATAGAGCGACTGCCGAGCAAGGAGCTGGATTCCTGGACCGGGCATAGTATTACTAGGTATACTCAGTAGTAGCACGGAGTTTGGAATTGTACCCGGTATATGACAATAGGCCCACCCGCTATTACATGAGACTCATAACATAAATAGTGAACAGTGGGTATTACATTGTACAGCGGTATTAAGTAAAGAATTTTGTGATCAAGAAATACTCTCATTTTGTTGTTAATTAGTAATCTCAACTAATTAGACAAGTCTCACGTGTAATCCGAAGAAACCTAGAATACCCAACCCATATCTTCAAGGCGACAAGTAATTACGTACGTTTACATAATTCAAAGGAAAATTGCGTTCAATATATGACTCGATTATTTGATGTCTACCTCAAGGATTTTCCTTATTTACTTGTACCATGTTATTAACAAATAACAAATAAATTGGGCCTCCACTTACCTCACTTACACGACGAAACACAACGCAAGCGTTGTTTCATGTCGGTTTTATGTAAGGCCGTGGTATCACTCCAGTCGAGCCGACCCGTTCGTGCCGAAGCATGGCTCTCCTAAAAACGTAAAAGGTACCTAATTCATCTCTGAATAGTCCATCGGGTTTAACTATAAAATGCTTGACGATGTATGTTATCATTAACTATGTACATCACGATTCATAAACTGAACATTTTATTTTCACACAAAAAAATACATAATGAAAAATTGAAATAGAAATGTGATATTCAATTTTCGTTCAGTTATTCAACTTGCTCCCATATTGAACGTGTAATGATAACTCCGTCGTGAATAATGCATGCAATGTCAATGACATTGATACGAACGCCGCCATCGTTGTTTTAAAATTATCATAACATTGTTTATTTAATCATATTCCATATCAATTGAATATGTATCTTGTTATAAAAGTCGTAAGTTTGCGATTCGTTTGATGCCAGCTCTGATTGCAGATTTCAATTGTTTCATCGCTAGTTAACAATGAAAATTATTTCGTTCGTTATTTCAGAATGTGATTGTTTGTGTCTTAATACGAGGAATTTATGCAAAGCAATTATTGTATTATGAAATATTTGGACAATGAAGTGAAGGTTTTGTCACAAGAGTAAAATATACAAACGGCAGGAAGTCTTAACTGTATTTAAAACGATTGTTTGATTGTTTCAACGCATGCTACAAATAAAAACCTCACAGTTAATCTCTATTTAAATTGACATACAGTAAAAAGCGGGAAAAGTACAAAACAAAATGGCGATACAAAAACACTCTTCATTTCCAGCATTTTGTCCTCGGATTTATGATGGCGGAGTTTTTTTCAATTGCCAACAAAATGTTTAAATTCAACCACTTTCCATTTGCCGCTGGCACGCAGTGATTTAGGGTTGTTACTCGTTGAATTATTATCTGCGTAATTTTCTTTATGAGACGACTAGCGATAGCTCTAGTCGAGTGGAATTTTATTGTGAGCACCCCTAGCTTTAATATCGTGAAGTTTCAATGGAGAGGATTTATTGGGGAGTTTTTGATAAAAAAATATTATGTGCTGTTCATAAAAGAGTTTTTATGTACACATATTTTTTTTAAGTTTTATTAAATGACATACCTTATTTTTTATTTTCTGTTGGTCCTCATGCACGATTATATTATACTCGTGAAGGAATTTGTTTTCCCAGAGTGGCAGTTCACACCTGGTTCTACTAGAAATATAGTCAGCTGAGACAGACATATTAACATTGCAATTACTTATTTATAACATAATTATTTGTTAGTTGAAAGATCTCATGAAATAACGCGACCCCTACATCACGAACCAGAATTTAAAATGGAAAATTCAAATAATCGTCTGCTCAATTTGTTCAAGCTTAGTTACAGCGTCAGCAACAAACTATCACACCGTCCTTATCATAAATTTTACAAAAACATTTTAGCAATTATGTTCAAAAGTTTAAACATTTAAAAAATGAAACTCCCTCGTGACGTCAGTAAAATTCAAATGAACTAAATGTCGCGAAGGTGTGACCTACGCAATCTAATTTGCTAAAGTCATAACGAAAACTTACTCCACGTTTACATCTAGGTAACATCTGTCCAAGCAAAAAAATTGAAGTAACTTGAGATGAATTAAGGAAATTTTATATTACTGTAACCAGTGTATTTTATGCTGTATAACAAGGGCATAACGTTGAAATTCGCGTTTCATTAAGATTAGGAAATCGGTAAATCTCTCGCGGCTTCTGCATAGATACTAGATAGAGACAAGTTGAGGCTTTCTCTCCAGAGGTTTTATGCCCGTCACGCTTCCAGCCAGCTATAAAGCGCTTTACGTTGAAAATTGAAAGTGACTTTAGTTGTAAAACGTACCGGTGAATGTGAAACGCACGAGGAAAATATCAATTTCAGGTTTCAGCGCTCGCAGCGCTTTTATGTATATTTCGTAAAGTTTTTTTTGTAACCATGCTATGAGTGGGCTTCGTGAGTAGTTGATGAGTTGGAACTTCACCTGTTGAAAAGCATCCCATTTGTTTATACAAAAGTAGTCTCTAAACATTGGAAATAAGGTCTATAATGTAGTTAGTGGAGAGCGGTCACCGGTGACCGCTTGGGGGATATACCATTTATAACATTTTAACTGCTACAACGCTAGAGATCGTGATTTTGATCCTCAGATCCAACAAACACTTTTGTTTGTCACATACTACATTAACCTACTACGTTACAGAATACAATCGATTTGTTCCATAAAATAAATCAATGTACAACGATTTGCCTTCAAAGAGTGGATTGAAACCTAAATTAAGTCCTTAAAGGTCCTTCATGGGACATTTAACAGTTGAACATTATGCCTCTTAATCCCAAAAAGTCCTGAAATTCACGTTCCATGAATTCCACAATGGTTGAGCGATTTTATTTTCACATAAATTACTGAACCCTTTTGGCTACTAGTATCAACCTATCGAAGACGCGATCTTATCATGACGTAATGGATTGGATGACCAGAATATTGAATATGTTCACGAAGACCTTTGGGCAATTTTAAAAGATAATCTTTTGTTGATGTTCCAATATGTTCGAAGGTAAATTGTGCTTTATGTGCTCGAGATAAGACTGGTTTTGCTGAAAATGTTCTAGTATTTGTGTAGTTACGAATCTTTGAGAAATAAACAGATAGATTTTAGTTTTATTGCTTCTTAGAAATCGTATTTTAGTGCAAATTGTTATTACCTCTATACATGTAGAGGTCTCTTACATGATACCTTAATAAAACCTATAAACGGTCTAGCTGCTTTATTTTTAATATTGAATTTTGTATCCTATAATAGGGCCGACATTTTCCTCTACGGCCGAAATAAATAAAGAAAAAGCCGAATTAAATAAAAATTTTAAAAAAATGATAACTTAATAACTGCAGTAACTTGAGACGTCTTACTAATTATAACTGAACATTAATTAAGGCTACTACGAACATAATAAATATTAAAATATAGTAATCTACATTATAATAATTGGGATACACAATACATTCTCGTAACATAACAGGCATTTAGGTCAAAGGTTTAAAATAACAATTTTAATAAAATTCATAAATAATATTTATAAACTCCAATTATGTACGAGGTATTTCAATAGGTCAGGTACACTCAGCGTAAAAATGTCATCCCAAACTGTGGTACGGTTGTTAACCTATTTTATGTGGCACTTCATAATTCTGCAGCACTTGGATACTTTAGTCGTTCAATGTAAATCGTTGATGCTTAAAACGAGTACTGTTTTTAAAGATCGCATTTTTGGGCGTACTGTACTTACCATTTTTACTTTCATATGGTCATTGGCACCATTGAATTAAATACTTTTTGTAGAGTAGATGTATTTTAATTAGCGAATGAGATTTAAAGGTTTAACCGGGGGAAAGTACTTAGATTTCGAATTGAATAATCGGGTTTTATGATTTAAAAATTCTTTGTAATAACACAAAGTTTAGTTTTTAATTGTCCAATATTTTGTAAGAATTTTGTTACCTTATAACATAACATCATGCCTTTTATCCCCGAAGGGAGAGAGGTACATTAAAACAATGTAATACCCACTTTTCACTATTTACGTTATGAGTCCCATGTAATAGGGGGTGAGCTTGTTGCCATATACCGGGCACAATTCCCTTATTATGTAAGTAATTATTGTTCATACATAATCTGGTAAACCCACTCCGGATCAATAAACAATAGACATAATTTAAAGTAACTACAGAAATAATATCGGAATAAAATACCTTTGTTTTGATTTGTAAAACTTTCAATCGTACACCATTAACTATTGTTAATTTGCTAAGAACGAAGATCTCGTGAAAAACAATAACATATCAGCGAATATGACTATGCGAATGCGAATATGACACTGCACATAGTTAAATATAAGATAATGTATCTGTGGCCCGGAGGTTTAACGCGCCCGCTTCTCATGCATAAGAGTGCGGGTTCAAAATCTACCAACGGCGAGTACCAGTTTGAGTTTTCGGAGTTATATGTACTGACTTAGATTATTTACACACCACTGACAAACGATGAAGGAAAACATCGTGAGGTAACCTGAGCTAATTATTTCTAATTATAAGTTTGAAATCGCCAACTCTCATTGAGCAAGCGTGGTGATTAATGCTTAAACTTTCTCCGAGGCGAAGAGGCTTTGCTCAGCAGTGGGCATTTAAAGGCAGTTAATGTGTGATGTGTGTATAAGTATAACAAGTGGAAAGGAACATAATCATGAGATACATAATGTATGTAGTACACAATAGTATACTTTTTTCCAAGCCCAGCCATTTAGGACAAGTCCTCGAGTAAGTGTGTGTTACGTGGTAGACCCAAGATCACTTACCGATCAACCTCAATAAGCTCTGTCGTCTAAAGAAGGATTGATCGACTTAGTTACCACCTAAACGTCTTTTGTTTCTTTACTACATTGTACTGTGAATGTAAAAGGTGAATTAAATGAAGGTAAAAGGCTAAACGGTTTCACTTCAGGACTTTTTTGGGACATGCCCGCTACAATCTCCCATAACCGCTGCAATTCGTGTCAGCCTGGATCTACAGTACCACTATAAAAACACCATTTAAGTCCAGCGCGCAGAAAATATATGAGGAGAAGAAAAATTATAGTTTCAACTTCCACTTTCAGTTTTAGACTAAAGGGAGTTCTTTGTATAACAATTTAACATAGGCCTACTGACCACGACGCATAATTTGATGAATGCATGTAGTCTAGAAATAACGATAAGCGGATTTTTATAAGAAGTGAGTGACTCAACGTTGCTCCGTGGTCCCAGTTTGGATTAACTATTTCGACGCAAGATACAAGCATTCGGCTTGCAATCGTCATACAATCGTCAATCGACGAAATATGTAGGCTACATATGACGTTTACGAGGATAATGGACTACAATCTCCCCATTTGGCGTATGGATTGGAGATCGCATCCAGGTAGTCAATACCAGCGTGAAGAGTTGCAGTGCTGATAAATGAATTTTACTTTGACGTCGCCACACAGCGTGATCGAGTGGTTTCTAACTTAAACTTCTTTGTTTCCTTTCCAAATGTGTTTTAAATTAATTATGTATCAGCAGGTAAAAGGCTGAACGCTTCATCTTATGGGAATAAGCTATAATCTCTATGATTTTTTGGCTCGAGAAATGGTATTCAAACAGATGAGATTCTGTTTCGTTTCTGAATTATTTAACACCTTTTGGTTTTGGAATAAAGTTTATTTACCGATTTGAAAAATGAATGTTTTTATATCAGGCTGTATATTAAAGTATATAACACGTTGCCACGTTTCTCGTTACCTGCATAGATGTAGCAAAGTATATATGTGAAAGTATAGTGTGTGTCAATTTACGAGTTTATTACTATCTTTTGTTCTTGTTTACCGTTTCATTATGGCAACATCGACCTACATTGGCCAGTTCTCGACGAGTTCTAGTGCTCTCAATCTCAGTAAGAGTAGTCTTAGTAAGGCCAGCATATTTTATATTGCCATCATTAAAAATAACTTGTTGCTTTTATTTTGTGCTCTTTAAATAATAAGAAGGTTCTTTAATAATTCGTGTTGCGATATTTACAGTGTGTGGTGATGTTGCAATTAGGTACTTGTAAAGAGTGTTGTTTGCCCTAGTACTGGTAGTAGATCTCCTAACGATATTAAAAAATATTATTATGTGTCTATACTACTACTACTATCCATACGCATCTTTTATGTGTAATTTTAACTTTTTACGCCAATAAAACTTCTATGAATTTTTTACCACGACAAAAAGCGCGCCATGTCAAAAACACGTCACAGATTAAAAAAAATCGTCTAAACGTTGCATGTGTCACACAACTTTTTGAAGCATAGGAAACTTCGCTTACAGCCAAGTGATCCCGCTCGATATTCTCGTATCCACGAAAATAGACTTGAAACCAGGTCATCGAACGTTGACAACTGGCGACCACCGACGCTACTAAACCCCAAAGATAAATTGGTCAGTCGACAAATTGAATTCCAGTCAATAATGTTTGGTGTTCCGTACCAAATACGATATAGTGTTGCTTTTGTGCGGTGCAATGTGCAATGTTATATCAGGCTGATTATGATAGCTGTCAGTTATTCCGATATTAGGAACGAACGAGTTGCCTGTCATGAGGTTTCAATTCAATTAATTATTCAATTGTTTTGTGATTTATTTTGGTTTGTTGTTGTAGTTTTAAGGGGTCATTGACCGAATTAAAGAGTGAAACTCACTACTTTATGCATAAAATTAAAAGAAAAAAATCCACGTCTAAAATTAAACTGGGTGGAAATTGTGACGATACAAAAGTAGCTCTACTTAAAAGTGCACGTGCAAAAAATACGGTATAAGCAAAAGCACGTGTGGATTTAAAAATAAATACGGAGCCGTAAGCCAGCGGTTACGTGGCACGTAATAATTATGTTTGCCGGGACATTCGCTTCTGAAATAAACGCTGGAGTTTCTGTGTCACTGGGTAAAATTGTTCCGCAAGGTCGCCTGCCAATTTTGGGGTTTTCTTCATTTGAAAATGTTTGTTGTTGTGTTTTTTTTTGTAATATTTACTTTATATTTACTGAATTAATCCTTGTACGGTCGTTTATAACACCTCATTATTTTTATTAAGACAGCTCAACATAATAACAGACAACTATTAAAAACAAAACAAACACGTAACACTGGCAACTAACAAAACAATCCATCAAAAACAAAACTCTCAAAAAAAACACAGAAAACGAAAACGTTGTCATTTGAAAAAAGAATCTCATCGGGCTCCACACACATCAATACGGTTTTCCTAACGTTTTGTACGGTACAGTTCAACTGGTGTAATAATTTATTCATGAGCCCACTTTCCACTGAATGAATAGCTCTAAAGCGTGGGTGTGCCCATGAGTTACGTCTGTAAATAGAGGAGCGATTGTAGTTATGTGTGTGCCCAGTTTTGTTTAGTTAGGCTCATAATTTTGATGGAGATGCGTAGGCCCTTTTTGCGAAAACAATAACAAATATGTGGGAATTGTTTATGAAGCAATTCATAGAATTGAAAAGCTAATTGCAGGTTTAGTATTTTTGTAATGTACTATAACTTTCCAACTTACGATCTCCGAGATTAGGGTTCATAAGGGTAAGAAAAGTTATAATATAATTATCAAAATTGGAACACCAAAAACTTTAATAAATAATCAGCAGTTCATTGAAATTTAACAACATTCATGTACAAATACGATAAAATATAATCCACCCGTTACTTTTCGAGAAATTCCTTTATAGTTAGCGAGGTTCACTATCGAGTATTCAATAAACCCCTTAGCTGTACACTTAACCCTTTTCCGAATTTGACCCATATAACGGTTCATGGCGATTGTTTAATGTGAAGCCTTGCCTCGTGCCTCCTTCACGAATATATTTCGAGTGCTGTCCGACTGTAGTACGCAGTTCAGGTAGCCAGCCTCGTAGTTTCGATATTGTTGAGTCATTTTATTTAGGTACTTTTTATGTGGATTTTATCGAGTAGATTGTTGGTAATCGAGATAAATATCTTTATTATTACTATCTTGAGACAAACTAAATTAAGTTCTACTAGAAACTAATAGAGATTTTTTCAGTATATTCATGTGAGTAACTCGCGATTTTGAGATAATTATTGTTTTTGATCTATACAACGTAAGACGTTGTAATAAACATATATTGAAATATGTAAGCAATTATTAGGAATATGTGTTTATTTATTAAACTTTATTGCACATACAGTGAAATTGGCGGACTTAATATTTAATTCACAAAACTGGACGACATAATTATGTAAAAGAATATTAATATTGAAATTGAAGGTAACCTATTTTCGAGATCCCTTGCCTTTCAAATTCACTATCAAGAGTACAAAAGACTAAGCAATCTTATAATGTTACACAAATAATAACAAATCTCAAAATCCAATAACTCTTCAACATTGATGAATTGCCGCATCCAACTCTCCGAGACACACACATCGACTGTCAACGAACACAACACATTTGATTCGCTCAGATATTTTCGCAGCTCGAATCGATCAGAGCCAAACTCTTTGATACGTCTCCTTTATCTTTCACCGTCTTAAAATTATCTGTTTATACACTGAAAATAACAAAAATAACTGAAACGGAACGTTTGTTTCAATATACGTGTCTTTGACTTTGAATCAAAATAGATTTATATTATAGAAACTATTTCGCATTTGGGTTTTTGCGAGACGGTAAATACAGCGCTTCTTTACTCTGTTTATTGTAGCGGTATAAATACTTTTGCAGGCATTATATAGTTTTTGAAGCGTTTAAATAGTTTGGAAATTGAGAAGTTTGTTTATTTATTATTGTGAAATGAGTGAAATTATAAATAGACTGGTGAAAATCTTTGGTTATCGGGGCTAAAAGAAGTTATGTAAGATATTAATCGCTGCTTTGCTCGCGTCATTGAAAGGAAAATGTAGCCTATATTATTCCATTCTCCTAACTACGTATCTCCGGACACAAAAAGCGACGTATTGTTAATATCAAAAGTTGTAACGTAAAAGAAACAACGTAAACAAATAATTTAATGTAACACCACTACAGGTATACTAATACTGTACTGTGTATTAAAACTTACCAATTTTTCATTTTATACCTGAACGCAAAATTATTCTAGATTTAGTAGAAATCATTTTTAAAAATCTTTTTTTTATACTCAGTGGTAGCACGGAATCAGGAATTGTTCCCGGTATGTGGCAATAGGCTGACCCCTATTATATGGGACTCATAACATAAAAAATTGTGAAAAGTGTTAATTGGTACAGTTCCCTGTCCGGAGATAAAATGGCGTGATGTTATGTATGCAAAATTATTCTAGAAATCATTTAAAAGATCTAAATCCTAATATATCACGTAAACAATCAGAAAACAACTGAATTTCAACTTAAAGTGAATGTATTATGAGATCTAATTTCCTTAACAAAATTAATATTAGCTAAAGCATTCACTATGATTAAACAAACAGACGTCTTCGAAATTTCGATCCTTCACTTGTTTAATAACGTCCGTCAAATGTTATGGAAATAATATTGATAAACTAGATTATTGTGTTACTAAATAATTCATTTGTTGTTCGACTACCTGACGTCAGCCGGGAAATCGAATTATCTTTCTCAAATGAACATGACGTTGCTTTTATCAATGACAGCTTGTGTACTAACGTTTCTGATTAATTATTCAGATGGGTTTAGTTACTAGTAAATTGTAGATGTTTTCTTGGAAACGAGTGGGTGTAAGGTTAAGTTGTCGATTTGCTTTCGATTCTTGAGTCATGTTGAACATGATTGAGGGATGGCATATTTCAGGACTACTAACGAATATTGGTTACTATCAAAGAACACGTGAATCTTGATCTTATGTTTCTTATTAATATTAGATAAACCTGAAGAGTTTGTTTATTTGTTCAACCGCGCTGATATCAGGAACTTCTGGACCGATTTCAAAAATTATTGTTTTGTTGTATATTCTATTTGTCGAGGAAGGAAAATATCGTGTAGGAAAACATTGACTGTCTCGTTGGCCGAGTGGTCGCAAGTGCATCTACCGGGCAAGGGGTCTCGGGTTCGATTATCGGGTCGCACAAACTATTACTGGGTTTTAAAAAAAAATCTCAGTAGTAGCACGGAGTCTGGAATTGTGACTGGAATTTCTGTACTTACTTTAAATTATGTCTATTGTTTATTGATCCGGATAGGGTTTGCCAGATTATGTATGAACAGTAATTACTTATATATTAAGGGAGTTGTGCCCGATATATGGCAATAGGCTCACCCCCTATTACATGGGACTCATAACATACCTTAATAGTGAAAAGTGGGTGTTACATTGTACAGTGGCATAATGTGCACCTCTGCCTACCCCTTCGGGGATAAAAGGCGTGATGTTATGTTATGTTATGAAAACATCGTACTCCAAACAATAGGCGCCGAGGAGAGTGAGTGAATTCGTACAGTAGCTAGTATCAGATAACTAGAAAACATTAATACGACAGTAAATACTATAACATGTACGCATACATAGATTTATTTAACTCATTTAAGTACTAGCTACAAAAACAGTACCCAGTCATTTGAACTCTCCATCATAATTTACGTTCGAACCCACAAAACTCTTACTATCAAACAAATAAAGTTTTCACCCGAAAATGAATAACAACATCAAACCTTTACTTTAGAACTAGCTTTTCCTTATCGACTCGCAAATTAACATTTTAAAGAGACCACGAGTTGACTTGAGCAAGTTAACAAGCCAACAGTTTTGGAAGACACTGAATTATTAAAACTTCATTAGGAGTTGGGTGGCTACGTAATTCTGCAATATAACTTTGAGTAGCCTCGTGGTACCTATATTTCGGTGAGCCCCTTTGCTATTGCCAATGCTAGCCTCTTGTTAGTTGAAAGTTATGTAATAATATTCCGGGATATTAAAGTTGCTTTACTCTATTTGATGATAAAAGGAGGCTATACCCTTTCAGTAAATATTGGATAGAACTATACACTATGTGCCGGCTCGACCGGAGTGATACCACGGCCTCACAGAAAACCGACGTGAAGCAACGCTTGCGTTGTGTGAGTGAGGTTACCGGAGGCCCAATTACCCTCCCCTTCCCCAATCTCCCCAATTTCTGAATCCCCAACCATCCTCGAATTCCTAATCCCCAAAAGGCCGGTAACGCACTTGTAACGCCTCTGGTGTTCCAGGTGTCCATGGGCGACGCCGATTGCTTACCATCAGGAGATCCGTCTGATCGTTTACCGGCTTATGCCATAAAAAAATACACTAGGATTTTCTCCAGTGTCATGGGTGCGTTTACATCATACAAGTTCACATACACATTACACCCAGACCAGGAACAACAATCTGTGGATCACACAAAGAGTTGTTCCTTGCGGGAATAGAACCCGCGACACGGTGCGAGGCAGTCAGTTGCCAACCACCACTCCAATCGTGCAGTCAATTTTAAGGTATTAAGGCTATAACCAAAGATATTGTAAAAAGAGCAAATACAACATAACATTTACCCCCGAAGGGCAGAAGTGCACATTGCGGTACTTAAAAAGGCGGAGACAGTCTCTTGAAACAACGACTGTGGCACCTGGCTACTATATAGTTACACGCAGAACATAAACACATTTACACAAAGGACATCTGTCATTTTCTCAAGTCTGGTAATGTGGTAACCCATTACACACGCACATATGAAAGTAGCACTGACATTTTGGTGCTATAATCATTTCTAAGGTGACATTATTTTAGTCTTATTTCAACGTCTTTGACTATAACTGAGTTTCGTAAAATATCGAGTTTTATCGTCACACGTTTTTTTTTTAATTTCGATATCATGTATGTGTTCGGTGTTTAACCCACCTAAAAGTAAAAAATGTCACGTAATCGCATCTGAACGATCAAACATCGATTGCCTGAGAGGAACTGAAATCGATGGTACTACCTAATAAAACCAATCAACCTCCACAAACCACGCCATTGAATTATGATGCAAAACAGGCCAGCAATAAAAAAATAATCAGACAAGTATAGGTAGGAACAAAACCGTATAACATCGTGACGATAGGGTATAAAACAATAACGTAATCGAATTACTACCCTCTGGGGTACTGTTCGTTGAAAAACAACGAAAGGGGGAGTTGTAACAAGTTGGACAAGAGTTCGGGGGAGGTTCGGCTAAAATGGGATTAATATAAACTGAGGAATTACTAAAATGATGTTATTGGATAATGTTACGGGTAAAGTGGATGCTATCGGCGGATTACCTCCAGTTATTGTTCGAATTAAGATCGTAATTATGGATCATTTTCTTTGCTTATCATAAGTAGACTTTGTTGAGACGTTTTTGGAATTCATTATCTCGAAATAGTTACCTGTTTTATTTAGTTTAGTTTACTTTTTAAAAGAAATGATACTTTCTCTTCTATACTAATATTTATTGATCTAAACCAAATCACATTTAGTAATATGGGTCCAAAGTCCTAAAATATCTAAACAATACATCACAATAAATTCATTTTGAATACATTTAGTGGTCTCAACGCTGCAAAGTCAGCTCGCAATCATCTTAAACGATCTTAAAGTTTAATGCTTCTTTGAAAGTTACCCCAAAATTATGATAATAGTGTCTATAACAACATAGAAGTACAATTAAGTATTTAAATCAGAATATTAAAGTTTTGCGAATCTGTATCGTGAGGAGATTAAAATAGGGATTAATTTTCGAAACAAACTAATACTACGATTTTAGGTTGTGGAAACTTTATTTTAAAAAGTTTGTTTTGTTATAATTATTATTATTCTGAATACTGAGTTTAAGATGGAGATAATGATTTTGATTCTGAGAATTTGCTTGTTTGAAATATTTTGACAAATCAATAATTTGAAATAGCAACATCCTACAATTTATGTACGTTTAAAGACAGTGATTTGTTAGTTTTATGAAGGTAAACGCGCCTTTAGCCAAACGCCACTTTCGCGCTTGTCTACAAAGAGAGTAGAAATCAAAATGTATAGGAATGACAAGTATCAAAAGTTACGTCAATTCCATTGGTTTGGTTTTCTATTCTACAAGTAGACAAGCGCTAAATGGCATTTGGCTACAGCTGCAGAACAGCTGACCATAAAGTCGTGTTAAAGGAATAAAAAAGCCTCCTAGATAACATACATTTCTTTAAATAAATCAAATATTAAAGGAAAAAATACAGTATAATAATAATTAGTTTTAGCAACGAACAAACGTTTGATACAAAATACCGACTGATTAAAGACCTAAAATTCAGGTCTAACGTTTCAAAAAAATGTGATTTGCCACACAATATGGCCGTCACGTACCAATCCCCGAAGGATACATATAAAAATATCGTACCAATATTTCATTTTATCAAAAAAATAAATATAAAACCCGGTCTAGGTACGTCAGTATTAGGTCCTCTGGGAAGGCAAGCCTATCAATATTTTCATTTGTTAGACGAACCTCAATTTAAAGATATACAGAATAACTGAGAATACATTTTGGGAATTAAACAGGTGTATACGTGTTTAGGGTGTGGTTTTGTTAATATTACCATATTTATGTATAGTTTGTATTTTTGAATTACACGTGTATCTATGAAAATCGTGACGCAAGAGTGTTCAGCATAAAGTTTTTGTTTTGCATTTTCTACTATTTCTGTCTCTAGATTAGTACCTAAGGAAAATAACTTTTAACGGCTTTCCAGAAAGATGTTTTTATAATAACTATCGTGAGACATACTATATTAACTAAAAAGCTCTACTAGTTTCGAACCATATGAGGCTCATGAGGAAGAACCCCTCTGTGGTTCGAAACTAGTAGAGCTTTACACAGTATATTCACGTGAGTAGCACGCGATTTTCAGTAAATTTCCAAAAATGTATTTAAATAAAAACAATATTTTGTATCTGTGAGCTATATTACAACCTTTTGTGAAACTCTTAGAGTTCAATTTTACTTTGTAACACATCGAACTGAAATCACAAAATACTACATCGAGTACCATTCAACGTTGCCGTAAAAAGCACTTAATTGAATTCAATAAAGACGAAAATTTTAGCGTTCTCCAAATATATTCTGATCACGCGAGTTAATTATTTTGAAACTGCAAACGTTACCGTGTTCACTGAAAAAGGAGACGTAAAATATAGAGAGGTGATTACTTTGGTGTTAAAGCTTCGACTCCCGACTTTGTCTGTGAGTAATCTCGATTACTTTGAAAAATACTGTTACTTGGCTTATTTTGGCCGAGTGGTCGCCAGTGCGACTGCCGGGCAAGGAGTCTCGGGTTCGATTCCCGGGTCGGGAAAAGTATTACCGGTTTTTTTTTAAATTCTCAGTTGTAGCGTGGAATTGCAGTATATGGCAATAGGCTCACCCCTTATTACATGGGACTCATAACATAAATAGTGAAAAGTGTGTGTTACATTGTACAGTGGCATTAAGTGCCGTGATATTATGTTGTATTAACTAGAAATTTGGATTGTAACTAAGTAGATATTTTTATGATAAACCACACATACATGGCATATTAATATAACAAGCATAAAACGCTTTCTTGGTATTTTTTAGTTCTTTGTAGCACAGCCCACGAGCTTTATTTTTTTTTTACATTTCTATTGCGAGAATTTTCACGTAAACCTTTATAAGTTCTTTAGTAAAATATACTTCTAGTAGTTTCGTAGGCTGGTTAGCGAAGTTGTCTTTGAAAATAAATTATTTTTACTGTGTACGTATGTCTAATATGTTTATTATTTGTATTATAGCTTTCGTGAGACATACTAAATAAATTATTATGTTTTCGGCTTACTCACGTAGTAATTTGACGAGGAACTCGACTAGTTTCAAGCCATGCTTTTTTTTTTTTTTTTTTAAGGGGGGAAAATCATCGAATGACTGCTCCCGCCTGGGTGAGGCGGGAGGGAGTGTCAGACTCTTACTGACTAAAAACCACCCCGTTCCTTCTCCTGCACGTCGAGCCGGAGCCCCGGTTATCCGTTAGGTTCTCCGCGACTCCGAATCGGCATCGGCCCTATTGGGCTCCATCTGTGGTGGTCTGATGGCTCTTTGAGGCGCGCGCGGAACGCAACGCGCCGTACGCTCGGGTTTCAAGCCATGCTAGAGGCTCATATTCATGGGCAGCATTTCGCGACCCGCGACGCGGCGACTGTCGCGCTGCTACTCAGTCGCCGCGCTGCGAATATGATGCCTCTAGCATAGCTTGAAACTAGTCGAGTTCCTCGTCAAATAATTACGTGAGTAAGCCGAAAACATAATAATTTATGTTTATTATTGTAGACTTATTTTCCGACCTTATGTAGAATTACGTGGGAGGTTTTTATAAGTTCCGAATATGGAATAAAGCCGAAAAGACTTTTCCATATAGGTACCTATTTCAATAACTTAATATTATTACCAATCTTTCTTATTTGTGTTCTAATAATATCTTCATATAAGGTCGATATATCAATGCTTTTTTTTTTTTTTTTAAGGGGGGAAAATCATCGAATGACTTCTCCCGCCTGGGTGAGGCGGGAGGGAGTGTCAGACTCTTACTGACTAAAAACCACCCCGTTCCTTCTCCTGCACGTCGAGCCGGAGCCCCGGTTACCCGTTAGGTTCTCCGCGACTCCGAATCGGCATCGGCCGTATTGGGCCCCATCTGTGGTGGTCTGATGGCTCTTTGAGGCGCGCGCGATATATCAATGCTACAATATGTTGGATATGAGACTAAAGAAACGAATGAAATTAGATGAACTAAAAAATGTTTACTGGCTCACTCAACAGACTTCATTCTGCAATTTTATCAAATCACTAGCTACTTGCGCACGGTTTCACCCGCTCTGCTCGACTCCTATTGGTCGTAGCAAGATGTTTTATAGCCTATATCCTTCCTCGATAATTGGACTATCCAACACAAAAATAATTATTCAATTCGAATCAGTATTTTCGGAGATTAGCGCGTTCAAACAAACAAACAAAAAAACATACTTTTTAGCTTTACCTCTATACCTCTAATGTTATAGTATATACGTATACGTTTTGTGTTTTTTTATAGATTTATTTTGACTTGCAACTTATTTTTATAGATTTATTTATTTTTATTTTTTTATAGATTTATTTTGACAGCAACTAGTGGATATACAGGATCTACCATGTGCCTTAAACTGTCAAACACCAAGCGGTCACCGGTGACCGCAACCTATTGTTCTATAATTGTGTCTACAAAACCGGTACTCGACGAGTTAAATAATTATGACTATGCAAAAAATATTTGATATTCCTTTTTAAAAGGCCGACAACGCAGCTGTGACTCTTTTGGTGTTGGATCTGATCTGTTACACTGATCAGGTGATCAGTGCACTCGTTTGCCTCCTATTCCATAAAACAATCTTAGGAAATAACATCTCAATTCGAAACCTACATCACTAAGTACTAAACTTACAAACTTTTACACATAAAAATTTTACAAATAAAACATTTACTAGGTATCTAGATCGTAATCACGAACTAATGGTGACGCCCAATAACCTCCGTCGTTTGTACGCCGCTCAATAAAAAGTTAGCTCAACACAACGTCCATTGAATTTTATGTGCTAAGAAAGCACGGATTAAATTTTGTTCCATTTAGTTCCTAGTTGAAAGGCTTGGGCTTTATTTGTCGATGGGATAGATTTATTGTTAAAAAACGACATACATTCTGTATATTAAAATCAGAGGAATTTTAATATCATTTGTATTTTGATCTCTATTTTGTTATGATTAAGGATTATCTTTGAATACAATGATGATTATTTTAATTCCTTTTTTCCCAGTATGGATTGTACTGTGTACAATGCTACCTATAGGTAATATTCATTTTTAAAACTTATTTTATGAATATCATGATTTATGATCATTGTGCATAATTTTAAATTCTTGTTTTGTCACCGAAAATTTGTGTACAAAACTCCAATATTAATTTTTGTTATGTGTGTTATGATTTTTTTAGTTGAAAATCTCGTAAAGTCCTGAATTTTGGTTTACCTTATCCATTATAACACACAAATCAACCCCATGGGCCCATACTAAGCATGTCATATTCCCTACAATACGCGTCTTCCCACCTTTATTTTAAACGTGGAACGCATAACGAATAGCTCCAAATAAAGGAATACACTGACGTGATACTACGTCAGCACACTCTTTTTGAAATATTGGCAAAAAGAGGTCGACCACCCTTCATAGACAACGTACAACGTACTGGCCAGCGAATATTTATGATCACTCAATATGATAACTCGGAGGTTCCTTTCGACATATGCAGCATTATTTTGTGCATGGCCAGTGATATTTTGTGGTGCGTGCAGGTTATTGTTTGGTAAAAAATTGTGCCATATATAAAAAAAATGTAGAGTTTAAGCAATGTGTTCTTCCTACAAATAAAAAAAAATCGACGATAACAAGCCCATTTAAAACATTTATTTCAAAATCAGTTATCAAAGCTGAAAGTCAGACAAATATCTTAATTAGAAACAGTCATAAATATGGATACACTCGAAGAACATTTTAATAAACATATCATTAACAACTGAAACGCATTTGAAACTCCATGATATAAAAATACATAGACAATAAAAATAAATAAACTGACTGGCCACTGAAATAGCGGTGTACAATAAAAATTAACTACACTACCGAACGTTGCCGTTTACACAGATATAAAATACGCCTGCTGGAATACCCATGTATTTTTTTAGAGTCGAATGTAACCTATATCGCTTGTAACAATTAAGTCGGAGTTTGCTTTACAAATAGTCTTTTTCACGAAGCTTTCAGTTTGTGGTTTTAACAAGAGTATATGTAGCAAATTATTAAATAAATATGCAGGTATATGTATGTGTAAGTTAAGGTAAACTCATTCTAATAGCGGTATTGTGTGGGGAAAGGTCGTTTGGTAAAAAGTTTTTTTATTCATGCTGGTTTGTTGTGTTAGGTCATAGCTCGCAATGGTATATGATTCTACTATACCTATTGAATTAGGATGATGACAGGGTAAGAAAATTAAAAATATAATTTGTCCGTAAGTTAGGTAATGAAAAAAATATTAGAAACGTATTTTTTTCATTATATATATATATATATATATAACATCACGCCTTTTATCCCCGAAGGGGTAGGCAGAGGTGCACATAGAAGTAACACCCACTTTTCACTATTTATGTTATGAGTCCCATGTAATAGGGGGTGAGCCTATTGCCATATACCGGGCACATTTCCAGACTCCGTGCTACTACTGAGAATTTTTTTTTAAAAACCCAGATTATACCTCTACTATAATAAAACAATACTTACATAAAACGAATTAAAGTTTAGACGTAGGGGCTAAAACGCATATCTATGAATTAAATGTACATAGAAGTGACGTCACGCGACATTTAAAATCAATATATCGTCGAAAGTATTCGTTTCTGTAAGAAAATAAAAAATACGTGTCTAATGATTTAAGATAATCTATCAGACGGACACTAAAACAATAATTAGGCATCTACCCTATTAGGAGGAAATGCTAATCATTTATGTAATTAATTCATAATACTTTCTCTATCTCTATCTCTACAAAAAGACTATCATAATACAAAACAAAACACTTCAAAATATTGACTCAACACAACTTCAGAAAAGCTAGAATTTCTAAAGATAAATAAGACACCTTTAAGATTAATTAATTTTAATCCTATGTTGTATATATTTAATTTAGTAATATTTAGTTTTAATTTTATTTATGTAATAGTTGTTATTTAAGTTTTTTATTGAAATACATGCCTTCTCACTCCTTTAAGTCAAGTGCCTAATACTTGGAGACGCGTCAAAAGTTGTGTAGAAATCCATCCAGTATCTCACCTCAAAGGGACAGAAATAGATCGGTCGTTCACCCAGAGCAGAGGAGCACCTACTTCAATACACGTTCATTCATTCGTTCGACGTAAGAGAATGTAGGAGTAAATATGCGTGACGGTAGGAGATGAGAAGTAAATGTTGACTCGATTTAGACGTTAATTATATCTATTATAATTAGGAGTAGTCCTAATTATATTGATCCTAATTAAACACAAAAATAGCTTTGTACAACTTGCTATTTGTCTACTTATACTTACATTTTATTGTCAAGTTCAAAGGACGTAAGACAGGTTTTGTAGATAAAAACATATTTAAAACAATACATAACATCACGCCTTTTATCCCTGGAAGGGTAGGCACATTATGCCACTGTATAATGTAACACCCACTTTTCACTATTTGTATTATGAGTCTCATGTAATAGGGGGTGAGCCTATTGTCATATAGGTACCGGGCACAATTCCAGATTCCGTGCTACTACTGAGTTTTTTTTTAAAACCCTAAAACAGTAATACTTTGCCCGACCCGGGAATCGAACCCGAGATCCCTTGCCGCAATCGCACTTGCGACCACTCGGCCAACGAGGCTGTCATTGACCTTGTTATTGACCTTAAAAACATATTTATTAACCTAAAACTTAGCTTAACCTACTTAGAGTCCATTTTTCAATCGTGAGTTAATTCATAACTGTAGAATAAGATTAATATTTGACAGTTATTTCTCAGTTTAAATTTATAAGGCATTGGAACAATCAGCCCAGTAGCATAATTCCATTTAAAGCTTGTTTAAGTTAAAGCAAAATTTTGAAAATATGTTTATCTAACTTTCAGTCAACAGTTTTAGCTGCAAAGATGCTTAATAATATATTACTTTTATATTTTCATGTCACACTAACATGATAAATATTTTTCTTACAGGTACAAAGGTGAAATGTTGTGACATCAACCACTATGCCTTAGTGTTGTGACAGTGTCGATAGCCGATATCGATATGGCGCGGTTGTTACTAGTGATGTTGCTGCCGGCGCTTGCCGCAGCGGCAGCCGGTGATAATGACGGGTGCAACCCGGATAAAATGACTGTGTATAAAATGGTGCTGCACACATACTGGACAAGAGACAAATTCCCGAAACATTACCCGGATTGGAGACCGCCTGCTCAGTGGTCGAAAGTTTATGGTGAGTATTAAATTTCACTTTCGTTTGGCACTTAAAATAGATGAGGCCCTCATTTAACGTCTTCCAAGTAAGTCCCTTTAAATTAGATGGTAGTCAGTTCCGTCAAAATTGGGAGCCATTTTTTTCCAGGTTTACCTTTTTGAAATATTCGGTATAAATAGTGTTTATTTTCACATCAGTCTCTGTTAAGTAGCTCCAGTTATTGACTTTTATTTAGTTTAGAATTTGTAGTACTACATTGCGTCACTAAAGCACCAATAGGTCTGTTGAAAATAACACGCAGGTTTACAAACAAAAGTGGCGCCAACTAGTGTATGTAAAATGAAATGTTTCCTCACGTAAAAATATTCGAGGTGTATTACAAAAACATCAGCTTTCATGTTTAAAATAAGTTTTGAGTATTTGGTACCTACTTGATATTCATTTCATCGGCTCATAATGAAATCCTGTTTATACGGAATATTTTGTGTGTTCACATGAAAATAGCCTCGAATGGTTTACGTAGAATTGGAGTATTGGAAACAATGAATTATGTTTTCCTCTATTTTCCAGTAAATAAATAATTAAAGCTAATGTGCTCTTGCCGTAATTTCTATAAAACGCTTCATCCAATCTCAATCATTTCCATATATTCATTCATATATTTTCCATTATATAAATTATAATAATATGCATAATTTTTCAAATATTAAAATTGCTATATGAAGTGGAAATTATTTTTTACTAGCGCCGGCCCGGTTTCGCACGGATGCAATATGCATGTGTTATACATATAAACCTTTGTTAACAATCACTCTATCTATTAAAAAAAACCGCATCAGAATCCGTTACGTAGTTTTAAAGATCTAAGCATACATAGGGACAGAAAGACGGCGGATAGCGACTTTGTTTTATACTATGTAGTGAAGTTATAACTTTTGTGAAACATACTAAATTATTTAGTATGTTTTCGGCTTACTCAGGTAACTGTTTGACGAGAAACTCGACTAGTTTCAAGCCGAGTAGCATTTCGCGATACACGACGCGCCGACTGTCGCACCATAGACTCAAGTAGTGCGCGCGGTGGCTTGAAACTAGTCGAGTTCCTCGTCAAACACTTACATGAGTAAGCCGAAACATATTAATGAAAATTTGTTATTACATTTAATAATCAACTGATTCAATTGAATGGATTTTTGGATATCACTGTCTTCATTTATTAAAATTGTAATATCCGACTAGTCAAAAATTCCAATCTATACGAAAGACAAAATATTGCTCATTTTCTTCAACTATACCTACCAATGTATTTATAATGTAAAAGTTCTCGAAATAACAGTTAGGTGATAAATAAATTATATATTCATAAATTTTCATTCGTACTCTTCATACAGAACAGAACTCGACTAGTTACGTTAATGAGCAAAGTTTTGATGTACCCACCTCGAAAAGATCTGCGGCGAACATTCTAAGCGTTGTTTTGGTAATTTGTAAATGTTCAGACCTTTATTTTATTCATGGGTTGTGATAACCTTGTTTGAAAACTAGGGTTGGTACTGTTATGTTTTTATATCACTTTTTAAAAGTCAAACAATTTTTTTTCTTTATTTTTATGGCATAAGTAACCGAGCAGACGGATCACCTGATGGTAAGCAATCGGCGTCGCCCATGGACACCTGGAACACCAGAGGCGTTACAAGTGCGTCACCGGCGTTTTGGGGATTAGGAGTTTGAGGATCGTTGGGGATTCAGGGATTGGGGAGATTGGGGAAGGGGAAGGTAATTGGGCCTCCGGTAACCTCACTCACACGACGAAACACAACGAAAGCGTTGCTTCACGTCGGTTTTCTGTGAGGCCGTGGTATCACTCCGGTCGAGCCGGCTCATTCGTGCCGAAGCATGGCTCTCCCGCACTTGTCACACACACAAATGTCTAAGTAATTCTTTTATAAACAAGGTTTAAAAAAACCGACTTTGACCATCCCTTTAATTTTAAAATTCGGCTCAGCTAATCGCGATATAAATAGTGGAATGTGGGTGTTACATTGTACAATGGCATTAAGTACCCTAATGTGCAGTTCTGCCTGCCCCTTTAGGGAGAAAAAAGTCTGATGTTATGTTATGTTTTTATAAAATTATATAGAGGTACAAAATATGTCCTTGGTACGTCCAAATAATTTGCTTCTAGGAAAACCGGCTTCGTATAATCTTTGTGTCTGACAGTTCAGTAACGTCTTTAAAAGCCTACATTTAAAATACATTAAGGCAGAACATTTTGAAATAATCGAATCATATTATCTTTCCAAATATATTTTGTCTAGTCTGCCATCATAACTGTCAATTTTATTATTATTGAATAATTTATATTGTTTTATCTCATAATGTTTTTCTACTGAAATTATTTTAGTCAATCATGTCAAAGATAATTTCATTGCCTGAGTATTATTTATTTAGGCTTATATAATATAGTAAAATACATTAATGGCAAATACTAAACTTACATAAAGCAATTTAGTGTTTTTATCTGCATATTAGGGTACTTAAAAAGAAAGTAAGGATACAACTTATATATTTGCTAATCCTCACTATAATATTATAAATCGGAAAGTGAGTTTGTTTGTTTGTTTGTTCCGCTTTCACGCCGTAACTACTAAACCGATTGCTTTGAATTTTTGCAGACGTAAAGTTAGAAGTCTGGATTAAATAATAGAGTACGTTTTATCCCGGAAAAATTTGATATTCCCGAGGGAAAACAAAAGTATTGGTATAGATGGCGCTGTGTGTATTGATATATGTCACATAGGCTACTTTTTATCCTTTTGTGACGCGAGCGAAGCCGCGGGTAAAAGCTAGTATTGTATATTTTAGAGTCATCGCTTACCATCAGGCGATATAGTGGTCAAACGACATCGAATAATATAAAAAAGAGTAAGTAACAAAAGAAATGTTTAACATCACTCTCTCCATTAGAACTACAATACATTTGTGACGCCTCTGGTGTTGTGTGTGTCTATGGGCAACGCTGATTGCTTATATCATCAGGTGATCCATATGCTCGCCCTATCCCAAATATAAAACATTAAAACTGCAGTCAAAACAACCACACAATGTTATTAATAAGTACCTACTATGAATTATCTATCAATTTGTCGGTTTTAAACAAGAGTGTCGGCTTCAGTTCCCCTCATTGTTCCTAATGGGGCTGCCATTCTTGGAACAACTGACTGTGATGTGATACCATCATGATTCATACACTCGATAGTGTGACGGGTACTAATGCATTTCTGTTGTTATTGATTTTAAATTGTTTGTTGACTGTATTTTCTTTGAATTGAAATTCTACTAAAGTTTTGATATTTTTATACTAAAATGATAAAATTGAAAATCTTATAGTGTTTGAGTCAGTACTTAGAAAAGTACTGACTGACGGAGAACCGTTAATTGGCTTTATCGTTACTAAAATATATATAAGACTAAATCGTATTATTTAGAATGAAATAAAACTAATGTGTTGCTTTGTAAAATTAAGAAACGACATTTAATGTTTTATTCTTCTATAAATTCTTTAACACAAAAGTCACATATTGACGTTTTTAAAAAAACAAAGATTATTAGACAAAGTAGTCAATTAAAAAATTAAGAAAACCTTTTTCTTTACATATATAGCAATTTTGAAATGACAAGGTGACAAATATTTTTTTTTCTCTTTTAAATAGCGTTGCCCCACACTAGGATTTTCTCCTGTGTCGTGGGTGCGTTTACAAACATACAAGTTCACATACATATGACACCCAGACCCGATACAACAATCTGTGGATCACACAAAGAATTATTGTTCCGTGCGGGAATCGAACCCGCGACACGTTGCGCGGCAGCCAGTTGCCCAGCCACCGCGCCAACCGTGCAGTCAAATTTTAAAATATTAGGTACTTGTTCTTACAAATAACTTTCCTGCCTTTAATAAAAGCAAACATACTAATTACGTATTCAACCAGACAAACACACACATTACACCTAACACATTCATCACACGACAATAAAACAAAGTTCCAAAGAAAAACAACACACACGACTAAAAACAAGAACTTAATGAATGTTCATAGCGGAGAAAGTGACAGAAATATATTGTTATATTTAATTGGCATAGAAACACGATACGATTAATACAACTCATTTATTTTATGACACTACGAGTATTATAAAAGTTACGAAGGGGCCATTTATTTTGACACGGCGCGCCTGAATTTGGCGGCCCGCCAGAAATATCTGCCATCTATCGACATTCGCAGGAAATGTGGTATCGACAACACTATTATGTTTCAGACAGCTTATTGAGGGATGCGGAAGAAAAACTGTATTTTATTTTTATACATATTTTGGTTATTTTTGTCAGTTGTCCAATGATATTGTGAGTTTTATTTTAAATGTCAACGAAATAGGGAAGTGGTATATTTAAAAATGTTATAGCACCTACAGTTACACTGTCCACAGTCGGATAGATAGCACGACGATAGACCATTGCAAGCAATCATCATCAAATGACACATTGTGGACCGTACCATAGGTTAATAAAAATAATTTTAGGTATACGGACGAGTAACAAGCACATTTAATTGACATTGACCCTCGAAGTAAATATCAAAACAAGTTACTCAAGGAAACAAAACAAAAAAAACAAACAGGAACACGAAAGTTCCAAACTTTGTAGCACATGACCTAATTATTAATTGAACTAAAATTTAATTAAAATCAAATTAGCGAGATACTTGTTCAAACTCGCGTTATGGGATCAACATAAAAGATATTTTATCAAGCCTGTTCGTTGAGAATCTCATAAAATCGGCTTTGATGTTTACAACAAGCTCGTCTAATTACGGGCTTACCTCGAAACTTTACGAAAGAGTATTAGGTCTTTTATAATGTGAAGGAACTTCTTGAAATATTTGGATACTTTAGATTCTAGTTCCGTAGTGGTTATACGGTCGACTGAGCATTGGTCCTTTGAGTTGTTTTACTTATTTTGTAAGTAAGGGTTGTTTAATTTGAGTAACATTTTAACGTCTTCTTAGGTGTGAGGTTAATACTTTTATAGTTTGTTCGCGTTAAGAATTCAGAACGATGTGCTGTTCAAACAAATTATATTTTAAAAGATTAAGTTTAATGAATTAATTAAAAATACACTTAAAAGTTTATAATCAGTTTAGAGAACGGGCTAGGCCTACGGATAATGATGACTTAATGCATTTTAACGCGAATGTACGTAATTACGTGCGTAATATGTAGAGGTATTGTATAGAATCTAAACAGTCAACGAGAAATATTAACTTTGAAAAATACTTAAAATATTAGCACTTCAAAACTCAATACTTAATTCTTAATTGCTTTGCAATAGAATAGTATTCCTTAAGAGCCGAGCTGTACAAAAACCAACTGAAAAACATACAATAACCACTGTAATCACACCTAACACACTCGTAATTACAAACCAGACGCACATAACAAATTTCCCCGTAACAGAACAGTAGATAATAATAAAATTCATTCCTATAACTCACCATCTTTCTACATACAGAACATATTTCATTTACACGCTCTAAATAATTCATCCAGACCCTCACTTATCTATTCTTTTTGTAATCTCTGGCTCCTTTTGGTCGGAATATTATTTTATTAAATAAGCCCACCGCCCTAAGCTTCGGATCCGCGACCGACATCCAACGTAATAAAATAATTAGTGCGACCCACATATATGAAGGTTTTCGGTCAAATATTACAAATAAGATTTTTAGCCAGGCTTTACGCCTGTTTTTAATTCAAACATTAGATTGGAAAAGATAATTTCACCGTAATTCATTATCGTGGGTGGATAGGTTACATTGTACACTGACATTGGGTGCCATGATGTGCATCTTTGCCTAATCCTTCGGGGATAAAAGGCGTGATGTTATATTATGTTTTCACTGTCGTTTGATTTGTGTAAAATATTACGCTTTTGTAAGATTTGTTCGAAAGATTAAGCCGAAATAGAATGTGATGATAATGTTGGTAATCTTTTGAATATTTATTGCTGTGAAGTGTTCAGTTTTGTTTCTTTTATGTATATTTTATTGCCCGTTTCGGAGAATTTCTTGAGTATTGTTGGAAGGTTTACAAACATCATTAATATTGTCGTGAAACAATTGTGTGTAGGTCATTTGGAACACTCGATGTTGCAACCAATGTGGAGCTTAGTCACTGTAAACTGTGTCGTTGTGCATTGCAAGAATTGTTTCAATTCCATTGTAATCAAGATTATACCTTAGTATGTGTAATTTGGTGTAAGAAATATCTTCTTGACAGAGTTTATCGCCTATATTCCATGTCATTAAATAAAAATGACATCATATTAAGTACCTGTGATTTGTGTAAGACGCCAAGTACTGATCTAGATCGTTTACTTCAAAAGTACACTAACAATTACAAGTTTCCCGATAAAGTTTAAGAAATAAATAATCACAAAAAGTGATTAACAATAAACAAATTAACATAGGGAAAACTCTATACTTATAGGTACTATCTATACTTATCACTCCAAAACCACTTATCAAAAATAAAAGTTCAAAAGACTTTATAATTTATTGCAACCATTAAATAATACTTAAGATAAAATTCGAGGACGAATTCACAGTAGTCGAAGCGAGGGATGACCAAAATCATTTTGTGAAGACGAAATAAATCGTTCACATTTGATTTATATGTTTTACGCACAATTTAATGTCCTGCTCCTGCAGACTCCTGCTTAGAAGGGAGATATCGACACCAGTTATCCATAATTCTTGTCGATAATATATTTCTTTGACATCTTCTGTTTCTCGGCTAATGACTTCTTGACTGGCTATTTACTGTCTATATGCATGTAGAGTATTGTTGATTCTATTATGAAGTAGTTATAGTTAGTATTGTTTTACAATTTTGGTCTTAAACTAGACATCATTGTGGCGTGTCCAATCGTACTTTTTACGTTTGTATAAGTATCGTTCACTATCTTACCAAAGCTTGAATGGAATTTATGAACTGAAAAACTGACAGTTAATATTTTAACACATTTCATGTATCAAAAAATCATCTATCGTCTCGCTTATAATATAAAGGTGCTACCAAAAAATTAATATTCCATCCATCAACTTCTTAAAACTTCGTCTCCATGTAACATCAAAGCTTAATACAATCATTCTAATACTGGTACCTTTAATTAAATTGCTAAATAGTCGCTGAACTCAAGTAATATTCTGGTAGCAGCTAGATACTCATTACATAGAATACCTTAGAAGACTTGAAGGTACATTCCTTCAATATAATATCAAGTGAAATAGTGTTTGTTAGTACATTTTCTAGGATAGATGAACTAGATTCCTTGTCTCATTACTCTTTATTGCTTTACACCCGTTATTTAAGTAGAAATTACGTAAGCAATGTTTGTTTGCTATTCCGATTATACCTCTAGTTTGTTATTGGAGTGTTAAGGTATTGTTTACGTTGTGAAAGAGCAAGTAGGCTTTGTCATTTCTTGTTCTCTTTTATTCTACATTTTTTGCTTAGTATACCTATTTGTGTGATTTGTGATGAATGAGTGATTAGAGTATAAATTAATTGTTTCATTTCTTCGACGTTTTCCTCACACAGTGTTTTGTCCTGTAATGTGGGTGCGTTTACTTGCACACAATAATTTAATGTTTACAACATAGAATATCGACGAATCTACCTCTACTGACTATACTTAGGTGTTATGTGCACAATTTGAAAAAGAATAGTATTTTTACTAAGGGAGGAAAACCATCGAATGAGTTCTCCCGCCTGGGTGAGGTGGGAGGGAGTGTCAGACTCTTACTGACTAAAAACAACCCCGTTCCTACTCCTGCACTTCGAGCCGGAGCCCCGGTGACCCGTTACGCTCTCCGCGACAGAAAGAATAGTATAGAAATGACCAATCCAATGCATGTAGAGGTATATAAGTTATATATATATCACACCGCATTTCTACATCAAAGAACACTTCAGGCACCAGGTCAAAAATAAGCAAAGGAAAAAGTTAACAATGAAATCAACTTTTAAAAAAGCAACCGACCAAAACATCCCTGGCTTAACCTTAAGAACAGTTGGTCCGCGTGGCGTAACTTAGTCAAGGACTTATCCTTTCACACCCTGATTATAAGGGTGTTTCAATATAGTTTTCCTTCCCCTATTCTCACTGTGTCAAGTAAACCAATTTAAACTGTCAAACACCAAGCGGTCACCGGTGACCGCAACCTATTGTTCTAGAGGTACAATTGTGTCTATAATGACGGTACTCGACGAGTTAAGGTGGCGCAGCGAGCTATGGAGAGGGCTATGCTCGGAGACTCTCTGAAGTATAGGATCCGTAATGAGGTGATCTGACCGAGAACTAAAGTCATAGATTAGCTTAAAGGATTAGTAAGCTGAAGTGGCAGTGGTCACAATTGTTGAAGTACCTATGACCGATGGGATAGACATGTTCTGGTGTAGATACCGCGTCGAGGCAAACGTAGTGTAGGGTGCCCTCTAGCTAGGTGGAGTGACGATATCCGCAAAGTGGCTGGTAGCGTAGAGCTGAAGATCGAGCATTGGAGAGGCCTATGTTCAGCAGTGGACGAGAACAGGCTGGTGATGATTAAGTAAAGTACTACTACGGTGTGAGAGGTTTTAACTTTTCTCTGTTTTTCAGATTTTGAAATTGATGTTATCTACCGCTGACTTGACTGCCTCGTTGGCCCAGTGGTCGCAAGTGCGACTCCCGGGCAAGGGGTCCCGGGATCGATTTCCGGGTCGGGCAAAGTATTACTGGGTTTTAAAAAAAATTCTCAGTAATCACACGGAGTCTGGAATTGTGCCCGGTATATGGCAATAGGCGTGAGCCTATTGCCATATACCGAGTGCCATGAGTGCCATGAGATATGAGTGCCATGTAATAGGGGGTGACCTCTATTACATGGGACTCATAACATAGATAGTGAAAAATGGGTGTTACATTGTACAGTGGCATAATGTGCACCTCTGCCTACCCCTTCGGGGATAAAAGGCGTGATGCTATGTTATCTACCGCGTTTGAAATTATAGTTCATACTCGAGTAAATACATTATAGGTATTGGAATTACAAATTTATAGAGATAAAGATAATCATTTACCATTTCTTTTAGTGACTCGAAATGCAGGAGTAGGAACGGAGTTGTTTTTCGTCATTAAAAGTCTGACACTTCCTCCTGCCTCACCCAGGCGGGTTTTTCATTATGATTTGATGAATTTCCCCACTTAAAAAAATCTCTTTTATCTACCAATTGAAAAATATTTATTAAGAACTCTTCAATAGTTTACCTTATTCAGCCCGTTCGAGGTACGAAACAACAGGTATAATTATCTTATTGATACACAACCATAAACATTATGTATTTATTTTATAACAAATACTTTTCGTTATTTACGTCCTTTATCAATTTAAGATACCACATTCCACTTGAAATTAGACACGTTGATAAGTAGGTACCATAGAGATCAAAGCTCTGAAGCTTCCCATACGTTGGTAATGGGAAATTGCAATTAGTGTGTGTTTTCAAATGTCACTATTGTGTTGAAGTATGATTTTAAATAAAAAAATTCGTATTTCTTTTGTTATACTTGAATATGAGATGTGCACTTGTTTTGAATAGTTTTCTTTGTATTTATAACTGAACACCTAGAAGTTGTTTTCGGAAAATCTGATGGTACGTTTTTTATTATATTAGGTAGAAGTTCTAGGTATTTTAGATAAAGTATTTCATAATGAATGTTGTAATCGACTTCCTATGCAGTATTTTCCTGAAAGTAGAGTTATTGGAAAAATACGTTAATTATAGACACAGGTACAAACCATACTTTAACTAACTGCTCTGTAGAGGTATATGTGCAAGTGAATAAACAAGATTTTTAAACATGATATACATAATATTATGTATCTATAACCAATGTACAAGTACCTACACCAAATCATCTGATAATATTATCAATGCGATAGTTTGTGAACGAATTTGTACATATATATGTTTATTACTCCAACACGCCAAAACGGCTAAAGGGACCTGTATGAAATATCTAACAGGGGTAGATTATGCCGATTTGCAGGCGAGGCAGCTGGCATAATTATGTATTTACTTCCCACCAATAACCGACTGCCTCGTTGGTCGAGTGGTCGCAAGTGCAACTGCCGGGCAAGTGGTCTCGGGTTCGATTCCCGAGTCAGGCAAAGTATTACTGGGTTTTTAAAAATCTTAGTAGTAACACGGAGTTTGAAATTGTGCCCGGTATATGGCAATAGGCTCATCCTCTATTACATGGGACTCATAACATAAATAGTGAAAAGTGAGTGTTACTTTGTGCAATGGCATTAAATGCCGTAACGTGCTCGGCTTACCCCATCTGGGATAAAAGGCGTGATGTTATGTTTTATGTATGTTTGTATAAATCATTACTTTTGATTAGAATTCTACAGTGGCATTAAGTGCCGAAATGTGCACCTCTGCCTATACCTTCATTATGATTTGATGAATTTCCCCACTTAAAAAAATCTCTTTTATCTACCAATTGAAAAATATTTATTAAGAACTCTTCAATAGTTTACCTTATTCAGCCCGTTCGAGGTACGAAACAACAGGTATAATTATCTTATTGATACACAACCATAAACATTATGTATTTATTTTATAACAAATACTTTTCGTTATTTACGTCCTTTATCAATTTAAGATACCACATTCCACTTGAAATTAGACACGTTGATAAGTAGGTACCATAGAGATCAAAGCTCTGAAGCTTCCCATACGTTGGTAATGGGAAATTGCAATTAGTGTGTGTTTTTAAATGTCACTATTGTGTTGAAGAATGATTTTAAATAAAAGAAATCGTATTTCTTTTGTTATTCTTGAATATGAGATGTGCACTTGTTTTGAATAGTTTTCTTTGTATTTATAACTGAACACCTAGAAGTTGTTTTCGGAAAATCTGATGCTACATTTATTATTATATTAGGTAGAAGTTCTAGGTATTTTAGATAAAGTATTTCATAATGAATGTTGTAATCGACTTCCTATGCAGTATTTTCCTGAAAGTAGAGTTATTGGAAAAATACGTTAATTATAGACACAGGTACAAACCATACTTTAACTAACTGCTCTGTAGAGGTATATGTACAAGGGAATAAACAAGATTTTTAAACATGATATACATAATATTATGTATCTATAACCAATGTACAAGTACCTACACCAAATCATCTGATAATATTATCAATGCGATAGTTTGTGAACGAATTTGTACATATATATGTTTATTACTCCAACACGCCAAAACGGCTAAAGGGACCTGTATGAAATATCTAACAGGGGTAGATTATGCCGATTTGCAGGCGAGGCAGCTGGCATAATTATGTATTTACTTCCCACCAATAACCGACTGCCTCGTTGGTCGAGTGGTCGCAAGTGCAACTGCCGGGCAAGTGGTCTCGGGTTCGATTCCCGAGTCAGGCAAAGTATTACTGGGTTTTTAAAAATCTTAGTAGTAACACGGAGTTTGAAATTGTGCCCGGTATATGGCAATAGGCTCATCCTCTATTACATGGGACTCATAACATAAATAGTGAAAAGTGAGTGTTACTTTGTGCAATGGCATTAAATGCCGTATAACGTGCTCGGCTTACCCCATCTGGGATAAAAGGCGTGATGTTATGTTTTATGTATGTTTGTATAAATCATTACTTTTGATTAGAATTCTACAGTGGCATTAAGTGCCGAAATGTGCACCTCTGCCTATACCTTCAGGGATAAAAAGGCGTGATGTTATATTATGTTTCCACCAACAACATTAAGCTCCCAGAATCAGTATAAAAAGACCCAGCACACCTGTAAATAAATAGTTCCAAAAACTACATGAACATCGTACTAAAATTACTTCGTATGTGTCACCGTGGCGCCATTACTCACACCTTGGCACCGAGTCGGGTGACCATTCATAATTGCACTGAATCTCCAAGACAAATTGACAGGCCGGCCGGCTTAACGACCAAGTTTCCTATTACAGTTGTATTCGTGGTACGTAATGTGTTTATTGTAGTTTTAGTGTGTGTTTGTATTGCATAATAATAAGTGGAACTAAGCTGTTATAAGAATTGTGTGTGTTTCTTTCTACATAAAGTAAAGATTACTTGAACGTTTGATATTTTTACAAATTGGAGTCATTCATGTTAACGTGTATTTTTAGAATGTCCAATTTTCTTCCTTGGCGTTGTAATTGAATGTAAATATCAGTAATATTATATGCCATGTGCTAACTTATTGAAAATACTAGCTTTTACCCGCGGCTTCGCTCGCGACACAAAAGCATAAAAAGTAGCCTATGTGATAGGCTACTTTTTTATTTGGTATATGTATACCAATACACACAGCGCCATATATACCAATAATTTAGCTTTCCCTCGAAAATATCAATTTTTTCCGGGATAAAAAGTACCCTATTATTTAATCCAGATTTCTAACTTTACGTTTGCAAAAATTCAAAGCAATTGGTATAGTAGTTACGGCGTGAAAGCGGAACAAACAAACAAACTCACTTTCCGATTTAAAATATTATTAAGGATGCCCAAATACCAAATAACAATTTAACTGACATGAGACTCTAATTGTGACTCTAAAGTGACTGCACGGTTGGTGCGGTGGCTGGGCAACCGGCTGCCGTGCAACGTGTCGCGGGTTCGATTCCCGCACGGGACAACACTTTGTGTGATCCACAAATTGTTGTTTCGGGTCTGGGTGTCATTGTATATGTGAACTTGTATGTTTGTAAACGCACCCACGACACAGGAGAAAATCCTAGTGTGGGGCAAAGTTAAAAAAAAAAAAATCTGGATTTTGTACAATATTTGCACGTGAATATACTGCGAAAAGCTCTACTAGTTTCGAACCACAGAGGGGTTTTACCTCATGAGCGCAGCGTGCGCGGTCGCAGCGATGTCCCGCAGCCTACTAGCTAGCGTTGGTGCTCACATCGGTGTTGCTACTTGCGCTGCGAGCCTAACGCGCGGGTAGTGGGTTCGATTCTGGGTTCAGCGTTACACATAACGCTTACTGGGTCACACAGTTAATTTAGTATGTCTTACGATAGTTATTATAAAAACAAAATATTTGCACTAATGCAAATGTAAGTATGGGCAAATTTACATTTGGGCATATTTATAACTGGGCAGTTAAACCAAATCGGAAACAAAGTTCCACTCTTTGCTGATATACACTTATTCTAACACATAACATCACGCCTTTTATCCCCGAGAGGGTAGGCGGAGGTGCACATAATGCCACTGTACCTCTACAATCGTACACCCACTTTTCACGATTTATGTTATGAGTCCCATGTAATAGGGGGTGAGCCTATTGCCATATACCGGGCACAATTCCAGACTCCGTGCTACTACTGAGAATTTTTAAAAACCCAGTAATACTTTGCCCGACCCGGGAATCGAACCCGAGACTCCTTACCCGGCAGTCGCACTTGCGACCACTTGACGAAAGAGGCAGGCCATTAAACATTGACTAAATTGACTACATCGATATTCAAAGACATTCCCACCTAATTTAAACAAAGCAGCTTTATTACAATACGTAAACCGAAAGATTCAGTAGCAAATAAGTAGGTATAACCACAAAACGGACTGACAATAACAGTAAACCTGAAATAGGTTCACATTCGTCTTTTTGCCAAGCACTTTCCGCCCACACATTCGATTATTTGACCGCACTGACGTCGACAACCTCTCATTATTGTAACGATGTTTATTTAGGTTAACACAATTTTATTTGTCTTTTACGATTGTCTTCGTCTTTTGTTTTTGTGGTGGTTATGTATGTGCAGTTAATTTTTTTCAAGCAGACGAAAAATTATTCCCGTTGCCTAAGCTCTGATAAAATACATACATACACACATAAGATCACGCCTTTTATCCCCGAAGGGGTGGGCAGAGATGTCCATTATGCCACTGTATAATGTAACACCCACTTTTCACTATTTATGTTACGAGTCCCATGTAATAGGGGGTGACCCTATTGCCATATACCGGGCACAATTCTAGACTCCATGCTAACACTGAATTTTTTGAAAAACTCGGTAATACTTTGGTCGACCCGGGAATCGAACCCGAGAGACCCCTTGCCCGGCAATCGCACGTGCGACCACTCGGCCAACGAAGCAGTCTCTGATAAAATATACCTAAAAAAATTTGTTATAGATTGTATGATTAAAACTTTGCAAAAAAAAATGTCTACTTTTCAAAATTGTATAACACCACAGGTACGATAGTTTTTTTTTAATTAACTTATAGCTGTGCCTCATTATTACAAAAATTTAAAATTTTAAATAGTTTAAAATCAATTTGAACCACTTATGTTATAAGTAATAACTCTCATAAAATTATGATGTAATTTACATTTGATACCACATTTCGTATCAAATTGAAATGTAATGTTTGAATCACAATCATACCTACTTTGAGTAAATAGCAAGCAGTAAAATACGGAACAATAAAACCTGTCGAGTTTACAATGTTACAGCCTGTTTAAGAAAATGCTTCTAGGAAATCCATAAAAATCTAACACATTTAGGTAACCGTGTTGCAAAATCAAGCGAATCTAAATTAATGTTCAATCTATGTGAAATATTATTTTATCTCATATTATTAAATCAATTTCGTTGACTGCACGGTTGGCGCGGTGGCTAGGAAACTGACTGCCACGCAATGTGTCGTGGGTTCGATTCCCGAACGAAGCAACTCTTTGTGTGATCCTCAGATTGTTGTTTCGGGCCTGGGTGTCATGTGTATGTGAACTTGTATTTGCACCCACGACACAGGAGAAATTCCTAGTGTGGGGAAAAGTTTATGAAAAAAAAGTTGTAATATCTTTTCCTTCAATTCTTTCACAACGTTAGCAGGTTACTCGACTAGTTTCAAGCCTCTCCTGGAGCCCACAATCAGGACACGCATCGGAATGTTCGTAATACATGGAGCGATATTTATAAAAGACCAACGGAATGGAATCACTCCCGACCTATCAGCATTTGTCTAGGCTTCCAGACCCTTATTCTAACAAGGATTACAAAATATTTTTCCTAGGACTTTATTATACCAACGGAGCTCATTCGTATAATTGGATGGCCGAGAGAAATCTTTAATAAACATAATCGTTGAAGTCAATTACCTAGGCTTTGGCTTTGATCACTTCATTAGAGTTTTATAGACAGATTCGGGACGCTTATTGAATATTGAAGTAACGACTTGTGTGGTAATAAAAATTTATAAATTCGTTTGACTATATTTTGGAAGTTTTCTCTGATAATTGAAAATTAAGTATTTTTCCGGGTGACATTTTAATATACCCATACTTTTTTATTAAGTTATTATGTGAGCCATGCTTCAGCATGAATGGGCCGGCTCGACCGGAGTAATACCACGTCCTCACTGCAAACGGCTATGAAACCGTTGTGATTCCTAATTCCCATAAGGCCGGTAACACAATTGTAATGCGTCTGCTGTACTGAGTGTCCATTAGCGACGCTGATTACCTTACTATCAGGTAATCGGTGAGGTCGTTAACAGGCTTATCCCATAAAAAAATATATTGATATAATGTCAGTTGAGTTTACCGCAAACTTACCCTTTTGTTTTAATGTTTTAAAGGAGTATCAAAATAATCAGTTATAGCGCAATAATTTCTTTAATATTACATCTGTGTCTGTGTCGTCTGTGTATGTGTGCCATGATTGCAGCATTCTTGTTCATAGACAGTGTCAAATAAACATAAAACAGCACACATACCAAGCCAACCCAGAAAATACACACCTGTTAAAATCACAAACAACCATCCTCATTTCTGTCCTTGTCCATTCTAATTTATCCTCTACTCTATAAACAGAGTTATGAAACAAATAGACCAAACTAATCATAGCTCGGGCAGGTGCATGTGTGGCCATGTGTTAATAAGCTCGCACACACCTGTAGTGTTGCTATAAGCTGCATGGTACGAATTTACGTGAGTTAATCCCTTAGTGTGGGTATCTAATGCTTTTGTGTGATCATGCAGATTATGGTGTTCATTTGTTTATTATCTGTGGTCCAACAATTCGTGGCTTTACATGACGTATTGGGCTTTATTGAAGTGATAGTAGGCGTCACTAGTGAAAAAGAGGTCTTGGAGATTTTTAAGTGTGGCGAGCCATGCTTCGGCACGAATGGGCCGGCTCGAGCGGAGTGATACCACAGCCTCACAGAAAACTGATGTGAAACAACAGTTGCGTTGTGTTTTGACGTGTGAGTGAGGTTACCGGAGGCCCCCTCCCTAGGCCCCGTTTCCCGAATCCCTGAATCCTCCACAATCCTCAAATTCCCAATTCCCAAAACTTGTAACGCCTTGGTGTTTCGAGTGTCCATGGGCGGCGCCGATTGCTTACCATCAGGTGATCCGTCTGCTCGTTTACCGGCTTATGCTATAAAAAATTGGGCAATGTATTTTAAACCGACTTCAAAAAGCAAAGGAGGTTGTCATTCTAACCTGTATCTATGAACGTATACATGTTTGTGCGCGATTTTAATTTTGATGGGGTTTACAGAAAACTGTTTATTACACTTAAATGAAAATTTTAGTATATTAATTAGGCGACTTCAAATAAAAGATGATTTGAAGTAGGTTTTTTTCAACGGAGGTTATAAAAAAAATATTGGATTTATGTTTTCTGATAAGTTTTATATCTCATGTTCAGTGAATAAGTTAAACACAATAAAGGTTGCAAATATACGATTAGGTACGCAACGAAAAAAATCTAACCACATTGTTATAAGAAAAATGTAGCAAATAGCAAAATAGAAGAAAATTCTAACCAAACATTTGTTAAATTCAATCTCTTTTTCTTTCTTATTACGAAATAAATTAAAGTACCGTAGCCATTAGCAAGCCAGTATATTTCCAAAGAAAAATATAGTTCTATATATTGAAAAAGGATCGTCGGGTTAGGCAAAACAAAACCATTTGTAAGGTGAGCCAGCCCTTAATTGCTAACATTAGGTACTATTCTTCATATGTTCGGTATACAAGGGAAAATAATCTTTGAGACTATAGCAGTACAGTTGGTTTTAGACTTGAACTTTAGGTACTATTCTTTATATGTCACATTTACAATGAAAAATAACCTTTAGCACCATGACGTTAAAGTTGCTTTTAGAGTTAAGAGTCGTTACTGCAATAGTAATTTAGACCTGTGTTTGTCTAGTAATTTAGAATACATTTGCTGTGGCGACTTAGAAAAATGAATACTCATGTAAAATCATTAACTATTTTAGCTATTACCACCATCATTATTACTTTTTTTTTAACATTGTTCCATACTAGGTGCACCATGTACTGAGAAATAAATGACATTCATTCATTCCTTAGGATTTTCTCCTAGTGGGTGCGTTTATAGAGGTATATAAACGCACCATTATAAACATACAAGTTCGCATACACCCAGAAACAAAACAACAATTGGTGGATCACACAAAGAGTTGCTCTGTGCTGGAATCGAACCCGCTAGATGTATAAAATAAAAAAAAAAAATAAAAAAAAAAATTCTTTAGAAATGAAAATACTCTGCCAAGTATACATGTAATATACCTCTAGGTATGCTAGCTAAGGAGAGGCAGCGCAGCGCTGCCTCTCGCAACTCAGCCATCTCGAAGGACACTCCGGGCGTCGGGGATTGCGGGACGATCTCCGGCCACCGTAAGCGCAAGCCTACGGACGACGAGCATGGGTGGCTCGCCGCCCGATCAGAACCAGACTCAAGCGTATGGCGCGTCGCGATCCGCGCGCGCCTCAAAGAGCCATCAGACCACCACGAATTGGGGCCCAATAGGACTGATGCCGATACGGAGCCACGGAAGACTTAACGGGTTACCGGGGCTCTGGCTCGAAATGCAGGAGTAGGAACGGGGTGTTTTTTAGTCAATAAGAGTCTGACACTCCCTCTCGCCTCACCCCAGCGGGAGAAGTCATTGGATGATTTGATGATGATGATGATTCCCTCCTTAAAAACAAATAGTATATAATATAGGTACTTATACAACCCTAAGTTTCCAATAGAGTATCTACAAAATCTAGAAAATGAAATAGGTACAATCTCTAGTTTTACAGAAAACCCAAGCATTTTATATTTATTTCATTCCAAGCTCGTGTGACATTCACAAACAATTTGTCATAAGACAGCGAAATAAATGAATTCAAGTTCAATGACCTGTGATATAGTTATTACACTTGACGCTTTCTATCAAATTATATTTAATATAAACGGTGAATTATCTAGTGGGCGGTGTGTGACAAAATTGTAAATCGCTCCGTTATATTGAATTACTTTAGTATATTTGTTTTAATAGACTTTGATATTTCTCATGATCAATGCTAAATAACTTGTCTCCTACCCGCCTGCCTAGCGAGGAGATTATGGGAAACCACTCTTTTGTAGAGTAGATTAAGGCCTAGATTCCAACAGCCTCCCATGGACTGTCGCTAAACTCGCATGGAGACGACACCCATTTTTCCATGGATGTCGTAAAAGCTGAGCACAAGACTACATAAGGTAATTGCTCACTGCTAGAACTGAACCTTTTAAATAGAGGTCTCTGAGACTGACTATTACAACCTGCCAAGTGTGGGTATGTTGCGAATGAGAGTCACACTTACTGTGCGCGACCGCGCACGCTGCTCATAAGGAAACTTGAACTCTCGACCTCTCTGGTTCGAAACTAGCTTTTCTCAGTATTTTCACGTGATTTTTAGTTAATTTAGTCACACTTACTATTACTAGACTGTCAGTTACGTAGTAATAATAACCGAAAAATTAATTTTCTTATCTGTAGTGTCAAATCGTTCTTCACAATATCTAATAATTAAAATACAATTTCAATTTCAAGCTGTCTAGTCAGCTATCAAAACCCGTAAACCCAGAAATACTTCGCTGACTCAGTCTCAAATCTCAATACCCCAGAAATACACCTGTCTCCGTATTCCACTACAACAGTACACGATTATGTATTGCAGTGTTTATCAAATGCTTGCGAGCTTGCCAGTTGGCAACTACCGCTGGTCCACTCGATAACGTGTGTATGAATCACTCGCACGCTACTACGTTTGGTTCCGTGGGCTTTTAATGTGTTAATTTATATAGTAATCGTTTTGACATGTGAGGCGTAAAGAATGTTTAGGGTTAACGTTTATTTATTTACTTCTGCCCATGACGTCAGAGAAGAAAGGTAGCCTATATCACTTCTCTCTGCTCTGTAACAATCCTCAGACACAACATAAAAAGTCAAGATAATCTATGCCTCGCGGTTCATCTATTATAAGACCTATTGCTGGGAAAATGAAGAACTCATTGGTGTATTTGCTTATCCATTTATTTGTCTTTTTTTGTTATGCACTGACAGCCAGCTTCAATAACCTATCTATCTGTAGATTTGCTTACTATAGATAGAATTTTGACACTTCTTGTATGGACCTCGTGTCAAAATTCTATCTTTTTGGACGTTAGTATTCTTGTGCAAATTATATACGGAACTCCAAATAATGAGCGATACAAAGCAAAAGTACTACACTACAATTTTATTATAAGTGACGTTTGGACATCCGAATCGTCCTATTTCATGTACAGTTTGTAATAAAAAGATATAAAATATCGGTCCAATTTACTCAACCGACCGTCCACTCCCGACCGAGGCCCAGAAATATTTTGTATAGTATAGTGAATCTTTTACCGAACGAATCATCTTTTCACCTCAATTCAAGCATAATCCTTTTCATGCATGATTTAATTCGTTCTTCAAATGTGTATTTAATTTTGGGACATTGTGTTTATAAAAATGTACTTTCCAATGTTTGAATGAAATTTAAGAAATAAAAAAAATGGAACGAATACATAACATTAATGCTATATTATCTATGAATTTAACACCTTACTAGGATTACTGACTATGCTGCGTAGGAGCGCTTACAAACACACACATTACATTATATTCAAACCCCATTTTTCTTACGAGTCATATACATAATAATATACAGGTGACTAATAATCAACTATTTCCATATTTTTAAACAGTTTGTAAGCTATTATGCCTTAAATATCTTCAGCAAAATATAGGTAGGTATTAACATTTTGAATTTCGAAGAAAACGTTTATTGGCATTTCCACCTTCAAAAATGGAATAAGGTCGTCGTCTTTTTTTATTTTTCTTTTTTTTTGCGAACAATGACTCAGTATTGTTTATTGCAGTTTTATTTTTAATTTCGTTTCGTTTCTCTTTTGTAAGTGAAACGGATTTAAAGTAATTAATGAATTGATGGGCGTCGCATACATCTTTCTGATAGCGATTAAGGATCTTTTTGTGTAAATGATATGTAATGTGGTTGAAATGAGTTTTATTCATTGTTTATTTCTGAGTTGTAAGTAAAATACTTGGGTGTGTCTTATATACTTTCTAGCGTAGTTATACATCCAGTTCCTCTCATGTTATAATTGTTGGTTCAATACAATACTTGGCTTCAAAGAGCTTCGAAGGCTTATAGAAAACTTTAGATCGTTCATAATTATTTTCGATCTTAATTAAATAGCTTCAAACTTTCCACTCCAATTCAATTTAATATCCATTTCTAATTACTCAACCAACTAGGGACACAGAACCCGTACACAATTCTCGAGTCAACACTCTAGATAAACAAACAAAAGAATAATTTTGCAATGAGTTTTCCAATTTGGACAGCGATACCCTAAAAATGTTACAACTCCGTAATGAAGACTTTAAGTGTCGGAGAGCCATGCTTCGACACGAATCGGTCGGCTCGACCGGAGTGATACCACGGCCTCACAGAAAACCGACGTGAAGCAACGCTTGCGTTGTGTTTCGTCGTGTGAGTGAGGTTACCGGAGGCCCAATTACCCTCCCCTTCCCCAATGTCCCCAATCCTTGAATCCCCAACGATCTTCAAACTCCTAATCCCTAAGAGACCGATAACGCACTTGTAACGCCTCTGGTATTCTAGGTGTCCATGGGCGACGCCGATTGCTTACCATCAGGTGATCCGTAAAAAAAGACTCCCGAACGACTACAGAGGGCCTAGTAGGTACTTACGAGTTTATTTTACAAATCTATGACTGTCGGCGCGCTGAATGGCTAGCTACAATTAACCAACCAATGAAAAGGCTAGACGCGGTAATGTTACGATCGCGGTAAAGTAAAACAAAACTCTTACTAGGCCTTCTGTAAAATATTTTTACAAGTAACTGTTTACAAAGTAATTTGTTACCCTTCCTTGTAACCCTTTACAGTTTATCTAAAATTTAATAAAACTTCATTAAGTAATCCGTTTTGTTGAATAATAAGGCAATCGTGAATTTTGTAGCTGTGTAGTTAAATGTTATAGGTACATTTTTATTTTACATTTTTATGGATTGTTAGATGTTTCCTTGGTTTACTTTTTGGTTGTTTGAGGGTGTGTATTTTGTAAATGGCCAGTCAAATTGTCGCTGTGTTTCCATAAAAACTTCTTTTGTTTTTCTTGTTCTAACAGAATTATAGCAGTAATCAACTGAATATTTTTTTCCTTTTCTATTGTCAAATAAATAAGTAGGTATTTGTTATCATCATCATCACGCCTTTCATCCTCAAAGAGGTGCACATTACGGCAATTATTGCCACTGTACAACATAACACCTACTTTTCACTATTTATGTTATGAGTCCCATGTAATAGGGGGTGAGCCTATTGCCATATACCGAGCATAATTCCAGTTTCCGTGCTACTTCTGAGAATTTATTTTAAAGAGCTTTGCAATACCTTGACCGACCCAGGTATCGAACTCGAGACCCCTTGCCCGGCAGTCCCACTTGCAACCACTCAGCCAACGAGACAGTCGAGTTTAAAATAACAATTACTTTACATCGTAATCCAGTCCCTTACCGATATTTGTCATTTCATTCAATCTATTTTGGCACGAATGAATAACAAACATTTGTCCATACATCTAAATTTATAATATTCAGGGAACATAAAGTACCTACGTCATTATTGGAACTGGAATAGAAATTCCACGTACAATAAACTATTAAGATTGTCTTATTGTTTGTTCAGCCATTCAACTTACTTTATAAATAAAATGTGCTTTGTAGTACTTCGTTTACAAAAACATTTTGTACTTGTGTGGGAAACACGTTCATTCACGTTACCCTTCAATGAAATAGCTCACAGTTGTACGAATTATCAAACTATCAACGTAGGCGTAATATTACTTTGACTTAGACTATTATTATAGTTGTAAAGGTCAAATATTGGAACTTACATTATATAACATCACGTCTTTTATAGACAGGCAGAGATTCACATTAAAGCACTTAATGCCACTGTATAATGCAACACTCACTTCGCAATATTCATGATATGAGTTCCATGTAATAGGGAGTGAGCCTATTGCCATATACCGGGCACAATTCCAGACTCCGTGCTACCACTGAGATTTTTTTTAAAACCCAGTATACTTTGTCCGACCCGGGAATCGAACCCAAGACCCCTTGTGCTAGTGGCCGCCCGGCAGTTCGACTGCCGGGCGGCCACTCGGCCAACGAGGCAGTATGTATCACTATCACATGATGATAACTTGTCTAAAAACCTCATATCTAAATTTTCTTTCCTCATTGTTCCCAGGTGTATCACACGACAGATCATACACGTTATTCCGGCTGGGGACTCGAGTGTCGGCCTCAGTTCGACAGTTCGCCGAGATGGGTCGATCCGACGCGCTGGGGTCAGCCCCGGGAACGCTCGACGTTTTCGGGGCACCCGCTGTTGGACAGGGCGCTGGGAGAACTGAAGCTGAGTTCTTTGTAGATGGGAATCATTCTAGGGTAAGTTTTTGTTATGTCATGTCAAGCTAATTATGTGTTTTTTGTATTGCACATACACTGTGAAATTGGTGGATTTAATTAAAGCGGTAGGTGCAAAATTATCGAAAAGAAAGTATAAAGTAAATAATAGAAATTATGTAATTTTTAGTCTGCAAGTCGAAAAAGTTAATGAACAAAATTTACTATATAGAACTTGAGGAGTTACTTAATAACCTTTTACAGAATAAAAGAACAAAAATATTTTATGCAGTAAATCAAAAAACTTTATCGTACTACTTTTAATAATTCGTCTTAAAATGTAGATGAATTAGGAAAATTCAATATCACTGAAACAATATCTATCCATAAATACGTAATATCTAGCCAGATTCGATTTCCTCATATCTCTAGTGAATAGAGTATTTTGCCATTCAAATCCAGCACAAAATAAACATTAAGTAGGTATCCATCTCAGTAGTATATCATACCGTCGGAAATATTTTCACAGCACTTTACTTATAACAGGGAAACGCCTATACAAAATTTACTATTCCAGTTCTATATTTCCCTAAGGGTAAATTCGTCCAAACTAAATCCATACGTCATGTTCCTTTTAGTTTTCCCTCAAATCTGAATGTCATTTCAAACGCTCATGTATTTAAATATACTCATACATAAACCTGCATATCAAGATACACCAATATAATACATTTTCAATCTTTATTATTTTTGTTATAAAGTCTAATAGAGAATGACAATTGAAGTAGATCGATATAGGTATGCTGTATACGTATACAGATACGTATCTGAACAGATACGTATTCAGATACGTATCTGAACACCAATATTTAAATAATGGAACGCGATTCAGGTAACTGTCGTTAAAATCTTATACCATTCGATTCAACCGATCCCAACAATATTGCTATTAAAATGAAAACCCGAACATATACAGCAATAACGGCATCATTAAGCGTTACAACGTTTTAAATTTCATATTTATACCGCAAACCAATTAAATATCGGGTTTATCGAAACAATTTGACGCACAGATATAAACGAATCACAGCAAATTGTCTGATTTTATTAGTATCATTATTTCGGTGGAACGAGTGCAGTCGTAATCGAATGCAATAAAGATGAAGCTCCAATAATTTTGCAATTAAAATCGTCAATGGACAGCGCAATTTTGTGATAAGGCCGCAGTTACATTCCCGTTTCGTGCGGCGAGACATTGGAATTTTAAATGTTGTTTATTTTTATGTCGCCTTTTGTACATGGTTAAGTAATACTTAACTATTGTTAGTAACTATGTTTCTTTCTCTATATTCTCCTTTCGAATCTATATTTTGGAATGATCACCTAGCTTCATTGACGGACAGACTGACAGGCTATTATTTATTTTGTTTCTTGTTGACGTTTCGAAAGTATCAAATTATGGTTTAATTAAACCTAATGTATTGACTTTGACTTTGAAATGACAATTATTGACAATAATTATTGCCTTTTTGCGCTATTACCTATTGGTATAAATAAATAACTCTCTATACTACGTATAAAAAATTACAAAAAAGAGAATTCGAGGAAAGCATAAAAAAGGTCAGATCCGAGGACACATTCACAAAACAAACAAATGACCCCATGACGTAAAGTATGTCACCCAACAAGGAACACCCTACAATAATTTTACGGCGCGAAGCTATTTGTACTAGTGAAATTGCACTCGTAGCCTCCCCAACAAACAATGCCCAAAAATATCGTATTTCATCACTAATTAATGCTTCCAGAGCAAACACCAATTACGATACGGACAAATAAAAGAACCGACTCGATTCCAGCAATAAAGGGGAGTTTTATCGAATCGAGAATCATGTTTGTTGTTCAGCCAGTTAAGCCTAATTTCGATTCTTTACTCGTTAATCGGTATGAGTGGGAATCGATTTATCGAATGAAATTATTTGAGGTAATTGTTGTGTGTTAATTAATGAAGGGTTTTATGTCCGGTCGTGTAAGTATTTCAGTTTATTATGATATTGTTTCGTGAATAATTAATTTTATTATTTCGTAGGTATGTGCTTATTCGTTAATGAGGAAATGTGAATTATTTTACTAATTACGTTTTAAAAGCCTAATAAGTTAACCAGTTCATGATAGCTTAGTTTTAATAAATTAATTTGAATACGATTTAAACTGGCCAATTTACCAAAATTAATTATAAATTTCTCACCTGACCTCCTGATTTGTTGTGACAATTAATTTATTGACTTTTTAGTATATTACAATTTGACTACATTATCTGATACATAATTTCTTCTTAATGACATCTTAATTTTATTGATATTCCTAATTTATTTTCTGACTTTACCTGTTTTAATTTATTTGAATTGTTTCCAATAATAATAATACTAATTTTAATATAATTGTTCTTTAATTAGACATAAATTAATACTGTTAATACAATTTTATATTTCTACACCGGTAACGGTAGTATATGTGGAACTTTGTTACTTTTTAAGATCTGTGTGCACCATGTACTGAGAAATAAATGACATTCATTCATTCATTCTGGGACGAAATAATTTAAAACTTTTTTTTTTATATAAAACAAAAAACGTTGCCCCACACTAGAATTTTCTCCTGTGTCGTGGCCCGTGGGTGCGTTTACAAACATACAAGTTCACATACACATGACACCCAGATCCGAAACAAAAATTTGTGGATCACACAAAGTGTTGTTCCGTGCGGGAATCGAACCCGCGACACGTTGCACGGCAGCCCGTTATCCAGGCACTGCACCAACCGTGCAGTATAGTTTCTTAACTAAACTACAATATTATAAAGGCAACTTAAATGAACGAACAGTTATTACCGTATAAAGTTCATAATTGTCAGTACCTTGTAGAACTAAGTTCATGTAGGTAATTTTGGTTCGTCGAAGTTGTTATAAACCTGATCTAAAATGGACTACATATGTTGGAGTTAGTTAGGACTTCTTATTTTTTTAAGCCTTAGCTTCCCACACTAGGATTTACTCCTGTGTCGTGGGTGCGTTTACTAACATACAAATTCACGTACACATGACACTTAGACCCAGAATAACATTCTGTGGATTACACAAAGAGTTGTTTCATGCGGGACTCGAACCCGCGACACGTTACGTTGCAACCAGTTGCCCAGCAACCGCGCCACCACGCGCCACCGTGCTGACGTGTCAATTCATTTACCTAATACTGTGCTAATATTCGCCAATTACTATGAGAGTCTTATTAATTCATTTAGAGCCTATTGTCACGGTATGGAGAGCCAAGAGGTACAATTAGCATGTCATCTATACTGAATAAGCCAAAACATCCCTTAACAAAACTAAATAAAACTCTTTTTTGAAGTTATAGTTTAAATAAGCATTCCACTAACCACCTTTAACAACATCATTATAGAAAATCTATTTTTAAAAGTCACATTATTAAAATTTCATATTAACGAAGATCCAAATCAGTTTGACCTGGTTTCCCTCGAACTTTCGTTCGTCCCTCGTTAGTGTTATCGATGAGAATTTTCTATTGTAAATTGACGTCTGGTAAAAATAGTATCATTTTGTATTTTATTTTTGTTTTCAAATCTTTATTCTACTAGCTTAAATGGATTATTGAATCCTGAATGTTGACATTAACATATAAGACAGTATTTATTCCAATGATGAGTAGTGTTACATTTCTTTACCGACTGCCTCTTGGCCGAGTGGTCGCAAACGAGACTGCTGGGCAAGGAGTCTAGTGTTTCTTCGGGTCGAGCAAGGTATTACTGAGCTTTAAAAGCATTCTCAGTAGTAGCATGGAGTCTGGAATTGTGCCCGGTATATGGCAATAGGCTCACCCCCTATTACCTACATGGAAATAATAACATAAATAGTGAAAACTGGGTGTTTAATTGAACAGTGGCAATAAGTGCCGTAATGTTCATTTGCCTATCTCACCGGGGATAAAAGGCGTGATGTTATGTAATGTGTTGCGTTATTTTATTTATCCCGAATAGACTCTGTTTCTTAATTTTCAATAAAGTTTTCACTACAAGCAGGATAGCTTCTTGTCGATACTTATTCCAGAATATTTGGAATTAATGTAGTAAAAATTCAGTGAGGGAAGTCGTAGGCGGAAAGCTAGTTGTATGTACATTGTTATACGTATATACATAAACATTATATAATACGAAGGTTATTATTTCTATTTATAGAAACAGCCTATTTATAGAAGAACCATCAGTGAACTGGTTTAGTAAAGTACTTAGGTATAAGTTTTATAAATATATTTTTTGGAAACGTCCATGAATAGATTTGGGTCTTTATTATTAGGCTGTTAGTAGAATATTATAATAATGATCTAATGTTATTATTGCAAACGAGAATAATGTCTGCTGAACTATTTATTCAGCTGTACGAATCTCATTTGTGTAGGTTTTCTTTTATACTCAATATCTTTAAAGCATTGAACAATTGATAAAATATGAATATTAAACAGAAATGTACTCCAAATATCTATAAAGATTCTAATTAAAAGTAATAATTTATACAAACATAACTACATAAAACATAACATCACGCCTTTTATCCCCGAAGGGGTAAGCCGAGCACGTTAGGGCACTTAGTGTCATTGTACAAAGTAACACTCACTTTTCACTATGTATTTTTTTAAGAACGCACTAATACTTTGCCCTGTCCAAGAATTGAACCCGAGACCTTATGCCCGGCAGTCGCATTTACGATCACTCGGCCAATGAGGCGTTCAAGTAATAATTTATGATGGTACAAAACATAAGTTTTGACTCCGATGTCGAAGATTTTAAACTCTGTTTATTCAAATGATAATAATTATCCTGCAGATATTTACGTCATCACAATAAATAATTGCACATCCAACAACGGCAAGAGTAAACTTATTAAACACTCCAAGAAACAGGAATAACATAGAGACTCCAACAACATAACATAACATAACATCACGCCTTTTATCCTCGAAGGGGTAGGCAGAGGTGCACATTATACCACTGTACAATGTAACACCCACTTTTCACTATTCATGTTATGAGTCCCATGTAATAGGGGGTGAGCCTATTGCCATATACCGGGCACAGTTCCAGACTCCGTGCTATTATTGAGAATTTTTAAAAAACTCAGTAATACTTTGCCCGACCCGGGAATCGAACCCGAGACCTCTTGCTCGGCAGTCGCAATTGCGACGACTCGGCCAACGAGGCAGAGACTCCAACAATAACAACAATAATAATAAAAATTAAAGTAAATCACAACTCAATAACTTCCAATTCCTTGAGCATACAATACTGTTGCCTTCAGTGCTTTTCGTATTTTGTTAATTTCTCTAGTTAAGTAAGAATTTCTCAACAAACCAGGCGTAAGTAACAGTGCCTCTGAGCCTGTAGCCTGTTAGCCCGTTGACAGAGTACATCTCACTGAGCTTAAAACTAATTGCTCTGTTGCCCTTTTACCAACAACTTGGCAGTAATGGTCGCGTCCAAATTACGAGTACCTACTAGTTGTTATTTCATTTTGTTGTTCTCAATTTTCTGTGTTGTTAGTTTAGAATTTTGTGAATTACTATTTTTGGGTATAACACTTAAAATGACATATTCTATCCCCGAAAGTAGGCATAGGTGTACGGCACTGCTACTGTGATAGGTACCCAGTTTGCACTATTTATGTTGAGTCCCATGTAATAGGGGGTGAGCTTTTTCCCATATACTGGGCAAATTTTCACACTCTGTGCTTTTACTGATATTTTTTTTAAAACCCAGTAATAGAAACCCTTAAAAAATATATGATAAGGGCACGGACTAAGAATCCGTTTCGAATTTCCTAATATGTAACATTAAAAATAATAATTTGTGTTGATGTAGATTTTACTTTTTTTGTAGTTGTTTTTTGATAGTTGAGAATCGACACTTAAAGAGGACATCAAACTAAACACTAAACAGACTAACTTCGCTTTGCTCAGTGAACGATATAAATGAAAATGTAATTTATGTTTCAATCCAAACAAAACTCAAACCTCGACATTGTTATGACTACATGATAGGAAATAATATGTAGTAGGTACACAATCAATCTTATTGTCCTTTAAATAGGGTTCCACCCCTTCGTTGCATACAACATAATTATATACAACACTTATTTGTATAATAAATAAATTAATTGTAATAAAAGATAGTATTGTTTTATTTACCGACTTATCTGCTTCTTTTATAGCCTGATTTAATATTTCAAAATACAAAAAGAAAAATAAGAAAAGAATCTTTTAGCTGGAATAGAACTCACATCATCATTGATCCTTGAAAGACGATAAAAGCGTGCTCATTAACCAGTCGACCACGAACACTACGTTAATACCCGTCAAAATGTCGGGTCATATCAATGATTGTAAATAGTTTTAACCTTACCCGTGAATTTTATTATAAAAATACATTTACCGACACAAGAATGAAAATACCAATGTGAATGTGGTGGACGAATATTTTTATACACAGTAATATGAAATTACCCACACATGTACACTCTGTAAAAGATAGTAGTGTCGATGTGTGGCGCTGCTAACTAATTAGCGGTGTTTTGTGTACATACATATTTCACACTTAGCCACTTATTTGTTGTCATTGTAATTTCAACAGCAATATTTTGTCGCAGGTGTCGGTTATGGCTCGCATGATACCGTCTCCTGATTGGTTCATTGGAGTAGACAGCTTTGACCTCTGCGTGGATGGGAACTGGCTGGATAGCATCACCATAGAGGTAAGTATAACAATATAGGGTGATAAAGAACTCAATCTGATGAAAAAATGCACTACACCAAGATCTACAGAACCTAACGGATTACCGCGGCTCCGGCTCGACGTGCAGGAGAAGGAACGGGTGGTTTTTAGATAATAAGAGTCTGACACTCCCTTCCGCCTCACCCAGACCGGCATTCGATGATTTTCCCCCTTAAAAAAAACACCAAATTGTGCAAAATTTTTCTATCCATTTTTTATTTTGCTCGAAGTAATAATTGAAATCAGTCGTACTGAATCAGATACCTATTTAATATTATATAGACTAACAAAACAGTTCGATAATATTACTCGTAGAAATAATTAATACTTGTTATTAGGTGGACCCACTAGACGCAGGGACTGACAACGGCTTTACGTTCACTGCCCCGAACTGGCCCACTGCACCGCAAGGAGTCGCTTACCGCATCACATCCAAATATCCATCACATCCAGCAGGTTCTTTCTTCTATCCACATCTAAGAAGATTACCGCCTATTGCTACGGTCCAGTTTATAAAGGTAATTTAAATTACCCAAGAATCAATAATTAATTATTATTATTTTGTTCTTGTACATAGTTACCAGTATTATTTCAAAAATATATGGTTAAAAACCACTGCCCTAGTGTAGTCGAGGCCTAACTGAAGTCAAAATGACATCGAAGAAATGAAACTACGGAAGTTTTTATCACATAGAGGTAGATTTTATTTTTCACGACCGTACTTTAAAGAAATATATGTTCATATTTTTTTCTCACACAGCTACGCGAATATGAACTCTCAGAAGTATTCCACCGCAACACAGACGATCGAAGATACGATGTACTACAACTTGACAAGATGAATCATAACAACATAGATGTATTGGACGGGAATAGAGCACTCTCCATTGCAGAGGAAGTTGAGAGAGCTGAACAAGCGCCCAGGATATATTCTGAAGGATCCATGACTACACCTGATGGGGCTTATTCGTATTATTCTATGTAAGTTGATATCGATAAACTAAGAGGTACTAAACGACAATATTTATTTGTATAAACTTGATACAACAATCGAGTGAAAGAAATTTCAAAAGAATATTTATAAACTGTACATGTTCATCTGAAGCACCTTTGTAACAAATGTTTTAGGTATCTCTTAAGAATTTTATTGTCACAAGGATTCCATTTCGACACCATTCACAAATAACAAAATAACTATTCTGCATTATACTGCACTATTACCCAATAAAATGTCACAGAAAAAAAATATCTAGTTACAATAAATTGTACCTAAACGAATGCAATAAAGCATTTTGTCACAATGTTGAATTCAAAAATAGTATATTTTGCTAATCGTAATAGAGCAATTTGGAGTCAGCCACCGTCGTGTTGCACCGTGCAGTTCATTTTATTATATTTACATCCACAATGGATTTCGTTATACACTATTTGAATATTTATTTCAACACATTGTTAACTTAAAACGCAATGAACCGATTTACTTTTCACTTCAGTTCATCGTGTTCAATTCACAATGATTTTTATAAGGAACTGTTAGCTGAAAAGACTCGAGATGGATATAATTGCACTTTTCTTGTAGAACGAACACGACATCGAGTACGACCGAAGAGCCTCGTTCGGCTAACGAGCTCCCGACTTCGGGTCCTGCCGCCAGCGAGAGGTCAGCCCTTCGGAGCCTGGCCCGTAGATACCGAGCGAGGCGACGACGCAAGCTCCGCGCTGATAGCACCGACCCGGCTGAAAGGAGGAAGCGGAAAAGAGCTAGTAAGATTTTTTAAATATTAATTTTGTGAAATGAGATATTTTGGGGTTTTATCAGGAATTTATGAGCTTGTGTGGTGTATTGATAAAATCAGATGCAGAGTAAGTTAACCCTGAAACGGATTGAAGAAAAGTTTAGATTACCTCAAAAAACTAAGTTCATTTTTTGTATGTTTGTTGCTATTCAATTTTCTAGAGTAATGAGTAACTGACAAAATAATTTGTATTATACAAAGTAATATTAACTTTGACGACAACGATAAAAGCTTCTGAGACAAATATAAAAAAGAACGAAATTAGGAAGGTCGGGATTAAACATACGCATCTTGAGTTGACCTTACTTAATCTCAGGTCATTGACTTCCCTAATCCTGGGTCTCGTTGACTTAATATCATATATTTTTTTCCACATACCCAGAATATTTTGGTGTACAGATCATTTAACTTGTGAGAGACGACAGAGGTCGGCTTCTTCTACTTACGCCCATTTATAATCCGCAAAGAGGCATGAATTACTTGTCTCTTCATAAAATATTCTTACTGTTAATGGATATGAAGATTATTACGTCTCAGTTCTTATTTATTTTCACTCAGTCTACTTAGAACTGTCTCATTAATTAAGGTTTATATTTTTCGCGCAACATTTTTTCGTTAATTAATACTATTTGGAATGTCTGTTGAATTTTGTTCTTTCGCTTTTGGTATTAGGATTAATGGGTATTATAATAAAGAAGATACCATTTCTTAGAAAACAACAAGTTCTCCGTTTTTATTTTCCAGAATGTAACTTTTCTTAGGATTTGTTTTTTCATGAGCCATATTTTCCACAGGACTGTTAGACTGCCGGGTATCAGAATGGGGCGATTGGAGTCCATGTCGCAGTGACGGTGGCTGTGTAGGCTCAGCTGTACGTACGCGCCGAATAATCAGACGACAAAGGCCAGGGGGTGCACCATGCCCGCCAACCGCTCTAACAAGGTGGTGTGCCACCAACTGCTCGACAACACAGCCACACGAAGACTGGCGGACTAATCTCACGTAATTCTAAATTCGAATTCGTTTTTCGAATTTCCTTTTTTTATTTATTATTGTATTTGGAGTTGATTTTGTTGATGATGCATATTACTGTGTGCCAGGGAAAAGAATTGATGTTTGATCTTGTTTACAATGTTCTATCAAATGTTGGGTCAAAACTTGGCTAAAAAGCACAAATTTTAATATCATTAACAAAACCAAGTTCTTCGTTAGTGGCCACCTTCTAATACATTAATTAAAACTTTCCTTTAATCTATTTATGATGACTGTTTATTATTTTAGCATCTGTGTCTGTCCGTCCAAATAATAATTTTGTTTCGAGTCCATTCATTCATTTGGCATTTCAATTTATTTTGGATGTAAATTGGTGTGGCGTGTAAAAATATAATAAAAAATGTTGTATAAAATAAAAATAGTAAAAGATGACTGTCAATGTTGGAAAATAATAGATAGTATTCGATTCTTTGTCGCTGTACCTAATTGAGCTTCTTTTCATTTCGTTTGTTCGTCAATTATTGTTAAGAGTGGCTAAGATTTAGGATAAAACCATTCACATACCGATACCTACTTCATAACTATTAACACCATTTGAATAAGAAGCTTCTGCAAATAAAACAAAATACAAACAAATATTTCTTCCAAAATTATTTAGATCGATGCTATCTATTCAAAATCATAATATTATAACATAATTATTTTCAAAAACCTATCTATAAAATTAACTATTACAGATTTTTGCTCTAGTACAAAACGATGTCGTGTCTTACACTAATGAGAATAAACATATAAATAATAAATCTATGTACAATTTTAATTTATTAACAATTTTTCAATAATCAATTTTCAATATTTCTACTCGTATATCCCTGACAATACTTTGGGAGTTAATAATAGAAAAATAAAATACATATCGTTTACCTAAGTATAAAACTTTGTGACAGTAATTCAATAAAATATGTAGCAATTATTTTTAGTGTTAAAAATATCCAAATCCAATAGTATTTTAGTGTTAAAATATCCAAAGACACAGCTTTTATTTTTATTACAAATAAGTGTAAAAACTTTTAATGAGACGTAAAAATGAAGAGACTTCTCAGACCGAACTCGGATGAGAGGTATTTTTTATTTTTATTTACTAATAAGTATTATAGTAAGTCTGTACTTAGATAAGTATATATATTAGATATTCACATAGCCTCCTGTGAAACTATGAATTTCATTTGAGATTTTAATTATTATAAACATTTGAAATTACAGTGCTTGGTAGATGTTGTAGAGTGCCATTCATAGAAGCAGAGAGGGTTATAAAAAACGAGTTAGCAGTTCTCATTATTCTTTCACATTGTATGGCAGTCTCCACTCTGCTTCATTTTCGCCATTTTCCTTACAATGCGATTGTAATATCATTTCTGTTACACCAATATAGTGTTATAAAAATCTCATTACCTATAGAAACTCTTTAGCAATTTGCTTTGAATGCCAAAGAACTAAGTTAGACTTAATTTTCAATAGAAATTTCTCGAAAATCGATTCACATATTATAATTGAATGAATTGTTTATGTAACTCGATTCAAATTAAAACAAAATTTATTTTGCTCAATATTATTTTGAAGTTTTAACATCAAAAATGAATTGATGTGTGAATCGATCTGTAACAATAAGCAAGAAGAACGTCTAACATCTAGATTAAAAGCTATAGTTAAACTGTAAAATAGAGCCAAAAAGCTAAAAGTGTTAACCTTAGCGTAAAACTTGGAGTATGTGTATTTTTTACAATGTAAATTATTCTGATTTCAGTAATAAAACATCTTGAATAAAATGGGAGATTGTTTTATTTATATTGTTGCCTTTGACGAGAGGAAGGATGGCGGGTTTAAATGGGTCAATCTCTTGACTTATGGACTCGGATTTAGAGACTGTATTTTTGTGTAGACAAGCTCACGGATGAAATAATGTTGTTTTGTTGTTAGACAAAAGTTTCATTCGTAACACAAAATAAAAATTTTATAATTCGATCCTTATGTAAACAGAAAGATTGTTGTGTTTCACTTTTAGGTATATTTAATAGAAAAACTGACTAGACTGCCTCGTTGGCCGAGTGGTCTCGGGTTCAATTCCCGGGTGAGTTATACTTTATAACTGGATTTTTTTTAATTTCAGTAGTAGCACGGTGTTTGGAATCGTGCTTGGAGTCGTGCCCGGTATATGGCATTGAGTGCCTATCTGCTTACCCCGTCTGGGGTAAAAGGCGTTATGTTATGTGTGTGTGTATGTGTAAATAGAAAAAAATACCGAAATGTAAATATTGATACAGCGTTTGATTGCTGTTTGAATGTTATGGTTTCATTATTTTATAGGTAGGAAGAAATATAACATATTTTTATATAACTATCGTGAGACATACTAAATTAAGTAAAAACGCGGGTTACTCACGGGAATATACTGAGAAAAGCTCTACTTGTTTCGAACCACTGCAACAACCACGATAGACATTTAAAAATAGAATCTTAATAAATCCATACGCTAATTATCGTTCGTTAAATTAGTGAAATACTGAATACAAACTTCATAGTAACAATAAATATAAATGCACAATGACACACAAAGCATAGAATAGGAAAAAACTTACTCTATTTCTCTTCGCTAAATAACCATTCACCTAAAAGAAACTCTTACATCAGTGCTCATAAAATAACAAATGGAATAATATTCTCTATATAAAAGAATCACGGCATGAATGCACTTTAAAAGGAAAAGATAGAAATGAGAAATAAAAGAGAAGTATTAGAGAAAGTAGGTCATTGCTGCTTGAGTAAATGGACTAGCTTGTTACCTGTTACCATTTGTAATAGATCGACTTCAAAAGGCTTGCTACTAGAAGCTTGTTGTTCTTTTATGCTGATTCTCTGAATTGAGCTTCTGGTCTATTTCTTTGTATATATCGACGTGCTTACCACCAGGCAAGTTAGGGGTCAAACATAGGCCCATCAAACATATAAAGAAAAAAATAATAAAAACTAAAAATCAAAAAATAACTATTATTGGTTATACGTACATAGCTTTACACCCACTGTTAGGTGAGAAGTCGGTGCCACAAGTTTTACACGAAATTATTCATTAAAACCTTAATAGATACCTAACATTATTAAGCTGTTTACAATTTTATAATCGAATAATCTATTAACTATTCATCAAAAATGAATAAATAATAAATCAACACAACTTGGTTGCACATAGGACAACATGGACATATCCGAAGAGACACTTAAATGAAGAAAAGTAAGTATAAAGACAGAGAAACGAACATCAATCCTAGGTATTATTTTTTTTTTAAAAACCTATTATAATTTTTGTAAACTTAAATCATCGATGGTGTAGAACGCCACTGTTATAGCAGCCTTTAACATACTTCATTTCAAAAGTGGCATATACTCAAGAACACACACAACCTTGAGTCGCAGCTGAGTTATGACGAACTTAAAACTTCCAAGATAACGTAGAACGATAACAAGTTACAAGGAAGCCATTTTAAAACAGCTTGGGACCCAAAAGCTGCTAAAAGACATAGTAAAAAAGAAAACACGTTTTTATTTTTCTTGACCCGAGAAATATTGCGTCTTGGAAGAAACTTTCAACCGTTGTAGTAATGAATCTCACCTGAATGACACAGACTCGCTACTTGAATTACACTCGGTCTTTTAAAAACGAAACTGGCACTTTAAAAAAAGTATCTTCATTTGTGAGGGATAATTGCCCCATTCTAACACAACATTAACCTCCCAACTTTTAATAGGTTTTTTTACTCTGTGGAATAAAATGTAACGTATTTTTTTTTTGCTTTTTTACCCGCCCTAAGGAAAAATGCTAGAATTTTTATACGAAAACTTTTTGCATGTGTATAGGTGTCTATAATTTGTGAGCGAAAGGTTTAATGAGGGTAGCTCGTGAAGGACATGAAGTTTTGGTACTGAAAAGAAATAAAACTTTGTAATCTTTTAGCTGTTAGACGTTGGCGAAGTATAGTATAATGATGTGGTGCCTGTCTATTAGTATACTATAAGTCTCTATTCCATATATTAGATTTATTTTATGAATAAACTATACTAGATACATGTATCCAATATATCCCCCATGATAGCGTATCCATCCCCATCATATAGATGGTTGGCAGGACATCTATGTGCGCTTCACACAGCAAAACTGTGGAATGATCTCTCAACGGCGGTATTTCCGAACTGATACGTCCTTCAAACCTGCAAGATACGCTCTTTGCGTATTTCTTTATAAAACCGGCAACGCACAAATAAAGGTTGGCAACGCACCTGTGACTCCTCTGTTGTTGCAGATGTCCATGGGCGACGCTGATTGCTTACCATCAGGTGATCTGTCTGCTCGTTTGCCTCCTATTCCATAAAAACATAAAAAAAAGTTGTTTTTAGTGGTTTTTAACCTTAATTCATCAAAATAGAGAGCATATTGATATATTTTTAACTAGGTATGAAAGTTAAAATGTGTACCTTGTTACTCTTCTGGTATGGGTATTCAATATGTCCATAGACAAAGCTTATCGCCATCGTTTAAGACCAAGTAATTAGTCTGCTAACTTGCCCGTGTATTATAAAGTTAAACTTTGTATATAGAAAGAATATACACTTTGCACACGACCTAGCTTTTCATTATATTCGTTGTCCTAATTTTCGTCTAAAAACGTCCCAGTATCAAAGGAAACATAATTAGCCGACCCAATTTTATCGGACGTTCGTAGTTTGCGAAAAAATATTCCAACACCGTCTACGTGATTAGGCTCTGGAGTAGGTACCTAATTCTGAAAAAATTGTACTACAAACTACAGCTTATAAGTTGTATAAGTTACTATGTACCTAAAAACTTAATTAAGTAGGTAGATTTTTTAAATGGAGAGTGTGATGAGATAGAGACAGCTTGATAAGGACTACCTTATCAAGCTGTCTCTAGCTGCTATCTTATTATCCTCTTGATTCCAAGTAAATATATAATAATGTCTTTTAAGATGTTAGTTGTAAACGACACTATAAAAATCAATACATCCCTAAAATTACTCTAAGTCCTACTAAAACCAGTTTAGTATCTATCAAAGATTGATTCTAAAGCTGAATTCAGCTCATCTCATAAAGGTAATAGACCGTGAAGTCTAGATAAGTGATAGACAGATCCAATTCAGTTTGTCTGTTCTAAAGTGAATCACCCCATATCTGTTCGATTTTCACGTCGGATTCAAAGATTTGATTGAAACTGTGAAGGTGAAGTTTCATATAAGAGAATTTATTGGATTGAAATATTATCACTTCCATTTCAAGGAGATTTGCTCTTAGAAGGATGATTCTATTTCCAAATACGTTTCTGGCTTAGTATAAGAAGTGTAGATGTCTTAGTGGCTTTGTTTTCATGGCGTGCATTTTTCTTCAGGAACAAATATTAGCTTCGTAGGTATAATTTTCTTTATGTTCAAGTAATTAGGCTTCAGTGAGACTTCTTTGGCAGATGACAAATCTCTGTTATGCGATGACAAATGGAATAAGGAATCGTATTTGTTCTTAAGTCGAGTGACAAGATTGTCTCTCACTATTAGGTGCAATTGAATTAACAATGAGACGAGTGCTTACAATCTGTATATACGACTGTCTGTCAACTTAGATAAATGAGTAATTTTTTTTTTAAGGGGGGAAAATCATCGAATGACTGCTCCCGCCGACTGACTAAAAACCACCCCGTTCCTTCTCCTGCACGTCGAGCCGGAGCCCCAGTTACCCGTTAGGTTCTCCGCGACAGATAAATGAGTAATAGGTGAGAAAAAAGAGTAGGGCAATAAAACTATTCTAAAAGACCACTTTATTATCAAAATCATAAATCAATGAAGAAGCATTATCGCCAGCAAATAAAATCTTAATCTAGGTGAGTGGGCAGCACTAATGGCGCTGTCCAAGTTTTTACTAGCAAACGCATTCAAACAATTTTACAGCAACACAATTAAATTCCAACCCTGCATCACGGAGATAAGGTTGAATTATCGTCGGAGGTTTTCCATTCCAAGTTTTGTTCTGTTTAATACTATTTCCAAGAAGAGTTCGTTACGTAGATAGAATCTTTAATTTCCTTCTGTAACGCCAATGTCAGAACGGTCCCTTGTATCGAGTGTCGTGTCGTTTTGAATTGTGAATAAATTAGCTGCTCAAAGGGTTTCGGCTTTTGTTTTTAAGATGAGCGTTTAAAAGAAATGGGTTGGAGTGACGATGTGATTAATGGATAGATATGTATCTTGCATCCGATTTTTGATGATGGATTTGTGTATTCCCTTTTGGAAATTCATGATTTGGTATAACGCTTTTGTGTAATAGATCATTCTTAATTGTTCAATAATGTTTAGGAGTACAAATGACATAATAATAATTATGTATTGTGCAAGAGTAATTTCTTGTAAATCGTTTTATAGTAACATCGTGCTTTCTGCATTTCCAAGTAATAGCTTCCTGTACAAATTACCAAAGACACCTATTTTTTCTCTTGCCTCTAAAGACATAAAAATAAAGGTGAAGTCAGACAAATTTTTACTTTTCAAATTTCGAAACGACGATCAAAAAGTTCGTCCATGTTGAATGCAAAAAGATAAAGACCGATAGAGGACCGGAAGCCACTTCCGGTGGCCGTTTGAACATCGAACGTTATTCATGGCCCGAGGCCAGAATGAAAACTTCCGTTGAAGAGATACATGACAAAACTTCGCAGAAATTGTCAGGACTTAGTGGGGTGACCCTGCGAGATGGCAAATTTTAGGATTGTGTTCATAGTGATATTCTAACATTATTGAATTTTCAACGTATACTAAAAAATGTGTTTGTTGCTGAGATAAGGTCAGGAGTATAGTTCGATTACTGGATCAGGCAACGGATTTTTCGATATTTCAATGATGATTAGTAACAGCCTACAGTCAGCGTACTCTCTCTTCCTATTAGGTACCATCTGTGGTGATCTGATGGCTCTTTGAGACGCGCGAGGAACATGACGCGCCGTACGCTCGCGTCTGGTTCTGATCGGGCAGCGAGCTACCCATGTTCGCCGTCTGCAGGCCCGTGCTTACGGTAGCCGGAGAACGTCGCGCGAACAGTATGCAGTCTAGAGCTGTGCTTGCTATACTTTCGATAGGTCTATCCACTATTACAGAGGACTTTCATTTAACTTTGTAATTGGTTTTATTGAATGTAAGATTTTAACTTTATTATATTGTTAAACTTAACTTTGCATGCCGAAAACAGTAGACGATGTATATGGGACTAATGTTTATAATTATTACTACCCATAATTACCACACTTCGTGCAAATAAACGTTCTTATTCTTATTCATTCTAGTGAAAAACGGTGTGTCACATGTAAATTATGGCTTCATGTGCACCTCTGGCCAAGTGGCAATTCCTAAGGTCAATAAAAGACGTGTCATTTAGTTTAACAAATAAAACATCTTTTCTCCTACTAAAACCATAGTCACAATACAGGACAAATCAATGTTAAGTTAAATGAGTACCATTATTGGAATTAATGAGGAAAGGAAAGATTTTAATTGAATGTATGGATCTTTATCTACACTAAGTTATCTCGTAGGATGTTACTAACAGGATGGTGCATCAATTCAATTCGAATACAATTAATCGTGATTCGTATTTCGAGAATTTCATGAGTAAGTCGAGTTGGTTATATTGGATTGGAAACAAGTGGTTTTAGGTTTTGATTCGCGTTTGGAGTAAATACATTGAGCATAGTAGTATTAAGGTTTTCGTTCACATAATGTTTACGGAACAAAATTGTCTGTCTAGAGGTATATAAATAAAAACAATGGAGAACGGCTAAACCGATTTGGGCTACTTTTGGTCTTGAAATGTTGGTTTGAAAGGTGAGAAAAATATTTTTAGGCGGTACCAAGTTTGCTGTGTTAGCTAGTAAATATTATATCATGAACAGTAAGTAGCCTGCACTTCTATGCTACCCTATTGAGAAAAAAACAGGAACGATGTTTGTCTGGGTAAAAAATCACCATCTTCAATGACAGATTCCAAAACCAAAATTGAAGAATTTTATCAAACGATCCAATCGTGCTAAACGCATTTAGAATTCGTTTTAAAATTCAAACTCGTACAAAAAGTTTCTGATACAGAGGTGTGAACACATTAAAGTTGATAAATAAAGATAAAATCCACAACAATAGGAATCTCATACTTTTTAGTTCCTTTTTCAAAAAGCCTAAAACTGTGGCTTCAGTCTGTGTGTAGCTATTTATTTAAAATTCAAAATGCTACCGAATTTAAGTTGCAGTTAAGAATGTATTTTTATGGCCAGCAACTTTTTATAATAAAGTTCGTATTTTATTTTAAAAATAGAATACTATTTATTTATGCTGGAATAACGTTACTGGTAGATATTTTTTCTACCAAGACCCTTAAATCTACCGTATCAAATACAAACAACTCCTATAGTGTGCCTATAATTGTTCGTGAGTCATCAGTGCAACTGTAAAATAAAGGTGTATTCACAGTGGTGTGAAATTCAAACAAATTATATTTTAAAAGATTAAGTTTAATGCATATATAAAAATACAATTAAAACGTTAAAATTAGTTTAGGGGCGGAGCTAGGCCGACAGATAATGATGACTTACTTCATTCTTAACACAAATATACTACCTCTATAGTGTATACTCAATAGATTATTGAATCTATGAATCAATACACCACGAACAACCAATAATTATTCTACAGCAAAAAAAAAAACAAAATTAAATATTTAAGCACCAATTTCCCATGAATATTATAACAACCGTCAGTTATATTTCCACCCAATATCTTCCTTGTTTTTATGGAAAATACGAACATAAAAGCTTATGCATCCCCCTGCATAGGAAACTGATAAATTATTGATACTGAACGGGAGATAATCTTATTTCCTTTCATAATTTCGCTTGCGTTATTCAAGTGTCAAACTTGACAGGGACTTAGCTTACCTCCGCGACTTTGTCTGTTTTGAATTACAAACAGATAGACAACATAATTATAACAATATATACAAATGTACAGTGCGATATAACTACTTTGTTTGTTTAAATAATGTGTAATAAAGATTATAGGAGTGGTCTGTAAATTAGTAAGTACTTTGTTGTGTTTGTGGTCTATAATGAAGGTTAGGAAAAATTATTTAAATTCTTACCCATGTTGATACATACTATTAGCTCAATATATTGTCCTTTTCCTAGGTTGGTGTAACATTGTTCTTAAACAATTGAACCAACGAAATTAAGCTAAGTGTAACTAGAGAATTGTACGGAATTTCTTGCTCGTTATTCTCCATAGGAATCGACAAATTGGAATGAACAAATAGCTTCAATATATCATAATTTTTTTATCGACGTTCAAAAGTCCTGATCTAATTGAAATAAATGAGTTTGATTTTTAACCTTTTTAATTAAAATAAATACATTTACTCCACAAAATTAACATGTAAATAGACTTCAATTAGTAATTTCAACCATGCACAAAGCGCCAACATGATCCATTACCTCACCAAAACGCCTAAACATAACAAAGGAACAAACACACTCTCTAAAATTACCATAATGAACCTATTGTACGGCTAACGAAACATTTCGTCATCCATTGACCGTTAGCTACTAGAACGAAACTGTTCCCCAACTCAAATGCAGTAATGGATAGTGAATTATGGTTCCAACACACGATGCCAACCATCGTGTGTTGGAACCATAAGACCTTTGCATGTCACAGAATACGTCAGAGATAAGGAATGCAAATCCTCTTACAAATTCGTAGGGGTGTTATCTACGGGCAATTTGAGGGGCGCAACCTAATGCAATAACGTCGCGGAAGGGAGCAATCTTAGGGGTAAGCGAGTGATATGAATTATGTGGCAGAGACGAATGCTACGATATGTATTGTTGTTGCGAACTATTTGTTGTTCCTAGTTCGCGGTTGTTTAAAGGGTTAATTGATAGTTTCTAATATGTAGGATTGTTTATATTGACATTTTTTATGGTGATGTGAGCCAAAATTCTGTTATTTTACGAAAATTGTCACAATTAGCATCATCCATGGACACCTGTAACACCAGAGGCATTACAAGAGCGTTACCGACCTTTTGGGCATTAGGAATTTGAAGTAGTGAACACTTTCACAATTTTGCTGATCCAAAGATTGAAACTTCAGACATTTTACTATTTCTTATGATTATTAGGTCCAGAAGATCTCATCTCGTCATCATCTCATCAACTGCCTATAAATGCCCACCGCTGAGCAAAGCCTCTTCTCACACGGAGAAGGTTTGAGCATTAATCATTACGCTTGCTCAATGCTGGTTGCTAATTACAAACTTATAATAAGAATTTATAAGCCTAGGTTTCCTAACGATGTTTTCCATCACCGTTTGTCAATGGTGTCTAAATAATCTTAGAAAGTACATATAACTCGGAAAAAGTCACACCGTTGGCAGGTTTCGGACCCGCACCCTCATGAATGAGAAGTAGGCGTCTTAAACCTCCGGGCCACCACCAGAAGATCAAACACTCTTAAACATTAACTTGCGAAAAGGACTAAACATTTTTAAAATAAATGTTTGGAAAAGACTAATTGGTTTTGTAGTTTGAATCATAAACATCAACATGGAGGAATTTAGTATTGACAAATTGACAGCTCTGTAAGTATTTAAGAGTTAGATGCTGACAACTAACTCTTTAACTTTATTACAAGCAAGACTATAACAAACCAAGGCACCTCTAGGTCCATAAATACAATAGTTCCCGACAACCATTGAATGCTGATGACGAGTACAAAAGGGCTCATGTAATTGGGTTTCAGTATGTAGCCCAAACGTGAGACTGATTAATTTTGGGAACACCCCTTATCAAATATAAGACGATACGCTGATGTGAGGTGGCAGGTCGGTCGGTCGGTTTGATATAGATAGTGATGCCAACATTGTTTGAATTGTTCAGCGGCATGTTTTGGGTGGTAGATGATAGTACTTCTGGTTTGGGTAATTAAAGAGCATTTTTGCTTAAAAATCCCAATCTAATTCTGAGAAGGAATGGAAGATCTGCATAGTTAGGAGTTAAGAAACGATATATCAATCGGATTTTTATAGCATAAACCGGTAAACGAGCTGATGGATCACCTGATGGTAAGCAATCGGCGCCGTACCATGGACCCCTGAAACACCAAGGTGTTACAAATGCGTTACCAGCCTTATGGGAATTGGGAATTTGAGGACTGTGGAGGATTCGGTTTTCGGTGAGGCCGTGGTATCACTCTAGTCGAGCCGGCCCATTCGTGCCTTTTTGCTTGTAATTTAAACCATAATCGATAAGAGAAACGATGAAAAGTCGCAAAAATTGCATTGCATCTATCAACATTACTTTGGGATGGTTTTCTATATCAAAGACTGTTAATAAGAATTTCTAAGTATTTGTAAACATTTGATTTGGTGTTATTTATATTAAGAAGATTAGACTAATCTAGATTTAGACGTAATAATGTGGTTGTGTAGTTATAAAGAATTTAGAAGCTTCTGTCTCCAACCTAGATGAACATCGCAAATTGAAGGTGAAATAGGAATTGTGTCTGTCTGGTACATTTTGTAGTCATGGCGCAGTGTCAGAAGCTTCGTGACATAATGTTAGTAATCTAAAACGTGACACAATTTGTTTTCTAAATATTCAGTCGTGAATATGACATAGGATACCGCGACAGATCAGTCTCTATCATGATTTAGGTCCAAATTTTGTTGATTTACCTTCAACAGTTTTTTATTGGCAGTCAAAGTCTTAATTAACACTTTCAAAATCCAAAATTACATAAAATATCTTAAATATCCTTTTAATATGTATGAAAATAGCGCTAAGCATCGTCTCTTGATCACGCATGTGTGCTAACCACAAACAATTACTAATACATATAGTTTAAAGCAATTATCTAATCGACGTATCTGGAATTCCTTCCCTAATTAGTCGTGCCATTTTCACCCATTGATTATTTGATCACACACACGTCACGACCCGACCAAGTCTGCTACAAAACTGACCCAATTTACCTAAATTCAGTTTGATCTTATTACTTATTTATTTTTATTTATTATTTATTTTATTATTTATGAACTTCCCGATTTCGTTGAATTGAATCCGAATTTGAACGTGTGGCTGGATAAAGTTTTTTGTTTCGTTTTTGTTTTATAAAGGTTCATATATTTTTAGATCAACTGTAGGCAAGGATGTGTGTTTATAAAATCTTTGTTTTAAGTTGTTGTTAGATTTTCGTATACAGCCAAGTGTGATAGCAGACTTTGTGGGCTATTTTTGGTTAACAGACTTTGCTATAAATGGATTCGTAATACAGAGTTGTTATGTAGTGTTGGCGAAGAATGTTACATGTACCATGGATGGTCAAGCGAATCAAGGTCTCAATATTATCGGAACTTAAACTTTTATAGACTTTTGGCCTGTAATAAATGATTACTAATAATAATAAAGTCACAGACCGGCTCTCCACTTGATGTCTTTTCCGAAAATCATGAACTATTTTAAACATATAACTAGGCTCGGGGTGGATAGCTTAGAAAAGCTTATTGCTGTGGGTAATATTGAAACACACCGTCGATCAACAACTAGGTGATTTGACCAGCTCTTAGACAACCCAGCATCGAAGTTCTACACCATTATACCAGGATGATCACGATCTTTAGTCATGAGGAAATAACCAGAGAGAGAATACAGAGTTAACAGAATCATTTACGCGTTTCAAAGTATTCATTATTCTGTAGAGTAGGTTACATTGAGACCAATTATATATCTAATACTAGCAACAAGTTACGGCACAGTTAGTACTTACTCAGCCTATCCCATTGGTAAAAAATTACGGGACTATTTCTTAGATAATCATATTGTAGAGGTATATGCGAAAGTGTGTGTTTTTTAGTATATCTTTATATTATATAGTATGATTTTTAAGGTTTAGTTATCTGGTGCTGTAGAATAGGTATTTTTTTGTTTTACCATGCGAGCAAAGCCGTGGACCATTATAGAAACATAACATAACATAACATCACGCCTTTTATCCCCGAAGAGATAGGCAGAGGTACACATTATGCCACTGTACAATGTAACACACACTTTTCACTATTTATGTTTATGAGTCCCATGTAATAGGGAGTGAACCTATTGCCATATACCGGGCATAATTCCAGACTCCGTGCTACTACTGAGATTTTTTTAAAAAACCAAGTAGTACTTTGCAAACTTAGTAGTACCCGGGAATCGAACCCGAGACCCTTTGCCCGGCAGTCGCACTTGCGTCTACTCGGCAAACGAGGCAGTCATTATAGAGAATAGAAATATGTGTCCAGGTCCAGTGTATATATCTGTACTGTCCAAAACAATTATAAGCACAATAATGTACAGCCTCAATACAATACAAGTTATATAACAAACATAAATACGGCAAAATTAGACCAATTACATTGTTATTCTAATTATTCAGAAACTGGAGCACTCTATCGTTCGTAATATAACAATAAATATTGAACTAACTGCGAGTATATATATGAAGCTGTTAATGAACATTTGCATGAGCAAATATACATACATTCATGTTGTAATGTATATTGTGTCGTGAATGAATGTGGTGAATGTAATCAGTGTTTATCCTCTAAAAAATATTCGGATTTATTAAAGCTACGTACTTCTGTGTACAGGTCAATAATAGTCTATTTAAAAGACCACTATTTCGTCGTGGGCACATCGGCTCTAAAATCACAACGCGTTATAACGTTAAGCTTCATAAAAAACATGCAATTTTTTCTGCGCTAATATATTAGTTAGGCCGCGCAGCGCTGAATGAAGTGCGCGATATACGAGTATGATAGCAGCGCAGCGCAGTACGCACTGTGCGAGTGCGATGGCTGCGCAGCGCTTCGTTAGATGCGTTATGCGATAATTGCGATATACGTAAGCATTTTGTTTTATTCGCGGAACAACACTACCAGCATTATTATTTTGTGACCCATCTGCTACTTAGGTAAGCCCCTGTAAAACTGTTCACATTTTTATAATATCGGGGGGATATCATCCAATGCGTTCTCTTGCCTTGGGTTAGGCAAGAGGGAATGTCAGACTCTTACTGACTAGAAACCACCTCGTTCCTGGAGTAGTCCTGCTCTTCGACCCGGAGCCCCGGCAACCCCTCCGTATACGGCATCAGCCCTACTGGACCTTATCTGTGGTGGTTTGATGACAAACAAAGGTGCACGCGGAACGCGGCTCGTCTTAAAACTGATTCTGCTTCTGACAGTTCCTGATTTGACATTGTGGGTTTACTGATTTCAAAATTTTCCAAAGCAGCATTAAAGTGCTATGCTTTCTGTGATCCTAAAGTACGTACCAATTAGGACGAATTCTAATTCGTCCTAATTGGTATGTACCTCTTCTTCGTTCTCTAGAACTGAAAGAAAATATCGGCCTATAAAGATATCATCCATAACATAACATAACATCACGCCTTTTATCCACGCCACTGCACAATGTAACACCCACTTATCACTATTTATGTTATGAGATCCATGTAGTAGGGGGTGAGCCTATTGCCATATACCGGTCACAATTCCAGACTCCGTGCTACTATAGAGATTTTTTTAAAAACCCAGTAATTCTTTGCCCGACCTGGGAATCGAACCCGAGACCCTTTGCCCGGCAGTCGCACTTACAACCACTCGGCCAACGGGGCAGTCAGATATTATCCAATGAACCACATAAAACAAAGCACGAGGTACAGGTGTCCTACATAAACAAATGAACATTAAAACTCTTTACATTTCGCAATGGAAAGCATTATTCTTTATTCCTAAGGAAATCATAAACAACGTTGTGTCATTCTTGCCCACAAATCAAAAGCGGCTTACGTACCTTTAAACAAACAACCTTAGTTAATACACTCACTAAAATTGATATTCTTCCCAATGGCTATCGTGGTAAGAGTGACTGGTGTTGTAGGTAAGTGTACGTGTAAGTTGGTTTTCCCTTTCCGGACTTACCTGCACAGTTTGTCTGTCATATAGTTGTTTATTGACTATTGTTTTCATGTTTGTTGTTCATGTGACATTAATTTAATGTTGTAAAATGAAATAGGGGATTATAGCGTTAAATAATGTGCGAGAGATGTGTGTTAAGGTGCTTTTTGAATTGAAAGGGTTAGTAGATACTGTGGTATTAGTATATTGCTGATGCTTACGGCTTCGCTCGCGTGGATTACGGACTTTGTGATTAACCTAAGAAATATCACCCCTATTTTCGCGGTCTTTGCATTGATAGATATTTTAGCCCAAATATAATGCAAGCCATATACCCACAAACTTTGACCTTTTATAATTTCACCCCTTATTGAGTTAAATTTCCAAAAAACCTAAATCGCTAATTAATTTGTTAGTCTAAATAAAAAGTTTAATGTTCCTGGGATAAAAAATAATGCCAGTCCCATACAATCAAATTTCCAAAATTCTTATATACCTACATATTTTAATGGTAAATATTTGTATATATATATATATTTTTTTTTAAGGAGGAAAATCATCGAATGGCTGCTCCCGTCTGGGTGAGGCGACATCAAACTACACCCAACTCCGCGACCAATATTTGTACATTAACTCAACATAACTTTATAAGCAGTTTTCTTGTAAAGTAACATCCACTTTTCACTTTCAACGGATGAGCCTATAGCGATACCGTAATACTGACCTCCATAGGTACAATTACTGAGAAATTTTCTCAAAACAGGAAAAAACAACCATACCTTTCATGACCCAGGAATCAAACAAGATGTCTTTACCAACGCGGCAGTTATAAATCTTATATCTTATACTGCTATATTAAGCTGAAGAGTTTGTTTGCTTATTTGTTTTTTTGAACGCGCTAATCTTCGAAACTACCGGTCCGATTTCAATGATTATTTTTTGTGTTGGATACTCCATTTATCAAGGAAGGTTATAGGGTACAAAATATCACGCTACGATCAAAAGGCGCCGAGCAGAGCGGGTGAAACCGCGCAGAAGTAGCTAGTTCATAATAAAATCATCGACATCAGTTTAAAAATCACATACCTTACAATATGGGTTTTACAACCAAAAATAATGAAGTCAGTGAATGATTTGTTCATTGAGTTTGTAACATTACATTATTGTTGTATGAGCCATGATGTAATGAACCGCTGTTCAACACAAACTAGGTCAGCTGTGAACTGTCGCATTATTAGATGTTTTCATTTAATGCTTTTTAACTGTGAAAACCGGTTGAATGATCATTTCCAATTCAGCGGCAATTATTTTGTCACTATGTTGACTCACAACAATGTTTGTGTATGACGTGACTGAATACGTTGAAATTACTTCATATTGTGTCTCACAGTGACTGAATCATGTTTTAAGTATATAAGCCACTCAGTAAATAAGTTGATGTATCTTGCTCAGTAGCGGTTTAAAAATTAAATATCAAAATGTACTGCACCATGTGCACGGCGGCTTGGCAACCGGCTGCCGTGCTACACGTTGTAGCGACTTCGATACCCGAACGGAGCAACTCTTTGTGTGATCCACAAATTTCTGTCTGGGTGTTATGTTTCTGCCCCCGACAGAGGGTGTGAATGGAAACTATGATCATTTTACTAAATTTATTACAATTAAAATTACATGATAATTCCTAAAATCTAACTAACCTAAGTGCGAATGCGTTCGATGTTAGAACGACACTGATTTCTTTTCTTAAAATTATTTCGAAAGAAGGTTTTCAATAAAATCTATTGAGGTTAAATATAGTGGGGTGATTGATGATGCAGCGATTCGCAGCTGGGCATGAGGCGGTGACATGAGGTGACGACTCAGCAGTTTAGGTGTTGCAATTCTTCGTTGCTTCAAAGTACCTACTTTATACCTCTAATGTCCTGATTCAGCAGTACATGTGTCGGCACCGATATGTAACATGTATATGATATTGTATGTTTGCAAACGTCCACAACACAGGAGAAAATCCTAAAGCGGGGCAAAGTTTAAAAAAATAGAAGGGCATTACGAAAAGAAATATCTATTCAAATAAAACATTTATTTAGAATAGATGTTGAAAATGAAATAAAAATACCTGGATACCAAATAATCAATTTAATTAATACTCTTAATGACACGATGACAGTCAACACGTACCTGAATTCCATACACACTATGCCAGCACATCAAACTGCACCCAACTCTTTCAAGATTTTCACCCATATCACTTTTGCAATAAAGTTTACAATCGAATAAGAAATCTTCCGAGTTAAGATCACTTAATGTGATGCCAGTATCTGTACCTAAACAAGCCCTTACGTCCCGTGGTCCCAGTCCAGGGATTCGTGTTCATTATCATTTGTATTCAGACAGAGGGGAGCACCTGGATGTCTGTCGGCCCAAGATTTATGACGTCAAAGTACAAAACTCCCTTTGTATGGTAATGTTTCTTTGACGGATTTTTGAGCATTTCTTGCGTTGAATAGAACAAGCGGTGTTGATGTTGTTTTGTTTTTGATTTGCGAGCTATATCGAGGTATAGTGATTAAGTAAGTTGGTTAGGATAAGATGTAGCGAATTTCATGGTGGCCTGGAGGTTTAAGACGCCCGCTTCTCATGCATGAGGGTGCGGGTTTGAAATCTACCAACGGCACTTGCCGTGACATAACATAAAAAGTATATATAACTCGGAAAAAGTAATATTGGTAAGTGCCACATTACAATATACTTTCTAAGATTATTTAGACACCACTTACAAATATTAAGGAAAATATCGTGAGGAAACCTGGGCTTATAATTTGTAATAATAAATTTGTAATCACCAACTCGCATTGAGCAAGGGTGGTGATTAATGCTCTAACCTTCTCCGTGTGAGAAGAGGCTCAGCAGTGGGCATTTATATGCTGTTGATGATGATGATGTAGCGAACTTTCAGGGCTTTATAAGGGTATTTACAGAGGGTCTACCAAGACTGCACAATGCACATACTACTACTTGGATAGAAGGAATTTGTATCAATTAGGAGAAAATAAAAAACATGTAAGAATCATATTGTACTAAGTAAATGGCACTTTGTGGGCAACCTCGTAAGATATAAGTAGGTAGGGAAATTCACAGTAATCGAAGGTTTAATAACATACCGTGTGTGTGACAGGGTTGTTTATAAACCGTTTATCATGGTCATACTTCCGCGCGGTTTCACACGCTCTGCTCAGCTCCTATTGGTCGTAGCATGATGTGTGCGTGTTCAAACAAACAAACAAAAAAACAAACTCTTCCGCATTATATTTATCATATCATAACAGGCGATTCTGTAACTTAAGCAAATGATAAAATATAGGAACATTCCGTCAATTTTCAAAGATACATATAATTATGTACTTTATGGGTATTGAACAAAGATTATAATTACATGGCGTATCCATTCTGTTTCATTAGCTGTAATTGATCAACTGACAATGACGTCAGTGCACAGTTGATTGATCATACTGTCATGTACTGATATTGATACAGATTGTGTTATCGTTCAATTAAAATCTAAATGTCTACTGAGCTTTGTGGATAATTATACTTACATATCGTGGTTTTATGTTAAATACTGTAGATATCTATGACTTCTTAACATAAAGCATTTTATATATCGATCAGACACAAGATACATAAGTACACGGCACTTTAATGAATGGGTCTTGCACTTTTGAAAAACTTTGCTCCATAGGATTTTTCTACAAATTTAACATGACATAACATCACGCCTTTTATCCCCGAAGGGGTAGGCAGAGGTACACATTACGGCACTTAATGTCATTGTACAATGTACCACCCACTTTTCACTATTTAAGTTATGAGTCCCATATAATAGGGGGTGAGCCTATTGCCATATACCGGCCACAATTCCAGACCCCGTGCTAGTACTGAGTTTTCAAAACCCAGTAATTATTTGCCCGACCCGGAAATCGGACCCGAGACCCCTTACCCGGCAGTCACAATTGCGACCACTCGGACAACGAGGAAGTCATATACATATCAGACCCAGACTCAGACCCGGAACAACAATTTGTTGAAGACACAAAGAATTGCTCCATACTTGAATCAAACCCGTGACACGTTTCATAGCAGCCGATATACACTTATTCATAAGTTGATATATCGTACTCAAAATTTGTTCATATAAAATTAGTCTCTAAATATCGGAATTAAGGTCTACAATGGAGTTCGTGGAGGGCGGGCACCGGTGACCGCTTGGGGATTGAACAGTATACTGTCTTAGTAGATAAACATTCGCGTAAGATAAATATGAGCCATTTTATGTTAAAAAGTAGCAAATACTTAAGCAGAATATCGTACCTCCGGGGCTATACCGTCACTTATAACTGCGCAACTGAACAATGAAACGTTGTTTTTCCTAGTGCCGTCCAGATTAGCGCCAAAACCGTAACGACAGTAATGCCCTCACAATGTCAGTTTGCTTACTATACAAATGACAATAACGCACCAAGTAAAGAGGTGAATTTGGAGTATTCTTTCATAATCAGTTAAGTTTTGTCAAAAATTGCATAAGTGACTATAGCACCGTAGTAGGTGCGATATATCAAAATCGTTTCCTAATATAATATTAGCTGAATGAATGGCATTGAACTGTCCAATAACTCTTGATAATATCCTGTGGAGGGCTGAGACACGTGTAGAAATACTCTCTTATATAATAATATATACAATAATACTAGCGACCCGCCCCGGCTTCGCACGGGTGGAACCGGCACCCTGAAGGTTTACAACTTCCTTAAGTATCACTCTATATATTTAAAAAAACACATCAAAATCCATTGCGTAGTTTTAAAGATCTAAGCATACATAGGGACAGTCAGACGGCGGAGAGCGACTTTGTTTTATACTATGTAGTGATAATACTATGATGATAATATGTAAAATAATATGTGCATTATATTTTTGGAATTGTAACTAACATGAAATATTAAGATTCAATCGATTTCTCAATTAATAAAAGGTTTTTCTCTCCCAGGAGTCGAACTCAGGACTGCGTTCTTAGTTGGCATACCTTAAAGCAAAGGTTTTGTTGTACTAAATGGACAAAAGAAACAAAACTATCGTATATTAACTAAAAATCATTGCAAGCATTCGCCTCTTGCGCAGTCACGGCAATCGTCGGCGGTCGTCGCGCAGTGTACATATGAGGAAGAACCTCTCTGTGGTTCGAAACTAATAGAGCTTTTATCAACATTCTAACCTGGGTAAGCCGCAATTTTTATTTATTCTAGTATGTCTCAAAATAGTTATTATACAAACAAAACTATCGTATTTCGTATACATACATCATACGAATTACGTGATAACCGATTTATCTATGGTTCCACGTCAATGCCAAGTCTCTACTGACGGTGTTCTACATGCGCATAGAGCCCAGACATCAATGGACCACTAATTTTAAGTGGCTTCATTAGCCATTGTCTGACCACTATTGTAACTATCCCCCTCAATCACAGGTTTGTCCAAAAGGGTAATCAGAATCTTTGTGTTGGTCTCCAAAATGGATACCACACAATATTATAAATCGGAAAGTGAGTTTGTTTGTTTGTTTGTTTGTTCCGCTATCACACCGTAACTACTACATCGATTGCTTTTAATTTTTGCAGACGTAAAGTTAGAAGTCCGGATTCAATAATAGGGTACTTTTATCCCGGAAAAAATTGATATTCCCGAGGGAAAACAAAAGTATTGGTATAGATGGCGCTGTGTGTATTGGTATATTATTATGTCACAGGTTACTTTTTATCCTTTTGTGACGCGAGCGAAGCCGCGGGTAAAAGCTAGTAGTAAATACACGGAAAAACTACACCCAAAATAGCTCTTATTACAAAGATATAAAGACGTCAAAAATGTTACAGTTCATATATGTATGGTTGAGTGTTCTCGTATTTAAGCCACAGAAAACCAAAACAGTTTTAATTCATACGTATTCAAGTTCCAAAGAGAGACATCTATACGGGAAGCTGAAAGGAGTTCATTATCATTTCTTTTCAACGTAAACACCTGAGATTTGCGTCCCACATTTAGGTTAAAATAAACCATAAACTCTACTGAACACGGTCTAATTTCACTTGAATGGAGGTTAATGATGAAGCCGAGATATTCTGGCGGTTGTCAGAAGGAATAAAAAATTGGTAGAAGCGAGTGTGAAATCAATGGGGATTTGTGTGACCGTCCTCACATATTCATCGTGGAATCGTTAGGAAAGTTTCTGACGTTTACGAAATATTCACGAATATTGTTGTACCTAATAAAAACTGTGAAAGGTTGCGTGCACAGTACTTTGAACTCTCCTCCCTAGGGTATAACGATCACATTTGACGACGACCTCTCGTGTTCATCTAGATTTTAAAAATGTACCTAAGCTGTACTATATTCTCACGATGATGTAAGTTTAAGCGCCATTTTTAGTGATATATCGTGTGATCATAAAATGTACTCGTAACAACAATAGCTTTTACCCGAAAAGATTCTCAAAATATATAGGTAATAGAGATGAGACAGTACAGTAGGTATATGAAAATTAAAAATCTAATCAGTCCGTCAGTCAGGTAATGAAAAAATATTACACGTATTTTTTTATTTTGTCGTATAAGTAAACAATACTTTGATAAAACGAATTAAAGTTTAGGAGTAGGAGGTAGCTACGTCATATTAGAGTATAAATCGTACTCAAAAGTGCGTTATTTCAAATCAATATATTTTCGAAACTATTCGTTTCCGTAAGAAAATAAAAATAAGTGTCTAATGTTTTTGAAAATAATCTATCAGACGGACATTAAAATAAAAATGAGTCATCTACCCTATTGTAGTGTGTAATATGACAGTGTTCTTTTTATGGAATAGGAGGCAAACGAGCAGACGGATCACCTGATGGTAAGCGATCAGCGCCGCCCATGGACACCCGCAACACCAGAGGAGTCACAGGTGCGTTGCCGGCCTTTTAAAAAGGAATACGCTCTTTTCTTGAAGGTGTGTTATAATAATTCTCAAAATAGTAATTAGAACAAGATTTCCCATCTGTTTATATTAAAGCCAGCAGTAACTGCGACGCAACACATGTTACCACAGTATAGGTTACCCACATCTTTTCCTTCACGTTCAAAATTCGCGCAGTTTGAAGTTTATTAAGAGCATAGTTTCATAAAACAATCAACACGCGGCAAAACACTTTAAATCATAATTTATATATAATTAATAACAGCACAGCCTCGAAAGGAGGAATAATAAATTTTAATTATGACAAATGACATCACGGTACACGTTAAATCGCTAGGGTTGCTACGTAAGTGGTAGTAAATTACCCAAGGGATGGGTAATCGTATATAGAAGTGGGTGATGATAGGATTTACGGGGTGAATATTGATATGGAAAAACAACCGTGGTCGGTGGCGATTAAAACGATTTATTTCGGTAAATATTTCGTAGGAGTGGATTGACGTGGACGTAGAGTAATTAGGAAGGTTTGCAGTTGATGTTGTTTTATGTTTTATCTATTTTGGCTTCATACTTGAACATGTCGAATAAATCTAGTTGTCCCAAAGTTTGAGATCACGATATTTGAGTTCGATGGTCTAATAATATTTTATTTACACATAATTCTAATTATTTTATGCAACTCAGTAAATAATATTGTCTCGTGTCAGTGGGATGGCCTGGTGATCTGTGATACAGGTTTACAACAGACACCAGTCTCAGGTTCAGTTGTTATTACTATTAAAAAAAAATAATATTTGTATTGTATTGTATATATTTAGTAATTATTGGAATGCATTATTAAATAAGAGAAACAAAAAACATACTGTTAAAACTTTTAGAACTTCTAGAATCTTCATAACTTGAAGTTTAAATGATATTGAACTTTTGTTGAAGCAGACTTTAAAACAAATGCTCTATAGTGCAAACATGTACAGTGTATACTAACATTACTTAAAATAAACAATAACGACCGTAAAACGCTTTCAAATTTTAAAACAAAAAGTAAATAAAAGCTTTAAAACAATTCCAAACAAATTATTAAAAAGGTACGCGGGGGAGAGGTCATTGAACTTTCCCATTAAAATAATATGAAACAAAATTCGTAGAGGTATATACAAAATAATTCGTGGTTTGAAGAATCAAAAGATTCTAAGTCAAATATTTAAAGAATTTTGTAAATGTTTATGTTTCGTAGCACATCATATTTATTTATTTGTATAAAAGTTTACTGTAATATAAAAAATACGCAGGTATATTTTTTTGTCAATCTAGGTAGTACTTCTAATTGGCTATAGACACAATATGTATCTATTATACATATACATACATTATACATAGTGTGTAAATATTACATGACATATATTTTCTTTTCTATCTATAATCACCTTTAATTCGTGTTATTCTTATATATTCTTTGTATGTACATGGGGTCGCAAGTGCAACTGGCGGGCAAAAGGTCTCGGGCACGATTCCCGGGTCGGGTAAAGTATTACTGAGTATTTTTTAAGCATGGAGTCTGAAATTATGGCCGGTATATGGCAACAGGCTCACCCCCTATTACACGGGACTCCTATAACATAATTATTGAAAAGTAGGTGTTACATAGTACAGTGGCATCGTGTGCACCTCTGCGTACCCCTTCGAGGATAATAAGCGTGATGGTATGTTATGTTATGTTTAAACTAAAATAAAAAATAATATTTCCTCAAACCCGTATTCAACGCGGATGAAGTCGCAGGCAACAGCTAGTTCATGAATATCATCATAGAATCACATATTATAAACTACCTATTATAAATGTAATAATAATAATCAGCTCTATTCTTAGTCTGAACTTCATTAATAATAGCGTCTAGACGCGGCCACACGTGATACACTCATTAATATTAATATTTTAATGTTATAACTTATTTGTTACGATAGAGTTCACTCTAGAACTTTAACTTTAGACCCAAATTTTATACATTTTCAAAAGTTTTTTATTCAACTACAAAACTGAATAATATTTTTTTATACCTCTAAGATTACATTATTTTTTTTAAGAGCTGAGTTACAAACGTGTGAATAACTTAATGGTAAGCTATCGGCACCGCCCATGTACATTACAACCCTAAATTTTTTTTTTCAAGGGGGGAAAATCATCGAATGGCCTGGGTGAGCCGGGAGGGAGTGTCCGACTCTTACTGACTAAAAACCACCCCGTTCCTTCTTCTGCACTTCGAGTCGGAGCCCCGGTAACCCGTTAAGTTTTCCGCGGTTCAGAATTGGCAACTCTAAAGACTAAAGGTGTAACAATTGCATTATAAACCTTTTTTGAAGAAGATTGCTATGCTAACCACACTTACAGACTACAGCATCGTATCAAGATTTTCTGTTAGTTTATGGCATAATAGGGATGATGACAGCGTATGAAAATTAAAAATCTACTTAGCCCGTAAGTTAAGTAATGAAAAAATATAAGAAACCTATTTTTTATTTTACTGACTGACTCGTTGGCCGAGTAGTCGCAAGTGCGACTGCCGGGCAAGGGGTCTCGGGTTCGATTCCCGGGTCGGGCAAAGTATTACTGGGTTTTTTAAAATTCTCAGTAGTAGCACGGAGTCTGGAAATGTGCCCGGTATATGGCAATAGGCTCACCCCCTATTACATGGGACTCATAACAACTAGTGAAAAGTGGGTGTTACATTGTACTGTGGTAGAATGTGCACCTCTGCCTACCTCTTCGGGGATAAAAGGCGTGATGTTATGTATGTATGTTTTTATTTTATCGTATAATAAAACAATACTTAGATAAAACCAATCAAAGTTTAGGAGTGTGATGTGGGCTTAAACGTCATTTTTACGTATAAAATGTATATAGAAGTGATGTCACATAACATTTCAAATCAATATATCGTCAAAAGTATTCGTTTCTGTAAGAATATAAAAAAAATACGTGTCTTATGATTTAAAAATTAAACATTTACCCTATTATCCTAGTTGAGCTAGCTCAGTTATGCCAAAAGTAGGTATACCTATTTAAATCTTCAGAAATTAAACTGTCAAACACCGCGAGGTCACCGGTGACCGCAACCTATTGTTCTATAATTGTGTCTACAAAACCGGTACTCGACGAGTTAAAGTACCATTTGCAATCATATTTATTAAATCAAAATTTCGAAAGTGCTTTGTCATGACAAAGTAACTCGACCAAATAGAATATAACACAGAATGTTATACGCAGTTTCCTAGCTGTGTACATCTCAATATATGTATTCGTGTTATCTAGTTTCAGATCGGGCCTGCGTTGACTGATGGCATGCAGCACACACCGCACTTTGATAAATTTTGTACTCACAATCTTAGGCCAGGAGGTCGGGATGGAAAAGAAAATGTTATATTTTTAATGTAATTCTGAGTTTGAAACTTTTATTTAAGATTACATATATTTTCATAGATTTAAGGAGTGCTTAGAAAGTTATCATCACTACATAGTATAAAACAAAGTCGCTATCCGCCGTCTGTCTGTCCCTATGTATGCTTAGATCTTTAAAACTACGCAACAAATTTTTATGCGGATTTTTTTAATAAATAGGGTGATTCTGAAGGATGGTTTATATGTATAATACATGCATATTGCACCTATGCGAAGTCGAGGCGGGTCGCTAGTTTAATATAATATTGAGAAAAATTAAAGTAACTGATAGGAGGATAGCTGTTATCAAAAATAAGACAATTTATATTTTACTACAAACAATATAAAATAATGTATTTTCTTATCAAAATAATGTGAGAAAGTTAATTTTCAAAAGCGACAATACGACTGATATTATGTTATAAAGCTTAAATCTTCTTATGTGTCCATTGTGTCTTCGCGTTTATAAAATAATCTTTGAAAAGAATTACTTAGTAGCATTTTCTCTGACTTTTCAACATTATTTTGTATATTTTTCTGTTTTCAATGAAACTTGACGTGCGGTTTAGTTATATGATTTAACGGTAGCCACTATCCATCATTTCAATAAAATAAATTAATAAAAAATTTATAATTTAGAATTAGCTAGCTCCTAGACTATCATAGGGAGGGGAAACCAACGAACTACAAAACACCCAAATGCTCATTTATCCGTAAGTGATAAATAGGCCTGTATGAATTTCGTGTAGACGGGGTGGCGCCCCCTAGCGGATAATGAATATATAATGAACAAATCTTTACCTGCTAAGTGAAACCGAGTGTGTATGAAGTATGGGGTTGATTAAGGGAGGTTTTCAATTTAAAATATCGAAAACATTATATTTCGATCGAATTATTTGTGTTGTTGTTACGTTATCTATATTAAAAGGTTCTACTTGCATTAAAAGGATTCAAGTTAATTTTGTTGTAATATTACACTTGCTGGTCTCTGTTAAGTGTTTAGTTTAGTCAACTTTTAGAAGTAATAAATGCTTACTAATTTGCCGTCTCCACACACCACACATACTTGGTAGACTTAAGTTAAACATAACATAACATAACATAACATAACATAACATAACATAACATAACATAACATAACATAACATAACATAACATAACATAACATAACATAACATAACATAACATAACATAACATAACATAACATAACATAACATAACATAACATAACATAAGATAACATAACATCACGTCTTTTACCTCGAAGGGGTAGGCAGAGGTGCACATTACAGCACTTAGCGCCACTGTGCAGCGTACCACCCACTTTTTACTATTTATGTTATGACCCCATGTCATAGGGGGTGACCTATTGCCATATACCGGACACAATCCGTGCTACTATTGAGATTTTTTTAAACCCAGTAATACTTTACCCGACGAGAACCCGAAACCCCTTACCCAGCAGTCGCATTTGCGAGCACTCGGCCAACGAGGCAGTCTTAAGTTTAAGTATCTAAATACATAATAGATATTTATTGAACGCTAAAGAAAGAACTGACGCAGTTAAAAACTGTACTATCAATATTACTGATAGTAAAAGACAAGTGTTGTCGCACTTATTTTTCTACGCCTCCAGTTGTGACGTATTCGAACAGAAAATGTCATAGGATGGTTGGAGGAGCGCGCCATTTTTTTTTAAGGGGGGAAAATCATCGAATGACTGCTCCCGTCTGGGTGAGGCGGGAAGGAGTGTCAGACTCTTACTGACAAAAAACCACCTCGTTCCTTCTCCTGCACGTCGAGCCGGAGCCCCGGTAACCCGTTAGGTTCTCCGCGACTTCGAGAGGAGCGCGCCATGGCAGCCTTTTGGAACACTACTGGACGGAGTCACTTTGCCACACGCCGTCACCGAAGCAACACCTCTCCAATTGGTAAACAGATGGTCGGAAATAATGTTGCAAGACATTACTCCGTTATAATTAAATTATTTCTCTCTTAATTATTTTGTACTTTAATTAATATTGTGAATGGCAAAATTGTATAATAATTTTGAACCTGATTGATCAAAAACGGACTTATCTAATATTGTGTTGTGTCATCTACCCTATTAACGCAATAATTAATGCTTCCTATATTTCACTGACCTTGTTTTCTTTTAATACAAGATAATTTTAACCAATTGAATGCACTGATATGAGACACAATAGAAAATACATTGTGTCTCACTTGAGGGGGAAAATCATCCAATGACTTCTCCCGCCCGGGTGAGGCGGGAGGGAGTGTCAGACTCTTACTGACAAAAAACCACCCTGTTCCTACTCCTGCACTTCGAGCCGGAGCCCCGGCAACCCTTCCGCGGCTCATTGTGTCTCACTTATCCAAGTGGATCATGAAATGGAAACGTGGATCCCCACGTTTAGACACGACGCGTTGATACTGGAAATAAGGCTATTCACTTTTAGAAATTCAAAATGCATTAAAGAAAGACTCATTTCAAAATATTATATTATTTAATCTTCATTAATGACTGCACGGTTGGTGCGGTGGCTGGGCAACCGGCTGCCGTGCAACGTGTCGCGGGTTCGATTCCCGCACGGGACAACACTTTGTGTGATTCACAAAGTGTTGTTTCGGGTCTGGGTGTCATTGTGTATGTGAACTTGTATGTTTGTAAACGCACCCACGACACAGGAGAAAATCCTAGTGTGGGGCAACGTTTTATTTAAAAACAAAAAAAAAAGGTCAATACAAACAAGCAATTATTTTATTCATTTAAATAAAAGCGTTGGCATACGGATATTAAAGCCATATTATTATCATGAAAATAAGCGTTCAGTTTTAAAACTTCTACTGTTGGTTACTTTAAATAAACTACAAAACTGACTGTCCGAATACTGAAAGACTACTCAATATTAAGCTGTAATTGTCGTGTTTATTAAATATCGTACTTATTTTTCTTGGTTATTTTTCTTTTTTCATAGCATAAGCCGGTAAAGGAGCAGATGGATCACCTGATGGTAAGCAATTGGCGTCGCCCATGGACACCTGGAACACCAAGGCGTTACAAGTGCGTTACCGGCCTTTTGGGAATTGTGAATTTGAGGATTGTGGAGAATTCGGAGATTCGGGAAACTAGGGAGACTAGGGAGGGGGGTAACCTCACTCACATGACGAAATACAACGCAAGCGTTGTTTCACGTCAGTTTTCTGCGAGGCCGTGGTATCACTCCGGTCGAACCAGCCCATTTGTGCCGAATCATGGCTTTCCCACACTTATTTTACCAAGAATTTATAGTGACAGAACTAAGTATACCTAAGCGCATATTAAAATTGAGTGGCGCTTAAGTATTTAGGCATCAGGCAACCGATTTCTAAATACTTTTATCATTCATATTTGTATAATGTTATATTCATTGAAATTCAATTTCATTTGCATTAAATTACCCTTAACCGACGAACATGCATGAAAAGATTGCTGTTGATGAAGCAGAAGAGGTATGTAGGAATCGTAGTAATTGGCGTTCCATAATCTCTATCCACTCCCATAGGAGACAGACGCGAAGTTATGTATACCTACATTATGTATGTATTTTCATTGATCACTTGGAGTAACTACTTTTGATTGACAGACAAAAACTCTTTCTTCTTCTCTTCAGTCTCTTCGATCTCCCGTCTCTTTCTTTCAACAAAATATCTTCAAGAATAAATATTACGTACCCAAGCTAGCTATCATCAGTATTAAAAAAACTTTACTGGCTTTTATTACAGAAACACCCCATTGAATTTCAATGAAGTAATAAGATATTGGATAATTTATACCCAGCACTAAATTCTGAATAATGATGACGCTTCCATTTCATTGAATTAAAATATTTCTATTAGGCTTTAGGCTTACTTAAAGTACTGAGTAAATATTTATATTATTTTCAGTACTTATTGAATGACAAGGTTTCAAGGTTGAGAAAGAGATTATTGAGTTTTTAGTTTCTGTTTTATATCGAAACTCATATGTTTTGTTTTTAAACCCAAGGTCTAGTGTACCACCTTCGTAAATCAAGTGTGGGAGAGCCAAGCTTTGATATGAATGGGCCGGCACGACAGAAGTCATATGAGGTTGTGCCTCACAGAAAACCGTTGTGAAACGACGCTTTTGTTGTGTTTCGTCATGTGAGTGAGATTACTGGAGGCCCAATTACCGCCCCCTCCCTCCCTAACTCTTCAATCCCTGAATCTGAGGCTTGCTGGGCCTCAAATTCTTAATCTCCAAAAGGCCAGTAACATATGAACTTGTAACGCCTCTAATGTTCCGGGTATCTATGGATGACGTTGATTGCTTACCATCAGGTGATGCGTATGCTCGTTTACTGGCTTATCCCATAAAAAAATTACATAAACATTTCTTCACTAAAATGATTTTCAAAATGGATTCCACTACGTACTTTACTGTATACCTATGCATTTAAATTAAGCCTAGACACTAACTCAACTGTAATAGACACTTTTCAACTACCAGACGAACAAAACGATGTTGAACAAAAAATACTAAACTAAGGAGAACCAAGAATATCGTCACTATTGTATAAAATATAATAAAATATTCGCCAGCAGTTAACCAATTTAACAAGAAGACCTAAGTTGCCGGCGGCCGTGTAAAAAATTAACGTACTTCATTAGTACTTTCGCACAATTTTACTCCCTTGTAACTGACTTTCAATTAACTTAATAGGCATGTGCCAGTCACGATTGTTAGCCAATTAACTAATGAAGTTGAGTCTGGGATATAGAACAGATATATTGCAGAAATACTATTCGAAAAAATAACAATTTGGGCTAATAAACAACCAGATGTTTGACTTTAAGTAGGTATGTTGTTAAACTAGAAATTTTTCCTTGAATTAGGTATAGGCATTTAGGATTTAGAAATAAAGAATATAGAGTCCAATAAGAGTCTAAATTTTATATACGAGCTTCAGGCCAGAGTCTCCAGACAAACATAATGTAGCGTCACGCCGTTTATTCCCGAAGGGACTAAGTATTCATATAAATACAACGTAACACCTAATTTTCACCGGCTTTTTTTTAAGAGGGGAAATCATCTAATGACTGCTCCCGTCTGGGTGAGGTGGGAGGGAGTCTCTTACTGACTAAAAACCACCCCGTTCCTTTTCCTGGGCGTCAAGCCGGAGCCCCGGTAACCCGTTAGGTTCTCCGCGACAATTTCCACCGGCTATCGGTCACAGATGATTCTAAAAAACTTTTCTTTTTTATGGGATACGCCAGGTAAATGAGCAGACGGATCACCTAATGATAAGTAATCTGCGCCACCCATGGACACACGTTACTGGCCTTTTGGGGATTAGGAATTTGAAGATTGATTTGAGGTAATAGGGTAATTCTGTAATGTGTTATAAAATAAAAACAACATTTTTGCCAGTAAACCTTCTGTACAAAAAATCTGTAATACGCGTACCGAGAATGATTTCACTCTGTCGACAGATTTGTATGACGACTTCCCATCTCGTTTTAAAAGGGGATTTTAAAGTGGGACACGGCGTTCATTATATTAGTGCGAATCGTAGGCTCGAGGGGATTCGATTTTAACTATAACCCGTGGGTGTTTTTGATGTCATAGCTTTTGATTGAGAGGTTCATGGCATTGCAGATGGAAATTAAATGGGGCGTCACTAATTTGACGTATCTCTAATTTCACTTAAATTCCCGTTTATTAATTCTCGGTGTGATTCGCGGATGTTTTGTTTTGGAATAGTTTATACAATGAATTTACATAAGGGTGAAAATAACATAGATTTATTTTATATTATTTAAGATCGAAAGTGTCGTAGTCAGGCATTTTTGCTTTACTTTCGGAATATGAAAGTTTTGAGTAAAGTTGTTCCATGTTTAACTACAATAATGATATCTATACAGATAAATAAAATTGGAGGAGAGAATTTGTAATATTAAAAAACCGCTTTTTACTACATGCATATACAAACTAAAATATTAAGCACTTTCACAGAACTTAACCAAAAATTGTATAACCTAAAACTGTCTTTAAAACCTAATGTTTTCTAACTCTCTACCCTCTAACACATTATAAAACATAGCACGCAAAATTTATTTCAGAGTGCTCTTAGAAACTTGTACCATGTTAAAGCGAGATTTTGCTAAGAAAATTCAAGGCGAGGTCACATGACTTTAGAAGTTTTTTTTTTTGATGGAACTAGCCCGCCACAACCTCCCGAAACCGCTGCAACTCCTGTAAGCCAGGATCTACAGTAGATACAACCATGAAAACACCGGAACACTGAAGTCCGGCGCGTCCCATGGACATGGATAACTGTCTTGGTTCTCGCAACGAAGTGAATCAGTAGATATTATAAAGAAGAAAAGAAAAAAACTATAGTTTCCACTTCCCTAGGTGAATTACTGCTGGAGACAGAGTGAATTAAGCCTAAAGGCACAAAGAAAAGAGACTGTACAACTGGGTGAAGCTGGAAGGTGACCTTAGAAGTTGGCTGCAGATTAAATGGGTCATAGTCAAGGAACTTTTTTAGGAGACTCGTGTGCCACTAATGCGACTTATGTGTCCACCCGTCTACCCATCTAACTTCTGCAGATACAAATAATTGTGTGAATATGTGATGAAGATGTACGGTGAGTTGTAGTGCTAGGATAGCTATTTATTTTGTTGTTTTGGCAATGAAGTGATAAATATATTTTGATTTGAGTACAGTTATATAAATCAGTGGTTTAAACTTTACTTTAGGTAGATCATAATTTAACTAAAAATAAGTTAGTTTAATCACGTAAGTATACCGAGGAAAGAAAAGGTAAAAATAGCATTTATTTGGTCATTGCCACACGAAGACAAGCATTATTAAAAGCAGCAATAAAAATACAGATACTTACATAAAAACAAAACATTAATAATAGACTTAAAACTTTACTATAATCATTACAGTTGCCCTACCAGTTTTGAGTAACAAATGGACTCTTCCTCATGAGCAGTGTGCGCGGACACGGCGACGTCGCACAGCCTATTCGAAACTCGTAAAGCGTTACTCAGTATATTTGCGTGAGTAATTTTTAGTTAATTTAGTACTGCACTGTTGGCGAGGTGGCTGGGCAATTGGCTGCCGCGCAATGTGTAGCAGGTTCGATTCTCGCACGGAATAATTCTTTGTGTGATCCACAGATTGTTATTCCGGGTCTGGGTTTCATGTGTATGTGATCTTGTAAAACGCACCCACGACACAGGAGAAAAACTTAGTGTAAGGCATCGTTTTTTAGAATTGAGTTAACTATATAAATAAAATATCACTTTAATTAAATTAAAACATGAACCATGCGTAAATATTTAAAGAAACTTTAGCCAACAGGCAAACGGAAGATAAAAGAAAATTATAAAAACGGTACCCTTTTTAATCCAAAATTTTAATATTAACAGCTCAGCGCCGACTATCAAAAACAAACGAAGTAATCAAAATGGAAGGGAAATGAAAGAAGAATTAATTAAGTTGAGTTTTGTTCTATTGCTTATAATACTTGAGGTCCGATGGACTTCTTAAATTAATAGCTCGTAATCAAATCAACAAGAGCTCCCCGTTGGTTCCTTTAATATAAATTGGGACTGTTCTCGAGATAGTGCTTAAAGATCCCTTGACGTAAATGCAGGGTCGGATTTGAAGTCTTTCATTCGAAATATTTAATTATTTAAATATTTTATGATGGTGACACTTCATTGGAACTATTTAACATCCTCTATAGAATTCATAGAATAACTAGTATATATTTCTCAGAATATTTTGTTTTTGAAGTGTTCAATGATGATGCCACTTCATCGGAAGTCCTTTAACATTTTTTATAAAATTTATAGTTATTAGTCATTACTATATATTTCTATAGTTTTGTCCTGTCTAGTACCAGAAATAGTATATATTTTGTATCGTTAATCATTATGTTGTTGGGTTGAATAGATAACTGATAGGTAAACAAATATTACTAAACAGAGTTATCAAGCCAATATCAAAATGTAATCCGAATATCGGATATCATCAGTATTCAAATTAGATTGCTACTTGCTGTTTAAAAATAGTTATTTCAATAAACCATTGAAATGTCAAAACCAGGTGCTAATCGTTAGCATATAGTTGCTTAAATTGTTGGCATCAATTTATTGGATATTGGCAATGAATTTGCATGGCATAAATATTTTTCTTATCAATTTTCAATGTAATTAATGTTTAAATTGAATTGTGTGATGTTTGTTTAGAAACTATTGTAATTGAAATGTGTCGATGCCAGATTTTAAATAAATATTAATAGATGCTAAGACTGTCTCGTTGGCCGAGTGGTCGCAAGTGCGACTGCCGGTTAAGGGATCACGGCTTCGATTCCCGGATCGGAAAAATACTGCTGGGTTTTTATAAATTCTCAGTAGTAGCACGGAGTCTGGAATTGTGCCCAGTATATGGCAATAGGCTCACCCCCTATTACATGGGAATGGGACTCATAACATAAACAGTGAAAAGTAGGTGTTACATTGTACAGTGGCATAATGTACACCTGTGCCCTTTGGGGATAAACGACGTGATGTTATGTTATAGATGCTAAGTCAAGTTTATTTTCATATCAAAGAAAAAATATTCTATATTGAACTTTTTCTAAGATTGGTGTTACACCTCAAAAACTTAGGAACTATTTTTATTGCAATATTTTGTTAGCTTTTGTCTTCCTGGATTGTCTCCAATGCGTCCCTGTACAATAGACCCCTGGGATCTATCTAACAATAAAGTTGTGATAGGCTTTGTTAGTGTTTCGTCATCAACCTCGAACTAACTAAGATTGGGAAATTTTTGCTGATGTGATCTCTGTCTGGTAAAGTTTTGTAAGTAATCTGGTTCGGCCAAGCTTATTAAAACATAGACAAGTTTTTGGACATTAATCTGAATTGTGATTATTATCTTTTTTTTTTGGAAAAGTTGGGTACTACGTAAAGTGAAAAAATCTGTCATTAAATCGCCGTATATTATTTTACTGGAATGTGGCATTTTTTTATTATCTATTTTATTTTAGGGGCTTTTAACCAATAGGCTACGTCAGCCCCATCGTAGCCCAATGTGGCATTGTAATCGTCTATTACACTAATTAATATTTTTTTAAACTACTTTTAAAAAACTGATTTCAATCATTCGATGCAGTCATCCGATGATTTTCCCCCCTTAAAAAAAAGTTTTACAAACACACATACATTCATAACACCACGCCTTTTACCCCGAGGGGTAGGCAGAGGTGCACATAGAAGTAACATCCACTTTTCACTATTTATGTTATGAGTCCCATGTAATAGGGGGTGAGCCTATTGCTTTTGTAACAAACACTTTTCTGAAGACCGCATCAAAATCGGTTCAACCAATCGCGAGATAGGTAATTCCGCACAAACATGTATGTATGTTATACATACACAAAACATACTACATACATTCCGACTAAACAGAGAACCTTCCTCTGTTTTGAAGTCGGTTTAAAATAACGCGAATATATTGAGAAAAGCTATACTTGAGTAACACGTCATTTTTAGCTAATTCAGTATGTCTCACGATCTCTCAATCTAAATTTCACTACATGGTATAAAACAAAGTCGCTATCTGTCCCTATGTATGCTTAGATATTTAACGCATGGACGCATGGACGCAACTACGCAACGGATTTCGATGTGAGTTTTTTAATAGAATGATTCTTAAGGAAGGTTTAATGTATAATACATGCATATTGCATCCTCCTCCCGAATTCCCGAATCCTCCACAATTCTAAAAATTAATAATTCCCAAAAGGCTGGTAACGCACTTGTAACGCCTTGGTGTTTCGAGTGTCTATGTATTTGCCGATTACTTACCATAAGGTGATCCATCTGCTCGTTTACCGGCTTATGCTATAAAAAAAATTCATACATATAATGAAACTATAATAAAATTATTACCAAACATTTTTAACATGAATGGTATATTATGCACATACCTCATACAATATATTACCCATACTGTAACTTTTTCACGTTCGAGCAGTAAGAGTGGTTGGCACTTCAAACTTAAGACCCCTTATGCACGATTAACAGAAGGACTGGATCCTCAAGTCCTTAAAGACTGTTGTGTGTTCTCCAGCCTACTCATCAGTGAAGAGTTCCAAAGAGTCATTACATCTGTCTGGTACTACCAAAAAAATTTTCCTTTTTTAGAATTTCAAACAGAATCAAGGTGCCATTAAATGCTCTCTAAAGTCGAGTCGTTAGTATTTGAGTTGTTTCAAAGGATTCTTTTACTTGTACAGATCAAAAGATTTAGGTTTTTTTTAAATATCATTCGGAGTTGGTTTAAGGTGTTTTGCTTTTTAGTAATAGGTGTAGTTGTAGAGGAATGTAGTTACTTGTACCAACATTGAATTATATTAGTTAACAGTTTTAAGAAGCACTTCTTACTAAAAAGAACACAGAACTAAAGCACAGTCTATCTATAAAGACCTAATTAATAAGTTATCAATTAAAACTGTAAACAGACCAACCAAGACTAACAAAAACGAAAAAAACACAACAACAGCATTGCCAAATAATTTCGGACAAAAAAACCAATACATTCGACCTTGACAGCGTCAATACACAACAATACCACACAGTCCCAACACAAAACAAATATTTTCCAAAGCAATACACTCAAACGAATTTTCTCAATCGACTTCCAAACAATCGAAGATGAAATGTGAGGGCAATATTCCCTTGCCAAAGACGAGAGCTATCGAAAAACTCAGGGTCATAAGATAATAAAAACGGAGTGCAAAATATACAGCCAATAAAAATTCGAACAACTCCAATATTCATATTTTTCATTATTATATTACTTTTGGTTCGTAAATTAGCATTCTGTAATATAATTCTTTTATATGTATAAACTACGTTTAAAAAATTCAAAGTCAACCCCCTCTTATTAGAAGTCAATTAATTAGTAAGTATACCTACTGAAACCTTCTCCTAAAGGAGGCCATACACGCTAGGTTATGCATGATGGATATAACTGTGCATGCAAAACCGACAAGCATAACCGAGCACCGATGCACCGATAACTACAGTTTAATCACATACACGCTAGGGCTTGCCTGTGTCGTGGAGAACCTAACGGGTAACCGGGGCTCCAACTCGACGTGCAGGAGAAGGAACGGGGTGGTTTTTAGTCAGTAAGAGTCTGACACTCCCTCCCACCTCACCCAGGCGGGAGCAGTCATTGGATGATTTTCCCCCCTTAAAAAAAAGGTCTTGCCTGTCAGTTATGCATGCACGGCTAAAACCATCATGCAAAACCGCGAGTATGGCCTCCTTAAGGGTAACAAATAATTTTCTGAAAACGTCATCATTCAAATCGGTTCTGCTAATTCCGTGATAGTCGCGCAGAAACTACATATATACGTCGTGCATATGTACATATACAGGTTAAACTAAGAATCTCCTTATTTTTGATGTCGGTTATAAAGATTTATTGTTGGCTATGGAGTCAAATGATAAATAAGTTTGTACCTAATACATTTTCATTTATTTTATTGTACAATTTTAGGAAAACGGGACATTGAGAAGTACGGGTTTACGCAGAAAAGCAAAAGGCACACGCCACCCTATTCTGTCCACCAACTCCGGTATATCTAATAAGCCATTTACTATATTGAACAGGAATGAAACATCTGAATTTGAAAAAAGTAACCCAGTATAGTAAGTATAAATACTTAAACTGTTAACATAGCTTTTAAGCTATGATTTTAAGCTTTTAAGCTATGTTGACAATCATTAGTCTAATGAGCTAGTTAAAAAAATCACTTTGAAATTCTTAAACTACTAGTCGATTTTATTTTTCCTATCGATCTCTGAAGTTGCTACGCATTAAATTAGCTTTTCGTCCCCGCCGTGTCGAAACCTGAATTCTGTTCCCGATTTCGACGAGTTCCGTTACACTCCGTCATTACGTCGAAATTTTGGAAGAAAGACAAGTTTATTGAACGATTTCAAGGACGGTGATGTGGTATAATTTTTGTGACTTTTTCAATTTGACGCGTCGCCGTCGAGTTTCCAATGTTATTTTTTTTTTGCGTTGACCCAGTTTGTTCGTGGAACACGTTGATGGGTGACAGGCAGTACTTCATTTGCTTTTACGTTGCGTATATGAAAATTTTCGCCGGGATTATCCAGCAGATTCAATTTGCCAGTTAATGAACTTTGTATTATTCGCCAGAAAGGATGGTGTTAAAAATGTTGTATCTTTTTCATGTTTGTTGTATAAAAAATATAAAAGAAAATTACGTCAACCTAACGTAACGCAATGTATAAAAATGCAGATTGTAATACTATATGCATTAATATTAAATCTACCTATAGAGATAGATTTTAACAAAAAATACAAAGAGGAACGTTTAATATTTTATGCTTGTTTGTAAAAAGAGATTATTTGTAAAAAAAAAACAGACCTAATGTACTATGTTGTACGTTTATTTATTGTGTACAACTGGATACTCATATCTCAAAAACATATTTCAAAGAGAAACCAACCCACCGAATCACGTACGATAATCAACATCAAGCAAAATTATTCACAAACGTGTAATTATTCGTTCACAAAAACGGTTTCAAATAAATGTTCTATTTCCGTAAACTGTGTACGACCCAAATTCAGTGTTCACGGAGCGTAAGATGCCATCTTTCTCAGTGCATAATGTATTACCACGTGGCTCGTTAATTGCCCGGCGAAACGGAACAAATGCCTGAGTCGAGCCTTGTCGAGCCATGTCGAGCCCTGTCGAGCCCTTTCAGAGGTCCACTCTAATTGGGCCCATTCAGGATGTCCAACGTGACCAGTAACTCCACGTTGGTAATTTTTATGGTTTCATGGTTTACGTATTAATGAATGTAATACTGAAGGTTTCTAAATAATGCGGTTTGTTTGTGTACGGTTCTAGCAATAAATGAAATGAGATTTTCGTTGGGATGTTGAAATGAGAACAAATTTTATTTCATTTTCACTCAAATTGCTTTCTGTTACCATGGCTGCTTTTTTATTAGAGCATGATGCTTTGAAATTACAAAAGCTGGTTTGATTAAGCTGAGCATGATTTGATATTCACACAATATTAAATTCTAATCATTGCATAATGATATAAGGTATATTTTTATGTAGTTGAATTCAACAAATCAACAACATAAACGATGTCAGTGAAATGAGCCACTTAAGCGACATTCGACGAGCAAAATATTTTTATATCCGGAGACATTTTCACAAATCGACATTTCATTTTCAAGAGGTATTTTAAGGTAATAAATCGACGCTGTCTTCGACTTTGCAAGCAAATGTGCTTTAACTTGGATTATAGACATTATGAAATAGTTTTTATTGCGACTTCTCCGTTGGAAATGAGAGTTAGTTTTATTTTTTTTATAGCGTAAGCGGGTAAACGAGCAGACGGATCACCTGATGGTAAGCAATCGGTGCCGCCCATGGACACCCAAAACACCGAGGTATTACAAGTGCGTTACCAGCCTTTTGGGAATTGGGAATTTGAGGATTGTGGAGGTTCGGGGATCAATAGATCCGTTTGCTCGTTTACCGGCTTATAAAGAATCTGATCTCTAATTCTTCACTTATGTATATGTAGTAGTTCAACTAGCAATATGTATGAAGAAAGTTAGCAAGTGAATTATAAATTACAAGATAAATAACGGAATGTGTGGCACAATAGAAGACGTGCAGCATGTGTTGGTGGAATGTGTCCGATATACAAATAAGAGAAATGCACTCCTCAACTCCATGCAACTGTCAGCAATGAATGTTGGAATATTTAATGGTATTTTAGCTAAGCCTACACTTCGTTGCGGGAACCAAGACATTCATGTCCTGGACCTAGTTTTTCGGTGTTTTCATGGTTGTATCTAATGTAGATCCTGGCTTACAGGAGTTGCATCAGTTTTGGGAGGTTGTGACGGACTTGTGCCATAAAAAAGCCTACATCTGAAGCTGCGAAAATGATATATTCCTTTATATTAGATAGATATGTAGACTAACTCGTTTTGTTTAAGTTATAAATACATTTGTTAAGTAGAAGCACGATGGGATTGGCATCCTCACAAAACGTGTACAAAAATCCCTTACAATAAATAAGATTATAAAAAAAGATAAAGTAACAAATTGGGATAGACATTAGTCGATAGAATAGGTTTCTTCACAAACGAAGTGCTGGAAAAATTACATTGAAAAATGAAAAGCTTTTACAATAGGTAGTAGATTTATTGAATTCTTCCATTAAAATTTTATTCCGTAAGTTGAACAAAGAGCGTTTAGTTGATCTACTTTCTGTGTTAGTGCTGTTCTCTAGTAGGAACATTTTGTATAAAATCGGCGCGATATGACTTAACATAATTATTATTATTGTAACGTAAAATAATTAACAAATTTGACATGTGGTGCGTAGGTATACATTCTGGTGTGGGTGTTAGATGAATAAAAAAATACTCACATTCGCCGAAATATTTCATGGAGCTACTAAGCATATATTAAACCAACTGTTTCACTAAGGTTATATACAATTAATAAAATTGAAGAACTAATAAATACAATTGCATAATAACACCAAGATATATTGAACTTAAAATATAAATAACTATGAACTAAAATATTTTTGGGTGTAAATATTTTAGTTCATAGTTATTTATATTTTAAGTTGTATATATTTTCATTTAGTTATAGTTAATATTAATTGTATATATAATAAATATGTATTTTCAAATGAAAATTTAAAAATTATAAATCAAAGATATATTGAATAAGTTCTTCACAAAAGTTAACAATTTAAATCATACATCCGAAACTAAAAATAAAACAAGTACCAGCAAATTTTATTCAAGGAATATTCCGAAAATAACTCGGTTAGTAAAAATAATATAACGTAAAGTTACTGGAACGAAAACTATAACACGAACCTGTGGTTGGAAAATTTAACCTTTTTAGGAGTACAACATTTTGTGTATCATGTATACAGACATCGCTTGCATTATTTTAAAAAATAAATTAAAAATATAGGTATCCATCGTTTTCAATAGGAATTAAATAATAAAGATGGAATCCATTGCATACTTTTCAACGGTCAAGACTATAACGACGACAGTCGGTTTTTTATAAACACAAAAAATCTAAAAAAAAGACTCTCTAAGAGCATAAATCTTCATTCATGATAATTTTCTTTAGATCTTCATATTTACGTTTCTAACACAAAACTTTAAAACTAACGAAAAACTAAAACATAGTTTCCCAAAACCTAACCCTACACCCGCTCGGGTTATGCAATGTAATAAACATAGTTTAAGTTGAAACTTCCTCGCAGTGTTGCCGTTGTTTTGTCCACATTAACAACAATTCTGAGAGTGCTAACATGCCTGACTATTATCGTAAAGATCTCAGTGCAACATGGGTTTGTTTCAGCCCAGAGACTTTCTTCGCTGCTCCTTTTCGTTGGTGGTTGAAATAAGGGTTGAGTTTTAAAAATAAATCTGCCGAGAAATGTGATTTTTATTTTTGTTGCAAAGTGATAATAGCCCTTTTGTTGATGTTGATGCTTTTTATCTTCTTCTGAATTCAAAAATGAGGAGATACTATGTAGATGTTATAGGTAATCACTGTGTCGAATATGTAGCAAAGAAGTTAACCTACTTTTTACCGACTTCAAAAAATGGAGGAGGTACTATGTGCGTAAGTCGGTGCCCTAAGCTCATATCATAATTTTATACCTAACTTAATGGCCATAAAATTGTAAATTAAGTATCTATTAAGGTTTCAATGAATAATTTTGTATAGAACTTACGGCGCCGACTTCTAACCTATCAGTGGGTGGGTAATCTATCAGTACAGTAGTGTTTTTAGTTTTTGGTTTCTTGAAGTCGGTTTTTAACGCAGTATTTATTTTATTATCGCTAGTAATTATGTTAGTCTCGTATCTATAATGCGTATCCATTACAAACTTTTGCAAACTCAAAACAATCAATACAAAATACTTTACCCAAAATCTGGTACCTAAAAGTTGAGAACTTCTTTAGCTATTATGTTTAAAGGTAGATAAAAAAGAAACATGGCATTTTCGATATTAGTACTAGAGTAATTATGATCTGTGTATACAGTGGGAAACAAGTCAACCTACTTTTTTCTGTCACATTTCTTTATTAGGTTTTCAACTCTATCGTTAAAATATAGAGTCGAAAACTCAGTAACAAAAATGTACACATTGGAGTAGGTTAATGTAGGTAACAAACCAGCACGAAGGAGGTAGCAGCATCTTATAAATCAAATACTACTACGATCTCTAATTTGCTTGTCAAGCAAGGGGTTCATGGCAAACTTCTAAAGAGGCATGACTTTGTTCAACAGTGGAAAGGTGTCAGCAGACTAATGATGATGTATTATAATATTCAAAACTTGGTCTGAAGACAGTCACCTATAGGTCTTCTAGCACAAAGAAGGTTATTACGCATTTATCACCACGCTTGCTTGGCAGGCTGGCACTTTCAAATTTATAATTAGATATTATAAGCCCAAGTTTTCTCACAATATTTTCCTTCACCGTTTGACAGTGGTGTCTAAATAATATTAGAAAGTACATATAACTCGGAAAAAGGCACATTGGTACTCGCTGTTGGTAGGTTTTGGACCATCCTCATACATGAGAAGCGGGGTTTTAAACCACCGGCCACCACAACCTAAAGGATAAAATTAAATATAGGTACCTTCACAGAAAATGAGGAAGTCGATAAAAGTGTTAATAATTATTTATTTCACATTTTGCCCCTTCATTTACAGCTTCCTTGAACACGTGGCTCACGTTATTTGAACACGTGTTTGTGGGAGGCAGTTACATCACGGAAACTTAAAGGGACTAATTCTGTTTTATTAAAAACGACATAATTTTTGTTGCTACTTGAAAAGTTGAGAGCTAGAGCTAATATTTTATTGTCTTTTTTATTATTTCAGTTTATTGTAGGTACCTACCTACAACCTTTACGATTACAAGATTCTATAGTAATAATATCAGGACAAGTGGTTCAGAAATTAGTTTTTTTTAAACTGTCAAACACTACGAGGTCATCAGTGACCGCAATCTACTGTTCTTTAATTGTGTCTATAATGACGGTACTCAAAGAGTTAAGGGACAAGTCCGCCACAACCTCCCAAATCCGCTGTAAAACTCCTGTAAGTCAGGATCTACAGCAGATACAACCATGAAAACACCGGAACACTGAAGTCCGGCGCGTCCCAGGGATATGAGTAACTGTCTTGGTTCCCGCAACGAAGTGAATCAGAAGATATTATAAGAGGAGAAGAAAAAAAAACGACAGTTTCCACTTAGATAGTGGTAAATGTTACTTTGTAGTTATCAGAGGTTTTATGTTCCAACCTCCAATATACTTAAAGTCCATTCGTAAACCAACGATGTCCTACACTCCCATCTACACAAACATATAAAAATCTCTCCCTCTACTCCCAAAATCCACCCAAACATAAGAACATTAAGAATGCACCCCAAAACCTTTAGACTTCCGAATTAGGAGACATTTGTAAGGGTGATGTGCCACTGAATTTTACACTAGGCACTGCAATCAGCTAAGTGCATTAGCCACACGAACTAAGAAGCCAGAACTTTCGAGAACTTGACGTGCTTGCTACCAATATTCTAGAAGATTCGAGTACCGAAGTTTTTGATTGAATTTAGATTTTGAATGTTAGGGTCTGGTTTTTGTGCGTTGTCTCTAAAGTTTACTGTGTTTAAGTTAGTATAAATGAGTTCGTGGATGTGTGAATGGAATGTGAATCATTCTTGCTGGATTATAATGAAGTGCATGGGTTGTAAGCAATGGGATACATCGTGATTTTAATCAAATAAATTTTTTTGCTATTGTATTTCACAATTTGCAATTATAGTATCTATTTTTGAGGTTTAAACTAGAATAATACTGATTTTGAGGAAATGAAATATCGTTTAATATTAGCATAGGTAAGTACGGTGAAAATTGTCTAAAACAGAAGACGCTGAACAAAAAAATATTTCCCATTAATAAAAATACGAGGTCAAAGCGAAGCCACAAATCAAGAAACATAACTTTAAGGATTATTAATCAGGGATAAGTGTCGCTTCAAGCGCTTTTCGCTTCGTCGTTTTTGTAGGCCACCAAAATTATTTTAGTACCTTCAGGTATATTAAAATCGTTCGTATTGTATGTATGTACTCATGATTTTGTCACGTATTTTAATTCTAATTACTTTTAGTAGCGTTTTTTGGAATCCGGATTGAAATATCTTATAAGAAGATTGTGTTCCATAGAACAAACAATCGTATTTCAATGTTAAATAAACCCTGAATTCCTAAATCTTTAACAATCCTCAAATTTATAATCCCTAAAAGGCTGGTAACACACTTGTAATGCTTCTAGTGTTCCAGGTGTCCATGGGCGACGTCGATTGCTTACCATCAGGTGGTCCGCCTGCTCGTTTACCGGCTTATACCATGAGAACCTAACGGGTAACCGGGGCTCCGGCTCAAAATGCAGCAGAAGGAACGGGGTGGTTTTTAGTTAGTAAGAGTCTGACACTCCCTCCCGCCTCGCCGAGGCGGGAGAAGTGATTCGATGATTTTCCCCCCTTAAAAAAAATACCATAAAAAAACCTTGATAGTCTTCAAGAGTGGACGTAGATTTTATACTAACCAATTTCAGAATCCTCTTTAGTATGCTAGACTCCAATTTAGCACCGTCTACTGTCTACTACTTAATCTCAACACCAAAGCACCACAAAGCATAAGCACTTTAAACTTCGCAATCGCCCTTGTAACCTTTCGATCGATATGTTTGCTCTTTGAATTTTCATAAAACATCAATAATTTCTTTCATCTCTAATACTGTAAGCATAATTTATACGATTCCAGCTTTTATTTGTTAGTCTACACTAATCTTCTTATTGTAGACTTAGGGACATAAATAAAATTATTTGCGAACGTTTTATATTATTTGTATTGTAAAAATGTGATGTATTGGATTCGTAAATATTATTTCAGAACTCGGAGATTTAGTATGAAAGCCTTATTATAATACGACGTCAAACAAAAAATATCTTTTGTTACTTCTACGTCCTATGAAATACATGTTTATTTAATACCGTCTCGCGTGAACATAAGCAGGTAAATACATTTGTATGAAGTCAGATTTTATACTTATTATTCTTTTGAATTTGTATATTATTTTGAGTCTAACATTTCTTAAGGCAAAGCTTACTTGTGTAGCCTTAAATGCTTTGTGTGATACGTTGTCTCCCACAGTGTAATTTCATTTGAATTTGTTCAAATTTGTATATTTTTTGACATATATATTATACCTACTTAAAAGAAATATAATAATATTATCTATAAACACAAAATATAACTAAAAACTAAAATATTTACACCATGAATATTATTTATTTATATTACCTCAAGGCATCAAAAGAATTTTCCTCGTCGCTATCGTGAGGTAGGGTGCCCAAAAGACTGGCAGCATTGTCACGTTGAATGATAATGCTTAACCCTTGCCCAAGGTAGTAGCCAGCCTTTCGATCACCTGAAGTGTTAACCATCCTCCTTACAATATCTAAATTTAATCAATTTCATTTAAATTTACTTATTTTAATATCATTTTGTATACAGGAAACCCATAGTTTAGTAGAATACTGTCACAAACTATTATTGATTTTAATATCCAAAATCGAACCATAATCGATTTTGACTTCTTCGTGTGGTCACAACACGTGGACTTACTTAATTAATATAAAATTATACCTACATAATCTCCTGCCTCTTCGGAGACCTGTAACCTACATTACATTTAATTTACTTAACAAATTTATAACTAATTGAAAAATCGACCTTAATTTCCGTTGAACAAAGACTAAAATTAAATGCTACTTGAGAGAAGAGTAGAAAATAATTGGTAGATGAGGTACGTAACATAGTATGCGTACTTACAGTGCAAATCTTGGAATTTGACTGATTAAATCAAGGGAGTGACTCATAGAGGGTGACGTCTTCACTTAGCCAATGGTTAGGGTTGACATTAAAAAGTTTTCATTTATAAAAAGTTAAGAAAGATAAATTACTCAACTTTGAATTTAATATAATAATGTTTTTACATAAATAACACAAAGTAAATGAAATAACAATCTATAAATGCAAAATGTTTCCACTCTTATAGAATATAATTTGCAATAAAAAGTATTCTTATTTGAATACAGAAATGTATTTCGTACAGTCAAACGTAAATAAGTAGTCAAATGAATAATCAGTTACTAAAAAATGTACTAAGTCAAGACCTACATACGTCAAAATTCCTGTCAAACAAAGCCCAGTAACATACGACCCTAACTGATAGCCCTAACATCTAAAAGTAATTACATTTACCTACGTATTTAAGCACGCTCCAGGAAAACGTGCAAACGTCTCATCTAATTTTGTACCCACTCCTCAGGGAGGACTATTTAAATAACCTAAAATTGGATTCCGAATCAACTGGGGACTCACTGAATAAATTCATTGGCTGAATATTAATTTGTTGATCTTTGTAACGCAAGGTTCGTATTGATAAGATTGTCTTGGTGTCATAGATAAAATATATTTTGACTCTTTTGTCTAATGGCATAGATTTATTCTTATCATCGTCAATTGTATATTATAAGGCCCCAAAAGGCAAATGAAGCACTTGTAACACCTCTGGTGTTTGGGGTGTTCATGAGCGGCGCAAATTACTTAGCATCAGGTGATCCGTCTAATAGTGTATCGGCAGATACCAAAAAAAAAAATTTTAATTGAAATAAAACGAATATAGAGTTAAAGCAAGTGATGAAATAAATACCTTATCACATAGGTCCCATAAAAGAACTGGTTAAAAGTGAATGTTACAATGTAAGTACGCAAAGGCGACTATATTATATTGTAATAAAGAAGAAACGAATACACATACATACCTACATACATAGCCTCGCGCCTCGCATAGGGGAAGGCACAGACTATGGAACGCCAATTGCTACGATTCTTACATACCTACCTCTTTCGCATCCTCAACAGTCATCAGTCTTTTCATGCCTGCTCGTCGGTTAAGGGTACTTTTAATTTGGCAATCTGGACGATATGTGTCCGTCTAGGGCACCCTCTACTACTTCTTTCGCTCTGTATACTTCTTTCGTTACTATACTTCCATACATTTCTACGTGTCTAAGAATACAACACATTTTCATATATTATTTACTCCACTAAAACCCAACCCAGTAATAAAAAAGGAAATCACAAGATCAATACATACATTAACATAAATCCATTATGACATACATTTTAGCTCGACAAAGTTAGTAAAACTGTTTCAGTTTCTCTTCACCTAGAAAATGTGTGACCTCAGACTTATCTAGATGAGCTGAGGCTAAGAGCAAACTACGTAATAACAAGGCAAGCAAACCACAGGGAACTTTTCACATACCGTTGGTAAGGACTTGGGTCTTAGGCAAAGGCTTACAATACATTGTTTTTTTCGTTTAAAGACAGTTTATTTATTTATTTACCAATTCTTCTACAAATGTTAATACAATGCCAGACGGCATTTTCTACCAGCCAAACATGGGGTAAAACCATAGGGGAAAATTGTAGTTGCTTTAACTGAGAAACTATTTGGTTGTTTTTCTTTTCGTCGTTAAAATTTGTTAGTCATCAGGTTTTATTTACGTTGCTTTTGTTAACATAAAAATGTCATCAGTTACTAATTATGTAATATAGTGAAATTACAACAATTTATACCTATAAAGATTAAATAACACCGATTTTTTCTACGAAATCGCCTAAATAGTTTCATGAGAAATAACCCTAGGATAATTCCTTAAATCAATTACGGAAATTACGTAAAAATATTCCTAGATTGCAATGAAATACGCACCGACTGATCAACAACATAGTCTTTACTACATTCATAACCTACTGATGTCATTGGATTAAAAAATACCATTTGAAATAATAAATTGAAACCAAGATCAACAACACCATTACAAATAAATCGTCTCCAAACCTCTCTACGCACCAAAAAACATCTCCTAAATCCCACACCGCATTAAAATAAATTCAACACATAGCCGTAAGCAATCCTCAAAGGCTAACTAACAAAGGTATCATGTTAATGACAACTACTACAATTTAAGGTATAATAGTGGCCATTAGTGGTAGCAAATTGAGCTTTAGCGTTCTGAAGTCATCTTTCTAATGAAGTCTTTTCATAATTAACTCAGTGCTTAGTTTCTATTGAAACCTGTTGAGTGAATTATAATTGAGCATGGTAATAGACGGGGCTGAAGATTGTTTTGCGTGCTGTCGATGAGAGGAATAATGTTGAACAGTGTTGGGTTCAAGGACTATAATTTTAGGGTTTAGCTTTTTTAATTAAGAGAGAGGATGTGTAAAAACTAAATCGTGTGGTCTTAGTTGTTTTTAGTCCATTGCCACGAATTAAATGTTATTATGTCATTGGAGAAGGCCTATGTTTAGTACGACATATGGTGATGTTCGGATTAAGATAATAAATATAATTTATATTACTTAACATTTTTATCACAAAATTAAAGCTTACTAATTGCTTCAGTTCTAACGAGCTCTTAAGCGAAAACTATTCATTCTCTATCATAATTACCTTAAAAGGACACGAATACTTAAAATCTTTGAACATAATAAAATAATACAAATCCATTAAAAACGGCAATCCTAAAAACAATTCACAAGACGCGCATTGTTCCAAAACTTATTCGCCAAATTAGCCTAATTCCTTTCAGACTCCAACAAATTCATTCCTAGAAATAAATCCTAAGAGCTTTCAACTCCCATACATAAGTTAGGAACGCTCCCTTTGTGAATTCCGAATCTATAAAATAAGGCATGTCTAACAAATGGCCGAAGTTTGTGAACAAACCTCAGACTCTTTTGTTGACCTTAAATTCCACTAATTCAGGGTACACTGGGTCTTTAAGTAGAGGTAGTAGAAACTACCTCATATAGGTAAGTGTACAAAATGATTACGTGCCATGGACTTAGTAATACCGAAATTAGTACATTTTTCCTTATCGCCAATACTTTACTAATGACTTACTTAGAAATCGGAGCATTTGTTGTGATCTCCGTACCCATGAATACAATAGAACGTTTGTCCAATATGTTCGACTGCACGTTTAGCGCGGTGGCTGGGCAACCGGCTGCCGCGCAACGTGTGACGGGCTCGATTCTCTGAACTTGTATGTTTGTAAACGCACCTACGACTGGTTGTCTCCTACAAACCTAGTGGTGTTACGTTTAAAAAAAGAGTTGCCTTATGGAATTTTTGTATCTTACAAATGGTACAAAATTGGATTCAATAAAAAGATGATTTTCTGTTGTTCCACAAATATAGCTACATAAAATTTACTAGAAATGGTTCACTAGCCAGCGGGTCTAAGCACTCTGTCAGTAATTGCAGCACTATGCTCTTAGCTAACGATGCATACACTGCACTGGAGTATGCTTCATCAACTATGAAGCTTATCTAACTAAACAATCCACTGGGAGCATGTATTTATCACACTGCGACTTCATCGAGTTATAGAACATTCTAGAATATTTTGATTGAATAAGTTTGAATATACAAGAATGATGAAGCTAAAATTTGCTGCTGTATTAGAGTCAAACAGATATTTAATCTGGTTTTTATTGTTGGTAAACTATCCAAGACTAATCATCAATACTTATTAGGACTACAAATACCTAAAATATAACGCATACTGCTTTCTTCGCGAAGAAACTAACGAGTTACCGGGGCTGCGGCTCGACGTGCAAGAGAAGAAACGGGGTGGTTTTTAGTCAATAATAGTCTGACACTCTCTCCCGCCTCACCCAGGCGGGAGCAGTCATTCGATGATTTTCCCCCCTTAAAAAAAATACTACTTTCTTGCACAAGCTTCACTTATCCCCTTTTCATGTTTATATCAAAATCTATAGCTTCTGATACAGAATATAACATAATGCACCTCCTTTATAAAAATTCACGACTCATTACGAAGAAAAGAAGCGACACCCTCCATAATTTAGCTACGGTATACAAAAACGCAAACGGAGCGTAACCCTAAAATGATTTTTCATAACGGTCACTTGCCAATCCTAAGTAGCGGCGGTAAATTTTATAAGCGATCAAATACGAACCTTTTTGAGCCACAAACCATCTTAGGGATGTCCCAAGCAAACATCAAAGGGCCTTGTATAAATACAGACTTCAATGGCCAGTCGAGCATTTAATGAACAAATGTTTTCGCCAATCAATGCTTACTTAAACGGCATCAGCCATTTTTCATCATAAAAATCAGAGGGAACATGCCCTAGGGGTACTTTTTATTGTGGGTTTCACAAACCGGTGACAGACAAAGTTTGGCTGCTCTTTATGCCGTTAGGCCTTTGAGCTCTGTGATGTAAAGCAGAAAGGGATTCATGGCATTTTATTTGATGTATTTATTATTTTTGTGTTTAATTTTTCGTTATTGGGGGAATATTGTTGTTGGTTAAATATTTTAAAGCTTTAATATGCAAGTATATGTGTATAGTAGTAGTATTTTTTTTTTTATTAAAGGTGACATTTGATCAAATTTTTTTATACCTTTTGACCTTATTATACTTTTAAAATGGCTGAGAATCTAATTGACACATGGTAAACCGTGCAATAAATCGTCCCCATTCGTATTTTGAAACACGTCCACGCACGCATACCAAATCGACAAACACAACCTTTCACCTAAGCACACATTTCTGAGGTCGAATTAAAGGACTTGCCGCGTAAATTAATGTTGGTTACCTATTCCGGGGTCACAGCAGTGCTACCCTCATCTTTCGCGGGGACCATTTTATTTAAAGAAGAGAAAGTTCGAAGCGAGCGCGGCCACGCGTAAACATTTACTTGAAAGGTATATTGATGTTAGTGACCGCAGTTTGGTTTTACAACCAAAGAAAGGCTCCCCTTTATAGAATTTGCGAGTTTCTAGCCGGATTATTTTGATAAGGCTTCTAGAACGGGGTCTACGATTTTTGAGAACGGTAAGCCGATTTGCGGATGAATATTACTTTGATTTTTGGTAGTAAAAATGTAAATAATGTAAATTGTGGACTTAAGGGCTTTTATTTAAGTCGTAGATAAAAATACGTATTTTGTTTTGTTAAGTTTTGCAGTTTTAATCTTTGACAAGTTTGAATTCTGTAACTAAAACGCGGTCAAATCTATCAATATTAAACTTCACATCTAATTACTGAGTCGCCTTCAGTATTATAATGAGAATCTCGTTCTTAACAAATCGCGTAGAATTTACTATTTATTTATATAATAATTTTGTCATAGGCTTGAAGTTAATATTCCTCTTCAGTAATATTCTAACTGAACGAACTGAACGTAGGCACTTATCAACCTTTTTCCCCAAAGAGTAGGACTTCCCCCTTGTTAACCAAAGACTCCCCGAACTTAATACTTCAAGTAGGTACAGTTCGCGTTAACTTCAGTAATTTGGCACTGCTACCAGTTATTACACCCTGTAGATACTGTCTGACAATATTAGTGAACTCAAAATGGCGTCCGAATTCTGGTTGACTTTTTAGAAAGTTTAAAGACTTCTTTATTTGTTGTTTACACTAATTTCGGTGAGATTAGAAAGTAAATATTTGCGTAATTTCATAGTTTGTAAAAGTTAAGATGTAAGAATTGTTATTTTGTTCATCATTTGAATTCTTTTCCTACGTTTATTTTTAAATTCATAGCATTATTCAATCCAAAGATATCTATCATTTTTTCAGAACAAAATCAAAGCAACCTACATCAAAAACGAATTTTATTTCTTCATTCAAAAATACAATCTTAATAACACCAGAACGAAGACAGTTAAGTGACACAAAGTCGCTTGCGTTTTTCAATAACCACGAAGTCGTTCACTCGTCAAAATCCCTCGGCATCACATCATTGCTTCCATAACATTAATCATGCAAATAATAATTTTGGGCTTCATAAGAACCTGTTTCCTCTGAGACAGAGACACATTTACATTCATTGCATGCTGTTAGTCGTGTTCCCGTGTGACTCTCAATTTGCATGCATAGCTGACAGGCTGCATGAGAATCTGAATACAACAACTATATTAATATTGTATTTTTTAATCAAAAATATGCACGGCTTCTGTTGAGTTTTAAAATTCTGTTGCTCTTGTGTTGTAACGTTTTTAAAGTGTGGTTTACTCTTTTCATTTATTGTGGCATGTTTATTGTTTTATTCTTATTGTTGCTAGTCATTTTGTACTTGAATACCTCCACAAACATCTCTTTTTAGTTAGAAAGTATTTTTGCACACCGTAATTTTCCCCAACACCCTTCTAAATTACCGAAAACATTAAAAGTCTCATGTCCATATATTCATACAAAACAGTACACGGAATCCAATATAACATATTAATTGAAGCAACCTTTTCCCTAAAAAGATAAAAATAAAACCTTTTACAGCCTGAAATTTTCACGACACGTGAATTTTCCACAGGGGAGAGCCATACGGTCCGGAAGAGCTGCCTTCATTTACAAGCATTGTGTTCCCGGATTATATTCCCCCATTCACAATACCCGATCCCTCTTCGTAATGAGTGGAATTATGACTTTTTTTCCGTCCAAATCATTCTTGAGCAGTGTTTAGGGGAATTTCAAGCCGTAGTTTCTTGTTGATTGGAGATTAAGGCGGTAAGTTTGGGGACAAAATAATGAGACGTGTAAATACTTAAGTGGGTTGGAAGTGTCTCTCGTAAAAATATTTGGGGAAGAAACGCCATAAAATGTTATTGCAAATTAGGAAGTTTCAAATTAAGTTGAACGTTTGTAAGCGTTTAATGTTTATAATGTCGGTGAAGTAAAAAGAAGATGTGCAAAATTTTGTATTAATAATAAACTGAATGAACTTAAAAAGGATTAAAAATGTCTAAAAATTCGACTTAAAGCAAAGTCTCTAATTTATAAAGATGAATTTAAAAGTGCTTTAGAAATAACATTCTTAAACATTCCAAACTACTAATTAAATGGACACAGTCTAAGCAAACGCTTAGGATCGTTAGTGGTGACTCCTTGTGGTCGAAATCTGTGTACAAGAGAAAATCATGGTCAGTAGATACTGGAGGCGACCACGAAACGTAGCCACTAGTAGCTGTACACAAATTCACTCAGAGTAGAAGCCACACTTGAGCACATGGGCACTATTCAATTCCAGAGTGAAGATGTTCAATTCTATCAACAACCAAACTGCGTTTCATATCAAATCACTATCTTTAAAAATACATATGTAACTGTATTTATACTGATAATGATTCTTCTATTATAAGCAAATCACAAGCAACACTGTTGAACACATTTTGTTTAAAGTCGAACATATAGTCAATTCAATTACAATCGAATCAAATCTCATCAAAGACCCTCTCATTTTAATCGTAACCCAAAGATTGAAAGTCCACTAAGTTTTAAGGAACTTTGTCATTTCTTTCATGCAAAATTACATTTGAGAAGCGACCCTTACGAATGGGGAATTTTTAGGGTCGAGATCACATTGAGCGTGGCGAATATTAAAAAAGTTTTCGACGTCAAACTTGAATTGTCTTTTTCAAAGGCTGTTTACTTCTTGAGTTGAGGCTCTATTTACTTAGTTTTTGTTCCGGGTAAGTTTGGTTTCGGCCTAGTTTATATCGTTATTGTATTTGTGTTTACATAGTGGCGTACGGATTTAGAAGTTTGAATGACTCCGTCTTTTGGCATAGGAAGGTCGGTAATATTAATATTGTATAAGTTTTGTGGACATTGTTGTCTGGCTTGAAGTTTCGTTGTGTATTGAGGCAGCAATTGATATTGACAGTCAATAATAATCAGACTGCTACTAACCGGAGTTTATTGATTGATTGCTCGGATATATTGTTTACTGGTATATATTATTATGTGCTTTTGTATGTTATAAATAAAAGTGAAAAATATCAACGTAACTGCCCAAGGAGTCACATACGACTCTTAGACTTGACTCATAGTCCTATGTCCCCCAGATTGGGTAGATGGCGTCCACAGAGGTTCTCCATCCCGATCGGTCTTGAGCTTCTTGCTTCACCTCACTTCACGTTACATGCTCGCCGCTTCTGGTATCACAGTACGACGCCAGGTTCACATATGACTCACGATGAACTTTTAAAATAAGTTTATGAATCACAGTTGACTCATTTCTGATACAATGGGGTATAGTTTCGATACGAACGTGGCACCGAATTCTACCTCTAATAAAAACTACGTGAATGTTTAGCAAACCTACCTTGTGAAGACCTGACCATTAAGAAGTAATGGGTTCGGGATACTTGTAAATTTTATTGTACGGAGATAGTTAAGTGGATTTGCTATTTTTCAAATACAATATGTTATATAGATCATGAAGTTGAGGAGACAAGTACCTAACTAGCAGTTATTCATTTATAAAAGAATATGGGTATTAAAGTAGATAAATAATTCAACAAACAACAATTTACAACTAATCAAGAATACTTGTAGCATTTTGCTTCTAGAATCTTGACTTGAAGTAACTTAGTTGTAACTTAAAATTAAATTGTTTTTGCGTAGTTGGCTTTGGAATAACTTATTTTCAGAACATTTAATTAAGCGCGTAATCTTAAGCTACCGAGCAAAGTCCAGGCATACTTCATTCGACTTTAAAATTCAATTCAAAATCTTTAAGTTAAGTGCTTAAGCTCTCAGACTTGGCCAAGTTATAACATATTTATTACATTTTAGGCACCTTTTCACTTTTAACCTCGTTACAAGGTCTTGGTTAAAATGGTTATTTAAAAATTCTGGTTTTCATTACAGTTTCTTTAAGTTATTTATTTCTACTGAGATTTCTTTAAGCAATTCTAGTTATTTTCTTTTAATTAAAAAAAGCATTGCCTAACATTGCTTAACATATAAGTTTACATACCTCTATACATGACACCTAGACCCGCAACTATTATCTTTGGATCACACAAAGAGTTCCGTGCGGGGATCAAACCCACGACACATCGCTCGGCAGCTAGTTGCCCAGCCACCGCAGTAGTTAATTTTAATTTTTTTTTAATTAAACCGCGTCAAAATTAAAAGCATGCCATGTTTGAATGTGCATTCCATTGAAGTACCAATTAACTTATAGCAGTGCAAACACCCATTGATAATTTATAGTACATAATAGATTTTAATTTTAAAACTACAATGATCCTTCACCCGATTCGAAAACCAAAACTAAGAGTCGTACTTACAAACATCCTTACAATATATCCTTACTCGACCTTACAACCCAGAAAATAAACATCAAAGTCCTTTAACTTTATGTCACAAGACTCCATACCCTTTCCTTCACCATCGAAAGACCCCATAAAGAGATTCAATAGCCAATGATCACATATTTAAAATCAGAAGCTCTTGTTTTAATCAGTGAAACACGGTGGCTATATTTGTATGTCCTGTGGGGATTAACAGTAATAATGGCGGCCTTTACGTTAATTTTGAACCTGTTCTCTTCGTGGTTTCTGGTCATAAAAGTTTGTAGTGAGCAGTTAGGCTGTCGTGTTTTGTTTTAGAGATAGTTTAGTTTTGGGAAGTGTTTGCTGGTAGGTCTGTACCTATCTACTAAGTGGTACTACGGCCTATGTGGTTCTTTGTTCTGATTTTACGTGTGTGTGTGTGGGATTTTGAGATTTAAATTCGCATTAGTGGCGAGATGATGGCTGTTTATGAGTGTTTTGGTCGATGGATGAGCTATAAAAAATATTTTTTTACTTTTTCTTGAGTAGGTGCCATTGCTAAGCAATATATATTCTGATATCCCTGAGCTTCAACGTTGTAAAAAACATGCTGGTATACTAACAAGGCAAATAAATAAAGGAAATAAACTTAAGTTTATTCTAACAAAATCTAAACCTCGTGCTCAAAACCAAAATGAAGTATTTAAAAAAAACTTAATTTTAAAAAATAATATCTGAACAGAATAATAATGTCTTTCTTTTATCAAAAGACGTTTCAAGGAGGAATCGGATTTGTCAGCTTGTTCGTTCGTTAGGTGGACAAATCTAAAGGGAATTGACCTTTTTAGGGTTCTCTAGAGAAACAAAAGACCCTTGTATTTTGTAAAAGCCATAATATTGCAGGAAACCATGTTGTTGTTATGTTGAGGATCAATAATCGAGGTATTTATTTCGATGGTGTTTGATTGACTACTAATTATTGTTTATAGACTATGTTTAACACATTAAAAACGCCATGGGGGTCATCGGTGACTGACCTTAGCGGAGAATTTACCTTCAACGGTTTTCTATTGGCAGTCGAAACCTTAAAAAACCGAGTTCAAGCCCTTCTTTTCTAGAAGTCGGTAATTAATATACTAAATTCTTCTTCTAAATGTTATAAACACTTTTCTAGAAACCGCGTCAAAATCGGTTCAGCCTATCGCTACATAATCGCGCACAAGAACATATAAAACTATACATACATACTGAGAAAAGCTCTACTAGTTTCGAGTCACGGAGGGACTCTTCCTCTTGAGCAGCGTGCGTGGACGTGGCAATGTCGCGATGCCTACTACAGTATTTTTATCACTCCTAGAGTATTTGCAATGCAACTAGTGAAGACTGACGCTCGAGTAAAGTGAAGACTTCTATAAAATAATATATTTTCATCCTTTGATTTTGCAACAGATGAAGTATATTCGTTTAAATATTCATACACATATGTTTTTAGTATGAGACGGTAATCGAGCAGACGGATCACCTGATGGTAAGCAATCGGCGCCGCCCATGGACACCTGAAACAAAAGAGGCATTTTTTTCCCTCCTCATCCTCCTCTCTCACACGAGACACAACCCAGGCGTTTTTTCACGTCGGATTTATATCCGAACTGTAGTTATCTACAAACAGAAATCAAAAGTAGAATCTTAATTTAAATGGAACTTAACATAATCTAAAAGTTACAGACACAACACAATAACACAAACCAATAAATTTATTTTAAGTACTTTTTCAATTTAAAATACACAAATAAACATTATAAGTACTTATACTTATATTATAAGCTTTCACCAAAATGTACGCGGGAGTGTTAATTACTCTGAAAACCTGAAAGAGGAGACTGGAAATCCACTCCACGCAATTTGAATTGAAATTGGCAAACGCCACGTCAGAGCATGAATACCGCACCGTGGAGTTAGAATAACTAGATACGACTCAAAACATATTTATAAAATTCGATTGCATGTTTTTTTTTATTTTATGTATAAATTGCTATTTAGAATAGAACTAGAAATAATTTTGAAGACGTTTTTTGAATGATTGATATATGATAAAGTATTTTCATTCTTAACGAAATAGACCTATAAAAATTGATTTACTTTTTACCTAATGTACAGTCAAAGGTCAAAAGTCCACCGTGAGTGATGTTCACACGTGAGTAATTTTATATTAATGTGCATAAAAACGCGAGCGTACGCATAAATACACGCACGCGTACGCACACGGATAAAAATATGCGTATGCATGTGTGTATAAGCGCTGCAGCGCAACCGATAGGTAGTAGTCTTACGGTGGTAGGGGACTTTTGACCTTTGACCGTACATACTCGGATCCTTGTTCTATTGACACATTAATTGTGCAATGTTTTTTGAGGTTATATCTATAACTAATTAAATTCAAAGATCATCATACTCCTTACTAAACTAATGCATATTCCATGATTTATTATAGGTATACTACTAGACTGCCTCGTTGGCCGAGTGGTCGCAAGTGCGACTGCCGGGCAAGGGGTCTCGGGTTCGATTCCCGGGTCAGGCAAAGTATAACTGGGTTTTTAAAAAATTCTCAGTAGTAGCACGGAGTCTGGAAATGTGCCCGGTATATGGCAATAGGCTCACCCCCTATTACATGGGACTCATAACATAAATTGTGAAAAGTGGGTGTTACTTCTGTGTGCACCTCTGCCTACCCCTTCAGGGATAAAAGGCGTGATGTTATGTTATGTTACTACTAGCTTCTGTCCGCGAATTCGTACGCCCCATCCCGATATTTCCCGTACCCGTACGTGATTATCGGAAAAAGTTAAAAAAATAAAATATATAAACGTACCAAGGTAATTTTCTGATTCTAAGCTACCTTCCCAATAATTTTCATTTAACTCGATTCAACCGTTCTTGACTTATAAATAGTGTAACGAAAACGAATTCTTTTATATATCTAGATTTACTTTTAAAATTAAATTCCTCTATCCAATTTCGTTCCCTTCCATGCCTATACATCTTTAGTCCCCCGATGTGATCGATGTCCACAAATTAGCCACGACACCCGGCCGCCGCGAGACCGGTGATTTTTCACCAGCAACTTTTAAAAGGTTTGCCACAGCTAAGCATTTATCATCATGTTATATGTTTCTGTCCGAATCAGATGTATTAAATGTTGTAAATCGTGGGCGAGAAGTTGAAACGCTACTGTTTTTGTAGGTCAATCGATTTGAATATGCTATTGTGCTTGGTGTTTGATGATACGTAGGTACAATACTTTTTTACAATGGAATTTGATAGAACCGACAGATAATGACACGCATTACTTCTGTTTAAACATAACATAACATCACGCCTTTTATCCCCGAAGGGGTAGGCAGAGGTGCACATTATGCCACTGGACAATGTAACACCCACTTTTCACTATTTATGTTATGAGTCCCATGTAATAGGGGGTGTGCTATTGTTCTTATTGTTATTGTTCTGTTTAAACTTCAGATCATTTAGAATTTTACAAGTGTGGGAGAGCCATGCTTCGACTTTAAAGGGTCGGCTCAACCGGAGTACCACGGTCTCACAGAAAACCGACTTGAAACTACCGCTTTCGCTGTGTTTCGTCGTGTAAAGGTTGGTAACGCACTTGTAACGCCTCTGGTGTTCCGGGTGTCTATGGGCGGCCCCGATTGCTTACCATCAGGTGATCCGCCTACTCATTTACAAATATCCCATAAAGTAAAAAAAATACTCATCTTGTTAATAGCTCCTAAAGCTGACTTACTTCTGTCTGAAATTCAAATCTGTGTAGGAGCGTTGAACAGTAGATATTTGTAAAGAAACACAATCGAACATAATCTATCTATGCGTGGATATTGTTTAAAAATGACCGTACATCCAGTACTCAAACTTCTTTGTACATATACAGTTATTTAAGTAAACTAAAATTAAGGTCTCGTATAAGTAACATTTGAGTAATTAATTGCAACAACAATATTTGTGAGGTTTCTGTGTAGGTGTATAATATTATTATGTATCTAGGGTTTGTGGTTAGGTTCCACGCGTTCAATAAGGCGGCTTTGGTAACCACAATTTAGTCTAGCGAGGCTTACACTCCATTATTTTGTATCGAATTTTGGTTTAAGATTGTTTAAATACATATCAATAATACTTATAATCTAACAATGTCTTAAAATCGACTTATGTAGTTCTAAATCACCCAGTATTTTATTACAGAAACGAATTGTAAGTTTTTTATACAAGATAGGTTGACGTTTGGCCTCCATTTCGCCTGATGGTAAGCGATGATGTGACTGACGAGGGAGCACGCGTAACTAAAAGCAACCTGATCACTCGGAACTTGAAGACACTTATTTTCTTTGCTCAAAAATATGGTTTTGTATAATAACTTTTGCCTAACATATTACATTGAATGAGTCAGTCAGCTCCTAACGACGTTTGGATACGCGACTACATACTAATTTTATGTGTAACTCAATCTTTATAAGACCCACTAGAGATACAATTACATTTTTATTTTTTTTTATGGAAGAGGAGGCAAACTAGCTAACGGATCACCTGATGGTAAGCGATCAGCACCGCCCATGGACACCCGCAACACCAGATGCCAGCAACGCACCTGTGACTCACAGGTGCGTTGCCAGCTGTATAAAAAGCAATGCGCTCTTTTGTTGAAAGGTTGAAGGTCGTATCGTATCTTATTTATCCTTATGACTGTCACACCAACTGAAAACAAATATCAATCAACAACACAAGATAACATCAAACATCATTCCAGAAATATGAGCTCACTAAAAAGAACTTCGAAAAAAAATAAAGTTCGTCACACACCAAGCTCCAAGCACCTTCGAGCATGTGGGGCGAAGTTTCCATCAGACACCGCTTGTTTAAAGACGTGAATAAACAAGCCTTAGGGATACGACCAACCTCTATGCCTTTTGATGACCCTTTTCATATTTTAGGTTTCGAGAGAAACTTCGCGTTAGTTTTTTACTTGATGAATGTTTATTGTACCTATGCCTGGATTGGTGTGACGAAATAAGCCTTTATGGTAACAGCAGATAATTATTCTTCTTGTAGGTGTCTAAGAACTGACAAAAAGACTGTACATTTAGTAGACATCAAAAAGCATTTCTGATAAACCTAAACTATTTTAATAACGACTTCTAATACGCTAGCCAAGTACGTAGATTGTGGCAAATCAAAATGTAAAGAAGATCCAAAGTGATATGATGCAACGAAATATAGACAGCTCATTTGAATAGCATATTTTTTTCACAAACGGAACATGCTACTTGTATTACCTACTATGGAAAAAAAATAGGGTAGATGCCTAATTTTTATTTTAATGTCTGATACATTATTTTAAATCATTTAATGATTTATGAATGAAATGAAAATGAAAATGAAAGAATTGATATAAAATAATGTATCAGACGGACACACGTATTTTTATTTTCTTACAGAAACAAATACTTTCGACGATATATTGAAATGTCGCGTGACGTCACTTCTATGTACATTTTATACATAGATAAGACGTTTTAGCCCCCACTCCTAAACTTTGATTCGGTTTATCTAAGTATTGTTTTATTATACGACAAAATAAAAAAATACGTGTCTAATATTTTTTCATTATCTAACTTACGGACTAATTATATTTTTAATCTTGATACTATTAAGCTAAGAAAGGGTATAATGCACTTAGTAGGTAACTATTATGTTTTTGACTACACAGAGATAAAAGAGAAGAAAAAGAATTTCAATTTAAATTACATTAGGTTTGACTTTCTACAAAGAAAACAGAACTATCCTTTATTTAAGATCAAAAAGTAATGTGTAAAGACCGGTGTAGCAATTTGTGCTACGTGCCTCCCGACATTAGGAATCAGTCGAAAGCTACACGTAGTTAGCGGCATGTCCGTCCGAAACGGGTGGGCGGGAGCTTCAATTTCTTGCGAGCCCGTCAGCTACTCGTCTATCTGAGGCAGAAGAGAATCACGATTTTATAACATTGAGTTTTTTAAGAAGTATTTTCAGTTGTTAAACATAACATAACATCACGCCTTTTATCCCCGAAGGGGTAGGCAGAGGTGCACACAGAAGTAACACCCACATAGGGGGCACATTTCCCTATTGCCATATACCGGGCACATTTCCAGACGCCGTGCTACTACTGAGAGTTTTTTTAAAAACCCAGTAATACTTTGCCCGACCCGGGAATCGAATCCGAGACCCCTTGCCCGGTAGTCGCACTCGCGACCACTCGGCCAACGAGGCAGTCTTTTCAGTTGTTCTAGTGATAAAAATGTAAAAAACCATCTGAATAATAATTCTGGTTCGATGTAGGTCCCTACATGAAGTCACAAATTTCAAAAGTTAATTAGCCGAGAAATGCCTAGCTACAATATGAATTTGACTACAGTAAAACCTTTATGAATTAAACATTCCGATCTTTTTGACTTTATACACGGTTGTAAACTCTCCAATACTCAACGTGGAACGCCTAACTAAATAAATGAATTCAGATCAATTTTAACTCGTCGAGTACCGTCATTATAGAGGTAGACACAATTATAGAACAATAGGTTGCGGTCACCGGTGACCGCTTGGTGTTTGACAGTTTAAATTAGGTAATACTCTTTGAACCTTGAATGTCTACTAATACTCTATCAGAGTCTAGCACACACACACACACAGCCGAGTAGTCGCAAGTTCGACTGCCCAACCAGGGGGTCTCGGGTTCGATTTCCTCGTTCGGTATGACATAGAACGCATAACATAAATTAGTAAAAAGTGACATTACACAGAGTTACATTATACAGTGGCATTAAGAGCCGTAATGTAAAGTGCAATAAAAGACATTAAGTTATTTTATTACTACTTGGCGTTCCATAGTAAAAGTAAGAACAGAATATACCTCGAGCTAAATAGAAATCGTGTTTCCCTTAACCCTCTAACCGCTTGTGACTTACAAAAAAGCATTGCCAGCGCAACGGAAGTGAAGCGCCGAGCCGCGGAAATTGCCCGACTTGGCGAATTAAACCGATATACGGCTAGCTATTTTACAATAACCCTTCTTTGTTGGAATACTGGAAAATCTGATGATGAAGTTGTTTCAAATTGATCGCGTTGTTCCATTGTGTTTGGTTAGCGGAACTACAGTTTTGTCGGTATTTTTTTGGTTGAGTGCAATGGCCAGTTTTTGGGTGTTTAAATCTTTGGTCGGAATATGAAAAGGTTTTATTCACAGTTCTTCGACACTATAGTATCTGTTTTACTTCCAGACGGTTAAATAATTGCCGCGGAAGGCTTAACGGGTCGCCGGGGCTCCTCGCGCTCTAAAAGCAGAAGTAGTTCTGCTCTTCGAGCCGGAGCCCCGTTCCTACGCAAGTCAGTAAGAGTCTGACACTCCCTTTCGTCTAACCTAAGGCAGGAGAAGTCAATGGATGATTTTCCCCGCTCAAAAAAGATGGTTAGATAATCTACGTGATATAATTAGCAGAAATATGTGGCAACTACATCTATACTTATTGTTGATTAAGTACTTCTGATACCTGGAAACAAAAACATGCCAAATCAGAGGCCACCTCACCTGCAGTGTCATAGATTTTGAATGAAGAGTTTTATTTAATTAACACACATCCAAAGATAGTATATATATGTACATACATACATATATGTATATTAGCTGAGCCCGCGACTTCGTCCGCGTAAAATAGTGATTCACAGCTCCTCCCCCGAGTTGATAGCATGATAATTGTCTAAGTAATATTCATGCAAAATTTGAAATAAATCCATGCAGAAGTTTTTGAGTTCATGCCAGACATACATACAGACAAACAAACAACAATTCAAAAACTATATTTTTGGTTTCGACCGTAGATCACGCCCAAGGTAAACATATTCGATGTACACTTTTCACTTCTCTACAAATTTATTATATGTATATAAGATATAGTTATACTGAAATATATCATTTCCCTTAAAAATACGCAATAAATATAATCTTTCAAACGTAACACCCCATCTGGCGTAACAGAGAAACGCATTATGAGAAACTCAATATGGCCGCCTGCCAATCATAATCTACTATTGAACCATGAAGCTATCCGTTACAATTTCCCTCCAAAAACCTGTTTACGAATATTGAATTTTTCGAATCACCCTTTTACGCACGCACGATGGAAATAAAGATTCAACGATTGCAATACGAATAAGGAAATTCGATAAGTGTTCGTTTTAACGGGTATAGAAATCTGATTCTTTTTTTGTATTCCAAATTTTGTAAGAAAGCTGCTTTACAAATTCATATAAGTCATTCAATAAATGTCTTGTCGTAAAAATTTCGTGGTGGCACTGAGGTTTAAGACGTCCGTTTCTCAAGCATGAGGGTACGGGCTCGAAACCTACCAACGGCAAGTACCAATGTGACTTTTTCCGAGATATATGTACTTTCTAAGATTATCTAGACTACACTGAGAAACGATGAAGGAAAATATCGTGAGGAAATCTTTACTTATAGTTTCTAATTATAAGTTTGTAATCGCCAACCTGGATTGAGATAGCGTGGTGCTCAAACCTTCTTCGTGTGAGAAGAGACTTTGCTCAACAGTAGGCATTTATAGGCTGTTGATGATAAGTTATTCAATATCACTATGTTGTGAATTAATTATAACATGACTCAATGCGATAAAGACACAGGTGTATCGGCAAGACATTGGTTGTAACTAGAGAAACATGCATTATAAACGACTAAGTTATTAGGCACTAACTACGATTTTCGTTCATACGACTGCCGGGCAAGTGGTATCGGGTTCGATTCCCGGGTCGGACAAAGTATTACTGGGTTTTAAAAAAAATCTCAGTAGTTTGGAATTGTGCCCGGTATAAGGCAATAAGCTCACCAGGGGGTGAGCTTATTGGCATATACCGTAGTTGTTATGAGTCCCATGTAATCCCTATTACATGGGACTCATAATAGTACATATTACATGGGACTCATAATAAGACATAAATAGTGAAAAGTGGGTGTTACATTGTAATGTGCACCTCTGCCTACCCCTTCGGTGATAAAAGGCGTGATGTTATGTTATGCAACTACGATTTTTTCAAAAAACGTAAATGAATACTTACAAAAAACTTATTTTATATAAAATCTAAGTAAGTATAAATAGGTATTCCATAAATATGTTTTAGAATCAAATACCGAACTTTTTTTTTTACAATACTCTAAAGATAGGTTATATTTCAAAAGAAAACACCTCCATTTTCCCAACAATGAAGCTGGCACCTGTAAATTGGCAGAACTAGAAGAATAAGAGCGAAATAGACAACAACGTATGGAACATTGCCAGCTCTTGGCTAACTATGAAACATGGCACAATATACGCTACTTACGTACAAATCATGATGCATTTCTTATGTTCAAAATGAGATCCTTCCATAGAAATTCTCAAAAAAACGATAAAAAAGGGAAAAAATATTATTTTTATCTAGACTCTTCGAACAATGCCAACCTACATTGAGCAAGCATCGCCATTAATGGTTAAACCTTCTCCGTGCGAGAAGAAGTCTTTGGTCAGCAGAAGTCACTGTTGATGTTGTTGATGACTTCGAACAAAGTTCACCATTTCTATAACTTTCATAATTTATAGTAGTGCTAGGAGTAAATCTTAATTATTTTAACTACCTTACAAAAGAATTCTAAATCGAGAACTCTAATAGAGGTACAATCGTCCAATTATTCTCACAATTTTAATCACAAAGAATTTCTTAACCAACTCAATCGAGTCCATTATTTAAAATTGATACAAAGCAATTCAATATATCAACTGTCGATGTCGGTCTAAAATCCTTTCGAAACAAAAGTACCTTTTAAATCACCCTTCTACGAATTATGTTGTGACAAATAACAAGCTATCAATCTAGTCCTACGGTTTTAAATATCGGTTAGGGTTGTAGGTACTTCAAATTCTTCACTTTTATTGATTACTGTAATCGGTAATTTGAAGTAAATAATAAATAATAAGCCTTATATTCGGATAACAAAAAACAAAAACAAAAAATACTTTTATATAAATAGAATACATTACGTGAACTAGAACATTTTTATTTAATTAAAATTTTTCGCGTATTTGGTGCTTCTTCACTTTTTGTAAATCCGTTTGCCAGTTGGCAAAGGCCTCCTCCAACCTACTCCATTCTGATCTCTCTCTGGCTACTCTACTCCATGTTTTTCCAGCGACCTGCCTAATATCATCGTCCCATCTTTTTTGCTGTCTTCCTCTGTTCCTATTACCTTCTCTTGGGTACCATTGCGTTAATATTTTGTTCCATTTTTCCTTTCCTCTGATCATGTGTCCCGACCACTGCCATTTTAGCTTTTTTAAGGTTTTATTTTTAAGGTTACATCCTGTATCTTGGTCTTTTTACGAATGTTGTTGTTTCTTATTCTATCACTCCTCTTTGCTCCCAGCATGCTCCTCTCCATCGCTCGTTGACAGACTGTAATTCTATCGGTACTGTTTTTTGTTAAAGCCCATGTTTGGCTACCATATATTAAAATTGGTAGATTGCAGATGTTATACAGTTTACTCTTTGTTGCGATATGGAGGTTTTTGTCTTTCATTACTTCCTTTAGGCTCCAATATCTTTTCCAACTGTTTGCTATCCTTCTTTCGATTTCTTTATTTATGTTATCCTTGGGTAATATCACCTGTCCGAGGTATACATATTCTTCAACATAGTTAATCTGTGTGTCGCCCACTTTAATGCTGCTTTTATTTCCATTAGTCATTACTTTTGTTTTCTCGGGATTTAATTTTAGTCCCACTTTTTCGCTCTCAAATGCTAGTTCGTTTAACATTATGTTTAGGTCTTCTGACGATTTTGCAAATAACACAATATCATCGGCAAATCTTAAGTGTGATAATGCGCAGCCGTCGATATTTAATCCCAAGTTTTCCCATTTGAACTTTCTGAAGACCATCTCTAGAACAGCGGAGAAAAGTTTTGGAGAGAGAGGGTTCTCCTTGCCTTACTCCTTTTTGTATCTTAAATGGTTCTCCGTTCTTTTCTAACAGAATGCATGCCGAGCTATTTTTATATACATTTCTTATTAATCTTATATATTTTTACTCGATTCCTTGTTCTCTTAAGGCCTCCCAGATTTGTATATGTATTAACGAGTCGAATGCCTTGCTGTAATCGACAAAAGCCGGATAGTATGTAAGTTGATATTCTCCGTATTTCTCGATGATTTGCCTAACAGCATGGACATGATCAAGCACTGAATAATCTTTCCTAATTCCTCCTAATTTGAAGTGACCCTATTTAAAAAATACCTTTTTTGGGATCATTTCTCCCACCTGCATGAGGCGAGAGGGAGTGTCAGACTCTTACTGACTAAAAACCTCCTCGTTCCTACTACTGCACTTCGAGCCAGAGCCCTGTCAACCTGTTAATTCCTCCGCGGCACCGTATCGACATCAGCCCATCTGTGGTGGTCTGATGGCTCTTTGTCGTGAGCAAGGAGCTCGTGATTAAATATTTGTATATAATTTTACACTACTACAGATTCGAGGTAAAATATGTATAATAGTACTATATACTATATACTATATTTAATGTAATGTAATGTAATGTAATAATATTTAATGTAATGTAATGTAACGTAATGTAAAGTTATTTAATGTAATGTGTGGTGTTGGTATTTCAAAGTTAAGTGTACAATTTGGAATTTTTTGTAACGATTCCTGATTTCAATAACAACGTATAAAACAACTTAGTCGACCAAAAGCAACAAATTTGTGTGGACTAGATTTCTGATTGCGATCACTAAAACTTTTGATTGTATCACTAGACTCCACGATTGTATCGCGAAACTGATCAATTGCTTGAATCGAACCACTTTCAAATTACGACGAGGCGCGATAACTTTAACTACTGCTGCTTTTATATCGGAGCGCTACGATGGTGCTTTGTTGCAAATTAGTCGTTTATTAGTTGTCAAAGTCAAAGTCAAAGCATTTATTTCTATTAAACCATAATTTAGTATTTTTGAAATGTTAACAAAAACAAAATAAATAATAGTCTGTCAGTCAGTCCGCCAGTGAAGCTAGGTGAAGCTAGGTGCTCATTCCAAAATATTGATTCGAATAGAGAAGAACGACCAAGAAACTCCATTTTGTTAGTCTTTTTAAAAAAGTATGTTCTACAATGTCTCTGATACTTACTAGAATAAAAAGTGTTTGTTAATAGATTTTCCAAAAAAAATGTGAGGACAATAAAGCTTCTTCTGTAATATAGTTTTCAATATTTGTTGATAGGCGTTTTGGTTCCTTGGATCAAATTGTTTTTAGATAATCAGTGACAACATTGTGGCAAAGCAAAATGAAGTTTATTCTTGTTCTTGTATATAAACTTCTTTATGTTGTTTAATCATAGCTAATGTATATAGATTACACAAACTTTTAAACTGTCAAATAATGCAATTTACACACGAATTTCCTAAAATAATAAATAAAAGCGTCATTTTAAATCACAATACGTCGTAAAACGAAGACTCGCCCTCATTGCTATGTATCGGATAGTCGCGTCATACTGAGCCCTCGTATCATGATGGATACTCAACCTTACTCAACCCCTCAAGGGATTTCTGATTGAAAATTCAAAATGGTTATCTGTTAATTCATGTGTCGCTCAAGTTTGTAGGCTTTAGATTCTTACTATGGATCCAATATAGGTTTATTAGAAAAAGGTGATATTTCTCAAAAAACGTGTAAAATAATAGTATTTGTTTACTATAGACAATGTTCGTGAAAATTTATTTTTAGTCAGTAAAAAAGTCTTAGTAAAAGCACGTTACAATTGTGAGAAAAAATTAAGAGAATGTATTGTAAACTACATATTTTATTTAGGAGCCCATTAACGCAACAAAATACGTTATAATCTGATTTTTTTTTTTTTTATTCTTTTTTTTTAGGAACTTTTGAACACAGTTCACGCCAGTTCCATCATAACTTAAACCTATCTAACAAATGCCAAAAAACTAAGGACTAAAACTATTAATACAAATAAAAACTTATCTGTAATACTAAACCCTAAAATTAATAATCTGATTTGAGATCCAAGAATTAGCGTTTAATATTAAAATAGCATATCCGGAAAATCTAACTTACTTTACACGCTGCTCATATATTAAGCAAAACGTGACTCCATAATAAATAAGTACTAAAACACCAAAGTACACTTTACTTCTAATTTATACAACGTGACGTGTCGTGTGTCATGCTCACACTCTACCCACATTCCAGGAAATACCCCACAAAATCAATAGCACTGGGTTTCTCCATTGCGACACTGCATATCACTATCAAAGCAAACATCTTTTTTTTCTCAATTAAGTGGTCAGATTTGAGAGGTTTCATTCAAAACTAATGTTAGTGTCATATAATTTGAAATTAGATTATCTTTAGATGACAATGATTTTGATATTGTGGACACAGATGGTATCACAACACACTGAAACACAGGAATATTAATGTCGGAATACTCAAACGCTACTCAATTTTAAGTCGCGCTTAAGTATAGTTCTGTCACAACAAATTCTTTGTAAATGACAGAGATGGCACGATAGTTAAGCACGACTTAAAATTGAGTAACGTTTCAGTATTCCGGCATAAGACTAGTTATTCCAGAAAATACTACAAAATATCATCTCGAAATTCAATCTGATAAGCGATAAATACAATTTTACTGCTTAATAGCAGACAGCTAGAGACTTCATGATAATTGTCAATTTACATAATGACTACTGACTGAAAAAAATACCTAAAAACAAACCCGAACAATCTTCAAATTTCAGAAAAGTGTGGGAGAGCCATGCTTCGGCACGAATGGGCCGGCTCGACCGGAGTGATACCACGGCCTCACAGAAAACCGATGTGAAACAACGCTTGCGTCGTGTTTCGTCGTGTGAGTTAGGTTACCGGAGGCCCCATTACCCCCCTCCCTAGTCTTCCGAATCCCTGAAACCTCCACGATCCTGAAATTCCCAATTCGCACTTGTAACGCCTTGGTGTTCCAGGTGTCCATGAGCGGCGCCGATTGCTTACCATCAGGTGATCCATCTGCTCGTTTACCGGCTTATGCTACACTTTTTTTTATTAGCCCATAAAAAACCTAGTCTTATTTAACCTGAATATCAAAATAAGAGCTAAAAACAGAAGTTATTACACAATACCTCATATATCATATTAACGTACAGGTGCTTGACCTTAGCAGAAGAAATATAGCCCCTCATATTGCGACAGAACATAATATGAAACTTGTCGGGACTATTCATCCGTTGGGAGGGTGTGTTCCACTTTGCACTCACTTAGCGATTCTATTTCAGAATATTGTATAATCTACGTGACATCGTGGTCTTTTCCAGCAATGTGTGTATTGGGCAGAGGGGTTGAGTTAATAACGAAAATAGTCAAAATAGGTTCAAAGTTTGTTTATTTTGCTTTTCGGCTTACTCACGTAATTATTTGACGAGAACTCGACTATAGCAGCAGACTGTAGCAGCTAGCTTACACTAGGATATGCAGTGCGGAATGCAGCTCATGAATATGAGCCTTTAGCATGGCTTGAAACTAATCGAGTTCCTCGTCAAATAATTACGTGAGCGAGTAAGCCGAAAAACATAATAATGAATTTCACGAAACTTATAATATAAATTTACCGAATTAAGTATGGTAGATCCAATGATTCATTTTAACAAATTTTCCAGTACTTTTTCTCAAGATAATTGCACTGTAAGACTCTTATTAACTCAAATCACCATAACAAATCAAAACAAGGTGAACCAATCAACAATCTCATTTAAATAAATTTCCACAAAACAACCATAAGAAAAACTAAGAATAACCCCAAAATAACAGTAAGCAATTCAAAGATAATCAATTAACTTCTACGAACTACTTCTTCGAGGAAGTTCTGGAAAATTCGAATGTAAACTTTAGAATAAAGTTGGTAGCGGAACAGACCACATCGGTCCGTTGCACCCACGTAAAATATTGACTAGAAACAAGATTCAGGACTATGGCTTGTCTAGTGAACCGTGATTGTGTTACTAACGACATTGAGTTTCCATGAGCACTATTGGTTGAATAATGTTCCGATGATTTATTCTGTAAAGGAACTATTCAGAAGATTGTACTAAGGTTCCTTGTGTTTTGTCTTTTCTAGGTAGAATTTTATTATTGCCCAAGTTTTAAAATTGTGTGACCGCTTTGTTAGATCAATGGTTGTGAAAATTATCTCTTTTTTATATTTGACTAACTATCGAACCCGCTACACGTTGCGCGGCAGTCGGTCACCCAGCCATCGCGACAACCGTCCAGTCAAATTTCAATAATGTAAGTAATGTTCCAAAAAATTTACAAACAAAACTGTCAAGTAAAATCGTTTTAAAATAAAGTTTTACTTTCTCAAGAAAACAAAAGAAAAACTGTCCTAGCAGAAAGATAACAGGAGTCATCATCCTATTCATCCTTTTTAAAATCTGTTAGCAGAACTCTTAAAAAAGTCTTAAAACTTACTTCAAACCTTTTTTGGATTCTCAATCTTTTGAACAAGTACAATCACTATTAGGGCTGGCTCACACCAACCTTTTGCCCATTACCTTCATGTTAATAACCTTCTCTTATCCGTCTCGTTTGGAAACGTCTTTTAAGGGTTCCGTACCCAAAGGGTAAAAATGGGAACCCTATTACAAAGACTTCGGTGTCCATCTGTCTGTCGCTAGCGTGTATCATATGAACCGTTATAGCTAAACAGTTACAATTTGCACAGGTGATGATGTATTTTTGTTGCCACTATAGCAACAAATATTCAAAAGAAAATAGTCAAAGTCCCCCTTTAATATTTAATTACAATAAAGTTGACTTTATTGACATTTATTGCTCGAATTAATAAATGAAGGAATAGTCCGAAACACTTCGTCAGCGAGTCCTACTCACACTTTACCGGTGTTTTTTTTATTTTGTATACTTACCCATACTTTTTTCTTGTAGAAAAGTTTTCTAGTTATCCCTCGAAGCTTGCGCAAATTACATAAAAAGAAAATTCTTGGTTGAATTTGTACAACAAGTCTGTGAAATAAAGTTGGCAATCTTGTTGAACCTGATTAGATGGGTGAATACCTACGTATGCATAGTATTGTTGTACGCTCACTGCTTTCACATAGCATCCAAGAAATTGTGTTTGTTTTGATTTGCCTAAGTCTGCTTCTGTATATTTGCAAAATAGCATTTTATACGTGATTTCCCCATTTTACTGGAATATAAAAGTATATATTTGGTTTGCTAATCCAGGTAACCTGGTACGTTTCCACGGAGCTCTTTGGGAGTAGGTACTTTAAAGACCTTCAACTTACATAGTATATCTTCTGATTATAGTATCTTATGTTCTTTCATTCTTTATATAATGACGTCATCATTCCCATTAATGGGTTAGTAAGTAAAAAAGCTAAAAATAAACTAATATTATCCTAAAGGGACTAACGCCTGAATACTGGAAGGCTACTCAATTTTTAGTTGTACTCAAATATCGTGCCATCTCTGTCATTTTACTAAGAATTTGCAGAGACAGAACTATACTTAAGCGCCACTTAAAATGAAATGGCGTTTGAGTATTTGGACATATGGACTTCGTCGTTGACCGAGTGGTCGCAAGTGCGACTGCCGGGCAAGGGGTATCGGGTTCGAGTCCCGGGTCGGGCAAAGTATTACTGGGTTTTTTTCTTAAATTCTCAGTAGTAGCACTGTGCGAGTCTGGACTGTGCCCGGTACATGGCAATAGGCTCACCCCATTAGGTACATGGGACTCATAACATAAATAGTGAAAAGGGGGTGTCACATTGTACAGTGACATTATGTATACCTCTGCCTACTCCTTCGGGGAAAAAAGGCGTAATGTAATGCTATGTTATTTGGACATAAATATAAAAAAATATTTTCATCTTTATTAGTAACGGTATCATACTCTTCAGACCGCGTTAGAATATCGAAAACAATAGAAAAGTAATATCTACAACTAATATCGTAGATCAGAAACCATAATTATAATAAGTTAATACCGCCCACGTCATATCGAAATCAATAAGGTTCGCTTTTAATTTTATCCCAAAAAGACCACTTTGTTTTGCGGTTCCAATGTTTGACTGGGCCGGCCAACCATAAACCACTTTCATGTAATGGGCTCTACTGTAAACTGGAGTTATTTTAAAACTGTGAAATAAATATACGATACTTATTTACTTATGAACTCGTATTCATTAATCCGTATTTGGATGGGAACGTGGGGTGTGGTCTACAAAAGTCGGTTCAAAATAAAAATATTTATTCAGCATCAAAATATCATTTTTATACATGTAGCACCTATTTATGCTAGTCGTAAAGGCAGCCTATGGATTGAAATTAATAGCTGCAAAAAATTAAGAAAATTTTCACAACTGGACAACTCGAACAATGAATTTATGTTGACTGCACCGTCGCTTGGCGCTGTGGCTGGGCAACTTGTCGCGCAACGTGTCGCAGGTTCGATTCCCGCACAGAAAAATTCTTCGTGTGATTCACAAATTGTGGTTCCGGGTCTGGATGTGAACTTTTATGTTTGTAAACGCACCCACGACAGGAGAAAATCCTAGTGTGCGACAACATTTAAGAAAGCAATAAACACAAAACTACACGGAAAATAATTATTACACTACACAATAACAATTATAATTTACCTCCCGAAGCCCAAACATAAATCAATAATGACATTAAATTAATCATTATGTTTTCGGCTTACTCACGTAATAATTTGACGAAGAACTCGACTAGTTTCAAGCCATGCTAGAGGCTCATATCCAGTAGCAGCGCGACAGTCGCCGCGTCGCGGGTCGCGAAATGCTGCTCATGAATATGAGCCTCTAGCATGGCTTGAAACTAGTCGAGTTTCTCGTCAAATTTTTACTTGAGTAAGCCGAAAACATAATGATTAATTTAGTCTCACGAAAGTTACAATACAAATGATGACGTTGATTAAATTTCAAACATTAAGTACAAATCAGAATTAAATCTAAATGCTTTTCCACTTGGCATTCTCAAGAAATAAACTCAGGCATACCGACTTCATTCCAGCGCTCAAAAAACCTAAATCAACAGTACAAGACCGTTTCAAGACACACCAGAAAAATTTGAAATTGCTATTGCGTCAAGTAATTTATCTGAACCAGCGACAAAGTAAGACAATGATACCTGTTGAATAACTCTGACCTTTTATTTTACGAACCTCTTTAGACTTTTGAATATTTCTCTTCATGTTTTAATGACGTTTATGGCTGTATTTTTGTGTGAATCCGGGTAGAACTTGTTTTTGTTTCTTGATTTTTTTTAATGATTTAAACTATGTTGTTTCGAATCGTTGTTATGATTGGAGAGGCCTATGTCCAGCAGTGGACGAATACAGGCTGAAGATAATGATGATGATGTCGACACTTTTTGAAAATATTATCATGGTATGGCAACAGGCTCACCAACTATTACATGGGACTCATAACATAAATAGTGAAAAGTGGGTGTTACATTGTACAGTAGCATAATGTGCACCTCTGCCTACCCATTCGGGGATAAAAAGCGTGATGTTATGTATGTATCATCATGATATATTAATGCTTAATGTAACACCCACTTTTCACTATTTATGTTATGAGTCCCATGTAATAGGAGTGTGATCCTGTTGCCATATATCTGGCACAATTCCAGACTCCGTGCTAAAACTGTGATTTTTTTTTTAATTCCAGTTATACTTTACCCGATCCGTAAATCGAACCCAAGACGCCTTACCCAGCAGTTGCACTTGCGACTACTGAGCCAACGAGGTAGTGAAGATATCATCTTGGTAAGATTAGCATGTTGGTGGCTCTCATTAGCTTAGTTTAAAATCATAAATTCGAATAGGCAAAAGTGATGTTTAAGATTTTCTTTTTTAAATATTTAATAGTGTAGTCTATAATTTGAGCCTCTTTTAAGTAAGTACCTACGCTACAACTTTTAAAATCTCCTAAGTAATTTACCTTTTACTAAAAGCTGTATATATAGTACTAGCTGTTGCCCGCGACTTCGTCCGTGTAGATTAATGCCTTCTGACAGAATTCATCAGAATCAATTCAGTGCCCAATTAAGATTTACCTATTGTGAAATGATTTATCGTAATTTCAATAAATTAAAAATCCCGCAGGGTCTTACCAATCCCGGCCCGATCACGTAAGTTTTGAGTAATAAAAACTTCGACTGTTGTACATAATCTCTATGAAATAAGTTCAGTGGTTAAAAGATAGAGAGTCCTGGAGCATTGACGCATAGTTCCCGTTCCCAAAGGAATTCTGAGATAAAAACTATCATACGTTACTCAGGTCCCAAATCATCGTTTTACCGAATGAAATTCAAAAAGATTCAATGATTCTAGATTCAATTTTCATTCCCAATTTCACGCCAACTATCATTCCCTATTTTATCTTAAATACCTGGGTCATTGGGTCACCGAGTCGCTTACGGATGATATGGATATTGAAAGGGAACGCAGGGCGCTGGCAGTGAGGTCGAACATGCTGGTCCGTAGGTTTGCACGGTGTAATGAGCAAGTGAAACGGACGTTGTTTAGAGCATACTGCCAGTCCTTTTATACGTGCAGCCTATGGACCAAATACACTCGGCGGGCTTTCAGCGCCTTGCGGGTCCAATACAATAATACATTCAGGGCATTGATGGGGCTGCCACGTTATTGTAGTGCATCGGGGATGTTTGCAGTGGCGCAGGTAGACGGCTTCTATGCTATTCTGCGCAAAAGAATTGAATCCCTGATGAGGCGCGTGAGGGGCAGTCCTAACAGTCTCCTGAGTGTGGTGGCAGATCGAATGGATGCCGACTGTTCCATTATGAGACACTGGACGATGGTTCACGTTACCTGTGAGCCTTTGGCAGGTGCCCTAAAATTTTAATTTGTTGCAGTGGTTTATTCGGTTTCATATTTCACTAACATAGTTTATAAGTCTCTTTTTTACTAACCCAATATGGACCAACTAGTCTGAAATAAATGATTATTATTATTATTATTATTATCCCCTTAGGGGTGGAATTCATCAAAATCCTATCACAGCGGATGCTTACGTCATAACATCTATCTGCATGCCAAATTACAACCCCATCGGTTTAAAACTGACAAAGCCTCATACAAACTTTCATCCTCTATTTTACCCCCTTGGGGGTGGAAATTATCAAAATCCTTTCACAGCGGATGCTTACGTCATAATATCTATCTGCATGCCAAATTCCAACCCGATCAGTTAAAAACTGACAAAGTTTCATACAAACTTTCATCCCCCTTTTTACCCCCTCGGGGGTAGAAATTATCAAAATCCTTTCTTAGCGGATGCCTAAGTCATAACACCTATCTGTATGCCAAATTTTAGCCCAATCTGTCTAGCGGTTTGGGCTGTGCGTTGATAGATACTTCAAAAGTCGATTTTTTTATTGATACAAAACAAAAGTTACAATTTCTGGAATTCCTTTGGTACCTACCTACTTATATAAAAACTTTGCACATCCTAAGAGACCCATGTACCAAGTTACATGGTTTTATCTCCAAAAATACGAACACCCACATGCAACCCCTATTTCACCCACACGCTGGTGTAAATTTTAAAATGCTAGAACAAACGATTTTTTGTTTATTATTTAGTGCCTAAATATAAAATGTAAGGTATCTTCAAGAATGATGAACTTCATACAAACTTTCAACCCCTATTTCATCCCCTCACAGGTCGAAATTTCAAAAACGCTAGAACAAATGTTTTATTATTTTTTATCAAGTGCTTAAATATAAAGTTTCATGGTTTTATCTTTAAAAATTATGAAATCCCATACAACTTCCCCCCCTTTTAACCCCTTACAACCCCTTTTTCGCGATAAAAAGTAGCCTATGTTTTATCTCGGGGTCTAGAATATCTGTATACCAAATTTCATTCAAATCCGTTCAGTAGTTTTGGCGTGAAAGAGTAGCAGACAGACAGACAGAGTTACTTTCGCATTTATAATATTAGTTAGGATAACAAGAAAATTTAACTCAATAAGGTATAAAATTAAATGAAGTTAAAATTGTTCAACATTGCCTAGTATGCTCCCATCAAGAGCGGACGGTGTCAAAATTATACAATATAAAGTTACACAACGAAATAATATATTAATATATTAAAATTGTAATGCATTATAATAATGTATTAAAACACCAGCATTAAAATTGGACATAGTGTATTAAATTATTTATTTGATTTCAATATTTTCATCCATTATTAACACCCATACGGAATATATGCAAATAAGTTTTCAAAAGAATTAACCTTTACGTATTCAATGTTTTTCGATATTTGGCGGTTATGTTATTACTTTATGATTTAACTAGCGAAAAGTGGATCAATGCTTAATATGCACATGGGGAAAAATTACGTAATTCCAACGACAAACAAAAAATATTATAATCACTATCCAGGTCACTGGACTGCCTCATTGGCCGAGTGGTCGCAAGTGCGACTGCCGGGCAAGGGGTCTCGGGTTCGATTCCCGGGTCGGGCAAAAGTATTACTGGGTTTTTCAAAAATTCCCAGTAGTAGCACGGAGTCTGGAATTGTGCCCGGTATATGGCAATAGGCTCACCCCCTATTACATGGGACTCATAACATAAATAGTGAAAAGTGAGTGTTACATTGTACAGTGGCATAATGTACACCTCTGCCTACCCCTTCGGGGATAAAAGGCGTGATGTTATGTTACTATCCAGGTCAATGAACCCCACATACAACTTCTTACATGAAACAAAAGCCTAACAATATTGCGATCATCAAACGTCGCGTGAGGGACTACAGGCAAGGAAGGTGCTAGTACTAGTCAATCCCTTGTCAGATTATAGGGTATACAGGTTAGATGTTGGTTTCCTAGACATTATAGGAGATCACAAACATTGTAACACTCTTAGGTATTGGAGCATTGAACATTTATAAGACGTGATATCCAGGAAAGGATGGATTACAACATATGAGAAATAATTTTCACTAAAGGAGTGTATTTTGTTCATCGGATAAGCAGATAGATCACCTGATGGTAAGCAATCGGCGTCGCCCATGGACACCTGGAACACCAGAGGCGTTACAAGTGCCTTACCGGCTTTTTGGGGATTACGAATTTCAGGATTGTTTGGGATTCAGGGATTGGGGAGATTAGGGAGAGAGAGGAGTAATTGGGCCTCCGGTAACCTCATTCACGATGAAACAACGCAAGCGTTATTTTAAATCGGTTTTCTGTGAGGTCGTGGTTTCACTCCGATTGAGCCACCCCTTCGTGCTTAAGCATGACTCTCCCACACTTATCATGGGCTGACGTTTGACCACTATCTTTCCTGGTGGTAAGCAATGATGCGGTCTACGATGGAGCACGTCGTCCCAAAGCAAGCAAAGAAAGGGGCCTTGAAAACACCCAGATTATACCCTTCAGGAAATACAGATTCTGGCAAAGAATTCCACTCCTTAGCAGTACGCACAAGGAAGCTTGATGCGAAGCGCTTGCGTGTAGGTGTGTGGATGCGGTGACGCTTCGCCGATTGTCTTGTGGTACGATGATAGAAAGGACTAGGAGTACAGTTGTGCAAAGTTTGCACAGCACACTCACCAAAATGCGCAAAAAAAGCTATGTATATATTTCCTGGATGAAAATTCAAAACCAGTCGAAATAGGAATATGGAAATAACAGTAAAACAACAACAGCTGTATAATCAACACCAAGATTTGTGTAGGGACGCAGGGTAGGGAGCCTAGCAGTCAATCTCGCGTCGGATTATATCCGATGCGGATATATGACGTCAGCTTACTACGTACGCCTTAATGTCAACGGATGTGGGCCTCGATATAATGCCGTTTGGTTCCATGTCTCTTAGCGATAGAAACAGATGACGAGATATGTGAGGATCTTTGTAAGTGAGCGATAATTTTATTTCATAAATTCGATTCAAACAATATTTCTGATGTTCGTCCATGTAACAATCACGACATATCGCTAGTTACAGACACAATCATCTTCATCAGACCGAAGAAATGTACTGGTAGATTTTTATCTTTTTTTCTAATTTCAAATTCAAATCTTTTATCTAATTGATTTAATTATTTTTGTAGTTTCTATGGATCACAAACCCTTGTCACCCGATTGATCTCATCATCATGAAATTCTGGGTTTATTCGATGGAACGAAATATGTTATTTAAGATTAAAACTAAAATGCAAAGAATAGATACTTATTGCTAATGAGAATTAGTGCTTAAGAAATGGCACTAGTAAAGGCATATTAGTCCAATTAGCTTAGCTGTTACAGTTAACTATTTAATTAAATACTTATTTTAACATCAGTTGATATGTACCTCATATCTGTAATAAAACCTCTCTGAAGTAAATGTTTACCCTTATAATGGCTTAAAAAATAATAAGCCATGAACACAAACCTAACAAATTACTCTACTTATCATACCTGTATTTTCCTCAAAGTAACAAACGAAATACGACATCAACAAATCGATGAACTCTATACATGTATGTACCCATATAAAAACGACTTCTAGCTGAAAGACTCCGACTTATCTCGTGGGGGAGATTCGTTTACTTTTTCATACACAAACAGCATTTCTGTGGAAGGGAGGAAATGAGTAGAAAAAAGTGTACGTGCGGGTAATGATGTGAAATATCAGTAGTTCACGCACCACCTACAGTCGTCAAGGTACAGCGGGTCTGGGGGACAACGATGGGTTCTTGCCGCCTTCGGAAAATATGACGTTTTTTTTTTCGATATGAGTTTAAAGTGAAAAATTGACGGGATTAATCTCTGATTCAGTCTCGCCCTCCATTTGTTTTGTTTTACTGTTTGTCAAGTAATGTTTACGCGAGTAAATCAGAAATATGGAACGGATGAAAAGCAACAGATTATATTGTATTGGAAAATTGAAAAAATATAGTATTTATTGAAAATTACAAATTTTGTTAACGTAAGTAATATTTCGCTACTGTTTTTACTTATATAGTACTAGCTAAGTCCGCAACTTCGCGTGGAATAGTAATTTACAGCTCCTACCGTAGTTGATAGCATGATAATATGTAGCGTGTATGTTGACCCGACCTGTTAGTAATATTCATGCAAAATTTGAAGTACATCCATGCAGCACTTTTTAAGTTCATCCCGGACGTACATACAGACAAACCGACAAATATTCTAAAGTCTATATTTTTGATGTCGGTATCGACTGTAGATCACGCCCCAGCATTCTTTAAAACAAATAGTCCTTGTATAGTTTTCCCTTTCCTACGATTTTATTATATGTATAGCAGATATATGTAGATATAATTAACTTATAGTGTGTCAAAAGTTTCTGTAAAATACTACAATTACGAAAAACACAGGACCACAAAATAGAGACTTTGGTAACCATTTAGTATGCTTGTTAATGAGTTTTGTGGTTTCACGTCGGCATGATTATGACGTCACGCTCAGTTAGTGTAAAGCGATCGGGTGACAATCCACTTTAATCACTGATTCTTAACTATTCCTGTAACGCAGCTTTCTCGTGCGAAAAAAGAAAAAATCATAGATACATACATAATATACAACCTTTGTACCACAGGGTAGGAAGAAAACGAAGAGATGACAATTCACGATAGCAATTGTAAATATCAGCTTTTCACCAAATGATATTAAAATCGCTTTACCTGTCTAGAGACAGCGAAATCTCCGCTGATATCGAACAACTTTATTAAAAAAAAGTCTAACCAATATTTCGTCATGAAACTCGGTAAAACCAGCCCACTAGTATCGCAGTGCTCGTAAAAGACAAACAAGGCAGGTCTAAAGTTCGAAAGCCGTCACCTCTGCAAAGTTTTTCTGTAAACTTTACATGTGTACTTCGCAAAGTGGGCCGTGAGCCACGGATGCTCTTTACAGCCACCTTCCATACTGCTTTCCGATATTTCCTTCAATTCGCAATACGGGATATCGAAACTTCGCTGAGTTTTCTTCGCTAAAAATCTCGAACTCAAAATGAAAGTTTTGCCAGGCGGATTTTATGGAAAATGTTTATTTGATATTTGTAGAAGTTTTCGCTTTTATTAAAAGTTATAATTAGTAATGATTTCGATATCTTCTTCGATAAAAATCGGACTTCGGAATAGAATTGCATAATTACAAGTGCAAAAATACTACAAATTAGAAGTCTTATGGTGAGACTAATAACGTATCAGTTTAAAAAAGTACTTACTATCACAGAAATGTCAGAATATAACATTCACAGAAATGCGCCATGTATAGTAGGTACAGTAGGTAGGAGCGGCTATAAATGTAATAGTAAAATTAAAAAGTGCCTGCCTCATTGGCCGAGTGGTCGCAAGTGCGACTGCCGGGTAAGGGGTCTCGTGTTCGATTCCCGGGTCGGGCAAAGTATTACTGGGTTTTTCTCAGTGGTAGAACGGAGTCTGGAACGGTGAAAAGTGGGTGTTACATTACAGTGGCATTAAGTGCCGTAACGTGCACCTCTGCCTACCCTTTCGGGGATAAAAAGGCGTGATGTTATGTTATGTTATGTAAAATTAAAAAGTAAGTATTGTGAAACATACACTTGTACTGACAAGTGTATGGCATGGGCTGCTAGTCTTACAAGACTAGTCTTGTAAGACTAGCAGCCCGTCCCGGCTTCGCACGGGGTAGACAATTATTTATTTTTGGAAATTTGGATTGTTGTAGTGACATAACTACCTCTACAATAGTTGGACATATGCTACCACGGAGATTTTTGTACACATTATGATGTTCTTCAATATTGTTGTACATTATTTTGTTCTATCGCTAATAGTTTCGGCAGCGTATTCGACGAAAGACATTGTAAGACTCATTATTCTACACCTTCGGTTATATTGTTCTTACCAAGGATCCCTATTTTTTTTCAAAATGAAATGTAGCCTTTGTCAAATTGGAAGAATGTAGCATTCTATTGGTGAAAGAATTTTTTGAATCGGCCCAGTTCTTATTGATCCTATTCATTACAAACATATAAAATAGGTACAAATCTTTCCTCTTTATAATATTAGTATAGATATAGATAGATACATACATTGGTGGAAATATTTGTGTTTTGTGGGTTACTGGCTTCAGTAAGTGACTTATAAAGGTGCGATAAACCTATGTTTTTTTGCAAACCATAATCTGACCTTGCTTCAAATTTCATCTTCAGTCCCCTTCAGTCGTTTTAACGCGACGGAGTAAGCAACAAACTTTCACATTTGTAATAATATATTAGTAGGATTGCGTATGTATATGTATAATTACTTTCTTACTTGATTTTAAATTAACATTTTCCAAAATAATTATGTACAGCAACAACAGCAGTACCTAATTAGTCGTCGGTATACGATGATTGACAACTAGTCAAATTCAATACATTTTTCAATAAGAAACTATCAAAGACGACAGTTTTCTATGGATTTTGTACGAGATTGTGAATTGTGACGTCACGTTTTTTGAGCGTCAAACAGTAAACTTATTTTTTTTTAAATGATGGAAAAATATTAAAATTAAGTTGGTCATAAAATCAATTAATGAAAGTGTGATTATGTTTTAATAGTGTATTGTACCTTTGAACAGTCGAAATAATTTATTTTTGATTAAGGTAAGGTACTTTGAGCAAGGTACCCAATTTTAACTTAGAGAATGACACAAACGTGTAAGACTATCTATCGTATGGTCGATGTTACTAGCTAACATTAATTATTAACATTATATGCACCTTTAACAATAATAAAATCAATTTAAAAAAAACAATTACTTAGGTACCGTGTATTCACACGATCTTATTATACTCATTGGTCTACAATTATCTTGAAAAGTACTTAAAACAATTACCTTTTATATTTACATAATATTGTTCATAATCCCACTGAAGTTTCCGTTCCATTTTTCCCGTCAATAAAAATGACATTGTAATAGATGTATTATACAGTTTAGTAGTACTATAAATAGAGTAACATCTTTCGAAGAAATCAGTTTTACAGAAGTATCTGCATTAAACTATTCATCATGAACGCCAATATACTCATCTACTTGGTACTGGCTATTATTGCGGTGAGTCAAAAATGAAACATTATATTATTCATTATACAAATTTCATTCATTTTTTTTTACTGATATGGCAATTAGTAAAAACACTGCAAAAAATAGATGTGATACACTAGCTTTGGGAATAAAAATGATTAACTATTTTTTTTGTTTTCAGATGTCCAACGTGATGTTCGTAGCAGGTATGTATGTATAAAATATATTGTGTAAAATCATATAAACATGTAAAAAATCTAAACAATCATCTAAAAATGTATTGGTTTATTGGGCGTCCGATAACCTCACTCACATAACAAAACACAACTGTTTGTATTTGTTTTAAAGAACGCTGTTTCACGTCGGTTTTCTGTGAGGCCGTGGTATTACTCCATTCGAGCCGGCCCATTCGAGCCGAAACATGGGTCTTCCACACTTAAAATGTCGATCATATATTGGAAAATGGGAAAATTCTTAGTGAAAATGACTTGGGTCGATGGTTTAAACTCTTGTTACTTTACTTTTTACTTTCATTCGTACTAAACGAGTTCTGCTAGTAGGTAGGTACGACTGTTAGAGATAACGTTCTTAGTATTGTACAAGTTATTTTTATCTGAACTCATAGCTACCTTGTAAGTGGTTGTAGGATGGTCGACTAGTTATGAGTCATTCAAGGAAGATAAGAAATCCTTTGATGTTAAATTATTACATTTAATATAATTTTATTATTTTGTCTCAGGAGAACCCGGTCCCAACGAGTGTGATGATGAGAGGTGCGGATCAGTGATCGATATGGAAGAACTTCTCGATGTTTTGTAACCAATTTTTCAAAAAATGTATAACAATTTTTCCATTTCTTCTTTTTGATAATGATTATATACCATACCTATCATGTTGTGTATCTTTGGTCAATAAACATACATTGATAAATTAATGTCGTTTAACCTGTTAAAATATCGTACCCTAAATTTATTCATACAAAAATAGTCTCTAAACATTGGAAATGTCGCAGAGAACCTAACAGGTTACCGGGGCTACGGCTCGACGTTCAGGAAAAGGAACGGGGTGGTTTTTAGTCAGTAAGAGTCTGACACTCCCTCCCGCCTCACCCAGGTGGGAGCAGTCATTCGATGATTTTACCCCCTTAAAAATACATTGGAAATTAGGTCTATAATATAGTTAGTAGAGAGCGGTCACTGGTGACCGCTTGGGGATTAAATAGATTATCTCACATACAGAAGGTCGTAATAGTCCACTGCCAGCCATGCTTGGTAAGCGGATTGAAGATCCCAGGTATTTAGGTTGATTAGATATACTGCTCCTCGATTTTTGTCCATGTGTAGTCCATCAATTAGCTCTATCGACACTTGCAGGAAGAGGTTTGCGGACAGAGTATTTTTTCTGTGGTACTAATTAAACAAACTATTTTGAGAGTCGTTATAAATAGTTATTACATAACACATAGTTCACATGGACTAAACTCAGATATATTCGTAATGCATTTGACTTTCGGTAATGTGTGAACAATTTTTTTACTATGACTTGAAATACATATTATGTAACCGTACCTCCTTAGTAGGAAGAGTTTTCTATCATTACCTGCAATTGCATCACATCATTAACCTATAAGTATCCACTGCTGACCAAAGGCCACTCCTCCACGGAGAAGGTATGAACAATAATCGAACGACTTATCAAAAACCATTGGGCAATACTCTAGAAGCAGACTTTTATCATATCAATACGGCAATGCAAGTCTGAATAGTTTTCTCAATAATTTTCTTTAATGAAACAACAATATTTAATGACATAATAAGTTTATTGACTAAAAATACATGACAGAATACATATTCAAAAGTTTATAAGACATTTTTTTAACTTCATTTCAAAATAAAGAAATTAACAAATTTCTTAAAAAAATCGATTACAATAAGTCGACGACTGCATCAATATCGATCAATCCAGATCCGCAGCTATCATCCCCGCAGTCAGTTGGGGCGCAGTCCGCTGAAACAAGGAAAATTAGATAACATAACATCTCGTCTTTTGAAAGGGATAGGCAGAGGTTCACATCATACCACTGTACAATGTAACACCCACTTTTCACTATTTATGTTATGAGTCCCATGTAATAGGGGTGAGCCCATTGCCATATACCGGGTACAATTCCAGACTCCGTGCTACTACTGAGAGTATTTTAAAAACCCAGTAATACTTTGCCCGACCCGGGAATAGAACCCGAGACCCCTTGTCCGGCAGTCGCACTTACGACCACTCGGTCAAAAAACTAGATATAGTTTTTTATTCCACGTAGTGGCAAAATAACATACGACCTACCTAATGGTAAGTGGTCATCGGGGCCTATGAACGCTTGCAACACTTGAAGCATTACATGCACTTGCCAACCCTTAAAAAACTATTTAATCCCTTTCAAGAACCCCATATCGGTTAATATTATTTATTTATAAAAAAATTGATCATTAGAGGTATAATTAGGCAATACAATGGGGATGATGTAAGGGTATGAAAATTAAAAATCTAATTAGTCCGTAAGTTAGGTAATAAAAAAATATTAGACATGTATTTTTTTATTTTGTCGTATAATAAAACAATACTTAGATAAAACGAATCAAAGTTTAGGAGTGGGGGCTAAAACGTCATTTCTTAATATAAAATGTACTGATAAGTGACGTCACGCGACATTTCAAATCAATATAATATCTTCGAAACTATTCATTTTATTCCGTGAGAAAAAAAAAACGTGTCTAATGTTTTTAAATAATCTACCAGGCGGACATTAAAATAAAAATTAGTCTTCTACCCTATTGTAAATCTATTAAACATGACATGACATACCTGCTACAAACATAACATTGGACATCTGAAACAGAAAATAAACATTAATTAATTTTAATATTCAAAACTTACTGATAGTTAATGAATTACCTCTAACATGATTGTGAATAAACAAAAATGCAACTTTTATTACTATGAATATATGTACTCTTTCATTCCATTTAGGCTTTTTTTTCAAAACTAAGCTTTATATTATAAGTAAATCACACTATTGAATTTTGTAAACACTATTTTTGAATACAAACTCTTCGATGTTAATGACACTTTTTTTTCCTCTTTGGCAACCGAGTCTACAACCCGAAGTTTTTTTTTTTTTTTTTTCTTCTTTGGCAACCGAGTGTTGACTATACTGCCAGTGTCGAGTGGTGACGGCAGATTAGTTAATGACACTTATGACTTATTCAAATCTGACACTGACAGTACAATACGAAACTGGGCCATAGATTATATCTATTATAGACCGTATACAACTTAAAATTAATTCAAAAAAGTAAAACAGCGAATAAAAAAAAACAATTGTTTCATAGTATTTTTTCTTTCCAAATATAAATAAAGTAGGTATATATTTCACTTACCGCAATGATAGCGAGTACCAAGAAGAGAAGGAATGACTTGTTCATGTTGAAGTGTTTACTACAAATGCTTCTGTTAAACTGATTGCTTTGAGGAATAACCTACTTTATATACACACTACAATATACTCATATCCATTATGAACTTATATCAAAAAGGAAAGTTAATTCAATTTTTGTGTACATACATAGGTCCTTACACGTGTTACGATTTATTAGATACACAATACATAAACGCTATGAATTAATACAGGGACAATAAAAATATTAATAGAATTTATTTATGCGTTTGCAATAGTCTGGGCAATGTACATTCGTACTGGACTAACAATAACGTTATAATAGTATGTAGCATATAATTAGCATATTGTATTGAAGTAGTATTATTTTCACAAGTTTTTTTCTAATAAAAAGGAAAATTTTCCGGATGTATAATATAATAGATGGCAGCACATTTGAGTGAGTATATAAAGGTGGTTATTCTTTGAAGCAATCAGTTTAACAGAAGCATCTGTAGTAAACACTTCAACATGAACAAGTCATTCCTTCTCTTCTTGGTACTCGCTATTATTGCGGTAAGTGAAATATAGAAGATTAGTATATTGTTTGTTAACAATGTAACTATTTGCTTATATATAATTATTTGCTTTTTTATTCCTTATATTATCCTTACTTTAATATTGGTTTCAGTATCTAACAATGGTTATAGTAAGCTTATAGGGGAGAAATGTTATGTGTTTATTTTATCTGTGGTAAGCTGGCCAGTTTAAATAGGGAAACCTATTTATGTTCTTCTTTTATTTATAAAATATATGAGTAGGTTTTTGACTAGCTTGTTTAATTATTGCATTATGTATTGAAAATATATGTATAACAGCCTTTAAAAGAGATACTTCGAAAAATTTTATTTATTCATAATTGTATGCACAACACATAGACAGTACACAGAAGAATACATTTACGCGAGTAAACAGTTATTTTCAGTTAATTTAGTAGAGTTATTGTCTCACGATAGTTATTATAAAAATGTTGAAGTCTGTTTCCAATGTTCTTCACTGACTGCTAGTGACTATACAATCGGCGAAGCGTCACTACACGGTAGATGTCATACGCATGAAGCACTTCACATTAAGCGCTCTTATGGGTACTATTAAGTAGTGGAATTCTTTGCCAGAGTCTGTATTTCCTGAAGGGTATAACCTGGTTGTCTTCAAGGCCCGAGTGAATGGATTGCTTATAGGATGACGTGCTCCATCGAAGACCGCATCATCGCTTACCAGCAGGCGAGGTAGTGGACACACGTCGGCCCACCAAATATAAATAAATTGCGACCACTCAGCCAACGACGCAGTCATTACAAATATTAAAAAAACAAATACATAATATTATTGTATGGTTTTGTTTTATTTTCAGATGACCAACATCATGCTTGTGGCGGGTAATTACCTCTATATTTTTGCGCTCTATAAAGTATAACTGTAGGTACAGACGCCAAGTGACAAAATTCTTTAATTGATTGTCATTTTTATTGCAACAAAATAATATTGTAAATGGATTAATGCACTTATCTGGTTATGTGAAAGTTTGTAAATTGAGTACATTTATTAAACAAATTATGTAGTTTATTTAATGTTTCCTTATTTCAGCGGACTGCGCCCCTACTGACTGCGGGGATGTCAGCTGCGGATCTGGATTGATCGATATTGATGCAGTCGTCGACTTAATGTAATTTTTTTTAAGAAATTACTACTATTTTTTATATTTTTATTTCGGAAACAATTCATTGTAAATCCATGCCCTTTGAACTTTTGACTATGTATTCTTTTATGTATTTTTGATCAATAAACTTATAAATTGTTTAAATTTATTGTTTGATTCAACTAAATAATTCTATGTAAACCACCAACTTCCATGGCTGTTTTGAAGTTTATTATACTAAAATAACCTCATAATTTTGATCATATAAGACACACCAGAATATACATTGAGATCCAATAAGATATTCGTATCAACTAATGATGGGTTACAAAACGAAAGTCTGCTTCTGAAGTAACTATAACTACTTCAAATTCAATTAAAATATTCAAAGTTGGGGGCTTGCTACTTATAGTTATAAAATTTACTTTTCCATTCAATATGTTAGTTAATTTACTAGGTATATGTCTCTCGTTGTGTATGACTAACTCACAGTGGTCGTAAGTACGACTGCCGGGCAAGGGGTCTCGGGTTCGATTCCCGAGTCGGGCTAAGTATTATTGGGTTTAAAAAAAAAAAATTTCAATAGTAGCATGGAGTCTAGAATTGTGCCGGGTATATGACAATATGCTCACCCCTTATTACAAGGGAGTCATAACATAAATAGTGAAAAGTGGGTGTTACATTGTACAGTGGCATTAGCTGCCGTAATGTACACCTCTGCCTACCCCTTCGGGGATAAAACGCGTGATTCTTTTTCTAAAATTGAAAAGAAAAAATGAAATGACCTTTCCGACAAACTAGCTAACAAAATAACATATCTATGTATAACGTCACGCACAAAATCACTATATTGTTACATAGATAATATTAAATGCAAGTCGGTTCTTAATACCAGTGCAAAGCCCTGTTCTGCCCATGCTGAACTGGTCCCATTTCACGGCAGACTTGGAACATGAACATTGTATTCTGATGGATGGTACCTACTAATACAATGAGTTTTTTGTACATGTCACTTGTTTTTTGGCGTGAAATAAAGTTTTTTTCTTTTTTTTTTTTCTTAACCCTTGAATGCCGTCATTATAGACACAATTAAAGAACAATAGGTTATGGTCACCGGTGATCGCGCGGTGTGTGACAGTTTAATGGGTTTGGTTACATATTGACTTTGCAATTTAAAATGATGCGACTTGCATCCATGCCATTTGATTTTGACGCAAGTGACGTGCCTATAGCTATCTTTCAATGATATGTGTACGATGTTTTAAAATCTAACTAAATGAGGTCGGCATTGCCTTACTGACTACTCTGAGAGAACGCACTGAGAAAAAGTAAGAGGATAGCTCACAGTCACTTTTATGAGAAAGTACAACTCTTCTTCTTCTTCTTATGGTGCCACTTCATTCCTGAAGGTTGGCCATCAACTATCGTTGTGGTGTCCCGGAGGCTTAAGACGCGCACGCTTCTCATGCATGAGGGTGCGGGCTCGAAACCTACCAACGACATGTACCAATGTGATTATTTAAAGGGTAAACCGATGAGCATGCATGAAAAGATTGATGACTGTTGATGAAGCGAAAAAGGAATGCAGGAGACCTCTCTTGGAGACCCAGATCAGGTGCCCGTCGGACGTATCCTACCTGAACTATCCTGGTTTTTCCCTGGAGCACAATTTTGTTCCGCATGCAGGTGTATGCGTATACGTCCGAGACGGCATCTGTTACCGGCGTCTCCGAAACCTTGAGGACCCTAGTTTTTCTGCCCTTTGGATACTGGTAGACATAGGCATGGAGAAAATTCTTTATGCCTGTGTCTATCGGTCGCACAGCGGAGATTTGGAGGCGACCAGATTAGTGAGCAATATCTCGGTGAAGCGGCGGATGCGGCTCGACAGGCGTACCCTTCGGCCCAGTTGGTGTTACTGGGGGATTTTAACGCTCATCATCAGGAGTGGTTATTCCCATACCAGTGCACCGACCATGCTGGAAGGGAAATGCGTAAACTTGCGCTTTCGCTCGGCCTGACCCAGCTGGTCCAGGAAGCCACAAGGGTACCCGATGTCGATACGCACACTGCCAATTGCTTAGACCTTCTGCTGACAACTGATCCAGATCGCTACTCGGTGACAGTCTCATCACCTCTAGGTAGCTCCGACCACTGTCTGGTGAAATCTGTATCCACACACTCCCCACCAGATCCGAGTCCTAGAGGACCTCGGCGGATGTGGCGATACAAGTCAGCGGACTGGGATGGGATGCGATCTTTTTTCGCATCCTATCCTTGGCGGCCCGTCTGCTTCTCTTCTGATGACCCGTCAACTTGTGCGGAAGCCGTAACGGGGGTGCTGCGCCAGGGCATGGAATACTACATTCCATTCTCGGACGTGACATCCTTTGGTGGGTCCCGTCCTTGGTTCGATGCCGACTGCGGACGTGCCGAAGCGCAAAAGCAGGCGGCATACTTGGCATGGGCGGATGCCAGGCGCCGTAGGGCTGATGACATTCATCAAAAGAAGAGAGCCTTTAATCGGGCTGCCAAGTCATGCAAAAAGGCATTACGGATGGCTCGATTTAACCACATTGGCCGTATAGGGAACAAACTAGCTTCCTACCCAGCGGGAAGTAAAGCTTTTTGGTCCCTGGCCAAGGCGGTTGAATCGAACTTCTGTCGCTCCTCACTTCCTCCGCTCCTGAGGTCTGACGGGACGCCGGCTCACACTGCGGTAGAGAAAGCGAATCTATTTGCTTCTCTATTTGCGGAATCTTCGCGTCTTGACACTGGTGGCGCCTTGCCTCCTTCTCTTAATAGCGTATGCAAGATGAATTTGTCGCAAATTCGCATTCGACAGAAGGAGGTATATAGGACGCTACGCGATCTGGACGTGAACAAGGCCAGTGGTCCCGACGGAATCCCAGCCCTGGTTTTAAAAACCTGTGCGCCTGAGTTGTCTCCAATCTTGACACGTCTGTTTCGCCTTTCCTTGGAGACGGGTCTAGTACCGGTTGCATGGAAGCTGGCCAACGTACAGCCTGTGCCTAAAAAAGGTAGTCGTGCCGACCCTAATAATTACCGTCCTATTTCGGTCACGTCCATACTCTGCAAGAGCATGGAACGTGTACTCAACAATAGACTCCTGGCATACCTTGAAGGTAACGATCTCCTCAGCGATCGGCAATACGGGTTTCGACGTAACCGATCGACTGGGGACCTTCTTGCGTATGCCACTCACATATGGAGCGAGGCCATAGAGGGGCACGGGGAGGCATTAGCAGTCTCCCTCGATGTCTCGAAGGCCTTTGACAGGGTTTGGCACGACAGTCTAATCGGCAAGCTTCCTGCATATGGACTTCCTACTGGTCTGTGCAGATGGATAGCAGACTTTCTGAGGGATCGGTCAATACGAGTAGTCATCGATGGCTGCTCGTCTGACCAATTCGGTATTAATGCCGGCGTCCCTCAGGGGTCAGTACTTTCAGCGACGCTCTTTTTGCTGCACATAAACGACCTGCTTAAGCCCGGTATCTTTGGGTATGCAGATGACAGCACAGTTGTTGAAAGGTATGTGTCCAGTGCGCGGACTAGCGGAACACAGATCCAGTCTTTAAGAGAATCCATGGTCGATCGTTTGAACTCTACCTTGAAGGCGGTCTCCGACTGGGGTGACGCCAACTTGGTTAGGTTCAACGCTAGCAAAACCCAGGCGTGTCTATTCTCCGCCAAACGGAGTCAATTTCCGCTGACTCCTACTTTCCGGAATGTGTCCGTACCGATGACCGATCATCTTAAGCTTCTTGGTGTAACTCTGACGCCCACACTCAACTTTGGCTCCTATATAGAGTCAAAAGCGCAACTGGCTGGTAGGAAGTTGGGTATCCTATGGAGGGTGAGACGGTACTTCACGCCGAAACAATTGCTGAGCCTGTACCAGGCACAGGTTCGGTCCTGTATGGAGTACTGCTCTCATCTTTGGGACGGCTCGGCAAAATATCAGCTGGACGCGTTAGAGCACATTGAGAGGCGTGCCAAGAGGCTCATCGACGATGATGCGCTTGTGAAGGCTCGGCTTTAAAGCCTCGAGCACAGGCGTAAGGTTGCAAGCCTTTCGGTTTTCTACCGGATACATTTCGGTGAGTGTGCAGGGGAATTGCACAACTTGATTCCCCCTAGTCCTTTCCATCATCGTACCACAAGACAATCGGCGAAGCGTCACCGATTCATGGTAGATGTTCCGCCCACACGCACGAAGCGCTTCGCTTCAAGCTTCCTTGTGCGTACTGCTAAAGAGTGGAATTCTTTGCCAGAGTCTGTATTTCCTGAAGGGTACAACCTGGGAGTCTTCAAGGCCCGAGTGAATAGGTTGCTTATGGGACGACATGCTACATCGTAGACCGCATCATCGCTTACCACCAGGTGAGATAGTGGTCAAACGTCGCCCCATCAAATATAAAAAAAAAATATATAAAAAAAAAGGAATCGTAGTAATTGGCGTTCCATCGTCTCTGCCTACCCCCATGGGAGATAGGCGTGAAGATATGTATGTATATATTTAAAGGGTGGGTGGTAAGCGATGATGCGATGATGTATTTAGGAGAACACAACATGGGTTCCAATTATTATTTATTGCATACATACAGAAAAAAATAGTTTACAATATACCAGTAATTAGAATACAACGGGCGGGCTTATCATCACACGCGACGATTTCTTCCTGACAACCTTTGAATAGATTTTTTTATTGAATCTAGGAGTATGTATATAATATTAAGCATAGGGAACAGTAGTAGAGTGCTTAATGCTAGAACTTAAAATAAAAATTGATTATTCGTCTATTTAGTTTCCGTCCCGCGGCAGCTCCTTTATAATAATAATAATAGGATAATATGTACCCTATATGAATAAAAATGCAAAATTTGAATTAAATCCATGCAGAACTTTTTGTGTTCATCCCGGACGTACATACAGACAAACAGACAAAAATTCTAAAAACCATATTTTTGGCTTCGGTATCGAGTGTAGATCATGCCCTAAGCATTCTTTTAAATATTCAATGTACTTTTCACTTTCTTACAATGTAATTACATGTAACATATAATATAAAACAATATACAATATAAAGAAAAAACATATTGGCTCTGTGAATGTACTACAAACAATAAAAAGTATTTAATGTGAACAATTAAGTGTATCATTATGTCTAAGGCAATGTACTATAAAAATCAACAGTCAAACAATTGATTTTCGTTACGCATTTTCTATATTATATTACTTTATGACAGTTCAACGTACCTGTCATATCGTATAATTAAACAGTATTGTTCATAATATTACAAAAATAATACATATATGTAACACCTTTTACATTTCATAAAAATACTTAATTCCCGGATGTATATAGTATAATGGATGCCTGCAAATTTGAGTGATGTATAAAGGTATATAAAGGGGGTTATCATTTAAAGAAATCAGTTTATCAAAAGCATCTGTAGTAAACACTTCAATATGAACAAGTCATTCCTTCTCTTCTTGGTACTCGCTGTCATTGTGGTAAGTGAAAAAAATAATTAAGAATACTGGTTTACTCACGTGAGATACCGAGAAGAGCTCTACTTATTTCGAGTCACGGAAGGGCTTTTCATTATGAGCAGCGTGCCCAGTTGCAGCGATGACGCGCAGCCTACGGGTTAGCGCTTGCATTCCGCGCCAATCGCGCCCGGAAAAACTCCGGAAGCAGTGGCAGCGCTTGTGATAGTGATGAGACTATCGGCACATTCGCCAGTGGCGTTGGTAGTGGATTTCTAGGTTGGCAAGAGACAAATATCTTTTTTTTTTCTTAAATCTAACCAATATCTAGATTGGAATTTTTAAAACCAGTTTTCTTATCAGGTAATCGACTATGCTCTATGCAATAGCAAAAACATAAACAAACTATTTTCTTCCCGTTTCAGATGTCCAACATCTTGTTTGTAGCAGGTAAGTAGTATACAAGTTAGTATTTTAACTCCATAAGCAATAATCAGAAAGTTACAAAACCTAAGCATATAGTGGTAGAAGCCGTAATATTGACTTTGATTGCCCAAATTTTTTTCACTTTTTTTTGTAATCACACAGGGTATCTATTTTCTGAAATGGATTATAACGATTGAATGTACTAAGTTACATGGATGAAAGATTTATGTATTGATTTTTCGTCTTCTTTCAGGTGAACCTGTCCCAAGCGGCTTTGATGTCGCACCAGTTGACGTCGCAGTAACCTACGAGCCATTGGCCGACGTAACTGCATTTGTTGAAGTCTAGTCATTTATTTTACAATAAATATTTCTTATTTACAATTTGTGTATTCATTTTCTATAATCATATAATTTTTGTCTTATCTGGTAGGAAGGATGACAGTAGATTAACAAAAGCAGTATACTATATATGAGTGGAGCTGTGAGACATTGTGATGTGAGACATTGTGATGGGAGACAGTATGACTTTATATAATAATGTATGGTCTTAATAAGCTAAAAATCGCGAGTTACTCTCGTGACTATACTGAGAAAAGATCTGAGGAAGAACCTATGTGGTTCGAAACTCGTAGAGCTTTTCTCAGTTCGTTGACGTGAGTAAGCCTCGATTTTTAGTTAATTTAGTATGTCTCACGTAGTTAAATAAATTATTATGTTTTCGGCTTACTCACGTAATAATTTGACTATGAACTCGACTAGTTTTAAGCAATGCTATAGGCTCATATTCATGAGCAGCATTTCACGACCTGCGACGCGGCGACTGTCGCGCTGCTACTGAGTTCCTCGTCAAATTATTACGTGAGTAAGCCGAAAACATAATAATTTATTTAATATGTCTCACGAAAATCTCACGTAGTTATTATAAAAATATATGTTCTTATCTGAATGTAACATTTTGTAACAAGTATATTTTGGCGAATAAACATATTTAATTACTATTCAACTTTGTTTTTTTTAAATCTTTATCAAGTCATTATAACCATCACAACGGTTTTTAAAAATCCTTTTATTGTGTCGGGTGCAGTAGTGGTGGTTGTAGTCGTTGTCGTAGTATCTGGTGGACAAGTGGTGGTAGTAGTAGTCTTGGGAGCTGCGGTGGTTGTCGTTGTGTCGGGTGCAGTAGTGGTGGTTGTAGTCGTAGTCGTAGTATCTGGTGGACAAGTAGTCTTTGGAACTGCAGTGGTTGTCGCTGTGTCGGGTGCAGTAGTGGTGGTTGTAGTCGTTGTCTTAGTATCTGGTGGACAAGTGGTGGTAGTAGTAGTATTGGGAGCTGCAGTGGTTGTCGTTGTGTCGGGCGCAGTAGTGGTGATTGTAGTCGTAGTATCTGGTGGACAAGTAATGGTGGTAGTAGTCTTTGGACCTGCAGTGGTTGTCGTTGTGTCAGGTGCTGTAGTAGTCGTGGTCGTAGTCGTAGTTTCTGGTGAACAAGGAGTGGTGGTAGTAGTCTTTGGAGCTGCAGTAGTAGTAGTTGTAGTCTCTGGCGGACAAATAGTTGTGGTGGTGGTTGAGGTAGTAGTTGGAGGGCAAGTAGTGGTCGTAGTCGTAGTAGTGGTTGGAGGAGGACAAGTAGAAGTTGTAGTAGTTGTAGTTGTAGTAGGTGGTGGGCTAGCGGTGGTAGTAGTGGTAGTGGTAGTTGGAGAAGGACAAGTGGTGGTAGTGGTAGTTGGTGGTAATGTTGTAGTTGATGTCATTCCTCCACAAGATGATGTTGTAGTCGTAACAGGTGTTGTTGTTGTTGTTATTCCTCCACAGGAACCAGTTGTTGTTGTTTTAAAGCCTAAACAAATATATTTATAAATTATGAATTATCCTCTTATTAATAAAATCCCACTTTTTAATATAACTGATTAAATAATTGATACTTACTTAGGATGAAATTTGGAGCAGCTTGTGTAACATAACATATCTGAAAAATAATGTTTTTGATAAATAAAGAGACGGAATGTGCCTATACGATTACACATAGATGTTGTTGATTCTTGATAAAAATTTATAAATACCTATTAACCAGAGATTTGACTACCGTCTTGAGAAGCAATTCTATATCGGTAAAATCTATGACAACTTTATGTCGATAATCGTCTTTGGCGTCGGATTAGGAAAATGACTGGTAAATTTAAAAAATATTAGAAACAGAGTAAAGTTTAAAAAGGATTTATACTTTGAAATAATATCAACCCGATTTCAAATGAATACAACCAAATCAAGACCTTAAAATAAATAAAATAGATGTCAAAGTTTCGATAGATTCTTTTGTAAAATAGCGGAATAATTTGCAAATTTCCAACCCTTGAAAGGCCGGCAACGCACTTGTAACGCATCTGGTATTTCGGGTGTCCATGAGCGGCGCCGATTGCTTACCATCAGTGGACCAGTATGCTCGTTTCCCAGCTTATCCTACGAAAAAGAATTTTTTTTATAATGAATTAATTTTGAGCTACTCACCGATACTACTATCGAAGTAAGAGTTAAGAAACTAGTCTTCATTTTGTTACTGTACCTAGCTACTGAGCTATACGGACAATGTTTTTAAAAAAAACTATCCTTTTTATACATATAAAAACTCCTTTACGCGTCACAAATTGTTTCAGTCACCAAGTTTAACAATTTGTTCTATAGAAATTAATATTTCAATTTAAACAATACATTATACACAAATTGTTTGATTGTAGTCTAGTTCAATGTAGGTACCTATATAAGAAAGAAAGAAAAAGCATTTATTTGGCCATTGGCACACGAAAACAAGGATTATTAAAAATAAAAATAAAAATACACATACCTATATAAAAACAAAACATTAATAATAGACTTAAAAGAGAAAAGAAATGAAATATATGTAAATTTATTCTTCATCTTATTAAAAAACATGTGTTTTCTTTCATACAGATATAACATGAGCTAATAATAGCCTATTAAATACTGTAAACTGTATGTTTCCTGCATTATTAGTTTTGAATTGTCTTTCGTTTTTATTTAATTAAATATAAAAGTGAGAAGGTTTTTTATAGCACTATAACGATTGTCACCTATCACTATAAATATGTCCCCTCAGTTACCAATGTGCTGTATTGTAACCTTAATTATGAACTGCAACTGACTCCCGCGCAATGTGTGTCGGATTCGATTCTCGCACGGAACAACTCTTTGTGTAATTCACAGAATTTTGTTCCGCGTCATGGTGTCCCGAGTATGTGAACTTGTACGTTTGTAAAATGCACCCACGACACAGGAAAACATCCTAGTATGGGGCAACGTTTATAAAAACAAAAAGAAAACCAAGTCCGTCCTCTTATTACGAAGTATCGATTAGAAACGATTGAACGCCAATTCATCATACTTGCATACCCTTCTTTCAATTGTCTTTGTTTTATCAATCACGTCGTACGAGTTCGTCAATAAAGGGCACTGTTACAAAGTAGTTTAAAGTATTTAAAAGAAATTTCATTTATTCACTTAAAACAGATTTATTGTCCAAATTACAAAATAAATAATTGTCCGCAACAACGTTGAAAACACTGATTGCATATTATTCTATAGGAAAAAACCCGACATTGTAACAATGCTAACTCAGACGTACGTTATTAAAGATTTTTTTTAAGGGGGGAAAATCATCGAATGGCTTCTCCCGCCTGGGTGAACCGGGAGGGAGTGTCAGACTCTTACTGACTAAAAACTCCCCCTCGTTCCTACTCCTGCACTCCGAGCTCCGGCTCGGTAACCCGTTAGGTTCTCGGAAGGATAGCGTTGTCATCATTATTATTGTATAATGTGGAATTCCGATAAAACGATACTCTTAATTTGTTCTATACATTATTTAGGCCTTCTAATTGTCCAACACTTAAACAAAAAAACTGAATAAACTTATCAGGTCCCCGTGTCTACAACATAGGGTAGTCTCTAAGGATCCAATTTCTGCGTACTTTACCGCTAGTTAAGACGTTGCTGTATCATTTTACGGAAACGAACTTACCCTCACTGACTTTATGGTAGGGAAGTGCAATTATTTACTGAGATTGCACACCGTACCACGTTTAGGGTTTCAAAGGGGGCGATCCGTGAATTTGTTTATCAAGCCCTCGTTAGCAATTCATGTGAATGTGAGATCATCCTTATAAATTGACCGTGGGGAGATTTTGAGAGATATTAATTGGTGCCTGTTTAATTTTATTCAATTGCTCGCTTTTTCTTTGTTTTGTTTTCTTTTGTTTTTATTTTAATTGGACATTGGATACAAAGAAGAAATGGTCGTCTTTTTCTGTTTTGTTCTTTATCATAATTGTATTTTAATCACCGTCGAGATAAGCGCACTACTAAATGTAACGTAAACTTTACACTCGTTATGCTAAGTTAAAGAATAATGGAAATAAGGTTTTTTGTTCCAGCCGAAAATTGCAAAGGTTTGTAGTTACCCTTGACCGAAGCAGTAAACACTAAAAACTAACAAACAAACACAAACAACCATCAACATCAACCAATTACATAATACCATCAACAACTTCGCTTGACTGAAATAACTTATTTCCCCCACTTACATGCGTAGTACAAATATTTGGAGATTAGAGAAACATGGACGGTATGTCGTGTGAGGGCCGTGGTCACCGACGTTACTGCTTTGATGAGCAAAAGTATGCCCGACGGATGCCAAGGGGCCGACGAACCGTGGCACTATCTTTAAAGCACGCGATATTGTGGCGAGTGAGTTTAAAAATTTGCTAGAGTACAATATTGTAGTTGCAATAATCTTGGAGTACTAGAAATGGGATAGAAAGAAAGAAAGAAAGAAAATTTTTTATTTGCACACTGACACAAGGAAATAAAATAAGAAACAATACAGTAAGACGGCGCAAAAAGGCAAGAGCTCAGCTTAAATGCCGTGACACGAGTGTGCTCGAGTCACGGCGCTGATTTTCAGCACTTGCCCGTTACTAATAAAATAATACATTTAATAATAATAATAGAAAACAGTAAAAAAAATATATATATACAATTCAAAATTAAAAAACAACAGAAACAAAAATTAACAAAAATTATTTGTACAATAAATAAAATAAATAAATCTCCCGAACTAAACATGCGTTTAGTTCAGGAGATTCACCACATTTGTCAGCTTGACACTGACATTTACATAACAGATGTCACATTCGCCTAATAAAATAACCTCAAGCGCACGCGACGACGCGGTAGGTACCGGTAAGCGGTAATGGCGTGTTGTTTGTTTGCCACAAACACAAGTTTTGTTATAATCTTGTCTCTGTGAGGTACGTGTGTCATGAAAGTTACATATATATGTCTGTACTGTAAATATAGGGGTGTGACTTGAAGCAGGTGAAATAAGAAACCCCTATTAAAATTGTGATGGAATGACAATGATTTCCGTGGATCAGTATTTCATTTATTAATTTATAATTTCAAATAATAAAGCGAGAGATTTCTCTTTGCGAACGTTTTCACTATTTATGTTATAAGTCTCATATAATAGGGGGTGAGCCTATCGCCATATAGCGGACACAATTCCAGATTACGTGCTACTACTAAGTTTTCTTAAAAAACCCAGTAATACTTTGCCCGACCCGGGAATCGAACCCAAGACCACTTGCCTGGCAATCGCACTTGCGACCACTCGTCCAATGAGGCAGTCAATGTAAATGGTGACGTGACAGTAATTGTTCACTTTGACAAACAGACAAATATCAATATAATACATAACACTTTCATAATCGTCCCCGACTTACAGTCGACTACCATCAAAATAAACCCCACGATATACCGGAATGCCTCTCTTAAGTCGGCGTCATTTGAAATTACATCCGCGATTAACCGTCAACACATAAGTTAACTGGCCAGTTAGTTAAATGGCTCATTGCGTCGATTAGACGAGATATGCACCGAGAATTGTTGCAACTTTTTGCTGGTTAACGCCAATTAAGTTTGTAATGCGACCGAACGTACGGCTAATAATTTTTTAATGTCTCATTCAAGAAATATGTAGAAAAACGAGTATGTTATAATTTTAGCAGTGTTTTGAATGTAGAAGTTTGTTATCTTGTTGGTTAATGACCAGTTACTACCTAGAGATAGAATTTTGACACATTCTGTATGGAGCTTACGTCAAAATTCTATCTCTAATAAGCAAATCTACAGATAGATAGGTGTATTGTAACTTTCGTGAGACACTAAATAAATTATTATGTTTTCGGCTTACTCATGCTAAAATGCTGCTCATGAATATGAGCCTCTAGCATGGCTTGAAACTAGTCGAGTTCCTCGCCAAATTACTACGTGAGTAAGCCGAAAACATAATAATTTAGATAGATGGGTAATTGAAACTGGCCGTAACTAAACACACGACTGCCAAACACAAAATATGGATAGGTTCATTGACATCTTCATAGAGATAATAATGAAATTAAGAAGACGATCCTTGAAAAGACCCGTCGGTAACGTACTATGATAACCTATCAAATATGAACTACTTTTTTGGATAGTACTATGTAAATTAATAATAATAATAATAATAAGACAATCAAGGTGTGACAGTGGAAGTCAATAAATACTCTACGAGATGACAAATTGTATAACATGATAGAATTAGAGAAGACTGACGTCTGACAACAGGTAGCCTGTGCTAACAGAGTCACCCAGGCTCAGTGTGAGCCCCGGAGACATTGAACAAGTATACACAGTACTGACTTAATTCAAGAAAATGGACACACATTGCAGTGAGCGCATGTGTGTGTGTGTGTAACGTGTGAATGGTGTAGACAAAGATAGCATGAGTAAGTGTATATATACATGTAAGTGAGTGAGTTGATGTGCATCATGTGCGCGCATGCACAGGCACAGTGAATGAGGTGGACAGTATTGATATGAATGTAGTGATTGATAATTCTGCATCAGTTGTCGCTTAGGAAAGTGGTCGTCAGTAACGTATTATCAGTCTCCTATCAAATATGATCTAGTTTATTTAGCCAGTCGCTGACGCTTTCTTTACATTTACTAAAATTAACAACAGTAATCTTTATTTACTTTTTACATACGTTCTCCTTGGTAGGTAATTGAAGTTTCAATAAAATTAACAACAAGTCGTCAATAATACATAAACACTAAAAATTATAGCTTACCCCAACCCAAAGTATCGCTACAAAATACAATGAAGAGAATTTATCATCAGAGAGAGAATACGTAGAATATATTTAAATAGAATATCTATGGGGAATATGAAACAAAGTTTATTAAAGTGCGGTCGCAACTCGATCAAATTCAATACTCGTATAAAATCGATTCGAAACTATTTGATAATCGAGTTGCCGCAAAGTTTAATATCATGGACCTGTTCCTAACTGGTTGAAATTTTTCATCAGCAGCGGAACTTATTACTCACATAAATCTAGGGTTGGTTGTTGATAGTAAAATGCACTGTAACGGTAATTGTTTAAAGCATAATTTTAAATACCTGTTGATTTGTATGAACTGTGAATTGGTAAATATGAAATATAGTTTTATAGAGTGCTTTTAAAATGATCTTCTATAGAAATAATGTGTGTAGTTTAGGATATTATTTTAAAAGGCAATCGCGTTACTTGTTGGACTTTTTATCGTGAAACTTAAGTCTTTCCTAATAATGGTAACATATCATTTCATCATCCTTCTACTACACACTACGAAGAACTACAAACTTATGAAACAAAATACTTATTAAAAAATATAGGTTAAATAACACACTTTTTGAGGTCTAAATATTTTAGTTTTTAGTTATTTGTATTTTCAGTTGTATATATGTATTCATACTCAAGTTAATTACGGAAAAGGAAAGAATTAAATTAAAATTATTGAAAATAAAAAAATAAATCGTACTTATGAATATTTTCCCTGCACCAGCCACCCCTAACAATATCCACCGTGAGGACGCAGCACCGGCACCCAATTAACTTGATCTGCTGCTATTTCATATTTCTCAGAGTTCAAGCCAACAGGACCGTGTACCGGCTCTAGGAACAGTTACTTGAAACGTTATGATGTATTTTATAGTAAATCTTAGAACAGGTACGGCGCGATACGTAATAGTTTCTTTGGAGAACTTCAATGTAGTTCACTTGTTCTTATAAATAACTAGTCTCTGCTTGCGACTTCGTACGCGCAATTCCCGTCCCCGTTAGTGATTTTCGGTAAAAAGTAAAAATGTCAGTGTCTGTCTAGTGGTTCTAAGCTACCTCCCCACCAATTTTCATCCAAATCGATTTAGCCGTTTTTGAGACATAAATATACTTTTTTGTATATGTAGATAATAATATAATTATAGATGTCGTAATATCTACTTGATTTTTCTGGCATAGTGCATATACATTTAAAATTGTTACGGTTGTTATTCACCAAAGAATAAAACAGAGATCTAATTTATTATGGGAGCACTATATGTAAGACTACACTATATAACATAACATCACAACTTTTATCCCCGAAGGGGTAGGCAGAGGTGCACACAGAAGTAACACCCACTTTTCACTATTTATGTTATGAGTCCCATGTAATAGGGGTGAGCCTATTGCCAAATACCCTGTACATTTCCAGACTTCATGCTACTATTGAGAATTACAAAGAAACCCAATAATACTTTACCCAACCCGGGAATCGAGCCCGAGACCCCTTGCCGTGCCGTGCCGTCATCGCAAGTGCACTCGGCCAACGAGGCAGAGAGCAGAGAAAGATAAGAACTCTGTCTTATTTATTAAAATAGATAATATAGTACTGAGAGTAAAACAGACTTGAATGTTTTGTTTGCAGCAGTCGTAAACAAACAATAGCATTCCTAGTATTAAAATCCTAATTAACTGACTCCCTCACAAAAGGCGTCAAGCAAAATATACGGAACAAACACTACTACAATAAAGCACTAAAATACTTCGTACTTCTTAAAATTGAAGCCGACAGAATGCAAGACTTCCTCCTGCTTTTGATTCGAGGAACACAATCTTGGTAATACGATATTCTTTGGGGGAACTTGCTTATTATGTTTTTTGCGAGCCACTTGAAGGGTTTGGTTTCCTTGCGATTTATATATTTTTTTCCTAAAGAAACATTACACCTACTTACATATTATTCCCTTATTTTTAGAATAGAAGCTCTTACGTTGTGTTTTAGCTAGAAACCTTGGGATAAAAACCTACGACATATTGATTTCTAACTTTTATATCCCTAAACCATGGCAATCTCAATAGACTCCTTATGTCACATCAAATAAGAAAAACTTATAAAGATGTACTCTAAAAACAACCTAACGGTAAAACACACACAGTTCACTAACCCTAAATTCTAAACCCATAACCACCATATAAACTTATCTTAGCGTCCAAAGCAACCAAACTTCTCCCCAATTACAAACTTGTAACAAATATCAAAGCGAAGGCGATTAAAAACGACATCAGCGCCACCTATGTAACATGTTTTGTTATCTTCTAAAGACATACAACAATAGGGAGATGTTACATTAGCTGATATTATCCCACGAGCTTCCTATATCAAAGGGTTTGTTTCAACTTTAGTTACAAAGGGGAGTTCATCTTCAATAAGTTGGGGTATCCTGAAGTACGTTGTGTATAAAGTCCTTTATGACATAGCAGATTGATATTGGTTCAGTCTACTTTTGCAAAAACGATTTTCTTATTGTTTTATTTATTTCCTATCTTTTTTTCAAACTTAAACATTTAAAAAAATCTTCAATTCCACAATATAAATCTAAATTATTTAGTCTTTTAAATTCTGAAGTCAACCAACACAAGCACATGTTCTTTTACAAACGATTTTTCAATTTCACCCCGTATTGCTAAAAGTAGTAGCTACAATACCGTACACACTTCACTTTATTTTAACAGCTGAACAGCAATTAATACAACTGCATACAATTTCAAGTATAGTTTCAATAAAATAGATTTTAAACAAATAACATTTACATACATCAACCTTTTTTATTCCATTAGCTATATAACTACCTCTATATTCTGTAAGTATTTATATTTTTAAAACATGCCACGTATAGTGAAACCTTTTTTTTATTTTTCAGTTGTAATTAAGTTCTGTTTATTATGTTTTATACTTATGTTTATGTTACTGTGTGCACAAGTAGCTTGTTAAATGTAGTCTGTCAATGGCTTGTGGCAATAATCGAGCAATTAAACAATTAGTTAACATACTTATGTACTTACTATAAATACATTGTCATTGCCAGTTTCTTTTTTTTAAGGGGGAAAATCATCGCATTACTGCTCCCGTCTGGGTGAGGCGGGAGGGAGTGTCAGACTCTTACTGACTAAAAACCACGCCGTTTCTACTCCTGCACTTCAAGCCGGAGCCCCTGTAAATCGTTAGATTCTCCGCGACTATCATTGTCAGTAGTTATAGGAAATAAGAATAAATATCGTCTCGATAGACTTTACTATCAAAATGTAATATTAATTCTTTGTAATTTAATTTCTTTCATGTCCACGGTGCGTCATTTGACGAATGCTTGTATTCCTCTACCTCTGCCTCATTGACCGAGTGCAAGTGCGACTACTGGGCAAGCCAAGGGGTCTCGGTTTCGATTCCCAGGTCGGGCAAAGTATTACGGGGTTTTTAAAAAACTGAGTAGTAGCTCGGAGTCTAGAATTGTACCCGTATGTGGCAATAGGCTCACTCCCTATTACATGGGACTCGTAACATAAATGGTATAAATGAGATAAAAGGCGCGATGTTATAATGATGATGCATCTGTAAAACGACAATAACAAACTCTTATATTTTGCTTAGAAACAATAAAAAACTGTCCTTATAACAGCAATCGAAGGCCGCCTGTAGCCATTTGTAAGGTGCAAGCATTCGTCAAATGACGTATCGTGGACAGTAGGCCCCAGATTTTTATTACTACGTGTTTAAGCTAGTCAACCACGAAATAGGCACAACTAGTATCCTATAAATCGCAATATTGCTTATAAAGCCATGTTTTCCCCTTTAAATGGACCATGTGTACGTAAAAACAAATATGATGCCTTCCAATCTCCTAATACACCTTTAGTCGCCGACCATGTTTGTTCGCACAAAGGGAACAAAAGGGAAATATTAATAAAACCTCTATATATCAAATAAACGGACAGACGGAAAAGAAAATCAACAATAAGTATAGCAGACATCAAACAAAAATATTTTAGTATTACGAGGTAATATGGTGAGGTGGGAATGCACTGAGAATTTGAGTAGTAGATTTATTTAATATTTTTATTATTTTTATTAGGGTAGTAATAAAAGCTCGGACAAGTAAAGAAGAATTGTCCTTACTGAAAATATTAAATCTACTGCCTAAAATACTAACTTTCCGACTACTTTATATGACTGTTTATTGCTACAATACTAACCTAACCTAACCTAAAATGTCTGTTGTCGGTAACTTAGTGATTTTGTTGGAGGTTCAATATTCTATTCGGAAGTTTAGTTTTGTTATTCGAAGATCCATTTTTATAGTCGGCCACAGATCGCTGGAGATTAATTTGTTTTTCGGAACCATTATTATTTTCCTTTTTTATTAAAGTTTTCACATAATTTACGTGCAGGTGAATGCATACTTAAAATGTATTTACTTTTCGTTAGTGTATGTTTTAGTACAGCTGTATTAAGGAAGCGCTATTGTCAAACATTAACTAGAACGTTGAAATTCTAAGACGCTATTGTTCATTTTAGTAGTATTTTTTATGGGTTAAGCCGGTAAATAAGCAGACGGATCACCTGATGGTAAGCAATTGGCGGTACCCATGGACAACTGAAACACCAAAGGCATTACAAGTGCGTTACTGGCTTTTTGAGATTAGGAATTTGGGGATTGTTGGGGATTTAGGGAATGGGAAAGGGGAAGAGGGGTAATTGGGCCTCCAGTAACCTCACTCACGCGATGAAATACAATGCAAGCGTTGTTTCACGTCGATCTTCTGTAAGACCGTAGTATCACCCCGGTCGAGCCGGCCCATTCGTGGAGAAACATGACTCTTCCATACGTGAAAATTGAAGTATTAAAGATAGAATTTATGCAAAAAAAAAGCAACTTCATATCTTTTCTCGTGGATATAAGTATTTTCTCAAACTCAAACTCAAAAGCATTTATTTCAATTAAACCATAATTTGGTACTTTTGAAACATCAACAAATATGAAATAAATAATAGTCTGTCAGTCTGTCCGTCAGTGAAGCTAGGCGCTCGTTCCAAAATGTCGATTCGAGTGGAGAAGAACGAGAAAGAAACTCCATTCGCTACTCTTTTAAAAAAAGTATGTTTTACACTGCTCTGATACATATTCCAATATTGTACACACATGTGAGAATAATGTACCTGACGCATCATACCTGATGCATCATACAAATAACAGACATAACATAACATCACGCCTTTTATCCCTGAAGGTGTAGGCAGAGGTGCACATTATACCACTGTACAATGTAACACCCACTTTTCACTATTTATGTTGAGTCCCATGTAATAGGGGGTGAGCCTATTGCCATATACCGGACACAATTCCAGACTCCGTGCTACTACTGAGATTTTTTTAAAAACTCAGTAATACCTTGCCCGACCCGGGAATCGAACCCGAGACCCCTTGCCCGGCAGTCGCGCTTACGACCACACGGCCAACGAGGCAGTCAGGCAGCATACAAATAACAGAATGTACTAAAATAAAAAAACAAAACCAAGAGAAAACAAATATCTTAAGTCTGACATTTCGTGAACAAAGCAAGCTCTGTGTAGCACCATCCTGTGGCTGTTACAGACGCATCTCTTTCGTTTGTGAGGAAATAAATTAGATTGATACTCCAACCACATTTCACTCAGGTACGCATTACCAACAGTACAGATTCAACATTTCCTATTACGACAATGTAATAAGCTGTACGTACGTACATAACATATTTCAATTTTATTTATTCTTATGGAAACCACCGAGTTGTTATCTAGTTACTTGCATTATGCTATTGCCAAGTTTTACAATTTTTTAGGGTTTTTGAATTGGGATCCGAGTTAAGAATTGCACTAATTTTGATATTAAAATTTTCAGCAAAAATATTATTGTGACATAACATAACATAACATCACGTATCGGTATGCAGAGGTGCACACAGAAGTAACACCCACTTTTCACTATTTATGATGTGAGTCCCATGTAATAGGGGGTGAGCCTATTGCCATATACCGGGCACAATTCCAGACTCCGTGCTACTACTCAGATTTTTTTTAGAAACTCAGTAATGCTTTGCCCGACCCGGGAATTGAACCCGAGGTCCCTTGCCCGGTAGTCGCACTTGCGATCACTTGACCATCGAGGCAGTCATTATTATGAACATAATAAAATTAAGATAATTCACTGGAACACTATAAAAAGTAATGACACACTAGACTACCAAATTAACGCACCAAACAAATTCAAAATTCATACTCAATTAAAAACATAACATTAACCTAACAATATGTTGCAGGAAAGTACGAAAATGGTCATAACGTGAAACGACCGCATGGAATTAAAAATTCCATCATACGAAATTGCCGTCAGCGCAGTTTGACGTTGTCAAGGTCATACAAAGGCTTGCTCAGCTATTCAGTAAGTGTACTAAGGTGAATGTAGCAGTTGATGAAAGGGGTGTTTGGTGAAAGTGCATGTTTTATGAAATTACATAATTTAGAAGTCTGTCTGGGCTTCTGGGAAGCACTAAACTTTCGTTACGTATTGCGGCAATCACTTAGAGATCGGACCATCAAACAAATATGACAACAAAAAAATTGTCTTGTTATTTATCTTTCATAATTCTTTTATATTTCTAACATCAGGTAAAGCCATAACAAAACTGATTACGCAGATATCATTTTAATAGAAAATAATTATGCTATTTTTCCATATTGAATAAAATCCAAATATCGTGTAATTATGTAGACCCACCATTTTAAGTTGTACATTGTCAAATATTGACTAGATTCATTGAAGAATTTCACGACATTGCCATTGTTTCAAAATTATTTTAGAAACATCTGTTGTATGAAACCTGTAAATAAAGTCAATACTACAAATCCTATTACCCTTTGTTTCAGACTAAAACTTTAACTTAAAGCCTATTGAAGTTGGAATAATTGGAGCTTTGATTACGGGTCTAGAAAAATTAACAGGCTTTGAGCTAGAAACCTAAAAGTCTTAGTTTAAACAAAGTAATTTGTCCCTTTTCAATAGAATTTAAGTTTGATAATTATACGAGTATAGAGGTAGAAGAAATAATGAATAGTCTAGTAACTAACTTCTTTTCAGCTATTGGTGGAGATTTTAAAATACTGAAAACGTTTTACAACTAAACCTGAGACTGGTGTCTGTTGTAGGTAAATACTAATAGTATATTCGGCAGGTTTGTTTTTGAGGACAATTAGATAAAGTGGCTCCTACCAATTTAACTCCTCAATTTTCAACAGCTTAGACTTAAAACCTCGTATAATAAATAAATAAATAAATAAATAAAGCCTCATTTATTCCTTAATAATCGATTTACTATCGATATATTTATATAGATTTGTAGTAACAATTTAAGATTTTTAGTTTAAAGTTTAGAGAAAAATATACAACACAAAATTTATTAATAAGTAATTTTGATTTTCATGCATATTTTTTTTTAATATTTATTAAGGACCTCCCTACAGAGTAAAAGCCTCCTCCATTTTTCTCCATCGATCTCTGTCTAAAGCCTTTTGTAACCAGTCATTTCCCACTGTGTTCAGTATTTCATCGAGCTACCTCTCCCTTGGTCTACCTCTCTTTCTCTTTCCTGACGGCCCCTTCCAAGTAGTTATCAGTTTCGTCCATCTATAGTTTTTCATACGTGCAACATGGCCAGCCCATTTCCATTTTAATTTTTTGCAGTGTTGTAAAGCATTTATAACTTTAGTTGTATTTCTCACATTGTCCTTTTATGTTTCAACTTTATATTTAGCGTGCTCCGCTCCATGGCTCTTTGCGTGGTTTGTATCTTGTTAATGGTGTATCTGTTGAATATCCATGTTTGTGACGTTTTTTTTTTTTTATGTTTGATGGGGCGACGTTTGACCACTATCTCGCCTGGTGGTAAGCGATGATGCGGTCTACGATGTAGCACGTCGTCCCATAAGCAACCTATTCACTCGGGCCTTGAAGACTCCCAGGTTGTACCCTTCAGGAAATACAGACTCTGGCAAAGAATTCCACGTATAAGAAAGAGATGGCAATATACATGAGTCCAGTACTTTTTTCTTCAGTCTTGCAGGAATTCTTGACTTAAGAACTTCTTTAAAACTCCAAAATTTGTTCCAGGCCATGTTTACACGTCTAGTCAGTTCATCTCGATGTCTAGATTTTTTGAAGGATATTTGCTTACCTAGATATATGTACTCTTCAACATATTCCAGAGGAACGCTTTCGAGGCTTATCGGGGTTTTTTTATTGTTTGTTATTATTTTTGTTTTTGTTGTGTTCAGTAGCAAGCCAATTTTCCGGCTAACTGCGTCTATTTCTTTTACCATAGCTCTAAGCTCTGATGCACTTTCTGCAAAGAGTACAATATCATCTGCAAATCTTAGATTACTTAGGTAATTTCCGTCTATGCAAATGCCCTTTTTTTCCCATTTCAGATTTTTCATTATGCTCTGAAGTACGGTTATAAATATTCTCGGGGATAAAGGATCGCCCTGTCTCACGCCCCTGCCAATGTCGAATTCCGGCCCGGTCCTGTCCAGTATTACTCTACTATGACTATTTTTGTAAATTTCCTTTATAAGTTCTATGGTTTCCGTAGGTACCTCGCAATCTTGTAAAGCTCTCCAGATACTGTTGTGGGAAATAGAATCGAACGTTTTGGCATAGTCTAAAAACGCCAGGTAGAGCGGGCTGTTCATTTCCTCGAACTTCTCTATCACTAATTCTAAAGAGTGAATGTGATCTATTGTTGAGTAGTTTCTTCTAAAGCCTGCTTGCTCTACTGGCTGATGTTTCTCGGTATACTCCGCAAGACGATCCTCCAAGCACGAAGCAAAAAGCTTGTACAGATTTGATTGCAAGCTGATCGGTCTGTAATTGCCAATATCCATAGGGTTTCCTTTCTTGTATAAGAGAATAATATCTGATTTTGCCCACTCGCCTGGAATTATTTTTTCGTCTAGTATTTTATTGAATAAAATGGACAAAAGAGGTACCAGAATCGGCTCTCCTGCTATAATTGCCTCGTTGGGTATGCCGTCAGGTCCGCTGCGTTTCTCCTTCTTCAGCGATTTTATTTTTTTAGCTATTTCCTGCAGTGAAAATCTTTGCAAGGTGGTATCGTTTTGTTGTTGTGGCTGTAGGGTCTCTGCTCGCGATGGTGTCTTTATAGAGTAAAGGTCTTTATAGAAATCAGTTGCTACTTTTATTATTCCTGATCTCGAAAACGTTATCGATTTATTTGCCGATGTCGTCTGTAGGCAAGTAATCCATTTTTTTGATATTCTTAATTCTTTTAAGCCTTTTTTCATTTCTTGAGTTTTTTAGATGTCTTTCAATAGTTGATAATCTATGTTCTTGATATTCTTTCTTAATAATTTTATGAATGTTTTATATAATTGACTCCTCTCTTTTTTTTCGTACCTCGTATATGCATTAAAAATATTACATTCTCAATAATTTTAATAAAGTTTGTACTACAGTTGTTCCAAATAAAAAGACAAATGGCGATAATCTGATCATATCGGGTCAGTGTCGTCGCGGAGAACCTAACGGGTAACCGGGGCTCCGGCTCGACGTGCAGGAGAAGGAACGGGGTGGTTTTTAGTCAGTAAGAGTATGACACTCCCTCCCGCCTCAAAAAAAAATACTTTTACCACGGTTTTGGACTCTGTTCTTAGCACTTTTCAGTCACAATGCAAGATCCCAAGCACGTTAGTAAACTAAGCTTAAAGTAGCATTTGTTCAACAGCATTTTAAGTTACAACAAGGTTACAATTTGAAACCTTGTAGTCAGCAATATAATCAAGTGCAATAAAAACACCAATATACTTATCCGAGTACATAGTAACTTTAGCACTTTGTAGCTATAAAGTATGAAAGTAGTTACCATCAATATGCTAGTATCTTACGGAGTAGAAGCACGCGCGGCTGTATAGCGAAACACCGATATCGATAGTTGCAGTGTTGCAGTGCAAATTGCTTGAACAAGAACATGACTATTGAAATATTTTAGAAGGTAACACAGGTGCTTGGATAGTGGTCAGCCCAGACTACTAATTTATAGGAAACACGATTTCTGTTTTCTTTAAAATACAGTACAGTTAAACCTGAATTTCATGTATAGCATCAAGTACTTTTACCTTATTTCATAACTAGTTACCTAGACATATTATTTCAATACCAAAATGACTATAAACGTATCGACTAGTCACTTACAGCCATAGATAAACACAAAGAATAAAGTTTCCTCGAATAACTTCGTAAATCTATCACCAAGTTGCTCCTGAGAAAATTTCCTCGTGTTTCTATACTTTTAGCTCTCTTAGTTTGCCCTCTATAGACTATCGTATTTGTAGGTGCTATGTAAGTCAATTTGTCGTAGTCTCAACGCGGCCACCGCGGTAATCCAGTTCAAACAAGATCGATCTAGTTAGGTGTTAGCTTGTTTACCGGATTAGATCGCCTTGAACCATCTCGAACAGGTTAGTACCGGTGCCCAGGTGTATTAGGAAGACCGTTCAAAAGTGGGTGGTACGTCTTAACGTTTTAAAAAGATTTTATTATTGAAAAGAAACTTAATTTTGTTAGCTCCGTTTGGTAGTCGTAATATTAGCTATTCACTATGAAGTGATAAGTTAAACTGTCAAACACCGCGAGGATACCGGTGACCGCAACCTATTGTACTTTAATTGTGTCTATAATGACAATGACGGTACTCAAATAGTTAATTTTCTCGATTAACGTTCATATTAAAATTTTTCTATAAGTCATTCTCGCAGTATTTTTATAGGAATACCTTTGAAGAAGTTAGATAGATAATAAATACCTCTATAATTTTAATCTGAAATTTTGATTGTTTATTGAGTTTTGTAAGTTAATTTCGTTCTTTGTTTATAGTATTTGAATGTATTTTATTTAAAGCTAAACTTTTGGGGTTTCAAATATACAATTGATTAAGTCTTTCTGATGTTTAAAAGATTTATATTATTGGGCTAGCTACGACTATTTCGACGATTTTTACTATTTTCTACTAGAGTAAAATGGAAAATCCTCGGTTATTATTGACTCAAAAGACAATCAGTAAAAAAACTTCAATGAATACTGATATATTTTAACACATACCTTCTAACATATTACGTTTAAGCTATTAATTTATTGGACAAACATTACATCGCGCCTTTTATCCCCGAAGGGGTAGACAGAGGTGCACATTACGGCACTAAATGCCACTGTACAATGTAACACCCACTTTTCGCTATATTTGTTATGAGTCCCATGTAATAGAGGGTGAGCCTATTGCTATATACCAGGCACAATTCCAGACTCCGTGCTACTACTGAGTTTTTTAAAAACCTAGTAATACTTTGCCCGACCCGGGAATCGAACCCGAGACCTGTTGACCAGCAGTCGCACTTGCGCCCACTCGGCCAACGAGGCAGAGCAGTAATTTATTGGAATTATCTAGAAACTCAAACCAAACACATTATCGACATACCACTGATTTTTATTTACCTCGTACAAAAACTATAAACAAAATGTTCACGATCATAATTTTTAATAAACTACCGCTATCTCCAAAGGATATTTATAGCTATCACATAATAGCTTCAAGGCCATAAAACTCAAAATCGTTTGGCACGTTCCCAACCAAATACGTGCGTGTAATAACGAAAATCCACTTTCAGTTATGTTTTATACCACTCGGTAACACTCCATAACGTTTGGACTGGATCCTTGCAAAGTTACTAATACCAGTGTTAAAAAAAATTACATTCTATAATGTACCTTACGTCTTTTGAATACGGTCTTCAAGTAAGAATCGTCGCTGTTTGTTGACGGTAAATATAAGTTGGTGGAAGGTACAGCAAATTACTTCCTCAGACTCGGAAAGTGACTGTTGACCGGCCCTTATGTTCAAACGTTATTCTTTACTATTTAAGGAAAACGCCACTTATTTTGACGAAAACTGATGTTTTGTTTTCCTTCTCTTTATTATACTGACAGAAAAAAATAACTAGTAAACCTGTCTTGAAAAACTTGGATTATATTTTTTTGCGTTATTAAAGTAGGATGTAGAGGTATATTGTATAGATATAGAAGAGCGCTTTTCTTTTCCGACATCAAAGCTAAAGTAAAATGAAGCAGTAATTACCTAATATCTCACAACCGTCTTCTTCAATGTCCCACTCATCGCACTGACTTCTTTCATTCTTCCTTTTTCGTACAGGCAATTTTGCTGTGGAATGCGCTCCCCCTGGATGTCAGGATGGTGTCGACTCGTCTATCATTTAAGCAGAAAGTGCGTGAACTTCTCTTGGAGAGGGTGGCTGAATCATCACGCTAATTACTCACAGTCTATATTTATGTATGTATGTATGTATGTATGTATGTATGTATGTATGTATGTATGTATGTATGTATGTATGTATGTATGTATGTATGTATGTATGTATGTATGTATGTATGTATGTATTTATGTATGTTTGTATGTATATGTCGGAAGGATGGTGTGGGCGATGTCCAGCGAGAACCCTTTTCGTCATATACATCGGTAGAGGTATGTTTATGCAGTAATAAAACAATTAAATCTTCGTAATTAAAGTAACGTTTACTTTCGACAGTGCACAATAAAATTACTCAGCGATTGCGTAACGTGTGAACTGGGCAACGATTGACGAACGATTCCCCGAGCTTGCACTTGCGCTGCTTTATATATCACTCGGTGGTGGAGTTGAAGTGACGTCGGCCAGTTGTTTGTTCACTGCTTGCCCATTACATTCGCAGTTTACGAAATAATGACGGCGGCGCCGTCACGGCCATACTGACGTACGCTCGTCCTCGAGCTTCTTCCGAGCATCTGGGAACAAGATAACAACCCGTTCGTTCATCCTGGCATTTCTAATCTCTATCTAGTATAACCTTTAACAAAAGCTTTAACAGATATAGTGTCGCCATTAACAGATATAGTGTCGCTATTACCAGATATAGTGTCGCTATCGGAAAGTTCATCCTCAGTATCACCAATCACAGCTATGTCACACAGTATATTATTACCGCGATCAGTTTCATGGACAAAATCACTCTGGCTATCATCCGCCGTCACGTCATCATCATAACTTTCGGCTATTTCTATAAAACCTAATGGACCGCGGGGTACCTCGCGTAAGTTCTCATGGGCGACCTTGTACGTTCGATTAGAACCATTAACGAGTTTCTATTATACCCATCGTTTTCTAAAAAATCAGTGATTTTGTAGGGACCTTTATACTTTAGGAATACGTTTACAGTTAAAAGTTTAAAAAGTTACGACGTTTCAGTAGCAAAATTAATAACCAGAAAACTTATAGACAAACTGACGTTTCACAATCTCACAAGAATATTATTCTAACAAGCAACCCAAAGCATTTAAACTTTACAAGTGATCACGGTTGTGCATAGCCCAGTAACTCACAGCTACTCTTTTCTAACGCGAAACTTACAGGACACAAGAGAACGTGAACGAGAGAGACAAGAAACATCTATCTGCGGAGTATCTCTGGAGGATCGAATCAGAGATAAGATAATCTGACAGATAACCAAACATTTAATCTTACAAACTGAAACTGCATAAAAATCAATACGATACTAACTAACGTCACACAGACCAGTTGCCAACCAGGCAATTCACCAATCAGATGCATTGCCACACAGGCGGTTTGCCACACAGGCGCTTTACCACACAGGCCCATCGCTACATGATCCTCATGAATGCGGTCTGGTGTGTGAAGACCCATAGCCACAAGTTCGTCATGGGTGCGGTCAGAGTACGAGTGCGTGAATATGATGTAAGTGTGGGTATTTTTTTTTTTTTGATGGGACAAGCCCGCCACAATCTCCCAAAACCGCTGCAACTCCTGTAAGCCAGGATCTACAGTAGATACAACCATGAAAACACCAGAACATTGAAGTCCGGCGCGTCCAGGGACATGAGTAACTGTCTTGGTTCCCGCAACGAAGTGAATCAGAAGATATTATCAGAGGAGAAGAAGAAAAAAAACTATAGTTTCCACTTCCCTCGGTGAATATTACTGCAGGAGACAGAATGAATTAAGCCTGAAGACACAAAGAAGAGACCGTACAACTGGGTGTAGTTATCTAGGCAGGAAACCAGTGATCAAGGAGCTGGTCTTAAATCCTTGACGCCGGATGTCTCTTAACACTTTATCTTTCTATATGTGTTCGATCCCCCCAAAAAAATGAAAAATGAAGTGTGGGTATGTGAGTTATAGGTGTTGAGTGCAACTCATGACATTGATACTTTATAAAATTCTCAAAGAACCTGGTGATCAGATATTCTCCTCATCCTTAGTCCTCAGATCTACTGTATTTCAATTTCATCTGTTACAATTGAAATTACTCGACATTTTACGTAACTTATAGGCGCTGCGATAGACATTTTTTGTAAGACGCAATATAATAATGAAATGCAGAGTCTCGTTACTCCACGTTTTCTCTATTAGACAAAACCCGACTTCACTACATCTGGAATAACCACCGGACAGCCTATCTACTCACTACAACGCACTTAGCGAAAACATATCTCAAGGCCTTTAAATCAAAATAAATCAACAGCCATCAAGATTTTCAAGGTAACCACAATTTATACACTACACAAGTGTGGATAGTCACTCCAGTATTCCAGAGTCACAAGTCAGCCACGACTGTAGTTTCACTATATGGACTCGAGTCCCTGCCCCAGTAACGACTATGACTAGCACACACGATACAGTAGAATAAATGAGAAGTTTTACCCTTACAATTACTAACTCACTAGGTACTGAAAGGCCCTAATTATAACAAATCCTAATGGCAAGATCAAGGGAAGCATGTTTCTCATCAGAGTATTCTTAGCGCTTTAACTATTTTCCAACCCAACAATAATCCTAAATGAATGTAGGACTTTAGAGGACTCTTCAATTCCGACTTTAACTACCAATTATTATTAGCAGCTTTTGACCTTTATTTGTTATAAACTACTTTTTTTTTGCAATACTCTGTACCGCATTAGACAGCAAGCACCACTTAACTCGTCGAGTACCGTCATTATAGACACAATCACAGAACAACAGGTTGCGGTCACCGGTGACCGCTTGGTGTCTGACAGTTTAATTCTGCATCTACCTCGCGGAAACCATACCTCCAAGTTCCAACCAAATGAAAGCCTAAAACTACTTGAGATATTACCTAACAATACACAACACAAAATAACACTATCAGATGTAATTCTAATGACCATGTATAATCTCGGATCTAAAACATCACGGCTATTTTCTTTAAATAACTACCCGACAAAATAAAATAAAATTTCAAATTGGAAAACTAACAATTGTAAACTCAAGTCTTTGACTCGTTTTTGACCCATAAAGTACTTGGTATCGGAATCATAATAAATGGAACAAAGTCACCTGGTATAATCCCGATGGCAGCAGTGTCCAATTGCAGACATCAACACGCCGCTCACCAAACGCTGCGTTAACGCCGCGTATCTCATGCTGTCACTGGACGCCAATGTACTCCGGCTTGAATTGGGACCACGTCAAGTCTTCATCTGCTGCTTCAGATAGCGATTCAGTTCGAAGTAGCTGCCTCAACGTTAGCCACGTTGAATCTTCACTACTGAGTACCTAGCTATGTATAGCTAAGCACTTCCAATCTTGCAGCACTATCTTCTTTGTCGTATTTGCATGTAGGTAGTTCTTCACGAACCGGCTCCGATAATTTTAACATTTTCAATAATCCTGGTCCATCCCACTTCTGATGTCGGAAGAATGGTGTGGGCGATGTCAAGCGAGAACCCTCTTCGTCATATACATCGGTAGAGGTATGTTTATGCAGTAATAAAACAATTAAATCTTCGTAATTAAAGTAACGTTTACTTTCGACAGTGCACAATAAAATTACTCAGCGATTGCGTAACGTGTGAACTGGGCAATGATTGACGAACGATTCCCCGAGCTTGCGCTTGCGCTGCTTTATATTTCACTCGGTGGTGGAGTTGAAGTGACGTCGGCCAGTTGTTTGTTCACTGCTTGCCCATTACATTCGCAGTTTACGAAATAATGACGGCGGCGCCGTCATATATATGTATATGTGTATGAATGCATTCATGTGTATTGTGTTGTACTCGTGTGTAGGTATATATATTATAATTATGTTTAAGTATTTATGTTTATCTCTGAAATATGTAAGTGTATCTATTTTATTTGCTCTATTAAATAATTGCTTGCTTCTTGCTCACACCATTAACTCTTCTCTGCATCACCCAAAGGTCAGACTGGGAGAGAATGCCTGCGGCATTAAGTCCACCTTGTGTACATTTTGTGCATGAAGCTTTAAATAATAATAATAATTAGTTGCAGTGGGATTATCTCGTTATCTTGCTCGTATTAATACTTTAATGAAGCCATTTTACATCGTCGCGTTTGCTGTATTCCTAAAATTAGGTTAGGTGCTATGTTTATTAGCATAGAATCACCTTCTATTATAATAAGACTAATAACACAACTGATGGTAAATCGATGTATTATAACTTCATACAACATAACACATACATAGCATCATGCCTTTTATCCCCGAAGGGGTAGGCAAGTGGATTGGCGACTTCTATAAGCAAAACACGTGAATGTAGCAAACAGACTAAACTTTATTCCTTCTTTAAAAATATACATAGACAATTAAAATTTTTTCTATACCATAAACATACATTACAAATTTAGTGTCTACATTCCAGCAGAGATGGCGTAACAAATGTTAGAATACAAACAAATCCTTTTATTATTTTGGTATATTCATTACAACAATTTCAAACTTGTTAGAAATTCTAAGTCGATGTTTTCTCACATGATGATGTCGTGGTGGACCGGAGGTTTAAGACGCCTACTTCTCATGCATGAGGGTGCGGGTTCGAAACCTACCAACGGCAAGTACCAATGTGACTTTTTCAGAGTTATATGTACTTTCTAAGATTATTTAGACACCACTGACAAACGGTGAAGGAAAAACATCGTGAGGAAACCTGGACTTATAATTTCTAATTATAAGTTTGAAATCGCCAACCCGCATTGAGCAAGCGTGGTGATTAACGCTCTAACCTTCTCCGTGTGAGAAGAGGCTTTGCTCAGCAGTGGGCATTTATAGGCTGTTGATGATGATGATGTTTTCTCACAATGTTTTCCTTCACCGTTTGTCAGTGGTGTCTAAATAATCTTAGAAAGTACGTACAGCTCGGAAAAAGTCACATTGGTACCTGCTGTTGGTAGGTTTGGATCGTTTGGAACCCGCACGAAAAGTGGCCGTCTTAACTTCCCCGCCACCATTACAATTGTACCTAAGTCTTTTGATGTCGTGGATGTCCATTAGCTGTCTTGATCACTCATTGATTTGTTTATCGGTCGTGCCCATAAAAAGCATTCAACACTAAACTACCAAATCACTTTAACATTACCCACACAGCACAATGATACATAACACAAAACTCCCGATGAACCTATACAAAGCAAATCGATCATCAACAAGAGAACTCAACAAGTGATCAATAAAAAAATAATCTAGAGAAGTGTTTCACCCCTCGCCTCGGTTTGAAATACTCGTCAATAGAATATGTGCAGCGATACAGATATGGTAATGTTTCAATATTGAACTCCGTATCAAAAGGGAAAAAAATAGTTGTTGTCTGAAAGTATTGTCTGTGTAAATGAGTACTTTGTTGTTCAGTGGGAAATGGTGGTGGTAGTTTATTTCGTGTTGTTCTTTGTTGAAGTACATGTTAGTATGCTATGGAATTAAACATTTTGAGAAGTTAGGATTACGATCACGTTCCATTATCGGTGGGTTAGGCGTATCATTATTGGCATGTTTCTATTTCCAAATGTTGAGTGACCTTAGTACGGCGCACTGATTGGTTAGTTTATTGGAACCGGCCAATCAGCGTTCGGAATGCGCACTCGTTTCGATTACTGTAAATTAAAAAAAAAACTCCGTTCCTAGGCCTCAACAAACGGCACACTGACTACAGTTTTAACTAGCCAAAAATAACTTGAGAAAAATTTGTTGTAGCATAGTTATCTCTAGCTTTTTCTATCTCTTTACAGAATAAAAGATGCTATGTTATATTTCCGTCTGCCTCGTTGGCCGAGTGGTCGCAAGTGCGACTGCCGCCGGGCAAGGGGTCTCGGGTTCGATTCCCGGATCGGACAAAGTATTGCCCGATCCGGGAATTTGGTTTTTAAAAAATTATCAGTTGTAGCACGGAGTCTGGAATTGTGCCCGGTATATGGCAATAGGCTCACCCCCTTTTACATGGGACTCATAACATAAATAGTAAAAAGTGGTGGTGAAAAGGGTGCACAGTGGCATTAAGTGCCGAAATATGCACCTCTGCCTACCCCTTCGGGGATAAAAGACGTGATGTTATGATGATGAATAACATTGGTTATACTATATATAAATAGTAAGTAACACTAGTAATAAGTAATGATTCCAGGCATTAAAATACAATAACATTGCAGACGTTTTCAATAAATCTTAGAAAGAGGGACTAACAGTGTAACAGCCCTCTATATTCAGAAGTGGCTATTCTCAGAGGCGCCTAAAACAGAAGTATAATGGTAGTTACAGTATGAACTCAATTACTCGATTGTCATTATACAGAATGGAGCAGAAGGATCATTTTAAAAGTCTAAGGAGAAGATAAAGATATATTTATTTGTATAAACATGTGTGGGTAACATTAAACATATCAATGCAAATGCAGATGAGAAAGTGTACACTTTAACGTCTCAACATGTTTTGCCACAATTGGCGTACAAAATAATTATAAAATTTATAAAAACTATTAAAGAGACATCTAAAGTTAAACATATGAACAATGAAGGAATAATAAATTAATTAGTAGTAAATGTCTGGCTACATCATTGAGTCATGATTCGAAGATTGTGCATTCATGAAAATTCTCATATGTAACAGTGTGTAGACTGTTACATAAGTTACATAGAATGGGGATGTTGACAGGGTATAAAAATTAAAAATATAATTAGTCCGTAAGTTAGGTAATAAAAAAATATTAGACACGTATTTTTTTATTTTGTCGTATAATAAAACAATACTTAGATAAAACGAGTTAAAGTTTAGGAGTGGGGGTAAAACGTCATTTCTTAGTATAAAATGTACTGAGAAGTGACGTCACGCGACATTTCAAATCAATATATCTTCAAAACTATTCGTTTCCGTGAGAAAATAAAAAATACGTGTCTAATATTTTTAAATAATCTACCAGACGGACATTAAAATAAAAATTAGTCGTCTACCCCAGGGACATACACATCCGTCTCTCATAGTTGATACGTTTGATACAGATTCCATTAGAGTAACAGGTTACCGAACTTCAGCCATATTTTGTCAGGTGTATGAAAGATATTCAGACTTTTGTATTCCAAACAAAACAACGGAATCTAAACCTTCTTCCAATCTTTCTTATAAACATCGGGGTAATAGCTTTTCTTTACGACTATCGTAAAATTCTCCTCGCGAATATTTTGTCTGAGCACAATAATAGATATGAAATACGAAGGGAATGTTGTTGTAACTCACTAAGTGTTGATAAACTTCGCCTTTGTGGGTAACGTCATAAAAATAGTAATAACAAAGTTAATTTTCATGATGTACGGGCTCTTAAGAGAGCCATTTACACTTTTGTTTTCCAATATGTACTAATGTGTTAATGTGAGCTAATGAAGATTGCCCTATTAGTCTAATGGTTTATGCTCACGATTGCTGAGTACAAAGTTTCAGAATAAATCCCTAAATCAGACTTTTGTTTCCAATTTAAAATTAACGGTTTTTGTGTTTGGAATTTGAACGGTCTTATATGCCTAATGGTAAGTGATCAGCGACATCCATATACTGAATAGAATAGCAGCAAATGCATTGTCAGCCTTTCGAAAGACTCTTTTTCGTATCTGAATTTATGCCAAATATGTAGGTAGCAAGAATATCGCCTCTATTTAAATGTCAATCAGTACTACACAATACAGCTGCCACTATTCGAACAAATATAGTAAAAACATAACATAACAATGCCTTTTTATCCCCGAAGGGGTAGGCAGAGGTGTACATAACACCCACTTTACATTATTTATGTTATGAATCCCGTGTAATAGGGATAGGGGGTGAGCCATTCTCCATGCTACCACTGAGATTTTTTAATAAAAACCCAGGAATACTTCACCCGACCTGGGAATCGAACCCGAGACCCCTTGTCGTCGCACTTGCGACCACTCGGCCAATGAGGCAGTCTAGTAAAAACATAATATCAAAATTTTGCTTCTTGAATAGCAATGATACCAAAACATAACCGCCAAAAAGCAAGCCTACATAGGAAACCATCAAATCACAGTACAATCTACACAACATATCTCCGGTGTACACAATAAGGATGTCTCACAGTTGTCTCATGTCACCTGTAATGTCCGACACGTTGAGATTCACAATGCTGATAGTATACCATTGTATGTTTACTTGTGTGTGTTTAGCGTACCTTTTGAATTTTTGTCCGAAGCATCATGTAGTATTCACAATAACCGACTTATGGTCGATTTTACTAACTACCTCTAAACCATATCTCATAACTTAAAGATATTTAGCGTGACGTAGAACCTAAGACTAAGGATTCACGAAGCCATTTGCCGCGGCGGGTGGCACCAGAGCGCTCTGCGGTTAGCAAGCAAGAGCAATGGGAGAGCCGGTCTGGAATTCAACTGATTCTTTTACCACCCGTCTTGCGATAATCAACCGCCAAGTTTGGTAGCAATAATTGCAACCGTGGCAGATGCGTAACCGCAGAAAACTGCGGGTTCGTGAATTTTGAAAATAAATCTCCATTCCGCCATTGCGGCGGGCGCAGGTGAAAATCGCTTCGTGAGCCCGTATCGAAATGCTGTGGGCCCAAAACCGAATAGTGTAACGAGAATATGGCTTCATGAGTCCTTAGCCATAGGTTGATGTATTCATCATGCTAATAGATATTCCTAATCGTCGTTAAATGTCACCTATCTTAGCTTAAGTCTTCTTTAAAATTCAGAAGAACTTTGTATACGAGCATTATTTTCCAAAAGAATATCTATTGGAAAACAAAAATTCTAAGAAAAACGAACAAATACCTCAAAGACAAAATCTGTGAGCATACAAGGGTATCATAAAAGTCTCATGCATTTTTCATCTAGCATAAAATATTTCATCTCCGTTCACCTACATCGTAGGTAACACTTAAAACGACACTGTAAAATATTAGATGATTCTAGAGGTATATTCTTAAAAAATCGATGTCTCCGTCGCCAGGGTTAAACTTAATTTGCCGCTCTGATCCATTTCCGTTGGTACGCTACCCCTTGATTATTGGAAAGATATACATCACAATCTTTCTCTCACTAGACGCGAAGCTGACAGTGAAAATGCCTGCTAAAATATTTTTCACTTAGCAAAATTTATGAGTCGCATTCACCAGGATTAGGACGTCGGACGCTTTGATTGGTTCATTTTAGCTTGTGGGTTTTTGTGATTGGTTACCTGAGTTGAATTAACGAATGTTTGTTGATTAATGTGAATTTTGTAGAAGTTACGTTTCTAATATTACGTGTCTAAGTTTAGTTAGACATTGAACATGATTTTGATAGTCCTAGCTCCTAAAAGCTTGAGGAATTAGTTTAATTTGGATTTCTCTTGGCCTAATTTAACTTACTTAGATTTTTCTTCTTCTTGCTTTATACATAATCCAACGTTAGATTTGTTTTGAGAAAAAATTGAAATGAGAACTTTAACTTTTTTATTTTCACTAAAAAGATAAAATAAAATCAAAAATTCACTTGTTGTTGTTTTTCTAAAAATAACTTTTTGTAGTTCAACTTTTTGAAGGGGTGCGTGATCAATGGCGCGTAAACATTTGTTTGAAAGCGGGAAACGGTAAGGCTTTTTTTATGAAAATTTATAGTCACTAGTTCCCCTTGTCCACACAGCTGCAGATCAAGGTATACAAAACCAGCTTATCATGATCTCACTTTGTATGTTCTTTCTACATGTTCGACGGTCAGTTTATACTGGTACTGTATAGTTAGATGTGTGTAAATTGTGTAAAAGTTTATGTAAACAAGCGTTTCTGTATAACAATATTACTCGTTACTTTGCGTGCAATTTGTTTTGACGGGAAAAATGGGTTACATACTAACATGTATGAGTGTATTTGTGAGCGCTCCACGTTTTTTGTTTTAAAATTATTGGAAGCACTTTGTCGGTTTACTTATTGAGTTTAGAATGGTCTAACACAGACGTCTTTAGTTCAATATAGACTGCCTTTGTATCTTACTTAGGTTTCTGTATAATTTTCGTATCCTTATTTATCATCTTGTTAGTACGAATCATTTTCCTAGAAAACTAATATCTAAGTAAACATTCACAATATTATGTTGTTTGAATTCCTAACTTAGAACTACCAGGAATTGGGCCCGAATGTTCTAAAATTAATCGCAAGGCCCTAATAACTATAAATAGGTAGGATTTAGAATAAGGTTCATAGGATACCTTCCTATGAACCTTCATGTCAGTTATACTTATAACAAAAAGACAAACGGGCAGGAAATCAACGTTTAATATCTGAAAACTGTTTTTTAATAGATAATAGGGTAGATGCCTAATTTTTATTTTAATGTCCGTCTGGTAGATTATTTTAAGTCATCAGTCACGTATTTTTTATTTTCTTACAGAGACGAATACTTTCGACGATACATATATTGATTTGAAATGTCGCGTGACGTCACGTCATCATCATAACATCACGCCTTTTATCCCCGAACGGGTAGGCAGAGGTGCACACAGAAGTAACACCCACTTTTCACTATTTATGTTATGAGCCCCATGTAATAGGGGGTGAGCCTATTGCCATATACCGGGCACATTTCCAGACTCCGTGCTACTACTGAGAATTTTTTGAAAAACCCAGTAATACTTTGCCCGACCTGGGAATCGAACCTGAGACCCCGTGCCCGGCAGTCGCACTTACGACCACTCGGGCAACGAGGCAGTCAAGTCAAGTTTATTATACAACAAAATAATAAAATACGTGTCTAATATGTTTTCATTACCTAACTTGCGGACTAAATAAGATTTTTAATTTTCATACCCCATCATCATCCCAATAGTAATCATATGAACTGCGCCTTAAGTGAGGGAGCATTAGCCATAAATTACAATGGTCAATAGAGGGCGTTAGACTACTGTGGTGAACGAGGATTTATTGCTCACACAACCTGTATGTTATGGGAAACACCATGGCCATTTATCTAGAGCACGTCATCGAGAATAACAGTGAGAAAAGTCCAACCTTAAACCCATGTTACCAAAAAAATTAGGTAAAGATGTAAGTAGAATATACGAATTATTTTATTGATATTTAATTGAGCAACCGGGCAACTGGCAACAATTCTTTGTGTGATCCACAGATTGTTGTTGATTTGGGCCTGGGTGTCATGTGTATGTAAACTTGTATGTTTGTAAACGCACCCACGATGCAGGAGAAATCAGTGAGGGGCAAGGATTAAACAAAAATTATAGATGGTGAAAGATTTCTAAGATCAGCGCCACGACTCGAGCTATTGCGCTCGAGATTTTAGCTGAGTACGAGCCCTTTTGCCCCGTTTTCACGGTTTTATTTATAGCTATTTTTTTTGTTTTTATTTGAATGTGATTCGTAAAAACGGCCATAAGATATCTAATAAGGACTACTTACACAAAACATCGTACAAAGCAAAAAACAAATACACTGACATAATTTACCAAAATATAACACCACACAGCAGCAACGTGTCGAAACAATTCTGAAACGATTAGAATATTTTGACGTAATGAAATTCGCTTCGAGAACATTCTAGAACCCAGGGCTGTCCAAAACTGAACAACACGTAAAAACATACTAGTACGTAGTCTGCACAATGCGTCGTATTAAAAAGTTTCTCGGTACCGCCGTTTGCTCACTCCATGTTTAACTTTTTAGCTTATACTCCCTGTTCAATGATTTACACGAATTGGGGTCTCAAGTTGCGACAACTTTTTGACTAAATAAAATCGTGTGAGTAACATTGGGACTACGTCCCTGTTAACAGGATTAAAGCTGCACAGAGATACTTTCGGAAAGAGATTTAGATACTTTAGAAGAAAGGATTAAAGTCTATATTCGCATTGAAGATAAATTGTAATATGACGTTGCATTTTTCGATAACAGTCTTTGAAAAATAATTTTGATAACTTCGTTATTCTGATTTTGACAACCTTAACCATAGAAGACAAATAACGTACGTATAATGCCGACACGCGCTTAGCTAAATGGAAAAAATCAAGTGATTCGCGTCACGTCTACAATAATGGGACATTTCAGCGCCAAATGTATAAGAGAATATCTTCGCGATACAATCAAAGCAATAAAAAGTGTACCTAATGTACAGTCTCACGCCTTTGGAACCTTTGGATATTCTCAACCGAATATCATCCGTCCGAAACGCCCTGAGGAAATTAAAGATTCTATCCGTAGCTAGAACTTAATCCCTCAGTAATAGTAAGCCAGAAAATTGCAAATTAAAAGGTAGAGACCACACTTCTAAATCCAACTTTAAATATCTGTCGCTAAGGTTGTGATTTCCTTGTGAAAATACGGTGAACATACAAATAAAAAGCTTGATTTCCCAGCGAAGGGTCTAGATAGGTTCAATTAATTAAGGATGCCTACATCGATGGCTTTATCGAGAGGTTATTATTCAGACATTCTAGTGACACTTCGATGGATAAAAAGTAGCAGAAGTGTGGAAGGAAGGAATCCGATAGAAGTTTTAATTGGTTTGATGTAAAATACGTATTGAACGTTGTACGGTGATAGTGATACAACTTTTAACGGGAAGTGGATTTGTTATTTATTTCATTTCGTTTTTTCCTAAGTCGCTTCTCGTTCTGTAGTAAAGAGGTTTGATGTAGATTTCAAACTTCAACCGATAATTGCATTTATGATTCTGTAAATGACTTACAAAAACGAAAAGTGTTTTAAATAGGTATTTCATTACTAATTAGATTTATTCAACAACTATCATTAATGTATGGATAAATAAAAAGAGGTTCGTTTACATCGATTTTGATAAGTGTTAGGCAACTTAAAGATGTTAACACAATTACTGTCGAAATATATTTCTTCAAAAGTGAATTAACTTTACACGAAAGAACATTAAACGAAATTATTCCAAAACCAAAATTAGTTCTTAAATTACCAACTGGCAAACGAAATCGAAAATGTAAACACAACCTATGAGCATTCGCCGAAAAATAAACAAATTAAACTTTTTTTTCGTCAAACACTTTCAATTCAGGCAAATTATATAAAATTTGTTTTAATAACCAAATAAATAATTGGATTTAAGGCGCCTTTGAGTGATAGAAAACGGATTAATTTATTTTTCAAATTGAAATCGTGTTCAAATCCAACAAATTTTGTGGAGCACGTAGTTAGAATTGAAAATAAGTTCCATTGCGACACTGTTCTGTTTATGATTCTAGGAACGAACGTTTTGCATTTTGTCTAAAATTAGGTGCTGAAGTTGTACAAATTGTTAATGTAGAGTATACAGAAATAAAAACTAAAAATGGACATGCAATGTACAAATTAATAAAAACACTAGTTATTGTCGAATAGTCGCCTGTGAAACGACTGCCTCGTTGGCCGAGTGGTCGCAAGTGCCAGCCGAGCAAGGTGTCTCGGGTTTGATTCCCGGGTCGGGCAAAGTATTACTGGGTTTTTTAAATAAAATCTCAGTAGTAGCACGGAGTCTGAAAATGTGCCCGGTATATGGCAATATTGGCAATAGGCTCACCCCCTATTACATGGGACTCATAACATAAATAGTGAAAAGTGGGTGGTGTTACTTCTGTGTGCACCTCTGCCTACCCCTTCGGGGATAAAAAGGCGTGATGAAATGTTATGTTATTGTCTCATAGGACACGCTAATACCGGAATCGAGGGAAGTGTTATCGATTGTTTCTACTTTCAAAACTTCAACTAATCACAAAGTTTGGTCTAATGTGGCAGAAACCATAACCACCAATTAACAATTAAGCATCCTTGTGCATACTGCTAAGGACTAGCTACTGGAAATATTTGCCAGAGTCTGTGTTTCCTGAAGGGTATAACCTGGGTGTCTTCAAGGCCGGGTGGGTAGGTTGCTTATTGGCAGACGTCCATTATGGGCCGTGTCATCACCTACCACCAGGCGAGATAGTGGCCAAACGTTGACCCATCAAATATAATAAAAAACCTACTTAATCTAATATGTTGCAGATGTTGCTATCTAATCAACATACAAAACTCTATGAGATACATAACATGACTGGTGAAATGTCGATGCTGCATATAATATTTACTTCCAAGAAATAATTAATGTTTCTTACATTATCTATCTTTATCTCAGAGGTATCAGGTCTTTGTTTTAAGAGCTTTAATATTGGTTTTTATCACAGTGTTTTAGCGTCATCATTGTCATCTGAGGCTAAAAAATTGTATCATTTAATTATTTTGTGTTTAAGCTTAAGGGCTAGTTAAACCTATAAACGGTTTAGCTGCTTTATTTATGGAACTGAATGGGCTGACATTTTTCTCTAAGGAAAAATGCCCTTCTTAATAAATAATGATTAAAAAAAAGTCTTTCTTTCTATATTTATATAGTCCATGCAACTTTATGACCATGTTATTGCATTCTAGTAGATAAATTAGCATGGCATAACTCACGTCTTCTAAGTTTGGTCGTAAACCTAAGCGGTTGACAGTAGTGATGGCTCTATGGGGACTTCTGTGACTCATGTGCTTTTGGAAGGACACAACATAGATTGCGTACTAAGAAAGTGTTGATACTTGTTCTAATGGCACCTAACGTGGGACATTAGGAACAGTTTAAATGGGAGTTGGGTTGTTGAGTAACCAGAACGAAATCTGTTTTTAAAATAAGATTATGAGATGGTGATTTTTATTTATTTATTTCCTCTTCAGTATAAATCTATGGGAGATAGCGTGAGGTTACGTATGTCAGTATAAAACTTACATTGACGGACTTAATGCCTGTTAACATTATTTAACAGTCGACCATAGGGTAATGCCATGGTAGCCCGGAGGTTTAAGATGCTCGCTTCTCATGCATGAGGGAGCAGGTTCGATACCTACCAACGGCAAGTACTTTTTCCGAGGTATATGTACTTTCTAAGATTGTCTAGACACCACTGACAAACGGTGAAGGAAAACATCGCGAGGAAACCTGGGCTTATCCTTTCCTTATACTATTATAAATGGGAAAGTGAGTTTGTTTGTTCCGACTTCACGCCGTAACTACTAAACCGATTGCATTGAATTTTTGCAGACGTAAAGTTAGTAGTCTGGATTAAATAATAGGGTACTTTTTATCCCGAAAAAATTTGATATTCCCGAGGGAAAACAAAAGTATTGGTATAGATGGCGCTGTATGTATTGGTATATCCTTATCCTTACTATTATAAATGGGAAAGTGAGTTTGTTTGTTTGTTTATTCCGACTTCACGCCGCAACTACTAAACCGATTGCATTGAATTTTTGCAGACGTAAAGTTAGTAGTCTGGATTAAATAATAGGATACTTTTTATCCCGAAAAAATTTGATATTCCCGAGGGAAAACAAAAGTATTGGTATAGATGGCGCTGTATGTATTGGTATATGTCACATAGACTACTTTTTATCCTTTTGTGACGCGAGCGAAGCCGCGGGTAAAAGCTAGTAATATATAAGTTTGTAATCACCAACCGGCATTGAGCAAGCGTGGTGATTAATGCTTAAACCTTCTCCGCGTGAGAAGAGGCTTTTCTCAGCAGTGGGTATTTATAAGCTGTTGATGATAGGGTAATGCAGGTCATCTACATGTATTAAGAATGTTTCTTGCCACGAACAAAGCACTTTAACTATCGTAAGTGTTGAATTAACTAATAATTTACAAGTTACTCAGGTAAATACCTATACTAAAGAAAGATCTACTACTTTCGAGTCACAGAAGCTGAGCGCAATAGCCACGACTGCGCACGCTGCTCATGAGGAAGATTTCCTCTATGACTTGAAGCTTTTCTCAGTATATTTACGTGACTAACTCGTAACTTTTAATTAATTCAGAATATCTCACGATAGTTATTATAAAAACATCTTAAATGTTCTAATAAATGCCTTAAAATTATCCGTACACAAACATATCCATATAAAAGCCAGCGTGGCCGGGTTCCATGCACGGTATATGGCTCCACCACATAATAAAGGGCTCATAAAATCTCCGAGTGTTCAACAATGTTATCAATGCAAAGTATCATGTAACTGACGCCATCCTAAATTTTGGAGCTTGTAATGATTGTGGTACACTAAACTTTGTATAGTAATCGATAAATGTTATATGTTTCTCTCTTTCAGTATTTTTTAAAGTAAATGCAAGTATAAATTTTATACAATTAGCATTGGAATCACATAATTATAAGTTCTTAGATTGATTATGCATATTAGATTATGTGAAGAAAAAACACAATAAATATTCACATAATTTCAATTGTTTCAGTGTTTTTGATTTTGTTATAGAGAATTTAAATGTAAACGTCATTTCATACTACCTAGTACCGTTAAATTTAAATTAATTTACTCAAGAGATTTTACAAAGTCTGTTTCTATGTGATAAAACAGTGTACATGGTCACAAAATCCATTCACAATTCTAATAAAGAAACGTGCCCACAAATAATCACCCATTTATTCCAAACAAGCCTAAATAAAATTCGCCACAAATTCCAAACAACAAATTGAAGCCGCAAATTATTGGGACAGCTAATCCAAGTGTGTCACCGCCCTACAACTCCAAACACCAACTTTAGGGGTGGTTAACGTTACACTTAATTGTTCGTAAAACAAAAGTTTCCGATGTGATAACGTAGGGGCACACAAATAACTTACAACTTGTCTAGTGCTGGTAACGGGGAATTTTCCCTGTCGAACACACTCATTGGTAATAAGTGAGGTGTGGGGTGTGAAGTTTTTAGAATCGATATTTTGAATTGTTTCTGAGGGTGTTTGTATTAGTGATTGTAGTAGGTTGATAAAATAAAAATAATGTTCAATGAATATGTCCTTTCGGAGACAATTGGCCTCAACGAGTCGCCTCCTGGAGTTATTCAGGAGTTAGATGTATGGGACAAACACTGCCGCCTGGTAGAAACAGTTTCGAGAAGGAGGCCCGTAGAAGAATACAGCTTGGCTGGACAGCATAGAAAACTCGATCAAGTCTTCTCGTCACAAATACCGCAAAACCTGAAGATAAATGTCCTCAAAGAGTGCGTCCTTCCAGTAATGACATACAAAGCCGAGACGTGGACACTGACAGTACGACTAGCCCACCAATTTCAGGTCGCGCAACTAGCTATGAAAAAGGCTATGCTCTGAGTCTCTTTTAAGGATCGAATCCGAAACGAAGTGATCTGACAGAGAACCAAACTTATCGACATATCGTAAGAATTGGCAGTGGGCCAGTCACATATATCACAGAACCGATAACCGTTGGAGTAAACGTGTTTTAGAGTAGAGACCGCGTCTAGGTAAACGTAGTGTAGGGCGCCCTCCAGCTAGGTGGAATGATGACATTAAGGAGAATAGCTGAAGACCGAGCTTGGTGGTGTGCTATTGGAGAGGCCTATGTTCTAGCATTGGACAAACACGGGCTGATGATATTGATGAATAGTTTCATTAATCGATTTAATAAGAATCAAATACATTCCAGTGATGTATTTCATAGTTTCTTTATCTTCCTTTTCTGTTTCGCAGGTGTCATACGAAGCAACTAAGGGACTACACATTTGACCAAGTTCTGATAGCAGCGATATGATAAACATAAACTAAACCGAACATACTAAACTTGGAGATTATGGGAAACCTCCTTATGCAACGAAAGTTCAGCAGTGACCTGCTCTGGGCTCTTTAGCGTAGTAATCTTGTAGTCTCTTCTTCTACCTCTTTTCTGTGCTAGTTTTCAGAATGAGTCCAAATAACATTAAAACTTTATCCAAACTGTTTTTGTTGTAATATTTTTCTACGAAACTTTGTTATAAATATGGGCAGTCGTTTGTTTTATCCAAAAGCAACAATATACAAACAATGAAGCTTAGCGGCGGTATTTCACGACGTCATATATCCTCGTACAGAGTGTCCTGCTATCAACTGATGGGTGCGTACTCAAGGTATAGGTGAACAGCAATTTTGAACCTTAACCTACCTAAATATATAATTGTTCTTTTGTTTAATGCTGATAATTCATTTTTATAGTTAGCAGTTCCGCAGAACATAATAACAAAATGCATATTAAAAATAGACCAGCCTCCTCAATCCCCGTATCCTCCACAATCCTCAAATTACCAATTCTCAAAAGGCCGGTAACGCACTTATACCACCTTGGTGTTCCAGGTAATCCTTATGCTCGTTTATCGGCCATAAAAAAATACGCACGTTGGGTGAATCTTTTGTGACAAAATAATTTACCATGAGATACCAATATTCAGTTATGAACAATAAACAGGAATAACTAAAATCGTGGGTTACACATGTGAATATACTGATAAAAGCTTTACTAGTTTCGAACCACAGAGGTGTTCTTCCTCATGAGCAGCGTGCGCGGTCGCGTAGTAGAGTTTTCTCAGTATATTCACGTGAGTAACCCGCGATTTTAGTTAATTTAGTATATCTCACGATAGTTATTATAAAATAATTAAACAGGAATAAATGGTAATTGGATTGTTTTGTAAATCTAACTCGAACCTTAGATAAAACCATCACACATCATCAATTTGCGACACTGAATACCAAAATATATGTTACCGACACATAACCTACAGTGCCTTTCTGATACATCTTATACTTGTAGTTTACATTCAAATCGCTCCACTCTACCACTTGGACCAAAGAAATAAACGTGAAAAACAATTTAATGTGTTTTACAACTATCCTCCCCTGTTGTACCATGATTTTTCATTTAGGTACTACCGAATACCATACCCGTGTCGTAAGTTCAACGAGTCTCCATCATAACTACGCACACAATTTTAGAATATTTTAAGTATGGGAGAGCCATGTTTCGGCACGAATGGGCCGGCTCGACCGGAGTGATACCACGGCCTCACAGAAAACCGACGTGAAGCAACGCTTGCGTTGTGTTTCGTCGTGTGAGTGAGGTTACCGGAGGCCCAATTACCCTCCCTTTCCCCAATCTCCCCAATTCCTGAATCCCCAACGATCTTCAAACTCCTAATTCCCTAAAAGGCCGGTGTAACGCATTTGTAACGCCTCTGGTGTTCCAGGTGTCCGTGGGCGACGCCGATTGCTTAACATCAGGTGATCCGTCGGCTCGTTTACCCGGCATATGCCATAAAAAAATGATATTTTTTGTTGATAGTTCATCATGTAAGTACTTGTATGGATATTTCGGTAATTTTATCGATCCTTTTTTAAATTAAATGAAAATTTCCAACCAACTTCAAAAACAGAAGGTTTTTACGTCGGATTTGTGTGTATGTACGTTTGTGTGCGATTATCTCGCGATTGGTTGAATCGATTTTGATGCGGTTTTCAGAAAAGTGTTTTACTTCGGAGAAGGTATATAATTAAAAGTATCTATATAATTAACTGACTTCAAAAATAGAGTTTTTTAAACGTTGCCGCACATTAGAATTTTCTCCTGTGTCGTGGGTGCATTTACAAACATATAAGTTCACATACACAATGACACCCAGACCCGAAACAACAATTTGTGGATCACACAAAGTGTTGATCAGTGCGGGAATGGAACCCGCGACATGTTGCACGCCAGCCGGTTGCTCAGCCACCGCACCAACCGTGCAGTGGTCACGGTGGCTAAAAACTTTTTTTTATTTAGTTCATAAAATAATTATAATAAGATAGTATTTAAAGATTTAATAGAAGAAATCGGTTGAGTAATGTGATTCTAATTAGATGAATCGCAAAATAAAACAAAATTAGATTTGATTAAATTTAATGAATTAATTTGATTATATGATTGATTTAATAGTAAAAATAAATAAATTATGTAAATTTAAGCAAACGAAATGTGGAATTAAATAACGCTTTATTATTATTATGTCTTTACCATTCACGGGACCACAGGGTCCCGGTCATTTGGGAGGCGTACGAGGGGCCGAAGCCAACTGCGCAGAGGCCCTTTAGACAACTTTAGTCTAAATGTAATGGAGACACAAACCGGCGACTATCCCTGTATGCACTATGGAAATGCACCCAAGGACAGTCCCCGGTTAGTGTAGGACTATTGTGAATAATGGAAAAAAAAATGGTAGGGATATGGATGGGTTGCTGTGGACTGGTAAATTGGGAACTATGGCACCTGCCGAAACAATGTAATTTTTACACGTAAAAATGGCAGGCGGAGACTCGCCAACTCACCGACCGGGCCCCGGGAATGGTTGCTAGACATAGCAACATAGGGGCAACGAGAATGTGAGTGGCTGAAGGGTTAAGAAACCACCACCGCTTTCTACTCAGATCATCTGCTCCAGCCGAAGCCTCCTGCATCCCTGGCCCACTCGCGACTTACGAATAGTTTCTTACCCTCCGAGCAGGATCACTGCTCTCGCGACTCCACTCTGGACGGCCAATGAAGGCAAGCCAGAGGTGGGAGACCTGTTCCTTGTCATTGTTCACTCCAGCCAGCCAATTAAGGCAAGCCGGAGAAGAAGGAACGGTGACTTCTCCTTGGAGCACTCGGGATGATGGTAGCCCGCGGGATCGCTAATGCCCGTCACCTCGCCTCAAGGTGCCCTGCGATTATTATTATTATTTAAAGTAGTATAGGACCACGGATAGAGAAGTAGAAAAAAAATTCATATCAATATTTTATTTAATATCTATTTAAATTTTACTGACGTACCACTCGTACTTTAATTTATCAATTAATTTACGTATCTACTGGCGATAAGCCATAAATGTTAAATACATTGACATTCAACTCAGGTCAAACAATCAAAATTTTCTAAGAACTGAAGAGATATTTTCCACTGAAATTTTAAACAAAAATGATTTTATAATAATTCTGTTCGTTAATTAATGTAGAATCATACATCGTTTTCTATGAATTTGTTATTATTCTGAGTATGTCATTGCCGTTTCTGTGAATTTTGTCTGGTGATGTAAGTCGGTAAGCAGACAGACTTGGTGAGTTTGGTTAGTCTCTGATATTCCTAATGACTTTAAAGTAAGCAATTATTTGTTTTTGTAATGTCTTTATGGAGTTCATGCGAAGGTACATATTTGTGTGGTACATATATAAGACATGTTCTACGTTTAAGACTAATTTAAGGATAATTCAGTTGTAGGTACACAGGTACAGTCTTATCTTAGTTTTACGAAGAACTTTAAATCCTTTTTTACTGACTTTTGTGTATCTTTTTGGTCAAAAATATATATAAAGATGAACAAGGATCTACTAAATGCACATGTTCAGCTTATATAGCAACTAGAGATAGTTTTTACATACATAACGTCAAGCCTTTTATCTCCGAAGGGGTAGGCAGAGGTGCACAATACGTAACTAACTTGTCACTACATTATGAGTCCTAGGTAATAGGGGGTGAGTCTATTGCCATATACGGGGCACAATTCCAGACTCCGTGTTACTACTGATATTTCTTTAATACCCAATAATTCTTTTGCCCGACCCAGGAATCGAACCCGAGACCCCTTGCCCGGTAGTCGCACTTGCGACAGCTCAGCTAATGAGGCAGTCAGCTAATTTTTTAAAACAAATATATATATTTTCAAAATAATGAAGTGAAATGAAAAGAGTTTTATTCGGCATACGGCATGAATGCAAGGAACAAAAAATAACAATACAATACAATTTGATAAAATAACAATATATAAGTAACAATACATAACAGTAACGGTTAAATAACCACGACGACCCTAAAAACGTGACCCGCTTACGAAAACAATATAAATTAACATCGAACCGTTTAATAGTTGCTCTTAGGCTTTCAGTAATTACAAAAGTTTCGCTTCGAAAATATTTTCATAAAACAATTTCTTTTCATTGAAAATTTACACCACTAGCACATCAACCTACACCAATTCACCAAACTCCTTCATAACATTTTCAACTTTGAACTTTAAACAATAGAGTTGAAATTCCATTTGGCAGGTTGTAGAGGTAGTAACTTGATGTGCTGGCAAGCCTGGCATCTGTACAAGGCTGTTCCGAGTTTGCATCGGACAGACGACTCATGCTGTGATTAAGTCCACGGCGTTTAAGTGCTAATTGTTAAAGTAATTAATAGTTGGAACAATAAATTGAAATACCGGTCTAGTTATTTTGTTGCCGTTGTTTGAATGCAAACAATATTCTTGGATGTTTTCGAGATTTCCCCAGTGGTAGTAAAATATTTTGTTTAAGCTAGCCGTAGCTAACGGCAGCTCGATGCTGGGTATGAAATATTGCTTCTTATTCTAAGTCATGGCAAATTCTTTGATGAATTGGATCTTTGATTCCAATACCGATCTTTGATGTGTATTTATCATGGGATTAACTTCTATTCTATTTACTAACTACTACTAATTATGATCTTATATTTATACTGCGAAGCCGAGGCGGGTGCAATATGCATGTATCATAAATATAAACCATCTTTAGGAATCACTCTATCTATTAAAAGTAACCGCATCAAAATCCGTTGCGTAATTTTAAAGATCTAAGCATACATAGACAGACATAATAACGGATAACGACTTTGTTTTATACTATGTAGTGATTGTAACTTTCGGCTTACTCACGTAATTATTTGACGAGGAGTTTCAAGCCACACTAAAGGCTCATATTCATGAGCAGCATTCCGCGACCCGCGACGCGGTGGCTGTCGCTCTGCTACTGAGTCGAGTTCCCAGTCAAATAATTACGTGAGTAAGCTGAAAAACATAATAATAAAGGTTTTAACTTGCTTCTTAATAACTCCCTATCAACTCATCTATATTTCTTAGGGTCGTGACCAAAAGATTTTTACCTATGTATGTATAATTATGCTCCACGGCCTGTCCTTTAGATTAGAATTTAAAGATTAACAAGTAGAAGTGAAAAATAACGTAAGGTGTCTGCTATGAAAATAACTAGATAAAACAGAAGTAGTATTTTGTCAGTTAGAGGACATTTACGGGCTGATGAATTTCAACGAGCGTTCTTTTATATCCATCGAGCTGAAAGTGATTATTCTGTTTGTGTTTTTCTCACATCGCTTCAATGACTTTTCTTCACAGTAAGTTTATTTTTTTTAGTTTTGAGACTACCCTGTTAGTCAGTTAATAGTGATATGCTATTCATTGAAAACATGATGAAATTTGTGATCGAAAATTATAGTTTGACAGTAAATATGATTTCTTAAATGCCGATAAAACTTTACCTAGGATTTGACTACACCTCTTCAATAACATTATCATTCAAAATTCATCTGCAACAGCAAGCAAATAAAACTGAACTTTCATTGGCGTGGCGACTGTATGGTTAGCGCGGTGGCTGAGCAACCGACTGCCGCACAACGAGTAGCGTGTTCGATTCCCGGAGCAACACTCTGTATGATCCACAATAATGTTGTTTTAGGTCCGGATGTGATGTGTATGTGAACTTCTATGTTTGTAAACGCACCCACGATGCAGGAGAGAATCTTAGTGTGGGATAAAGTATTCTTTAAAAAAAATAACAAAAATTAAAACAAAATTGGCGACAATAACATACGCCATAATAAATGTATGTCTTAGTTACAAACTGAGGCAAAGTTATTATACATATTATAGAGTTTGTGCTTAAGTTGTATAAATAATGTTAGACCAAGTTTACAGATTAGCTGAGTCGTACTCTTGGGGAATAAGAACACTATCTTTTGGGGATCGTCGAGGCATCTCTGTTAGCAACTTGTATAAATATTTCAAAACTTGTGTCATATGCTTAGGTTCGACCTTGGTAAATGTCCTAATTTTAAGGTCCAACATAACAATACAAGTACACTCAATAGAAATAAAAGATGTTTTATCTAAATAGACACTGATATTATTAAATAATGTAAATATTTTTATAATAACTATCGTGAGACATACTAAATTTACTAAAAATCGCGGGTTACGTGAATATACAATATATAAGTTTTTAGTTAGTTAATGTAAATATTATAATATAATTGGTAGGATACATTATATTATATAGCGGTAGGTATCTATGTATATAATTTTATAACAAACCTAAAGCATAGTACGAGTTGTGCAAAATATCATATTAAATAAAACACTGAAAATTATTTATGAATATTTTGACTCCCGTAAAGTCATTAGCATTTTCAAATTTACAACCCCATGTTTAAAGAGTAGCAGCAACAAGCCTTCCTTCCAATTCTTTAATATTACGACCATCAAAAAGTTTCCAAAGTTTCACCATTCCCTAACCAAATATATAAGCAACCTTTACATATTTACGTTTCCAAAATTAGCCAGGGGTGACAAACAAAGCCGCCCCCTAAACAAAAAATAGGTACCCACTTCAAAACTTGGAAGTTGCGCTTTGAATCGCAAATGTCAAACTGGCGCAAGACGATTTAATTTGACGGAAACAAGTCGTAATTAAATGGAAAATGATTTTGGTGCTCAGACATTCGGATTTGATTGGATCCCACTGCATAGCTTATGACATATTTGAATTACAAAATTGTGAAATGCTTTTAGCTCTATCGATGGACACCCCTAGGTGTTTTTATACAGCAACACTGATTTTGAAACGTGTAACGTGGAGCTAAATTAAAAGACATTGTTAACACCATGACACAATATTTTTATATCTAATTATTATGTCTCATGAAAGTTTTACATCTGTCTTGCTCTGTCTCTCTCCTTGCTTTTTTTTTTAAATACATCCAATAACTTTTCCAGTCTTGGGTTAGGCGAGAGGGAGTGCCAGACTCATACTTACTAAAGACCACTCTGTTCCTACTCCTGCTATTTGTGCCGGAGCCCCGGCAACCCGTTAGGTCGGGTTCCGCGGCTCCGTATCGGCATCAGCCTCATAGGGCGTCATCCATGGTCTGATGGCTCTTTGATATCCATTTATCTGTTGAAACACCGGCTCCCGGTATAAAACACATTTAACCCGCTACTTTCAACAGACAAGAGTATATAGGTCATATCATAGTGTTTCTTCTTTTATGTATGGGACATAGGTCCCATTGCTAGGCGACTAAAGAATCATAGTGTTTCTTCCATTATTAACAATTCTTGATATCAATATCATATCACTGAGAAAAATTCTAGATTTAATGATATAATAATAGGACCTAATACGCTCATAACACAGCTGGTAAAAAGTCGATGTTATATTGTAAAAAAGTAACCTCTATTGATATTGCTTGTACTTATAACACATGGAATCGGATGTAAATTCAACAATTCTACTAAAGGATTATATTGCACTGTTCAGAGATGATTGAGTAAATATTTAGTAACGAATGCAAAATACAATTTCATTAGTTTGCAGTTTATTTTCGTTTGTGTATTTTTTTTAATTTCATCATGATGATTTTACGTGAACATGGAGTTATTTTGATTGATTGTGAGTTTCGTAGGTAGATATTATTATAATTAACTCGTCGAGTACCAGTTTTGTAGACACAATTATAGAACAATAGATTGCGGTCACCGGTGACCGCTTGGTGTTTGACAGTTTAATATTATACATATATTAGACTTATTGCCTCATTAGCCGAGTACGAAAGTGCGACTGCCGGCCAAGGGGTCTCGGGTTCGATTCCCGGGTCAGGCAAAGTATTACTGGGTTTCTAAAAACCTCAGTAGTATAGCACGGAGTCTGGTAATGTGCCCGGTATATGACAGTAGGCTCACCCCCTGTTACATAGGACTCATAACATAAAATAGTGAAAAGTGGGTGTTACATTGTACAGTGGCATTAAATTCTGTAATGTGCACCTCTTTTTTTTTTTGAGGGGGGAAAATCATCCAATGGCTTCTACCGCCCGGGTGAGGCGGGAGGGAGTGTCAGACTCTTACTGACTAAAAACCACCCCGTTCGTACTCCTGCACTTCGAGCCGAAACCCCGGCAACCCGTTAAGTCTTCCGCGGCTCCGTATCGGCATCAGCCCTGTTAGGCCCCATCTGTGGTGGTCTGGTAATGTGCACCTCTGCCTACCCATTCGGAGATAAAAAGCGTGATTTTGTGTTGTGTTAGACTTATTACATAAAACTTATGAGTTTGTTTGTTTGATTGCGCTAATCTCAGGGACTAATGGTCAATAAAGATCATTTCGGCTCCATACATTATCGGACCGTTTCTGAAAGGGACAATGAAAAAAATAGTACGTATCATTAGAACTAGTAATTTGGAGTAAAAGCTAATAAAGCGTAAAGCCCCCACTCCCAAATTTTTAATCGTTTCATCTAAGTATTATTTTAATATACAACAAAATAAAAAAATTCGTGTCTAATATTTTTTCATTACCTAACTTACGGAAAGAAAGAAAGAAGAAAGAAAGAAAAATCATTTATTCTTGCACAAAACACACATAACATAATTAAAAGTAAAAATAAAATAAAATAAAAGCTAAAAAAATTAAAATGAAGTGAAGTCTTGTCCATGGTCCACAGACTTATTATTTTACTGAAATCATAGAATACTTAATATCTAATATTATCTGTGGACCATAGACAAGGAACACCCTACTTACTTCATATCTATTGACTAGTTTCATGCATTTCATAAAATTGGTTATGGAGTATATTATTATATAAAAGTTTAATTATAATAAAACAATACGAATCAATTATAGGTACTTGATGCTAGCGTAACCCATTGCCCTAATATTGTGCGTCATGTATGCGTGCGCAATAACAGGATATGCTCAGCAATTTCTACGACTTAAACCTCAAGAGGTTAGCGTCGCAGCGCTGATTTTCAGCACATCTCTGGGTGACGTAATGGCGTCCCGCCAGCTTCACTATTCGCCAGCGAACAAAAATGCAATGCAACGAATGACGTGAGTGCAGACCACGATTCACTTAACTTTGTAAATGTAGTGACGTGAATTGTTACTATAAAGCTGTAGGACTAATTAGATTTTTAATTTTCATACCCTGTCATCCCAATTATCTCACAGGTCTCTACATCACCATCATAATACGTACACAAAACATAATCACAATAGAATATAGATACATTATAAACCCCATTATTGCATATTTTCACTTTCAACCTTAAAATTGAAACTCAACAATGCTTTATAAAACATGAACAAAGATTAATTATCGCGAGTCTGAAATTTTTCCAATATTTTCGTTGAAAATATTTATTTTTTGGACTTATAAATACTTTGATTGGCACGTACAATAAGGGGTGAGGTCCGTTTTAATATTCAAGTTATTGAAAATTGTTGTTTTTTTATTGTGTTTCCATCAATATTTTAATATTTTATTCATTCATTATGTATGACGTTTTAAGCAAGATCGATGTTGATGACTAGATTAAAAAAAAATTATATTATGCATTTTCTTGGTTCGTATATTTAAAATCACTGCGAAAGTGGTCACAACTATTAACCCGTTGAAAATTATTGAAAATCAACCCCTAAATTTGTTCATACAAAAGTAGTCTCTAAAAATTGGAAATATGGTCTATAATGGTAGCTAGAGGAGAGCGGTCACCGGTGACCGCTTGGGGATATACGGGTGTTGTGACCACTAATAATTATAGTATACCAATAAAATAAACCCATGGGTATGCCTCCCGCCAGATGGACCGACGACATCGCCAGAGTTGCGTGACGGTTTGCCGGGGCTCCGGCTCGAAGTGCAGGAGTATTAACGGGGTGATTTTTAGTCAGTAAGAGTCTGACACTCTTTCCCTCCTCACCCTGGCGGGAGAAGCCATTGAACGGCTTTCCCCTTCAAAAAAAAAGGTAGCAAATTGTCATTCGATGTGAAGGACTAAGGGGAGGTTTTCAGCAGTGGACTGGACGTCTTCTGGCTGTTGATAATGATGATGATGATAAAACCCATGGACTTTATACTGGGGGAATTTTGGTACATCGATTAAAATTTCAATAAAAAAAACTTTAGCCAGAAATCTGTTAGATTTTGAAGTAAAGTAAGGGATAAGTTAACTTTACGATTAAAGGTTAAAAAGTAAGTGCGTTAAAGACACCTTCACTAGGGTAATATTACGACATAATTAATGAATCTCCAAAAAAAACAGTCTACGTCTGACTTCAAAAACTCGATGAAATTCCAAAAAATCTTAATTGGAGAGGTTTTATATAAAAAATTCTTAACTCATATTTCAAGTTGGAAAAAATTAAAGAGTTAATCAGTCTTGACTCAGGACAGTCAGGACTTACTCTTGACTAACTAAGGTTGAGGGGAATTTTTCTAACTAATCTGGCCAGAGGTTATTACATGCAAGATTTAACGGTACGTACCTCAGTTTTGGGTTAAATTAAGAAAACTTGAACTTTCGCTAGCGTGACCATGACGAAGTATAAATTAGGACAGTCTTGCTTGTAATTATTAGAATTACTTTCTATTAAACATTTATAAAAACTTGAATAAGTTGATCTATTTACTTCAACTTAACTCGAATAGTCTGTAATACCCCAAACTGACATTCATACCCGTCAAAAAATTAAAAAACTTTATTGAAATGAAATGAAATGAATGCATGAAATGAAATTCGACATAAGACATATATACATAATGACATATAACAATCAAAAGGTTTAAAAACAGTCATATATGTAAAAAAAAGAAGATAAGATAATCTTTCTCCTCTACGAGGAATTTCTACTAGACTCAAGGCCCCAAACCAATCAAAACCTCTCATAAACAAAATAAAATACTACAATATTCCTATCAAAATATCTTACAACTTAGAAACATGGCTGCCCTACCCCGCTGTACACCTTGCGGACTCCCGCCTAGAATTTAATTAAGTATTTTTCACGTTGATTAAACAACGAAGGCCTCTTAATAAACAAGCGGCCGTATGATTGGCGTGTTTTTCGTGTCTTAAGCTACAACTTAATTCCCTTTTACCTTAACAAACGATTCTGTCTGTTTGTTGAACGCTTCCATCTTTTAACGAATTTTAAAAACCCTTTTTGAAAAGTTCTTTTGGCTATTACGTTTACTTTGTACGAGTTAAATGCAACGACAGACGAGATTTTCTAATTTCTTCGTACTTTGGATTTTTTCTGCCAACGATATAAATATTGCTCCCCTGGCGACACTGAAATGGAAGCACCCTCTATCCTAGAGGGTGTAGTTTTGTAAACCAATAATACTAAACTTTGAATTCAATAAACGTTTGTTTTCTATCCACCCTTGTAATCGATATAGTACAGCAATTTAGCCATTACAGTTACCTAAAAAATTGGTCTTACTCACGAACACTCTAACTGTGGGAGAGCCATGCTTCGACACGAATTGGCCGGCTCGACCGGAGTGATACCACGGCTTCACAGAAAACCGACGTGATGCTTGCGTTGTGTTTCGTCGTGTGAGTGACGTTACCGGAGGCCCAATTACCCCCCCCCTTCCCCAATCTTCCCAATCCCTGAATCCCCAACGATCCTCAAACTCCTAATCCCCAAAAGGCCGGTAACATACTTGTAATGCCTCTGGTGTTCCAGGTGTCCATAGGTGACGCCGATTGCTTACCATCAGGTGATCCGTCTGTTCATTTACCGGCTTATGCCATTAAAGAACACTTCTTTATAACACAATCCATGAATTACTAATTATTAAGGCTCCATTACAACTAGTGCATAGTGTTAATTGTAATTGTCAGTTCAGTTCAACTGCTCTATAATAAAGAATGTTTTATATTACATGCTGTGCCCAACAGAGTCCGTAATTTATTCTCTATCTAACACATGGTACCACGTCCTCACAGAAAATTAGCGTGAAACAACGCTTGCTTCGTCGTATAAATGAGTTTCAATTATCCACATTTCCAATATCCCCAATCCCCAGCGATGCTCAAATTCTTAATCCTCAAAAGACCGGTAACGTACTTGTTACGCCTCTGATGTTTCAGGTCAGGTGTCCATAGGCGGCGCCGATTGCTTGCCATCAGGTGATCCATCTTTACCGGCTCATCCCCTTAAATCATTGTTTTTTTTACAAAAAAAACAATAAAGAAATGAGTATTAAATAAGAAGAAGTGAATACCATTTTCTCTTAATAAACACATTAAACATGACATTGTCATACACCAATAAGTATAAGCTACCGAAACGAAGGCGTCAGCCCATTTTACGATTCCCCTTTTACGGTTTTAATCTAAGCACCAAATACCATTGAGTTACGATTTATTTAACGCATGAAGGCGAACGAGGAACGATTAATTGTGTAAAATGTCTTTTACGATACGCTGTAAAATACGGCTCTGTGGATACTGTTTGTTCTTATTACTTATCTTGCTTCTCTTGAGCTTGAGGTATTTCGGTTCGAAGCCGGGTTCAATGATGTATTACTTGGATTTTCTTATTCGATTTTGTTAATAGCAAAAAGTTTTGAATCGTGCTTCGTATGGTTCTGTTTGCTTACTATACTCAATCAAGTCCCTATGATAAACTAGGTAAACATCACAGATAAAACAGATTAAAAAAAAAAAAAAAAAACATCACAGATGTCGCATGTAAAAAAAAAGAGTAGGTAGATATATGAAACATTACTTAAGACAAGGTTTATTTCTGTCTATTTTATTATCTTTCACACTAAAATATAAATCCGTTATAATGCTATCATCATCAACAGCCTATAAATGCACTACTGAGCATAGCCTTATCCCACGCTTGCTCAATGCGGGTTGGCGATTTCAAACATATAATTAGAAATTATAAGGTAAACTTAGAAATTATAATATATAGGTTTACTAGAAATTAGAAATTATAATATATAGGTTTCCTCGCGATGTTTTCCTTTACCGTTTGTCAGTGGCGTCTGAATAATCTTAGAAAGTACATATATTATATTGGGTCACCGAGTCGCTTACGGATGATATGGATATTGAAAGGGAACGCAGGGCGCTGGCAGTGAGGTCGAACATGCTGGTCCGTAGGTTTGCACGGTGTAATGAGCAAGTGAAACGGACGTTGTTTAGAGCATACTGCCAGTCCTTTTATACGTGCAACCTATGGACCAAATACACTCGGCGAGCTTTCAGCGCCTTGCGGGTCCAATACAATAATGCATTCAGGGCATTGATGGGGCTGCCACGTTATTGTAGTGCATCGGGGATGTTTGCAGTGGCGCAGGTAGACGGCTTCTATGCTATTCTGCGCAAAAGAATTGAATCCCTGATGAGGCGCGTGAGGGGCAGTCCTAACAGTCTCCTGAGTGTGGTGGCAGATCAAATGGATGCCGACTGTTCCATTATGAGACACTGGACGATGGTTCACGTTACCTGTGAGCCTTCGGCAGGTGCCCTAAAATTTTAAGTTGTTGCAGTGGTTTATTCGGTTTTATATTTCACTAACATAGTTTATAAGTCTCTTTTTTACTAACCCAATATGGACCAACTAGTCTGAAATAAATGATTATTATTATTATTATGTATGTCTTTACCATTCACGGGACCACAGGGTCCCGGTCATTTGGGAGGTGTACGAGGGGCCGAAGCCAACTGCTCAGAGGCCCTTTAGACAACTTTAGTCTAAATGTAATGGAGACACAAACCGGCGACTATCCCTGTATGCACTATGGAAATGCACCCAAGGACAGTCCCCGGTTAGTGTAGGACTATTGTGAATAATGGAAAAAAAATGGTAGGGCTATGGATGGGTTGCTGTGGACTGGTAAATTGGGAACTATGGATGACTATGGCACCTGCCGAAACAATGTAATTTTTACACGTAAAAATGGCAGGCGGAGACTCGCCAACTCACCGACCGGGCCCCGGGAATGGTTGCTAGATATAGCAACATAGGGGCAACGAGAATGTGAGTGGCTGAAAGGTTAAGAAACTACCACCGCTTTCTACTCAGATCATCTGCTCCAGCCGAAGCCTCCTGCATCCCTGGCCCACTCGCGACTTACGAATAGTTTCTTACCCTCCGAGCAGGATCACTGCTCTCGCGACTCCACTCTGGACGGCCAATGAAGGCAAGCCAGAGGTGGGAGACCTGTTCCTTGTCATTGTTCACTCCAGCCAGCCAATTAAGGCAAGCCGGAGAAGAAGGAACGGTGACTTCTCCCTGGAGCACTCGGGATGATGGTAGCCCGCGGGGTCGCTAATGCCCGTCACCTCGCCTCAAGGTGCCCTGCGGGCTTATTATTATTATTATTATATAACTCGGAAAAAAATACATTGCCATTGTTAGGTTTTAAAACCGCACCCCATGAAGAGAAGTGGGCGTCTTAAACCTCCGAGCTACCACGACATAATCTAATTAGAACATTCAGAATTGACCACAGATTAAATAAAGTATGAAATTGTTTTTTAATTTTGTCCTAGCTGTAGTATAATGCTAGAACGTGTAAAGAGCGATATAAGTAATATAGATATATGTCAACACACAACAACTACGTTAACTAGACCGTTCTATAATCCAGGCATAAACATATCGCCACGAAGTGTTGAGCTGAGCTGAAACTTAAGCTAGGAGCGTCTCTAACAAGCGGGTTTAATATTGCAATGGCAGAAATACGCAGCAACCCTATGGGACGAGACGATTAGACGTGGTAACCCTAGGACAGTATGATAGGTATAGTACATGAAATTCTAGACTACTGTATAATAATATTCTTAGAACGGAAATGGTTTAAAGATTAAAATAAAACAACTGTTACAATATAAACTAGCTTTATTTTAAAAACAAACTATACGAAAGATTCTAATCAGCACAGAATAGCAATCACAATAATCACAATTAACATAACAATGAACAATTAAAAATACCTAATTAGGACTTCCCACAAATGGCTCATGTGTCTCCGTAATACACCGACGTAGTGTCCTAGGTGTTGTCGGTCCAAACGCTGACCAGCAAAATGGACGATGGTCGGGTTGCGCGTTGTATTTATAGTAACTAGCTGTCATTTCATAGGGTAAGGGACTCATCTAATAATATAATATACTGTTTGTTTTTCTCCAAAATAAGATTGGAAACGATTGCAAATGAAGTGATCTCTGCTGAAAATGTATATTTGTAATTGGAAAAAGTTTTTAAACCTTAAAATGGTATTTCGCTACTTTTGTTAGCAAATCACGATTAATAGATATTTCATGGCTTTCCGGATCAAATTCGAAACCACTACAAAAATCTTCTATTTGCAATATCTCGACCAATTTATTATTATACCTCTACAACAATTTAATTTTGTTGTAAAACATGTTTACATTATACTAAATTAGGTTCTTAATTTAAATTTAACCAGCTGATCAAAATAGTGGAAATTAACATTTGAAATGCAACAAATGTCAAATGGAATTGGATTCAAATCATTAGTGTTTAGATCGAATTGATACCCGGTAATTACTAGCAATCCATTAGCGATGTGTAAACATGTGTACCAACAGGAATTAGCCAAACAATCATTATTTAATGAAAGTATATAAGTATTGTAATTATTGGCCTCAACATTTATCACCAAATGCCATTGGAAATCTAAACAATGAGCATAATACTTAACCGACACTTTTTTTGACATGTCATTTATCTGTATATTGCTGTGTGCCGTGCCGTATAAAGGTCATCGATTACTTAACAAGCACGGCTCCGACACGACTCAAGTACAGCTCCCGCACTGCATTTTTTTTTTTGATCGTCTGACGTTTGGTATGCTATGATACGGTAAATGGTGGAGCACGTCGTCCTATAAGCAACCTATTCACTCGAGCATTGAAGACACCCAGGTTAAACCATTCAGGAAAAGCAGACTGGCAAAGAATTCCTCTCCTTAGTATCTACCTCTAATATGCAATTTTTTGCTTTGGAAACAATACAAAAAGATTGTAAGCGTGCCGTCGTGTCGGCGTGGACGGCGTGATTGGTATGAAATAATGTCGTACGACATACGATTTAAAGGTCATATTCAAATGAAAGTGACATTGTTGGGTTGAAGCTGTGCAGGAGCCGTGCTTGTTAGGTTTACGATGACCTTAATTCTATAATTGACTGTCGACGATTTTAATTGTGCCTTTTTTTTCTGGGGTAAAAGGTTCCCTTGAATGAAAACTATCCATATAGGCATCCAAAGCAACCGGGTATCTGTCTGCTATAATTTTAGACTCAGAAAAGACACTACTCAATACCCAAGCGGTCACCGGTGACCGGTATCCACTAACTTAATTATAGACCTTATTTCCGATGTTTAGAGATTACTTTTTATGTAGCTTTCCGTATATTATTTTTATTTTTTATTTTTAGTTTGTCGCGGAGAACCTAACGGGTAACCGGGGCTCCGGCTCGACGTGCAGGAGAAGGAACGGGGTGGTTTTTAGTCAGTAAGAGTCTGACACACCCAGGCGGGAGCAGTCATTCGATGATTTTCCCCCCTTAAAAAAATACTTATTAGTTTCATATGTCGTTAATTACACTTAAAATTTAATTAAAGAAACGAAAAAATAAACCTTACTTTAAATTACGCTAAACAAATTTTACACTAAGTACTATCATTTCAGTGTTCCCTGCACTGCAAATGTCAAGTGTCTCTTCCTTTCAAAACGGCCAAAGGCTGTCTGATAAGAGAACGCTTTGAGCGATAAGACCAACCATTGTTCCTTATTTTACATCCAATGTTAATGGTCAGGTTCAGATTTGAGAGCTTTAAATTATTTTGTATAGAAATTCTTGCTTCTCGTCCGGCCAAAGTAAAATGAAGCTTTATATTGATACTAGCTGACCCGGCAAACATTGTATTTCATTGTAAACCTTCCCTGGATGGACTTCCACGAACATTTCAATACCAAAATTAGCCAAATCGGTTGAACCGTTCTCGAGTTTTAGCAAGACTAACTTTTTTTATGGCATAAGCCGGTAAATGAGCAGACGGATCACCTGATGGTAAGCAATAGGCATCACCCATGGACACTTGGAACACTAGAGGCGTTACAAGTGCGTTACCGGGATTGTGGGGATTAGGAGTTTGAGGATCGTTGGGGATTCAGGAATTGGGGAGATTAGGGAAGGGGAGAGTAATTGGGCCTCCGGTAACCTCACTCATACGACGAAACACAACGCCAGCGGTGCTTCACGTCGGATTTCTGTGAGGCTGTGGTATCACTCCGGTCGAACCGGCCCATTCGTGCCGAAGCATGGCTAACTAACGAAAATTAATGTTTATTTTTACATACATACATACATAACTTCACGCCTGTCTCCCATGGGGGTAGGCAGAGACTAAGGAACGCCAATTACTACGATTCTTACATACCTCTTTCGCTTCATTAACAGTCATCAATGTTTATTTTTATTGACCTATATAGATTGTTACCCTGTGTCCGTGCTTCCATGGTCAGAAAAAAAGCTTTTATGACCTTTTACGTACGATGTCTTCTACGTAACCCGTTTCTCAATAACGGAATTATCGCTAGCTAACAATTTTTCGCAATCAATTCAAATTAAAATTTTGATTCTATGAACTATGATGTTAATTAACAATACCTAACTAACTTAAGTTTCCATCTACTAAAGTCTTACTCAAAAACATTATCCTTGACAAAAAAAAATAACTAAGATACCCTTTATTAAATATATTTTTCAAGGAACCTATTCTAGTCTTCCTTTCATATTTTCGACGCATAAGATTAAACGTATAAGAAATTCGACTATTAAAATAGCCTTCAGAGGTTTTTCTTTACGGTAGAATGAGGCAAAGGTACCCTACGGTGGAGCCTAACGCTTCGGTTGCTCGGATGGCCCTAATCGTGTCACACATGGTTAATTATCCATATCCTTTTAAACTGTGGTACAAGTTAAAGGTAAGCGGAGAGAATGTTAATAATTAGTTTTGCTAGACACGTGAATCAGTTGCGGATAACCTAACGGATTACCGGGGCTCCGGCTCGACGTCCAGTAGAAGGAATGGGGTGGTTTTTAGTCAGTAAGAGTCTGACACTCCCTCCCGCCTCAGACAGACGGGAGAAGTCATTCGATGATTTTCCCCCTTTAAAAAAAAAAGACACGTGAATCAAAAATAGAAATCACAGTCACATCGTTAAATAATTCTACGTTGAGTATTTCATAAGAAATATTTTGCAACGCTAAGTATACTCTGAAAATAGCTTGCAAAAACGTTCTTGTCAACCAGGCAATTTGTAAATTTACTAGCTTTCACCCACGGCTTTATGGTGATAGAGAAGAAGTTGCCTACGGACACCAAGATCACCCCCTGATATTACGTGAATGAAAAACAAACAAGGACACGACAAGTATAATTAAAATAATTCTTAAATTAGTACATGTGAGTATGTTCAGTACCTATGTACCTCATGCTTTTAATGTGTTGTCCTCTGTAATATTGTCTGCTGTATGGTGTACATGAAATGATAAACAAACAAATAAATAAATTGCAAGTATTGTAAGTAGTAATTTTACTTGAAAAACAATAATCACCAATACAAATCAAACCACTTGTGCCTTGCACCACACACCAAACCGGTAGGCAGAGATTATCAAGGGCCACCCATGTGGAATCAGGAAATTAATTATGAGAAAAACGTTGACTAAATTAAAGAGGTTTAAAATACTTAGAGAAGCTTAAAGTCCAGGTAGATAGTTGATACAGGGAGGTTACAGTGGGTTTAATGTTTATTTAGAGGTCTGCCAATGGACCCTGCTATCACCCTATAATTGGAAACGAAAGTGCCTAAAATATAACGGTGAATTTTGAAAGGGTTTCCGTGAATTACCTTAGTAAATTGTGGTTTCACCAGGTTTACGGTTTCCTGGAGAATGGAGTGACAAAGTATTTTAGGAACTTTGTGTTTAATTTTTGAGAGAGATTTTTGATGAGAGTGGCCACAGGGGTGGTTTTAGTAAGGTAAAAATCCCACAGTCTTTCTCCCCAAAAAGCTAGGAGCATTTTGAAGATTTACTCCGACATAAAAAAGTACTACATTCAGTAGTTACTGACTCTAACAACTTAACGTCACGCAGTTGAATCCCAATAGTAATAAAAAGAAGTTCATACATACAATTGTATTAATCACCACCTTTATTGTAAATCTCATATAATAACTAACGAGGCTCGTACCATAGCCTGAACCGAGACTGCATGCTACTACGAACCCCAAGCTAATACAGTAACTTTTAAACCTATTAAACCAACGAGCTATCCACATCAAACACACAGTATTTAGTACTGGAAATAAATTCGTTGTCGCTGACAGTTGTATCACAGGTACACGTCGGAATGTTTGGCTGAACAAAGCCGACACGTCCAATGTATTACGTGACGTCACTCGCTGGTACTCTGATACAATCTGGTACAATGCGACTACTAACTGTAGACAGATTAGCATCGTTATTTATGTAGTTAAAATTATAGTATTAGTTGCATTAGTAGACTGGTGGCGAGCGTATGCTCAGTAAGCAGTCGATTCACAGGTTTACTAATGCATATTGATGACTGACACTTCTTAGCAAAAGCATCATACTTGACTGCACGATTGGTGCGGTGGCTGGGCAACCGGCTGCCATGCAACGTGTCGCGGGTTCGATTCCCGCACGGAACAACACTTTGTGTGATCCACAAATTGTTGTTCCGGGTCTGGGTGTCATTATGTATGTGAACTTGTATGTTTGTAAACGCACCCACGAGACAGGAGAAAATCCTAGTGTGGGGCAACGTTTTAAAAAAAAAAATTACCCATTCGTTGCTCGCCAGACGCATTTGCAACCACTCGATCAATTATAATATCTCATAGTACCGGTCACCCAATGTAAAATTATTATAATGTATTATGAAGTTAAACCTTGGCAGTCCCTCTTCAATAAAAATTAAACACACAAAATAAAACCGCAATTTAATGCACCACTACACTGACAAAAGCTTTTCGTAGCTAAAATACGTAAATATCAACAAATGTTTCCCTAAAGAGCAGTTCTGTTAATGAAACCAATTTCGTACAAATTGAGCCACTAACGTAAACACAGTCCGACAAATTGGTAAACAATAAAATCCTAGCAAGTAATGCCGTATTTTGTTGTGCCGATGTATTTCTTTTAAGATGTTACTGTGAATACCGAATTACTAAATAAAAAAGACTGCCTCGTTGGCCGAGTGGTCGCAAGTGCGATTGCCGGGCAAGGGGTCTTGGGTTCGATTCCCGGGTCGGGCAAAGTATTACTGGGTTTTTACAAAATTCTCAGTAGTAGCACGGAGTCTGGAATTGTGCCCGGTATATGGCAATAGGCTCACCCCCTATTACATGGGACTCATAACATAAATAGTGAAAAGTGGGTGTTACATTGTACAGTGGCATAATGTGCACCTCTGCCTACCTCTTCGGGGATAAAAGGCGTGATGTTATGATGTTATGTAAATAAAAAATAAAAAAATACCTCAAATCTTATGGTACTGCCTTGTTAGACAAGTGATCGCAAATGCGATTATCAAGTACGGGATTTCGGACTGAGCGAAGAAATTATTGTTTTTTTTTTTTAATTTAAAATATGATTGTCTGGAACTCTGTCTTATTTCTTGCGGTCGTGAGTCTTAACATGTCATTCAGAATTAAAAGGCGTATGTCAGTCAGTATGACTATAGTCGCTCTTTTTCTATCATTGTAACAAACAATAATTACAAGTTTCTCACGAAACCCAAAAATTTAAACTGAAAAACCTAATTTAAAACCTTCTATTATTGAGAAACAAAAAATCTGTAATTAAAATTCATTGTATAACCTAACAAAGAACAATTGCTTTTTTTTAATCAAATCTCGTAGGGCTTAATACATAGTCAGGTAAATTGGAACAAAGAAATCACTTGATTTTTTAAAACTAAGCTAATCTAGATTCCGAACTAGACAATAGAGCGCCAAAAATACTCGTAAAATCTAGATGACAAAGGATTTTTAGTCTGGAATTTTGCAAAGTCAAAGTATACTCTATACGTACATTGTGCAAGCACAATGAGCTACCCCAGACCGTCAACAATATTGAGGATATTTTCAATCTTAATATTTGGCCATATAGTTCAAAATCTGTTAGTGAATTTAGTCAGTTTAGGATAGTTTTACGAGCTGGTGTCTGTATCTAGAGGTTGAGGTTTATTTGCATTCGTGCATTTACCCCTAGTTTTTGGAGTGGTTCTTGTGTGTACGTATGTAAGTGCAATAGAAATTAGAACAACCAATCAGTTAATTTACAGTTAACCGAACAGTAACGACGACTTTCTGTCGAAATTCAACGTACGACATTGATTTTTTTTCGTAATTTTATATCAACTCAATATAAATGTAAGTGGAAAATTGAAGCACTTTTAAATACACCTAACCATTCAGAAACCAAAAATAGACTCATCAGCAATGTCAAAGTTAGTTTGTGGCATTAAAATAAAATATTGTTGAATATCCAGCATGCAAATACTTTGTTAATTTTATAAATATCATTAATCATTATCATTCATCGTCTTTATATATCGAAGTGGAAATAATTTTGCTTTTATTTTTACTAAATGAATCTTATATCACAATATTTTAAATAGCATTAGACAAGCACAAACGAAATACACAAGATTAAAAGGTTAAAAATATTAAAGCGAAAATGTATTACAGGTAGTATTACTTAAGATTCAATTTACAGAATATGTATATATCTACTTATGGCGCTATAACAAAAAATATATATTAATTGATAAAAACAAGAGCTAACCACCGACTAACAAAGTTATTTACCATCAATCTAAAATAAAGTACAGAGATATATAACTTAAAATACCCCTAAATAGTCAATCAGTCGATCCAATCAGTTCCTGGCCTATATTAATGTTACCCATCAGTCTTCGAATCTGATTAGATCAGAACGATGCAGCCAAACGACCCACTTGAGACCAAAAAGTCCTAACTACCACCAAATTCCTTTTCAAATACGACCTTTTCAAACCAAATCTTCGGGAGTTCCGTTCGAGAAAACACGCAACGAGAAAAGGTACTAAAGTTCCTCAGCATCGATGGTAGTTAGAACCTTTTCGAATTATAGTGTGAAACTTATTAATGATCCCAGCACAACTCCTTGGCAACTCGTTACTGTAGCAATAAATAACGTAGCAACTGCTTTTAGAAGTTCGCCTCTTTCAATCTTTGGATCGCTATTAGTGTTCTTGTTTTCATATAAATTGTTTTTCGTCTCAATTATTTTTAGTCGTTAATTTAATTTCAGTGTATAATAGTTTGTACTTTTTGTTCGTAGACGATTCATGGCTGAATTTTAACAACATTTTTGATGAATGTAAATTATGTCACACGAGGTTTTTACCGAATCCTACTTCATATCACACAAGAAAATTAAAAAAAACAGGCGTTAAGAATAAGATCGTTTATTTGCACAAAGTATGGTAATTACTGTTGACTGCCTCGTTGGCCTAGTGGTCGCAACTGCGACTGCTCTGGGTCTCCGCTTCGATTCCCGAGTTGGGCAAAGTATTGCTGGGATTTTAAATACATCTTGGTAATAGCACGGAGTCTGGAATTGTGCCCGGTATATGGCAATAGCCTCACCCCCTAATATATGGGACTCATAATATATAATAGTGAAAATTGGGTGTTACATTGTACCGTGGCAATAAATTCCGTAATGTGAATACACTTCTGCCTATCCCTTTGGGGATAAAAGGCGTGATGTTATGTTATGGAAATTACAAGTGATAATAATAAAAAAATGGTCCCACATACATCGCCTACTGTTTTCGGCATGCAAAGTTAAATGTTACAAATTAATAAAGTTAAAATGTTACAGTTAATAGGAACTAATTCTATTGAATAAATGTCATAAATCTCCAAATGCATAACAAACTTTACATAATAATATTTTCTGTCATTATAGATGAACAGCGAATCTAAACAGCATAACACTAAACATTTCCTTTCAACCATAGCCCTAAAATTGCAACTTTATGAACGTAAACATAAAATTATGTTGATAAAATAAAAACACGGGTATTGCATTAGATTAATGGTATTTTAATGTACACACGGCTTAACATCACCCTATACAAAACAATCCCCATTTTATCATGGTCTCGCTTTCAATGATCTTTCTGCATATTCAGGGGTCAGTTTATACTGGTTTTGCATAGCTTGATATGCCGTGTATATATGAATAAAGTGATGTCAACTGCTGTCCCATGGGTGGCGTTTGTAAACGGTTAGCTTCTTACCCTAGTGGATGTGTACTATGATTGATTAGGTTAATTATGTGTCTGTCCTGTGTAAGGGGTCGTTTGTACCATGCTATGGGTGATGTGAAAGCATGATATAACAAAAATGCAATAAAATACGGCTTTTAATTTTTTGTTTTGATTTTTTTAAAGCATGGTATAAAAAAATAACTAGCTTTTAATTTTTTGTTTTGATTTTTTTATTTTTTGGTGTAATTTTAATAAGTTAATTTTAAATTAACTAAAAATCGCGGATTACTCACGTGAATATATTGAGAAAAGCTCTACTAATTTCGAACCACAGAGGGGTTCTTCCTTTCTTCCTGATGAGCAGCGTGCGCGGTCGCGGGGACGAGCTTTTCTCATTATATCCACGTGAGTAACCCGCGATTTTTAGTTAATTTAGTATGTCTCACGATAGTTATTATAAAAACAAGTTTATTTTAATTAGGTGTTGTCTTTAATAAAATGACATATGCACTTAAGTGAGTCGTAAATAAAATTATTAATAAGTTTTCCTGTAATAATCTTCTCTGTTAGATATACACTTAAGATAAATTTAATAATAATTATGAATTTAAAAGGTACTTAGGAAACATTTGTTTATTTAATAAGTTCTAAAAAAATTATTAGGTATAACTTCATCCTATACTCACCCACCCGTCGCGGAGAACCTAACGGGTTACCGGGAACGTGGTTTTTAGTCAGTAAGAGTCTGACACTTCCTCTTGCCTCACCCAGGCGGGAGTAGTCATTCGATGATTTTCCCCCTTAAAAAAAAATACTCACCCACCCAGACGACAAAAATAATAACAATACACAGAAATATATGGAATTTACCCTAAGTTTTGTCAAAAAAACATTCATTATAAGCACATACTCGTACAGTACGGTAACAATTTGAGAAGCTAACTGCTACATTAGGCGTGTTAACAAAAGACGCATTTACGACGCGCAAAGTGAAAAACCGTGTACCGCTGGGTAAGCGGGCTCATGTCGTCCGCCATTTTCGTGGCCCCAGGGAATTTTATGGCCGCACACGATGACGTCTTTTTTGTTAGAAAATTATGAACAACGTGACTAAGGTGCCATTTTGTGTATAGGTCATAGGTTTGGTTACTTATGCACTATAAAAAGGAAGATTCCCTTGAGAATGGAGTGTCAATAAGGTCGAATTTTGAAGTGGTATAAAGCTTCACTTTGATGTACACAAGAGAATATCAATGACTTTGTATCCTGCGATATTGGTGGTAAAAGTATTATAAGTCTTTGGATTTTCTTTATCAGTTGTTTAACATACGAGACGTAACCTCAAATATGAATCATTATTAAAACATAATATTTTGAAAGCGTATCTAAATTCACCATATTTATAATTTTACAATAGTCTATTTAAAACCCTTTGTGATCCTCCAATTTTGTCACAGAAACTGCAAGTAAAACGATTAGACACTATCCCTGTGTAGTCCAAAAGAGCGTTATTATGAACTCTTTCAAACATGACAACCTTTGAAAGCATTGGACCGAACTATTTATCACCTACGGAGAAACTTCAAAGCTTATTTTATAGTCGTTTGTATTCCAACTCGGGACACAATATACACTGTGTCTCATCGAGGAATATGTTCCCCAAATGGTGTGAAAGAAAAAAGGCACACTGACACGTAATTGGAAGAGCGCTGTGTTTTGAAAACCACGTTTCCCAATAAATTGTGGCGTGTCATAAAGGCGTCGTCACGTATACTCATTGCGAAGGTTAAGCGGGACAAGCAAATGTTGTAGGAGTATATGTGAATTGGGAGTTTGAAAATAAAACTAGATATTTTTAATACTTGATCAATCACACAATGTGTTAATTCATTTATTCTCTAATCAAATATGATTAGAGAATAAATGAATTAACATTTATCACAATTATATAATGAATGCCTCATTGGCCGAGTGGTCGCAAGTGTGACTGCCGGGCAAGGGGTCTCAGGTTCGATTCACGGGTCGGGCAAAGTATTACAGGGTTTTTTAAAAAGATCTCAGTGGTAGCACGAAGTCTCAAATTGTGCCCGGTATATGGCAATAGGCTCACCCCCTATTACATGGGACTCATAACATAAATAGTGAAAAGTGGGTGTTACAATGGCATTAAGTGCCGCAATGTCTCTGCCTACCCCTTCGGAGATAAAAGGCGTGATGTTATGTTATGTCATCATTATAATTACAGAATCCATCCCACTTTCTCTTATTCTCCATTTTTATTCGTCCTCAAGGGATTTAAAGTAACATTCTAAAATATGCAAAGTAAGAACTTCAGTGGAGAAAATAGAAATTATCCGTCTGACGGCGTCAGTTGCCAACCAACCTGGCTTAATTGTTACCCTCTGGAGAACTACTTGATTGGTCCGGGTAAGCATCCATAAATCAGGCAACGGCTCTGTTTCATGGGAATACCAACAACGGCCACGGCTTGAATTGTGCAAATTGCATTTAAATTAAATTGGTGGAATTGATAAAATAAAATTCTCAATTTTGTTACTTAATTATTATGTCGTGGTGGCCCAGAAGTTAACCTTTTGAGTACCGTCATTATAGACACAATTAAAGAACAATAGGTTACGGTCACCGGTGACCGCTTGGTGTTTGACAGTTGAAGACGCCTGCTTTTCATGCATGAGGGTGCGGTTTCGAAACCTACCAACGGCAAGTACCAATGTGACTTTTCCGAGTTAAATGTACTTTCTCAGATTATTTAGACACCACTGACAAACGGTGAAGGAAAACATCGTGAGGAAACCTGGACTTATAATTTCTAATTATAAGTTTGAAACCGCGAACCTGCAACTTATAGACTGTTGATGATGATAAATGAATGGTACAATAAGACTTCGTTTACTGTTTTAATAAAGTATAATAATCATCCACGTACCTTTTATATCGTTACAACTCGATCAATTTTGTTTCAGTTGTGTCCATTAGACTGATATCTAATTGGAGATTTCCGAAAACAGTGCTAGAAATGTTTTTATAGTAACTATCGTGAGACATATTAAATTAACTAAAATCACGGGTTACTCACGTGAATATACTGAAAAAAGCTCTACTAGTTTCGTGCAATCGCAGCGACGTCGCGCACGCTGCTCATGAGGAAGAACCCTTCTGTGGTTCGAACCTAGTCGAGCTTTTCTCAGTATATACACGTGAGTAACCCGTGATTTTAGTGTTAGAAATGTTTTGTAATTATTTCTATTTTTGTGTAACATTTACACACATTGCAACCCTTTATATGAAACTAAAAATGACACAAAACCATAAAATAACAAACCTTATTGGATCAAAGAACTGTAGATACATAGATAGTTTTTCTAAATCCCGAATCCTCATATTCCGACGACTCAGCTACGTTACAGGGTGCGCTCGGTGCGACAAATAAGTGTTGGAAATTGGCTCGTGCGCCGACCGTTCGTTCAAATTTACGACTTAATATAAAGTAGGTTTTCCGGGGGAATTTCGTGTCGTTTACGTGTCGTATCGGCATGTGTAATAACGGGTTCCCGCATGCGCGTAATGATATTTTTAACTAGTTTGTATGCGTAGGGCGCTAAAGTGTTCGCTGCATTCTACCTCTAGTGTTAGCCATTTTTCTTTGGAATGGTTGTCTGTTCTATTGCTCTTGTAGGGTATGGGTCTTTAGAGTCCAAAAAATATACTGTTATGAGCCTAAGCTCATAATAAAATTCTAGGCGACTAACTAATCGGCTGCCTAGAATTTTATTTATCGAATTACATAACATAATATCTTGCCTTTTACCTCTGTAGGGTAGGTATATAGAGGTGTACATTTCGACACCTAATGCCACTGTACAATGTAACACCCACTTTTCACTATTTATGTTATGAGTCTCTCTAGTCTATTTATGTTATGTAATAGGGGGTGAGCCTATTACCATATACCGGTCACAATTCCAGACTCCGTGCTACTACTGAGAAAGTATTTAAAAAAAACCCAATAATAGGCACTATGCCCGACCCGGGAATCGAATCCGAGACCCCTTGCCCGGCAGTCGCACTAGCAAACACTCGACCAACGAGGCAATCGTCGAATGCAAATAAAAAACAAAATTAATATTAAACTGAAATAGTCTAAGTGAAAAGAAACATCCTGTTATAAAATTTACTAAAAAGGTTGGGAGTACCGAAAAGTCCATACATTTATAGTGTGTGTGACACCTCGCCCTATAAGTAAGTAGTGTAAGTTAGTTCTTAAGACACTTAATTAAAGTTATTCATAACAACAAGACGTCTCATTGCTCCACATTGCATGGCGACCCTGCCAGTGCTACCACATTGCATGGCGACCCTGCCAGTGCTACCACATTGCATGGCGACCCTGCCAGTGCTACCACATTGCATGGCGACCCTGCCAGTGCTACCACATTGCGTGGCGACCCTGCCAGTGCTACCACATTGCATGGCGACCCTGCCAGTGCTACCACATTGCACATTAAATACTATAGTCTAAACATGAAACAAAGCTGTACATTGAACTTCCTTAGCCTACTAAAACGAATTTCAATAGCGTAAAATCCAATAAATCTTTATCCGACTCAGATATCCAGTATCCAGACTAGACAAACAACGAGACATTCGAATTTCTAGATCGAAATTCTCAATTCAGTGCGCAATCTGACAAAATGGTCTGTGGGCTGTGGATAACAATAGGCTCATCCCCTAGGTAGGTATTACGTAAGATTAGTAACACGGCTATTGAAAAATATATTTCTTTTCTTTACCTGATTTGTAAGCTGGCTTCCCGAATCAGGTGAATGAACCCAAATATAAATTTATAGGTTCGACATTTTCATTTTAATGCTAATAGGATTTTACACAGTAAAATAGCTGTTGACTCATACTTATGACATATGACTGGACTGAAAAAGCAAAAAATAGATGTTTTAATTGAGCACCTTCTCTCAAAATACTTTTTATTATGATACACCTTCTACTTAGTCCATGATAATAATAGGTATTACCTAATCATAAACTACGTTTAAAAAAACTGGCTTCAACCCCTCTTTTTTTTAAGTAATAATAAGTGAAGTTAATATATCTACTTAAACCTTCTCCGAAGTGTAAAAATCACTTTTCTGAAAACGGCATCAAAATCGGTTCAGCCAATTTGGAGATAACCGCGGACAGACATACATACAGGTCGAACTAACGACCTACTTCTTTTTTTTGAAGTCGGTTAAAAAGGCACAACATCATAATTGGGATAATGACGGTGTAAAGGACTGTAGAGGACTGACCTACAGACTGACATTGTTTCTTATTATTTAATATTTAAATATTTGTTTTGACGTTCAAAAGTGCCTTCCTGGTCTAATTGAAATAAATGATTTTGACTTTGACTTTGACTATATGAAAATTAAAAATCTATTTAGTCCATAAGTTAGGTAATGAAAAAATATTAGACACGTCTTTTTTATTTTGTTGTATAATAAAATAATACTTAGATAAAACGAAGCAAAGTGAAGAGGTGGGGTTAAAACGTCATTTCTGCGTATAAAATGTACATAGAAGTGACGTCACGCGACATTTCAAATCAATAAATCGTCGAAAGTTTTCGTTTCTGTAAGAAATTAAAAAATACGTGTCTAATGATTTAAAATAATCTACCAGGCGGACATTAAAATAAAAATTAGGCATCTACCCTATTCTACTCTTCATAAACAAAATAAAGCGACCAACCACAAATAAAGTAAGTAACAGAATTATAATGAGCTTTGACGGTCGTCCCGTTTCGCAATTCCTTCGAAAGATAGAATGTACTGTTATTCTAACCTATTCCCGTATTAGTTATCCAGGTTATCGATTTCCATTCCCAACTGACCTCAGTTGCTTGCATAGCGAATGCCATGTCCGTACTTACATTTCTGACCTTATTGGAAAATGGTTTCAGTTCAGAATTCAGTTTAGTAAGTGAAATAAGATCGTTTGAATGACATTAAATTAATGTTATAACTTTCCTAAGATATTGGTACATACGCCATACGTCGCAGGTCGTGGAATGCTGCTCATGAATATGAGCCTCTAGCATGGCTTGAAACTAATCGAGTTCCTCGTCAAATAATTACATGAGTAAGTCGGAAAACATAATAATTAATACTTAAATTGTTGAGAATTAGTTCGGATATTTTTCTCTGTCAGTATATTTTAATATTGTTTTAACTACGATATAAATTCTACTTACTGTCTACTGATAACAAAAAGTATTTTTAGATCAGACTCTAGTAACGATTTTTTTAAACTAGGTTTTTCAACTCGACTGCCAAGTGGGGACACCATGGGCAATGTAGTATGTAGATGCCGATTATATAGAGTTCAGTTATGGACTGTCATGAATTGTGTTCATGATGATTTTGATGGACATCTAGCGCAATGTTAGATCTTTGATAAACACGTGATCTGATAAGGTCCTTTATAATCTTACCAATATACATAAAATAACATAACATAACATCACGCCTTTTATCCCCGAAGAGGTAGGCAGAGGTGCACATTACGGTACTTGATGTCACCGTACAATGTAACACCCATTTTTCACTATTTATGTTCCAACTACGAGTCCCATGTAATAGAGGGTGAGCCTATTGCCATATACTGGGCATAATTCTAGACTCCGTGCTACTACTAAGAATTTATAAAAAAAAACCAGTAATACTTTACTTGACCCGGGAATCGGACCCGAGACCCCTTGCCTCGGCCAACGAGGCAGTCATAATACTTAAAATATTTGACAACAAAATATTATCTACTTATGTCTCCAAAAGACACTGAATTTCTGAAACATATTCAAAAACTCTTTAATACTATAACACCAATAGCTCAGTGATATTACTCAAATACTGAAAAAGCAAACTTTTCTAAGAAGAAATAACATTTCTTAGTACCTAACATCAGCAAAGTCGTGAACTCAAGCCGTTCTAGCGTAAACTCTACAAATAAATGGAGATTTTCTAATTTATCGGCGCGCCCCGGAATGCTCTTGGGCACAGAAGAAAATCTCACAAATTGATGAATTCCTCGAATACCAACTCGAGGGTAATTCCAATGAATGTTTTAATGATATTTTTTTTCTTTCTACTTTTTCGTTTCTGAAAAGATTTTTTTCTAGTTACATTTAAATTACCTACATACGATTGAGCATACCTTCGAAAAAAGTGTCTTTGCTTTTAAAGAGTAATTGCTATCATATTGAAGAAGCTACTTAATAGGAGACTACTAATTTAATTCAACACAATATTAAAATATTTTTTTAAGAATCTCCGAATTCTTATAAACTGGAAATTATTTAAATCAAAGATTGTAACCACATCAAAAAATAGATCACCATATACATACATAAACTACTAACAACAAAAAAAAAACTACCATATAGCAACGCAGTCACCGTTTTCTTAGATCTCTTAGACACAAACATTAAAGGAGAAAATTAGATAAAAGCAAGAAGGGAAATGTAACAGGATTCAAAGCCGTTATTTTATCAAAACAAAGCACATTTCTGCCGACATGCCGCGCCTGCGTCTTAATTAATTACATTCAGTTGTCAACCGTTGACTTGTCTTCGGTGTGTCCTCATAAATTTAGTTTTTGCTACAGAGTTAGGGAGCTGTAGAGGGCGTTGTTGTTGTTGTTATTCTTTTTTGTTAGTCGCTACTCGAGATGTCTAGGGTCGTGGTATACTAAGCACAATGTATGTTACATATTTATATATTTTTTTTAATTTTGCTCAGCATCCTGTACCTACATTTTCAAATTATGTAATAACATAACAGACCACTGGCAAATGTAGCTGTGAATAACTATAAAAAACTACGTATATGTTTGTACACACAAAACGTTTTTCAACAAATTTCCCTAAAAATGACAAAGACAAACTGCTTTTCAATATTTAAATCTCCCTTTGTCTCACTCAAACTCGCATTTAAAGCTGAAATCCTTACATTTTCCTCTTATAAATCGTGCGCGCGACTAAAAGACAGCGACTGCAATAAAAGCCTCCATTAAAATCTCTTTATATTCCGACCATATTGTCGCGTATATTAAGTACAATACAACGAACATGCATTTATACAAAAAACTGGCTTTCATTGTATTTAAATGTGGAAATTAAAATGATTTAGTGTTGGTTAGGGTACCATTTTAAAAGCTAATAAGGGCTTACCACTTCCTAAAACCCAGTATTATTAAGAGTTGTGTGTGGTGTGGTAGAAAATGTGGTGTACAGAACAAATAGTATTATCTTTTTTGCGAGGAATTTAGGATCAATGAAAAACATCCGTGTCTTTTCAACTATGTTGTGGCTTTGATATCCACATGACATGAATATTTTGTACGCTATGTAGTATGTAGTAACGCGAAGTGAGATAAATAATGCGAAGGTACTCACAAAAAACAAGAATCGTACAGGATATGCAATAATGTCATACGACTGCACTGTTGGCACGGTGGCTGGGCAACCGGCTGCCGCGCAACGTGCTGCGGGTTCGATTCCCGCACGGAGCAACTCTTTGTGTGATCCACAAATTGTTGTTCCAGGTCTGAGTGTCATTGTGTAATGTGAACCTGTATATATTATGTAAACGCACCCACGACACAAGAGAAAATACTAGCTTGGGGCAACGTTTAAAAAAAACCGCGTGGCTAGCTGAACGGACTAATTACCGAATTCGAGCAGTGATGATTATTCCACAGAGCTGTAATTTTTCTTCTAATATACGCTATCTAACATTACTTAAGTCTATCATTAAAAACAAAACGTAAATTATAAAGGCTATACACTGTCGCATTAATGCTTCGTACAAAATGAAAATATACTATTTGTTGAAGAAAATCTGAGGTTTCATATTATTTTGAGCTGAATTCACAAAACTTCGCACCTTCATTGTGTTTGCAATACTTATTTAACAACTTTGTTAAATATTTTTGGTATTATTTGTAAAGAATGGCTTATAATCAGTATTCAGTTCACATTTAAGGTATTAAAGCTTTCAACCGAGGTAACCTACGGACGAAGTTATGCAAAGAAAAATCAATCTTGTAATTATTACGATAGAGTTTTAATTATAATAGTTCAACAAATATTTGACAATGTTTATATTTTATTTTATATAGGTACCGTATTTATGTTACTGAAAATCATTGTGTAGGTGTATTAAAATTGTATTTCATCAGTTTAGAACATATTCGTAATCTAAGTAGTGAGTAGTAGACCGGTATTCAATCCATAGACCTTTGTTTACTCTCGATCTTTTCTATAGCAGACTTATGCAAAGCAATCTGTTCCTCATGAAACTCCTTCTGGTCCTTCATACTTTCTTTAATTTTCTTTAGAAGCTCTTTCTCTTTTTTATAAAAATATTGGGATTCTTTTGCTATCCCCATATCTCTGAACGCACCACCAGCTTCTCGGATCGAACCTGCCCCACCAGGGTCTCTGCAACCTAAAAAAAATATATAGAAATCACTTTATTGTACTTTTTGTACGAAAGTATCACAGTTTGTTATAAGAAACCTATCCTACGAATATAGGGCTGATGCGAATACAGAGTTGAGGAGGAATTAACGGGGTACCGGGGCTCCAGCTCAAAGGGCAGGAGTAGGAACGAGGTAGTTTTTAGTCAGTAAAAGTCTGACACTCCCTCCTGCCTCACCCAGGCGGAATTTTTTCTTACGTTAAAACGTCTGAAAAAATCGGCATGCAATTTTGAACAACGGTAGATTGTGGTCTGGACTACCATATAGTCTACTTTTTATCCCACGGTAACGCGAATGAAGATCACAGATCAGCAGACGGTATATTATTACATCACACTGCCTATGGACACTCGCAACACCAGAAGGGCTAGAATTAAGTAGCCAGCCATTTGGGGTTCGGTCTTTAGTACCCCACTCAGATGGTGAAACTCAAAGAAAGCGTTGTGTCAAACAAGTTGTGAGGCCGCAGTATTAATCAGTTTCTTAAATCCTAGTTCACTTACCACTGAAAGACTACTTAATTTTAAGTTGTTCTTAAATATCGTGCCGTCTCTGTCGTTTTACTAAGAATTCGTAGTGACAGCACTATACTTAAGCGCGACTGAAAACTTAGTGGCATTTGAGTATTTGAACATTACCTGAATGGAGACGTATCGCATTCTTAAAAATATTCTTGTAATTAGCTCTCAGAACTTTGTTGATTTTTGACGACAAACACCTCATTTTTTATGGAAATATTAAAGAATTCAGTACTGAGTAAGGTGAAGATAGATAAATATTGTTTTCTCATTTACAATTTTATTAAAAAATATTGGAATTGTAACTAATTGATGTTGTGATGTGAATGAATGATATTAAAAAAACTAGTTGGTCATGGCTTGCTAGGTAACGTGATGACATAAATATAAACAAATGTGTATTCGTTATCTTCAATGCTGCTTCGATGGTTGATTGGTTTCAGATTCGAATCATTGGTCAGGGAAAGTATTATTGAAGATTTGACCTTTAAAAATTCTAAGATAGAAGCAGGTCCTGATATATTAACAATTTTGAAATTGAGTGCAATTTAAAGACCAAAATTTCAATTATCAGTTAATTCTTAACTGTACCTCTGACATTTGACAGTTTTTAGTATGGGAGAATCTAATTTAATTAGTCAGAAAAATCTAATTAGTCCGTCAGTTAGACAATGAAAAAATATTAGACACGTATTTTTATATTTTCTCGTATTAAGTTGCAATACTTAGATAAAATGGCGCTAAGTTTAGGAGTGGGAGGTTGTTACGTCATAACGTGCTACAAAATGTGGCATGCTGTGACGTCACACGATATTTCAAATTAATATATCGTCGAATGTGTTTAATTTTGTGAGAAAAGAAAAAATACATGTCTAAAGTTCTAAATTAATGTACATACCAGACGGACATTAAAATAAAATTTAGGAAACAACCCTATTGTCAAATATTAGCGCCAGATAGGTGCGTGGCGGGATGAGCTCCGGCGCGATCTCATGGCGGAATGGCAGCAGCGACTGTCGCAACCGAGGGCTGGGCTCGCTGCCATCGCAGCGGTAAGTCCCCTCTTTGAGGAGTGGCTTGAGAGACGCTACGGCGTCCTCACCTACCGCCTGACGCAGGTCCTCACCGGACATGGAAGTTTCGGGAGGTACCTGTGTCTGATGGGGCGGGAGGAAACGCCCGGGTGTCATCACTGCGAGGACCGCCCTGAGGACACGGTGGAACACACGGTGGGAGAATGCCCTTCGTGGGCTGAGCACCGCCGTGTCCTCAGGGAAGTGATCGGCGATGGCGACCTCTCGCGTCCGGGCCTAGTGCAGGCCATGATGCGGAGCGACGGGGACTGGGATGCCGTCTCCTCCTTTTGCGAAGCAGTCATGCTAGCTAAGGAGGAGGCGGGACGCGTGAGGCAGCGAAGCGCTGCCTCCTCGCAACCCAGCCATCGCGAAGGACACACCGGGCGTCGGGGATCGCGAGACGATCTCCGGTTACCGTAAGCGCGGGCCTGCGGACGGCGAGCATGGGTGGCTCCCCGTCCGACCAGAAACAGTCCCGAGCGTACGGCGCGTCGCGTTCCGCGCGCGCCTCAAAGAGCCATCAGACCACCACAGATGGGGCCCAATACGGCCGATGCCGATTCGGAGTCGCGGAGAACCTAACGGGTAACCGGGGCTCCGGCTCGACGTGCAGGAGAAGGAACGGGGTGGTTTTTAGTCAGTAAGAGTCTGACACTCCCTCCCGCCTCACCCAGGCGGGGGCAGTCATTCGATGATTTTCCCCCCTTAAAAAAAAAAAAAAAATTGTCAAATATTAAGTCATTATTCCTGTGGTTATCCCCCTTGGAATTATTAAAATATAATTATTTCCACCAATAAGAAGTTTTTAAGTAAAAAGTAAACTAAACTGAGAGAAAAAATAACTTTAATCACATTTTCCGTAGTATTTTTTTAATTCTCTTCGTTGCTTTTTTGTTTATCTTCTGTAAGGACCTGTGATATATCATTTCTTCTGTCAAGTATGTTTTAAAATAGTGCAAAATGTCTTTTTCAGACCTTGCCTTAGTTTTCTTTAGTGGCTTCTGACAAATTAATGCTCGGGAGTCGGGTAGCGCTTTGATGACTTCAGCTGAAAATATAATAACATACCATTATAAAACAAAAATGCTACAACGTTTAAAATCATTTTCACCTTCAGCAAAATGTTAATGATTAATGTTTACTTTTTGATCGTGTAAAAAGAGAAGTTTTCTCAGTACTGGGATATTTACTGTCTGATAATGATGGTGATGATTATAAACATATTATATATAATATCACGCCTTTTATCCCCAAAGGGATGGGCAGACGTGCACATTTACGGCACTTAATGACACTGTACAATGTAACACCCACTTTTCACTATTTATGTTATGAGTCCCATGTAATAGGGGGTAAGCCTATTACCATATATCGGGCACAATTCCAGGTTCCATGCTACTACTGAGATTTTTAGAAAACCCAGTAATAATTTTCTCTACCCGGGAATCGAACCCGAGACCCTTTGCCTGGGAGTCGTACTTGCGACCACTCTCGGCCAACGAGGCAATCATGATATAGACTTGTGTAATATGTCTAATCTACATATAAGACTTTTTTTTTCTTCTGTGGCAATGGAGTCTCCACTAATATACCTCTAAGACTTACTATTAGGAGCAATGCATTCAAAGGCGTCAATGCGATCTTTGTCAACTTTACCCTGGGACATTTTATTCCCGGATTCTGTCAGCTTGTCCTCAAAAGGTTTATACCCAGGAAACCAAGTGGACACCGTCTTGCTACCCATTTTTACATACTTCATCGACCTTATCACTTGCACTCCCCAGTAACTTAACTTAGTCAGAAAATTCATAGCAATTTTAACACGAAATTATCGAAAATTTTTGATTTAGGTAATACTGTCATAATTTTCTAAATAATATCGGATACATAAACCGTATTAATATAGAAACCTATCATAGGAAATAAATAAATAATGACATACTATGATGACATATGATGTATGAAATGACATCGCAATGAAAATAAGTCATAGATTACACTGCTGACAATTTTACTCTTCTATGGGCTTTTACGGCTGAATGAAAAGTAATAAAGAGTTTCAACTAAAGTCATGATACGTTAAGTTTAGACCAACTATCTATTGGTTTAATAGAGCTACCGGCCATTGTACATGATCATGAATTCATGATCTATATTTTTTTAATGGTAAGCAATCGGCGTCGCGTCGCTCATGGACACCTGGAACACCAGAGGCGTTACAAGTGCGTTACCAGCCTTTTGGGGATTAGGAGTTTGACGATCGTTGAGGATTCAGGTACTGGGGAGATTGGGGAAGAGGAGGGGGGGTAATTGGGTCCCCGGTAACGTCACTCACTCGGCGAAACACAACGCAAGCGTTGCTTCACGTCGTTTAACTGTAAGGTCGTGGTATCACTTCGGTGGAGCCGAGCACTTAGATAGATATTGTAATCTTGTACCCATTGGTCAAAAAATCTTATGACAATCTTCTTTGATTTTCTGAGTACGATATACTGAATTGTCAACGAATACACTGAACATAACTTGTGTTGTAGTTCATACAATTTTATGTCTATGTTTTACTTCCAATACGCGTTCTAATGTATATACATTTCATGCATTAGAAATATATCAATTTTTATTGTTTACAACTGCATACCCAATGTCCCCAAGGAACAACAGTATTCATAAAATTGTATTGGTGGAATAAAATTTTATATGTGAGTGTTTCATGTCTATAGGGGGATATATGCAGCCATAGAAAACGGACCGTGTACGATGTGGAATTTTCTATAGAGTGGTCCCGTACAACCATCATATTTTTATTCTTCTTTAAATGTTAACAATTTTAGTTCCATGTGTTATAAGTCCCGTTAGTAAGACAAGTTCTTTATAAAAACCTCGAATTCCATAAAGGGAAGATCTTCGTTCAACCGTGACCGTCTTTCAATTAAAAAAGTTAACTTATCATAATTAAACTATTCTGTAACTGTCAATACAAACTTTCGATGTGAACTCAATCGCATTCTCGTCCATCATTGGTCGAATAATAGGGTAGTTTCCTAAATTTTATTTTAATGTCCGTCTGGTAAATTGTTTTAAAATATTAGGCAAGTATTTTTTCTTTTCTCACAAAATTAAATGCTTTTGACGATATATTGATTTGAAATGTGGCGTGACGTCACAGTGTGCTCCAAAATGTACCACGTTGTGACGTAACTACCTCCCACTGCTAAACTTAACGCCATTTTATTTAAATATTGTAACTTTATACGAGAAAATAGTAAAATAATAGTTAGATCTTTAATTTTCTTACCCTGGAACTACCCTATTCTCACAACCTGTGATATGACATGGCGGACCGCGATTGTTCACTTCTATCTCTCGAATTGACAGCTACAGAAAAACGTTCATTTATATTACCCCACCTGTCATTGGAACCCGACACTCCTTGTTCGGCGCTTGGCAACGCATTTGCAACTCTTATAGTGTTGAATGTTCATAGGCAGTGCCCAGTCTGTCTGAGTCTCCCTCCCGCCTCACCCAGGCGGGAGAAGTAAGCCGAAGATTTTCGTCCCTTCAAAAAAAAAATGGGCAGTGTTAAATGCCTAATGCCTACCATCAGTTGATCCATCAGCTCGTTTGTCGCCCCATCCCTTTTTATAAACGCAGTTTTTAAATAACTTATTATGATCATAACATTGAAGGCTTTCGAATGTTCATATTAGGTAAAAATTTAATTTCCATTCGTCTAACTACTCTTTGGACTGCGACATACATGGGTTCTAAGTGTATCTAAGTTTTGTATTTTGGCTGCCTCGTTGACCGACTGCCGGGCAAGAGGTCTCGGGTTCGATTCCCGGGTCGGGCAAAGTATTATTGGGTTTTTAAAAAATCTCAGTAGTGGCACGGAGTCTGGAAATGTGCCCGGTATCTGGCAATAGGCTCACCCCCTGTTACATGTGGACTCATAACATAAATAGTTGAAAGTAGGTGATACTTCTGTGTGCACCTCTGCCTACCCCTTCGGGGATAAACGGCGTGTTGTTATGATGTTATGTTTTGTACTTTGTTGTAGTATAGTGTAAGAAAAATACATGAGGACTTCTTACAGTTATATTTGCATGGTTAGTTACAAGTTTAAATTAGAATTAAAATGTAAAATGAACCATGGATGTTCTCTATCCTTTAAAATACATCGTATATTCACTTTCAATAATTTGACATAAAATGAGTTATCAACAAAATCTTATTTCATTTCCTTTCGTGTCGTGTTAACTTATGTAACCACGTTAGGGACAACTCTATTCTTCCACTGTTGTTAACCTCTCGCGTGTTTCTCGTTCACACCGGTGTACGAGAGAGTTGAGTGCCCATCGCGCAATTGTACACACGAGTGTACGAGAAACGCGCACCGATTGGATATTTTTTCTGTGACGTACATTTTCAAGTTTGCAACCCGTTCTTTATTTGATTGAAAAGAATAGTTAATTCGCTTTTCTATTAAAATATTTACCCGTGTGTATGAGAACGCGCGTTTACCCGTGTGTACGAGAAGCGCGCGAGAGGTATATCTCCAACACATTTGAGTAGTCAAACATTACCAAAAAAAATTGCTACAACAATCTCTACACGAAATGACACAGCACAAACTAACATCAGTATATCAACTCGGCAACACTTTAAAAACAGCGACAACAAAAGAAAGCGCCCTACAGCGCAACAAAAAGCTAAAACGGCGCTTTGTAAATCAGTAAGGCTGACGTGAATTACTATCGCCAAGTGTGAATTTATAGGGGCCGAGTGCCTTTTCGCGCAGTAATTCAATACAAGGGGGCAGCTTGAAACAATGAACATTGTAACTCGGTGTACAACCTGCTTTATGTTGGCTGTATTGAAATTACGTGATGGAGTAGTTGTGTGTGTGTGTGTGTGTGTGTAGCTAGGTGCTCGCTTTTCTTAGTATTTTACTTGGGAAAGTATGTTCATATCCGTATGTAGGTATATTTGGCCGCTCTTTAAAAGAACACAAAATAACATAACATTACGCATTTTATCCCCGAAGGAGGCACTTCACGGCATTTTATGCCACTGCACAATGTAACACTCTCTTTTCACTATTTATGTTATGAATATCATATAATAGGTGATGAGCCTATCACCATATACCGGGCATATTTCCAAACTGCCTCTTTAGCCGAATGGTTGCAAGTGCCAGTGTTAGACAAGGGGTCTCGGGTTCGATTCCCAGATCGGGCAAAATATTACTAGGTTTTTTACAAATTTCTCAGTGGTAGCCGAAGTCTACAATTATGCACCGTATATGGCAATAGGCTCACCCCCTATTACATGGGACTCATAAAATAAATAGTGAAAAGTATTACATTGTACAGTGGCTTAATGTGCACCTCTGTCATACTGCTTCGGGGATAAAAGGAGTGATGTTTATATTTATGTATGTATTCTAAAATTCGTAGTAGATACAAAATACTGTTTTTATCCTCACTCACTTAAAGATTGGACTCATCACAGCATGTTCACAATCCCCATGATATAAAGTTCCAACAATTTCGAAAAGTTTCACTAGTTTTCGGTTTAAGTAGAGTATTAAGTGGGATTTTGACTGCGTTTAAAATTACGACGTCATTTGGAAGTAGAGTATCTCGTGAGTAGTTTAGAACATTTCCTGAAAGACACTTAAATTCTGTTGTTGGGGAATTAAGTTGAATAAGTATTGTAAAGTTGTGCCAGCTATTTCATAAATTTAAATAGATTTAAGAAATATAGTAAAAAATATCTTTGGCTTCGTGGGCCGAGTCGGTCGCAAGTGCGACTGCCGGGCAAGGAATCTCGAAATTGGGCAGAAGTATTGCTGATTTTTTAAACATTCTCAGTGGTAGCACGGAGTCTGGAATTGTGCCCGGTATAAGGCAATAGACTCACCCCCTATAACATGGGACTTATAACAAGTGAAAAGTGGGTGTTACATTGTAGAGGTACAGTGGCATAGTGCACACCTCTGCCTACCCCTCCGGGAATAAAAGGAGTGATGTTACGTTATGTAATAAAAAATCTTTCGTTGTTACCACATGTCATTACGAAATATATATTTTCCAGGGATTTTATGTTAGGTTAGGTTAGACAGATTCTACTTTCACTTTCTGTAATGATAAGAATCCTTGTGTGACTAATGATTTTCAAAAACCAAAATCACAGTAATATTATAAATATGAAAGTTTCTTTGTTTGGATGTTTGAATGTTTGTCCATTCAATCACACTGAAGCTACTTAACAGATTTTGATCAGAATTTTGTATACAGGCAGGGTATATTTTTTTTTAATGGGACAAGCCCGCCACTACCTCCCAAAACCGCTGCAACTCCTGTAAGCCAGGATCTACAGTAGATACAACCATGAAAACACCGGAACACTGAAGTCCGGCGCGTCCCAGGGACATGAGTAACTGTCTTGGTTCCCGCAACGAAGTGAATCAGAAGATATTATAAGAGGAGAAGAAGAAAAAACTATGGTTTTCACTTCCCTCGGTGAATTACTGCAGGAGACAGAATGAATTAAGCCTAAAGGCACAAAGAAGAGACTGTACAACTGGGTGAAGCCCAGTCGCCAAGCATCACAGAAATTTGACTAAAAACTAAGTGGGTCCTATGTGTGAGCTGTTATACTTGCTTCCAATAATAGGTATGGCAAAAACGCCTAAACGCACGGAAATTTGTTCTAGATTCCACAAGGTCCGTATAATAAACTACACCTGACGAAACAATTAAATTATTTAACATAGTGTTACGTTCATATTGCCAGAGATCACACTCCCAGAGTATGTGATGGGCCGACTGCTCGTATCGCAACTCCTCTGTCGAACATTGGCACCATGGTGAATCAATAAGTTTAAATGAGAACAATTTGCTTTTAAAGTTGCCGTGGCCAGTAAGAAATTGGGCAACACAGTGATCCACCTCCAACCATGTCCTCTCCAGCCGCTCATGCACGGATGGGAAGAACTGATACAGGTGGCGGCCCTTAATAGAAGATGCCCATCTACACTGCCATTCGGTTATAAGCTCGCCCCAAACGTCCGTCACTGGCTTAAACAATCTATCAATGTTATTTCTATCACGTTGTGCTAGAAAGCTTGCTGACAAATTAGGCCTCGCACTGTAGTACATAGCAGCACGTCGTTGCACCTCAAGATCTACCGGAAGGACGCCTGCGAGCACAGGTAGGGCCTCAGTGCTAACCGTCCTATAGGCCTTACACAGGAAAATCAAGGCTAGACGCTGGCCTTGGAGAAGTTTTCGCCGTACCGCGCCTATTGTGGCCCTATCAGCCCAGACAGGTGCCCCGTAGCACACGCATCCTAGGTAAGTTGCTCCGTATATGATCCTAAGCGTAAGAAAAGAGAGACCCCAGGTGAAAGGCAGGGTATATGCTGACTTAAATGATAGGAACTTTATATACCAATTAAATGCTTCCATGGGATATCACACTAATCATATTCAACGCGAACTAAGTCGCGGGCAACAGTTAGTTCTTAACAATACTTTGAGTGATACGAAATAGAAATCTCTTACCCGACAATCGATCTTGAGACCCAATCAACAAGCTATGCTAACAATTTCATTGACATTCTGAACTTAACTATTAATTTCTTTCCTATCCGTGCTATGCAAAGAATAACAAGTAAAACCAGATATTTAATAATATAAATAATTGGCTATGCGGTAAAAAAGATAAAACGTAAACACGTTACAAGTGAACGCGCGAATTGCGTAAACTTGTTTCAGTGCAAATATTTTTCCTCGGCTGACAGCGGGAAATGTACTCGCTGTCCTGTTATTGTATTCACTCTTTTTAATTATTTTCTATTTTATTTCATGATATGTTAAGTTGAATTTTGCTTGCATATTTTATTAGAATTCTTTAACACCTTAACATGAAAATTGTTTTAGTCCCTTTTGATAATCTACTTTTCCATAACATAACATCACGCCTTTTTATCCCCGAATGGGTAGGCAGAGGTGCACATTACGGCACTTAATGCCACTGTACAATGTAACACCCACTTTTCACTATTTATGTTACGGGTCCCATGTAATAGGGGGTGAGCCTATTGCCATATACCGGGCACATTTCCAGACTCCGTGCTACTACTGAGAATTTTTTAAAAACCCAGTAATACTTTGCCCGACCCGGGATTCGAACCCGAGACCCCTTGCCCGGCAGTCGCACTTGCGACCACTCGGCCAACGAGGCAGTCAATCTACTTTTCCATCATGATCGAATTGTGTTTATTATACATTTCAGGTATAATTAAGCTTTTAGTACGTCTAATACACACCACATCAACAGCTTATACAGTGTCCACTGGTGACTAAAGGCCTCACATGGAGAAGGTTTGAGCGTTAATCACCACGCTTGCTCAATGCGGGTTGCTGATTGCAAACTTACATTTAGAAATTATAAGCCCAAGTTTCGTCACGATGTTTTCCTTTACCGTTTGTCAGTGGTGTCTAAATAATCTTAGAAAGTACATGTAACTCGGATAAAGTCACATTGGTACTTGCCGTTGATAGATTTTGAACTTGCACCCTCGTGGTAGACAAGCGGAGGTCTTAAACCTCCGGGCCACTATGACATCTAATTTAGTCATCGGCGTCTTTTTTTTAAGGGACAAGCCCGCCACATGCTCCCAAAACCGCTGTAACTCCTGTAAGTCAGGATCTATAGTCGATACAACCATGAAAACACCGGAACACTGAAGTCCGGCGCGTCGCAGGGACATGAGTAACTGTCTTGGTTCTCGCAACGAAGTGAATCAGAAGATATTATAAGAGGAGAAGAAAAACAGTCATCGACGTCTAATAACAACACTCAAACACTGAAAATAGTCACGACAATTCAATTACACGTCAAATTAGTTCATCATCATCATCATCAACAGCCTAGAAATGCCCACTGCTGAGCAAAGCCTCTTCTCACACGGAGAAGGTTAGAGCATTAATCACCACGCTTGCTCAATGCGGGTTGGCGATTTCAAACTTATAATTAGAAATTATAAGTTCAGGTTTCCTCACGATGTTTTTCCTTCACCGTTTGTCAGTGGTGTCTAAATAATCTTAGAAAGTACATATAACTCGGAAAAACGACAAATTAGTTACGTAAACATTATCCATTCACAAACACCAACAAACTTCATACCTGCCACCACAAACCAAACAACCGATCATTTACACAAGGTACCAAATTCCTCGTCCATACCGCTAGTACCGCTGAACAAACCGCTAATCTTTTCGGCATTCCTCTTTGTCTCCCAAGTAATATTTTAATTAAGGCCCGTCTGCGTCCTCCAGGGCAATTAAAACTTACGCCACGCCACTGACATTTGTTTTCCTTAAGTTAATGCTATCCGGATGCACACTTAGCCGTCATAATGGACGATTATTTGCTTCCATGTTGTTCCAAGAAGCTAAGAAGCTTTTGTTTTGAGTGATTAATATTTTCCTGAAATTTATTTAGATGGAAAAATCTACTACACGAACTAAATACTCATAATACTGAAAGCTAGTAAGGCTGACTGTCGTGGTGGCCCGGAGGTTTAAGACGCCCACTTCTCATGCATGAGGGTGCGGGTTCGAAACCTACCAAAGGCAAGTACCAATGTGACTTTTTCCGAGTTATATGTACTTTCTAAGATTATTTAGACACCACTGACAAACGGTGAAGGAAAAACATCGTGAGGAAACCTGGACTTATAATTTCTAATTATAAGTTTGAAATCGCCAACCTGCATTGAGCAAGCGTGGTGATTAACGCTCTAACCTTCTCCGTGTGAGAAGAGGCTTTGCTCAGCAGTGGGCATTTATAGGCTGTTGATGGAAGGCTGACTTATTTGTTTTTGCGTCTTCTACTTTGACGAATAACCCTCGATCAAAACAGTATGTCAAAAAGTACATTATTTCAAAGTAATCTTAAAGTAATATACTCAATGAACTCACATATACGTATAATAATGGAATGTGTATCAGAGACATTGTAAAACAGACTTTTTGAAAAGAGTAACGAGTGGAGATTCTTGCTCGTTCTTCTTCATTAATTGAATCTACATTTTGGAATGAGCACCTAGCTTCGGTGACAGACAGACTGACAGACTATTATTTATTTTGTATTTGTTGACATTTCAAAAGTACCAAATTATAATTTAATTGAATCAAATGCCTCGTTGGTCGATGTTCGACTGTTGAACTAGGAATCTCGATCGATTCACGGTCGGGCAGCAGTTTTAAATTCTCAGTAGCAGCACGGAGTCTGAAATGTGCCTGGTATATGGCAGCAGATCACCTATTACATGGGACTCATAACATAAGTAGTGAAAAGTGGTATTACTTCTGTGCACCTCGCTACCTTCGGGATAAGGCGATGTTATGATGAACTAACTTTGACTTTGAACTAGAATTACATCACGCTCAGTATTCGCCACCTATTTTATTCAGCAAACACCAATTACGTGTGAATAATTTCACTACCATAACAAACTGATCGAATAGAAAAGTCGATACGAAAATAACTATAATACCCACTGAGACGACATCACTAAACTATGAATAAAACTCTGTCATTCGGAAGAAACGAACATATTTTCCTTGTTGGCGCAACCAATAAATGATCTACCATATAAAATCACATATGCTTACCATCATATAAATACGTAACACATATATTAGATCCCGTAACACACCCAATTTACCGGTTATCCGGGGGAAAGGTCCCTAAAAAGATCGTAATGACAAAATAAGGCTTCGACCATAAAGCGATACGGCCTTATTATGAAAAAAATATTTTTCTTTTTCTTCATAAGAAAATATATTCTTAGTATCAGGTTTGATTTTCATGTTGCTGTACTTTAGTCGTGTTTTTTTGGTAATGTTGATTGAACTTTCGTTAGTTTATATTTTTTTTTTTTTAATATATTACATTTCTTATTCTCCACGGACTCTTGTCCGTGCCCTTGTCATTCCATTACATTTTCTTTTAATGTACAGTCTAAATTAATTGTTACAGAAATCTTACGTGCTACATTAACCACATTTTTTTTTCCTCAAAGAAGTTGTGTCTAATATCTACCTATATATACACAATACATGTTTTACTACATTTACATTAACCTTACTGGATCGACTCACACGCGCGATGAGCGAGCCGACCTGCTCCAGCAGAAGGCGCCCGTTCACGAGCATGACGTGAGGGCCAGCAATCGGTCCGATCAACCATTTCGTAGGGAACGGAGCGACCCAGCCCACAGCGCCACCGACTGTAGAACATTTAAGAATGCATGACGTCTGCTCACGCAGCAGTAAGCCGATTCCAGTAGTGCCAATGGATTTTGTCAGTCTTATTGATAAAATTTACATTACGTTACATTATATTTACTACATTTTAACATTATTAAACACACACAATACATATATCAATATATATATATCAATGTCACGCCTGCATCACAATTCAAGCCTACAGCGAGCCCTCCCCACCCAAAAGAGCGCCCACTACCGCCATGTCCCTATTCCTGATAGCCATTTTCAAGTTATAGTCCAGGATCCCCCGCTCACTCTCACCCACCGCCCGTCTGATTAATTTGCTGATCGCGTCGTCACTGGTATTCGTGTAGTAAACACAGCTGTTAGTGTGACGGGATATAGCTACCACGGCGTGCGGTACACTGTCGTGTATCCGCTGTTTCTTCTCCGCTGTATTTACAAGAACCACTGCCGCGTACGAAAGCCCCTGAGCCTCGTGTATTGTGAGTACGCGGGATCCCACACCCGATCCGTATCCCTGGTTTTTAAGGGATTCCTTTTCTACCTGAGTGTGTACCAGGTATAACGTGTTTGGAGGAGATTTGGGTATCCGCGAACCTGAGAAGCTTTTTAACTCAAGGGATCTCACACCCGACGCAGACGAATATATGCCACTGTACACAGTACTAAGAGCATATGCTACATCCATAGGGTTCCTGTGAGTGCAGAGAAGTTCTTGGCTAATAGCCACGACGTGTGTAGGGCGGTTGTAAATGAGGGGGAAGAGGTTGTCTCGGTCAATGAAGGGAAGTTGATTTATGTCACCAATCAGCAGAACTTCTTTGGCCTGAGTTATTCGGGCCGCCATCACAATGGCCCCAAAGTGATTCATGAGAGCCTCATCTACCATGATTCGGTGGCAGCTCTCTTGCTCTTTTAATCCGTTCACTAAAATGGATGCCATTGTTCGGACTTTGGATTTGACTAATCCTCCGATTCGGCAGGATAGTTTGCCTCTGAGGTCATTTGCTGCTTCAGTTGTTGTGGTGACGATTAAATCCCTTTCCGCTTCGAATTCGTTCATTATCCATGTAGTTTTGCCGCATCCCGGCACTCCATTTGTCCAGTGAAATGTCGGGGCATCCCAGCCTTGGGGGCTCCAGTCCACGCCGACCGGCCCAGGCTCCGAAATGGATCCCACCATTTCCAAGATCCCATCCTCCAACATAATCCTCGTGCACCTGGCAACAACCACTAAGGAGTCTTCAGGAGGAGTTTTAAATTTCACAACTCCCCGTTTATCCGATTCCTTCTCATCCAGAGACACAAACCCTGCGGTGGCGTTGTAAGCTGCCATACTACGACTTATAGAATCTCCTGTCAATACTCTCGATTTACTGTTGTCATATATGACCGCCTCCGCAGCCTCGAGTCTATCATTCAGTAACAGCTCGTTACCCTGCAGATATGTCTGCAGGATCGTTTTGCAAGTTCGCAAGTTGACTTGTTTTGTTGCCTCTATTACTGCGACAAACTCGAGGAAGGCGTTTATGAGGTGGTCTCTGGGAGTGGTAGCATGGCGAAACTTCGGCGGAGAGACGTGACCCATGGCGGCTCTGGTTGGCGGTGACCTGGACTGGGCAGGATGCACCCGAGCGCTGTCGCCTCCCCCGCTAGTGGAGCCGGATTCACTCCTTCTGAAAGTCGACGAAATGAGACCCGCAGCTGTACATATGGCTGATGTTATTGCCCACATGTTGGTCCGTGAAGTTTGTTTTTTTATTTGTCTTTCGGTGTTTCGTTGCTGTTGCTGTAGAGCACTTTGTTCTGAATACCTGTGCTGCAGACGCTCCGAACCACTTGAAGAGCCAGCGATTGGTGAACCCTGGACCGTTCTTCTGAGGAAACTAAGGTCTTCACCCCTGTCCTCATAAACGATGACTTCATGCTATTCTGAAGCGTGAATACAGCCCATGAGATCAGCTGTCTCTCCTCGCCGGAAAGCCACCACACCAGCATCCACGCTGATAACTCTAGAATATATGCCCTCTACTTTACCCCACTTACCTATACTGGTCAGCACCTTGCATGCTTGTTCAAAACAGGTTGTCGTATTGTTGCCAGAAAATATTGCGATTGTTTTATTGCGCGTCCGCAACAATCGACAGCTTTGACCGACCAGTTTTGTTTCTGGCAGTGCTTCATAAAGTTTGCGCCTCATGCTTGTTTTGAAGGTGCTGCCATTTAACAGGGAGGCAAGGCCTGGCGAGATTGTTAGCCATTTCTGGTTAGTTTATATTGATATAAACGACTTTCAATTACATATATCGATTGCAGTATCCATCTCGGTGTGGGAGAGCCATGCTTCGGCACGAATGGGCCTGCTCGACCGGGAAACGGCCACGGCCTCACAGAAAACCGACGTGAAACAACGTTTTCCTTGTGTTTCATAATGTGATTGAGGTCACTGGCGGCCCAATGGGTAATTGGGCCCTCCCCTCCTCCCCAATGCCCGAATCCCCCCACTATTCTCAAATTCTCAATTCCCATAAGGCCGGTAACGCACTTGTAACAACGCCTCTGATGTTCCAGGTGTCCATGGGCGACGCCGATTGCTTACCATCAGGTGATCCGTCTGTTCATTTGCCGGCTTATCCCATAAAAAATAATCTGGCATTATTTCAGAATAAACTTTAAAAAACAACTGGAGATACAGTTCCAAAATAATGTGTCTCAGTTTTTGTGCTAACTTGATGTATAAGTAATATGATGACATAGATATACCTCTATATGTCGAAGATGGTTGCCAAAGGAAATTGTAGATAATCTGTGGCAATTAATTTAATTTGTTCCAATTATTGATTTAATGTTAGATTTTATTACTAATTACTTTTTGTAAATTTTAAAGATGATTTATCGACTACCTACGAATTGATTTTGGCAACATATTCGATAAAAGTAAACGTTGTTGGTTCTGTTCAAAACAAATAACTGCTTGTCATCTTATTATTTTTTTGTAAAGTCTGTTTACCGTTGTTAAATCATCATTGTTTATTTACGACAATTATTCTTGTAATATTTGGTTAATTGTAACAATCTAAATGTTATTAGATTTAGAGTATGTTAGTTTTTTTGGTAAACGCGTGGCGGAAGTGCGCCATTGGACAGAGTTGTTGTGGAGGGCGTGCAAAGAGGGGCATCGCCCTATATAAGAGCCTGCACTGATTTATGCCGGCAGTCTCATCTTCGGATCTGACTCGATTAGAGCCTCGCTCCCGACAAAACTGTCGGTTTACCCGGTACAGCCCTGCTGTATATTCTACATAGCTGTATTGTTGCTCATTAGCCGATACACTTTGTAACCTCTCACCACCTTACAGACCTCTGTTCGTTAGTCGACTTGACTTGTATTATTTTTTTGTGTGTGCCCTAGCTTAGTTTTAGTTAGTACTAGCTGTGCCCGCGACTTCGTTCGCGTAGAATAGTGACTATGAGCAGCGTTTTTTTTTTAAATATATACTTATTTTTATTTTAGATTTGGATCATAATCACAGTCATTTTGGGTACCTAAAAAACCTACTTTACTGTAATGCTTCTCTATATACAATATTAGACGTATGGCCATCGGGAGTGAAAGCATACAGGCTGCTGGGATTGCTAACACGGGACAGAGCCACATACAATCGACCGTGCGAAAAACAGCTGATACTTAGATCTATACCCACAACTTTTATAGTCTGACCTTGAGCTTTATTAATTGTCATGGCGAAACATAGGCTCACTGGAAACTGAATTCGTTTAAAATTAAACGGAAAATTTTTTGGAATGAGAGGAATCTGAGGAATAAAACCACTATCACCTTTTCCGCACCCTGTTAAATATATATATATTTATAAGCCATTTCTGATATTAGCGTGAACAGACAAACAGACAAACAGACAAAAAAAAGTTAGTTACATTTTTGGGTTCGAAATCGACATAACAATAGCCCCTGCTATTTTTTTTATTTTTATTTTCAATGTACAGACAGCACTTTTCTACAATTTTATTATATGTATAGATATAGATAGATATAGAGGTAGATAGATAGTGTTCGACGTGATTCTTTAATTTGACGTAACTTTTTTATTTATGAACCGATTGACATGAAACAAACACTAAAGCATAACTGAAGCATACCACAATATATTCGTGAAAACCGCATCCAACTCGGATAAGCCGTTTCTGAGATTAGCGTGAACATACAAACAGACAAAAAAAAAGTTAGTTACATTTTTGGGTTCGACATCGACATAACAATAGCCCCTGCTATTTTTTTTTTTTATTTTCAATGTACAGACAGCACTTTTCTACAATTTTATTATATGTATAGATTTATTGATTTATTGATTCCCGTAAATAAATTCTTTGTTAATAATTTTATCTTGTTTATCCCACCAAAATGGGGACTCCAAACTCAGGCGATACGCCGCTCGGTGCTCCTGATCCTACATTTATATTTTACTAGCTGGCCCGGCAAACTTCGTATCGCCTATTAATGTTTTTTCTCACCTTTTAAACCTTCCCTGGACTTCCACGAACATGTCAAGACCAAAATTACCCCAATCGGTTCAGTCGTTCTCGAGTTTTAGCGAGACTAAGGAACGGAAATTGAGATTTATGTATATAAATTAGTAACTTATCGCAACTTATCCATATTATATTTAAAGAGTAACTAGATGGTGAATGAAAAGAACGTGTAGTATATTCGTCTTTATGTACACATCTTAATGTAATTGAAAGGTTCAAACCTGTATTAGACTATTTTATTCTATACAGCCTTCTATACTTGCTACGTGTCGCGGAGAACCTAACGGGTAACCGGGGCTCCGGCTCGACGTGCAGGAGAAGGAACGGGGTGGTTTTTAGTCAGTAAGAGTCTGACACTCCCTCCCGCCTCACCCAGGCGGGGGCAGTCATTCGATGATTTTCCCCCCTTAAAAAAAAAAAAAAAAAATACTTGCTACGTACCTATACAGATGAATACTTTTTGTAAATTTGCTAACATCGTAAAAATGGCAACGTATAAAATGGAATTTTAAGTAAGTCCGCAATAAATATACACTTATGTTTAAATCTTCAACAATAACATAAACTGGCAAAAAATGGGTATTACATCTAATAAGCATACCTTACCTACCAAGCGTACTGTTATAAGTTATTATAGCCCCGACATTTAAAATAAAACCGCTGACACCGCATCCCCGTCGCTCACGTTGATGCGCCACGTTTACCTAACATTTCATTTCATATAGTAGATTGAACACTTACTTTGGACCTCGTGGCGGACACACTAAGGGTTTTGTAATTTTACTATTTCCTTATTATATTTCTGGACATTCTAAAAGGAGTTTTTTTTTTAAGTGAGTAAGACTTTACCCGATAACAGTACACCTTAGTTTAATTCGATTTAGAATAAATGTTAGTTTAAATTTAGTCGAATCATAGAAATATATTAAATTTTATTATTATATTGTAAAAAAAATTGAATAAATGTTACGTTGTTATATCTGCAAGTGATAATTTTATTCATTTACAGACATGAAGTCAAATCTTCCATTTTATAAACACGAAACTCGTTCAATGCATCATCACCTACTAATCAGCGTCCAAGGTCATTGACCTCTCGCGACACTACCAACCTCACAATATAATTTCCCTAGCCGTACGTTATGAAGCCCGCGGGAGGTAATATACACGGGAACGCGATCCATGTTTATTACACCTAATCCTAATTATAAGCTCATATTTATATGGTGATGAGGTTTTCGGGACATAGAGGGGGATTTTGATATATTTTTTGAAGTTGTTATGATTTTGTTTGCCGTTGGCAATGGCTACCGAATTTCCAAATCACTGTTATGATTAATTGAGCAGTGCACGTGTACATTTTACTACATAGAAAATATGTACTAAATGTACACACACATTTGACTGCACGACTGCTGCGGTGGCTGGGCAACCAGCTGCCGTGCGACGTGTCGCGCATATTGTTGTAGTGTATGTATGTAAACTTGTATATTTGTAAACGCACCCACAACACAGGAAATAATCCTAGTGTGGGGCAAAGTTAAAAAAAAATAAGTCATCAAAATCAATCCAATGGACGAGAATATGAGTTCAAATACAGAATAAACTTTAATAATTTTTTTAAAGGATAAGCCAGTAAACGACCAGTCAAATCACCTGATGGTAAGCAATCGGCGTCGCCCGTGGACACTTGGAACACCAGAGGCGTTACAAGTGCGTTACCGGCCTTTTGGGGATTAGATATTTGAGAATTGTTAGGGATTAATGAGATCGGTAGTTTTGGGAGGGAGAGGAATAATTGGATATCCAATAACCTCACTTATACGACGAAACACAACGCAAGCGTTATTTCACGTCGGTTTTCTGTGAGACCGTGGCATCACCGGTCGACCCGGCCCATTCGTGCCGAAGCATGGCTCTCCTACACTTTAAATATTGATAATGATAATAAATTGTAAACAGCTGTACTTATTACTAGACATCTACAAAGATCCATTAATCCCATCTTGTATTACAACTCCACTGAACTACACTCTCAAGTAAATTTTTTACCAAATTTTACTTCAATATACACATTAAACCTCATGGCTGTACAATCAGTAGAATATTTACTAATACCCAAATCTATATACCGTAGTGGCCGCAGGGTTGCCAGCCAAAACACGTCGAATATGTTTTATGTGTCTGGCAACACCGTGTAAATCTAATCTCCTGGAAATTATTGGGATACTGAATGTATGACTTTGTATACTCTGTGGTAGTATACCTCTAGAGTTGCGTTTTGTTAATAACATGGAGTTGTGATGTCATTATGCTGAGGGTGTTTATGCAAAGTAAAACATAGTTTCATTTTATATGGAATATTTGTTAAATTAATTTTAAAAAATTCTTTTTTATTTTTATTAAAGAATTTTTTAAAATTTTGAAAAATTTTAAAAAATTCTCAGTAGTAGCACGGAGTCTGGAAATGTGCCCGGTATATGGCAATAGGCTCACCCCCTATTACATGGGACTCGTAACATAAATAGTGAAAAGTGGGTGTTACATTGTACAGTGGCATTAAGTGCCGTAATGTGCACCTCTGCCTACCCCTTCGGGGATAAAAAGGCGTGATGTTATGTTATGTTATTTGTTAAATTATTCGGTTTATTGACTTTTTAAAACCTAAACAATTGCAATTTCAATAATTAAATTTGGGTTCGATTCCCGCACGGAACAACACTTTGTGTGATCCACAAATTGTTGTTCCGGGTCTGGGTGTCATATGTATGTGAACTTGTATGTTTGTAAACGCACCCACGACACAGGAGAAAATCCTAGTTTGGGGCAAGGTTTTATCTAAAAAAAAAGTAACACTAATTAACTAGTTGAGTACCATCATTATAGATACAATTATAGAACAATAAGTTGCGGTCACCGATGACCGCTCGGTGTTTGACAGTTAAATATCTATAACTCCTCCCTAGCTCCCTCCCTTAGGTACTAAAGAAGCGTCTCGAAATATATCTCTAAATGCCTACAAACCAATACCAAAGAAACACAACACTAGAAAAAGTAATATTTACCAGTACTTCCATATAAACTGTCTGGTAGTCTAGCCAGCAAAAATCCCAATTTGGCGCTCACCCAGCCAAATACAACCACATATAGCGTGTATCCGAACCGAACAAGCTTAAACGAGATCATTCTATAGCCTATTAAATGCATAAATAGTTTCGAGATACTATTGTTTACTGGGAATATCGTGGTTGTATAGATTTTAAATATGTCTCTATCTTGTATTGTCTAAAATTTTTCGATTTTACACATAATGGAACACTTTTATGTTACAGGACACAATTACTGCACGGTACTGATTTTTTATTTTGAAAATTGACCGACCCAAAAATCAAATTCAAGACCCCTTTCTCGAGCAATCAAGTAATCATAACATCATTAACATCACGCCTTTTATCTCCGAAGGGGTAGGCAGAATTGCACATTATGCCACTGTACAATGTAACACCCACTTTTCACTATTTATGTTACGAGTTCCATGTAACCGGGCACAATTCCAGACTCCGTGCGAGAGAATTTTTTAAAACCCAATAATACTTTACCCGACCCGGGAATCGCAGCCGAGACCCCTTGCCAGTCGCAATTGCGACCACTCGGCCAACGAGGCAGTCAAGTAATCGTAATTAAATAATCCCGAAAAACCTTACCTGTTTCTCAACAAACTCCCTTAAACACACCGCAGAGCAGGCAATAAAACAAAAAATCGCAAATCACGAATTCATCACATAAAAACCACAAGCATACAGGTTGATGCGTAAAATGGTACACACGGCTATAGAGGTAAAATACAACAAGCTATACAAAACCAGTTTACCTGATCTTGCTTTGTACAATCTTTTTACACACTCAACGGTCAGCTTATACTGGTAATGTAGAGGTATAGTTTGAACCGTGTATACGATACACGGTCGAGTCTGTCAGTCGATATCGCGGGCGCCGGGAGCTATCTAATTTTGTGAGGGACTATTGGGTCATTCGCTATTCCCGTGCCCCGAGGCTGTGTACGCACACCCTGTATGGGTAATTGTAACTGGATACTGTTTCTGTTTTAATGTAATAATGAAGGCCAGGTTGATGTAGGGAACGGGTAATTGGCTCTCGATATACTAGGGGGTAGTGTTGAAAAACAATAATTGAGTTAAGGTCTTCTATTTATAGTTATATGTAGATAAAATGTAGTGTTTATTGTGTGTTATAATATTCTTAATACACCTTTACATGATTTTATAGTAACTATCGTGAGACATACTAAATTTACGAAAATCTCGGGTTACTCACGTGAATATACTGAGAAAAGCTCTACTAGTTTCGAACCACAAAGGGGTTCTTCCTCGTCAGCAGCGTGCGCGATCAGTGCAACGTAACGTGTTTTACTTAATAAACATGATTCTTATAAAAAATCCTAAAGCATACCATGTGTAAAGTAATGATTAAGTTATAAATAAAATAAAAAAAATATAATACTTTACTTGACAAAAAGATTCACATTAAATTTTTGTATGGCCCTGGACTCCACACTAGGATTTCCTGTGTCGTGAGGCCCAGTATCTTTCAGTCAGGAAAAGAAAACAAGATGAAAAGAAAAAAAATAAATCAAAATATATTCTACCGTTTTCTTTCATTAAAATACTAATTATGAAAGTGTATGATGTTGTGTATGTTACATTTAAAAAATATCTAATACAAAGTCTATTTTACTGTCCCATATTTACTAATATATCTCTTTTATTGAGGGGAGAAAATCGTCTAATGACTTCTCTCGCCCGGGTGAGGCGAGAGGGAGTGTCAGACTCTTACTGACTAAAAACAACCCCGTTCCTACTCCTGCACTTCAAGCCCCGGCAACCCGTTAAGCCCTCCACGGCTCCATATCGGCATCAGCCCTATTGGGCCCCATCTGTGGTGATCTGATGGCTTTGTGTGGCGCGCGCGGAACGCGACGCTTCATACGCTCGGGCCTGGTTCTGATATCTCTAGCACCTACAAACACACCAGTAGTTACAAATGATACAAAAACGAACGTAATAAAAATATTGTACATTCACTTCACCCAACCCTTAAAGTTAGGTATACTTAATACCAAAAACTTACTAACAGCAAACAACTAAAATTGACAAAATATAACTTCATTGAACGATAATCTTCGCTCTAACTTCCAATACAATCCAAGTCCAACCTAATCATAAATTTTAAACAATAATGCACTATTGCACTAACAAACGCACATCAACCTACTCCAAACTGACAAATTTATTTAATACAATTTCAACTCAATCACAAATTCATTAAAGTTGAAAATAGATTAATGAATAGGATAGCCTGATATGTAAGCGCTTGTAAAATTTGAAACACTAAACTTTGTATTTCGATATTGTATTCGAAAGGTCCTTGCAGACACATTCAGTATCGGTCACAATTGGCAGAAGATGCAGACGTCTCCGTTTGGAATGTAGCCAGACTATCAGAACGTCAGACCGGAACGATGTTTTGGGAACAGAGAGTATAGTTCCCTAAGATCGGAAAAGGAGGATCCTCCGACCAGGCGAGGTGATCGTGCCTGGCGGGCTTTCTGCCCAACAGTTGTTCGTTGGGATTTTCTATCCGTGATAAATCGAATGTAAACTTCGCATGTGTGATGTAGGATTTTATGACGTCATCCGTTGGCATGTACCATGTGTCGCCACAGATGTTTTGTTACTAATTGTGTGCTGGTTTGTTAATTACTACTTAATTTATATCTCAATTCAAATCGTAATTTTTTTATGGGATAAGCCCGTAAACGAACAGATGGATCACCTGATGGTAAGCAATCGGCGTCGCCCATGGACACCTGGAACACCAGAGGCGTTACAAATGCGTTACCAGCCTGTTTGGATTAGGAATTTGGGGGGAATTGGGCATCCGGTAACCTCACTCACACGACGAAACACAACAAAACATTGTTTCACGTCGGTCTTCTGTGAGGCCGTGGTATCACTCCGGTCGAGCCGGCCCGAACATGCCGAAACATGGCTCTCCCATACTTAATCGTAATTAGTAAGGATTCGAAATAAATTAGTTTTAGTTCCATTATACTCAGGTTCACCCACTGCTTCCGTATAGGCTCTCTCACTTATTCTGCCATTCTATTTTAGGAATCCTTCAGTTAATTTACTTCCTGGTGATCTGTAACACAGGTTCTGCATTTAACAGACACCAGTCTGTTAACGTAACGTCTTAAATAATTTGTATTCGTATAGTATATGTGATTGAATAAAGTTTTTTATTATCCTTATTTTTTGTTCTAGCGAGTCTGTCGTTATCGCTAACAGTATTTTTGAACGACTACCTCAATCTTGACATCTTTAAATAAAAGATTTATTTGTTTTTTTAAAAAAGACGCGGCCCTGTTTATACTAGGATTTTCTCCCATGTCGTGAGTTCATTTACAAACATACAATTTCACATACACATGGCATCCAAACCCAGAACAACAATCTTTGGATTATATATACAAAGAGTTGTTCCATGCGGGGATCGAACTCACGACATATTGCGTGACAGCCAGTTGTAAATCATTTCATTAGTCTAATATTTCTTGGGAACGCAACAACTTGTCTTTCAAAGTAATTTGAAGTGTACACCCTAGATGTACAAATAACTTTTCAATTAATTTGCACTCAAATTATTGAAAATTTGAGTAATTTCATCAAAAGTACCATTAGCCAAGATTTATACCACAATTTCCCAAACTCTAACACTTTAGGTCTCCAATACCAGCTATTTATCTTTGGTAAGTCAATACAATGCACATGTTGAACAGTGCATTGAACTTGCTTAATTTATTGAAGTTTGTAAGTTTAGACCACAGTCGAGTCATAAAGTGTTCTAAGAACACAAGTTGCATGCAAGATTCTCGGTCAAACAAGCAACTGCTGTACAACTTAGGTTCGCTTATTTTGCCAAACTATGGGTGGTCTTGTGAGATGATATTCATAGACATAGTTCATGGAGGTTTTAGTATGACTCAACTTTATCTACATCTAAAATATAATATTGTGTTAAGGACAAAAACGTACGTAAAAGATTCATAAGTACATCACTATTTGGATCACTTGGATACACTTTGTCTTAATTCTTTCTTATTGCAATTGCATGTAAACATAGTACCTGATTTGCTATTAACACAAGAGATACTACCAAAGTCACCAACCTTATTATATCAAATAAAATAAATATTTCGACCCTTATTCAGACATTGCTATTTAGGCTTCAAAAAAACTTACGTTTTGCGGTTTTTAACCTAGACCTCACACTTTACTGGACCCTCGCAAAAACTATGAGAAAAGCCATTTGATCATTGCGAAGTTTGTAGGTCGTAACTTACTCGTTACTTGATATATGCTAATTGTAGTTAGGTACGTGTAACCTACTAATGCTCGATCCAACCAAGAATATCGTATCACCTCTAATGGCTTGTGGAAGGCAGATGGCTATCACTCTATGTGAACTATTGATCTTCAATTATAACAGAGCTGAATTCTAAACGTAATTTTAGGATTAGGGTAAGAGAACAAAGAACATTCGTATATCGTTGACACTCTTAGAAGCAAAGCATTAACAGAAGAAATAAAATAGTATAATTTGTGATACTAAGTAGATTTATATTTAAAAAAATATATGTATATAATATATAATACACTTATCCGAAAGTCTATGCAAGTACCGTACGCTTAACCTATCTATAAAGAATTGACATCCATCGTAATGTTTGCTTATGAATCTATCAACTAATATTTAAACAAATAAAATTGCAAAGTCGGTACATATATCATATGCTATAGGAACACGAAGCTCACATGATTTATTACCAAAATCTCCCACGCTCTGCTAGGAATTTGCAACAAAATCCGAGCTCGATTAATATCTCAACACGTTCCATAGTTCCCCTCCAGACTAGAGTATCCTCACAACTCTATCAAAGCTGTCATGTACTCGACTACGTTGGGTGCAGCAAGACGATGTCGCCCCAAATACTAACGCAGGAGTAAATTGTCTATGAAACATCAATGGGACTACCGTCTTCACCACGTGTACCATAGAGTAATAGTTTGACTAGAGGTACCGAATGAACGAACGGGTTTGTGATTTTTAGAATAGAATTTTGTACTTGACTGCCTCGTAGGCCAAGTGATCGCGGGTTCGATTCCCGGGTCGGGCAACGTACAAATGAGTTTTTAAAAAAATCTCAGTAGTAGCACGGAGTCTAGAATCGTGCCTGATATATGGCAATAGGTTCACCCCCTATTACATGGGGCTATGGGACTCATAACATAAATAGTGAAAAGTGGTTACATTGTACAGTGGCATAATATACCTCTGCCTACCCTTTCGAGGATAAAAGGCGTGACGTTATGTAATTTTGTGCTTTATCGTTCGCAACTATAATAATTTGTAAGTACGGCTATTGACTATGTGCGCGACGCGGATTTCACAACATTTCACAACATTTGCGGAAGCTATCAAATAATAACAATGTAAACATTATAATTTTCTTTTTTTCAAATACAAATTAAACCAATGATTAATATAGTATTGTTGACATTATTTAGGAGCAAATTATTTAATAGTTTTACTGTTAAATGAATATAATAATAAAAACCGGGTTTGCATCATCCGCATTTGTTTCCAATTTCTGCCGTGTTGTGCGCTGCGGTCGTTATCTGTCCGCCACTACTCGCTTTGCACATAGCCAATACTTGCATATACCATTCCATTGGAAAATCAAAATTATCTTATCACAGAAAAATAATTAAAGTAGAAATATTGAGTAAGCTTTGATAAATTCAAACTATGTGTATTCAAATAAATTTCAACTACCACACTTTGTCATGCAAACCGCATATTTATTGCACGAATCTTCTAAAGCACTAAGAGCTCTTTGAAATCGTGCTCCCTGTTCAACATATCGTTCACAATAATAACAAACATAAATCTTTCATATGAAACCAATTGTGTAAATAAATCGATACAATAAAATGGTGCGCTCGAAGATGCACAGAACGAATGAACTAGAAATTCAAGATGAATGAAGTATCATGAATGCCATTCACTATCTAAGTTACGAATGACACATGGTGAATGAGTCGTCTTTACGTAACCTCTATTTAAATTTCCATTTGATGTACGAGTCTTATATGAATGTAAATGTAACGAACGAATGAATGAATGAATGAATGAACGACACTGAATGATGAATGTCTTGTAATTAGAGTATGAAGTAGGTCTTAAGTTTTGAGCACTTGTAACATTTCATTATGAAAAATATGAATTAAATTGTTACTAAAAGTAAATTATGTCGTTTCTGTTTTCAAGTAATTAGTAGAGGCTGTATTTTTTGTAAATAAAACAACAACATCCGACATAACATCACGCCATTTATCCCCTAAGGGGTGGGCAGAGGTGCCCTTTACGGCACTTAATGCCACTGTACAATGTAATAATGTAATGTCGATTACCGGGCTGGGCAAAGTATTACTGGGTTTATTAAAAATTCTCAGTAGTAGCACGGAGTCTGCAACTGTGCCCGGTATATGGCAATAGGTTCACCCTCTGTTACATGGGACTCATAACATAAATAGTGAAAAGTGGATGTTACTTCTGTCTGCCTACCCCTTCGAGGATAAAAGGCGTGATATTATGACATAAGTTACATACTCATTATTGTATTAAAATAAATAAATAAATAAATAAAATAAAATAAGCCTTTATTACTGAGGTTACAAATTTACAATTTAGTCTATATCACTATACTATACATCAGTAGTTTTATCCCCAGCTTGTCCTTCGACATAGGCCTCCTCCAAAGATTTCCAGTTTTCCCTATCCCTCGCAATTCTCATCCAATCTGGTCCAGCAGTTTTCCTTAGGTCATCTTCCCAACATTTTGGTTATCGCCCTTTGCTCCTTTTCCCATCTCTGGGGTACCATTCTGATGATCTGCCATTATTGTATTATGTTTAACCTAATATAAACCAGAGTTAATCGCATTTAAAATGTCAATGATGTTCCGTAAAACACCTAAAAAGAAACATACTTTTGTTAAGCTATTCTAATAGCCATAAATCCACAAGCCCCACTTTAACTTTCACCGAAAGATTTTACCAACAAAGTCAAGAAACATTTTCGTCAAAAACATTTTGAATCATATTACATACACACAAAGTTTTTTATCATAAAATATTAAAAGCAGCCAAATAATCCCGTTCTTGTACTGATCCCTTAGCCAGTACAGTAAAATAAGATACTTTACTAGGCACTTCTTATAGAAAGGTTTTCTAATAAAATATTCAGAAGGGGAAAAATTTCATGGCGAAAAAAAATCTTTACTCCGATTCAGTTAAAAAGGGTACTGTTTGCGTTAGAAATGTTTCTTTTCGAAAATAATTGTGTAAAAAGGACTTTTTAATGGAGTCTTTTTATTTGTTATTGTTGGTACGTATTTCGTGAATATATTTTAATTGAACCCCGGGGCTATAAGAACGTTTTGAATTTTACTAAATATAAACATAAATTATGCAGACAAATATCTCTATGTATCTGATAAAATCCAATTAGGACTACTCAACTAAACTTGTAAGATTTGATTTTCAAATGAACTAATTACCCAGGCGTATAATAAACATATTGAAATTTTAATTACCTTTCAGAATATTTCAGTCTAAATATCTTAATTAATCTTCAAAATGTAGACATTGAATAATATGATGTATTTAATTCTTTAACAAATTTAAAGATTTATACTTGGAGACTGCGCAGTTTTCTCTACCTAAAAGAAATTAGGAGCACTAAGTTCGAAAAATGTTAAAATATTTTCACGTATCCTACTACTATACTTTTTATCCTTACCTTTTAATTACTGTAGAATGTAAATATTACCAAACTGTGAAAATCGTGACGATAACGTATTTTATCCACTTTTCACGATTCTACACATGCAAGACACGCCACTACTTGTCTCATAGGCCCGAAACATTCCTAAATATCCCCCAGTTCTCAATGCCCCTCTTTGAGTTGAGTCTACCATAAAACAGTCCCATGTCAGACACAGGCGACGAAATTGACTGGTAACGCTTTTCAAATATTTCTCAAAGCTGCCACTGCTAAAGACATTTCTTTAGATTTATGAACTATGAACCGATGTATTGACGCTGAGAGGTGATAAACATCTTATATCGTATGCGCTCCTAGTACTTGGGGTGCAAACGTGCATTTAATGGTGTAGGTTCTTGGTGAAGTGGAGATATGAAATGGGGATTTTCTTAAAGTGCTTTTGGATTTTATGTCTTTTTTTTCAGTTATGCACAATCTACGTTTGTACTCTTTAAAAAAATTTACGACACTGTTTTCCTAAAAACATAAGTTCTACATGAACGTCCCATTCAGACAAGAAACGTTTGTGGATCACACTTTCAATACAACAATGCGTTCAGAATGTTGAATGGACTGCCACGTTTTTTGTGGTGTATCAGGCCAGAGTTGATGGGTTCCATGCAATCATACGCAAACGTTGCGCTGTCCTCCTTCGCAGAATGCGTGGCAGTTCACACAGCATCTTGAGCGTATTATGTGATAAATGCGACAGTCCAATGTTGGGCCATTGAATTAGACTGCACGCGACTGTAAAGTAGAATTAGTTTTGTTTATTTCATCATCATCATCATCAACAGCCTATAAGTGCCCACTGCTGAGCAAAGCCTCTTCTCACACGGAGAAGGTTTGAGCATTAATTACCACACTTGCTCAATGCGAGTTGGCGATTACAAACTTATAATTAGAAATTATAAGCCCAGGTTTCCTTACGATGTTTTCCTTCATCGTTTGTCAGTGGTGTCTTAATAATTTTAGAAAGTACATATAACTCTGAAAAAGTGACATACTTGTCGTTGGTAGGTTTCGGACCCGGACCGTCATGCATGAGAAGCGGGCGTCTCCGGCCTCCACGACCACCACTTGTTATTTATATTATATTAAATTACTAACAATAGGTTAAGATCATTGTTACTAACAGTTTATGGACTCTTGGTCTAAAATAAATGATTAATAAAATAATTGAATGGTTTAGTGTAAGGAATCGGTCACCGAAAAGTTGAGGCTTGAGACAATATACGTACAACGTGTTACCGATCTCATTTACATCTTTTTCCCTGTACAGTGTAGCTAGTTGACTTAATAAAATATAGTCATCATCAACAAAGGTATATCTGAAATCACCAAATAGCCTTTGAATCAAACTATGATACAATAAAACAAAATCCCGACACATTCATCATTCACAAATTCAAATCGATACATCGGAAACTTTTACAACGATTTATTCGATACATCGTATTGACGTAAACGAATTGTGATTACATACTCATACTGCTGACGAATAAATAAGCGTAGGACAGACAGAAGCCGATTAGATCAACCGAACGGGAGCACGTAGTATATTGGATAAACGTCAAACTTGACATATAGCTTGCGTACAATACTGCGTCTCCTTGCTGAGACGTCTGGGGTAAATTAACGGGTATAGTAAATCGATATATTCGGTATCGATGTTCGTATCGATGAATCGATAGTTAATTACTGGATTATAGAAATGTGGATTGAATGATCATAGGGGATAGGTTATGATTTCTTTGTAATCAGATTTCCGGGTCAGCCAATCCACAAACAATATTTTCCTTAAATCAATAAACAAAATGTAAAGCGTTATCTCATAAAATGCACAGGAAAAGAAATATAAATAATAAAAAATTGTTTTTGGCCGACACTTTTCCAAGGTGGCGGCGCGAACACGCACGCACAGAGGTGCTTTTGCACCTCTGTGCGTGCGTGTTCGGAAATCGAAAACAGCACATCATAATCTACAAAATTGCTGCTTTTCAAAACTCCCGGAAAACTTTTCCAGGTAAACCCCATACTACTACTTAATCATGGAACTATTAACCATGAATCAATTAAAAGCAAAACCATTCTTCGGTACCCGCGCACCCGAACACATTACTTGGTCGTGTATTATTTTTTGGATTTTTATTTATTTTTGTGTTGGTTAGAACTTTATAACCCAAACACTCAAAATCTTAGAGTTTCGTTTTAAATTACGTCATAATACAGTAACCAAACCAACCGTACACACATAACGCCACCTTTATTTATTACCTTTGTATCAAATGAAATTAATGGGGAAATTCACCAATATACAGGCTAAAGCATTAAGAATACTTCAATGTTAGTTCAGAACTATAAGTTCTAAAATTCCGCAGCACTTTATAGAAGGTTAGCTTTACTCGATGATAAAATCGTATACACAAAAAGTAAACATAAAAGAACAATCTCACTTTATAGAACTGGAAAAAGTCATTAATAACCAAACATATGTAAATACCATATGGGTACATAAGAAAGAAGCAACACGTAAAATTTCTCAAGGACACAGAGAGCGCTAAAGTTCCAAACCAACAAGACCCGAACAAAGCAGACCAAGGACGAAATAAAAACAAGGCAACCTGCAAGACACTACAACCGAACAAGGAATTATACAGATATATTGGAAAAGCAAACAAACGAGACCACCGATATAATGCATGCCCACCAACAATTGGTGGACGATTTGGATGCGAAATGAGCGGAGAAAGACTAATTTGCTGATTATTAATGAACTAAGTTAATGCTGGGCAAACGCCCAGGTTCCGTTTTAATAAGTTTGAGTTTCTTATCTTCGTTTAAAGTTGAGTTTTCGTATAATCTAAAAAAACCGTGATTACTATATCAAAGGCAAAAGCCCAGACGTCCTTAAAAAAGGATTTTTAAATTGAAAAATACGTCTCTCAATTTGAACGTATCACTAACAAACATTAACTTGAAACCACTGCGTACGCGTTTAACGACATCTTAAATTGGATAAACCCAAAGATTATAGTTTTACATGCACGTTACGTTAACGTCTCAAATACGGCGGCGTCGCGCGCTGTCTCGCTCCGCGGCCTGCTTTGGACGTAATACAAAGCACACTCACTTCACTTCACTCCAACACTAAGAATAAATGAGCACATCACCACTGAGATCATGAGGTACGTGATCTGCTGCCACCTTAGTAACTGCTACACTACACCTTAGTCCGTGTTTCACTATGCCAATCGTAACGTATTCGGTGCGTAACGTCTCAAATACAGCGGGCGTCAGGCGCTGTCTCGCTCCCTGGCCTGCTATGGGCGTACCACCAAACTACATTGTACTTCACGAGGATCATGAAGTACATGATCTGCTGCTATCTAAGTAACTGCTACACTACACCTTAGTCCGTGTTTCACTTTTTAAAGTCAAAACTGACACGCAGTACACGCGCTTTCACGCGATGCATTAACATTTATAATACTCGTGTTGTACGAGAGCGTGCACTGCGCGGACACTACTGTCGCCGCACCAATTGATGCGATCGGGGAGTCCGTTGATACACATTTCTTTAGCCCTTTTTTTTTTAAGGGGGGAAAATCATCGAATGACTGCTCCCGCCTGGGTGAGGCGGAAGGGAGTGTCAGACTCTTACTGACTAAAAACCACCCCGTTCCTTCTCCTGCACGTCGAGCCGGAGCCCCGGTTACCCGTTAGGTTCTCCGCGACTCCGAATCGGCATCGGCCATATTGGGCCCCATCTGTGGTGGTCTGATGGCTCTTTGAGGCGCGCGCGGAACGCGACGCGCCGTACGCTCGGGTCTGTTTCTGGTCGGACGGGGAGCCACCCATGCTCGCCGTCCGCAGGCCCGCGCTTACGGTGGCCGGAGATCGTCTCGCGATCCCCGACGCCCGGTGTGTCTTTCGCGATGGCTGGGTTGCGAGGAGGCAGCGCTTCGCTGCCTCACGCGTCCCGCCTCCTCCTTAGCCAGCATGACTGCTTCGCAAAAGGAGGAGACGGCATCCCAATCCCTCTCGCTCCGCATCATGGCCTGCACTAGGCCCGGATGCGAGAGGTTCTTTAGCCCTAAGTCGGTTACAATCTACATGTAATATTTTTTTATTTTATGTATTTTGAGTATGCCTTCATCATGAATTAATTACAAACATGAGGCCTACCTTGAAAATTTTGTTTTTATTTTATTTATTTTTTATTTCTAATTTTAGAGTTTTGTTTCAAAATATATATTTTTATTTTTTACATTTTATATTTGGTGGGCCGACGTTTTGACCACTTTCTCGCCTGGTGCTGCTCGTTTACCGGCTTACACCATAAGAAAAAAAACTTTTATAACAACAAAAACATTTTTCATAAATGTTTACAATCGTATTTCTTTTCCTCGATAGGTTGGTTATTATTAATGAAACAGCGGACTTTATTTAAAAACGACCGTAGATTGAGGCCCGTGTCGCACCTGTAGCACCCGAAACATAGTCGTGCGCACGCGTGACAGATCACGTAGGTAACAAAGGATGACGTCGTTCATATCACGTTTGAACCCGCCTGCCAGGACCGCGCGCCGCGCGCGTCATATAAAGCACATCATTTTTTTTATTTCGTTAAACACAACAATTACAGTTTATTTTCATTTGAACACAACATACACCGTACATACCGACCAAAAATTTCATTTTAAGATTTTTAAATAAAAACAACTAACACATAATGAAATTGGTAAATCAGAGGTTTTACGGATAAATCCTAGATTTACCCTTACTCGGGTTACTACAGTAGCATAATGGAGAATAATAGTTTTGGTGCCGTTCGCAGATCACACCCTAAGCCTTCTATCGGGAGGTACCTGTGTCTGATGGGGCGGGAGGAAACACCTGGGTGTCATCACTGCGAGGAACACCCTGAGGACACGGTGGAACACACTGTAGCGGAATGCCCTGCGTGGGCTGAGCACCGCCGTGCCCTCAGGGAAGTGATCGGCGATGGTGACCTCTCGCGTCCGGGCCTAGTGCAGGCCATGATGCGAAGCGAGGGAGACTGGGATGCCGTCTCTTCCTTTTGCGAAGCAGTCATGCTAGCTAAGGAGGAGGCGGGACGCGTGAGGCAGCGAAGCACTGCCTCTTCGCAACCCAGCCATCGCGAAGGACACACCGGGCGTCGGGGTTCGCGGAACGATCTCCGGCCACCGTAAGCACGGGCCTGCGGACGGCGAGCATGGGTCCCCGTCCGACCAGAACGCGCGCGCCTGAAAGAGCCACATACCACCACAGATGGGGCCGAACAGGGCTGATACCGATTCGGAGTCGCGGAGAACCTAACGGATAACCGGGGCTCCGACTCGATGTGCAGGAGAAGGAACGGGTTGGTTTTTAGTCAGTAAGAGTCTGACACTCCCTCCCGCCTCACCCAGGCAGGAGCAGCCATTCTATGATTTTCCCCTCTAAAAAAAGCATTCTTTTAAAAAAATATTCAATGTACAATTTGCACTTACCTATGATTTTATCGATAGATATATCTATATACCTCTATATATATATATATATATATATAGATTTAATAAAGCGTATTCATGTATCCCGTTTTGGAAATTTAACTAGAATCCTAAAATCAGAACTCGTAATAAAACTGATGTAACAGCATTATAGAGAATAATAATCCAGTCATTATATGTATGTATATGCACAAAATGCTTTCCATAAAGCTGCACCGAACATACTAACAAGGCCAATAGCTGTTTAGTTTCAATGTTTCAATGCTATTTCGAATGTTCCAAAATTATTCGATTTAGTTGCTATTTCGAGGACATTCGAAAATCTTGTTTAGAGATCGTTACGTATACATACTTAGAAGCTATCACTATTAATCAGACCGAACCATTACCTGCTGTTCATTAATTTATCATTCAGTTACGTATTTTGGTGATGATGATAGCACAGTCCGTAAAATATGTATGTACGTTCAAGCGAATCGGGTAAATCGTAGGTACCAAAGCTAATTGCAAAACCAAACATTTGGTATTGGAATGGAAAATTTGTCGCGTTTGAATATGAGCATATCGAAGCAGTACTACATAGACTGCTTATTATGTAAAACTCATTTTTATAGTCGGGTCACAATTAACAAAATATGTAACATAACATAATATAACTTATTTTTATCCCCGAAGGCAGAGGTGCATATTACGGTACTTAATGCCATTGTAAAATGTAACACCCACTTTTCACTATTTATGTTATAAGTGTCATGTAATAAGGGGTAAGCTTATTACCACATACCAGGCACAATTCCAGACTCCGTGCAGATTGAGAATGTTTTTAAATCCCAGTAATGCGATCTCTTTCGGTCTTGAGCCATTTCTATCAATTTCATACACCACCTAAATAATAAGAAAAAACATTTGACTACACAACAAACCAATAATAGTATTAACAGATTTCAAAATCACTCGGCAATAACCCTTTCTCAGCTTAACTATGGATCTAACGACCCCATTCTCTTCCATGGCTTAACCCACACTACACCTCATCAGTGCGGTGACAATTACCGAACGTTATTATGTCGGTCATGTAACACATTAGCCCTCTCGATTCCACATCGACCACCAGAATTACTATTCGAAACGTAAACAGAATCGACTAATGGAATCACTAATCGAGTTGTTTATTATTAGTCGTATCTCCATTTTGTTTTGTGAGCTTTTGGAACATTTATGAGATTAAATAATAATAATTATTATTTTTATTGTGTAACTGGGATGTGTTTTAAGTGTATACTCAATGTAATTTTTTGATTGTTCATAAATACGGATATATTGTTTCGGGCACAGGTTCGCATTCTGTACCTACTTCAGTCCTTTTCTCCAGTTCCCGTAGGATTTTCAGGATTTTTCTGTCGTAAAAACCTTCTCCTGACAATAACAAATACAACAAAAAAAAATATCAGGCAATGCGGTTTAGCCGTTCTCAAGTTATGGCGTGACAACGCGAAACGGATGAAGTTGATTTTGTAAGGTGTACGAAAATACACGAAAAATATTTTCTATTTTAGTTCTAAATGTTTTGGTTTAATTGAATTCAATTTAGAACACGATAGACTGGAATATATATGATTTTAAAATACGTAGCACACAAAGAAAATAAAATACGACACAAACTCAATCAAATAAAAACATAATCAGATTTCTATACAAAACCAAAATAAAAAGCTAAACAAATTGAATTTCGATCTAATCAACGTTACGTTAGAGGCGAGTATCTCTCAACCGCTCAGTTTACGTAGACTATCCTAACTAGATCCGATTAACATCGTACACCGTCCGTCTGTCGGGCATTATGCCCAGTCCAGCCCCTTTTTTCAATTGGCCAAAGCCCGACAGTTCTATCCAATGTGAAAAAGCGACTAAATCGTGTAAACTAGGAAAAGGTTTCTGATGTAACGAAGATACAAAGGCAGACCGTCATAGCAGTGCATGCATAAAAAGGATTTATTAAATCTCCTCGCTAGTAGAGTATTGCTGATTCCAAAGCTTTGGGTCCGTCTCTTTGAAGGTTGGTTACGAAATTCGCCGTAATCAGGATTTAATAATTCGAACTCGTAAAAAGTGTACGTAAGTATAGGTGCATAATATATATATACATAACTGTGCTTTAATAAATAAATAAAAAAAATTAAAACAATAGAAGACTTTATTTTTGTGTAACTAAATTAAAACGTTTTTGGGTGCTACGACGTAGCACTGCGCGTAGTACGTTTACGGCTACGACTGAAGCCTGTACTACGACAGTCTTAAACTGCGCTAATTCTCTTAATCTGGATCGAAGAGTAATTAACGTTTTGGTATTTATTAAATTAACATACAATTTAATATATCTTTATTCTTATTTAGTTCAAATGCCTATTAAAATAATAGTCTATTCTATTCGATCGAAAATAATAAAAAATCTGGACTCGAAAATTAATTTACCCATATTCTCTTCTCGGAAATAAATGCCGTTTTATTCGCTTCGTCGGTTTAAAACCCGCAAGCTGGAGAGTGATATTAAAAATATTGAATGTCATCCTCGGAGTATTAAATTGAGAACAAAAAGGAACTATATCTTATCCACCGCTAGAAAAAGTAATTTACTTTACTGGAACCATTGTGCTGTCTACAAACTAGGTCAGTATTTCACGTACTTTGTATTAACTCAGTAGTTTTTAACTTAGTACCAGTGGTACTAAGTTAAAAACTTGGTATTTTAATTTGTGTAAAATATTCCGGTTCAACTATACTCGGCTTTTTGTTGAATGACAAATGTTTTGTTTTAACCTCGGCTTGGAAAGTAGAACTATTATTTTAAGTTTTTTTTCTTTAAATAAATTTTACCCCACACTAGAATTTTCTCCTGTGTCGTGGGTACGTTTACAAACATACAAGTACACATACACATTCCACCTAGACCTTTTTTTTTTCTCTATTGGACCCCGTCTGTGGTGGTCTGATGGCTCCTTGAGGCGCGCGCGGAACGCGACGCGCCGTACGCACGGGCCTGGTTCTGGTCGGGCGGTGAGTCATCCGTGCTCGCCGTCAGCAGGCCCGTGCATTACACCTAGACCTGGAACAACATATTGTGAATCACACAAAGAGTTGTTCCGTGCAGGAAGCCGGTTGCCCAGCCACCGCACAAATTGTGCCGTCATAAGTTTTAGGTTGTGAGGTGTTCATTGAAAGACGATTTCAATTTTTCTTTTGCTGCATTATTGATAATCGAAAACGGGTGTGCCTGTGCACAAATAATGTGTTTCAGATTAATTTAAGTTATATAACGAAATCCCTTTCAGTATACAACTGTACTTATAGTCTAATATAAAGGTTTCAGATCATAAAAGTGTGGGAGAGCCATGCGTCGGCACTAATGGGCCGGCTGAGTGAGGTTACTGGAGGCCCAATTACCCTCCCCTTCCCCAATCTCCCCAATCCCTGAATCCCCAATGATCCTTAAACTCCTAATCCCCAAAAGGCCGGTAACGCACTTGTAACGCCTCTGGTGTTCCAGGTGTCCATGGGCGACACCGATTGCTTACCATCAGGTGATCCGTGTGCTCGTTTACCGGCTTATGCCATAAAAAAAATAAATATAAAACGTGCAAACTACAAAGAATCGTTCCTTTGCCTTTTTCCCGAAATAAAAAACAACCGCGGTGTTTTCGTTCTCACAAATCCGATTTAATTATCCTTCGTCTCATTAATTACAGGCCAGATTGCGCTCGCCATACTGCCACTATAGAAATAAGATAAGAATATCTTGTTTATTCAACTTTGTGATGTATCTGGAATAAATTTTAACCGACCATCACGGTTTTTCTTAATTCTCAGATATTTAATCAGACATGCGCATATAATTCCTCTTGAGTTGTAGTTGAGGCGCCCCCGCGCTTACTGCACGCGTCCAGCGAGCCGACAGCGCGCCACCAACTGAGCCGACAGCGTGCCGGCAACGAACCGCCTGCCAGGCGCGAGCGGAACAACGTCGCGTTGTAGGTAGATAATTTGTTGACTATACTCGTCTAGATAAAAAGCTTCCACCTCGCGATCGCCGCGCTTACAACTCGCAGGCGACGCGCCGTAAGCGCGCTGGCGGCTAGTGACAAATTCGAAACAACGCTGTGCCGGAGCCGCACCGGAGCCGCGCCGAAGCTGAGCCGAAGACGTGCGACGATTCTTAATCTTTATAATAATGTGAAACTGCTTTGAACTGTCATCTGCAGCTTCGGAACATTATTCAAAATTAGACATATTGTGACTGATAATAATGATAATTCATTTTTTATCAAAACCAAACTATTACATTAAGTTAAAATTCTTAACCAAGGTCACAGCCAAACTTCTGTATTTCTCTTCGTGGCGTCTCTCCGTATTAGAAATGTAAAATAGACGGTGAAATGAGTTTTTGGCGCCGTAAAATCCATCTGCTTCTTCAAAGCATTAATTTGCTTCAACGGCAATCGTAGCCTCTATTTGTTAAGTGAGAATTGCCATTGACTTTGACTTAGTGTTGTTTAGCGCTCTCTACTTTCAATATTCAAGGACTCGCCAGTTTTTGAGTAGGTAGAGTATAATGGAATGGAAGCTGTCAATAGTAAATATGGCTGTCTTCAATGGTAAATAGTCAATATAGCTGCATGGTTGGCGCGGTGTTTGGGCAACTGGCTGCCGCGCAACGTGTCGTGTCGTGTCGTTTGATTGACACAATTTTTTTTTTAGGTCTGGGTGTCATGTGTATGTGAACTTATATGTTTGTTAACGCATCCACGACACAGGAGAAAACCCTAGCGCTTAAAAAAAAGATTTTCCATAATTGCAGGTTGAAAAATTCAATAATTCTAATCATATATGTAGAAATGAATCAATTTCTATCGGACACTCTTCCAGATCCATTGCTATTAAAACTTGAAAATACTAACTCTAACTCTAAAACTATCAATCAATAGATCAAAATTAATGTCTTTTTTATGGGGGAAAAATCATCCAATGACTTCTCCTGCCTTGGGTTAGGCGAGAGGACGTGTCAGACTCTTACTGACTAAGAACCACCTCGTTCCTACTCCTGCTTTTCGAGCCGGAGCCCTGGCAACCCGTTAGGTCTTCCGCGACTCCGTATTGGGCATCAGCCCTACTGGGCCCCATATGCGGTGGTCTGGTGGCTCTTAGAGGCGCGCCCAGAACGCAACGTACCATACGCACGCCGAGTCTGGTGCTGGTCGGATGGCGAGCTACCCTTGCTCACTGTCCGCAGACCCGCACTTACGGTGGCCGGAGATCGTCACACAATCTCCGACGCCCGGAGTGTCTTCCGCGATGGCTGAGGCGTGAGGAGGTTTGTTCTGTCACGCACCCCGCCTCAAAATTAATATCATCATATATCATCCCGTGGTCGTTCACTACTGGACATAGGCCTCCAATAACACACCACTGAGCTCGATCTTTAGCTCTTCTCATCCAACCACTACCAGCCACCTTGCGGATATCGTCACTCCATCTAGCTTAAGGGCTAGCTTACAAATAGGAGGCAAACGAGCAAACAGATCACCTGATGGTAAGCGATTACCAGCGCCACCCATGAGCATCCGCAACACCAGAGGAGTCACAGGTGCATTGTCGGCCTTTGAAAAAGAATACGTTTGCCTAGATGCAATCTCCACTATATCCTATAGGTGCTCCCTTATCATACACAACACAGTAAATAGCAGACAACAATCATGCTCGTTTACAGCATACAGTTATAAAACCAGGAACTGTTTACATAGAGGTATAGGTACATCTGTATAACAATAGTAAGTAAATAAGGCTTGTTTACAAAGCTTTGAATAGAACCAACTACTATGGACTTAGGAAGCAGACTATGCATGGATGCATTCAAGAGACACTTTTCAATTCGATTGCTATGTCTGTCTGGTTTCAAGGACACACGGGCTCCCTGGTTAATGGACTTGTTGGAGTTTAACTTAACACCATAACATCACGCCTTTTATCCCCGAAGGGTTATGCAGAGGTGCACATTACGGCACTTAACGGCACTGCCAATGTAACATCCAGTTTTCACTATTTATGTTATGGGTCCCATGTAATAGCCTATTGCAATATACCCGGCACAATCCCAAGCTCGGTACTACTACTAAGAATTTTTAAAAACCCCAGTAATACTTTGCTCATCCCGGGAATCGAACCCCATTATAATATAATGTTTAGACATTTTTTGAACCCAACTGACTATTCTTTCGAGAATTAAAAGGCATGATCGTAATCATCACTCGAAAACTCGAAAACTCGTTGGCCAAGTGGGCGGCGGCGGCCGGGCGAAAAGGGGTCTCGGGTTCAATTCCCGGGTACTTTTTCTAACTAACTACCGTTCCTCTAAAGACTTTAAAAATGAAAATGATCAGGAAATCTTTTTTCGAAGAAAAGAAAAAAAAATAAAAAGAAAATGTCGATCTGACTCTCAATATTTGAAATTGTAAGCATAAAAATATTTGAAAACCCCTTTCGAACACTAACGAAGAACTAACACACTAGTAAGTTAACGTACCACGTCGTCCGTATGTCGCACGCTTATGACCACCGCGTCGAATAAACTTCTAGTATTGAGTTTAAAGTTCCCGGACACGTTTAACTGAATTAATTTGTCGGAAATATTTCTCTTTATTGTTCCATTTTTAGAATTTTTATTCAGTCGCCTATGGTAGTTAATATAACTGTAATTAAAATGAAATGAATTGTCAAGCACGTACCTACAAAATAAGACACAAACAATTGTATTACATTATTACCCAAACAATTCTAAAAACACGATATTAATTTATTTTTTTAAACTTCATAACATATCATAACATCACACCTTTTTATCCCCGAAAGGGTAGGCAGAGGTGCACATTTCGGCACTTAATGCCACTGTACAATGTAACACCCACTTTTCACTATTTATGTTATGAGTCCCGTGTTATAGGTGGTGAGCATATTGCCATATACCGGACATAATTTCAGACTCGCAGTGCTACTACTGAGAATTTTTGTAATAACCCAGTAATAATTTGCCCGACCCGGGAATCGAACCCGAGACCCCGAGGCAGTCGCACTTGCAACCACTCGACCAATCAGCAACGAGCATTTTTTTGTTCCACTATAATATCAGTAAGTTGTCAGAATCAGAATATTTTTATTTGTAAACATAGGTATGTGAGGTGTTACAGGTAGGAAGATTCTCCATGTTTTGCCCAGAGGCGTACAAATATTGCATATAATTAAAATTATTTAACATTGTCATCATTCAAAAATTAATTGACACTTGTAATTTTGCAAATTAAATTTAAACCGATTAAGTAACATGTCATACAATACTAATGCCAAATAAAATTAGGATCATCAAATAAGTCATAAGTCATAAGTAATGCCAATATTAACAAGATTTAACAAATTGTCTAGAGAGATTAATTTTCGTGTCATATTATTTAGCGTTAAATATAACATTAACAGATATTAATACGCATATACACATCATCACAAATAAAATAGAATTAATTCAATAAAATGTCAAAAAAAAGTTACATGTCATATAGGCCAATGTCAAACAAAATTCAAAAAATCAAAACAAATGGGGTTGTGCGCTATTGTCTGAGGCAGTAATTATAGAATTGTCGTCCAAATAGGCCTTTACTGAGGCCTTAGTACGAGTTTGATTTACGTTTAAAGTATTCGAAACGAGTATGCGTTCGGCACTCTGATTGGCCGGCGCCAATGAAGCAACCAATCACAGCGCCGAACGCGTACTCGTTACGATTATGTACTTTAAACGTAAAACAAACCCGTACTAAGGCCTCTGAGTAATAGCACTTATTTATCAAAATTTTCAATAGTTCTTTTTTGAAATTGTCTATGTTTAACGTCTTTATTGTCTCAGGTAGTTTGTTAAATATTTTTTGGGCCATACTGAGGATACTCTTATTCATTAACGCAGTTTTTCCATGAGTTACTTCAAGTTCTGACTTATTTTTGTCGCGTAATTTTCTGTAGTTGCTTTTAGTGGCTGTTTTATATAGGAAAATCTCTGTCAATATCAGGAATTGTGGAATGCTGTGCCATAGAAATTCCTGTACAAAAACTTATTGTCATATGTGTATGTAGGCCTCCCAAATTGTGTAATCTAAGTAAGTTCTACGAAAATTTAGATTTGATATTAAAAAAAGTATGTATTAAACCCTTGCAAAAAGTAATCTTATGTGGAGACTTTAATATAGATATCTTGAAAAGGAATAGAATTACGTTAGAATTTGAATGCTTTCTCAGGAGCTTCAACCTCAAATTAGAAATTAAACAGCCAACTCGATTTACCAGTAACACTTGTTTAGATAATTTTGCACATAACTTTAAACAAAATTGCCAACATGAAGTTAGGGACTTTGGACTATCTGACCACACAGCTCAAATATTAAAAATGAAAGTAAAAAATACCAGTCAAATTAAAATATGGAGATCGTTAAGACGAGATATAACCCAAGAAAATCTTATTAAATTTCGAACACACCTCAAAAGCTTGACATTCATTGATGTATATAGAGGTAATACAGAAGATGCCAACGAAGCCTATGATAACTTTTTCGATAAATTCGTATTGTTACACGATCTCTGTTTTCCGTCTAAATTAATCACTATAAAATCTGAAAAAAAATTAAAATGGGTCTCCCGTGGGATACGATTATGCAGTAAAAAGCAACGGCAACTATTATGGCAACAGCGACTTAAACCAACCTGTGAAAATAAAACGAAATTCAATGATTACTCAAAGAGATTTAAGAAAATAATCAAACTCACCCAAAAGGCCCAGAATAACCACCTAATAAATAACTCAAAAAACAAATCTAAAACCGCTTGGCAAATTATCAATAATAACAAAACCGTAAAAGAGCCAATTTCTCAAATAACAAAAGATGACAAATTAATATCAAACCCATTCCTAATAGCCGAATCATTTAACAACTTCTTCATCAATCAGACTTCGAATAAAGTAACTAAAACTATGCAATGCGACTTGCTTCACATAGATAAAAATCCACATTCAATATTTATGGCTCCAGTGGTTCCTCAAGATATTATTCGCATAATAAAGAACCTGAAAAATAAAAAGAGCTTTGGTTTTGATGGCATTTCAACAACAGTCATAAAATTTGTTTCTGGTTGTATAGCCGCGCCGCTAGCTCATATTATAAATGTAAGCATATCTTCCGGTGTGTTTCCAGAAAATCTTAAAACCGTAATAGTCATCCCAGTATATAAAAAGAATGATAAAGATGAAATGGTAAACTATAGACCTATAGCCCGTATTTCCATATTTTCAAAGATAATAGAAAAAGTCATGTACGAATCTCTCTACAATTTCCTAACAAAACATCATATACTCTGTAGCGAGCAAAAGGGTTTTCGGAAAAATAAAAATATCAACATGGCCATTTTTGATTTCCTATATGAAGTAATGCCGAAAGTTGACTCAAAAATACCAGTATGTGCAATATATGCTGATATGTCGAAGGCTTTTGACTGTGTGGACCACGATATACTTCTAACCAAGCTTGATGCGTATGGTATTCGTGGCAATGCCCTTAATCTAATAAAAACGTACCTTAAAGGTCGGAGACAATGTACGGAAATATCTAGCCTGTGCCCAAAATCCAGAAGGGAAATAAAATCTTTATCCTCTTTCAAACAAATAAAATATGGTGTTCCACAAGGAAGCGTCCTCGGACCCTTACTATTCCTGCTATATATTAATGACCTGCCACGTAATATATCTAACCCTATGGTCTTATTTGCAGATGATAGCATATCAATTGTTTCATGTACCAATAAAGACTTATATGTTGCAGATATCAATAACTCAATCAATAGTTTAATAAAATGGCTTGACAATAATAACTTAGTAATTAATTTAGACAAAACTAAAATCATGCATTTTCACCAACGGACACCTACAGTAGACATGGATATCGATTATAATGGCCAAATAATAGAAAAAGTGAAAAGTGCAAAATTCCTAGGAATTTTAATTGATAGCCAGTTAACTTGGAAACCGCAAGCAGAAGATATATGTAAACGATTAAGTACAGCCGCGTTTATGTTACACAACCTATCAACAAAAGTCGATCTGCCAACGGTGTTATTAGCCTATCATGGTCTTGTAGTATCTATTCTAAGATTTGGGGTAGTATTTTGGGGAAATTGTAGTGAACGGGAAAGCATTTTTAAAGCCCAGAAACGATGTTTGAGAGCAATGTTTAGCTTTAAAGTAACTGACAGCTGCGTACCTATATTTAAGTCTCAGAAATTATTAACTTTTCCATGCCTTTATATCCTAGAATTAGCCATGTATGTAATAACAAACCGATGTTTGTTTACATCAGTATCTGCAACCAGACAGCGTAGTACAGCTTTAAGATCACAATATCAGAACCTATTATCCACAGGTGTGTTTAAAACTAGTCTACTAAAAAAATGTGTAATCTGTATGGCTCCTATTATTTACAATAAAATTCCTGACCAAATAAAACTTACCTGTTTTGAAATTTAAAAAATGTTTTACAGAATTACTTGTAGATAAATGTTATTACTCTGTGCAAGATTTTCTAAATGATACATCATAATTATTTCAATAACCTAATTGTTAGATTTATATTTGCATGCCAACAAGGCCGAATGTATAAGGTTCCGTCACAACATATTGTACCATCTTATTCTTATGTACCTACATTCTAGCAAATAAAGATATATTATTATATTATTATTCCCTTTATTTATTTTCATACTTGATTTATATATTTTTAAATATTTCATTATATGTATATAAAAAAAAACATTTAAAAATATAAAAAGCAGTAGCCCACCAGTAACGGGAGAAATCCAAGCTACCGGTGGTCAGGGCTCCAGAGAAAGGAATTTCCGGACAATACGCGCCGTGTCCAGAAGTACTGCTTTCTGCATCAGGCCCTTGACCCAACCATCTAACGCTAGCCTACTCAGATGTTGGTCGAGGCTTTTAGCAATTAGGCCATTGGCAGATACGACTATCGGCACAATGACTGCTGAATCCACATCCCATATTATTATTATTATTATGTTGCACAAAAAGCCAGGATTCTTAGTAAAACTAATTTGTAAGGTTGCTTCCTTCCGTCAATTAGTGTTTTTAATGAGAGGAAATTTAATATTCATTACTGTCGGTAGTAGATGTAATAAACTTTTTTATTGACTTATTTCTTGATTACTTACTCGCGTTAACATAAATTCCACAACTTCTAATTTTCCTTATAAACAGCGTGTTGTACACACGGCCACATATCAATCTATACAAAACCAGTTTATCCTGGTGTCGCGTCGCATCATCTTTCCGCACATTTAACGTTCAATTTTTACTGGTTATGTAAAGCTCGATGTGTAGCCTGTGTACCTACATTCAATACCAAACACAGCTCATAACAACATGTAAACATGGAAAACTTCTCTCATTGTTAATTTGTTAGTAATTGGAGAGCATCAATTCCAATAGCTAAAAAGCAAGCGATTGTACTCGAACAATACTCGATCGCGAACCCGGACTTTGCAAACTCTGAATCAAAAAGTTACAGCCAATTAAAACAAGCCATTTTGAACCTTATACCTTACAAATAAAGTTGCATGTTAAGAAGAAATGTTTATGGTATTTGTCAGTCTGCAAACGTCAACAATAGGGATTCCTAACATGTCGGGCCATTGTCATATTTTGCTCGTCACTGGTCTCTTGATATTAAAAATTCCGTTCATTATTCGACTTTATGTTAGTATTAAAACTGTCGGTATTATGTTACTCTTGCCCGCGGCTTGGCTTCTTGGTAGAAAATTCGACAATAACCATGCATTTTTGTGGATTTCAGTAACAAATTTTTCATGTTGTAAGCATTATTATTAAAAGTAACGTTAATAATATGAAAGAATGGAAGTTACTACAACTGCAGAGCAGGGGATTTGAGATCAATCCCGTAAATCGAGTACGTTTTTTATTTTTTTATGGAATAGGAGGCAAACGAGCAGACGGATCACCTGATGGTAAGCAATCAGCGCCGCCCATGGACACCCGCAACACCAGAGGAGTCACAGGTGCGTTGCCGGCCTTTTAAAAAGAAGTTTGAAGGTCATATCGGTTCGGAAATACCGCCGACGAGTATTTATGTTTGGCGGCATTCATATTAACATATTCTTGTTATATTAGATAAACCCATTTGTAAGAAAAGACAAACAGACGAACGGCCACGCCATCTAGAGCAGAGTGGAACTATATAATGTTTGTGTTAAACTGTTATTGGACATTCTGAAGGAGTTATTTCTGCTGGTGGAGCTATTAACAAATTCTGGGAAGGGTCTGTTAAGGATCAAGTACGGGTTTATCATGTACTTAGTTCAACGTCAAATGGGAGATAAGACCATTTCCTTCTTGGAATTTCGTGTAAATGTCTTCTTTCATTTTTATTTTGCAGACGCACACAAATAACTTAGGACTGTATGGGGATCTTAATTAAGGATGGTTTAATTAAATGGAAAGTAGAATTTTGTAATTAGTGGTAGTTGTCAGGTCCAACAGATTCATAATGTGAAAAATGCTGTAGGGAAACAAATATTAGAAATGTCTTAAGTTCTATATAAGTGTAAGTTACAATACCTATATAATATTTAATTATAAGGACATTTAGAGGTAATTGTAATGTCTAGAGACTCGTTGACCTCACAGTCAAACCATTGCAACGGTTTTGTGGGGCTTAGGTTGTAAGACTTTGTGATACAAAGATACCAAAATAAATTTAAAAAAATTGAATTTGGAAAAATGACTGTTTAAAACAACTACTGAATTACAATAAGAATGTTACTTTTTTTTGTTCAATATTTAAAAAATGTATACCTATATTTAAAATGCATACACATACTTACAATAGGGTAGCTTCCTAAATTTAATTTGTCTTTCTGGTTTAGACCAGAAAGACATTAAAATAAAATTTTAAAACTAAACTTTTGTCTAAAGACACGTATTTTTGTTTTCTCACAAAATTAAATACTTTCGACGATATATTAATTTGAAATATCGTGTGACGTCACAGCGTCCCACATTTTGTAGCACATTATGACGTAACAACCTCCCACTCCTAACCTTACCGCCATTTTATCTAAGTAGTAACTTAATACGAGAAAATAAAAAATTACGTGTTAATATAAATATTTTATCATTATCTAACTGACAGACTAATTAGATTTTTAATTTAGATACCTTGGAAACTACCCAGTTATATTCAAAAATGAATATTGTAACAAGCAACAATGTTTCACAGAAAAAAGCCATAACAAAAAAGTCGACACTTCCCCGAAAACAATTATAAGAAAATCTGTCATAAACTTGAACGCGAAAAAAAGTGTTTTCCGTGAAAAAACGCGAATTTTCCAACTAAACAGCGACAGACGTGGATGACGGCTTACAATCGCAACAAGTCGCATGAAAGTAATCTGACTGAAAGATTTCACAAACTTAGCGAGCCGCCTGAAACTTCAGACTTTCCCTGAAACTGGCTAGTCAGCATAATAACAATATCGTTCATGTTAATTTTTTGTTGCGTTGGAACTTTTTTGTTTGCTCAGCTGAATGAACTGAAAACTGAAAGCAGGCAAGAAACAAATACCTCTATTAAAATTTAGATTAATTTATTGTAATAAGACTCAAAACTAGCTTTTAGATTAGAATAACTCAAATTCTATTACATTTTTGATAGTTTTATTTCAATCTCTATTCAAAGTGGCTAAGAGATCAATTTTGGAACTCTTATGTATTAATCTTTTAATGATTAAGACCTAATATTTTAGTTGAATAGAAGCATAAATCTGTTTTTATTTATTTTTTTAATAGCGTTGCCCCACACTTGGATTTTCTCCTGTGTCGTGAATGTATTTACAAACATATAAGTTTATATACACAATGACAACCTAAACACCAATTGGTGGACCACACAAAGTATTACTCATTGCGGGAATCGAATCCGCTAGACGTTGTACGACAGTCACTTGCCCAGCCGCCGCGCCAACCGAGAAAAGCAATTAATAGTGAAATAAAAGAGAGTATTAAAAATACCTTATATTTTACACTTTGGAATTGAGTACTCCTTACTTTTGTTACTTACAAAAAAATGAAAAGTTTATTACAAATTAAAAAAGAAACAGTAATATATTTCACAAAACTGCTGGGCAATAACACCTTTAACTACTATACAAACGAGGAAAATTTTATTATTCCATAAAAAATATTACACGAACAACGTCCAACACAGGCAGTTGTAATAAAAACTTTTTAAAGTTGTTCGAAAACTTATAAAGAATAAAAAAATCCACTTTGAATACTGGTAATACAAAATTTTGTGAAAATGTTTCGAATGTTGCACAACTCAACCTTACAAAGATATAAAACCACGCTCTTTAGGACGCCACTCTACCGCTTGTCTACAGACAGAGAGTAGAAAACTAAATGTATGGGGATGACAATGACAAGTATCAAAATTTACGCCAATCCTATATAATTTGGTTTTCTATTCTACATGTAGACAAGCGCTAAATGGCATTTGGCTACAGCTGCTGGATACAGAAAATGCAATAACAGGTGAAGTCACAAATTATTTACGTAATATTTGTATTATACAAAACTGCAAACGATCTAAAACCATTGTATCTATTGTTCCAAATTACAAATAAATTACTCATACCATTATCATTATCCTGTCAACCAATATTTTTCATCAACCACGAGAAATACCGCGTACAAAAGCAAGTAGCCAAATAAAATAAAAACAAAAGAACATTAACCTTCTATTTGTTGAATACAAATTTGAACACTTCCGTCTTTATACATACTTGAAGTTGCAGTGTTTGTTAGAAGCAACTTGCACTTGTTTCCGCGCTTATCCGAATATCATGTTAGAAATCGACGTAATAATAACATTTGCATTCATCCATCTAGAACTGCATTGTTGCACAAAAGCATATTATGTCTGGGTCCTAAAATCTATAATAAAATACCTAAATCCATACAAGCCTTAAATTTTAACATGTTTAAAAATAAACTCAAACGTTTGTTACATAAGAAATGTTATTATAATATAGAAGATTTTTTGAAAGATAAATTAGATTTGTAATACAATTAACATAATTTTGTTGTACCTGTAACGGTTAATATTGTCTTCTATGTCTTTTTTGCTTATTTAGGTTTGCATGTATATAATTCTTTTCACTACCTGCTTTAATAATAAATTATAATTTTAAATATTTGTACGCCAAAACGGCATAACATGTAGCTCATACTCCTAACTTAACACCATTGCATGTACTCTTGTAATATTACTCATATTAACGCAAATAAAAAATATCTTTATCTTTATCTTTATCTTTACTGTTAAAGTATTTTTAGTATGCACCGATAAAGTCTGGACAAGGAAAGCCATTGAAAAGCAGTTTAATATTAAATCCCACTACAGTCGATATAAAACAGTCTACCACATAAAATAACTCGTGGTACGGTTGGGAAAATATAAATAACGATCGCTTCTGACCCTGCTTCAGACGGACAGCGATCACACCGTAAATGGGAAAAGTTTTTAAGAACAACTTATTTGTTGTATTGTATTATTACATAATATGTAGTAGAGAATCAAATTGAAAAGTGGTTAGAAAACCAATACTATAAGATTAAATTGTAAGTAATATATTTATTTATTTATTTTATGTTAATACGGTTTACACCAGTTACATTAACATATACAGATATCAAAACAAACATCGTATGTAGCTACAAATCACATGACAAAATAAAGATATAAAAGAAAAAATAAAGCACACCACAATAATAAAATATAATTAAAAAAAAAAAAACAATAAACAGTAATAGAGGTAACAGTATTAAACATTTTCACAAAAACTTAAACTTAAACGCTGAACAGTTTTAAAGTCATTAATAAATAGCTCACAGTCGGGGTTCATTGGCTTTCGGATTCGGATTCGGACTGCTTCATTGGCCGAGTGGTCCTAAGTGAGACTGCCGGGCATGGGGCCTCGGGTTCGATTCCCGGATCGAGCAAAGTATTACTGGGTTTTTAAAAATCTCAGTAGTAGCACGTAGTCTGGAAATGTGCCCGGTATATGGAAGTAGGCTCACCCCCTATTACATGGGACTCATAACATAAATAATGAAAAGTGGGTGTACAAAGGCAATAAGGCCGAAATTTGCGCCTATTTAGGCGCAAATTTCGGCACTTAATAACTATATGTTATGTTATGTTAAATTCATAAGTTTTAGCACCCAGTTGACTACGCTATGCTCGCTGCATTATCACAAATGTATCGCATGATTATGGGTTCTTCTTGTGGCTAGAAAATAGTCGAGTAACCTCGTACAATGTGATTAAGCCAACAAAATAAATTATGTTTTAACCTAGATAAAGTCTTAAAATTAGCTATGGTTAAACGTATCGTCTGTTTTAATTGTAATAAAAGATCTAGCCTATTTCTTTAAAATAAGTGCACCATTGACTTTACAATTAAAAGCTACCTTAACTTAACAATATAAGGTTGAACCTCTAGCCTATAGACATAGAGGAACATTACATTATTTCTAAAACAGAAATACCTCACGATGTTATATCAAGATGTAGACAAAAAAGTAAGGAAGAAGGGGACGGAAGACGTCATTAGAAGCGGACATTACCGCCTGTTAATGAAGCTTTATTCATTTACACAATGTTATTGTTTAAGGAAATGAGAGTCAGTGTTCTGTATTTTCTATTATTTTATTTTCTGTTCACTAGTTTTGTTTGTTATCCCCGAAAGTAGTCAGCTAATTTTTTAGATTTTTTACATAAACATGATAAAGTTCAATATAGTTAGTTCAAGAATATTGGTGTACTTGGAGTCTAGTTCGCGCATAATTTTATCGCTGGTTACTTACACACTTGGTATTTGGATGTGCATTGTGCAGCACTAATAATAAATTTCCATCAGGTGAATGTACTAAAGCCTGTGTTTATGAACCGCATCTATATCATATGTAATTCTTTTATTTTACCCTTTCATCATCAATCATAATCAACAGCCGAAAGACGTCAACTGCTGGACAAAGGCCTTTAGTCCTCCACGTCGAACGACAATTTGCCACCTGCATCCACTGGCTCCCCGCAACACTGGCGATGTCGTCGGTCCACCTAGCAGGAGGCCTGCCCACGCTTCGTCTTCCGGTCTGTGGTCTCCACTTAATTCCTGGCTCATCTGCCATCAGTCCATCAAGCGACGTGGCCAGCCCATTACCACTTCAGTCTGCAGATTTTGCGACCTATGTAGGTAACTCTAGTTTTTTTGGCGAATTACCATATCTCGCATTTAGTCGCGCAAAGAACCCTTAACTGAGTTTCAATCCTAGAAATATTTAATCTCCTCCACCAAATACCAATACACGAAACAGCGACGGTGTAACATCACTCTAACCCCATCACATAGAGCCACGTACAACCGCTTTACATTCCGCAGTACATACCCTAACTTTCAGTTTTACTGATGCATACCGTCCTCATTCAACCAGGATATGAAATACTTATCAATAGAGTGCAGTATTTCAATAGAGTGCTCTTTTAGGGGGTTTTAGTACCTTACAATGGGGGCTGAAAAAAATGAATGAAAAATGTTTTAGTTCTTTTTTTTCTCTATGTGTAGGGCTGTATGTCATCTGTGGATGGATACTAGTGATGAGTCCGGTAAATGTATAGGGGAGGTTTTTTTCTTGATGTTGTATAGAGGGTGTGTTTTGTGCATCAATTTGTGCGTGGCATGTTTGGCTTAGTCAAAATGGTCCTTAGGGCTAAAAACAAATGAAGGTTAGTTTTTAAATATAAGAATTTATTTTTCTTGATGTTGTCAACCGAGTCTCCAATATGGTGTTGTTACAGTAATTGTTTTAAAGTCGGCAAGTACCTGCCTCGTATATTATAGACCTGTAATACAAAGTTACTTGTTAATAATTTTTGTCCTCAAATAACTACAAACAATTCAAACACAAATGGTTTACCTCAAACATACAATATGTAATACAAATAATACAATACAATAAGTTTATACACACAATATATTCTTTACTAGATAATATTTGCAAAATACTAAATATACTAAAAATACTAAAGCAAAATACTTCGGTATTCGTCCCTCGGGATCCCAACACAAGTAGTTTTGCGTCTAGGGAAGAGAATATTGCCAAGAACTGTATATCTGAATGGCATACCAGAAATAGTAAGCATCCTGTATGTGTGTGTGATGTTTAGTTGAATTCTTATTGATGTTATTGTTGTTTATGAATGGTAGTTACTACGACTACCGAGTAAGATATGTCGAGTTTGGAAAAGCATTACTGAAGCTTTTTAGTTTTTCTTTTTTTTCTTAGTTATAGGATGATTTTAGAATTATACCTCATTAAAACGATATATAAACGATACTGCCTCATTGGCCGAGTGGTCGCAAGTGCGACTTCCAGGCAAGGGGTCTCGGGTTCGATTCCCGGGTCGGGCAAAGTATCACTGGGTTTTAAAAAAAATTCTCAGTAGTAGCACGGAGTCTGGAATTGTGCCCGGTATATGGCAATAGGCTCACCCCCTATTACATGGGACTCATAACATAAATAGTGAAAAGTGGGTGTTACATTGTACAGTGGCATAATGTGCACCTCTGCCTACCCCTTCGGGAATAAAAGGCGTGATGTTATGGTTATGATAAACGATACTTTTTCTAAAAAATATATTTTTTTGTTTGATTCGAAGTGTGATAGTCGTGCTACGCTTTCAATATAGATAATTAAAATTTCAATAAGATCACTATCGTAAGTCTAACACAACGATGGCCATTTACTATGAAAAATCTTTTATAAAGCCATAAAACACATTTTCCTTTGTTAAAAAGAAAAAGCAATAAAACTAATAAGGCTTATTTTCGAGAAACAAATTAAATAAAATAACTCTAACAGCCCACACAGATCTAAAGTCTATTATAACATAGTTTTTCTACTTACGAAATGTAATAAGAATATTTTTTATCCTCACAAAGACGACTTAGGGATATTTTTTTAGACTAACGATCTAACCTGACTTTGCGTGGTTTCAGTTACCTATTTGTAAAACATTATTTTTATGAATGGGGCCGTCGGTAGAGGGCGCCCTAGACGGACATATAGTGACCAGATTGGCGATATATTAAAGAAGGGCCAAATTAAAAGTACCCTTAACCGACGAGCATGCATGAAAAGATTGATGACTGTTAATGAAGCGAAAGAGGTATGTAAGAATCGTAGTAATTGGCGTTCCTTAGTCTCTGCCTACCCCCATGGGAGACAGGCGTGAAGTTATGTACGTATGTATGTATTTTTATCGTTTAAAATTTTGAATGCATACAGCCTTTCATAAATAAATAAACTGTTTTAAATAAGTAGTTAGGTACTTATTTGAGACAATTATGCCGGAATACTGAAACGTTATTCAATTTTAAGTCGTGCTTAAATATCGTGCCATCTCTGTCATTTTACTAAGAATTTGTTGAGACAGAACTATACTTAATCGCGACTTTAATTAAGTAACGTTTCAGTATTCAGGCGTTAGGTACTTTTCTTAATCAAAAATAATTTATTACAACTGTTCATAACATAACATCACGCCTTTTATCCCCGAAGGGGTAGGCAGAGGTGCACACAGAAGTAACACCCACTTTTCACTATTTATGTTATGAGTCCCATGTAATAGGGGGTGAGCCTATTGCCATATACCGGACACATTTCCAGACTCCGTGCTACTACTGAGAATTTTTTAAAAACCCAGTAATACTTTGCTCGACCCGGGAATCGAACCCGAGACCCCTTGCCCGGCAGTCGCACTGGCGACCACTCGGCCAACTAGGCAGTCTGTTCAATATAACAAAATGTTAAAAAATAATCCAATTTTCATTAATTGATTTTATGACCAACTTAACTTTAGTATTTGTTGCAGCAAATTGTTAAGAAATAAGTATGGTGTGCTACTCTAAAAAAACGTGACGTCACAGTACACAATGTCTTGTCATTTTTGACAGTTCGAAAAAAAGTGTTAATATTGAATTTGACTAGTTGCAAGTACCCAATTTATTAGTTATTTTCGGTTACAGAGTTATCCGTGATAGAAATTTTATTACAAACTGATTGAACATATTTTTAGTTAGTAAAGTTTGGACAAACAAACAGAGTAGCTGAATGTAATGTATACACTACACATTTATACTTAACTAGCTACTTCCGTGAGGTTTCACTCGCTCTGCTCGGCGCCTATTAATCGTTGCGTGATATTTTATAGCCTATAGCCTCCCTCGATAAATGGGCTATCCAACACATAAACAATTTTTCATATCGGGCCAGTAGTTTCCGAGATTAGCGCGTTCAAACAAACAAACAAAATCTTCAGCTTTATAATATTAGTATAGATACGATAAACATGTTTCTCTCTCAAATTATTATGGAACATATTTTATGTTTTATAATTTCAAAGAAATTTTGTGATACAAGTACCTACTAATTGATATAAAATGCTAAGACTTGATGTCAGACATGTTTAATTGATGAAAAACTCGATATTACTTTGTTTTTATTTACTTATATTATACTTCAAAAAAGTTACTTAAAATAATTACTTCAAAGATTAGTCTTTGAATAAATTTGGAGAATATAAGTGGCATGATTAATTATGGTTTACACGAAATCTGTCTGTTTTATAACTAATCTAGAGGTAGTATTCGCGAAGTAATCTAGTAGTCCGATAGGTCTGATAGTAGTAGTCGCGGGCAAAAGCTAGCTTCACTTCTAAATTTTTGTTGTTTGACGTTCAAAAGTGCCATCCTGGTCTAATTGAAATAAATTTTGACATTTTTTTTGAAGCTAGCTTAGTACGCGCAATCCCGTTCCCGTAAGATTTTCGGGATTTTTTCTGTCATAAGAACCGTTAAGTTATGGCGTAACAACGGGAAACGGGTTTCATTTATATATATATATAGATTGAGCGTATGATATAATGATGAACCGATAGACTGATATGTATTCTAAAGAAAACTTGACTTTGAACAACATTCCTGGAATAACAAAAGAAGATTATCACGAAACACTTAATACATTTTTTGTTTTCCTTTTCTCACAATTTCACAAAATGTGTTAGCCCATTTTGGTCTTTATAGTCACCGGCCTAGATGAATCAATTTATTTTCTTTTTAAAAAGTTCCGTCGTCAACGAAATCACGAAATAATCAAAAAGTTTTTAACTTCGTTTTAATTTTCTTACGCACGCCTCTCGCCTTTGTGGTCTTGTAAAAAATTCTAACTGAATTTGGACAAGACTCGTAACTGTTGCCAGTTGTAAAAAATATACAAAGCCAAATTAAAAAAATATAGAGGAAAGATGGCGGCGCTAGGCTTAGTTCTTTTCTCGTTTGATACTAAATTATTAACATCAAATATTTTTCTTTTGTTCCTTAATACCGACAATGTGAGATAAGTATAAGTATATTATTATGTATATGGTAAAACATTAAACAGGGTCACATTATTTAATTTTGAAATAATGTTGTTTCACCGCTAAAAGCCATTTATTCACATACAAAATACATAAAAAAACAACTCAAATGTCAGCCATAACATTTTATAGCCGCGAAAATGTCTACAATACTTCTCTCATTTCTTTATTTAATTGTTAGGTTACATTCCGACCTAAGAATAGGCGTGTTCACAAAGGCGAAAGTGCGAGTTTTCAAGAGAGAATTTTTAATAACGCCCTTAGTGCTCATGCTTTTAGTGGTTAATTTTCCTTTTAAACGGTTAAAGAGACGTATTTTAAGTGCTGTTGGAAGCTATTTATATCCTGGAAGTTAGTATTTTTTTGTATAATGGTCTATTTATTTTTTGATATGTTTGTTACTGTTACCAGTGGCTAAGACAGAAGAGTAAAGTCAAGGACGTCACACAGCATATCGCGAAACTTAAGTGGGAGTGGGCTGGCCACATTGCACGCAAACAGGGTTCGTGGTGCAAAGCCGTGATAGAGTGGAGACTGTGGGGCGAAAAACGCCCACAAGGAAGACCCCAGATGCGTTGGTACGATGACATCAAACGAACAACTGGTACGAAATGGATAGAAATTGCTCAAGACCGAAAGAGATGGCAGACACTGAAGGAGGCCTACACCCTAAGGGTAAAAAAAGGCTAAAGAAGAAGAAAGAAGAATGTTTGTTACTAAGTATTTCTTCCCTTAGTCGACTTTTAAAGCATTCACAGCTTTAAGGGTCGACTAAGGGCTTTCATATTTGACACAGACCGGGAACTGGTAAAACTGAACCTTAATTTTGATCTCCTACCTGTAAAACGATTCTGTAAAGGAGATCCATAGTCTAGCAGTGGACTTTGACACGTGTTGTTTATGTTGACACAAACAAACACACATAAGAAAGTTACGATCAAACAAAAATACTTGACAGACTTATTAAAACAAAATAACATGGGACAGTGATACATATCTTAACGAGTCTACAGAATTATTTATTTATTCATAGCAAAAAGAAAAATAAAAAGAATACGAAACTCTCGCTTAAACTTCTTATTTCTGTCTATGAAATGTATGACAGGGGACACGAATTTAATGAAAATACTCGAGTACTGCCCCTCTAATCTCCCTTTGTATAGGATATTAAAAAGTAGGTTTTTTTATCTCTTTAACTACGTAAATTGTTTGGCTACTTAAAATTTACGATGAAACAATGTCTCTTTTTAAAGAAAATGTTTTGTAGTTGTCAAATTCTTTGTGAAGTGAATTTGTGAATAAGCTTCGAGGAAAACAAACAATTTTTATTATATATATTTGGATTTTTTATACGTATTTTAAAAGGAATTATTTGCATTCAAATCTAAAATCGTACTTTTTTATTTGATTAGTAAATTGCCAAATATTAAAATGTTTTATTATTTACAATAGTTTTGTACTTGTAACATGAGTAATGAAGATTGTCTGGAGATAAATAAATTCAAGACAAGACGTAGATACACAGAAATTAGCAAGTGCGCAACATAATACGCGAGATTAGCTCTCTGCAAAATGGTTTTCATTTACTTTTTCGTTTCAAACAATAAAAATATTTCAATAATCTCGACACTCCAATTTTCTATGCTGCCGTTTACAGGCATAAAATATCGTAGTAAAATTTCTTATTAAAATTAAACGTTTTTTTTTTTCATCTAGCAACATTTTGTAAGTTCAAAACGAAATTCTATTTTCGAAGCAATTTTTTATAACGTCCTTTTACCTACATACTGGCACAAAAGAAAAACGTCGTGAAACTGCGGCCATACGAGATTTGAATTTAGAAAACATACTTTATACGAAAGTCTATTACTGGAGGTAACTTCAAAGCGGGTGGTCGTATATTAATATTTCATCTGGCAACATTGCCTGAGAGGTTAACGACTTACTGAATTCTGCAATCTAATCGTCTGTTCTTGGGTATTAAAAGTTGTTTTTTATTTAAGCGGGGCCCTCGGTTATAAAATTAGCTACATTTACGAGGTCTGTTATTTAGACGGGATTAGTTTTACGTGGGGTGATCCGAAATCAAGGTACGAAAATAGCAACGTCTTATCGAGCAACTTCAGATATTTCGGGAGATATTTTCCTTGATATTAGATACCACCAGGAGTAAAACTAAATTTAAGACTCAATTTAGATTTCATTCTTATAATTTTTGAATCAGATCAACAATGTATATTTTGATTCTTAAATCAAACTTTTTACGACATAATATATCAAAGTACCGTGACAATCCTATGAACTGGAAAAAACTAGGTCTATCCCATACATTGAACTTTTGTAGTTGCTAGTTCGACTAACTTTCAAATACTATTTATCTAGAAGGGCGAGTGGACGACACCAATCTACTTGATCTTTACCCACTAATCCACTTGCATTCTACGGTTGCCTACAACGATGTCGTCAACTCTGCTTCGTATTATCATCCAATGAGTATTAGTTATATTTCATATATACATACATAATCCGTGTCTCCCATAAGACACACACATATTATTTTACAAACGACTCCGATACTTCGTGTAAAATAAGCAGTAAAAGTATTAGCAACCTGAATTATTTGTATTGTATTATTGTATATTTCACTTTGGGCCAAGATGCCTGAGACAAATAACATACATACATACATAACATCACGCCTTTTTATCAACGAAGGGGTAGGCAGAGGTGCACATTACGGCACTTAATGCCACTGTACAATGTAACACCCACTTTTCACTATTTATGTTACGAGTCCCATGTAATAGGGGGTGAGCCTATTGCCATATACCGGGCACATTTCCAGACTCCGTGCTACTACTGAGAATGTTTTAAAAACCCAGTAATACTTTGCCCGACCCGGGAATCGAACCCGAGACCCCTTGCCCGGCAGTCGCACTTGCGACCACTCGGCCAACGAGGCAGTTGCCTACAACGATGTCGTCAACTCTGCTTCGTATTATCATCCAATGAGTATTAGTTATATTTCATATATACATACATAATCCGTGTCTCCCATAAGACACACACATATTATTTTACAAACGACTCCGATACTTCGTGTAAAATAAGCAGTAAAAGTATTAGCAACCTGAATTATTTGTATTGTATTATTGTATATTTCACTTTGGGCCAATATGCCTGAGACAAATAAATAAATAAAATAAGTGTAGGCAGAGACTTTGAAACACCAATTCCTACGATCCTTACTTATTTCGCATCTTCAACAGTCATCAGTCCTTTAAACTTAGCCCTTCTTTAATATATCGCCAATCTAGTCGATATAAACACTATCTAGAATGTTCTCTACTGACGATTCTACTCATATCCGCTAGATATATTTCATTTAAGCATTATTTTTCTAATCAAAATAGTATCTCTATATCTGGGTAATTACGTTGTGAATGTAAGACCTCCTTTTACTCCCCGCGGGCCGGGACTTCGTTTCCCTACTTTCACAATGCCCATCTGTTTCAGACATACCCCGCGGCATTATTTTAATTCGCACAACGAACGGGCCTATCCCTGAAATAAAACAATTACCCTTTTTCTGTATCTTGTTTAGAATTCGTCCAAATATATATTATAATGGGTTTAGAGAATAATCTTTGGAGGTTATTGGTAAGTTGAAGCAGCTGCAGTTGATGTTTTTTGTGTTGTGTTGTAAGGAAATTTCTGTGTGATCATAATGAATAACAATTAAGGTCTGGTATAATAAATAATTGTAGAGGATTATTTTCCATTTATTTGCTTCTGGATTGATAGCTCTTCTGTAGCATATGTCTCGACATGATTTGATGACATTTTAATTATGATTATCGTTTTTTTATTTTTTTATGCTTTATTGTACACATTTAAGTAGCCTCAGAATCAAACAATTTAAGTAAACATGCGTACAATGTTCGGTCTTATCACAATGGTGATTTCTTTGGACCGCCTTTGGATGGAAATTTGATAAGAAGTTAGATAAAGGGTAGTTAAGTATACAATAAAACCTAAATACTACCTACAATAGATATAATACACTAGCAATATAATAAAATACATAAATAATATATAAAAAATACAATAAACTATGTGTGTGAGTGTTATTTTGTGAAATCGGATTTTTTTAAATTAAAAAAGGAACAACCTCACCTTTTAAACATTGATTTGGAACATAAACAAATACTTGAACAATTTCATGTAAACCACTAAAGGGCACTAAACCACAAAGGCCATCAAATTGCACCATAGCGGCTTACTTTCCTTTTTAATAAAGCCACAAATAGATTCGCAGCAATAAGGTTACCTTCCACACACAAGTATGTACCTACTCGTATAATCCGTAAGTTGGCAACCCTCACGAGTAACCGCCCCTCACGAACGTCAACTCGGAAACCACTACTATTTGTTCCAGGTTTAGAAATTTTTGTTTTGTATCGAAAGATGTCTATTAAAACTGTTTTGTATAATCCCGGTTTCATTATAAACTTATCCCATACATTTTCTTCTGTCGCGCAGAATGTAAAGGGTTACCGGGGCTCCGGTTTGCAGTGCAGGAGTAGTAACGGGGTGGTTTTAGTCAGTAAGAGTCTGACACTCCCTCCAGCCTCAAACTGACGTGTGAAGACATTCGACGATTTAGCCTCCTTAAAAAAATACATTTTCATCTTTGTTGATTGTGTTTATTAAATATACACATCACACCCAGATCTATAATTTCTGAATCTTGTGATACAAATAATTATTCTATCCGAAACTGCAACACGTTGCACTGCAGTATGTAGTCCAGCCACTGTGTAACTGTACCGTCAGACATAGGACCGAGTTACCGAGTCCAACGCCAGATAAATTTTACCTGAGGAATACTTTGAACATTTTGACAATTGTTTCATACTAAATACTGTCAAATATCAAATTTTATTTTACAGTTATAAATTAACTACTGATGTGAAAAAACGGCCAGTTACTCAAAAAGGATTAATGTTGAAAGCCTATTACTAATTTTGAAATAAGAATATTCTGCAGAGAACTACGAAATATTCTTCGAACATTAAATCTATTCGTTGCTTAAAACACATGGTAGGGGTAACGTCAAAAGCAGAAGAGGCCTAATTGTGCGTCTAAAAAAGTGTACATGCGGTCGGACAAACATACTATATACACATACATATATATATATTGCGTGGCGACGTCTGAACTCCTTTTGATGTGCCGCGGTCGACGACCTCTCAATATTACGTTCGGTACATACATACGCAGAGATGAAGCGTCTTATACATACTATTAAATGAGATATACATTAAATGGTTGTAGTTGGACCTTAATATACCAAAGTCTCATGTTTTGTGTTGTTCATACAATGCATTATTTAATATCAGGTAAATCTATGTATTTTTGGAAAATCTCTATAAGAAAAACATTTTTAGGCTTTCACACTACCTCTACATACATTATAAAACCTCATGCCTGTCTCCTACAGGGGTAGGCAGGGGCTATGGAACACCAGCAGCTGTAGCCAAATGCCACTTAGCGCTTGTCTACATGTAGAATAAAAAACCAAATTATATGGAATTGACGTAAATTTTGACACTTGTCAGTGTCATCCCCATACATTTTGATTTCTACTCTCTCTGTAGACAAGCGCTAAAGTGGCGTTTGGCTAGAGGCCCAGTTGCTACTATTCTTATGTATATACCTCTTTCGCTTATATTCTTTATACCTCTTTCGCTTTCTCAACAGTCGTCGGTCTTTTCATGCACCATCGTCGGTTAAGGGTACTTTTAATTTGGCCCTTCTTTAATATATCGCCAATCTGGTCGATATATATCCGTCTAAGGCACCCTCTAACGATGGACCTATTCATACCAGCTAGGTATATATACTTCTTTCGTAAATCTCCTTTCATCCATGTTCTCTACATCTACACAGGTTTTTTTTCTTTTTTTAAAAACGTTGCCCCACACTAGGATTTTCTCCTGTGTTGTGGGTGCGTTTACAAACATACAAGTTCACCTACACAATGACACCCAGACCCGAAACAACAATTTGTGGATCACACAAAGTGTTGTTCCGTGCGGGAATCGAACCCGCGACACGTTGCACGGCAGCCGGTTGCCCAGCCACCGCACCAACCGTGCAGTCGAATGGTTTCATGAAACATATGTAGTTTAAAATGAATAATGGTTCATAAATGCTAGCTTCGTAACTAAGTAACGTAGCTACAACAACTTAAGTAAACTAAAGTCATCAAAGTTCTACATGTCAGGACAGTAAATTAGAAGTATTACATTGTAATTTGACTGTATCCGTGGTTCATTGACCTCGCAAATACAGCCATTGGACAAAGTGTACTGAGTTTCAAAGATCTGGTAAAGTGATATTAGGACATAACATAACATCACGCTTTTTATCACCGACGGGGTAGGCAGAGGCGCACATTATGCCACTGTATCTACAATGTAACATCCACTTTTCACTATTTGATATTAGGATTTGTCGGTTATTCGAAATTTCTCAGTAAAACCAAAACCAGTAAGTGTGGAAGAGCCATGCTTCGTCACGAATGGGCCGGCTCGACCGAAGTGAGTGTATCTCTATCTCGCCTGGTGCTAAGCTATGATGCGGCCTACGATGGAGTACGTCTGCCTATATGCAACTTATTCACTAGAGCCTTGAAACACTCAGGTTTCACTCCCTTCAAGAAACACAGACTCAGGCAACCCTCTTCTTGTGCTTGATGTATTATAGCAATAAGGTTTAACCACTTGCACATTACTATTACATTACGAACATAATAAACTACAACTTTCGTTCTACGACGTTTCAAAATTCCCCGGGCCTACATCGTGTATTACGCACCTCTGCCTACCCCATACGAGTATTAACCTCTTATCTGCCGGCATAAGAGACACAATAGAAAACGCATCGTATCTCGCGTATATCTACGGCATACGATGGGGTACAAAGCATACCTTATAAACATTTTAATTCACTGACTGCCTCTTTGGCCGAGTGGTCGCAAGTGCGACTGCCGGGCATGGGGTCTCGGGTTCGATTCCCGAGCCGGGCAAAGTATTACTGGGTTTTTTAAAAATTCTCAGTTGTAGCACGGAGTTTGGAATTGTGTCAGGTATATGACAATAGGCTCACCCCCTACTACATGGGACTCATAACATAAATAGTGAAAAGTGGGTGTTACATTGTACAGTGGCATAGTGTGCACTGCCTACTCCTTCGGTGATCCCGAGCGTATGGCGCGTCGCGTTCCGCGCGCGCCTCAAAGAACCATCAGACCACCACAGATGGGGCCCAATAGGGCCGATGTCGATTCGGAGTCGCGGAGAACCTAACGGGTAACCAGGGCTCCGGCTCGACGTGCAGGAGAAGGAACGGGGTGGTTTTTAGTCAGTAAGAGTCTAACACTCCCTCCCGCCTCACCCAGGCGGGAGCAGTCAATCGATGATTTTCCCTCCTTAAAAAAAAAAAATGATGTGATGTTAAGTAATTTTAATTCACATAACCTTACTGCAATTCAAGTAACAACATCCTTCCCCGTATTTATGTGTTGCCTCCCCCTCCCTCTCCTCCGGTAACAACGATGCTGACATAATGTGCAATTGTCCGCACAGCAAAGGTTGAACAAAGGAGTTCAAAGGACGATGCAGGTAATTCAAACGTACGTGGAAGGTTTATAGAAACGACATCCCTTTTTGTCATGATATCCTGGTATGTGAAGTTGTGAAGGCGGTTTGAAGTTGGACAATGGGTCGGAACATGGTTTGAAATGGCTGGGGAATATTTTTCCTGTATATAGACTGTATAGCTACCGCCCGCTATATGGCAATAGGTTCACCCCCTATTATATGGGACTCATAACATAAATAGTGAAAACTGGATGTTACATTGAACAGTGGCATAATATGCACCTCTGCCTACCCGTTCGGGGATAAAAGGCATGATCTTATGTTATGTTATAGACTGTATAGTTAGTTACTATATGTAAAAAATGGATTAGGTATGTCTAAAAAAGAGTGTAACGGCATGGAACGAAAATGTTTATTGAGTTTAGAATGAAGTTATATGGTGTGTTTTTGTTATAGAATCCCAATGAAAGCAACAATTGTACAAACATACAATTGTTGCTAAAATGGAAAATTGACATAAAAACACTAAATTTACTAAAAATCACGGGTGACTCACGTGAAAATACTGATCTATAAATATATATTAAGTAGTAGAACTTTTCTCAATATTTTCCTGTGGGTAACCCACAATTTTTAGTCAATTCAATATGTCTTACTATAGTTATTATAAAATAAAAACACTATGTTTAAAATTCTAAGATTTTTCTTCCTAAAAGGTACTTCTTAAACACTATCATTTCGCAGTAATGTTGTGTACATAGCCGTAATAATAATTGACAATCACACTCACAAAACCAACAAAAAAAAACAAAACAACATTAAAAGCAATTTCAACAAAGGAAATGTTCCATTTATGAGCTATCCGAGTCATAACACCCACTTTACGATACCAAAATAAAACAAAGTAAAAATATCAAATCCGCAAATACGTGGCTTTTGGGGAGATAGGGGAGCAGCGTATGATAACAATTTCGAATTTCGAACACCCCGAAACCGAAGGCTCAAGATCTCATGCCTTCGTAAGTAGCTTGTGACGTGTGTGTATTGAAAAAAGTCAACCAATCTACATCTTTGTTTGGTAATCAGAGAAAAATGTAAATAGAGTGCATTATTACTTTAATAGTAGAAGCAGATCCTATTTAGATCAATCGGTTTGTTAATAGGTGTTCTAATTGGTATGTCCATTAATATGGTGTATGTCCTAAAATCAGTCAATTACGTCCCGTAAAGTTTCAGTGATTTAACTACGATACCTCAGATGGCATGCCAATCGTGGAGATTCCATAATGTCCTAAAGAACCATTTTAATCATAAAAATTGCTTAGCAGCGGATGTATTCCAGCTGGTGAGGTGAAAATTATCACTCTGGAAATAATTAGGTCGTTAGTCCCGCGATAGTCCTTTCCTTATAGGTATTTCATATGTTATGTCTCAAAAGGAGGCTGCTGAGCGGGATCGTGAGAGGGCAGATCCCGCCCGTCGAAGGCGTCGAGGAAACAACCGCCGCGGCGCCTAATATGTTGATTCCTTGCCTACAATATTGGCAGGCAAACCTTTGGGGTCATGGGCGCATAGAGTGGGGAATCTAGGCGCCCACATAGTCACATTAGTCACATCAAGGATGACGGGGGCACAGTGGTCACGTGCCGCCGTGCGCTGCACAGAGATGCTCTAGGTAGACACATAGGTCTCCATAGGGAGGTGCCGTAACAGGCGTTGCACAGTGGGGGCTCCGGGGTTGGTCTACTAAGAGGACCCGGTGCCTCCTTCAGGTGCGGATGGTGGCCACTGGGGAGGTTTTAGTGAAGTAAAAATCCCACACTTCCTAGTCTTTTATTCCCCATAAAAGCTAGGCGACTTTTGAAAGGATTCCCCCATCAATAAAAAAAAATAGGTCACAACTACGGTTTGGTTAACAAATTGGCCACTTTTATTGAAATTATTCGAAGATCCATTATAATGACATGTTCACCCATCAACCATTTTACATTTCAAGCTATTAAATTTTTACGATTACCTACTATTTGCGAAAGCGCGTTGATATAATTTCCCATTTGCAGTGTCTGGTCTGGAATCTTTTCTCGGAATTTTTATGTCAAATCGTAAAATTTAAATTTGATGTTTGACGCGAGAAATTGTAAGATATTCGAGTGAACTTCTTTGTACATAAAAGTTCAAGTGCTATAATAATAATAATTATTGTTATACGAGACATTTAGATTTGACTACTGAAAGGACGAGTGCTTGCCAATCTAGTGATTTGCTATTGTCGCGGAGAACCTTACGGGTAACCGGGGCTCCGGCTCGACGTGCAGGAGAAGGAACGGGGTGGTTTTTAGTCAATAAGAGTCCCTCCCGCCTCACCTAGGTGGGAGCAGTAAGTCGATGATATTCCCCCCTTAAAAAAAGTGATTTGAAATGAAATCAAAACCACTAGGGTTTTGATTTTAGTTTAAGGCAAAATATTTTCTCTTGAAATTTTAGTCTCACATTTTTATGGGACTGTATGCATGCATGAGACTTAATATAATTGGAAGAAAGTAGATAGAATAGAATAGGCGCAATGTTACATTGCGCCTATTCTTTTCGAGGTTTCAAAATGTGGTTGGTAAGTACATTAACCTACTCTAATCTGCAAATTAATTCATTGCATTTTCGACTTTCTGTCAATATAATAAAATTAAAGATCTACTGATTGACTGCCTCATTGGCCGAGTATTAGCTCGTTGGCAATTACAAGATTGGGCTAAGTATACCTAGGTAATACCTAGGTAATTTGACAGACCTTTTCTGTATGTTGACCTGCCGGTCATCGTACTATTAATAGTATTAATTTAAAGCACATAACACATATAACTTCACGCCTATCTCCCATGGGGGTAGGCAGAGACTCGGGAACGCCAATTACTACGATTCCTACATACCTCTTTCGCTTCATCAACGCAATTTAATTTATGCTCTAATATTTTTTTTATGGAATAGGAGGCAAACGAGCAGACGGATCACCTGATGGTAAGCGATCAGCGCCGCCCATGGACACTCGCAACACCAGAAGAGTCACATATGCGTTTAAAATATAATAAGTTAGTTCCTATCATTTTGTCCCATACTTCCTCTATGTTATTATACCAATATACAAAACATGGCTTTCGTCGTCTTATTTACCATTCGCCTCCCACAAAGATATTAATGAGAAACCTCATCGTAATTACATTTGTACATAATGTATGTAGAAATAATGGATATAATACTGACTTATTTCATTTCCATTTGTTATACTTATAAGGGAATGACTTCTTTATGCCTATTATCATACAATACAAAGTGGTTTGTAAAGATTAATTTTCTTACTTTTTCATTGTACATACATGGTGCATGGTCACCGATTTTATTAAAAATGTATTAGTTTAAAAAGACTTCCTCGTTGACCGAGAGGTCGCAAGTGCGACTGCCGGGCAAGGGGTCTCGGGTTTGATTCCCGGGCCGGGCAAAGTATTACTGGGTTTTTAAAAAAAATCTCTTTAATACCACGGAGTCTGGAATTGTGCCCGATATAAGGCAATAGGCTCACCCCCTATAACATGGGACACATAACATAAACAGTGAAAAGTGGATGTTACTTCTGTGTGCACCTCTGCCTACCCCTTCGGGGATAAAAGGCGTGATGTTATGTTATATTATATTTAAAAAAATATTTCAATTGGACGAGTATCAATGATTGGTAAATCTAAATTTACTAAACATAAAAAGAAAAGAATTAAAAATAACTTACTTATGCTTATATTTTCCACAATCCCAATAAACAATCGTATTCATTGGTTATCCAAAGGTTTAAATTGAACCTTATGCCATTAAATTAAATTCCATTTATCTTTTTCCATTTAATTTTCCTACCCTTTCTTTACTACGCTTCACTTAAATAGCGTTATAAAATTTGATAAATTAATACAACAAAATGCACATACACCTCGATAACAAATTAAAATTTTCCATCTGACTAAATTATAGAGGGAATATTGGAGCATTTAAGACAAAAAAGGGATGTTCTGTGTTCCCCTACACTAGAGATAGCGAACCATTGGCACATATTAGGTACAATATTCTAAGTATCACAAAATTTGTCCTATACCTGTCTGTGAATCTTTATTTTCAGGTATTCTTTTTATGAGACAAGCCCGCCACATCCTCCCAAAACCGCTGCAACTCCTGTAAGCCAGGATCTACAGTAGATACAACCATGAAAACACTGGAACACTGAAGTCCGGCGCGTCCCAGGGACATGAGTAACTGTCTTGGTTCCTGCAACGAAGTGAATCAGAAGATATTATAAGAGGAGAAGAATAAAAAACTATAATTTCCACTTCCCTCGGTGAATTACTGCATGAGACAGAATAAATTAAGCCTAAAGGCACAAAGAAGAGACTGTACAACCTGGGTGAAGCCCAGGTTTTTTTATTTTTAGGTATGAATAACATTAAACTTAAAAGATGACGTCACACAATTAAGTTCATCTAAAAATCTATTAGACATATTATAACAGACCGGTACATCCCTGTGTACTTACACTGGCCTCGAACAGTTGCAGACTCAAATAGATGACTCCTGTTTACCAAGCATTCTGCTAAAGGATAAAAATCATGACATATTTTTTATTTCTCTTTGTTCACATCGATTAATTACCTAGATTTTTTGATGACACATGTGAGACCTTATAAAGACCTTATAGAGACTTTATAAAAAATGGTACATTGCTACCTACATAAAGGTTCACCATCTCTGTCCTACACCTAAGATATAAGTTCCCCCTGTTCAGGGGCTCTAGTTAAGCCGCTTTAAGCAGAGGTAGCGTACGCCCAATCTACTAAGATCTTCCCTATCCCTCGGCGATATAAGGCGATACTAACTTTGAATGGTTAAACGGAATGCAATATTTGTTTATCAGTTATTTTTTGTATTGAAAAATGTTTATTGTTCTGTTTCCTTTCATGTTTGTTGCCTTAACAGACAACAATAACTAATTTGGAATTAAGACAAAAGTAAGTACGAATGTTCAGTAGTAAACATAATTTTATCCCCGAATAATTTTAAACCCTTTATCGCCGAAGTGGTAGGCAGAGGTGCACATTACGGCACTTAATGCCACTGTACAATGTTGCACCCATTTTTCACTATGAATGTTATGCCTTATGAGTCCCATGTTATAGGAGGTGAGCCAATTGATGTCGATATATATGAATGGCAATGGTACATAGTATTTTTTTTCAGGCGGGAAATTTATCGAATGACTGCTCTCGCCTGGGTGAGGCGGGAGGAAGTGTCAGACTCTTACTGACTAAAAACCACTCCGTTCCTTCTCCTGCGCTGCGAGCCGGAGCCCCGGTAACCCGTTAGGTTCTCCGCGATAGTGTATATATGTAGATACCGGGCACAATTTCAGACTCCGTGCTACTACAAAGATTTTTTTTAGAAACCCAGTAATATTTGCCTGACCTGGGAATTGAACTGAGAACCCTTGCCCAGCAGTCGCACTTGCGACCACTCAATCACCGAGTGGTCAACGATGTGTACAATATCCAAAAATAACCAAATACAACAACAAATCTTTATCTCTTAAATATTTTTGACAAATCTATTTTATAGTATAGGTGCTCTATCATCCCTCGTCTCATATACAAAAGAGTTATAAAAATAAAACAGTTATATTACGAAGAATACTATCAAAAGATACACTTGATCATAAACCTCGCGATAATGATTTATTTTCATATGAAAATAATAATTTTGTAAGGAAATACTGAGATTATATGGATAAAGACTTTAGCCCCCGCTGGGTTCATCCCTTGTATACGACACAAATAACTGATACAGGGTGGAAGCAAATTGCTCATTTTAATTTCGATTTGTGAGCATAGTAAAATGTTTCATTCATTCAATATATCTTTTAAGTTTATGGTAAATCGCAATGTTTAATGTCTTAAGCTCTGTTTTAAACTTGTAAAATTTACCTATAGTCATTTTTAGCATTGATAGTCTGAAATTGTGCATGCTCTGCGGTAAATTTTGGAACTTTAAGTGCAGGCGTAAAAATAATTCCTACGATTTCCTCCACTTCTTCTTATTTTAATACTAAGCTAACCCGTTATAAAGTTTGAACTAAAACTAAACTGAATTCAATTTAATCGACACCTTCATTTCATAACAGCCTATACATAAATACCTACATTTAACTAATTGTTTGTCAGTGCCAAACGCATAATATTTTGGTTCAGATCAAAGACACAGCAGGTGGTACCCAAAGATAGGGGAGTTTATTATTACTATATTTATTTGTAGATATATATTTATATTATTTCCTCACCCCCATTTTAAAGGCAATTCAAAGCATTGAAGCGTTATTTATTTTTCAATTCGAGTTTGTTTATTGAAGTGAGAGAATTTGAAGAGTTTGAAAATGCATGGTTGAGGATTTGGATAGATGAATATGTTTATTATTCGTTGTTTTTTTTTACTAAGTTGTCAAAGTCAAAGCATTTATTTCAATCAATCCTTAATTAGGCACTTTTGAAACGTCAAAAATTGAATTGTCCGTCCGTCTGTCTGTCAGTGAAACTAGGCGCACGTTCCAAAGTATAGTTTCGAATGGAGAAGAACGAGCAAAAAACTTATCCGTTACTCTTCTAAAAATGTATTCATAATAAATAGCCACTTGCAACTTATTACTAAATATAATACATTTATAACTATAGAACTTAAAAACTACTTACAAAGAATATAAAAGAAATTGATGATGAATGATCGATGTCAGCTGTGAAAATATCCCGAAGGCTGGCAGCATTGTTATGTTGCAAATAAATTGTTCTTAATAAATATTTTATAGCTTATAAAATTTAATGAACTACTTTGTAATCATAAATTATTATGAGCAGCATTTCGCGACCTGCGACGCGGCACTTTTATACTTAGTTTAAAGGTTCTAACAGTACGATGTCATAATTTACTTTACCGAATAAACAAGTGAAACAAGTAAATTTATTTCTGCAAATAGACTACAACTACTTTTACACGTCAATTTTATCAAGCGAACGATGAGCTCGACATTTCCTAACTGACTGCTCTGAGATGAAATGCCGAAACAAACTCAGAGGTCCGTCTCTTTTAAAGTCCAGACAAATATGTATAAAAGATTATGTGTGAGAACCGTGCAAGTTATTTCCGTAGTGGCCTTTTGTAATAGATTTATGTACAATCAGTATAAAATTAATTAGTGTCATATTTTTCTTAATATGGCTAATCTGAGAATCCCCTCTTTCATTATATCACAGCTAATTTACAACCAAAGCCTGACTAACACCATATTGTCGTGAAATCATAACACATTTGCATATACAATGTAAATATCCCGGCGCCGCGCGCCGCCTGGAGCAAGTTTCCCACGCCTGCAAGTTGTACGCGTGTCGCTAAACCCAGTGTGTTGCATACTAAGAATGTTGCTGTTTAGATTTACGTTCGGATTATAGTCCATCTAACAAAAGCCCATCTAACAAAAGAATTTTGTTAGATGGGCCGGCTCTCGCTCGGAGGAGTATAGGCTGGAATGCGGGGTGAGGCAGGGGGGGTTGACCTCTCCCACGCTCTTCAACCTGTACTTCGACCGATTGATCGATGAGCTCAGCAACACCGGCATCGGGTGTCATATAGATGGAGTGTGTGTGAATAATATCAGCTATGCAGACGATATGGTGCTGCTGAGCCCATCGATTGGTGCCTTGCGCGGGCTCCTGAAAATTTGCGAGTCCTACGCGGTGGCTCATGGGCTCAAATACAACGCGAAGAAAAGTGAAATAATAATTTTCAGACCAGATAACAAGCGATACAATTTTGTTCCAAATTTCACTTTATGTGGCATAGCGCTGAACAAAGTCGAGCAATTTAAGTATTTGGGCCACTGGGTCACTGAGGACCTTAAGGATAGTATGGATATTGAAAGGGAGCGTAGGGCGCTGTGTGTCCGGTGCAACATGTTGGCTCGTAGGTTTGCACGGTGCACGGAGATTGTCAAAGTTGCGTTCTTTAAGGCGTATTGTCAGTCTTTTTACGCCTGCAGCCTGTGGGTTGACTTCACGCAGCGGACATACAGCGATCTGCGCGTTCAATATAATAACGCGTTCCAGATGCTGATGGGGCTGCCGCGGCACTGCAGCGCTTCTGCGATGTTCGCGGCTGCTAACACAGACGGCTTTCCAGTCATCATGCGCAAACGGTGCACTTCAATCATGCGCCGCACGCGCGACAGTCCCAACGGCATCTTGTACGCGCTGGCGGATCGGTGGGACTCTCCGATGCTGGCTCGCTGGATAAGGCTGCATGTGGTTGTATAGTGTTTTGCCACCATCATCGGGGAGTCCACCCGCACCCGCCACTACAAGTTAGTGCTCAATTAGATAAGATATGATCAATAGTTATTATTACTAACACTAGTTTGTAAGCTCGCAATTGTACTAACACGTATGGATGTAAATCTGAAATAAATGATTATTATTATTATAGTGCTTATAATTTCGTTTTTAATAGTAATTATTAAGTTACTTACCTAATAGGTTTTTCAATATCTATTTATTTATTTATTTATTAGGTACACAAAACAGAAACACAGTACAATACACAACAGAGTAACAATACAAAACTGTAAATGGCAGACCATGCTTCCACAAGTATGTGCACACTACATGACATGCAACGACTAGTATTTATTTATTAACAATTATTTATAATTAATTATAATCCAGAACAAAATTAGAGATAAATTGTAATAATAAAGAGAATTAAGAATGCAATTAGACAATAGATACATTATTCAATATTGTCCTCATTATCGGACCGACCAAATATCTACTAGTATTCATTTATTTATTAAGAGTTACCAACATTTTAACACAACTACAGTAAACATAAAACATACAATCAAAGAGGATTAAGCCTAAGTGTAACAATCAATTATAGAGGTAGATAACTACAACATTCACTGATGCAAATAAGTATATATTGTTGTAAAATTGTCTAACAGCCTGTCAAGTCAATAAATTGAAGAAACAAACTATTGAACAACAAAATGCAATACTTAATCTTAAAAACCTGTGTAGCAATCAACCTAGCAATACTAAGGGACACTCAACTGTAAAGAAAAATAAATGTAAAACACAACATATTCATATTACAAAAAAAAAAACTTGATAGAAGTCTTATAGATCTGGAACCAAAACAGTATAAAGAAATGATAATAGATGGCGCTAAATTCAATACTCGCGAAAATTATTGTTCATCACTTGAACTCAATTATACCTTGAAGGAGGGCGAGCAAACATCAATACCAGCCGAAGTGATAACAAAACATAGGGAAATCCAACAAAGAAATTACATAATAAAGGAAAAGCAAAGAAAAAGAAAATTATGTATCCTGAGCAACTGTAACTACCATCAGCCGATAAACATTATTGAAGAAACTTTCTGCGAACAATTTGAATATTGCCATTATGTATCACCTAATAGTAAAATAAAAGAAATACTCACAAACATCATGAAGAAAATTCAAAATTTTAACTTGGACGACTATTGTTTGGTAATGATTGGCGAAAAAGACTTTAAAGATAAAAATGACCCCATCAAACTTGTTAGATTAATTAGAGAATCCTTGGAACATATAACTCATACAAATATAATTATATGCTCTCCAACATACGTAATGGGTGCCCCTATTTATAATTATAGAGTAGAACTATTTAATAATTTGCTTTGCATGGACATACGTAATTATAATTATGCATATCTTTTTGATACGAATCGTGATATCTCCTTTGAAATGTTCTCATATAAAACAGGCAAGCTTAACAAATTGGGTATTAAATGTATATTTGGAAGTATTTTCAGTCGTATTTTGGTTGACTTAAAAAATTATCCACTGAAATATGATCATGACAATGACTCATCAATATCACACACGAATGTCACACCGCATGTACAAAAAAAATGTTTTCGTCCCACCCTTTAGCAACAATGCCAATAAGGATAAACAACAATTTACACTGTTGCATCAGAATATAGCTGTAATACTCAATAAGTTAGATTTTTTTGAGGCTACAATATCTGAGTTGACGAAAGAGATCGGTGTTGTGGATTTCATTTGTCTTAGCGAAACATTTCTACAGGGTGGCCATGAATGTAATCTTAGACTCACGAATTATAAGTTAGTTGCTCATTATTCAAGGGCCAATAAAAAACGTGGTGGTACATGCATATTAGTGAAGGAGGATTTAGTTTGCAACCCTATACAAGTAATAAATGAGATAGCAAACGATTATACTTTCGAATGCTGTGGCATACAAATACCGAGTTATAACTTAAAACTAATATGCGTTTATAGAATACCGAATTCCGACATAGGTACATTTCTTAAAAAAATGGAAATATTGTTACACAGATTAACTAATAAAAGTAATAATCGTATCATAATATGCGGAGACTGGAATATTGATATGCTTAAGGACACTACACAAACAAGAGAATTAGGATCGATTTTGAATAACTTTAACTTGTTAGCACATATTAAAATGCCTACGAGAAAAAAAAGTTGCATAGACCAAATAGCCAGTAATATTTCGACTCTAGACATAAAAAGTAGAATACATAACCTAGCCCTATCAGATCATGATACTGGACAGTCATTGACGTTTGTTCTTCCAACAGCTAATAATAAACCTAAAATCACAAATTTTTTTTATGAAGTCAAAAGAGATTACAATGCAGCCAATATTAAAAAATTTCTGGATTGTATCTCGGCTTTAAGTTTTAATGAAATTTACGAAGAAACAGATTGCAACAATGCATTTAACATATTTCATGACCTATATATTCTTTTTTATAAACTATGTTTCCCTGAAATAAAAGTAAAGATTTATAATAAAACAATAAAAAATAAATGGATTAGTAAGGGTATAAAAATCTCGTGCATTAAAAAGAGAACTCTATATTATAATTACCAACATGAGGCCTTGAGCAAAAAATTTAACAAAAAGAGGTACCGGACCTATTCTAAGATATTAAAAACGTGTATATCGCATTCACAATTAATAAATAACAAAAAGCATTTACACAATTCAAAAAATAAATGCAAAGCGACATGGACTATTATAAAAAATAATATAAACAATGAATATAATTATAAAAAGGACATTAATGAGTTAATAATAAATGATAATGTAATTATTGATCCGAATGACATATGCAATCAATTTAATAACTTTTTTATAGAAATGACCAATGATTCTAACTTTAGCAACAGGAATGACACGAGTAACATTGACATAGCCACTAATAATAACAGTATCTTTTTAACTCCGGTAGATGAGCAAGACATTGTAAAAATTATTAAATCTTTAAACAATACCAACGCTACTGGATATGACGAAATAACTACCAAAATGATAAAACTAAGTAGCAAATGTATAGCCGAACCTTTAAGTTACATAATTAATTTGTCATTTGAAACAGGAATATTTCCTGCCAGGCTAAAACAGTCTATAATCAAACCGCTATACAAAAAAGGTAACCGCACGGATATGTCTAATTATAGACCTATTACATTGATCCCAATCCTGTCAAAGATTTTGGAAAAGGCAATATACGGGAAACTAATATCATTTTTTAATAAAAATAACATACTTACGGAGAACCAATTCGGTTTTAGGAAAAACAGTTCCACGTCACTTGCTTGTTTTGCTTTAGTCAAGTTGGTATCGGAAGCCCTCAATGATAGAATGTCGGTATTGTCAGTGTTTCTGGATATGAGCAAAGCTTTTGATTTTGTCCCACATGATCGGTTGCTTTATAAGATTGAAAAATATGGTATTAGAGGCAACGCGCATGAATGGTTAAAAAGTTATTTATCGTGTCGCCAACAAAGAACAGTAGTTTCAAAAATTGACAAGAACACAAAAATAACATACAGTTCAAAGTTAAAAAAAAATTGTTGTGGTGTTCCCCAGGGAAGTGTTTTGGGGCCTCTATTATTCATAATTTATATAAATGACCTTTGTAAGGGCCTAAAACATAACTGTACACTGTTCGCTGATGACACTACTCTCACAATTAAATCTTTAAATAATCATAACCTAGGAATCGACACTAACAATGAAATACTAAAAGCAATGAAATGGCTGGAATATAATAATTTGCGTGTCAACATAGAAAAAACAAAGTTACTACAATTTCAAACATACAATTCTTTGATAAAACCACCTGATATATACTACAAAAATGTAATATTAAAACCAGTACCATCAACCGTATTCTTGGGAATAGTTATAGACAAAAATTTAAACTGGAAAGAGCATGTAAAAAACGTCTGCACTAGGCTCGATAAATTCGTATTTGCTCTCCGTAAACTGAGAAGAATAGCTGGCAAAGAAACATCCCTCAATGCTTATCATGGATACGCGGCAACAGTCCTACGTTACGGCCTTGTAATATGGGGAAATTCAGTCGAAATGAACAAAGCACTTATTGCGCAAAAAAAATGTGTCAGGGCAGTGTATGGAGCTGAATACTTAGAGCATTGTAAGCCATTATTTAAATCTTAAAATTCTCCCACTTCCTTGTATGTACATTCTCGAACTTTGCCTATTTATAAAAAGGTATTCACACATGTTTCCATTGTATGAGCACATTTCAGAAAGAGTGAAAAGCAGAAGTATGAATAAATTACTTGCACCTAGCCAGAGACTACATTTGTATAGTGAGAATTCGTATTGCATGGCAATTAGAATTTTTAACAAGTTACCCCCGGGCATTAGAGTTTTGCCCAGTAATAAATTCAGGAAATGGTTGTTTACTTGGCTTTTGAATAATTGCTTCTACTCAGTTAGTGAATTTCTCAATTACAAATTTTGACCTATGTAAGCTTATTGACTTATAGTTGCTTGATTTTTAATATTGTATTTAATTTATTAGTTTAAGTATGGACATTGTATTCTAATCGTTAAAAATGGAATAATTTTGACATATCGTTCATTTAATATAATTTAATTGTCAATTCATTCATAAAGTTGTAACAAATTGTGCTGACGTTGAAATTCCGTAATATTGTTTCTCTTTTAATATTTCTACACCGGCAACGGTAGTGCATGTGATTCATTCTAAAATTAAGACCTTGTATATACCATACACTCAGAAATAAATGACTTATTATTATTGAGGCATTCCCTTTTTCTCGAAATTATACAAATTTCGGTAATAATATGAAGTTCACGGGCCTAAACCAAGTGAACCTCATGGGGTACTTGTTCGGTGGTCTCGTCTTGCAGAAACTTCCTAACAATACGACAGGTGTTCAGAATTGCAGCTTTCTGCATGGTTGTGTATGTGTTTTTATGGAGGTCTAGGAGTTGGATACCGTGATGTAAGTTTTTAGGGATGACTCCCGTACTGGAGAGCACCAGCGGCACTATATATACTTTATTCATTTTCCAGATTCTAAGTATTTCTTCTTTAAGCTCTGTATATTTATGTATCTTCTCCGTTATTGTTTTCTGTAAGTTGTGGGTATTTGGGATGGCTATATCGGTAATATATACTATTTTGTTAACTTTATCAATTAAGGTAATATCTGGTCTGTTATTGTGTATAGTTTTATCAGTTAAAATAGCTCTATCAAAGTATAGTGTGTGATTTGGACTCTCCAGTACAGGTTTTGGCGTATATTGGTAGTATGGTACGGCAGGCTCTGACAAAAGTTTGTGTTTGATGGCAAGTTGTTGATGGATGATGTGTCCGACTTGATTATGTCGGTGTGTGTAATCAGTTTGGGTGAGGGTTGGACAAGCACTAGTGATATGTTGAATAGTTTCAGATTGTCGGTGGCATTTCCTACATTTATCATTTTGAGTATTAGGGTCTTTCATTATAAATTTCCTATAATTTTTTGTATTTATTACTTGGTCCTGGATTGCAATCATGAAACCTTCAGTTTCAGGGAATAATAAACCTATTTTGAGCCACTTGTTGGAAGCTTCCGGGTCTATGTGCGGTTGTTCTAGATCATGGATATGTCGCCCATGTAATTCTTTCGCGCGCCATCTATCTATTTTTATTTTTTGGTGATCTTTAACTGAGTTGAAATGTAAGTCTTTGTTGTTTAAATTTAAAGGTGTATAATTATTGTCTATGTTTGTGACTGCTTCATGAATTTTACTATTGTCAGTTTTATCATAGAAAAACTTTCTTAATGATTGTATCTGCTGTTCCCACAATAGCTTTAAGTCAACTAGACCTCTTCCACCATTTTGGCGTTTTACTGAAATTCTTTCAATTGCAGACTTAGGGTGTAAATAATTATTTTTAGTTAGGGTTGTCCGGATTTTTATTTCAAGTTTGTTAATGTCCGTTTTTGTCCATTTAATGATTCCAAAGGTATAAGTTAACACGGGTATGGCGAATGTATTGATGGCTTTGATCAGGTTTTTAGAATATAACTGTTTATTGCAAATTAGGTTTAATCTACGTGTAAATTCTCCGATAAGTTGGTTTTTTATCTGTATGTGATTTATAACATTAGATTGATGTATGCCTAAGTACTTATAAGTTTCAGAAGTTCCCATTTCCTCAAACGTGTTGTTCTGTTCAGATGTATTCTCTATCGTTGCACTATTTTTTAGTTTTCCCTGTTGTATATGTAGTCTTCGGCACTTATCCAATCCAAACTCCATTCTTATGTCTTTACTAAACTTTGTTGTAATATTAATTAGAGATTGTAAGTCGTTACGTGATTTTCCAAAAATTTTTATGTCGTCCATATATAATAAATGAGTTATAGCTGTATCATTAGTTAATTTGTATCCGGCGTTTGTGTAGTTGAGGAGATAGGAAAGCGGATTAAGGGCCAGACAGAACCATAAGGGACTCAGTGTGTCCCCTTGGAAAATACCATTTTGAATAGGTATTTCATCTGTTGTTATAGAAGAGTTATTGTTGGAAAGATGAAGGGCAGTTCTCCAGTCTAACATAGCGTTTCGTAAAAACGATATAATATTCGGGTGTATTTTATAAATTTGCAACACTTTGATAAGCCAAGAGTGGGGTACACTATCAAACGCTTTTCTGTAGTCTATATAAGCAATGTGCAAGTTACGTTTATTTAATTGGGCTTGTTTAAGAATTGTAGCATCGATAGTAAGCTGCTCCTTACATCCCTTATGATTCTGCCTGCAACCCTTTTGTTCTTCGGATAAGATGTTGTGGGTTGTGATGTGATTATTGATTTTAAATGCAATACAAGATGTTATTAACTTATATATAGTTGGTAAACAGGTTATAGGTCGATATTGTGATGGATTTGTAGTGTTATCGCTTTTCGGCAACATGTATGTAATTCCTTTCGTTATAAATTTAGGTAGTTCTTGTTGTCCTGTAATAAGGTCTGTGATAATTCTAGCTATTGTGCTATGTAAACTGACAAATTTTTTGTACCAGAAGTTGTGCACACTATCTATTCCCGCCGCTTTCCAGTTTTTCATTTTTTTTGTAATATATCCTATGTCCTCTGTTGTTATGTCATTAAATTCCATCGGCTCTATATCGCTTACCCTATTTTCTTCATCACTTATCCAATAAGCTTGTTCGTTATGGTCTCCCTTGTTTTCCCATATTTGAGACCAGTAGTTTGTAAGGTCGCTCTGTGTAGGTAAATCATTTAATGGTTGAACAGAAACTTGTCTAAGAGATCTGTAGAAACCTTTCTCGTTATTAGAAAATAGTTTATTGTCTTGCTTTCTCTGTAATGCTTTAACGTATCTAGCTAGTCTTTGGGATTTTAATGCTAATTTTTGCTTTAAGGTGTCTAAAAATTCATTCGGTCTAATATTGTTTCTTTCGTGTGATAAGTGAACTTTATTTTTACTACATATTTCTTCTACTTTTTTAAGTAACCTATTTGACCTGTTGCCATTTATATATTGTGTAAGTCTACCTATGTTTGCCCTAAGTTTCTGAATATCTAATTCAATTCTAATTTGCCAGTTTGGTTTGTGTGATTTTTTATACTTTATACTATTTTCTTTATCTCTTATATTGTATCCTAATTTTTCACTTATTACTAATGCACTACAGTAAATTAGCGTGTGAATTGTGCTTATGTCAGAATCTATGGGACAATATCGGTTTAATATATATTTATTGAAAATTTCGACATATTTATAAAGGGTTTTGTTTTCTTTTAATTTAGGTAGCTTTGGGCGAGCTGTGGGATCAGTACCTTGATATTTTGTAAGAGCTGCTTCTAGCTCGTTTAATAGTTCGTGTGTGTCTGTGTCATTATTTGTTCCTACAATACCTCTTTCCGGATTAAACTGTTGTGTCTCCATAGACGTGTTCGAGAGATTTGTTTGAGTTGATGCGTGGGATTGCGTGTGTAAAGAATGTGAGGTGATGGAGTATGTGTGTAAAGAATGTGAGATGATGGGTGGGTCTGATGTTGTATGTAATGAAGTTGTTGAAGCTTGTGTGAATTCCAGTTGATCATCATAAGGTTGATTTGTTGAATTCAATATATTGAGATTGTTACTATTTGTTTCTTCAGCAAGCTGAGTGGCTATTTCAGTTTTAATGGTTTCTATTGTTTCGTCAGATAAAAGTTTATTTCTTACTATTACTCTTCGTTGGTCGGCAATTCTTTGTGCAGAAACGTTTAATTCTGGGTATTTCGAGGAAAAACGGTCATGAAGTTTTTTGCAATACATAGTTCTATCTGCTTCTAGTTTGGTAACATAATAATATGTGCGCATGATAAATAGGTTTATTTCTTCGCTCCATTTCATGCGCACTCTGGGTTTGCCAGCTTTGGTGGTCGCAGGTTGAGTGGCAAGTGCCTCCTGCGAAACATCCTCAGCTGGAGTGGTTGCTCTACTACTATTGCTATCTGAAAGCTCGGCTGTAGTCCTTGAGGACATTCCCCTACCCCCCGCGTCCCCGACTCCCGCCCAGCCGTCCAGCCGGGAGTCACTGGCTAGCATGCTGTCACGCCTGACACCAGCTACAGACGTGCCCCGACGATCCTCGGGCAGCGGCCCTAAACGTAATCTTCTATTTCTTGTCTCCATATTGATGGGTTACCTTTACCTTGTTAGCCGTATAAGTTTCAATTGTATACGTGTCCGCCCCCCACGTGGTTAGATGTTCAACCAGGACGTAAGGTAGGCTTTTAGGGGGCTTATTATTATTATTATTATTATTATGTGTGTCTTTACCATTCACGGTACCACAGGGTCCCGGTCATTTGGGAGGCGTACGAGGGGCCGAAGCCAACTGCGCAGAGGCCCTTTAGACAACTTTAATCTAAATGTAATGGATACACAAACCGGCGACTAACCCTGTATGCACTATGGAAATGCACCCAAGGACAGTCCCCGGTTAGTGTAGGACTATTGTGAATAATGGAAAAAAAAGGTAGGGCTATGGATGGGTTGCTGTGGACTGGTAAATTGGGAACTATGGATGACTATGGCACCTGCCGAAACAATGTAATTTTTACACGTAAAAATGGCAGGCGGAGACTTGCCAACTCACCGACCGGGCCCCGGGAATGGTTGCTAGATATAGCAACAGAGGGGCAACGAGAATGTGAGTGGCTGAAGGGTTAAGAAACTACCACCGCTTTCTACTCAGATCATCTGCTCCAGCCGAAGCCTCCTGCATCCCTGGCCCACTCGCGACTTACGAATAGTTTCTTGCCCTCCGAGCAGGATCACTGCTCTCGCGACTCCACTCTGGACGGCCAATGAAGGCAAGCCAGAGGTGGGAGACCTGTTCCTTGTCATCGTTCACTCCAGCCAGCCAATTAAGGCAAGCCGGAGAAGAAGGAACGGTGACTTCTCCCTGGAGCACTCGGGATGATGGTAGCCCGCGGGATCGCTAATGCCCGTCACCTCGCCTCAAGGTGCCCTGCGGGCTTATTATTATTATTATTAAAAGACATAACATAACATCACGCCTTTTATCCCCGAAGGGGTAGGCAGAGGTGCACATTCTACCACAGTACAATGTAACACCCACTTTTCACTAGTTGTTATGAGTCCCATGTAATAGGGGGTGAGCCTATTGCCATATACCGGCCACATTTCCAATATCGGGCAATAAAAGAAGACCAAAAAATCTTCTTCTTGTCGTTCCACTTCATTGCTGAACCTTTTAATTAGTACTTGTCATTGGTCAAGCGTATGTTTTTTTGTTTTTTTATATACCTATAAATAATACATCGTCAAATAAATATTTTAAGTACTTATGGTTTTCACCGCGATTTCATTGTAAAAATGACTATTATGAAGAAGAAACTAATAAGACTGCCTAGTTGGCCGAGTGGTCGCAAGTGCGATTACCGGGCAAGGGGTCTCGGGTTCGATTCCCGGGTCGGGCAAAGTATTATTGGATTTAAAAAAAAATCTCAGTAGTAGCAAGGTGTCTGGAAATGTGCCCGGTATATGGCAATAGGCTCACCCCTTATTACATGGGACTCATAACATAAATAGTGAAAAGTGGGTGTTACTTCTGTGGGCACCTCTGCCTACCCCTTCGGGGATAAAAGGCGTGATGTTATGTTATGTAATATGTAAACCAATAAGATAATCACGTGTGATTTTCTAACACCAAAATAAACTGTCATTATTCTCATCTTCATCACAATTACAACACCCAAACAACAAAAAATAGACCTTAAAACCAAATCCTTTAACAATCATTTTACCACACCGTCTTAGTCCCAACACAATCTACTTCAACTACATGATATCATTGTTTTCAGAGAGAATATTCAACGCAGACGTTTCTCTGAGATATTCCCATAATCCCTTCGTATTCACAGACCGGTGCAGCTTAACTAAGAGTAAGACCTGTGCAGTAGGTACCTCAATTACACAATGCTTAGGTGCCCAGTGCAATACTATGCAACCTTTGTTACATGTCCCAGAATATCAGTGGGCCTTAGTCAAAGTAATGGAATGCAATGAGGTATGATAAAACATATTCTGTTTGGAATAAAAAATTGTTTCAATGTTTCTCCTAAAGAAGAAAACTTTTGTATACCTCTATAAAATGTATGAAAATTTGAAAATCATCCCGTAAATATATTCATACAAAATTAGTCTCTGAATATTGGAAATAAGGTCTATAATGTGGTTAGTGGAGAGCGGTCACCGTTGACCGCTTGGGGATATATGGGAAAGAAAGGCTAAATTAAAAGTAAGTACCCTTAACCGACGAGCATGCATGAAAAGACTGTTGATGAAGAGAAAGATGTATGTAAGAGTCGTAGCAATTGGCGTTCCATAGTGTCTGCCTACCCCCATGGGAGACAGGCGTGAGGTTATGTATGTATGTATGTTTCCCCTAAATGCTTCAATGTTAAATATTGTAACATAAAAAAGTCATAAAACGCAATTACGTGGTATTGAACTGAGTCCATAAGATCAAAGAACATCTAAAGTCATCACAATATGTAAATATTATTTTAAACTTTATACTATTTGTAAAAAGATTAGAACTCAAATGAAAGCCAAACACGACTTTCACAGGAGTGGCACACACATTAACACTTCGCATCCATATTTATTTCTCCCGCATTCTCAAATAGCCCGACAGCTTTAAAACGCAGCGATGTATCACATTTCAGCGCTTTACTACGTTTTTTAGTTGAAGTATGAATTAGACAAGGTATTTTATTCTAAACATAATCTCACAGAAAACGGACGTGAAGCAACGCTTGCATTGTTTCGTCGTGTGAGTAAGGTTACCGGAGGCCCAATCACCCCCCTCCCCTTCCCCAATCTCCACAATCCCTGAATCTCCAGCGATCCTCAGACTTCTAATCCCCAGGAGGTCGGTAACGCACTTGTAACGCCTCTGGTGTTCCAGGTGTCCATGGGCGGCGCCGATTGCTTACCATCAAGTGATACGTCAGCTCTTTTACCGGCTTATGCTATAAAAAAATTTAGGATACTATATTTTCACGTATGCATGACAGACCCGAAACAAAAAAATATAGATATCACCAACAATTATTCCGTGCGAGAATCTAAACTGCGACACGTGGTGTCACCAGTCGCCCAACTAAAGATACTGGCCTAGTGGTTGGTTGGCTGCCCGGCTGATTCACACACGGAACAATAAAATGGCAGTCATTTTTAGAAGTACAGAGAATTATTTTTGGTTATTGCGCCACACTTAAGTATGTGGCTCTACGCTGTATTTCTAATAAGACTTTTTTTTTTTAAACGTGGCCCCACACTAGGATTTTCTTCTGTGTCGTGGGTGGGTTTACAAACATACAAGTTCACATACACAATGACACCCAGACCCGAAATAACAATTTGTAGATCACACAAAGTGTTGTTCCGTGCGGGAATCGAACCCGCGACACGTTGCACGGCAGCCGGTTGCCCAACCACCGCACCAACCGTGCAGTCTCCCACTTGTACTACTACATACATCTACGCTTTATGTAATTTAACATCGTCACATTCCTACGCAAAGCCCTCAACTATGAAAACTGCAGGATACTCCGACGTTACCTGACGCCAACTAAATAGCCTTTGTTTTCAGCATAAATTCCACTTTACATGTTTAGTTTAGCAACTTTCAGTGTAAATTCCTCGAAATGACACAGATTAAATGTTTTTCGAATAAAGTTTTAGCGCACTGCAGATTTCGCGAGTCAATCCTACGGAGTTTACTTAGCAAGTGTATTGAGCGATTAAAAGTAGTTGCGACTGTGCGCTTTTTGTGAATTTATTTTATTTTGTTTTATTTTTGGATAGTTTCAATGTATATAAAGTGCAGTTTGCCTATTCATTTAAATACAATGTCTATATACAAAGTGGCATGCTCAAATCACAAATGTATGCAGGGGGGTTACTGGATCATTGCGTGCTCTGTATCGCGTAAAAAATTTGCTTCCTCCCGCTACGAAGGCCATGTTGGTGCAGGCCTTGGTTTTCCCTATCATCGATTATGCTGATGTCTGCTACTGCGACCTGAATGCAGATCTCCTCAATAAGCTCGACCGACTTCTAAATAACTGCATCCGATTCGTTTTCAACCTGCGTAAATACGATCATGTTTCTGCACATCGGTTGCAACTAAAGTGGCTGCCCATACGCCAGCGCAGAGAGCAAAGGGCGCTAACCACTCTATTCTCCTTTCTTTCTTCACCTTCTTCACCCAGTTATCTATCCCCTTACTTTCAATACTTATTCGCAAACCACAGTAAAAATCTTCGTTCTTCTCACAACCGTCTTCTCCAATGTCCCACTCATCGCACTGACTTCTTACATTCATCCTTTTTCGTACAGGCAATTTTGCTGTGGAATGCGCTCCCCCTGGATGTCAGGATGGTCTCAACTCGACTAACTTTTAAGCATAAAGTACGTGAGCTTTTCCTAAAAAGGTTGGCTGAATCATCGCGCTAACTATCCACTGTGTACTAGTAAGCAAGTATATATTTATATATTATGTATATATGTATGTATGTAGGCATATTGTACTCATGTGTAGGTATACATTATAATTAAATTTATTTATGTATGTATATCTCCGAAATATATAAGTTTACCTTTCATTGTTAAATAAAATCACTGCTTGCCTCTTGCACCTACCATTTACTCTTCTCTGCATCACCCAAAGGTCAGACTGGTAGAAAATGCCTGCGGCATTAAGTCCACCTTTTTGTACATTTTGTGCATGAAGCATATTAAATAAATAAATAAATAAATATATTAACACGAAACGATTGCATTATAAACAAACCTCATTATGGGTACGTTTCTAACAAAATAGAGTATTCAACCTCACAATTTGATTACGAAAATATTACTGGATTTTGTACTGTAATGTTATGTATTCAGATTGAAATATAAGTAGTAACAATATAAGCTTTGAAATTAAACAAAGGTAATTAAATTTTAAAAAACTTTATAACATACATAACATCACGCCTTTTATCCCCGAAGGGTTAGGTAGATGTGCACATTATGCCACTGTAAAATGTAACACCCACTTTTCACTATTTATGTTATAAGTCCCATGTAATAGGGAGTGAGCCTATTGCCATATATCGGGCACAATTCCAGACTCCGTGCTTTTACTGAGATTTTTTTTTAAATCCAGTAGTAGTTTGCCCGACCCGGGAATCGAACCCGAGACCCCTTGCCCGGCAGTCGCACTTGTGACCACTCGGCCAACGAAGCAGTCTTTAACATTATTTTATTATGCCAATTTCATTTCAAAATAAACACATCCCCGCATAATTATATGCTAATTAAAACTGCAGCCTATCAAAATAGAGTTTTATCCTTTAATTCTATGCAATCCGAAAAGCATTGGCCCACAATGAGAGCAATTAAATAAATGTGTTCCAAGCTAGTTACATTGTACGGAGCGTGCTGAGCCGACCAAATAGCCTATAAAATTCATGACCCGTTTAGATTTAGGCGAATGGACAAGCTAGTTACTGGAATGTATGCGTCATTTGTTGCTCAATGATATATGTTTATGTTTAGAATGTTGTCTCAAGTTTGGGGCACACATCTTTTGTCCTCTGAACGAAACATTATACGCGCATAATGTTCATTTTTAACACATCTTTACATTATTATGATTTGTAGGTACGTACGGGTACGTGATCCAAATATTTGTTTAGTATTTTCATTGAACTAAACATGCATGTGACGGCGCCGCCGTCATTATTTTGTAAACTGCGAATGTAATGGGCAAGCAGTGAACAAACAACTGGCCGACGTCACTTCAACCCCACCACCGAGTGATATATAAAGCAGCGCAAGCGCAAGCTCGGGGCAGTCGTTCGTCAATCGTTGCCCAGTTCACACGTTACGCAATCGCTGAGTAATTTTATTGTGCACTGTCGAAAGTAAACGTTACTTTAATTACGAAGATTTAATTGTTTTATTACTGCATAAACATACCTCTACCGATATACATATATGACGAAGAGGGTTGTCGCTTGACATCGCCCACACCATCCTTCCGACACATGCTTTTTTTTAAGGGGGATTTTTTCCCCTTCGCTCCGCATCATGATCCGCACTAGGGCCGGACGCGAGAGGTCGCCATCGCCGATCACGTCCCTCAGGGCACGGCGCGGCGGTGCTCAGCCCACGCAGGGCATTCCGGTACTGTGTGTTCCACCGTGTCCTCATTGCGGTCCTCGCAGTGATGACACCCGGGTGTTTCCTCTCGCCCCATCAGACACAGGTACCTACAGAAACTTCAATGACCGGTGAGGACCTGCGTCAGGTGGTAGATGAGGACGCCGTAGCGTCTCTCAAGCCTCTCCTCAAAGAGTTGACTTACCGCTGCAATGGCAGCGAGCCCAAAACTTGCACGGTAGAGTTGATTCTTTGATTAAAGTAGTAAAACTATTTTATATTCATAACCGAAATGAATTTCACAAACATACCTCTATAAAAATTTGATTTTTATTCTATCAAGTTCAGTAACCGAATCATAATTCAACACGATATGGCCGATCTCACACATATTAAAAGATTACTCTCCTAACAACTACCACGTGTAAACGCAGCACAAGTTATTTAAGAACGCTAGCAATGAAATTACTAAACGTAATTGGTTCAGAGTTTTTATCTGTGTTTATGTTGCACTAACTAATCTAGTAAATTGTAATCGGATACTCAAGTAGGAATAGGTCGTTATTCCTTGATTACTATTTACTTACTGTTACTTCGCTTGAGTTTGCTGATCGACTGGATTACGATTTTATTGCGATTGGTCGTCGTATCGCCTGTATTCATGGCTCTTATTTACTCATGTCGTCCTAGTTTATTTGAACGAAGAGATATATATTGAGTATTATGTAATTTGTATAAAGAAAGACTGCCTTGTTGGCCGAGTGAACGCAAGTGCGACTGCCGGGCAAGAGGTCTCGGGTTCGATTCCCGGGTCGGGCAAAGTACTACTAGGTTTTTAAAAAAATTCTCAGTAGTAGCACGGAGTCTTAGACCCCTTGCCCGGCAGTAGCACTTGCGAGCACTCGGCCAACGAGGCAGTTAAATTTATTTAACATTTAAAGCTACACCTACAATAATCGAGTTGCCTTCGTAACAATTGGTTGAGTTAATGCAAAGCAAAGGAAACTTTTCACTAAAAGTTCGTTAAAAGAAAAAGACATTCTAATTCCATGTACAAAGAACCAACATTCTTTGAACTAAAAAACAGAATAAACAGTATTATTCCATTCAGTTGTTTAACAAAGACTATACAAAAGAAAGAAGCTACTTTACAAAATACAAAATACACAATGCAAACTACATCTTTTAGACTTCGTATTTTCTTATATGCGTAATCTTAGAAAAAAGTTCCATTGCTCAACTCAATCACTTATATTTTCTGACTATCTTCTGTAGTACTTAGCGAGTAAAAATTGATAAACTTTTATCTGACGCGTAATTTGGTGAAAAGATCTACTAAGGTAACGAGCAGCCGGATCACCTGATGGTAAGCAATCGATATCGCTCATAGACACCTGGAACACCAGATGTGTTACAAGTGCGTTACCGGCTTTTTGAGGGTTAGGAATTTGAGGATTGTTGGGGATTCAGGGATTGGGGACATTCGGGAAGAGTAGGAGTTATTGGGCCTCCGGTAACTTCACTCACACGACGAAACACAATGCAAGCGTTGTTTCACGTCGGTTTTCTGTGAGGCCGTGGTATGACTGCGGTCGAGCCGGCCCATTCGTGCCGAAGCATGATTCTCCCACACTTATTTTAAAAGTATTTGTTGGAAAACTTTCAGTTTTTCGTCAAAATCAATTTCCTTTACTTTCCTTCAATGGCACTTACATATAGGTATTTCTTTGTCGCGGAGAACCTAACGGGTAACCGGGGCTCCGACTCGACGTGCAGGAGAAGGAACGGGGTGGTTTTTAGTCAGTAAGAGTCTGACACTCCCTCCCGCCTCACCCAGGCGGGAGCAGTCATTCGATGATTTTCCCGCCTTAAAAAAAAATTAAAAAAAATAGGTATTTCTTTGAACCCACTCAACATTCCTCATAGCATTTAATACCTAAACGAATTACAAACAATACCGTCTCAGTACAATGAAATGCATATTATTAGCATTTTTAAGTTCCTTAGCTTGTCCTCAGTCTTGCATACAAAGGTGCAATAATTAAAAAGGTTGCTATCTCTTTCTTTAATATAGTTTTAGAGGTGTTAGACAAGGATGGAATAGTTAGTTCTAGTTAGGAGATTCATGTATCTTAGTGTGGGGACAATTTTCTGTAACGGCTTGTACCTAAGTCGAGTCGTATTTAATTAAGTCATGATTAAATGTGAATCAACTTTGTTGAATCATTATTATTTATGTTGAGTGCAAATGAAGTGCTTGTAAATGGTTTTTGAGAATTGAGTACCTACCTATTCTAAATCTAGCAATTAAGGTTTTTCCAAACTCTAAAATTTAGCTCAAGCTTATTTAGACTGCCTCGTTGGCCGAGTGGTCGCAAGTGCGACTGCCGGGCAAGGGGTCTCGGGTTCGATTCCCGGGTCGGGCAAAGTATTACTGGGTTTTTAAAACATTCTCAGTAGTAGCACGGAGTCTGGAAATGTGCCCGGTATATGGCAATAGGCTCACCCTCTATTACATGGGACTCGTAACATAAATAGTGAAAAGTGGGTGTTACATTGTACAGTGGCATTAAGTGCCGTAATGTGCACCTCTGCCTACCCCTTCGGGGATAAAAAGGCGTGATGTTATGTCATGATGTTATGTCTTATTTAGTAATTGTATTTTCATTTTATGACCATAAATTATTTTCTACGCAGAATCTTTTAGATATAAGAAAAAATAAATTAATATGTACACCTTAAAATCCACTGAAACTAATAGAGAAAATGAAATAAATAAATAAATATTATAATTAAAATAAGTCTAAAATTAATTAGCACTTAGCCTATAACATTTCGTACCTATGACTTATGACCAACTATCCAGTTATATTGAATTCACTTTCAAGTTATTTAATTTATGTACCGACTTTAGGACCACGGTTCTAATATATTTCTAACTATCAAGCAAGACAGTCTTGATTAATTTAACGTATGAAACTATATTATGAAGTCGTTGGGAGAAAATTAAATAACTTATAGACTACTTTGTATTGAAGTACTGACGCCGACTATAAATTTTGTAATATATAAACACTACTTAGCAAATATTTCATGAAATCACCTAATTCTTTGTCGACCTGTAGGTAGCTAATATTAAATACCAATGTGTGCGTGATGGTCGAATGTTTTTATGCACATTAATATGAAATTACTTACGCATAGCCGAGTGAACATCACTCACACGGATAAATATACGTGTACATGTGTGTATAGCTGCTGCAGCGCAAACGATAGTAGTCGTTACGGAGGTAATGGACTTCTGACGTTTGACTGTACATCGTCAATCAGTATAATTACATACCAATATTTACCCATGTAGTAAATAAAATTCTAGTGATTCCATGATATTCAAGGGAATCTTACCTATAGACGACACGATGTAAGCCACACACTAAATATTGAGTAACATTTCCGTTTTCCAAGCATACCTTAAAATTATCTGAAATTAGAACATAAATAATGAACCAACCTCTTTTGTATTCCACCTATAAAGAAACCCGATAGATTAAAAAAGTATCAGAAAGAAAACCAGCCTGTACAATATCCATATACAAAACGGCAAAAATATTCAAAGAATAAACATTCAACGGAATTCCCTGAACATATTCAGATATTTCAACTGTACCAAAGCAAAAATATGTCACAAATAGACGGTGAATAGCCTACATCGACGTTCGAACATAAATATATATTATCTGTGCCGTAGCGTCCCACGCGGAGACGAAATATTCAAAATGGAAGTCGTTCCAATGAAAATGGCGAAAAGTTGAAGGCTTTCCTTCGTTCAGATTCAAAATAGTGTACCGTAAAGTTCGTAAAGCCTAGACATAAAATACATATAGTGAATAGAGTTTTAGTAAAAAAATATTACACAATCGCTAATATTGAAAAAAGTACAAACACGTACCGCTATCCGCCATATTGGATAAAAGTCGAATCTGGTTATTTAAAAAAAAGATTTTCCATTTATTTTTCCGTAATGCCATACTCCACAAACCCATAAAGCAAACCTATATCCGCATAATATATTCGTATCGAAACCACAGCGTCATCGTATGGAAAAATATTCTAAGGTGTGCAAAAGATCCGAGTAGAATGTAAGTCATCATTATGATAATGTATTCATAGCTTTCGGAAGCAATCCAGATTTATCCATTTTGTGGGACACCCTGAAATTAAGGTTGCCCTATCTGCCGTCCGAAATGCTCAATTTATGGCGCACCCGAGTGCCAATGTGTGATATCTTAATTATTTTACAATCCGTATAATCTGGGACAATTGTACCGATTTCAATACAGGATTTTAGTTTTCGGGTTACGTTTGGTTTTAGCGTAATACTAATGTTCGTGTGGGTTGTATTGCCGAGGGAATTAGATCTGTAATATGCTAAATAGACCGCAGCGTTGAATTGCTGTTAGTTGTGTGTTAGGTAACTGGCTAACATTAATTATAGTTCCATTGTTAGTTTGGCAATAAAGCCTGATTTGATTTATTTACATAGATAGTAATTCGTAAATTCCGAATTTTACGACCAACAAAAAAATACGCAGCCGAATAAACTTGTGTATTTTCCCGGTTCATTTTCAACCGTACGCATCAGCCACAGCGTTAATGCTTCTATCCCCTATAAATCAATAAAGGTTACGTTAACACACCCCACATCATCTGCTACTGAAATATTTCCCATTAAATATAATTTCCCCAAACATTAATAAGACCCTGGACGAAAATCAACAGGGCAACAATAGGACTGGCGCACAATGGATGAATGTTCGCGTGATTTATCTCGAGTTATTGCTGAAGATACGAACTCGACCATGAGTTACGATGCCCGTCTCTCAGCCGGTGGCGTGTGTTGGGGACGGTAAAATGCTGCTGTTAAGTCGTAAGGTTAGTGTGCAGAGAAAGTGTCTTTAAATTGAGTTATTATTTTATTTATCGTATTGTAAAAAAACGTAGTTTAGTTTAATATAACGCAAACTGTGACTTTATAACCATAGGTATTTATAACCATCTTGACATTTGTACTAGACGATAAGTAATTTATTTTTAGATTATAATTACAATTTATTATAAATACAAGATTAACATACTCCTTACTATTGGGTACTGAGAATTTTAGTGTCGTAATTACTTTATAATTAAATGTATTCAAACTTGTACCTTAATACGTTAGCATAAATACTAAACTTCATGATAGTTATTAATGAATTATTTCCAAGTTTATAAGCACTCTCGAAGACCAGGTTAGAACAATGTGAGGTACCTATGTTAACAAGTTTTGTTTCAACAGTTACCTACGTATTTGTTTTAGTTCATAACACTATAAATATATTATTATTTGAAGTTTATAGATAAGAATGGGTAAGTTTTGGTAGTAATTTTGAAATTTATAGACTGATGTCATTATAATTCTTATTATATTAGTGAAAAGTTGACTATGACTATGATAACTGCTACTAGCAAAAAAGCGTAACTAAGAAGATATACATATGTATGTATGTATGGCAATTGGGATGTTGAGTATTGCACTATCGTTTCCAGGGAGGTCGGGTCATCTATTCATCCATTTTGTTAATTTTATTCAGTAGAAAAAATATTCAAATGTTCTGACACATGGAGTTTGTTAATCGACTAAACCTATATGAACTAAAATGAAACTCTAATTAAAACCTAAACATATCTGTAGACATCTGTACAACAGACTGGTAGAAAAAAAAAACAAACATAACATCACGCCTTTTATCCCCGAAGGGATAGGCAGAGGTTCACATTACGGCACTTAATGCCACTGTACAATGTAACACCCACTTTTCACTATTTATGTTATGAGTCCCATGTAATAGGGGGTGAGCCTATTGCCATATACCGGGCACATTTCCAGACTCAGTGCTACTACTGAGGTTTTTACAAACCCAGTAATACTTTGCCCGACCCGGAAATCGAACCCGAGACGCACTTGCGACCACTCGGCCAATGAGGCAGTCAAAAGTACAAGTAACAAGTCAAACATAGTGGCATTTTACAGCCCCATGGCTGCACAGCACGTGTGCAGTCTTTATTAGCACTACCAGCAAATAAGTGAGTTCCAACGTTACTACGTTAACCAATCTCATTTCAAAATGCGTTGGCTTTCCTTACGATTGGAACGTACCAAGGATTTCCAACTAAGTAGGCGTTCGTGGTTGCAACATTTTTATCTTTTATATTGTTCTGCGGTTTTTATTTTTTATATTATATTGTTTCCTTGTTTATGTCTGTTGTCATGTTGTGAATGCAAATGAGCTATGGTAAACGTGCCTTGCTGTGTGGCGACGGCAGACTAAAAATATACTAGTAACCATAATTAGTCTTCTAACTGCAATCGTAATAATAACTAAGGAATTATACATTAGACAGAGACCAGTGCGCGTACTCTTGAAACCAATCTCAATGTCAATGCAATTTCAATCCAATAAAATCTCAATAATTATTCAATGTCAACACTATACAACCCCCAGCGTAGCTGTTAAAATAGCATTCAGTGTACGGAATATAAAGACAAACTCAATACCATTTAGTTCATTCAGTATCCACGCAATACGGATGCAATGCAATGCTAGTGTTGCAACTGAAGAGTACGAAATTTTACAACACCAATGTCGATCGATCGGAATTGGATTCAAGAATAAGCCCCCTGGTAGCAGTAATTTCGGATAAAACCCAAAATTATAAACTATGATTTCAAATCATTAACTGATTCATAAAATAAATATAATGTCAAATTTCATTGGTTAAGTGTGGGAGAGTCATGCTTCGGTACGAATGGGATGGCTCACGGAATATAGTTGTATTCTATATTCCGTGGGATGGCTCGACCGGAGTGATACCACGGCCTCACATGCAACCTACGTGAATCAACGCTTGCGTTATGCTTCGTCGTATGAGTCAAGTTACTGGAGGCCCAATTACCCCCTTTTCTCAGTCTCTCCCGATTCCCTCACAATCCTCAAATTATTCCCAAAGGGCTGGTATCGCTTTATAACGCCTTTGGTGTTTCAGGTGTCCATAGGCGGCGCCGATTGCTTACCATCAGGTGATCCGTCTGCTCGTTTACTGACCTATCGCATAAAAATACATACTTACCTACTATAAAACTAAAGGTGAATTCAGCGTGAGTTAAAAGAGTACTTAATACAAGAAATTATGACGAGCAAGGCTAGATGGAGTTCAGTCCATTGTTTATATACTAAATGAAGTCTCACTAATTCACTCATAAACTTCGTGTTACTGGCTATAACACTCACTTTATGGTTCGGTTACTCACTAAAATATTGAGTGCACGTTAAAACTTCGTAGGTATATCATGTATGCATTGAAGCTGAGTTCTGGCCTTTTTGCGCCGTTTTCACTGTTTTTTTTACTATTTTCGTTTTTGTTTTTTGTGACGGTGCAAGTAAACAATTTTTTTTTTCTTTCTTTCTATATAAAGCTTGTTATTTCTAGAAAGAACTAGCCAAGTTTAATTTACTGTCTAAAAGTCTGTATTATGATAATTTTGATTGTTACACAAATATTTGTTCCGTGTCTGAATATGTGTAGAGGTAGAGTGTGTAGGTATGTTAAATTGTGTGTTTGTAAACGAGTAACATTCTAAATTAATTAAGTATTATGTTTTTTGGCTTATTCACGTAATTATTTGACGACGAACTCGACTAGTCAATAGCAGCGCGATAGTCGCCGCGTCGTGGGTCGCGGAATGCTGTTCATGAATATGAGCCTCGAGCATGGCTTAAAACTAGTCGTCAAATAATTACGTTAGTAAGCCAAAAAACATAATAAAGTAACGTTCTACTTAAAAACATCTTTGAAATGTACAGCACTCTAAGTGAAAACTCGTCAATTGGTAATTTGAAGAACAAGAATTTAGGTAATTTGTTCACGAGACTTGCAAAAGAATCTTTTAAAAATTCTTAAAGTAGGTAAGTTAAAGATTAGCAAGTCATCGCATTTCAAATCGACAATACCATGTAAGCAGGTGCAGTGATTAGAGCACATTCCTTTTCCGACTGAGAAGAGACATTTTGTCGGCAGTAGGGTAAGTATTTTTTTTAAGGGGGGAAAATCGTCGAATGTCTGCTTCCGCCTGGGTGAGGCGGGAGGGAGTGTCAGAATCTCGCTGACTAAAAACCACCCCGTTCCTTCTCCTGCACGTCGAGCCGGAGCCCCGGTAACCCGTTAGGTTCTCCGCGACTTAGGGTAAGTATAGGCTGATGATGATAAAGTGATCGCATACACTCACAACTGATTAAAATTCTCTACACACCACATACACACACACACACGCACACACACGCATGCACGCACGCACATCTACTAGTCCCTACAACAAGAACGCGGTAATCTGCGTTCATTACCGCGTTCTTGTGTTACTATTACCGCGTAATTACACTGAGGAACATGGCACATCGTTAGTGACGTTTGTCATCGCCCATCGGCCATTTTGTTAATGCATTCCTCAAGGAGCAAATGGCGGGACCTTTTGTATTTAAATTACTGTAATTCGGGAAATTTACTGCTGTTTAACGTTTCATGAGAATTATTTACAGTAAAGATTTGTTGGTTTATATTTGGGATTATGTTTTGTGGAATTTGTGTACGTTTTGACGTGCTGAAACTTAGTAGTTTAAACGCCATGTGAGTCGACGGTGACCGACGACGTCATTAGCGAAGGATTTATCTCCAACAGTTTTCTATTGGCAATCAAAACCTTAAACAGTTCTTAGGATTGTTTTGTAAAAATGTAAAGATTTCCTTGTATCTAATAGAGTAATTGTTACTATTCTCTTTAGATGCAATTTTGTACAATAATAGTTTTAAGTTAACTGACCGTGGGTTACTATTTTTGATTACATTTCCTCAAAAATCAGTTATGTTTTTAAAAAATACTGGAAAATTTTTAGAGAAAGAAATTAAACTTGATAAGTCCTGTTTTTAATTACCTTTGTAGACACGACAAACAGACATATTATAGACTATAAACCTGAAAGAACCACTAAGAGCTTACCAAAACCAAAAATAAACTTAATAAGGTACAATCACACTTTTCCATTTTATTTATCCAGCAAATAGCATGTAAGCTATGTCTAATATACAGAGTTAGCAGGCACATGTCACACACAATTGCAATTCTTGGCAATACAATGCTTGCGTTGTAAAATCCTGGCTGGAATTGTGCCGCGTAATGTGACGTGTTTGTGAGATAATGGTTTTTAATCTGTGAATGTTCGAAATTTAAATTTTAAATTGCAAACTATTTTTATTTTATTGAAGGCCAGTTTCATAAAATGCGTGAAACTTGTTGCACTTAAAACCTACTTTCTAATACTTATGATATTTTTTACAAATTCTCCTAATGTATACCTAGGTGAGTCTATCGCCACCCACTCTGTACCTAAAAATATGTTTTGGTAATCTCTCATTTATATGGGAATACTCATATGAAAATATTTGGTATCACGTTATTCCTGGCAAAAATAAATCATTTAATAAAATAAAAGTTTCTTAAACAAGTCACCCGCTACGAAACTGGCTACGAAAAACTACTTACTTACTACTTTTTCGTAGCCGGCGTAGCAATGTAGCATGTTCGTAGCAAAACTACGGTTAGTACTTCTCGCGTACCTGGTATTGTAATAAATACTTTAATTCATAAGTACATATTTTATGAATAAAACTTCGTAAACATAAAAATACTACTACTGAAACTTTTTAGAATTCAAAAACGAACTCGCAATGCAGACTATATCATACTCAAACTTATAACTAGAGCATCTAGAAAATAAAGTATAAATATCGTTACAACTACAAAGATGAAACGGCCAACAAGTAACATGATATCCAATTCCTAAACACTACAGAATCCCATCCACACAAATCGTACTTACACGAAACAAACGAACCGGACTTAATCCGGCTACTAGCCGTATACCCGCCGTGGTGCCGTACGCTAAGAGATACGCAGATTACACACAAACCGGATTAAACCGGTGCGTACCGATACGAACCGGTTATAGGAACGCCGCCGTTTAAGTTTATTACCGCCAATTCTGACGGTATCGTGTTTGGAGATTATTTCTGTGGATGCTCGACTGTTAATATGGAGTAGTGATATTTAGGTAACGGAATGCTTAATTGTAAAGGTAACATTTGAGATTCTATGTTTGCATATAGCCGATAGCGTATGAAGCGCTCGGCCTCACAGAAAACCGACGTCAAACATCGCTTGCGTTGCGTTTCGTCGCGTGACTGAAGTGAAAAGTCGCGGGTTACTCACGTGAATATACTGAGAAAAGCTCTACTAGTTTAGAACTAAAGAGGGGTTCTTCTTCATGAGCAGCGCGCGTGGTCGCGGCGATGTCGGGCGGCCAGTAGGCTCTATGTCTCAATGGCTCACGATAGTTATTGTAAAAAGTTATATGAAGCGCAATTATACCACCTTCTCAATCTCTCCAATCCCTGAATCCTAACAATCCTCAAATTACTTATCCCCAAAAAGCTGGTAACGCACTTGTAACGCCTCTGGTGTTTCGGATGACCATGGGCGACGCCGATGATCCAGGTGATCAACCAGGTGATCTATCTGCTCGTATATGTATAATATACTCGTATATATATAAGCATACTAGCTGACTCGGCAAACTTCGTACCGCCTAAAAGTTTTTTCATACCTTTTAAACCTTCCCTAGACTTCCACGAACCTATCAAGACCAAAATTAGCCAAATCAGTTCAGCCGTTCTCGAGTTTTAGCGAGACTAAGAAACAGAAATTCATTTTTATTTATATAGAGGTAGATGCTTATCCTATAGAAAATAATAATAGGTAAAAAACCTTTTTAAGTTAAACGGTTTTATGTTAAACATACATTGCAATGTTAAAGATAAATGTACTAAAAACCAAAAAATAATAAAATAGATACAGTCGTGGGAATTATAAACATATGCATAGACTAGACTAAAATAAAACCGTGGGGCACCTCAATTGTCTACAATCGTTGATTAAAATGTTTGTTTTGTAATGTAACACTATAATTAGGCAGTTGTTCAACCGACAACGATGGACGTGTGATAAAGTAGGGCTAGAATGTAGATACAAGCTAGCAAGCTCGATTATAAGCGAGTTTTAGGGTTTCATATTGGAGAGCTTTATGCTTTAGCTTTACTTTATGTTTTGTCGATTAAAGACAAACTACGAGCTGTGAAATGATTCCTCGCCAGCCAGCAGTGTAAATATCCAACGATAAACTAGTTGAAACATCTCTTTGATTTACGTGGAGTGTATAACTATTAGAATTTCCATGAGCAAGAAAATAGTAAGTAATTTCCTCACCGTCTGCGGGCCAACTGCCTAACGACGAATTAAACGATTCTTCTATCGCACATTTAGTCGATAATATGTAGACAATTGAGGTGCCCCACGGTTTTATTTTAGTCTAGTCTATGCATATGTTTATAATTCCCACGACTGTATCTATTTTATTATTTTTTGGTTTTTAGTACATTTATCTTTAACATTGCAATGTATGTTTAACATAAAACCGTTTAACTTAAAAAGGTTTTTTACCTATTATTATTTTCTAGTTTTTAGTTTTTATTTCGCATTCTATTTAATTCATTTAGAGCTTCATTATTGCAAGGTTTCTTGCCGGTTAGTTTATTGCAGTCCAACTCCTCTATACGTAGTCCCTGCAAAGATCTTACTCTACTAAGAGCCACGTAGGCTTGACCTTCTTCAAACAGTTTCGCACCTAAGTATACAACTGCGTGATCCACAGTGCAGCCCTGCATTTTATGTATTGTAGAAGCCCATGATAGATTTCTAAATTTAAATCTATTTAAATTATTATACGCCATTTAGTGGCTGCGCCCATCTTAAATATTGAGGTTGTATAGTGCACTGTATTCTTCTTGTCAAGCCTTTTTATTTGATACCCATATTGGTGGGATTGATAAAACCTAAGTTATCCGCCATTTTGTATTTTCTTGGATTTCAATTTTTTATAGTATATTGTATTTCGCTTGTTGAGCCCTTTCATTTGATACCCATATTGATGGGATTGATAAAACCTACGTTGTCCGCCATTTTGTAGCGGCGGCCATTTTGAATTTATAATGATAATGAATAAACATAATTGTATTGTCACCAAAATCCAAAGTGTATACAAAATTTCAGATTAATCGGTTGACAGGAAGAGGGTGAAATTTGAATTACTAAATTTGACCCAAGAATAAATAATAAAACAAACGGGGTGAGCTGAGAGCCGTTTAATAATAATAATAAATTAATAATAAATAAAAATCTAAGTTATACGCCATTTTGTAGCGGCCGCCATCTTGGATTTCAATTTTTTATAGTATATTGTATTCTGCTTGTTGAGTCCTTTCATTTGATACCCATATTGATGAGATTGATAAATAAAACCTACGTTATCCGCCATTTTGTAGCGGCCGCCATCTTGGATTTCATTTTTTTATATTATATTGTATTTCGCTTGTTGAGCCCTTTCATTTGATACCCATATTGATGGGATTGATAAAACCTACGTTGTCCGCCATTTTGTAGCGGCGGCCATTTTGAATTTATAATGATAATGAATAAACATAATTGTATTGTCACCAAAATCCAAAGTGTATACAAAATTTTAGATTAATCGGTTGACAGGAAGAGGGTGAAATTTGAATTACTAAATTTGACCCAAGAATAAATAATAAAACAAACGGGGTGAGCTGAGAGCCGTTTAATAATAATAAATTAATAATAAATAAAAATCTAAGTTATACGCCATTTTGTAGCGGCCGCCATCTTGGATTTCAATTTTTTATAGTATATTGTATTCTGCTTGTTGAGTCCTTTCATTTGATACCCATATTGATGAGATTGATAAATAAAACCTGCGTTATCCGCCATTTTGTAGCGGCCGCCATCTTGGATTTCAATTTTTTATATTATATTGTATTTCGCTTGTTGAGCCCTTTCATTTGATAACCATATTGATGGGATTGATAAAACCTACGTTGTCCGCCATTTTGTAGCGGCGGCCATTTTGAATTTATAATGATAATGAATAAACATAATTGTATTGTCACCAAAATCCAAAGTGTATACAAAATTTCAGATTAATCGGTTGACAGGAAGAGGGTGAAATTTGAATTACTAAATTTGACCCAAGAATAAATAATAAAACAAACGGGGTGAGCTGAGAGCCGTTTAATAATAATAAATTAATAATAAATAAAAATCTAAGTTATACGCCATTTTGTAGCGGCCGCCATCTTGGATTTCAATTTTTTATAGTATATTGTATTCTGCTTGTTGAGTCCTTTCATTTGATACCCATATTGATGAGATTGATAAATAAAACCTACGTTATCCGCCATTTTGTAGCGGCCGCCATCTTGGATTTCATTTTTTTATATTATATTGTATTTCGCTTGTTGAGCCCTTTCATTTGATACCCATATTGATGGGATTGATAAAACCTACGTTGTCCGCCATTTTGTAGCGGCGGCCATTTTGAATTTATAATGATAATGAATAAACATAATTGTATTGTCACCAAAATCCAAAGTGTATACAAAATTTCAGATTAATCGGTTGACAGGAAGAGGGTGAAATTTGAATTACTAAATTTGACCCAAGAATAAATAATAAAACAAACGGGGTGAGCTAAATAAAACCGTTTAAAAACGTTTATTATGTCTGAAAATTATGGCAAATACTCTCAAGTAGAAAAAGCCACAATGGAAAAAAAACAATGAAAAGAAAAGAATTATAAAAATAAAAAGCCAAAAAATTCTACTTTAGGATATTATGTTTTTTTTCACAATTATTAAGGATTTGTTGATAGTTGTTCTTATTCATAATACGAGTATGGAATTTTGTCAGGTATTGGTACTATACTATAGGCCAGGGCTGTTCAAACAAAGTCCCGCAGGCCGCATGCGGCCCGCGACTTGTAGTTGACCAGCTTTTGTAAGAAATGTAATTAGCCCGCGAGGATATATAGTTTGGACAGCCCTGCTATAAACCCATGCACTGATGTAACATCAAGCGAGATTATACTTCATGAAATCCAAAAGGTAATTACATCGGACTTCAACATACAGTACAAAGCACAATGCATCGATTCACTATCTGAATCGGTTCAATACAAAAGGAATACCACCTATTCATACCTACACATAATATAAGTACGTACATATGTATGTATGTATCAGTAAAGCCAGACAATGGTCGTGCGAACTGAGAGCTGCACGCAACGCCTCTCTGTATCATTCCGAATCATTTACTGAATAGACTCTACTCGTCTACTATTGTCTTCGCCCCATATTCATTTTGTAACCAGTTTTGTCTGTGACGTCATTCACTGTTAGATTTATAAATGAATCCTTCGACTTTGTTAGCCAATAGTCTCAGAGCGTAGTTTTGTCTATACCAATAATGGTAGTTCTGTAAGTGTCGGAGAGCCATGCTTCGGCACGAATGGGCCGGCTCGACCGGAGTGATACCACGGGCTTACAGAAAACAGTCGTGAAACAACGCTTGCGTTGTGTTTCGTCATATGAGTGAGGTTCCCGGAGGCCCAATTACCCCCTTCCCCAGTTTCCCCGATGCCCGAATCCCCCACAATCCTCAAATTCCTAATTCCCAAAAGGCCGGTAACGCACTTGTAACACCTCTGGTTTTTCGGGTGTCCATGGGCGACGCCGATTGCTTACCATCAGGAGATTCGCTGCCCGTTTACAGGCTTACCCCGTAAAAAAAATTCTTCTGTCAGTCCAGAATGTATTCAGAAATATAAAAAATCTATCCTTATGTACCTAAATCTATGTAGGTATATTTATATTAAAAAAGTTAATCATCATCATCAAATACATTCAGACTTTTATACCTAGATTTTAACCAGACCAACATACCTACCTACTATCACAAAGGACACAAACTAGAAATCACTTAAACCCTACGCTTCTATGAATATAAATAACTAAATACTAATAACTTTTAATTAACACGGGAACAGAGACAAGCACCGGAGTCTGCGCCAAACATTAACGATATTGCGTGCTAGCAGACGCATAAAGAACAATGAAAAGGGGATTTTCTTTATTACGCGGGCCTTCCCCGTACCCGCGCCGGTCGTATTTAGTGGACGCTCTGGGTAGAACTAGTTAGAACAATATTAGGGCTGGCTGTTGTTTTTAAAATAGGAATGGACTTTATTTTCGTGTGTAAGTATTTTTGTGTTTAGGTATAAATGTAAAGAAAACATTCTAGAGTCAAACTGCTTCTGGTAATATTTTGGTAAAGGAAATTATCACTGCAATTGAAAAGAGACTTGAAAAGAGACTGCCTCAATGTCGTTGGCCGAATGGTCGCAAGTGCGACTGCCGGGCAAGGGGTCTCGGGTTCGATTGTCGGGTCCGGGAAAAATTCCGTGGTTGCACGGAGTCTGGAAATATGTCCGCTATATGACAATAGGCTCACCCCTTATTACATGGGACTTATAACATAAATTGTGAAAAGTGGGTGTTACATTGTACAGTGGCATTAATTGCCCTAATATGTACCTCTGCCTACACCTTCGAGGATAAAAGGCGTGATGTCATGTAATATGTGTATGAAATTGTCAGTCAATATCTAGGTTTTATTCTAGGTGGTGAGCCTCTAGCAACATCTTAGGTTTAAAGTATAAAATTAGGTTGATCTGCAGCCGTCTGAACAAGGGATCCTTTCGACGATATTAACAACCAATAAATTACCCTTAACCAACTAAAATATGACTGCGCCCTCCACACATAACTTCCCTTCAGCAAGAAACTCCCCTAACCCGATGACTAGGCAAAAATTAAACTAACTACGCAAGTAACTAGAAAACCGTCACTGATTCAACCGCTACTGCTCACTGGCTCGGCAAAACTGTGTCCCTGGATTACGAGGTTAGCTTACCGAAATATACTAGAGGTAGTTTAAAAGCGTATACTTGCTTTTAACTAGAGGTATACAGAGCAGGGATTAAGTTATTACGTTAGGTTTGGAAGGTTAAGACGCAATATAGAGGTTGTATTGGGATGGAATGAAATTAGGATGTACCCGGTTCAAATATACGTGTGTTTGGAAAGGATGACATAGCGGCGAATATTTTTTTAAAGTAACATTGCCCCGCACTAGGATTTTCTCCTGTGACATGGGTGCGTTTACAAACATACAAGTTCACATACACAATGACATCCAGACCCGAAACAACAATTTGTGGATCACACAAAGTGTTCCTTGCGGGAATCGAGCCCGCTACACGTTCCACGGCAGCCAGTTGCCCAGCCATGAACCGTGCAGTCAAAAGTAGACTGCGCACTCCACACATGACATAAATAATATTCATAAATTGGTAAAACAAGTAAATTTATTTCTGCAAATAGGCTACAAGGCAGCACTTTTACACGTCAATTTTATCAAGCGAACGATGAGGCCGACATTTTGTAACTGACTACTCTGAGAAGAAATGCCGAAATAAACTCAGAGGTCCGTCTCTTTTAAAGTCCAGACAAATATAGAGGTATATAAAAGATTATGTGTGAGAACTTAGTTCTCTTAGTCGTAGGCTATTACTAATTTTTATTTTTTAGCCATGGTCGTCCCAGTGCAGGGCAACGGCCTCCATGCCCTCCTTCCAGTCCTCTCTACTACTATTATTACTAATACAGTTTTTTTTTTTCATTGTATCAAAAGTCACGCAACAATTACCCGAGTGTTTTTCTTCAGTAGTAAGATAAAAAGTTGATTGATTAAAAATACGGTAGTAGTGAATTTGTCCTGAAGCAGACTCGTTCCATTTCAGTTTAATATTTTACAATTTCCTATAGACCCTACTAAAAAAATCGAATGTGTCAAATTCTTTATCGAATTCGAAAAATTAGAGCATTTTATTATTATAAACGTTTTATCTACTTTTAAGAAAAACCGACTTCAATCCCCTCTTTTTTTGAACTCAGTTAATATACTAAAACACTAATAAGAGTAACAAACACTTCATTGAAAACCGCATCAAAAATCGGTGCAGCCAATAGCAAGGTCATCGTGTACATACATACATACATACGTCAAACTGAAAACATCCTCCTTTATTTTGAAGTAGGTTAAAAATTACTTCATCACTGAATTCAACATCAAAATCTATCGGAAGATGTAGCGCATCCAGACGAGTCAATGAAGCCCTCCATCACAACGATTTAGTCACTATTCACGTTAATACAGCAGTTCACCCAAAACACTAAGCTAACACAATCCTATACCATCTAATAATGTATGCAGTACTTACCTAACATCATACACAAGCAACGCAATGCAGGGACATCAAAGTGCCATCATTTATATATTACTACGGCACTCCAGTAATTAAGAGCCGCTAATGAGAATACCAACAGCCGTGTCACGTCGCCTATTAATTATGATTACTTGTTCCATGTTATGACAGCCTGGTACCCCAAGGAAATCTTAAAGAAGTTCGTGTGGCCAAATTTTTTTTTTTCTCTCTCAAAGTAACATGTGAAAGTGAAACTTATATTGTAGCCAATCTTCGAAGTTTTGATAAGATTTTGTTGCAGGTTGATCTAGCTATCTTATCAATATTATGACTGGACTAGTTTGATAGGTTGCTCTGTAATTTCAGAGCCCATTTCCATATTCTTTTAGGTACCTTAATACCTATCTATATGCTAATACTCTAATCATTTTGCTATACGTATATGTAGCTAAGAAACATCTAGGCACAGAAGGTGTCAGTCAAAAAGCTTACCTCCGTCTATACTTATTTAAGGACAATTTAAAACTATTCAAACGTAGGTACTCTTGTTATTTACCTTATATTGTTAAACTAAATTCATTCATTTCATTCAAATGTCCTACAATTAACTTTGCAGTAGGTTTTAGATAGATAGAGGTCATAGATACCTACTTACTTACCCATAAACGAAGTCGTGGAGAACCTGACGGGTTACCGGGGCTCCGGCTCGAAACGCAGGAGTAGGAACGGGGTGGTTTTTAAACAGTAAGAGTCTGACACTCCCTCCCGCTTGACCCAGGCGGGAAAAGCAATTCGATGATTTTCCCCTCTTAAAAAAACCCATAAACGAAAATGATCCTTAAAACAAACAAAACATAAAACAGTCCAATTTTTATCTAAACCAACATCAATCTTACGTTCCTAAACGGCGAACAGCCTATGCAAATTTAAATTGAATCATCAGCGAACGGATTTGTTCAGTTAATCCCCTTAAAGGTCCGTTGGTCCAACATGAGTAGTAATTCGTACATTCCAAGGGACTCATCTTCGGTCTAACGCCTCTCGGTTTGAATACAAATCGTGTGTAACAGGCTTTGTGAACTGTTCTGGAAGAAATTAGACCCAGGTTTAGGTACAACTCGTAATAGGATTTGTCTGGGCCGAGTTTCAATGGGGAGAGTTTCAGGATTAAAGAACAAGTCTACTTACCATTTTTTCTTTGCAAAAATCATCCTTTGTAAGGCGGTATTAACCTAGTTTGGAGTTGGAGTAATATCTAGTCCGTTTTCTCGTTTGTTCACTTTAGAAATTGATTTGTATTTGTAACAGGTACATTGACTCATGTTAATGTGACGGTAGTTACTAGTTGTATGCAGCTACATTGGCATATTAGCCGCACTCTTGAACTGAGGACTCTCTGAATGTCTTCCAGATTAGCCGGTTGGAAATGACATGCAACTCGCAAGCATATAACCATAAATGAAAATTACTTGGTATTTTTGTAATAACTATAGTAACATATACTAATTTGATTAAAAATCGCGGGTTACTCACGTGAAAATACTTAGAAAAGCTCAACTAGTTTCGAACCACAGAGGGGTTCTTCCTTATGAGCTGTGACCGTCGCCGCGGTGATGTCGCGCAGCCTACTGACTGACTACTGTGCTGTGGTTCGAAACTAAAGCTTTTCGCAGTATTTTTACGTGAGTAACCCGCGATTTTAGTTAATATAGGTATTTACTTAGATACCTAATAACTAAGTTTTAGTTTTGCTTCAACAAACAGTTTCGCGTTACGCTTCCTTGTGCGAACCACTAAAGAATGGAATTCCTTGCTGGAATCTGTGTTTCCCGACAAATATAACTTGGATGTCTTCAAATCCAGAGTGAACAGGTTGCTCATAGGTGTGCTCCATCGTCGGCCACATCATCGGTTACTACCAGGCGAGATGGAGGCCAAACATCAACCTATCTAGTGTATAAAAGTAGTATCGATAGGTACTTAAACAAATTCACAAATCCCAAGCCCCTTTAGGAAAATGTAGGGAGTTAGGGACGTTGTACAGAGAAGCACTTACCTAACTATCGACACGACCACTCAATGTAAAATTAACTAGATACTAAACCGTAACAAAAACATCAATTCAAAACTTAATAATTCAACTGAATAACCCAGTGGACCGTTCAAAAACTCCGTTTTAGGATGACCAACCCTTCATTACCATTTAAAGTGGTGCAAACGCGCGCAATGCGATAAGAGCTTATGCAAATTCAGATCAAATTGTTAGTGGCTCAGATTTGTTCGACTAATCCTAGGTGGCTGTGGGGGTTGTAGCTGTAAATGTGTTTTTATTGAGTTTCTTTGTTTCATTTTTATGTAGGAAGTCAAGTACATAGGCATATAAATGGGAACTAACATCTGTGATTCAGCTTTCCCAGACAATCGATGCCTGCAGAATCGGTTTTTAGGTCATGTAAGAACACGAAAAATCACTAATCAGGTTTTAAAAGATATCCAACGTATATTTTCTCATTCTTTTTCGCCGAAAACGTTAGAAATCCCTTTCAGAAGAGGAATAACATTTGATTGAACATTTGACAATTCTTCCGTTTCGACCATTCGACAATTATTTTAGCAAAAAACCGTCAAATGTTAAATTTATTCTACAGAAATTAACTGATGATTGAAAATTGGCCTTAATTACGTACGTAATTAATTATTATCGACGCGCTTTTTATTCCCCGAAAAAAACTTTCGCAGAGGTACACAGGCGTGAGTTCCATATAATAAGGGGCGAACATACCTATTACCAAAAATAATCGAGTTTCGGATATAATCCCAGACCCCGTGATATTACTGAGAATCTCGATGACCGAAAAACTCATAATACTTTACATGATACAGCAAATAAAAGGTGTGTCCGTTTTGATTCCTTGGTCCGCCTACGCTAACAAAATCGCTTACCCAGCAGGTACACATGCGACCACACCACTAACGAAGCATCCAATAAAGGTACTTTTTTTTGGAGGGGGAAATCATCCCATGACTTCTCCCGCCCGGGTGAGGCGAAAGGGAGTGTCAGACTCTTCATTCATCATCATCATCATCATTCGTCTTCATATAGGTAGTAGTACTTACCAACTCAATTACCACCGAATTAATTAAAACTTGTTAATATGAACCCAAATGCAGACAAAATTGAAAAAGGATTAATTCGGGTGCGGGCTTTAGACGAAACATTATCGATGCACCCTCCCTAAACGAGATTTCCTCTCTTTAATATGCATCGAATTTGTCTTTCATTATTTTTATTGTGCATATTTACTTGGGGAGAGATTTGGTCCTCCAGACACCCAATTAAAACCGATTTATGCTTAATCTTTAATGAAGGGTGGCGAATTTGCAAGTTATTTTGGTTAAATTAGGAACGTGCAGTTTGACTAATAACCCGGACGAATATTTTATCAAATTTGTGGCAACAGGCTCGTCTTATTACGGCGTTGAAGATATTGAAATAACTTTAGTTTATTTTTATGATGGATGGATTTAAGATGGAAGGATGTACCTATGTCGTGAATGTCTAAGATTTTGTGAGAAGATGGATGGCTGATAAATTAGTTTTAAGTAATTTATAATTATGTATTATATTTTATATTTATAAGTGTAAAATAGTAAATAAGTAACATTTTTTTATTGTTTAACTGTATGTTTTGGCGTGTGCTGTAAAATTATACATGTGCCTATAAATAAATAAATAAATCAAGATTTTATAGACTTTTACGAATGAACTGAACTTTTTATTAACGTGTAAATTAATGTTCTATAAATTGACGAATGATTGTAAGCAGTATAGCCGAGTAGTTGGTCCACTAATCGGCTTTTATACGACCGACTACTCGACTAATCGCCATGTCTTAATCAGCACATCTTTAATTATTAATACCACGCACTTTTTACTGAAGAAATAACATAACATAACATCACGCCTTTTATCCCCGAAGGGGTAGGCAGAGATGCACATTATGCCACTGTACAATGTAACACCTACTTTTCACTGTTTATGTTATGAGTCTCATGTAATAGGGGGTGAGCCTATTGCCACATACCGGGCACATTTCCAGACTCCGTGTTACTACTGAGGTTTTTACAAACCCAGTAATACTTTGCCCGACCCGGGAATCGAACCCGAGACCCTTTTCCCGGCAGTGGCATTTTCGACCACTCGGCCAATGAGGCAGTCAGTTCCTGACGAAATAATAAAAAGAAAGATTCGTGTTATATAAAATATACAATTTATTAATGTAGAGGTACATAATTTCGGAAAGCATTTGTATGTCAACAAGGACAAGGAAACATACATATTTATTATGTAATAACAATTTGGTATATTATAACTACCTGTTTTCAGATCACGAATCAAATTCGACTATATAATAACATTTTTCTATTTTAATAATAGGATTCTTAAACAGGCCACCTTTTTATTGCTTTTTTTTCTGCAACTGATTTGCATTTAAGGCGGCATTAAACGATACATGTTAACATTACTTCAATAGACAATTTTACGAAAAAAAAGTTAAGGAATGTAAGAAAGAGATGGCTTTTGATATTGCATTATAAAATATTAATCAAAATGTGGCCCATTTCAAGAAACTGATTACTATAATTTTATTATTTGTCTTTACTTTTGTTTACATTTTAAAGTAACTGCCATTGCATTGTCATCATAACTAACAATAATAGATAATAAACAAAATATTTAAATACAACAAAGAAAAACAACAACGTTCTAAATTTAAAATAAAACAAGCAGTACGTTTTTGATTACACTTGTCAATTCGATTTCGACGTTTATAACGTAGTGTTGCTATGTTCAAATTGCTTGATCCTGATTGGTCTAATTTGGTTTTTCTTCGCCTGGTGCACCTACAAGGAACCAACGCGAACGCGCTCGTACGGCGACGTTACGTACTAGCCTCTTCTTGTCGTCCAATGAGGGCGCTAGATCTAATAATACGTCTTGTTTGTATGGCAATAGGGTCGAAGTTCGGAAAGTATTCGCTATGTCGTAAAGGCACTCTAAACTCTTTATTCTAACATCCTGGAAGAAAGAAAGAAAATATTGTTTTAAACGAACAGTCAATAAATAGTATACCGTACGGACAAACGAGTTTAAAAGAAATTAAATTACGTTAGAACCAATAGTAGCTTATGATTTACTTAATATCAATAATAAAATATTATTTTTTTACATTGCTGAGATTGATTGGGTCTGAATTCGGCATAGAAGCTTATGGGCTAAGACCTTTCGGCCTAATAACTTTTTAAGATTTTCTCTTGTTTGACCAATAAAATATTGAGAGTTACATCAATTTGGACCCAAGAGATTTTACACTACATAAGCGCCATCTACTTTACTTACAATGACACCTGTCAAAAGTACGACACACAAAAAAAAGAAGAAACTTACCATAGACTTCATATATTTGCTCAAAGCGATTAACCTAGGCAGTATAGTCTGTAGGCTGTCTGACACCGCTGTGGGATTGGACTGCACAAAGTGACATAACACGTCGAGGGACACTTGCAACATGTCCTTATTGTCGTATTCTAGGCAGTCTATTACTATTGGTGCAACCTGGAATAAATAACACATACAACTTAATTTTGTTATGGGATAAGTCGGTAAACGAGCCTACGGATCACCACGGATGGTAAGCGTTTCACGTTTTTAAGTGTGGGAGAGCCATGCTTCGGCACGAATGGGCCGGCTCGACCGGAGTGATACCACCGACCACGGCCTCACAGAAAACCGACGTGAAGCAACGCTTGCGTTGTGTTTCGTCGTGTGAGTGAGGTTACCGGAGGCCCAATTACCTTCCCCTTCCCCAATCTCCCCAATCCCTGAATCCCCAACGATCTTCAAACTCCTAATCCCCAAAAAGCCGGTGACGCACTTGTAACGCCTATGGTGTTCTAGGTGTCCATGGGCGACGCCGATTGCTTACCATCAGGTGATCCGTCTGCTCGTTTACCGGGTTATGTATTCCATAAAAAAAAAAAAGCAATCGGCGTCGCCCATGAACACCTGAAACACCAGAGGCAAGTACAAGTTACAGAAGTACGTTACCGGTATTTTAAGGACTAGATTAGATTGTTGAGGATTCGGGGATTGGGGAGACTGGGGAGGGGAAGCAATTGGGCCTCCGTAAACCTCGCTCTAACGACGAAACACAACGCAAGCGTTGTTTCACGTTGTTTTTCTGTGAGGCCGTGGTCGGTGGTATCACTCCGGTCGAGCCGGCCCATTCGTGCCGAAGCATGGCTCTCCGTGAAGTTAAAACATATGAATACCAGCTCTGCGTCCGCAGTTTCGCCTACATCACTCAAAAGCATCATCCATATATTATAAATTCTTTCTATCTACTAGTGAATATTACATGACAAGTCTACATAACATAACATAACATCACGCCTTGTATCCCCGAAGGGGTAGGCAAAGGTGCACATTATGCCACTGTACAATGTAACACCCACTTTTCACTATTTCTGTTGAGTCCCATGTAATGGGGGGTGAGCCTATTGCCATATGGCATGCCCGGTATATGCCCGGTATATACCGGGCAGAATTCCAGGCTCCGTGCTACTACTGAGAATTTTTTTTTAAACCCCAGTAATACTTTGCCCGACCCGGGATTCGAACCCGAGACCCCTTGCTCGGCAGTCGCACTTGCGACCTCTCGGCCACCGAGGCAGTCTATTCCGCAGATTTCGAGTTTGTCACAAAACATATTATATACACACAGACAAGGCGGGATATGTTTCATAACATGTTTAAGGATAGCATCGCAAGGTAACAACAAACAAAAACCTACCTTATTAGCCTCATTTTTAAGTACAGTCTTCGGTGCCTTGTCGAGTACATACGCCCAACTGAGCAAATAACTTTCTTTTGTTTCAGCCGATAGGTTAGACTTAATTTTTTCAGTCAATACGGAGAATGTTTCGAACATCCTCTGTTTGTACAAGAGACTTATCCTACAGTGCTGCTTTCTGTTCAAATAATCTGTATTCTCGTTCATTATTAGTTTAATGGCTTCCGAACCGTGCGTACAGTATTGTGGAGTAGCTAATATTCCTACAATCTGAAAGAAAAATAAAATGTTATTCAGATTGTTAAACGTTATTTGACGGAATATTGTCAAATTGCGATCAAATACTTTTTGTAGCAGTTCAGTCAGAATTAGTCGTTATAATAAGTGCGTTAAAGTTCAAGGTGGAAAGCATTGTTACTGCCGAACCATCGATGTAGTTGACTATTTTGTCGTAGTGACAAGTGATTTTAGACACAAACAATATGTATATTTTTATAAGGGACAAGCCCGCCGCAACCTCCCAAAACCGCTGCAACTCCTGTAAACCAGGATCTACAGTAGATACAACCATGAAAACACCGGAACACTGAAGTCCGGCGCGTCCCAGGGACATGAATAACTGTCTTGGTTCCCGCAACGAAAGGAGATATGAGATAAGAAAAAGAAAAAATCCATTAACTGTTTGAGTACCGTCATTATAGACACAATTAAAGAACAATAGGTTGCGGTCACCGGCGTCCTCGCGGTGTAAGAATGAATTTCCAACAACTCACCTTCTGCAACCAAAACAAGAACACATCGCTGCCTCTCATCAATAAAGACTTAGTGATCCACCCATATAACTGTATCAACCTTGGACATAGTTTCTCATCTCCCCTATTACACGACGCCAACTGAGTTTTCAACATTTCATATAGCAATTCAAACTTCTGACCATGTTCAGCCTTATTCAATAAATGTGCTATTAACACGCACGCCTTAGTCCTTACAACGTCTTTATCACTCTTTAAAGCGACCTGCAAGGACACCGTCATAATCTCCTCGAACTTAGAATTGTACACGATTTGATGCAACGGAGTGTACAAACATTCAATTATAAGGAAATATATATCGTCCTGTTTACACCTTTCTAAAGCTAGAGGCGTATGTTTAACTAGAATGTTCTCCTGTTTTTCTGGAGGTAAGCTCCCTATAGTATTTGCTATTAATGTATACCCATATGCTAAAGCGTCTGGACTTGACGACGAGATTTCTTTATACAACCAATCTAGTACAGGATCTATCAATCCGTGATCGCTTTCTATCTGCGTAACTTTTTCTATGGTAAACACACTAGCCATGGAAATGGATCCACTTAGTGCCTCAACTACATGCAAAGCTTCAGGGTCATTTGCCGTAATTATCTTTAGCATTTCTTCAATTATAACTTTAGTAAAGTCGTCTATACTCGCTAAGTTCGTGAGCACGTTTAACCGTTTCTGAAAGGCTATTTTGTCCTGCGATATATTGTCTATACTGCATTTTCCTTTGACAACTAAGTCCATGATTAGTTCGGGATATTTCCTTGCTATTACGTGTATCGTTTCCACGCTAATACCGAGCAGGTCATTGTCTTGTGCATGTTGGACATTGTAGATCAGCACCTCGACAAAAGGCAATACAAGATCCTCGCCCAAACATTCCTGCACTCTTATTAAAGTTTTGAAGCCAGCCATTTGGAATTCTTTCGAGGTTTGGCTAACAGCCGACAGGCATATCTGTGGAACGTTAGTTATCTGTGCTTTTACTTCGTCCAACAAGCCTTTCTTATTAGCAATCTCATACAAGTCTCCAATGAAGTCCAAACTTGCTATTTGCAATTTTGGCGCTGTTTTGAGTTCGTAATACGCTACTGTTGCGGGGACCATAGCTCTTGTGATTGAGGCACAGGATTGATTGGAAGCATTTGCGGCAGTTAGTAGAATCTTCGTGCCTTTGACGAACTGTGCAACGGTGGTAGCATCCGCTATAGTACTTTGTGCAGAAATAATAACCCCTTTTAGGAAATTTTCAAAGGCTTGGTCTGTGTTAGCGGTTGACGCCATTTTAGCAACCAATGCTCCCAATGCCTCGTGCGCCGTGGTTTTAAGTTCGTCATCAGTTTTGTGCGACATCTCTCTGTTGAGTGAAGACCACAGAGTTCTCAGAAATGGACTGTATGATTGCGGTGTGAATATTTTACAGCTTTCGATCTAAAAATTGAAATTTTATGGATTACTTTGTGGTGTTAATTTTGATAATAGATATAAACTTTGCCTCGCACAACGACTTTCTTACATACATTTGAATTTCGAAAACCTTTAAGTAATGTACCCTTTTGTGCCAAAATCTAATTATATTTATAATTCATCAAGCACACTACTAAGTAGAGACTAGCAAGGCCGTCTTAGACCACGCTGAGCCCTTGGGCGTACAATAATTCGGGACCCTTTTGGAAAGATTTTTTAACGTTGCTAGGATACAAGAAACGTTAAAAAAAAGAGCTAGAGTTTGCACGTACATACAAATTCACATACACATGACACCCAGAACCGAAATATCAATTTGTAGTCACATACATTTGGTCCTTGCAGGTATCGAACCCGCTACAAATTGCGCAAGTGTATGTGTCCGTCGTAGAAATTGTCGGTTTTTCGAAGCCCCTTGAGGACGGGGGCCCTAGGTATGGGCCGAGTGCCCTAATGGTTAAGCCAGTACTAGAGACTAGCATAAAAAGCACTTACCAACAACTTCAAAGAATCAATTTTGGCCAACCTCAAGTTGGAATCCAACTTCTCAATCAAGAGAATAATACAGGAATCTGCAAACTCTGGTATGGCACACAGACAGGGCGCTAAAGAGTTGGCCAAGTCTTCTCTCGTTACCGCAGCAGGATCATCATTTGACGGATGAAAGTCAATAGGAAAGTAACAAGAGATTACATCAAACATTTCTTCAGCCAAATGGCCAAGAGGAAAGATCTTTATGAAGTTTTGTAGGAACTCGAATAGGAATACTAGATTGCGAGGGTCTCGTTCACCGTCCATAGCCGTTATAACTCCGTATACGAAGTCTGAGCCGAGGCTTTTTAGGTCTGAAAGTACAATGGAATATTTTGTTAGTTTGACTATGAAATCTATAGTATGCTATAGAATACAATAAAGCACTGAGTTGTAAATGGTGCTTCGCCCTATTCACCTACGACTTGGTCTAAATAATTATAAAAACAGATATACTATAAAAAGGACTGTTAACTGTTAAAAGAAACGAGTTGTCGCAAGAGCAACTATTAGCAAGGGCTTGGGGTTACAAAATATTGTTACGATATTTTCTAAAAGTTCACAGCAATAGTATGGAATTTGGCATTGCAACCAGTACATGGCAATAGGCTCATTTACATGAGAACTAGAACCACAATATTTATTTGTAGTAACTCAAAACAAAGGGTAGAAAATTGGTATTTCATTGCAAATAAGCTAAACATGTTTATTACAATAATAATTTCCACAGTGCATTTATATTATAGTTATCTAAAGGGCCTCTGCGCAGTTGGCTTCAGCCCCTCATACGCCTCCCAAATGACCGGGACCCTGTGGTCCCGTGAATAAAGACATACATAATAATAATCATAATCAACTACTCTTCAACTGAGCAAAGGGCGACATTTTATTCTCATCTTATTAAACAATTAACATGAGCCAACTTTATCTTCTTATTTGTTCATTTTTATTATGATTTCGTAACACAAACAAGTAAGATAAACTACTTTTGATAAGAATATCGCACAAACATTATGAACTGATTTCTTATAAATTATTTATAGAATTATAAATTCTGTCATAGTCTATTCGGAAAAGAAAGATTTTAAATAATGCACTGAACACAGTTATTTAATGTAAGTAAGCAAGCAATTTGAAATATAACTAGTTTTCAAAGTGTTTAAAACTATCAAACTATGTTTGTTATCAACTTAGTGAAGTACCTAATTAAGTCTAAACAATTAAAATGTGTCTAACGAAACATAAAATGTCAATATCCATAGATATGAGAATTTAATTTATAGACACATAACATAACAAAACATAACATCACGCCCTTTATCCCCGAAGGGATAGGCAGAGGTGCACAATATGCCACTGTACAATGTAACACTTTTCACTATTTATGTTATAAGTCCCATGTAATAGGGGGTGAGCCTAAGTGAGAAAATTTAATTAATATACACATATGTATAATTAATAGACACATTGTATGTCTATTAATTAAATAGTAGTAAAAACCTTAACGTTGATAGCAGTAATAATAGCCAACATAATAAAAATGCTCACTCGACAACAATTTAACATTGTAACTTTCGTAAACAATACTAAATTAGTATGTTTTTCCGCTCACTAGCTTAATGATTTCATGAGAAACTCAACTTGTTTCAAACCATGCTATACCCCCATATTCTTAAGCAACTAGTCGAATTCCTCGTCAAAAATTCATGAGCAAGCCGAAAAATATAATTAACAATAATTTCATAATAGCTTAAAAATTTTTGATACTCAATTCACAGAGACACATAATGTAAATTAAAATGATATATCTTGTTAAAAAAATGTATATGCTGATTTAAAATGTTATACTCACATTCAATATCCTTATTACACAACTTCTGTATGATCACATAGATGTTATATCTATCCTGTCTTGTCTGCGACTGACATGTCACCTCTCGGAAAAGTATAGTCAGGAAATCAGTACAATTTTGTATATTGTATTCAGACATGTCAATTAACACTGAGTATCCTTCTATTACTGGTGGAACTACTCGGTGATTGTCCTTCAGTCTGTCTATATAGAACTTAGATATAAACTTGACTTGCATGTCATTTAAATAATCTCGAGGAAGTTCTTTTAATATTTTAGTATAGAAACGCATCCCTTTCTCTCGGTTTTCTGGTTCTTTGTTTGTTAAAACGCCCGCCATGTTTTCTACGAGATCTGCGATGTCTAGGTGGCCTGATACAATGTCTGCAAATTAAATTGTGGAATCTTATTTGAATTTTGTTCCTTTCTTTTACTATGACAGTGAATTGATGTGGCTTTCTTGCAATAATTAATTATTGATTCGAGGTAAATTTACAGAAAATATATTTTATAATATATAAAGGAAATATTAAAGGAATAGGTTTCATGTCCTAGTGCAATTAAATGATGAGAATGGTTTTACTACAAAGGTCAAAGGCTTACCAGCGATAATGCTGTGTGTTTCATTAAATATATCGCCATGGTTGATTATAAGTTCCGCCAATTCCGGTTTAAACCAGGCTGAAGTCATCTTGGCCAATAATTTTGATGTTTCACAGACAACCCAAAAACATTTATGTGAACTTAAAATATCATTGTATTATAAAAACGTATTAAATGTATATATGTGGATTCGTATTATTTGCAAAAATTTTGCACCGTTTATACGGTAAGAAAATAAAAAACTTTGTTTTGTCAATTTGAGGTTATTTGAATTGTTTTTAAATTTTGTTCGACGTAATATACTTAATATAGACGCAAGTATTTTTACCGTACAGTCTGAATGTCAAAAATATACTATTGAATCATAATATTGCCAGATTGAAATAATGAAAATCTCAAACAAAATCAGGAAGTATGGTCACCACTTTTGTTTCGCCTAAAACATAGACTATACAATATATAGCCTAAAAACTTGTTATTATTTATCTCAATGTTTATGTTTAGTTTTTTAATACACTCCACGACGTATTCACCTTACTTTACTCTTATGTGAGATGACTGAGTTTATAAAGAATCTATTTTATATGGTTTTTGGTTTATAAAAGAAGTGAAAATATTTAATTTGTATTTTTTTTAAACTGCGTTCCTGAACGACAGTCATATGTTCAGTGAAGTGATCAAGTGAGGTTATGTTTTTTTTTCATGTCTTTGTTGTCATTAAAGCGCGACTGATGAAAAGTGATGCAATTATTAAATCACTGTGCAATTGAAACCAAATCAAAATTGGTCCTTTGAATAAATTAGTAAGGGCATATCAAACTTTGAATATGTCCCACAAAACGTTGATAGACTTCGTGGTTAAGTACCATACACCGCGGTTGCTAAATAACGTCGTATTTTTTCCAAGCAATGGAAACTCGTATTTTGGTCGAAGATTATACTTTCCTGCGCCATCGTCGTCATCAACTCCTAAGGTACAGTCGCCCAGAACTTTTAGTACATCAGCACCGAAAATAACCGAAATCCAATTAAGTCCAAAACCTAAAAAAACCGAAGGAACCTTCCAGTTGATGTTTACATGTAAGAAATGCAATACAAGGAACACGAAATTCATTTCGAAACTAGCATACTACAAAGGAGTTGTAATTGTAATTTGCGAAGGCTGTGACAATAAGCATTTAATAGCTGATAACTTGAACTGGTTTACTGACATGAATGGAAAGAAAAATATTGAAGATATAATGGCGGAAAAAGGTGAAACAGTACAGAAAATATTGTCAGCAGACTTGGAATTTATTGCTAAAGAAATGGCAAAAGGTATTGAGAAGAATGAAGACAATTTATTGTTAAAAGAGTGAAAGTGATGGGACTATACTTAAGTTACTTAGCTTTATGCCTTAGATCTAGTTATTACAGACATTTGAATGCATGAATTGCAGATTAATAATGTACATGCAGAACAGGTCAGAGAAACCTGCATTATTTATAAATTAGTTATTAGTTATAGCTGTCCTTTAAAAACTTGTACTCCTGTGATTCCATTACCTGTATGTTTTCTATATTGATTTGTGTTAAAAAGATCTATATTGTCATCTTTGTTAAACTGTCAAATACCAAGCGGTCACCGGTGACCGCAACCTATTGTTCTATAATTGTGTCTACAAAACCGGTACTCGACGAGTTAAGGAAAGGAAGGAAAGGAAAAAGGAAATGTAAAGAAGTCTAAACCTGAACTTCCACTGCCACTGTAGCTGGCGGTGGATATTCAGCTCTAAACCTTAGCTTCAAGACAGTAAATGTAACTTAATAAAGATAAAAGAAAGGAAATATATTATAATAAGTTTCTTAATTACCTCTCTGTGGAAGGTATGAACAAGTATTATTTAATTTGTTATCTGATTAAAAATGTATATTTCTCATGCATAAGATAGAAGATAATTTTGTGATATAAAAACATAAAATTGTAATAAAATATTGAATAAAAAACATACGAAATAAAAAGATTATATGATTTATTCTCAATCCATATTACAAGAGATTACAAATCAGATATGGCCAACCTAAACATATAAAATCGAAACAGATTCTTATCCATAGTAGGGCAACATGTCATCTATTATTAAAAAATATCATATTTTAGGCTGAGATTATAAAAATAATGAATTGTGTCGGTGAAAACATTATGAAATTATGACTAATGACAAATTCGATCAGCTATAAAGCCAAATGCAAGGACTTTGAAAAAAAGTGGACGTAATGTCACGTAGAGATGATTGAAGCACCAAAATGTAGTAGTGTATTTATGTGTGCGTGTTATTGCAACACTAATGTATGAACTGTAATGGCGGACCATGTCACACGACAGTAAGTGTATTCTGCATGTAAATTTATAGTAACCAGGTACAGTTGTAGAGACTATGTCCACCTTTTTTTCAACATCCTTAGTCAAATGTGAATGCTGCCCTACCCCTAAAGCTAAACATAGATCTTACACTTAATACTTTATAAAAATTCAGCAGATAAAAGTTACACAAAAATATTTTTTAATTGGCACCAGTTGGTAATCATTTCTGAAAATACTCTATAAAAATAAGGCACAATTAATCACATTATGTATTACATTTCATAATCTCTTACAATTAATATACTAAGTATTATTTGTGCGATAATTAAATTATACAAAAAATTAATGTACAAAAATCTTAACGATATAAAAAGAATGTAGTAAGGAATGCAACAGTAATTATTATGTGGGATTTTGTCTTACAAAAAACACAACACATACTTTTAAAAAATGATAGTAATAAGTAGTCTTCTCTGGGATTATAACATGTCTAGTATACAGTATATGCTGTCAACATAACATTCTGTGTCTCAAGAGTGTTTAGACATTTTGATGGTAGTAATGGTTCATCTGACTTCATCTTGCCAAAAATATCATTTTAAAATGTAATGCCTAATAATAAAGTGATTCGAATGAAAATCACTGACAAAATTTCAGTCTTAAAAATTATATTTTGCTTGTAATACAATGTTTTATACTCTTTTTGGACGGCTTACAATCGCATAATCTGTCCCATTGCACATGTTGTGAGCAATATCTTCCAAACCTACTTGGTTCTGGAGTGCTTGCACTTGGGCAGCAGTGGGTACTTGTGGCCCAGGGGTATTGGGCTTCCTTATCATGCCATATCCTAAATGAGAATCATCTGCCAATCTGGCTGTTTGCATAACATTTTCAACCTCATCATAATCATTCCAAGTGTCTTTACTCTTTGGCTCACCAAGGGCCAAAGTCGTAGGACGCGCTTCAATCTTTTTATATCGTGAGGATTTATTCAATTTGCTTGTTGAACCAAAATATGCCAATCTGTCATAATTTTCATCTTCAGGATCAACTACTGGACTTGGAAGCAGAATAATTCTTGATGACTCTGGGCCACTGGTGTTCAAGTTATCTTGAGATCGAGAAATAAGTTTTATACAGTTTGGATTATCACCCAAGTTAGGAGTGAACTCGGTATGTTCAGGTTCATCTATTCCCAATGTTTTCCATGCATCAGATCTTACCTCAACACTGTCATATGGCACTGACTGGCTAGGGGGACTGTGTTCTCTTTTCCCCTGATCAATTGGCTCATAGTTATCAGGCTTTTTAAATCTTGCAAAATCTGAGGTCTCCTCATTAGAAATTGGAATCTCTTGTTTCTTAGGGAGATTGATAATTTTACGAGGCGGCTTTAGTGGTTTCGGTTTCAGTGCTGGTTTAGGCATCAATAAAGGTGCAGTATCCCTTTCTGAGCATGAACTCTGTTGGCTTGATACAGAAGTAGTCTTGAATGACAGTGAACTCAAGTTCAAATCATCAGGTCTAGCAGCAACTAAAGGACTTCTGGAGCCAGGAAACAAATTGGCACTTGACTGAATATTGAATTCACTGTGTTCAGGACTGTTCAGGTTGTCATTGCCAATCATTTGCTTCATAGTTTTCATTTTCAATGACAAGCACTTGAAAATTTCTGATTGGTTTGGGTGTTCTAAATGGAAGATGCCTTCACCTGTATCACATTTTCGACCTGCTTCAAAAGTAAATTTACCCTGTCTGTAACCATAACGTCTAATAAACCTGTAAGGCCAAGTGGCATACACTTTGTCATCATTCTGACCTCTTAATTCTATGGCAGTAGATGTGAGCAAAAGAAGATATCTGATTGGTTCAAAACCACATCTAGTTGAAGCTTCAGAGGGGCACATTTTGACTGAGAATACTCCTTCTCCTGAAGAACAGTACAGATCATTGTCTTCGTCACAGCTGAAAGGATTGGAGTCCTTGTCTTTGAAAGCCACTGATTGAAGGGCAGTTACCCATTCTAAAGTTTCTGCTTCTGACTGTGTGCTCAACTGCTGGGTGTGTGACTTAGTAAGTATAGTAATAGTGTTTGGACTAGAATGTGTTATTTTTATACAATTTTCGAGAGTAATAATTTTGGGTATAGCTCCAGATGCAACATCATCTTTGTTGTCAAATATTTCAAGACGCTCAATCCCTTGTTTGCTGGCAGTGAAGAGGATACAATGTTTTTGTTGCCAGTTTTTCTGTAAACAATCAGAGGAAACAATTAGACTCTAGTATTATACTATTTCTTACAGCCATCTAACAATAATTATGGCAATGAAATCCAACTAGACAATAATGAATTGAATGTACTAATTAAAATTGAACATTACGTTTTGAATAGATCTATATGCGAATGTATATAAATAACATCGTACCTATAAGTTAATTAAATCATAGTTAAAATTAAAACAAAAATTAACCATTTACCTTATTTCATACATATATAGGAAAATTTTAATACGTTTTCCTAGTTTAGGCTTAAACGTGGAGTGGAAAGGATACCGAATTGGCAATATCAACATACGACAACTACCTTTCCATTGAGTCATTGCTTGATTACAATAATGCTACAACCAGATTACGTGATGGTGCATGAATCATATGCACTATTAATTTCTTACTCGAATAGAAGTTACAGGATTGATTTATACCTTTTTGGGAAATTTACTAAACATATTCCCTCCGGCAGGCGGAAATAATAAACAACCGGATTTGATCTCGTCGTCTTGATCCATATTTTGCGTTTGATTTTTCTGAATGTAAAATCTCTTTTCGATTACTAATAACACTAAAACACATAGCACAAACAAAACTTCGTTGTCGGTTTCACGCTTAAAATTAACTCATGGATGAAAAGCGCACATTGTAATGATTTTGTGTAGAAAATGTGAATGCATTACACTGACGATTGCTAAACTTCTTTCAATGACAGATGGGATCGTTCGTATGCCACAAGGTGTCATAGACGTTAAAATACAGTCACAGAATAAACAAAATATAATTATTTCTTTTTTATTTGTAAATATTTTATTTGAAAATGTTTTATATATACAATTAATATTAACTATAACTAAATGAAAATATATACAACTTAAAATATAAATAACTATGAACTAAAATATTTACACCTTAAAAAAGGTAATAATAAATAAATAAGCTATAATAAGGCATCAAAAAAAAAAATATTTTTTTTTTTTTGCCCAAAAGACTGGCAGCATTACCACGTTGAATGGCAATGCTTAACCTTTGTCCAAGGTAGAAGCCAGCCCTTCGATCACCTGAAGTGTCAACCATCCTCTTTAAAATATCTTTGTAAAGAAGATGTGCACTTGGGCCCCACGGCCCTAAAGTTTCAACCCCAAACGGTTCGAAAGCATAATTGCCAATCAGGCTATCATACTTTCGCCGTTTGAGGTTCTCGGCAGCAGCAGCGGCAGCACCGGCTCGACACGCTGAGTTTGGAAGATGGGATGGCGCCAGAGTATCAACGCAAGTGGCGTCCCATACTAAAGGCCTACCCATCTTCCAAGGGAATAATGACATACCGTCGGGTCTCTTGCCATCGTTGCGTACCAAGCCATTAGGTTCTAAAGTAGCTGGCACGCCAACGGAGACAAGAGCTAGACGAATTATGTCATTAATACTCGCGTGTCGATCAAAACGACCCGCACTACGGCTACACGACAAGCCGTGGTGTCCAAGGCTGTTGACATCTTCACCACAACGACAACGATGAGGTGAACAAAATGAAGCCCCAAGCCTTAAACAAATTGCAGCGCGGAATGTGGTGTCGTCCAACAAAGTACCTAAGTTGGACGAAGGCAAAGCAAGAAGCTATAACCCTGACTCCCACTCACCCACAGCCAAAAGGCGAGCTCGCTCTGCAGTTGAACAAGCGGAGTTCAATAGATTTTCGCTTACTTTCCTGCAGAGCGGCTCGTCCCATTGTATCTGGGAGAGTGATTTGACGGGGGGGTCAATATTTGGGCAAGCGATTTTCCAAGCTTTCACAGCTTCCACTAAAAATGGTACATCAAAATTAACCAGTGATTGAGAAAGAATTTTCCTGGTTAATTCTTCAGTACCATGGGAGGAAGATATGAAAGCTGGTAGGCTTACACTGGACATTTTACGGAGCTTTTTAGCTTGTGTCCAGGCTCGGTCGTCGAGAGCCACATTCAAAATTAAGGATAAAGTTTGTCTAATGCTTCGGTCAATTTTTTCTAAAAGAAGGGGTGCAGACCAGAGGTGGGTCGAGCGCAAAAAAAATAATTATTATTTATTGGTTCTCTTATTCTGACAAATACGATTAAATAAATTGCTTGTTCCACCAATACATATTTATTTAGTCACGGAAAACAATCACATCCACTTAAAACAATGAAAAATGAAAAAATACATAGATTTCCTATTTTGCTTAATGGCAACATAGCCTGTCATTTAAAAAATGGCTGTCAAAGATGTGTTCGACAACCCGTGTTGTCACTTGTCACATTCACATCACATGTCATTATTGTCATTGTCGTCTTGCTGCTTGTCTTGTACTTGTCAACTTACTTTGCTCGTTGTTCGGCAGCGATTTTAGGCAATCTAGAGATTAATTTAAATTAAAACTCCAATCTATTAAATAATTAGCATTATGTCTAGTAATATAAATCCTTTAGCGGGGACTGCGCATTTGCTGGATGAGTTAGACAGTATGTGTCATAAAACTTTATTGTTATCTACAACAACTCGTGTTATTTATTTTGATCAAAACAATTCTTGTTTTCTAAAGAAAAACTGATGGTGTTGCTGCGGGATGGGAGGACTTTGATTGGATACCTTCGCTGCGTGGATCAATTTGCCAACTTAGTTTTGCACAAGACGATAGAAAGGATTCATGTCGGCAGAGAATACGGCGACATTCCCCGAGGCATATTTATAGTACGAGGCGAAAATGTAGTACTGCTTGGTGAAATCGTAAGTTTTTTTCATTAGAATTACACAAATTATACTTAGAACGTGGTTTCGTAATGTTACCTTTTCCAGTAACATCATTTTTACATAATAGGATTTTAATGGTTACTTTTATGTTATACTATGGTATTAATTTCGTATAAAATATGTATCCTATCATATTTTTATGAACAATGTAAATAAATAAATATAGTAAATGATTACAGTTTCAAGTACTTCTAGACCTTGTGTAAGTTCATAGTAAAGTGTTCAATTCAAAATAATATTATGAAATTCTTAATGACTACTAATTTAGATAACATGATTACTTAGCAACCTTCGGGATAGGTGGTTCATGGTCTTTTAAGTAGATGTAGATGTATTACATTAGGTTCTGTGCTCCATAATTATCCAAAATATATCGCACCTACGGTGCAATATCGTCACTTATGCAATTTTTGTCAAACTCTTAACTAATGAAAGAAAACTCCAAATTCACCTCTTTACTTGGTGCGTTATTTATTGTCATTTGTGTGGTAAGCAAACTGACATTGTGAGGACATTACTGTCGTTACGGTTTTGGCGCTAATCTGGACGGCACTAGGTGAAACAACGTTTCATTGTTCAGTTGCGTGCGGGCCCCCGCAATACATAAGTGACGGTATAGCACCGGAGGTACGATATAACAACTAACAAAACAAAACTGTTACCTATGCCATTGTTTAATTTCTGGTAGAGATGGGTATGCAATAATTAAACAATGACACAATTAATTTTAAATTGTAGGACAAGGACAAAGAAGACAATTTACCATTAACAGAAGTATCAGTTGATGATATTCTGGATGCACAAAGACGAGAACAAGATGGAAAGATTGAGCAACAGAAGTTACTTTCAAAAGCTTTGAAAGAAAGAGGACTCAATTTGTTAGCTGAAATGGGACACGATGATATGTTTTAGATGACCCTATTTAGCATAATTCTCTATAATGTAAGACTGTGATTATGAATAAACTCTATATATATCATTTGTTTGTTTTTTATTTGTGAAAATAATTATGAGTGTATGGCTAAACATCCTGGAGATCAAACCTAAGAACCTTTTAAGAAGGTCGTTCAAACAGCTGCTCAACAATGAATTATAAAGAAATTTATTTGATGTATAGCCGTTATAAAAATGTACGTGCAAACGAATGCTGTGGAATATTTCTCAAGATTGTTTTGGGTGCTTCATACTTTATATTTTTTGCTGCCATAAATTATATTTTTTTTTTAAAGCTAGAATATCTATCTGTACAATGTATATTAGAAGATGTTGAATGATTTTAATAATAAACTACTAATTAGGTACACTTTTAAGTAGTAAATTAATAAAGATGATCAAGGGAATTGAAAACTGGAACTCTTAAATGTGTACTACAATACTTTTACTAGGTTGCTCATCAATTACAATTGCATTTTGTTTACCGTCTTGTTTTGCTACAGATTGTTGATTACTGAAAATTTGATCTAAATTATAGTGAAAAGTGGGTGTTACCTCTGTGTGCACCTCTGCCTACTCCTTCGGGGATAATAGGCGTTATGTTGATCTAAATATATATATATTTTAAATGTTGCCTCACACTAGGATTTTCGCTTGTGTCGTGAGTGCCTTTACAAACATTCACATACACATGACACCCAGACCCGGAACAATAAACTGTGGATCATACAAAGAGTTGTTCCGTGCGGGAATCGAACCCGCGATACGTTGCGCGTCAGCCAGTTGCCTAGCCACCACACCAACCGTGCCGTCATTTTAAGAAACATTTATACATTATAAATAATTAATATTCATAATTGATTCATAAACTATTTTATAAACTCGAAGTAAAACCTCGGTGTATAGGTCAATAAGTTTCAGAACGAGTAGCTAGGCGCAAATCAAATTCTAGTTTCTGAACGATTCAAATTTTCCGTTGTGAGAAAATGACATTTGAAAACAATGTAACTTGTGATTATTTCTTCTATATTTTTTCATAATTTTAAACAAAATGTTTATTTCTTGTACCAAATAGTTTAGTACAACGGGTGTTTATTATATTTTGCAGAAAATATGAACTTAATTAGAGTGTTGTTTTAGTTATTTCTTCTTACTTCTTACTCCTTTGTGTTGACTAAAAAAAATATGACTTCGGCGGATTTAACATTGATTGAAAGGCTACGAAAGGAGAATTTAGAGCAATTCTTTACTTTAGTGCGTATGCACCTATCTTTTGTCGTAGATATTAATACTGACGAGTGAGTATTTAAGTTCCGGAAGCCGTTATAACCTTAGTGAAGCGCTTCCACCTATTGTTTACGTAAATATGATAATTTTTCAGTGTTGACTGTTCAACTGATAAACCAAAGCAGTTCCGATGGAACTTCCATAAGAAAACAAAGAACTCCAATTCAAATTCTAGTCAAAATAATGCAAATATTACGAAAAATAACGTCGAAGTGAGTTCAATTACTGAAGATGGAATATTGAGAGTGAATGAGCTGATAGATTTTCTATCAAAACCCGACAGTAAGTGTTTCGAGTTTTATTGCCTAGTAATTAGTGTTTATAATTATTTGCGACAGTTTTAAGTCTAATTATAGCATTGTGACTTAAGTGCAATACACCTGGTACCTAATATTGCTTAATAAAAGACCCTTTATCTGAAGTAGTTCTGGGGATTACTTGTTTAGACAAAATAGGTATTTATGAAACTGTTTATTCAGCAGTGGCATAGCGAATCTTGGCAGGGTCCTATATAAAAATTTGTTTTGGGACCCTTATGAATGGTAAAAATTTCTCAGAAGAGATTTTTTACATAAAATTGTGGAAAGCTTTCTGGTTTTAACTTAAAACTGGAAAGCCTTTCAGGTAATTCCCTAAACCCAAATTATAGGACAATGATTACTTTAGTTTTTCCAAAGTTTCTGCCATGGAATAGATTTCTCTATTCTATTACATGGTTTCTGCCAACCTTTAAGAGCACGCATTTTGTGATTACTGAAATAAAATGTAAATTGAGAAGTTTTTATATTTTTGCTTACACACATTGGGAGCCCCCGTAGTCCGGGGGCCCCATATAATTGTTATGGCAGATACGGCTCTAGCTACGCCTGTTATTCAGATAAAATTCATAAAACTTTTCTTACTAAAAATGAATATTTAAGCGCAAACAAAATTTTTGTAACTGCCTTTTAACAACTAGAAACAAACTGCCCCTTTCCTTTTGTCAATAACATAAATTACAAACATTTATTTAACAAGACACACTTTTATAAATTACAGATGTAACCCAAGAAGGAATATTTCGCAGAACTGGTTCGTTGAGCAGGCAGCAAGAGTTGAAGAACTTGCTCCTCACAGGATCCAACCTTGGTTTGGACGATGGAAAGTTTTCTGTCCATGATTGTGCCTCTGTGTTGAAGGGGTTCCTTGCTGAGTTACCACAACCTCTACTGATGGATCAGTATTATCAGACATATTGCACTTTGGCTGGTAAGTCATTATGAAATATTGCTTGGAAAGTTGTTTTTTGTTCTATGGAGACCTCACACATTAGAGTTCTAAGTTCAATAACAGAGATAAACAAAATTTGTATCTTACTACTTAGTTCTATTAATATTTCTTTTTAATTTCAATCCTTGTCGACAAAATATAAAAAGATTTCCTTCTTTTGTAAAATAACTAAAATGAATTCATTTCTAAAATTCTATTCACAGCGCAATACCCTCCGAATGCAGATTCGTCAGAAGTAAAGCTCCTAACAGCGTTGCAACTGCTCCTGCTACTTCTGACACCGTCACACAGGAACTTCTTACACCGGCTCTTGCGGTTGTTACGACTGACTGCGGACAATGAAGCCTCTAATAGGATGTCGCCTGACACTCTAGCTACCATGTTCACTCCACATCTACTTTGTCCTAGAAAGGTAAGTTAAGTTGTTCATATGTATATATACCGAATATGTTAGCACGCAGATTCGTAATCGAGCAGACGGATTACCTGATGGTAAGCAATCGGCGTCGCCCACGGACACCTGGATGGAACACCAGAGGCGTTAGAAGTGCGTTACCGGCCTTTTGGGGATTAGGAGTTGAGGATCGTTGGGGATTCAGGGATTGGGGAGATTGGGAAGGGGAGGGTAATTGGGCCTCCGGTAACCTTATTCACACGACGAAGTACCGTAACGCAAGCGTTGTTTCACGCCGGTTTTCTGTGAGGCCGTGGTCGGTGGTATCACTCCGGTCGAGCCGGCCCATTCGTGCCGAAGCATGGCTCTCCCACACTTAAAACTATTATTACATATTACACCTTTTACTGTACACGTACAGTGAGAGAGCGTACAATGCTCTACAGATCCAGTATAATAATGTGTTCAGGGCATTGTTGCGGCTTCCAAATTTCTGTAGTGCGTCAGCAATGTTTGCTGATGCTCACACCGATGGATTCGCTGCGTTATGGCGCAAAAAGACTGCATCGCTTATCAGTCGCCTGCGTGGACGTCGCCACTGTATCCTGACTGCTATAGCCGGTAGACATGACTGTCCATTGATGTGAAAATTAGTGCAGCGGACTAAGTCCCTGTTTACCATTGCTTATTAATATTGTACCTAAATATTTATGTATGATTGTGTTCTACCTTTACTATTAGTTTCATGGATCTCAGTTATCTGAATAAATAAATAAATTATTAAATTATGTTATTATTATATGATTTGACTTTTGATTTACGCAATTATGGCGAAGCAAAAAGGATGGTTATAGTTAACTGGGAGACAAATGAAAGCTAAGATTTTTTTAATTTTGCTACTCAATGTTTGCACCTTAGTAGGTGCAAGAGACAGGCCCGTCTCTGTATTTTTTTTTAAGGGGGGAAAATCATCGAATGACTGCTCCCGCCTGGGTGAGGAGGGAGGGAGTGTCAGACTCTTACTGACTAAAAACCACCCCGTTCCTTCTCCTGCATGTTGAGCCGGAGTCCGGGTTACCCGTTAGGTTCTACGCGACTCCTGTCTCTGTATAGGGAATGGCTGTTTGCATTAAGCATTCGATATATTAATGAAGAACCTATACAATACTAAGTTACAGAATACAATATCTTCAACATTGTACCTACTTTTCATCTCTTTTCTCTTTTTATAATGTTTGAACAAGAGATATCTATTACCTACTTTAACAAATTACTAACCATTTTTTTAAATAAACTTCAATTAACATACATACTTTAAAAACATTCTAGCTATCACCAGAGACCTTCCACGCGGACTCTATAGCACTATCACCAGTGATCAGCTTCATGATCCGTCAGTCCTCCAAACTGTTTGACGCGCCGACGCAGTTGGTGACGGACGCGGCCGCCTACCTCACTGTGCGGGAGAAGAGACGAGCCATGTCGCCGCTTGTCGACTTGGATGAGAGTATTACTGATAAGTGAGTATTGTTACAATATAAGGAATAGCAGAAATGTTTTCAAAGCTACCAATAGGCTCACCCCCTATTACATGGGACTCAACATAAAAAAAAATTACAGTAGTAGCACGGAGTCTGGAATCGTGCCCGGTGTATGGCAATAGGCCCACCCCCTATACATGGGACTCATAACATAAATAGTGAAAAGCGGGTGTTACATTGTACAGTGGCATAATGTACACCTCTGCCTACCCCTTCGGAGATAAAAGGCGTGATGTTATGTTATGATATTTTTCTTCTTTCTTTTCATCCTTTCTAATATGTCCCTGCACACTCCGGCAGGACGGCGGCGAGTACGGTGTACACGTTCGTGGACCGGCCGCGCACGCGCGCCGAGAACGCCGCCAACCCGACCGACGCCGCGCTCGCGCAGCTCTACGCACACATACAGGCGCTGCCGGACTCCAGCCACAAACGACGGCTCATCAAACATTTCAACAGGCAAAATGGATATGGTTAGTAGTTAGTACTACTTATCGTTGTCTAAGTTTTCATCAAATAAAACATTCCTAAGACATACTAAATTAATTATAATTAATTAATCAAGCCTCATTGGCCGAGTGGTCGCAAGTGCGACTGCCGGGCAAGTCGTCTTGGGTTTGATCCCCAGGTCGGGCAAAGTATTACTGCACACCTCTACCTACCTCTTCGGGGCTAAAAGGCGTGATGTTATACAAAAAAAAAACTTTTCTATTCGCATTCTCTAAGCATAATTATCTTGCTATTGAAAAAGGATGATACATAAAACAATTAACTTGTTTTAACAAACTTCTTAAACACATTTCAGGTACACCAATACAAATTCAAAGGACAGGTAAAGTGGCTGGTTCTAGAAGTTTCGGCGATTCCATAAAGAGACATATCTTCAACAAGGGACTTCTCAACAAGACGCCAAAGAAAGGTTCTGGCTCTAATATTAATGTAATAGAAGAGGTAAGACTTAATTATTATATTGTTTGTCCAACACTCGAAAATACACCTTTTGTTGCAAGATATAAAGTTAAAAATAAATGTATGGTCCGTATGGAAATAATCCGGTAAAAACCAGTAATATTTGACGTGTAAACGTACGGTTTACTAACCAAAGGTGTATATCGAGCAAATAGTCTTTAATACTTAACTAATATTTTCAAATTATAATCTTTGAGCCCCTTTAATAGTACCTATGTTCTTTATACATAATATACTGTCTCCAGTTTTATGTACAGTTAGCCAAACAATTTGATATACAGGGAAGAGAATAAAAGATCAACTTAGTATAAGATACTGATGTCGCGGAGAACCTAACGGGTTGCCGGGGCTCCGGCTCGACGTGCAGGAGAAGGAACGGGGTGGTTTTTAGTCAGTAAGAGTCTGACACTCCCTCCCGCCTCACCCAGGCGGGAGCAGTCATTCGATGATTTTCCCCCCTTAAAAAAAGTATAAGATACTGATCCTAACGTAACCCACGATTTTTAGTTAACAATAGCTCAGTAAACTAGACATAGCTCAGTAGCTATTGTTAACTAAAAATAGCTGGTTACTCATATGAAAATGCTGTGAAACGCTCTACTAGTTACACAGAGGGGTTCTTCCTCATGAGCAGCGTCCGCGGTCGAGGCCATGTCGCAGCATACTGTCTACAGCCTATTTTCACGTAAATAACTCACGATTTTTAGTTAATTTCGTATGTCTCACTATAGTTAGTATAAAAACAGTACCTATTGTTACAGTTAAAAGTAGGTTCATTACTAAAGGTAAATTTCTTGGAACAATTTTACTGTTTTCGTTCTAAATCAGTCTTTAATATCGTAGCTGTATACCAAATAGTTTGGCTGACAGTACCTTCATCATCAAAAGCATGTAGATGCATACTTGTAACTAACATTATGTTCGTGCATTGTGTTGTGATGTCTAATCTCTCTGTCTATCTGTGTGCTGTCTCCTTCCTAACATTTCCGTCATGCTTAACGCTTACAGAAATCAGCCAAAGGGAAACTAAGGTTCACAGATGACAATAAAGTCGATGTGTCACACAAAAATATTGTTCTCAAAAACTTAGCTCATAAAATAGCGAGCTCTGAGTCTCTAGACGACGACTACGATTCGGACGCCAGCAACGAAAGCACGTTATCAGAAGGCGCACTAAATAAATCTCGTAAACTAAGTCCGAAGTTCGTGTCTGAACCGAATTTGAGTGCTTTAGATGCAAACGATGAAACTCCGAAGAAGAAACGCGGCAATCGGCTGTTTCGTTCGAAGATTATGACGACGCAGACGTTGAATAAGAAGTATCAGAAACGGCATGGGGCTATACGGGGGACGCCGACTTGCGTCTCGTGTTTCGATGACCAAGACACTGGGTCGGAGCACGAGTCGTGCCAAGAAACGAGTGAAGACAAAAGTCCTATAGACACACCGACGAGGATTTTGCAGGACGATATGAAACACTACCTGACTAGTACGCCAGGGATATCTGACGCGGTTCTGTTTGATGAAGATTGTTCCACGCCTTACGCTATAAATTTTCGAAGAGCCTCTATGTCGCCCATAACGAAGTCTACGCAAAAGTTGTCCAAAGCAATGCAGGTTTGTTCTTTGCATGAGTTGCATGTTCCATTATTCGTGCTTTTAATGTTTTACGATACTTTTGTCTTGAAATTAATGTTTGTCGACGTCTCTGCCTATTCATCTCGTCTATCTACAAGGGTATTGGGGATTAGCAACCGTAGATGTGCATATTGTCCTATCATTTTTTATGAGATCAATAACAGAGGATTTCTTTTATGTGCTAAATGAACTGAAGCAGTGCGTTCAAGTATAATTTAAAACGTCAATTGTCGAAGTAACTGTTATACATTTTCTTATATTATACGACTGCACGGTTGGTGCGGTGCCTGGGCAACCGGCTGCCGTGCAACGTATCGCGGGTTCGATTCCAGCACGGAACAACACTGTGTGATCCACAAATCGTTGTTTTGGTTTTTTGGGTCTGGGTGTCATATGTATGTGAATTTGAATGTTTGTAAACGCACCCACGACACAGGAGATAATCCTAGTGTGGGGCAACGTTTTTATTAAAATTCTACTTCGAAACCTAATGCAACATAATTATCTTAAATTATATCCAGTGTTACTACACCCTACTTCACAGTGGGTTTTAGGAAAAATTTGTGTACCGACATGTATGTATATATGAATAGTTGTAAAATAAATGTTATCATAATTCCAGGAATCAATAATGACACCGCGATCCCGTAAACCGCTGATTATAACATCGGAACAGCGAGACATGGCCGACACGACCGTTCAGAAAGACGAAACGACCAAGTCTGACGTCATCTATCAATCTATGTCGCCCAAGAACGATAGCGATTTCGTCTCCTCAGATGATGATGACGTCACAAGGTCCACATTATCGTGTGAAAGGTAACACTAAACAGTCGTCACGAAGAATTTGTTACTAACAATATTTTTATATTATGCTTAAAAAAATAAGTATTTTAGGTTGAAAATTGTCTGCGCTGTTAACAAAGCTTTAAGTATTAATTCTTGATTAGTGAAGACTGATGTTCAAGGTAAACTATTAATGCTTTTTAAAAATCCATTTAACATTTTTGTGTCTTGTAAGGCAGCTGTTGCTTACAACTGTATTTTTCTTTTTCAGATCAAGATCAAGTCAGTCTGCAAGCACATCACTACCGCGAACGAATCAATTCGATGCCCGATCGATCAATTCAATCTGTGAAGGTAGCCCTATACGACCGGAGAGTACTCGATTCGTTTTAAGCCGCGATAGACCGAATTTAGTTGACGAACTAAACACAACACTATGCGGTAGCGACGATGGCCTACCAAAGTTCGCAATATCTTACGAAACCAACGAACCAAAATGTCTATCGGAACCTTTTAGAGAATACCTCCTCAGTAGATCGGTTCTAACAGCGACTCCAATCGATTTATCGATATTAAATAAATCGAATGACACCGATGATAAAATTAGCGATTCACTTCTCTACTGTTTAGATGGTAACGTACCTTCAGATTTAACGTTATCGATAAGTAATTTGGCAGTCGATAAAGAATCTAGTTTGAGGTCGCCATTAACGAATATAAGTGTGAATATCGATAAAAGTCCGAATAGAAAGCGTTTGGCTGACAATATTGGTTGCATAGAAGAATCTACGTCTGAGACGAAGAAGCTGATGGTTGCAAAAGAGAATATAAAAGAGGTTTTTGAAATACGAGAGACTGAATTGTAGATTATCACTTTATTGATTGAAGTTTTTTAGAGACATACACTAAACATGTCTACCGTTTCGGCGGAATTGTTAGTCATCGAAAGGGTAGGCGAAGATGTATGATAGTCACTTAGTTCTACTTGATCTGTGGCGACCGTATCTACTTTTATAATTGTAATCTGAACAGCAGTTCCTCTAAAGAAATGCCATTTGAATCACTAATTGAAGGAGCCATTATGAAAGTCAATGTATGGACATTGACATTTAACCAATTATGCCAAACTGGAGCAGCTGTAGCCAAATGCCATTTAGCGCTTGTCTACTTGTAGAATAGAAAACCAAATTATATGGAATTGACGTAAATTTTGACACTTGTCAGTGTCGTCCCCATACATTTAGTTTTCTACTCTCTCTGTAGACAAGCGCTAAAGTGGCTTTTGGCTAAAGGTACTGCTGTACATTGATTTTTCTATATATCATTTGAGTAGCGCTTAAATGCCACTTGATTCAGAAAACTCGCGCTTGCTCTAACAAGGTGATTAGAAACGTCAGTATGAATCCTTTCCTATTACCTACATTTTTATATTGATATTCCTAATTACTATCAACTCAAGCTAAGCATGTCAAAAATGTATATTTATACCTAAGGGCACTCGCCTACAACGATAATTTGTAGCGATCACCGACAAATACTAATGGACATGCCGTACGCGTATAATCTGCAGTCATTTTTTGGTTTGAAAAGAGTGAGAGAGATGGCCTGTGCTTTCGGTCTAGCGCTATCTCTTTCTCGCTCATACCGTCTTAACTACGGTACTATTTTGAGAGAGATAAAGATAGACCGAAACTTCGTTTCCTCTCTTTCTTTCGGAGTGCCACAATTCTCATCTCTAAGGCATGTAGCGATACTAAAACTATCCTAAAAGCGCGACAGCATCGCTTAATCGCTACGCTAACACATGCTATTTTTATGTACACTGCGACTGTATCGATGTAGACGCGTGACAGCATCGCTACACAAAGTCGCCGTGGACGAAGGCCCTTAAATACAACTTGAAAATACAAAGCGACCATGAAACCAGGCAACGAACCGCTTGAACAACATCAGATTAAGTTTTTATTAGCAATTACAGTTAAACTAACAGGAACTTAACGAGTAGCAGTGAAGCGAGGTCTAATATGGTATTATTTATTACATTTAAAAATACATTTCGACACCAATGATTATAAAATAATGAGAATTTGATAAAATATTCCCATTTAAGTGCCTTAAAATGTTCATGACATTACTTTTTAATCCAATATTGGTGCATAATGTATGAGATTATACAAATAGTAAGATAAAGATCTCCGAATTGTGAAACTATTGTACAGTATTTTTGATTTGAACCTTATTTCTGTTTGACATTAAATTGATTTTGCTTTGTAAACCCAATGAAGAATATTGTCAAAAATATTTATTTTACTTCTTCATATTTGAATTGATTATTGTTTTAATGTAACTGTTTTAGTTATGAGTACGTTTATAAATATAGAATATTTGAGTACATTATGAACTTGGTTCTTTTATTCTACATCTATACATATTTTTATACATATTTAAAATGTTAGTAGCTATTCAACTGCCTCATTTGGCCGAGTGGTAGCAAGTGCGACTGCCGGGTAGGGTTCTCGGGTTTGATTCCCGGGCCGGGCAAAGTATTGCTGGGTTTAAAAAAATAATCACAGCAGTAGCACGGAGTCTGGAATTGTGCACGGTATATGGCAATAGGCTCACCACCGGGACACACGGGACTCTGAACATAAATAGTGAAAAGTGGGTGTTACATTGTACTTACAGTGGCATAATGTACATCTCTGCCTACCCCTTCGGGGATAAAAGGGGCGATGTTATGTAGTAGTTATTTAAAAATATACCAAATTTTATATTGAGGTTTGTGCAAACTTGCAGGCGATTTTGATGATCATGATATCCACAAAACGTCTAAACTCAGATTGACTGGTTAAAAGTAACGTGCATCATCTTGCATCCTACAGGGGTTGTAAATTATCCCCTCTTTTGTAGAGGACTGTAGTCTTCATAGAAGGCTTTGTACTACTTTGTTTTACGTTTAACTGATAACGAGACTGAGACCGCGTTCGGCGTCCTGATTGGCCGGCTCCAATGAATCAACCAATGACGGCGCAGAACGCGGTCTCGTGATCTCGTTAAATGTAAGACAAACTCGTACTAAGTATTGTGGACTCTCACGAATTGTTGCTAATGATGGCGATTCTAGAGAGATGCAAGGATACACTTAATTCTAGTAAAATAATAACGAGATTGTGTTAAAAATCAGTTTTATTTATAATCGAGTTGTAGGTATTTAAATGTTTACAATTGGTCAGCAGAAACATGTAAATAAGATACCTAAGATCAATATGACTGTCACGCAGCAGTAGAATTGACAGCAAATACGATAACAGAAATTGGAGAATCTTTCATTGAACGAATCCTTTTGGCTGAAACAAGGAAAGTTAAGGGTTAAAAAGTATAAGAATGCGAAGAGCAAGTTGTTATGAATTTGGACTGTTCGTAATTTTTATACGCGTCCTAATTTAAAATGGGGTCGAGTAGCTTCGCACTTCGTTAGATCTACAGCCCTTATAATTTACTAATGTCCGCTACAATGACGTAACCATACTAATCGAGGACCCCCTTTGCCCATTAAATTAAAAACAGAGAAGTTCAGTTGAGAACTTCTGATGTGGGGTCTTTTTCGGTTGGGGGCTCGTGACATATCGTCGACTTGCCAGTATAGTTAGACCACTGCATAGTTAGTTAACTTTTGAAAAAACTTTGAAGCGATTGGTCCTACAAGACTGAACATTAAATCCAAAAGTTCAACCTGCGAAAATATTTTTAACAGTTTCTCGGATAGTTTCTCTATATCAAAATATAATGAAGCCCTAAGCACCTATAAGTTTGAAGGACAAGCTCGTCACTCGGCGTGTCTCCTGCGTGGAGCAATCTTGCTGGCATCAGAAGTGTGATGTCGGCAGACCGCGGGCGCATTTCACTGGCGTTGAGATCCTGCGACATACCTACCATGGAGCACGAGTTAACAATCTCATAGAATAAAAACTAAAGTAACTTGTGATGTAAAATATGATAACTTAGGCAGCAGCAGGTTTATGACTCATGTCGAAGAATGGCAGTTATCAGAAAATCACAAAAATTGCTACATACTATGGGTACCTAAAATATTTAAATAGATGGATATCGAATATCGCAATTTTGTTAATGTATCCGATTAAGTAACTTTGCTACGAAACGTTTCATTCCATCGTAAAGTTATCCAACTTCACCTTTTTAGAAGGCGTTCAAGTTGTATGAACTGAAACGTTAACGGCTAACATAAAAGCAAAAACACCAACTTACTGGTAACATCGGCCTCCTACAGGAGTGTAACAGTTCTCGTACATGGCACACACAAAGCACGGCCTTGCAACACTTTTGTGTTTTTTATTTTTTATCTTTTTAGGCTTGCACCGTATATTATCTCTTTTGCTGGAACAAGCGCTGTGATTTGGACCATAGCAAGGGATTTTTGTAGATAGGATTTTACAATAATGTGTTTCGGGTAATGGTTCTAGTTCTTTTTCAGCTTCTTGGATTTTCCTTTCTTTTTTTATTAATCGTTCTATAAGTTTTTCTTCTTTTACCTGCCGCGCTTTTTCGCGTCGAAAATGTTTCAACCGTTTCTCTTCTACTTTTGTGATCCTGTTCAGTTCGTTTATAATGCGTTTTCTATGCCACTGACAAAGGTTTGCTTCTTGACATGAATTATTTTTGGAGTGGTTCTTGATGTCGCTGAGTGAGCCGGGCACGGATACGGATGATCTCGATTTACTGATGTTTGGTTTTAGCCTGGTAACAAAATGAAGGTTAATTTTAACTATAGGTAAATAACCAATACAAGAGCTAAAAGTAGATAGTTGGTGTTTGAGAAGAACTATGAGAAATAAGGAATAAATCAATTACTTCTGTGTGCAATCCGCGCAAAGCTGTACAGAAGGATGTGGGCGTGATTTTGAGCCTCGCAGGAACCTATTAGTCATTTGGATTCACTCATCTTCTGATAATAACTGTGTGTGGCTGCATGATTATATATTTTATTTGGTTCTGAAAAGATAGGTGTACTTTTGCACTTGATGTGAAATTTGACAGTGATGTTGACGTGGTTTTTATTTTCGTATTCGTACTTTTGATTGATGTTATGGTAGACCTGCATGGAGGTGGGATATAAAGACTAAAGAGTAAGCCTATATTTGGACCACTGATATGATAAGAGTATGGATAAGAAACAACTACGAAAAAATCGTGTCTACATAAACTTCACTTGATCATCTGTAATGGCGGATAGAACTAGGGATGTAACTTTTAAAACTGTAGAAATATCGACATTTTAGTATTGGTTTTAATTGACTTATCAATAAAATATCATTATTTTATGATTCATCTGGATTAAATTTTTATCTAGCTATTTAGTAGCTAGATAAAAATTTTTGTAAGTAATTGTAAGTAATTAATTGTAAGTAATTTGTAAGTAAAATTGTTAAGTAATTTTTGAGGGATGAAAAATAAAACTGTATCAAAGTATTCATAAAATCAAGATTTATAATATACAATATCTTCGTATTTTTCGTAGTGTTTCCCTGTAATGTAATCTGCAAAACCAGATGGTTTTAAAGAACTTGGAACCAGTTCTGGAGTCTTCTTGAAAGATTTCGAGAAGACTCCAGAACTGGTTCCAAGTTCATTTTCATGCACATTTCTGGCTAGAGGCTGCAACATAAATAGTATAATTTAACTTACTTGATCCAATCGAACATAGATTTCTCTATAGACTCTATAGGTACTGTACTAAGCTCTGAACGAAAATGTTTGTACATTTCAGTGATAGTGATAGATAGCGGAGGAATACAGAAACATATACAAGGACCCGGTTAGTTATGAACTTAATATAAATGTTAATTAAAATGTTAAGTTTGCACCTCTTCAAAAAATGCTTCTCAAACACATAATGAATAGTTTACATTATGATTTACCAGTAGAGCTTGTAGCGATAGGGCCCCATCACGTAGATTTACTATTAATTTATTGTTCGGTTAAAACATTAATCTTCAAAATAAAGTTAACAAACAAAGATATGTTTCCTTCTAGTATATTCTAGTATCCCAAATTAATTATTTCCAGCCAAGCACTTCTGCGTGGTTCAAACACAAACTAAAAAGAAAATTTATAATATTATTAAAATTATTGGCAGAGTTCGACACATTCTAATAAATACTCTAAAAATACCCTAAAGTTATATTTCATTTGAATCCCTCGAGCGGTATTTGATAAAAAATTCAACATAACATAACATCACGCCTTTTATCCCCGAAGGGGTAGGCAGAGGTGCACACAGAAGTAACACCCACTTTTCACTATTTATGTTATGAGTCCCATGTAATAGGGGGTGAGCATATTGCCATATACCGGGCGGTTTTGGGAGGTTGTGGCGGGCTTGCCCATAAAAAAAAAATATACCGGGCACATTTCCAAACTCCGTGCTACTACTGAGAATTTTTTAAAAACCCAGTAATACTTTGCCCGACCCGGGAATCGAACCTGAGACCCCTTGCCCGGCAGTCGCACTCGCGACCACTCGGCCAACGAGGCATTGTGGGAAATGCATTTTGAAAAAAAAATATTTTTCCTTATCTCATATTGTACAAAAATTATACCTCTATTGTATTAATTATTTATTACGTTACGTAGGTATTGACGATGGTGGAATTTTGTCGATATAATGAAATTTTTGACGAGTACTTAATGTTTTTTGCATTTTGTCATTATGTCAAATTAATGCACTTTATCATTCAGAATTTAATATAGTTCTTTGTTCTACTTTTGACGCATTTATTATGTACGATAAAATTATCGATACGGGAACAATCATGTACATCACTATTTTGTAATGAAAAATGTTTTAGACGTATTTCAACTAAAATTAATGAAAATAAGCACTGCATTAGTTAGAAAAGTAATATTAACTATAACTAAATGAAAATATATACAACTTAAAATATAAATAACTATGAACTAAAATATTTACACCTTAAAAAAAGGTAATAATAAATAAATAAGCTATAATAAGGTATCAAAAAAAAATATTTTCCTCATCATTATCGTGAGGTAGGGTGCCCAAAAGACTGGCAGCATTACCACGTTGAATGGCAATGCTTAACCTTTGTCCAAGGTAGAAGCCAGCCCTTCGATCACCTGAAGTGTCAACCATCCTCTTTACAATATCTTTGTAAAGAAGATGTGCACTTGGGCCCTACGGCCCTAAAGTTTCAACCCCAAACGGTTCAAAAGCATAATTGCCAATCAGGCTATCATACTTTCGCCGTTTGAGGTTCTCGGCAGCAGCAGCGGCAGCACCGGCTCGACACGCTGAGTTTGGAAGATGGGATGGCGCCAGAGTATCAACGCAAGTGGCGTCCCATACTAAAGGCCTACCCATCTTCCAAGGGAATAATGACATACCGTCGGGTCTCTTGCCATCGTTGCGTACCAAGCCATTAGGTTCTAAAGTAGCTGGCACGCCAACGGAGACAAGAGCTCGACGAATTATGTCATTAATACTCGCGTGTCGAGCAAAACGACCCGCACTACGGCTACACGACAAGCCGTGGTGTCCAAGGCTGTTGACATCTTCACCACAACGACAACGATGAGGTGAACAAAATGAAGCCCCAACCCTTAAACAAATTGCAGCGCGGAATGTGGTGTCGTCCAACAAAGTACCTAAGTTGGATGAAGGCAAAGCAAGAAGCCATAACCCTGACTCCCACTCACCCACAGCCAAAAGGCGAGCTCGCTCTGCAGTTGAACAAGCGGAGTTCAATAGATTTTCGCTCACTTTCCTGCAGAGCGGCTCGTCCCATTGTCTCTGGGAGAGTGATTTGACGGGGGGGTCAATATTTGGGCAAGCGATTTTCCAAGCTTTCACAGCTTCCACTAAAAATGGTACATCAAAATTAACCAGTGATTGAGAAAGAATTTTCCTGGTTAATTCTTCAGTACCATGGGCGGAAGATATGAAAGCTGGTAGGCTTACACTGGAAATTTTACGGACGCCAAGCCCACCCATGCGGACAGGCAGAGTAGCTTGTGTCCAGGCTCGGTCGTCGAGAGCCACATTCAAAATTAAGGATAAAGTTTGTCTAATGCTTCGGTCAATTTTTTCTAAAAGAAGGGGTGCAGACCAGAGGTGGGTCGAGCGCAAAAAATACATAAATTTGGGACCAAAACAACAAAAACGAATAATAGTATAGGCCGAATGCATTCTAATGTGATACAGTCTTTCTGAAACGACAGAAAAATTTTGAATTTTTTCATCAATAAAACTTTGAAAAGAGTCCTCGAAGACGGGCGCACCTAGGAGGCGAAGCGAACATTTATCGACAACCGAGATATTAGGCGCAAAAGTAGTAAATTTTGATATGATCTGTCTGTCGGTAGAGTCATGTAAAAATATCTCACACTTGGAATAATTTAGGTCAAGGCCAATAGCATGAAGTTCGTTTTTTAAAAATTGGAAATCATTTAAAACTGTATCTGCATCGCCTCCCAGGGTACCGTCATCGAGGTACCACACATTAAATTTAGAATTTAGCTGTCGTATAATAGGATTAATGGCCAGGCTAAAAATCAAATTCAAATTCAAATTCAAAATAAATTCAAAATTCAATTCAAATTTAAAAATCAAATTATTATTATTAATTGTATATATTATTAAAAAAAAAAAAAATCATCCAAATACACTTTGCATCTCATCCTTACTTAATGTTAGAAAAGTATTGTATTTAGTCAATTTGCAGCAACCACACTTGAATAGTTTGAAAAACAGAGATATTTTAATGAAAAATAACAGTACTTACCGATGTAATGTTACACCTGCCGGTTTAGTAATATTTTTAGTGCTACATCCAATAACACTGCACCCGGGCATAGTTCTTCTCACTAACCAATAATTTCTCTGTTTACCACGCACAAAAACAACAGGAATTCTACAAATTTTCGTAACAAAATATTGTTGACCAATGCTTTGACAGCTGATGTACCACTGACATGCACTGATAACAGGGATTAAGATGGCCAATTCGACACAACTAGGTATTTTTGATGACGTCAAAAAATTATTGCCAGAATGACAATAATGTGTTGTCTCTTTCTGCATAAGCAAAGAGACATAAGTAAAAAAGAAACAACAGTATGTTTATGAATTTACCGTCAAGATGGATCTTAAATTCTACCCGTAGACAATAGGCAGACATCTATGTTATATTTATAAATCTATGATTTGGACGTTGTAAAAAAGTCGGCTACTGTAGACCTACACAACCTACACGCAGAATAGTCACACATTGACACAAAGGACATCTGTCGCGTGGCATGGCCCGTGGATATTGCGTGCGCCTTTTTTTTCAACGTGCTAATGTCGCTTGCAGATTTTGTAGCATCCTTTGTCTCGTTCGTCAAAGAAAGATTTGTTTATTTATTTATTTATTTTTATCTATTCTTGTGATCCTGTCTATTCCTAAACCTGTTATAATAAAGCAATCTTTAATTATTGGACCTTTCGGTTTCTAATAAATGGTCGTAATAACTCAAAGTTTGGCGGATGGCCAAAGCTCGGTAGCATTAGAATATTATGAATAAATTACCGGGCCGTTGCATCAGTGAACGGCTGTATTAATTCATTAGACACGGTGTATGTACTTCTAAGTCCGAAACACTAGGTATGAAGTTTTAGGATAAAAATAGAAATAGAAATAGAAATAGAAATTTATTCGCAGGAACATGTGATACAATGGATCTTAGTCTAATTTTCAACAGTACAGTGTATTCCACCTTTTCCAGGCATGCAAATGTTTGTTTATAGTAGGCACTTTATATAATATAGAATATAAATCCAATTTCATTGATTAATTAATACGTAATGTCAAAATAATGATTCCAAAATGTCAAATTAATTTTTTAAATACATGTCAAGGCAAAATACATTATGTCAAATACATTACCTATGTCTGTAAAATTACATGTCCTAATATTAAAATCTATTTCGTTCTACAATTCCATAGTCAATGAAGTCTTTAATACTGTAAAAACATTTTTCAATTAGCCATGCTTTCAACTTAATTCTAAATTGACGCAAAGGTAGTTCTCTAATAGATCGAGGAATTTTATTATATACTCTAATTGCCATTATTGCACAATTCTTGCCATAAAGAGTACTGCGACAATTATCCATTTTTAGTTTGGATGCATCTCGTTGTAAATGCTTACTATCTTCATTCACTGTATTAAACAAGTTATAATTTCTTACGAACATACCAATCTCAAAAATATACAGAGATGCCAAAGTCATAACGCTCAGCTTTATGAAAAGCGGTTTGCATGTCTCTAATGGTCCTACTCCACATATAGCCCTAATGCATTTTTTCTGAACTATGAATGCTCTGTCTATATCACATGAATTGCCCCACAACAACAGGCCATACCTCAACACAGAGTTCACATAACCGTGATACGCCAATAGCGCTGAGCTTTCATTTGTCGTTTTGCGTAGTTGCCTAAGTGCATAAACAAATTTATTTAATTTCTTGCAGACATTTTCTACGTGTAGTTTCCAATTACAGTTTTCGTCTAGCATAATACCCAAGAATTTAATATTGTTATCTTTAGAGACCGATTGACCTGAATAACTGATATTTAGCCTGGGTGGTTTACGCTTATAATTAGCAAACTGAACATATTTAGTTTTGGAGACATTAATTTCCAAATCATTGTCCTGAAGCCAGTGTATAATGGCCTCCAAAGTCTCATTTATTTCCTGCTCGTAAGGTTTTACTTTTACTTTTCCTGTGTCGGACACCACAACAGATATATCATCAGCAAAGAGGACACATTTTTTATCGGTAATATTAGGCAAGTCATTAATATACAAAAGGAATAAAAGCGGTCCGAGGACGCTTCCCTGTGGTACGCCTGTTCCATTCATTTTAATCGAGGATTTGTGAGATACTGAGACTAATTTTTCGTTAACTCGAGAAATCTCTACGTACTGCGTTCTATTGGTTAAGTAACTACGCAACCAATCTTGAGCCGGTCCGCGGATACCATACCGATCACAGGGGGTATATTATACAAAAGGTATATAATATAATGATGAGATTGGTGACTTGTAATGAGTGTGGTGATATTTTAGTCTTACCAACAGGCGAGATAGTAGCCAAACTTCGACCCATTAAATATTAAAAAATTCTTCGGGTTCTGCCACTTTTTGTCTTTGGGAAGAAAGTACCCGTCGACACCCAAACTAAAGTGGTCATCTAAAATGGAGACTGCTGGAGAGCCATGTGTCGAGCCGAAGCATGTTAGTTGGACACTTAAAATCATCTTTATGAGTACATAAAGATGACTCATAGGAACGAGTTCGTATTGATGTTGAGACCTGCTCATGCTGTCTACAATGTTTTTATCCAAAAAGGTTTTAGCTCTATATCTGAACTCGTCATTAACAATGTCCATTACCATCCATCCATTATTACATGTTAATCTCAATGATAAGCTATCTAGTTTATCATAAATATTAATTAACAGGCTTTCATTAATTGTGGATTGATTAATCTTTAATGCAGACGTCTTATATTTGGATTCTGGATATTAGTATTCAGTTTTAGATCAAGTTGCTGTTGCTGTTGCACTCCGGGAAATGTGCAACACTACATTTCCCGGAGAGACCGGTAGATATATAGTATCGCTAGATGGGTGTAGCGAATTCGCACTTTTACGGACCGAGTTGGGTGTAAGACTACCTTGTGGTCTTTATCAGCACCTAGCATAAGAGGCATTGGATCCTTTAAATAAATCATCTCTAGAACCCGCATTTTGACCTGATGTTCTCGCAACCTAAGATAGAGACCATCCTTACTAGTTCTAATTAAACACAGCTTTTATTATCTACCACTGATACTAACTAACGCTTACCTAATTAAGACTTGGACTTTACTAATTTAAAGGATTTTAAATGTTAAAAGTAGGTCCACTATACAGAAGAATCTGAAATCAAACTACTTAAGCCTTCGACTGCCTACAGAAAACTGTTGAAGGCAAATCCTCCGCTACGCTAATGTTGGTCACTGGTGACCAACACGGGGGTTAACGTGTTGATATAAATCCTTACTATTATAAATAGGAAAGTGAGTTTGTTTGTTTGTTTGTTTGTTCCGCTTTCACGCCGTACCTAACTTCTAAACCGATTGCTTTGAATTTTTGCAGGCGTAAAGTTAGAAGTCCGGATTAAATAATAAGGTACTTTTAATCCCGGAAAATTTTAAATATTCCCGAGGGAAATAAAAGTATTAATTAGTATAGATGGCGCTGTGTGTATTGGTATATGTCACATAGGCTACTTTTTATCCTTTTGTGACGCGAGCGAAGCCGCGGGTAAAAGCTAATTTTGCTATAAATCGTAAACAATTATTTTCCTCAGTGACATCATTGACCAAGTCTTAACAAAGTCCAGGTGAATTAAACCTCAATGGCGTCTCTATTGAATATCTCCGTAACCAAAATTCACAAGGAAGGTAAAATCGTTTGAATTTGAACTGAATTATTTACTATAGACGATTTAATTTGCAATGGTCGCTCCAACGGGAATTCTAGGAAATAGTTGGTTGAAGATGGTACCTATTCAAAGGAAACCTGAGTACTTATGTAGGTATTTGTAGGAATATTCAGACGAATTTGGTTTCATACTGGTATAGATTATTATTTAATACTGGTATCTATTCGGTAATACTGGTAGTGTCGTGGTGGCCTGGAGGTTTAAGACGCTCGCTTCTCATGCATGAGGGTGCGGGTTCGAAACCTACTAACGGCAAGTACCAATGTGACTTTTTCTGAGTTATATGTACTTTCTAAGATTATTTAGACACCACTGACAAACGGTGAAGGAAAAACATCGTGAGGAAACCTGGACTTATAATTTCTAATTATAAGTTTGAAATCGCCAACCCGCATTGAGCAAGCGTGGTGATTAACGCTCTAACCTTCTCCGTGTGAGAAGAGGCTTTGCTCAGCAGTGGGCATTTATAGGCTGTTGATGATGATGATGATGATCTATTCGTTTATCACAGGGCTACAAGCGCATATGAGATCTAGGGATCTAATCTATAAATACTTCAGAAAATTTATGTATGTTGTTTATCATAACATACATAACACCACGCCATTTATCCCCGAAGGGGTAGGCAGCGGTGCACATTATGCCACTGTACAATGTAACACCCACTTTTCACTACATATATTATGAGTCCCATGTAAGAGGGGATGAACCTATTGCCATATACCGGGCACGTTTTCAGACTCCGTGCTACTACTGAGAATTTCATAAAAAAACAGTATTGGTTTGGCCCACCCAGGAATCGAAGCCGAGACCCCTATGCCGGTAGTCTTACTTGCGACCAATCAACCAACGAGGCAGGCAAGTCAATTTGTATGTTGTTTAATTAATTTCTAAATTCACAATCTCTAATTTAGCATAGCCAATAAAATCGTGTTGGTACTATTTATATAGACTGATTTTTTTTTACTATAAAAAATAGATCAACACGTTGTCATCAGGAATTTGAATTGAAGATATAGAGGCAATAAATATCGCGAGCAACAACACGCAGAAATATTTATATCTACCTACATATTTATTCATTCAGAAGCAAGATCTAAATAGTTCAGGTACGTCAAATATTTCATTAGAACTTAGATCAGTTGGTATTCCAATGGAATCCATGAGGAATGCTCGTTCGATGTCTATTGTCTAGCTATCTTGCGGTTATACATAGGAACCTAACTATGGCTAAGTAGGTAAGTATTTGTTTTCGTACCTATACCAGGATTATGTTGTATTAAAGTGTAGTCCTCTAGATTAACTGGAGTGATACTACGGCTTCTCAGAAAACCGGCGTGAAACAACGCTTGCGTTGTGTTTCGTCGTGTGAGTGAGGTTACCGGAGGAGACAGCATATTACTTACCATCATGTGATCTGTCAGCTGGTTTGAAGATTTATCCTATAAAAAATTATCTAGCTTGTCTAGCTGGATAAGTATCCAGCGCTAGTGTGTGGAGAATAAGGCAAACGCTTCTTTAGCTATTTTAGCTCACGGGGTTTCGATCAGTACCAGCTTTATCAGAAGGGCACTCAAACAAATCTTTGTGTGCTCCACATATTGTTGTATTGGGTCTGGGTGTCATGGGTATGTGAACTTGTATGTTTGTAAATGCACCCACGATGAACCCACGAGTGTGCCCCACATTTGGATTTTCTCCTGTATCGTGGGTGCATTTACGTTAAAAAACGTTAAAACAAAAGACATTCCAAAAGGGCCCCAAATTATTGTGACAACAAGGGCACAGTCTAAGGTGGCCCTGTTTTTGATGATAATACTTGCGATTCAAACAATATAACTGAACTAATACATAAAAGGTACTCATACTTATATCTATAACCTTTATATCTATAAAGAACTCAATCGTTGATACACTAGAATGGACATTGTACCCTCACGCAAGTGTATTGAGATAAGGGTACAGACCAGTTAATTACAGTTATGACATTACGTACAAATATTATTTAAAAAACACATACTATAATATTTATATGGAAAATACTGGATATTTCCAGATTTAACAGTGTTCTTAGTTCTTATCATAGTTGTTAAAAACTGGATTCCATTCAGATAAAAGCTTTTATTTCGATATGCTTCGTGTGTACCATAACATAAACATGCCTGTTACCTATATTTAGCAAAGAGGGTTTAACTGTACCTACATTGGTAGGTATTAAGAAAGCTGCTAAGTACATATATTGCATCAGTCATACCAATAATACGTAGGTACTAAGTGTGGGAGAACTATGCTTCGGCACGAATGGGCCGGCTCGACCACGGCCTCACTGAAAACCGACGTGAAACAACGTTGCGTTGTGTTTCGTCATCTGGAGTCAGGTTACCGGAGGCCCAATGACGCCCCCACTCCCAAGTCTCCCTAATCCCCGAATCCTCCACAATCCTAAAATTCCCAAATGGCCGTAAACGCACTTGTAACTCCTTGGTGTTTCAGGTGTCCGTGGGCAGCGCCGATTGCTTACTATCAGGTGATCCGTCTGCTCGTTCACCGGCTTATGCCATAAAAAAACTAAGTATTTTCAGAGAGCCTTGGTACATGTTGTTGGTAGATTTCGAACCCTCATGCATGAGAAGCGGGCGTGTTGAACCTCCGGACCACCACCATCACGCTTAACGTTCGCTTAGAGAAAGAAAGCAAAGTTTTGTAATTCATATTTTAAAAAGTTACATCGAATAGCCATACCTAATACATAATATATTCAATAAAGGTAATTCTTGTTGGACAACCACATTTGACGGACTAGGAGGTCTAAGTCGCTAATAAGAAAAAGGAGCATCTATCTCTCTCAGTTCGTCACCTGGACCCTTCTCGCCCAATCTGACCCAGGCAATAAGGTCTTTTTTTTTTAAGGGGGGAAAATCATCGAATGACTGCTCCCGCCTGGGTTAGGCGGGAGGGAGTGTCAGACTCTTACTGACTAAAAACCACCCCGTTCCTTCTCCTGCACGTCGAGCCGGAGCCCCGGTTACCCGTTAGGTTCTCCGCGACATCAGTATCTTATACTAAGCGCGACATCAGATCTTTTATTCTCTTCCCTGTATACCAAATACTGTGGCTAACAGTGACGCGACGCGCCGTACGCTCGGGTCTGTTTCTGGTCGGACGGGGAGCCACCCATGCTCGCCGTCCGCAGGCCCGCGCTTACGGTGGCCGGAGATCGTTCCGCGAGGCAATAAGGTCTAAGAGGTGTTAGAATACTTATAAAGTTTAAATGAAATGTAACCGCTAATAATTATCTGCTATTCCTATAAACTTATCTTTATGTACGTATCTACTTGTTTCTTGACATTATGTAATGTCAACTTATCATAATAATTTGTTTATATTTTTCATTCATTATAATTAAGAATTAGGCAGTAATTTTCCGATGGTTTGGTAAACTATTGTATAATTACGGTTGGTCTTCAGTGATTTAATTGACCTTCATCACGTAGGTTTAATAACAGTAAACATCTTATTAAATTAATATGTATTTAATACCTACGTCAAAGGCTCATACCCTTCTATGATTTAAAGTTCATTGCTTCTTGCGAGACGTATCTAGTAAAAATGTTGCTAAATTATCGTAGAATGTTGTCATAGTACCTAATATTAAAAAGTGTCTTTTCTGCTGTTCTTGCGGCAGTCATAAGACCCCTTTTTGACACTTTCAAAAGGTGCCTAGCTTTTTGGGTCAAAGACTATGGAGAGTGTGGGATTCCTACCTCCCTAAACCACCCAGGAGGCTACCGTGAGCAACTGTAAGCGGCCGGGTCCTCTGAAGAGACCTGCTCCGGAGCGACCACGGTACAACGCCTGTTACAGCACATCCCTAGGGAGACGTGCGTGTCCCTTGATCATCGCTTTGCACAGCAGCACATGACCACTGTGCCACCGTCATCCCTGAGGCCACTAGATGGGCACTAGAGTCCCCACTCTATGCACCTGTGTCATACTTAAGACCCTACTATTGAACTACACATTTGACAGAGGACGGACGGCAGGGATCTTTTATTGCCAATTTCAATCCAAAATCTGTGGACATGAATTGATTTTGTATAAAGTTTTTTTCATAAATCGATCTCATCGAAATCAGCTATACGATATGTGGTAATAGTATCTAGCTGTCGACGATACTAAAATTACCTCCATTTACTACTAAGATGCAATAAAAAAGTATGTAAGCATCAAATTTAATATTCGTCAATAGCATAAAAAATAAAACCAATTCGCCTGTACGATTACCTCCCTGTTCATTTATCCTACTCTTTGCAGCAAAATGAATAAAACAAAACTGCATTGGTATCGTGCCACCACTGACATGACACTGTCAATTGGCGTTCTGCTATTCAAGTACCAGCAATTGGTTCTCATTATAATATCAGCTAACTAACATTGAAAACTTGATATTCCAGTGTTGCAACTATCAAGAAGTTGTTTAGATGTAAATAATACACAATATATCTACATGTGTATGTAGATTGCGGCATATTTACTTCCTATTTAGATGAGATAAATAAATCAGGTCGTACGTTACGATGAAAGTAGATACTTGATACCTATTTAATAATTGTTTGAATAGATTCAATATCACGTTTCATTAAGATATAATGCTAGTATTTTTAACTATTCCATCTAATTTAAGTGTAATATAAAGCTTCAACGCCCTTTAAGTTCCGTGACGTAATTTTTAAATTACAAGTGGACTGATGGTTTCTTTGTGTCGGGAGAAAATCATCCAATGACTTTTTCCACCTTGGGTCGGGTGGGAGTCATACCATTAGTGACTATTATTTATTTATTTATCTTTATATCACACAGGTAAGTATTTTATAATCTAAGCCCCACAAAACCGTTGCAATGGTTTGACTGCGGGGTCGAGTCGCTAGACATTATAATTAAATGTACTTATATTTAAATGTTATACAGGCGTTGAAACAAAAAAAAAACTAAAAACTACCCTGTTCCTACACCTACATATGGGTAAATACTCCTTCTGTAAATTTAGTTCAAAGTTAAACCTACCTTTAAGACTATTGTCTTACATCGTTAAGATGTCATCAATTTACTTTGATTCGATCTATTTTAGTAACATTGATTGATAAATTATGTTCATGAACTTTGTAATAGACGATAGATGTACAGTTTTATTAACTAGTGAGTAGAATAATAAAATAGTGGAGTACGCTTGTTTAGATTTGTTCCACGAGTGTCGTTGATGAGTTCATATACAGGGTATTTGTTTTATGTACCTACGTAGGTAAGTCTTTAATTTATTTATGTAAGCAACCACCGACTTCAATATTATTAAATATGATTATTGTTGTTGCAACTAGCTAATAAAATGTTATGTTACTTAATAGTCGTATTATTTTAAACACAATTTTTTTTCTAGATTATTACAATTTTACAATTAGTTTTATATTTTAGTACCATTTTTTGCACTATTTAACCAAAGCTGCTTTGTATCGGTACTCACATTCGCTTTTAAGTCATATGTGTATCATATACCTACCTAATATCTATCTAAATTGTTTTTTATGACTCTTATTTTTTCGTCACGAATTTTCCTAAACGCTAATTCTACTGGTAAGAAAATCTCCATAAAACCTGTGAAAATAAATTATATACAATTTTAATGTATTTTACGTATATACAAATCCTAGCTACCCTGTATTGTATAATCAAACCCATTATCACTGGCGTCATAAACACAATAATAATAGTATCTTGCTCGAGGCTCGCTCAGTTCACATCGCAAACACTTATTGTTATCGCATCTATGTAATAACATACAATATGTATTAAATAATACACTATTAATAAAAAATAATAATACATTTTTCTTATTTAATAGTAAAGTGTTAATAGTAAATAGTAAAAATGTGCTATAAATCGCTTTTGCGAGGTGTGAGAGCCGCTAAAGTTATTGCCTATCAAAAGAGGTGTTTTTCAGTTCATGGGATTTCATTGAATGTGAGTAATAAGTTGTTTATTTGTTTGCATTTTCATTTATTTCGCTGTGTGTATGAAGATTACCGACGTGTTATTAAGTAAAATTGGTTTAGCTAAGAATTCATAGAAACACGTAATAATTATAATATATATGTACAGAATAGGTTGGAGTTTTGTTATTTAGAGTTATATTTGAAATACTTACGTTTGTCTTAGACCGAAGTAATTATACTGTAGACGAAACAGGCTTAATTTATATTTTAAGTTTTTACACCGGTAAGAAAACTAATAAATTGTAGAGGTAAATGTTTAATTTTAATCTTATGTATTTACTTATCTACGTACAAATATCTATTGCTTTTAATTCAAGAACATTGTCCAAATTAACAAATAAATGTTTTCAGCGCCTATAATGAGATTCCTTTTAACAATGTGCGTTTTATTCGAACTATCCTATAAAATATATTTTTAACCTATACCTAAAATGGGTGGACTAATAAAAGTGTTTATCAGTCAATGGGCTGTCTCTTATTAAATTGAATAAAACAATAACAGTATTTCATTCGCCGATACATAGTCGCCCTCTAGGGTCAGCTTAGTTACGTAACTTAAGATAAATGTAGGATATACTGGCTTAGTTCGTCACCAATTACCTTTTGCAGTTTATGTATACCAATATAATACATATGGGTACTTATTGCATTATGTTCACCTATGTACACTTTTAATTTATTTCCCAAAAAACTTAGCAGCCTCATAAGAAAGTACCTAAGTATTCATATTATTACAATAATAATATATGTAAATCACATTAATCCTATACCTAAATTAACTAAAAATCGCGGGTTACTCACCTGAATATACTGAGAAAAGCCCTACTAGTTTACTAGTTACTGCAGGTAGCATTAGGCTGCGCGACATCGCCGCGACCACGCACACTGCTCATGAGGAAGAACCCCTCTGTGGTTCGAAACTAGTAGAGTTTTTTTTTCAATTCAATTTTGCTCAGTATATTCAGGGAGTAACCCGCGTAACTTTACCTTATCTTTGCATAGCGAAATATTTTATTACCACATAGTATTACATCTTAACTCGTCGAGTACCGCCATTATAGACACAATTATAGAACAATAGGTTGCGGTCACCGGTGACCGCGCGGCAGTTTAAACTGCCAACACCAAGCGCAAATAGCAACCTGTTGCTCTTTAATTGAGTCTATAATGACGGTACTCAACGAGTTAAAACAATAGTACTTTGCTCAACCCGGACATTGAAACCTTGACCCCCTGATCAGTATTTGTGATCACTAGTCTGACACGGAAGTAACTATAATGGACGAATTAGATTTCATTATTTAAAACAGAAGTGTCCACTAAGAGTGAAATCGGTCCAGCCATTCATGCGTGTTGCCGTGGCCAAGGGAAAAAGGGATGCATTTTTATATATAGGTAGTATAATATTGTAACACCTACCTACGTTAAGACTACATTAAATACATATATGCATGTAAATGGCGTTTGTGAGACTTCAACAAGTGTTTTATCACCAAACTTGTCCCTCAACAGTATCAACTCGCATTTCGCTGCATCTACGGGTCTCACAGACGTAGTCAAACACAAAACTATTTCTGAGATAACTTCCAGGCCTATATTACCTCCTAACACTTTTTCATTTAGTCCCGTGACTGACCTCGAGATCCAAAGAGCTTTTGCATCACTCAAATCCAGGGCGGTGGGCTCTGATGGGATGGGTCGAACCATGGTGTCCTTAATATTTGAGCACTTCCTTCCCCATTTCACTCACATAATTAATTTTTCTATTTTTTACGGTATATTCCCGTCATCGTGGCAAAAAGCATACATAATTCCACTCCCAAAAACCTCCAATCCTTGTCAGCCCAACCATTACAGAGCCATGTCTATCCTTCCTTACCTGTCCAAGATCCTCGAAGCAGTTGTGCATAAACAAACTTCCTCTTACATATTTAAACATAAACTTGGAAGGGAGACAGCTCCCTTCCAATCAGGTTTTCGGCCCGACCACAGCACATCCACTGCCCTGCTGAAGGTCACAGAGGATGTAAGACATGGCATGGAGGGTTCGAGGTTAACTGTGTTGGTTTTAATCGATTTCTCCAACGCTTTTAACACGGTTGACTACGATATTCTCTTGGCCGTTCTAACTCAGATTGGGTTCTCGACGTCATCGCGGGATTGGTTCTCTACTTATCTTCGTGGTCGCCAGCAGGCGGTACGCGTTGGTCAGGAATTCTCCGACTGGGGCGGGCTAACAGCTGGTGTACCACAAGGCGGTATACTCTCTCCTTTGTTGTTCTCTCTATTCATAAATTCTATCACTAGTCTCCTCAAATGCTCTTATCATCTTTTTTTTTTTTTTTTTTCTATATATATTACATTTCTTATTCTCCACGGACTCTTGTCCGTGCCCTTGTCATTCCATTACATTTTCTTTTAATTTACAGTCTAAATTAATTGTTACAGAAATCTTACGTGCTACATTAACCACATTTTTTTTTTTCTCAAAGAAGTTGTGTCTAATATCTACCTATATATACACAATACATGTTTTATTACATTTACATTAACCTTACTGGATCGGCCCACACGCGCGATGAGCGAGCCGACCTGCTCCAGCAGAAGGCGCCCGAACGGGCGCCCGAGCATGACGTGAGGGCCAGCAATCGGTCCGATCAACCATTTCGTAGGGAACGGAGCGACCCAGCCCACAGCGCCACCGACTGTAGAACATTTAAGAATGCATGACGTCTGCTCACGCAGCAGTAAGCCGATTCCAGTAGTGCCAATGGATTTTGTCAGTCTTATTGATAAAATTTACATTACGTTACATTATATTTACTACATTTTAACATTATTAAACACACACAATACATATATCAATATATATATATATGTCAATGTCACGCCTGCATCAAAATTCAAGCGTACAGCGAGCCCTCCCCACCCAAAAGAGCGCCCACTACCGCCATGTCCCTATTCCTGATAGCCATTTTCAAGTTATAGTCCAGGATCCCCCGCTCACTCTCACCCACCGCCCGTCTGATTAATTTGCTGATCGCGTCGTCACTGGTATTCGTGTAGTAAACACAACTGTTAGTGTGACGGGATATAGCTACCACGGCGTGCGGTACACTGTCGTGTATCCGCTGTTTCTTCTCCGCTGTATTTACAAGAACCACTGCCGCGTACGAAAGCCCCTGAGCCTCGTGTATTGTGAGTACGCGGGATCCCACACCCGATCCATATCCCTGGTTTTTAAGGGATTCCTTTTCTCTTATCATCTTTACGCCGATGGCCTACAACTATACGCTCAGGCTGATATCACTAACTTGAACACTTGCATAGAACATCTCAACACTGACTTGCTTGCGATTGAAGACTGGTCAAGGAGGTATGGGATTGCAGTGAATGTAGGCAAATGTCAAGCCCTCATCTTAGGTAGCTCCTATTACTTGAATAGCCTAAATGTCAATCAGCTTGATCCGATAACTTTTAATCAAACCACCATACCGTTGTCTCCTCACGTAAAGGATCTAGGTTTGTATCTGGACAGCGGGCTCAATTGGAACGATCAGGTCGCTCAGATTGGCCGGAAGGTGACTGGCACGCTACGATCTCTCTACAGGTTCAAGAACTTTCTGCCACCAAATATCAAGAATCTGCTTGTCCGGTCCCTTGTGCTTCCTGTTGTTGATTATGCTGATGTTTGTTACTCCGATCTATCCCAAGACCTTCTTAACAAATTGGATCGAATGCTCAATAACTGTATCCGCTTTATCTTCGGTCTTCGTAAATACGACCACATCTCTTCCTTTCGCGCTCAGCTTAAATGGCTTCCTGTCCGTGAGAGGAGATCCCTCAGATTCCTCTGCATGCTCTTCTCTATTCTTAATGATCCTTGTGCTCCAGATTACTTAAAATCCTGCTTCCAGCTATTAGGCAGTTGCCACAACCGTAACCTCCGCTCGACGGACAACTTGCTTCTTGAGATACCTTCCCACCGGACCTCTTTTATTTCTAATTCTTTTACAATAAGTGTCATCAAACTTTGGAATGCGCTCCCCCTCAATATCAAAAAAGCTCCTAATAAAATCTCCTTCAAACACCAAGTTCATGAATTTTATTTAAAATCGCTGCAACGCTAGATCTAGGTCTTCGTCGATATATATTTATGTATGTATTTATATTTTATGCATATGACTATATATACTATTTACTATTATGTAATATATATGTATAACTATACTATTTAATAATTACTATTACTTTTTCCTCTCTCTCTCTCTCTTTGTTGTTAGTTTATTCTCCGTACCTCAGTTTTCGCAAATTTTCTACTTAAACCCTTAGGTTGACTGATAGAGAATGCCATATGGCATTAAGTTCGCCTTATGTACCATAAACAAATTATGTACATTAAAGAATAAATAAATAAATAAATAAGCAGATACAAATATGCTGATAGGTACATAATTGTACATACTAAATTATCTCGTTTGATGGTATGTAGATTCTGCATGCATCATTAATGAATGAGACATGCATTTTATCCACAATGCATAGGCAAGTAGACTAGAGATATGTACCTAGTCTTAAACAGAAGAATATTTGTTTTTATAATAACTATCGTGAGACATACTAAATTAACTAAAAATCGCGGGTTATTCACGTGAATATACTGAGAAAGTTCTACTAGTTTCGAACAACAGAAGGGTTCTTCCTCATGAGCAGCGTGCGCGGTCGCGGCAATGACGCGCAGCCTACAAGTAGGCTCCCTGTACGTTCGAAACTAGTAGAGCTTTTCTCAGAAGAAAATCTGAGAGAAAAAATCCAAGATTTTTCCTAAAAGAGATTTTAAACGGTGAACAAATTATTTACTGACTGCCTCGTTGGCCGAGTATTCGTAAGTGCGGTAAAAGGTCTCGGGTTCGAATTCCGGGTCGGACAAAGTATAACTGGGTTTAAAAAAAAATCTCAGTAGTAGCACGGAGTCTGGAATTGCGCTCGGTATATGGCAACAGGTTCACCTCCTATTACATGGAACTCATAACATTGACAAGTGGGTGTCACATTGTATCTACAGTGGCATTGTGTGCCGTAATGAGCACCTGCCGTGATAAAAGGCGTGATGTTATGTAAATTAATTAAAAATAAAATATATACCTTTGCTACTTACAATCTATGTATATAAAAGAAAGTCGTGCTAGTTACACTATTTATAACTCAAGAACGCCTCGATCGATTTAGATGAAAATTGGCAAGGAGGTAGCTTAGAACCAAGAGACGGACATAGGATACTTTTAATAGAATACTTTATTTTATTTTTTACCGAAAATCACGAACGAAGCTAGTGTACAATAAATGGAAGTATTTAGAGTCCAGTTTAACTCAACGGTTAAGCGCAGTAAACTGCACTGAACAGCGGCGAGGCGCACCTTGCATTGACATCAACTTCAGTAATACAAGTTTGGTCGGAAACTACTTGTTCAAAACTGAATTACGTGGCCACCACGGCAACTGTTTTATACAATAGTTATTTAAATGTTTGGCTTTAAACATTATATTGAAAATACTTTTTGCTTTCCGAAAGAACTATAGGAGTTGCCGTATTGAAATGAGCAAAGGAAACGTGAAGATGGAAAATTGATTATGATTATTTGAATTTACTTTGTTCATTATAATTATTGGACTTAACAAGAATCTTATTTACATAGATACTGACAGTCTCGTTGTCCAAGTGGCCGCAAGTGCGACTGCCGGGCGAGGGGTCTCATGTCCGATTCCTGGATGGGGCAAAGTATTACTGCGTTTTAAAAAAAATCTCAGTAGTAGTGCGGAGTCTGGTATTGTGTCCGGTATATGGCAATAGGCTCACCCCCTATTACATGGGATTCATAACATAAATAGTGAAAAGTGGGTGTTACATTGTACAGTGGCATAATGTACACCTCTGCCTAAAAGTACAGTGAGTAAAAGCGATTATCTATCATCGTAAAAATAAAATAACTTTTATTTACAACTTCGGGGAATAACATCAGGATTGGAGTATTAAAAAATTGAATTTTTATCTTTATGCATTAAGGTAAATGCAGTAATCTTTGACTAGTGAGTAATTCATAACACACTATACATACCCAGTGCATATAATATTATAATTATGTACAGAATATTGCAATTGATAGTCCGTTTGATATGCCAGCAGTCTAACAGATTGACTACCTTATCCTGTTTAAAATAAAGTTGACAATCGATTAGGGATTATGTCAAAATGGGGTAGCTTGTTATGCTGTTATGTAATACCTTATCTGGTGTTTACGTAGGAATTATTATGAAGCATTTTATTGCTTAAAGTCTTTGTAAATGTTTGATAAATATGGCAATGACTTTGGTGGCTGAATGTCTTTATCTGTAGTTTTATTGTCCAGTTGTCAGTTCATAGTATTTTGTTGTTATATTGATAAAATCGTTTAGTACTTGTGTAATATGTACATACTTATTATAATTTAGATTGCGATGTTGTTTGGATTGAAGTGAATTTCACAGTTGAGTATGAGGTTTTGGATGCGATTTCTAGGTTCTGGGTTGAGTAAATATTTTTTAATAAAGTGTGGGGGAGCCATGCTTCGGCACGAATTGGCCGGCTCGACCGGAGTGATACCACGGCCTCATAGAAAACTGACGTGAAGCAACGCTTGCGTTGTGTTTCGTCGTGTGAGTGAGGTTACCGGAGGCCCAATTGCTCTCCCCTTCCCCAATCTCCCCAATCCCTGCATCCCCAACGATACTCAAACTACTAATCCCCAAAAGGCCGGTAACGCACTTGAAATGCCTCTGGTGTTCCAGGTGTTCATGGGCGACGCCGATTGCTTACTATCAGGTGATCCGTAGCTCGTTTACCGGCTTATGACATAAAAAAATATTGTAAAAAATAGCAGCAATTATAATTGACCACAAATTTTTAGGGTCAACCTTTGTTAAGTATCTATAGTTAAAGTTTGGCTTTATCTACATTTTTGTAGTATGAAGTCCAATAGTATATGTAGGTACTTATCAAAGAATTTTAAAATAAGTTCGCTTCTAATCTTCTTATTCTTAATTTTGTTATTCTTAATTTTTAAAAAAAGAATGTTGCATTTAATGAATCGTAAATAACAAGATTCGTATTAAATTATATTTTATCAAACAGTGTCAAATCCCTACGGTGATAATACTGGACTGTACAAATAAGAAGTGGATTATTTCAACACAAATTACTACAATTATCAAAGTAAATATTTGTAACAAATTTCACAATGAGTTCAGAGTACAATTGTTGACACATACATATAATTATATGAGTAACTATCTTATAATTGTGTCTAAGGAGGATGTTTATTTTAAAGGTTGTTAACGTCATTGAAATCTGCATATCTGTGGACACAGTCTGAAAAACAAAACGACGACTGAGGCACCTTTTTTTTTTTTTTTTTTGATGACGGGGGGAAACCTTCAAAAGGCGCCCAGCCTTTTTGGGGATAAAAGACTAGGGAGTGTGGGATTTTTACCTCACTAAAACCACCCCGGTGGCCACCCTCAACACCTGAGTAGAGGCACCGGGTCCTCTAAAAGAGACCTGCTCCGGCGCCTCCACTGTGCAACGCCTGTTACGACACATCCCTAGGGAGACGGGTGTCTCCTTTGAGCCTTGCTGTGTACGGCGGCACGTGACCACTGTGCCACCGTCTTCCCTGAGACCACAGGGTGGGCACCTAGAGTCCCCACTCTACGTACCCGTGGCCCCAAAGGTCCGCCTGAAGTTTATGCAGGCGGGATTTCGGCGTGTTTGGCGTCAAGGTGGTTACCTCCTCGACGCCTTCTACGTGCAGGATCGGTCCTCTCGCGACCCCGCTCACCAGCTTCCTTTTGTGACATTACTGTCTCACAAAAGGAGGCCACTTCCCTCCAATTTTCTGTATCTGCCAGCATAGCCTTAACTACCGCTGGCAGAGACAGGTCTCGCCCGATCTTGGCAACCAGGACGCGCCGCTCAGAGGCCCATGCTGAGCATTCTTCGAGCGTGTGCTGTGCGGAATCCAGGTCATCCCCGCAGTGGTGGCAATTTGTCGTGGCCTCTCGCCCAATCCTATTTAGGTACTCACCAAAGCAACCGTGACCGGTCAGCACCTGAGTAAGCCTGAAGGAAACGCGCTCCTCTCTCTTCAGCCAGGCTTCGAAATGCGGCAGAATGGCTTCGACAACGCGCTTGCGTGAGATCTCCGGCTTTTGTAGCCGCTCACGCCACCGTTCAAGCGCGTGTCGCCTTTCCTGCCGCCTCAGCCTAACGAACGCCACTCCTGGCACTCTACCGCCATTTTGGCGGACAGCACGAATTTGTTCGTAAACTTTCGCATCCATATCCGCCAGGATATCCAATGGCGGAAAGCGAGCCAGGAGAGTTGCCGCCTCAAAAGACACCGTTCGGTACCCTCGTGCGATACGGATGGCCATTTTCCGCTGCAAACGATAAATTTTCGCTCTACAGCGTCGGGCGCCTGACAGTCGGGCTGACCAAACAGGCGCCCCATAAAGGACCATCGATCGCACGACACCCGCATAGAGGCGGCGAACTTCTTCTCGAGGTCCCCCAATATTAGGCAGCAGTCTGTGCAGAGCACCCACAGCCTTCTCAACTCGAGGGACCAGGCGTTCGAAATGTACTTCGAAACCCCACCGACCATCCAAGGTCAGGCCTAAATACTTTATGTATCGCCCAACCTGGACCTGCGCATCTCCAACGTGGACTGACGAACTGGGTGGCTCCTTGGTCCTCGGCAGTTTATGAAACCATAGAGCCTCAGTTTTATGAGGCGCTATCTCCAAACCCAGTTCGCGGATTGAAGCCACGACTTTTGCCGCCCCGAGCTCTGAAAGCCGGATAGTCTCCTCAAAGGTACTTCCACTGGTCATTACCAACGTGTCATCTGCGTAGCAAATGACATGGACATCAGCGGGAAGTTCGACACGCAGGACCGCATCATAAGCGAGGTTCCACAATAAAGGACCGAGGACAGATCCCTGTGGAACTCCGCATGTAATCTCCCTTCGCTGGACGCTACCGTCCCGGCCCACATAGCGAATGTTCCGGTCGTGCAGATAAGCCCCGACAATATTCTGCAAATAGGAAGGAATCCTGTGATGAACAAGAGCCTCCCTGATTGCCTTCCAGGGTAGGGAATTAAAGGCGTTTACGATATCTAGGCTTATCGCCAACGCAACCCCACCCCGGGACACTGCCTGATCCGACAGCGAGCGGACGCGCAGTATCGCATCTATTGTGGAACGCTGCTGCCGGAAGCCATATTGGTTCTCAGACAGATCGGGACCAACTCGCGACAGGTGCCCGACGAGCCTTTCAGCAATCACTCTTTCAAAGAGCTTGGAAACCTCGTCGAGCAGGCAAATGGGACGATATGCAGAGGGTGATTCTGCGGGCCTGCCTTGCTTCTTTAAGAGGACTAATCCGGCTTCCTTCCAACGGATGGGGAACACGCCTGACTGAAGACAGCTATTGAACAACCGCCTCAGACGGTCCCCTAGAGCCAATACCAACGCACGGCCAGGGACACCATCCGGGCCAGGCGCGGTGTTTCGCGCACTCAATCTACGCACAGCTCGGTCTAACTCTCCTTCTGTTACCCCTAAGTCAGGGGACCAATCTGATAATGGTTGGGGTAGTGAGGGACTGTCTATAACCACTGGGAAGAGTGTATTTATCACCCTTTCCAGTAGATCCGGATCAATGGTCTCCGTAAGGGGGGGGAACCCACGGGCGCAGTTTACCCATCACCAGACGGTACGGTCTTCCCCAAGGATCTCTATTCAGCCCCTCAATGAGTTCCCTCCAGGACCGAGACTTGGCATCTGCAATGGCACGTTGGAGAGCCATAGTTGCCTCCCTGTATGCTCTATAGGCTCTAGTGATTTGCTCTTCCGTGGCGCTCGGTTGTCTTCTGCGTCGGGTACGTTGGAACTGACGTCGGTGCCTCAGACAGACAGCACGCAACTGTGCAATGTCTGCTGACCACCAGTAAGCCGCTCCAGGACGTTGGCTACACTTGACTCGGGGCATAGAAGCGTCGCAGATTGAAGTCATTTTGTCCCGAAACCAAGCAGCCTCTTCTTCTGGATCGGGCGAGATCCCTTGGGAACCATCTTCGGGCCAGGCAACAACGTTGGCAGCTGCAATGAGTAATTCGCGATCGAGCTTTTTGAGGGCCCAACGGCGTGCCGGTGGGTTAGAACTGGGACGACTTATCGGATACTATACGGACCTATCGGATGGACTGGATGCCACTTCGAACACAATGTGGCGGTGGTCGGAAAGCGTAACCATCTCCTCAGCCACCCTCCAGTTCATAATTCTGGAGGCTAGAGAAGGAGACGCCCATGTTAGGTCTACAATTGACTCTCCTTGCCACCGAACACAGGTGGCAATAGATCCTCGGTTCATGAGACAAAGGCCAAGTGAAGTCGCCCAGTCCTGAACTGCATGTCCCCTAGGCCTATCCCGAGTGTTACCCCATGCTCTGGAGTGAGCATTAAAATCGCCCAGGATTAATACTGGACAGGGTGAGCATTTGTGCCGAATGCAATTAGCTACACCATCCAAGTATCTCTCGAATTCAATGAGAGAGATATTTGGAGACACGTAGCATCCCACCACGGCTATTGGTCCCCACTCGACAGCCACAATTCCCTGGCCCCTGTCTAACAAGGTACAATGAGGCTCACCACCCCCTCCAGCCCAGTAAATTGCAACCGAGTCTACTGTATCACGGAACCAGCGAGGATGATCCTGGAGACCATAGGGCTCTGCTACTACCGCCAATGCAACCGACCACTCCGCAACGGTTTGCATGAATAAATTTTGCGCACTGCGGCAGTGGTTCAAGTTGCATTGCAGGACTTTCAGGGCTGGGAATGTGACGTGTCCATTTCCTCTGGGGTGCTTACACTTTGAGGTGCAGCTGACGTCTCTTGCAATTTCTTTTGCGACCGTTTCTTTTGAGGATTACATTGTTTTCCTCCAAGACGGTGGTTTGCAGGGCGACCCTGGTCTGAGCATACCGGACACTTCAAGCTTTGCGAGGTACACTCACGAGCTTTGTGGTCACCACTGCAGGCATAGCACTGGGAGCTCCGGTCCACAGAATTGGTACACATACGCCTGACGTGTCCTGGCTCAAAACAGCGGTAGCACATCATGCGACGTGGCTCCAGAACTTCGACTCTAACTGACGTCCATCCTAATGGCATGCGCTTGTCAGACGCCAGTTTTTTCATAGCCACCAAAGGGCCACGAACCCATACATGCCCCAAGGAAGAAGGGGGACGTCGGATTTCACCCATTTTAATTTCCTCCGTGGAACATCCACCCGCCTTAGCAATGGCCGCTGCCACCTCCCCTGGGGTTACAGCGTCGTTCAAGTCCATAACCCTTGCCTCAGCCATTTTAGTCGGACGTCCAATTTGCACCTCAAATTCCCTAAGGACGTCCCGCATACGCCTTGCGAGACGATCAGCCTTGAAAGAAGAATCTTCACCTGAGATCATGAAAACAATCCCACCATCAGCAGCACGTTTCTCACGGCATGAGTCACTAGTGATACCGAACTCTGAGAGACTGATTCGTCTCCTTGCCTCAGCAAGTATTTCCCCAAGACCTATGGTTGCACCCTCCCTTACACGTACAGTGATCGCTGCAGAAGCGGGAACTTTTGGCAGTTTCACTGACAGCTTTTTAGATACCTTAGCCGGTGCAGCAGAGGCGGATGAAGCAATCGATTGTAGGGTATTTGCCTTCTTGGCCTTGCGTCCCACCACTAATGACCACGTGGTTGTATCCTGGGAATTTGTTGCTCCCGGTAGTCCATCTTTTGCAGTCGAAGTTGACTCTCTTACAGGTGATGCTGCAGTCACAGTTGGTGTGATTGCTATAGTTTTCTTCTTCTTATTCTTCTTTTTCTTCTTTCCGACTGTCGCCTCCGTCTGGACTGGCTCAGAGGCAACAAGTCTCCTGACATCTGAGGCGAGAGCTGGGCGTACCGACTTCTCTGGCAGCAATCTGCCCTCTAGAGCGGCTAGCTTCGCGTCCATCATAGTGCCAATCTCTATGGCGATGGAGCGTCGAAGTTCAGCCTCCACATTTGGTGCTAGACCAGGCACCGACGACTTTGGTTTTTCTCCCGGTTGGGATAGTAAGTTAAGCTGGTTTTGTAGTGCAGCAACAGCTTCTTTGAGGCTAGCTACCTGAGATCGTAGGTCTGTGTTCTCTTTGGCCAGTCTTTCCAAAGCGTCTTTATCAGATCCAGCCTCGACTCCTACGGCAGCCTCCGCCGACCTAGCCGTTGTTCGGGTACGCTTACGTGCCCGCGCCGTTACTGACACCGTCGACATTTGAGAGACATCGGTCTCTCAAATGTCGTGAGTCTGATTGCTCGCAAATGTCATCGGACATTTGCGAGCAATCAGACTCACCACTGTCACTTGCTAATCCTCCCATTGGTGTAGCCGGTCGCTTAAAATGCGACCGCGTTGTCCTTCCTTTCGTGCCTGAACACGAACTATTCTTGCTCGAAATCGAATTTTTCACCTCCTTATCATCATCTTTTAGTTTTTTATTTGTTAAAGTATCCATAAGATTCCCACGAGAATGGGGGATATAAAAGGTCCACCTAGGGAGTGCCCCCTGTCCCTAGGTAAGTGTACATTTAGTACCCAACTAGAGGGTCCACCGGTACCCTAGCTGGGGGTGCGCTCGCGACTGACACATCTCCTCAGCCATGCATACCCTCGCCGCGCACCAGAACTTGGTATTGGAGGAATTTTTTATAGAGGTTATCTTCCTCGCGGTCCGGGCGACCAAGCCAAGACCCTCGTCCCGTTCCGAGTCATAAAACTATGAACTCTTCCCGGATTACGACTCTGACGGCTGCGATCGAGGACAACCCGTGCCCCGATGCTACCCGTTGGCAGGGTAAGTGAACAACGGGTACCGCCCTTGTTCATCCAACCCGTTCTCTGTTCAGCTCAGAGAAGCGAGCGGAAAAACTACCCGTCGGAAGCACAGGCTTTGTGCCAGCACGAAGCCCGCCGCCTCCAGAACCCATCCTGGGTTCTCCCGCCCCATCCAGAAGTTAGCTACAGGCAATAGCCACTCCAACCCTATCGCCTCCGTTAGGGAGACTATCACCTGTACCCAGGGTGCACCACGGGGAGGTCTTCTGGCACCGCACCCCACGACTGAGGCACCTAGTTACACGAAGAACATACACACATTGGCACGAAGGACATCTGTGATTTTATTAAGTCTGGTAACGTCGTTACCCATTACACACGCACACATAAATAATCCACTGACATTTTGGTAGTACAATAATTTCTAAATGATATTATGCACGCCTTTTTTCAAAGTCCGTGGTGGACGCATAGGAAAATATTTAATTACATTTTTAGGAACTGCCTCGTTGGCCGAGTGGTCGCAAGTGCGACGGCCGGGCAAGGGGTCTTGGGTTTGATTCCCATGTCGGGCAAAGTACTACTGGATTTTTAACAACAATCTCAGTAGTAGTACGGGGTTTGGAATCGAGCCCGGTATATGGCAATAGGCTCATCCCTCAACTCCAGCCTCCTTGCTATTACTGAGAATTGCTATTACTGAAGTTCACTGGTATGGGTTGATTTACCTGGCATTTGAACTAAAGTACGTAAAGAAGACTAAATGGACAACCAACATAAGTCTATATTACTTGATTACAAAGACAAAGAAACGCAATATGTTATTATTTTCCTAAGACATTTGTTAGAACATACAGATCTTATTTGCTAAGTTTGTCCTTTGTCTGTCTACTCTGTACCCATTTAAAGGAATGACGTAGAATTGACTTATGGTATTGGTACCATTGTAATAGGGTAGTTTCCTAATTTTTATTTTAATGTCCGTCTGGTACATTAATTTAAAACTTTAGACACGTATTTTTTCTTTTCTCACAAAATTAAATACTTTCGACGATGTATTAATTTGAAATATCGTGTGACGTCACAGCGTGCCACATTTTGTAGCACGTTATGACGTAACGACCTCCCACTCCTAAACTTAGCGCCATTTTATTTAAGTATTGCAAGTTAATACGAGAAAATAAAAAATACGTGTCTAATATTTTTTCATTATCTAACTGACGGACTAATTATATTTTTAATTTTGATACCCTGGAAACTACCCTATTGTAAGAACATTTTTTCTGTGGTAATTTGTGAATAAAATGATAACTAGTTTGATGTACATTGCTTCCGAATGAATGTAGTTTAGACGTGTTAATGAATATTGATTTGATTTAAAAAAGTACCAAATCAAACTCTTCATCTTCCGTGATTTAAAGATTTTTTATGGCATAAGCCAGTAAACGAGCAGACGGATCACCTGATGGTAAGCAATCGGCGTCGCCCATGGACACCTGGAACACCAGAGGCGTTACAAGTGCGTTACCGGCCTTTTGGGGATTAGGAGTTTGAGGATCGTTGGGGATTCAGGAATTGGGAAGATTGGGGAAGGGGAGGGTAATTAGGCCTCCGGTAACCTCACTCATACGACGAAACACAACGCAAGCGTTGCTTCACGTCGGTTTTCTGTGAGGCCGTGGTACCACTCCGGTCGAGCCGGCCCATTCGTGCCGAAGCATGGCTCTACCACAATTAAAATGATTATGCCAAAATTATTGTAAAATAGTAATAAGTCTTTAAAGAAATAAACTTTCTTAAACTTATTTAGGTACTCTAAGCTTATTACCATTATCATAATGAGCTATAATTATTTATAAATGAAGGTGCGGGTTCGAAACCTATCAACAGCAAGTACCAATGTGACTTTTCCGAGTTATATGTAGGTACTTTCTAAGATTATTCAGACACCACTGACAAACAGTGAAGAAAAACATCGTGAGGAAACCTGGACTTATAATTTCTAATTATAAGTTTGTAATCACCAACCCGCATTGAGCAAGCGTGGTGATTAATGCTCAAACCTTCTCCGTGTGAGAAGAGGCTTTGCTCAGCAGTGGGCATTTATAGGCTGTTGATGATTTATTTGCCTAATAAGCACGTGTTTGTTTCGAGAAAGACATATCTAATTCTATAATTCCTTCCCAGAATTGATTCCCAATATAACATTAAACCATTAAGCCAATACTCTATTGTAGTTAAGTCGTCATTGTAGTACAGAAGATTTATTCCTAACTAAAATTTTCTAAATTTTCCGTTCCATCTCATGTCTCAACTACACGAATGTCATTGAGACTATTTACCCTATAAGTGCAATATACCTACATGAATCAATGATCTATTACACATTACTTGTGCACATTAAATAACCACAGAACAGAATCATTTGTCATGTACCAACAAAACAACGACGACGCACTGTACTAGTCTATTTTCAAACTAATACAAATATTTGTTCCTAATTATAATTATTATTGCTATTTAGTAATACCATATATTTAGTGCGTGATATTAGCATACAATATAGAATACCTCAATTACTTAATCGGTTATTTGCTTAAACTTAAACTTAATTATTATCTAAAAGATAAAATGGTCGAGTTTATCGGCACACTGTTTTAAATTCTCGTCCGGGATGGTATTGTGTTGCTTGTTGTAAATACATATTATATATGGTTTAAATTTTTAAAAGTGTGTCAAAATGTTGCAATTATGTAGCAGTGTGATAAGAAAAGTGAATGGGAGGAGATTTTATACTGTTATCGGCTTGGATAGGTCAACGGCCTTTCGTTCCAAAATTATAGAGGTAAGTTGCTTAATCAAATTGTATTTCATAAAATAAAATGTCGTTAATTCTGTATATAAAATAAGGATTAATATAATATATTAATCCCCTTTATTAAAGGTTTTATGAATACTAAATTGGTTCTTATCAGTGTAGCAATGTTTATTGTATGATTGTTGATAGTTATCGATTTCTAAAATATAAATTTATGACTTGTATCTTGTTATTATGACTTGTAGATACGGTATTTTTTTTTTTTTTTTAAGGGGGAAAATCATCGAATTACTGCTCCCGCCTGGGTGAGGCGGGAGGGAGTGTCAGACTCATAACATAACATCACGCCTTTTATCCCCGAAGGGGTAGGCAGAGGTGCACACAGAAGTGACACCCACTTTTCACTATTTATGTTATGAGTCCCATGTAATAGGGGGTGAGCCTATTGCCCGGCAGCCGCACTTGCGACCACTCGGCCAACGAGGCAGTCTCTTACTGACTAAAAACCACCCCGTTCCTTCTCCTGCACGTCGAGCCGGAGCCCCGGTTACCCGTTAGGTTCTCCGCGACTGTAGATACGGTATAGGTATACAATAGAATAATTAAATCATATTAGTATTTTTTACAATCACATCACATCCTATCAACAGCCTATAAGTAGCCACTGCTGACCGAAGGCCTCTTCTTACATAGAGAAGGTTTAATATTTGCGTTCACCGTTTGTCAGTGGCGTCTAAATAATCTTAGAAAGTACATACATAAATAACATCATGCCTTTTATCGCCGAAGGTGTATGCAGAGGTGCACATATAGAAGTAACACCCACTGTTCACTATTTATGTTATGAGTCGTATGTAATAGGGGGTGAGCCTATTGCCATATACCTACCAGGCACATTTCCAGACTCCGTGTTATTACTTAGATTTTTTCAAAACCCAGTAAAGTAATACTTTGCCCGACCCGGGAATCGAACCCGAAACCCCATGCCCGGCAGTCACAATTGCGACCACTCGGCCAACGAGGCAGTCATTTAAGTAAAACTACTAATTTGAAAATGCCAATAACATCTTACCTATTAAGTTCAAGGTTCAATACTCAGTGTTTGCTTTTGTCAGTTAAATTAATGGGGTTATTGTATTCTCTCCAAATGAGTAAATAGGATATTTTGTTAATTTTAAGTAATTTAAGTGTCCAATGGTGTTTAATGAGATACTTAGTTTGTGAAAACATACTACTTAATGTTTTAGAAACGTGATTGTTATTTTTATAGCAAAATATCAAGTATTTTGTCGTATATGACCCAAGTATTACATGGGCTCATAATGTAAATAGTGAATAGTCAGTTTTACATTGTATGTACATTGCATTACGTACCCTAATTTGCACCTCTTCGGGGATAAATGTTATGTTAAGTTATGGACCCAGGTAAAGTTGTATGATATAATATCTAAATGATTTATTTAGTTGGTAAGTTTTAGGATATCATTTGGTTATTGTTCTCAAAATTTGTACCTACAGTTAGTGATAATTTGACAGTCGAGAAACGAATACTTTGTTCGAGTACAACTCCACTGCTGAATACACGTATAGCCTTGTCACAACGACTTTCAGATGGTCGGAGAAAAGCAACCTGCTAGGCTATTCTGCAACTTTTTATTCGAAGGATCGAAGTAAACTCAATTACGATACACCATTGGTTGCGCGAATAATCTCGACCAATGACGAGCTGAGAATGCGATCGTGCTAACTTTGAAAGTTCGAACCTTTAGACAAACATTGGATACAAAAAATATCCCTGTTCGTCCCTCTACGGGACAATAAACTACTAGGACAACATACATTCTATACAACTATTTATTCCTAACAGTTTTTTCAATGTAATTTTATATCTAAATAGAGGCGGCACCCCGCCGTGCAGGCACTAGTTTGCCCGGGCATTTTATTACGGGCACAGTAGGTATTAACGGGAAAATCTCTATCGCATCGCTGTCTGTGTAAAATGTTGATAGAACATTTTATTAGATAGGTAGTAAAATTGTATTTAGAAAGAGAATAATATACATGTTTTTGTAATTAAAATGAAAACTATAGTTTTTAATAACAACAAAATGAATGCATTTTCCGTTTCGTTCCTTCGTTCGTTCGTTCGAGTATTTTATTACATTGTAGAATTGTATTTAGAAAAAGAATACTATACATGTTTTTGTAATTAGAATGATAACTATTCGTTTCTAATAATAACAAAATGAATGTATTTTTCTTTTCGTTCGTTCGTTCGTTAGAGTATTTTATTACATACTTATTAGAATTGTATTTAGAAAAATAATACTATACAAGTTTTTGTAATTAGAATGATAACTATTTGTTTTTAATAACAAGAAAATTAATGTATTATTTATTTATTCTTTTATGTACAAAATTTTATTATGGCACATAAGGTGAACTTAATGCCATATGACATATTATTCGTGGGTATCACGTTACTGTTGGACTGTGGGTCTTCTCTACATAAAAGTTTTACCATAAAATTACCGCTGCACGCTGGATCGGTTGGAGGTCGCAGTAAAAAAGGTTCAACCTGACCTGTTCAGAGAGGGCTGTTGCTTTGTCTACTTCAAATCGTGGATTTTTAAGATTATAACAAGTTCTGACTAGAAGTGGTAACCAAAATGTCCTTAATTCTGCCTATGTTATAGGTACAAAAGTCTTTGTTTTTTTTTGTGGGGAAATCATCATATGACTGCTACCGCCTGGGTGAGGCGGGAGGGAGTGTCAGACTCTTACTGACTAAAAACCACCCCGTTCCTTCTCCTGCACGTTGAGCCGCAGCCCCAGTTACCCGTTAGGTTCTCCGGAACAAAGGTCCTTGTTTATTATATATATAACACAGAGTTATATAGTTTACTGCGTCATCTGAAAACTGATTGTTTTTACGGAAATTGTTTGCTTAAGATAATTTACTTCATATTTGTCTTGTATTAGAATCAAGGGCAGACTGGATTTCAGGTTACGTAACACACAGTCTTGAAATGATTTATTTCAGTAGGTAGGCATAGTAGTACTTGTAAAGGCGATGACTAAAGGTCATATTACATTTCCAACCCGGCTCCAACCCAGCAATTAACTAGTCATTTAAATTTAAACACTACATTTTATGACATACGACATATTTCATAACGTCAAAAGTGCCGCCTGCGCACCAATACCACGCTTACAATCTTTTTGGATTGTTCTCAAAGCAAAAGATGCCATATCGAAGCCGTGCCTCCTTCCATCCATGCTTATTTATTTATTTTAATCACCAGATCCTTACAGATTACTCCCAATTCGATAATGTTGTCACTCAATACAAAAGCTTATAATTACCTAATATTGTAATAACACAGCCATATTGATTGCACTCATCCATCACGTAGAACTAACAACATTAATCGTTACCTTTATGAACTCCGCCAATGAGCAACTGAAAATATCTAATTTTTTACCAACGCTGTTAATTATTTTAGTAGCTCTAGCCACAGGAGCATATTGACATATGTTAGTGTGAGTGGTGGCGACTTCAAATAGTATCTATTAAGGTGTTAACCTTTAGTGTAAGATTCTAGAGTAATTATTTGGGTTGACTTAAGTAAAGTACGTTAAAATAATCAATTAATTCTCATGTTTATAGTTCTTTAACTTTCTGGCTCTCTATTCAACATTAAAACATAAAAAAAATATGAAAATGACTCAACTTGTCATCTAATTTTTTTATTAAATACAATTTATCTGTAATGTCCTAATAAGTATGTAGATTATAGTGATTCTTATTGTAAATAGGCAAGTAGATACAGAACAGTAGTGATTTGTGTACCTATGAAATCCACTTAGCACTATTATACAATGTAGTGTTTGTGATGATTCAAGGATAAAACATCACTAAGTAGTTACAATAAGAATTAAAACCTTAGATTCACACAAACTGATATGTGATATCAGTGGCGTAGCGTATCTTGGCGGGGCCCCGTATAAAAAATTGTTTCGGGGCCCTTATGAAAGGTAAACATCTCTCAGAAGAGATTTTTTTACATAAAATACCTCCTCTGCCTAAATTATCGTACAATGATTTGGTACTTTAGTTTTTCCAAAGTTTCTGCTATAGGTTTCTCTATTCCATGGTTTCTGCCAACCTGCATGTATTTTGTGATTACTGAAATAAAATGTAAATTGAGAAGTTTTTATATTTTTGCTTACACACGTTGGGGCCCCCGTATTCCGGGGCCCCATGTAATTGATACAGCAGATACGGCGTTAGCTACGCCCCTGCGTGATATCTGAAATAGCATTTCGTTTTATTTATTCTGCTAATTGGTAAATAGTTTAAATTCCTATACATATTTATTTATGCGTGACATAAAATTTCTATGTACCTGTGTGATATGTTTATGTACTTCAAGATTAGATTTCTAAACATTAGTCCATAATTATGTAATAATTTTTTCACGTGGGAGAGTCATGCTTCGGCACGAATGGGCCGGCTCGATCGGAGTGATACCACGGACTCACAGATGTGAAACAAAGCTTGCGTTGTGTTTTGTCATGTGAGTGAGGTTACCGGAGACACAATTAGAAAAGTGGGTTATAGTACAGTGGCATTAGGTGCCGAAATGTGCACTTCTGCCTAACCCTTTGGGGATAAAAGGCGTGATATGATGTTATGATAACCAAGCCCGAAAGTGTAAATAGATAGTTGTGTGTTACTTCATAGATAGTCCTATACTTTATATTACGAAGAAGGTCCAATATTTTATGTAGCATTGTCGGTCAATTTTATTATGTAATAGAGGTACACAAACAGCTGGAAAATCTAAACACCAAATAATAGATTATATATAAATGTTTGTTTCGAGCCAAGTTTTAGTAAGTAATAATAAAGAGTACAAATAATAAATAATAGATTAAAATATAAATTATATTTGCAAGCCAAGTTGCAGTAGTATTACTTTAGTTGCCCTGATATTTGAACTTTGGATCCAGTTTTCAAAGAAAGACTAAACATTTACACTGTCAGAGTTGGAACAAATCTATTGAACGCAGAGTGCACTTCAATTGTTTCAATTGCCTTTCAAGGAAAACAATCATTTGTTTGTTTCACCGACAATTAGTTGCCAATGGAGACAATTTATTTATATTCAGAATTATGACGTAGCGTCTGCATGTATATTGAATTAATGAATTCAGGTCATAAGAATCTCAGGTTATTCTTCCCCGAAAAAATTGGTTCAAGTGTTTTTACATGTGTAAGAGGTTCATGAACTTATTCATCACTTACAACCCGTGATAGTTCTATATTTATAATTCTTTGAGCTTTATTTAACCGACTTCAAAAGAAGGAGGTTCTACATTTAACCTGTATGTATGTTTGTGCGGAATTATCTCGCGATTGGCTGAACTGATTTTGCTGCGTTTTTCAGAAGTGTTTTATTTTCTTCCGAAAAAGGGGCGTGAGTCGATTTTTAACCGACTTAAACCCCCTATTTGAGTGTTTGTAATATTAAAATATCAGTTTTTACTACATGCATATGAATATACATACGATATAGATACAAAATATTTTTTTTATTCAATTTTTATCTGTTTTTCTACATTTCTGTTTGTACTGGCAAATTTTTGGTATGGCTGGCCTGATCTTGCACGACTTTTATTGACTAGTAGCTGATATTGTACTAAAGAGTAAGATAGGCTACTGTAATTTTGTAAAATTAAAACAAAAAAATAATCTTCTATAATTCATATTGTACACGGATGAAGTCTTAGGGAACAGCTACGGCATATTATACGTCTCGGTTAGTTGATAATATTTATTATAATAGGATAGTTCTTATGTTAAACATTATAACCTAGTAGTCATGATGTTTTTTTGGGGAAAAGTACACACAGCGATGGCAATCATCAATCAGAATGCTATAACACTAATCAATCCAAAGATTTTAAATCCTTAATAAGCAAGTTGTCATATACAATGTCACGGAGAACCTAACGGGTTACCGAGGCTGCGGTTCGACGTGCAGGAGAAGGAACGGGGTGGTTTTTAGTCAGTAAGAGTCTGACACTACCTCCCGCCTCACCCAGGCGGGAGCAGTCATTCGATGATTTACCACTTTAAAAAAAAGTAATATACAATGCATACGTAGATATTATATGAGGTACACAAACATTATACATTGCATAATGTATTTGTTACAAAGTACAATAAAGGTATTAACATCTCTCAATGTGACTACACTCTATTCACAGCTGGATAAATGAATATTGACGGTCTGTATGCATCGGTCGTATTCTGCGGTCACGATGCAAGGTCCATTCGTATTAATTACAACTATAAGTACATACATTACATTATCTTTACATGTCACAGGCAAATGTATAATTCAGTCATTTACATAATTATGAACACGCCGTGTTTAATTTTTTGCTGTTTTGTAAAATGCTGAATATTAAGAATATAATAACCAGATAACTAGATTATTTTTATCGTTGCCCCACAATAAGATATTCTTCTGGGTCATGGGTCTGTTTACAAACATACTATTTCATATGTATGTGATACCTAGACCTGAAACAACAATTTGTGGATCACACGAAGAGTTGTTCCGCGCGAGAATCTAACCTGTTACATGTTGCCCAGCCACTGCGCCAACCGTGCAGTCAAAGATAGAACCTGGTTTTGTACTCTTGAATAGAAAAACATATGGGAATCGTACAGATAGAATTAGAAGCCCCGCTAGGCGGGGCTCACCTTCGCTTATCACGTGTAATAATTTTGTCATTTTACGAACCGAATATTTTTAAACTAGCAACGCCGCCATATGCAAACTGCGGAACTATACTGTTTGCATACAACACACATCTACACATCCAGTAAATACACATACATAAGTGATAAATTATTTAAATAGGTCCCAGTAGATGCATGTGTCAATTAACCGCAAGAGAATGAAGGAAATATTATTTGTTAAATGGAATATTATGGTGATTATGTTTTCTTTTAATAATATATAGTTACAGTATAATAACGTAGATTATCGTATCGTATTTGTTTCTCGTTCGTCGAGAACAATATCGCCCTTATCGCCCATAGAGGATACTTGTACGAGGCGAGTGTAACATACTTTTTTTAACTCGACACAATTATAAAACAATAATATTAATAATAACTCTTTATTTCAGACTCTAAGATCCATAGTTACATGCACAGTAGTTGATTAATACAAATAGAATTATAAAATATAACAAAATAAAAAAAATTAAAATAAAAATTCAAATTAATAATTGTATATGTAAATAAACTGATTAATAATATAATAATTGGGAAAAAATGCAAATTAGGTGACCATAGCCATCGTCTGTACGTGGCAGTCAAATGCAGGCGGTCAGCCAAACTCCTAACAATATCATTTTTACACATGCCAACTCTGGACATAAAGGAGGATATCCTTTTGCGCTGTATGGTGTCAATACGAGCGTCAAAAAACATCCCCGAAACGCTGCAACCTCTCGGTAGTCCCATGAGTTGCCTGTAGACGTTGTTGTATGTGACTCTGATGGCATTGTGCGATTTTTTTGTAAAATTAGTCCAGAGTTGACACGTGTAGAACGTCTGACAAAATGATTTAAACAGTGTTACTTTCACGTCAGGCGCAGCACTACAAAATTTTCTGGCGATCATATTGCCCACCACGCACAGAGCTCGTCTCTGTCGCTCTATATCCTCATCATCCTTCAGGTTGGAGGTTACAATGTGACCCAGGTACCTGAAATGCTGAACAACTTTCACAGTATGCCCATTTAAGCACAGCTCCGGCACATTTCCGGGCCCCTGTCTCGATCCAAAGACGACCATTTCCGTCTTCCTTACATTGTAAGCAAGATCGTGCTCTCGCGCATACCTCTCGCAAACACTAACTAGCCTTTGCAGCCCCTTGATCGTAGGACTGAGCAGCAGCACGCGCTTGGTGTTTGACAGTTTAAAAGAGTAATGAATGTAGTTTCTTGCTCGTTCTTCTCCATTCGAATCTACCTACATTTTGGAATGAGCACCTAGTTTCACCTAGCTTCACAGACGGACTGACTGACAGACTATTATTTATTTTGTATATGTTGACGTTTTAAAAGTATCAGAATATGGTTTAATTGAAATAAATGCTTTGAATTTGAAGGCTTGGTAATAAGCTCCCTATTACATGGGACTCTTAATATAACAACCAAAGTACAATTCACGTCGTTTAACTCACAAAGGTCTCTAGATATACTTATATCTAGTTTAATAGGTCTTATGTCAGAATTTTAAGGAAAGATTCCCCGAGGACTGCCTCATTGGACGAGTGGTCGCAAGTGCGACTACCGGGCAAAGGGTCTTGGGCTCGATTCCCGGGTCGGGTAAAGAATTACTGGGTTTTCTAAAAAAAATATCATTAGGTAGTAGCACGGAGTCTGGAATTGTGCCCGGTATATGGCATTAGGCTTAACCCCTATTACATGGGACTGATAACATAAATAGGGAAAATTTTAAAATAAAATAATTATATTTTTAAAAAAAATAAAACCGACTTCAAATGCGAGAACACAAAAAAAAAAAACTAAAAATTAAAAAATAATTCCTAATACCTATTACCTAATACTATAATTTTTCTAAACTATATCAAAGTAATTAAAGTTAAACCATCTAAATATCTTAAAATAGTTATACTTATATACCTACCTATTGTTTTTTGGAGTTGGTGCCAGTGCCAGCGTATTAAGTTTACCAGAGACGTGCGACGCGGTGGCGGGGCACGCATGGCGCGAGGCGGGGCCGCGCGGTGCGGCGGGGGACGCGGGCGCGTGCGGTCTTGCTCGAGTAAGCGACCCGAAGGCGGGCAGACGCTTGAGGGCAGACTACTTTGACGCTCGTGTCAAAACTACTGAATTTTCGGATGCGCAATATTTCAAATTATTGCTTTTTTTTTTGTTTGTTGTATTCTATTGTAGGATTTGTAGGTATTTGTTATTCTTTGTTGGTATAGGTTTAGTTGTACCAGGCTACATACAACTTATTTCTTAATATTTTTGTTTCATTGAGGACTTTTTCTTATTTCATTAGGTTTAATATTCATTTATTACTGGCACCGACTCCAAAAAACAATAGGTAGGTATATAAGTATAACTATTTTAAGATATTTAGATGGTTTAACTTTAATTACTTTGATATAGTTTAGAAAAATTATAGTATTAGGTAATAGGTATTAGGAATCATTTTTTAATTTTTAGTTTTTTTTGTGTTCTCGCATTTGAAGTCGGTTTTATTTTTTTTAAAAAGTTAATTATTTTATTTTAAAATTTTTAGTGTTACTTTTTTGTAGATACCCTTAGTGCATTTAATATGGGTAGGCCTACTAAACGCCCATCCTTTTGATAATACCTATTCAACAAAAAAATAATAGTTCAAATTGGTTCATAATCGGCGGAGATATTGCGTATAAAAAAGTTCATCCCCCAATTTTCCACCCTTGGGGGTGAAATATTTTCTTCAAATTCGCATGAAACCACCCTTTTGATAATACCTATTCAATAAAAAAATAATCGTTCAAATTGGTTTAAAATCGGCGGAGTTATTGCGTATATATAAATTCATCCCCTATTTTCCACCCTTGGGGGTTGTTATTTTTATTAGTAAATTTAAATGGGACCAACCTTGAGGTATTACCTATACGCCGAAAAAAGAATTGTTCAAATCGGTTCATTATGCGGAGATATTGCGTATAAAAAAGTTCATGCCCCAATTTTCCACCCTTGGGGGTGAAATATTTTCTTCAAATTCGCATGACACCACCCTTTTGATAATACCTATTCAACAAAAAAATAATAGTTCAAATTGGTTCATAATCGGCGGAGATATTGCGTATAAAAAAGTTCATCCCCCAATTTTCCACCCTTGGGGGTGAAATATTTTCTTCAAATTCGCATGAAACCACCCTTTTGATAATACCTATTCAATAAAAAAATAATCGTTCAAATTGGTTTAAAATCGGCGGAGTTATTGCGTATATATAAATTCATCCCCTATTTTCCACCCTTGGGGGTTGTTATTTTTATTAGTAAATTTAAATGGGACCAACCTTGAGGTATTACCTATACGCCGAAAAAAGAATTGTTCAAATCGGTTCATTATGCGGAGATATTGCGTATAAAAAAGTTCATCCCCCAATTTTCCACCCTTGGGGGTGAAATATTTTCTTCAAATTCGCATTAAACCACCCTTTTGATAATACCTATTCAATAAAAAAATAATCGTTCAAATTGGTTTAAAATCGGCGGAATTATTGCGTATAAATAAATTCATCCCCTATTTTCCACCCTTGGGGGTTGTTATTTTTATTAGTAAATTTAAATGGAACCAACCTTGAGGTATTACCTATACGCCGAATAAAGAATTTTTCAAATCGGTTCATAATTGGCGGAGTAATCGCGTAACAAATATAGAAAAAAAAAACATACGGGTCGAATTGAGAACCTCCTCCTTTTTTTGAAGTTGGTTGAAAAGTGGGTGTTACACTGTACAGTGGTAGGTATTAAGTGCTGTAATGTGCACCTATGTTTACTCCTTCGGGGATAAAAAGTGTGATGTTATATGTGTATGTTGAAAGAACCACGAAATACTATCAGTACAATGTTCCTACGTAAGAATTCTCTCCTAGAAGTGTAAACTCAACATCCATTAGTAAACTTACAGAATAAAAGCAAATAGGCTGCCGACCCAAATTGTCTACAAATATGAATATCGTTAGTTCTCCTATCTCGGTAAGCCGAATTGCCGCGAAGGTTTGTCATGCTGCCAACTCTGAATTTCATATTATGTTTACTGTTTCAAACAACTGAGAAGTATCTGCAAGTTATGAAAAAGATCATTGTAAAATGTAACTTTATAGGGACATATTACATAACATAACATCACGCTTTTATTCCCGGAATGGGTAGGCAGAGGTGCACATTCCGGCACTTAATGTCACTGTATGATGTAACGCCCACTTTTCACTATTTATGTTATGAGTCCCATGTAATAGGGAGTGAGCCTATTGCCATATACCGGCCACGATTCCGGGCTCCGTGCTACTACTGAGATTTTTTTTAAAAAACCCAGAAATACTTTGCCTTTTGCTAAGTGTAAGTAGTTTAATAATGGACAATTGAAGTAAATAAAGGTGAAATTTTACATAACATCACGCCTTTTATCCCCGAAGGGGTAAGCAGAGGTGCACATTCCGGCACTTATATTAATGTTGAGTCCCATGTAATAGGGGGTGAGCCTATTGCAATATACCGGCCACGATTCCGGGCTCCGTGCTACTACTGAGATTTTTTTTAAAAAACCCAGTAATACTTTGCCCGACCCGGGAATCGAATCCGAGACCCCTTGCCGGCAGTTACACTTGTGACCACTCGGGCAACGAGGCAGTCACAATGGTCGATCACGCGCCAAAAATTTTTTTACAGAAATATTCAATGTACAGTTTTGACTTTCCTACGATTTTATATAGATGTTACTTAATCAGTAAACAATATTAAGTAAGTACTATACAATATTTTGGGTACAGATATGGTTAGTACATGTATGCACTTAGTTGCCAATAGTGCAGCTACATGTTGCAGTACACTATATGGTCCGCTTGGTTAGAAGCGTCTTATTATCTAATGTCCGTCATATTTCACCTATTTAACTGACACCAATTTGACTGCCTCGTTGGCCGAGTGGTCGCAAGTTCGTCTGCTGGACAAGTGGTCCCGGGTTCGGATCCGAGTCGGACAAGATACTACTGGGTTTAAAAAAAAATCTTAGTGGTAGCACGGAATCTGGAATTGTACCCGGTATATGGCAATAGGCTCACCCCCTATTACATGGGACTCATAACATAAATAGTGAAAAGTGGGTGGTACATTGTATACAGTGGTATAAGTGCCATAATGTGCACCTCTGCTACCCCTACGGGGATAAAAGGCGTGATGTTATGTAAAATTTCACTTTTATTTACTCCAATTGCCCATTATTAAACTACTTATACTTACTTTCATTAAAAAAACATCCCTCTCAGAAACAGGAAGGTAATTTCCTGTTATCAAAACTTTTAGATGATAGCGATGCGCTGGAGTTTAAAACTTCATATTTTATTGCTAAGTACAAGCTGACGGTAAATATTACTTAGCAAGAATAAGGAAGCAACCTTTATTGTGATTTAAAAGTTAATTTTTTGCTTCTAATTACATCATAGATCATTTTTATGAGCCGTGATGAAGTAGGTGTAATTTTGTGGTTATTACATTACTTACGGCTATGTTTTTTATAATAAAATGTCAGACATATGTACTAAATTAACTAAAAATTGCGGGTTACTCACGTGAAAATACCGAGAAAAGATTTATTTATTTAGAAAATTTACATATATAACACTACAGCTTACGCCATTACGTTACACTGTTAATCTTACATAAATATTATTATTTAGGTCCAAGGTTTAAAAAAGAACTAATTAAGATCTACTAGTTTCGAGTTACAGAGGGGCTCTTCTCATGAGCAGCGTGTGCGGTCGCGGCGATGTGACGTATATGTCGACGATGTGACGATGTGATGAAGTGACTTTGTCTTGGCTTCGTTTTGCACATATATAGAATTTTGCACATCACACACATACACAGAACTTTGCAGATCCCACAAAGAGTTATGCTTGAGAGAATTGAACAGACTATGCATTAATAATCTTCTTAAAAATAAGATATTTAGTTGTGAAATACAAAATTGTTCTACGTTTCATTTTTATCTTTAAATACATGCCAAAATAGATTTCATATCGCACAAGCAAACGACTACAACCTACATGAAAAGTTTAATTATTGCTGTTTATGTCCAACTCCTAAACAATTTGTAGTCATTTACCGGTCCTCTGACTCTCGGTCGTCTCCTACGAAGTTTTAATTACTGAGTTAAAAGGGTTTCTGCAAATATAAACGTTTTGAGAGGTTTACATTATTTTTGTCAATAGCGGAGGCCCAATTAACCCCCCCCCCTCCCCAGTCTACTCAATCCCCCAATCCCTCACAATCCTCAAATTCTTAATTCCCAAATGGCCGAAGAACGCACTTTGTAACGTCTCTGGTGTCCATATACGACGCTGATTGCTTACCATCAGGTGATTTGTCTGCTCGCTTATCGGCTTATCCATATAAAAACAATTGGTTTATCTAACACTACTAGCGACCGGCCCCGGCTTCGCATGGGTGCACCATAATATGCATGTATTATAAATTAAGAATCACTCTATCTATTTCAAAAAACCGCATCAAAATCCGTTGCGTAGTTTTAAAGATCTAAGCATACATAGGGACTGACAGATGGTGGATAGCGACTTTGTTTTATACTATGTAGTGATAGGTACGGGTTTATTATTATTATAGGTATTTATATTATCTATGAAATTGCCGTTCTGTAGTACTGGCCATTTGAAATAAATTTTTTTTTGTTTGGCTAAAAAATGTAATTTCAAATTAATTTTATTTTAAAAACATGGAACTTTTTTCATTCCAATTTCAAAGGGCATTGACTAAAATTTCTTTTTTCTGACGGCAGTCGATGATTTATGGAAAATATTATCTAGAATGACATTACAAACGAAATTGTCTATGGGCTCATATATGGAAATCTCAGTCTGGACTGAGTTATGAGCGTTGAAAGGAACTGGAGTCAAACATTTTACTTTAATTTTTTTATTCTAATTATTCATATTTTTGTCACAATTCTTAACTTTAAATTGCGCGCCACTGTATGCCGGGCACAGAAATACCAAATCACACCACAATATATCCATATAGCCAGTCGTTAATTTTTAATAGCTATTTTCTCTCAGTCGATAACTTGTGGGATGCTTCTAGGAGTTGTGTCATGAAGCTTCATGAGTGTCAGCTGTGGTACCAGTGGTGGATTGAGTAGGTGTAGCCATCCAAACATCTTATAAAGTATTTTTTTTGCCGTTGGCTCCTGGTGGGTGACTTATCTACTTTATAGTTAGCCATAATCTTTTGAAGAAAGGAAACCGTCGACTTTCTAAAGTGATGGACTATACGTCGGATGAGCACATAATTTTTTCATATAATGTGATCAGTCGAAATTCAATCACTTTGTGACTATATGACGAACGACGAAGAATTTGATTAAAGTATTACCCGTAGTTAAATCAGTTAGTAATCGGAAGTAAGTCGGGAGAAGTAAACAGAAATATGTTTTTTTCGTGTTTTGACGACTGCCACTACTCAATCCGCTACCGACGCCGCAGCTGACAAACATAGCATTTCATGATAGGGCTCAGTAAATAGTAGTATTTTGCGGGTTTAAGACTGAGAGGAAATTGATCATGATAATCTGTCATAAGCCATAAATCGTATACATATAAATTGAACATGCTAGCCAATCAAGGGAAATGTTTTTTTTACTTCAGCAGTGGCCAGTTAATGTTCACTCTGTTACGATTCCGTGGCCTTATAACAAAAAAAAAAATACAAAAAGAAATAACAATAAAAAAAAGTAAAAATGTCCACAATAAGCCTTATTATATTCCTCGAAATCGTTTATAAACACTTATTACAAAATATTTCTGACAAGTAAATGAAGAAATATGTATTGTGTACGGTACTATTTTCACATCTTTGAACTGATTTAACTCGGTTTGGACTGTGTTTTTGATATAAGACGCCATATATTTTTTTGTTTGTAATGTTATTCTGCATCAGTTTTTCCACATCCGATCCACTGCCGCGAAAATTTACAAATTTGGTCATTGTCATTTCTATCTTTTTCGTCATCATGATTTGTACGTTAAAGCTCGAGTAATTGTGTTTTAAGTTTAACCTCATATAATATTTTGTACTTTGTGATTGATGTTGCTCATCTACAAATAAAAAGGGTATAAATACATTATATCAAAGTAAAATTACAATTCAATGCGTCCCTTGATTCATTTTAAGTTTTCATAATAAAAGTAAGGAAAAAATATCGCTTGATAAAATTAGCTAAATATTTTTTATACTTCAGAAAAGCTTTAAAAAGTTCTAGGTGTTCAATCTTAAAAAATGTCTACCTAGGGAGAAATAAATAAATATTCCGGCCGTAAATATTATAGCTAAAGTTTTTGGAAGATGTCATGGCTTGGAGTTTTGTAGTAAAGTTGGTAAATTATATATCTTGGTTGGTATATTTTATTCTAACCATTTCGTATTTTCGTGGTAACAAATAATACGGTCGTCTGCAGTCTCTAACCTGCCTGCAAAGCGTGGCGATTATGGCAATCCCCAGTATATAGAGGAGAGCCATTATCCCACTGCGGACTGACATGGTTTGTGATGTGATAATTACTTCGTACTATAAGACTAGATTTTGCGAGCTATGTCGGTAACTCTTATTCTTTGGCGAATTTCCATATTTCGGATTTTATCGCCAGAGTAGCGGGGAGGCAGTGGATGCGGGTGGCGAGTTGTCGTTCGACGTGGAGGACTAAGGGTGTCCAGCAGTGGACGTCCTCCGGCTGTTGATGATGATGATGATGATGATGATAAGACTAGAACAAAATTATTCTGATCCCAGATTAGATCACTGTGATTAGATCACATGCGGACGACCTAACGGATCTCTTGGTATAGTGAACTTTCGTTCATAAATCTTAGAAAGGGTGAAGCCGCCATATAAAGCCGTTATCTTTATATCGCCTTATGACACAATCCCATAACCAACCTTTTCTTTTTTACAGGGTCTAAACGTAGACAAGCGAAACTTGGCAAGTGCGGAGCGCAAACAACGGACCTTCACGGACAGATCTCAGCTGAAGTATGCAAGGAGGTTGGTTGTCAAACTTGGCAGTGCTGTCATCACCAGGGAGGATGGCAATGGACTGGCTTTAGGAAGACTTGCTTCTATTGTTGAACAGGTATGAAGATTTACTTTTTTTATGTCATAAGCCGGTAAACGAGCAGACGAATCACCTGATGGTAAGCGATCGGCGTCGCCCATGGACACCCGGAATACCAGAGGCGTTACAAGTGTGTTACCGGCCTTTTGGGGATTAGGAGTTTGAGGATCGTTGGGGATTCAGGTATTGGGGAGATTAGGTAAGGGGTGGTTAATTGGTCCTCCTGTAACCTCACTCACACGACGAAACACACTTGTTTACTTCATGGACATTGTAGATATAAAATAACTCTCATTAAGTATGAAAACTATTGTAATTTTCATACCCTAGTCTAGGTGTAATAAACCCATGGGTTTAGTACGAATTTGTCTTTTGCTTAACCAAATTGAAACGAGACCGCATTACGTTCTGATTGGTTGGTTCATTGGACCTGGCCAATCAGAACGCGGAACGCGGTCTAGTCTCGATCTGGTTAAATGTAAAAGTTCATTTTCAAATAGCGTTGCTTACTTTATTTCTTTTCTTTCCTTTTAGAATAGGTTTGAAAAGGCGTATAATTTACTTTTTACACTAATGAAATGTAATTCAATTTGTTACCTACACAAATTAAATAATATTTCGTTAATTAACAATCACGAATTAAGCGATTAAATTAAAGCTGAATTATATAGTATTATATGGTGTGGAATGTGGATTGCCTACTCTCGAACAATGTAAAATGTTTGCTCCTTTTTACATAGATTTTAATTCTATAAGCGCAGACTAATTTTATAGCAGTAAATGTTTTATTTAAGTAATAAAAACGGCGTAAAATCATAACCTCATAACTTAAAAATCAAACAAACTTTTAATGTGTTTGAAATTCGAAGTTTGTATTTTATACTTTGTCCAATAAAGCTGGCCAGTTCTGTATTCGATATTTAAATCTGGTAAAATAACATTTTATAGATGTTTTTTTTAAACTGTTTAAATAAAAGTAAAATTAAATAATAAAATAAAATAGCAAAGTAATCTCTAATGCACCAAATTATGTCAATTTAAATTCAATCTTAAATGTGGTTAACATAAGTTTCATTTTCGCAGGTAGCTGAATGCCACCACGAAGGTCGAGAATGCATCATGGTGACCAGTGGAGCTGTGGCGTTTGGTCGACAGAAGTTGACACAAGAACTACTCATGTCTCTTTCTATGAGAGAGACGTTGTCACCGAGTGATCATACGCGAGAGGTCAGTGACCCGTGACGTAAAAATTATATTTAAGTTTAAATATCGATATCAATATTGTAGTTCAATGAGTATTGATTATTAAACACGCGTTTGGTAACATTTTAATATTATCTAATTGAACATTATAATGAATACATGTTTGGTAAAACTCGTCTCGAAGTCACGGGACTTTAAAGTATGCCAGTGCTTTCGCCCGCGTTTCTGTACCTAGATTAAAAAGAAGCTTAAGTGCTAATTTTGCCTGCACGGTTCGTGCGGTGGCTGGGCAACTGGCTGCCGCGCAACGTGTAGCGGGTTTGAATCCCGCACGAAACAACTCTTTGTGTGAGCCACAAATTGTTGTTTCGAGGCTGGGTGTCATGTGTATATGAAATTGTATGTCTGTAAACGCACCCACGACACAGGAGGAAATCGACTCGCATATCGTATTTCACCCCCATTTATAGTATAACATAACATCACGCCTTTTATCCCCGAATTAAGGGGTAGGCAGAGATGTATATTTCGGCACTTAATGCCACTATACAGTGTAACACCCACTTTTCACTATTTATGTTATAAGTCTCATGTAATAGGGGGTGAGACTCCGTGCTAAGAACCTAGTAATACTTTGCCCGACCCGGGAATCGAACCCGAGGCCCCTTGCCGTGCCTTGGCAGTCGCACTTGTGACCACTCGGCCAACGAGGCAGTCAGTAGGCAGTATATTACTAACACTATAAATTCTTTATAAAATGTCAGAGATGGCACAATATTTACGCAAAACTTAAATTTGAGTAACCTTTCAGTGTTCTGGCATTACACTACTAGCCCAGTAACATCGTGTTTATTTTACAAATTTTCACTTATTTCGTTGTACACATATACTTCCATAACTTTTTTAATTAACTGCTTAATTTGGGCCCTGGTTCGCAAACTTAGTTGTAAAATGTATCTTTCAAACCGGTATTTATACAGCGTATTTGCGTTTCCAAACATGTGTTTATTCTGTCATAGTGTCAGCTCGTCTTTTATTCCTCGAGGGCTTTGAGGAGAAGAAAGAAAGAAAGAAAATAATTTATTGGCCACCAGGCATGGACACCAAATATACACATAAAATTACATCGAAAAACAAAACATAAAACAACATTAAAAAAAAAGACACGTCCACGTACTGTTACTACCCAAGTTATATTATGATTTGCTAGTTATGCCATGAGGCCCATGTTGTAGAGGACAACCCTAGCCTGAAGAAGGAAAATCATCCAATAACTTATCCCGCCCGCGTGAGGCGAGAGGGAGTGTCAGACTCTCACTGACTAAAAACCACCCTGTTCCTACTCCTGCACTTCGAGCTGGGGCCCCGGCAACCCGTTAGGCCTTCCGCGGCTTCGTATCGACAGCACTAGCCTGCTACTGCTACTGAGGATTTTAGTAAAATGACAATTCTATTATAAGCTAAGATAAAAAACACCTCTTTTTTGGAAGTCTGTTAATTTATTAATTAATCGATTTATTATCGAACTGATTAATTAACAGACGAAGGTACGAACAGACCATAAAACTTTATCTTAAGTGTAACAAACTGCCGGATTACCGCCGTGGGATCTGGAGGCGAAGGTGCTCGCGCGCGTGTATAACATGCGCGCGGAGGCACGTCGCCGGGGCGAAACTCCGCTGCCGCGCCAAATAAGTGCGTGGCCGGATGAGCTCCGGCGCGATCTCATGGCGGAATGGCAGCAACGACTGTCGCAACCGGGGGCTGGGCTCGCTGCCATCGCAGCGGTAAGTCCCCTCTTTGAGGAGTGGCTTGAGAGACGCTACGGCGTCCTCACCTACCGCCTGACGCAGGTCCTCACCGGACATGGAAGTTTCGGGAGGTACCTGTGTCTGATGGGGCGGGAGGAAACGCCCGGGTGTCATCACTGCGAGGACCGCCCTGAGGACACGGTGGAACACACAGTGGGAGAATGCCCTGCGTGGGCTGAGCACCGCCGTGCCCTCAGGGAAGTGATCGGCGATGGCGACCTCTCGCGTCCGGGCCTAGTGCAGGCCATGATGCGGAGCGAGAGGGATTGGAATGCCGTCTCCTCCTTTTGCGAAGCAGTCATGCTAGCTAAGGAGGAGGCGGGACGCGTGAGGCAGCGAAGCGTTGCCTCCTCGCAACCCAGCCATCGCGAAGGACACACCGGGCGTCGGGGATCGCGAGACGATCTCCGGCCACTGTAAGCGCGGGCCTGCGGACGGCGAGCATGGGTGGCTCCCCGTCCGACCAGAAACAGACCCGAGCGTACGGCGCGTCGCGTTCCGCGCGCGTCTCAAAGACCCATCAGACCACCACAGATGGGGCCCAATAGGGCCGATGCCGATTCGGAGTCGCGGAGAACCTAACGGGTAACCGGGGCTCCGGCTCGACGTGCAGGAGAAGGAACGGGGTGGTTTTTAGTCAGTAAGAGTCTGACACTCCCTTCCGCCTCACCCAGGCGGAAGCAGTCATTCGATGATTTCCCGCCCTTAAAAAAAAAAAAAAAGTGTAACAAACACTTTTCTGGCAACCGCATCAATATCAGTTCAGCTATAGTGAGATAATCACGCACAAACATACATACATACATATAGGTCAAAATGAGAACCTAATTTTTTTCGGTTAAAAAAGGGCTAATAAATTAACCCTTTGATTTGAAGATCTCTTGATTAGAAATGGTACTTGCGCCTTCTCAAACATCAAAGCATTCAGAATCTATCATTTCTATCATTTATTAATTTATAACATCATAACATCACGCCTTTTTATCCCTGAAGGGGTAGGCAGAGGTGTACATTACGGCGCTTAATGCCACTAAACAATGTAACACCCACATTTCACTATTTATGTTATGAGTCCCATGTAATAAGGGGTGAGATTATTGCCATTTACCGGGCACAATTCTAGACTCCGTGCTACTATTGAGTTTTTTTTAAAAACCCAGTAATACTTTGCCCAACCCGGGATTCGAACCCGAAACGCACTTTCGACCACTCGTCCAACGAGTCAGTCTGTCTCTCTATTAATTCAGTGTTTCCGTATTCAGGATGCCGGCAGTATTCTGGACCCTCGTGCGGCTGCAGCCGTTGGTCAATCGGAGCTGATGTCCATGTACGACGCCATGTTCTCGCAGTACAACGTGAAGATTGCCCAGGTAAGCATCATCATCATCATCATCTGTCAAAAGATTTCTATTGGTACACAAAGTCTTGCCTCGATGAAAGTGGTTTGAATTGTATAATTCCCACGTTTTTCAAGTGTAACCTGAGAAAAATGTAGGGAAATCGCTCATGCTTACAATTTTTATTTCTGTCAGTCAAAGTCAAAATCATTTATTCCAATTAGACCAGGGCACTTTGGACGTCAAAAACAAAATATTTAAATATTAAATAATAAGAAATAAATGTCAGTCTGTGGGTCAGTCCTCTAGTAAAGCTATGTACTCGTTCCAAAATGTAGATTCCTATGGAGAAGAACGAGCAAGAAACTCCATAGAATAGAGCAGTATAATAATAGTCCTGGTACGGAAGAAAAATATCAAGTCAAGAGAGATAATGACATAGCCATGACGTAAATTTTTTAAATTAAAAAAAAAGTGTCCAACTTTTTTAATCGCTCTGAAGCTCAGACGGCAGACGATAACTTGACTGTTTAAAAACAAATACAATTCTAAATTCAATTTACAAACATCTTTATTTTGTTTTCAAAGATCTGTATTAACAAGTTTTTAATTGTGGATTTAGCAAATAATTTCTTTTAATGTAGCTTTTAGTTTGAGTAAAGTATATCAAAACAAAAGAAAATTGTTTTGCTTTTAATAAAAAGAGATTTTCTATATTAAATTAGTTTACCGATGTATATTTTCTTTTGATGTCAGCTGACAGTCAAAGACTGACGTTATTGTTATAATAATGTAACTAAATATGATTGTTTATATAAACACTTTCTTCGAATAATTTAATGTAAATGTCTAGGCAAGATGAAAGTAAATAAGAGCATTGTAATAACTCTTTATGTACAGCAGGTCATGTACCCTTTTCTGTCAAATACATTGATTATCAACTCTATCGTTAAAGTTTTAAGTCGAAAATACAATGACGAAAATTAGCTCATTGGGGAAGGATGATGTGCTGGTCACTTAAGGTGTTAGATATATTGAACGAGTCAGTATACACACGACCACACATCAATATATACAAAACCAGTTTATCCTGGTGTCGCGCCGCATCATCTTTCCGCACATTTAACGTTCAGTTTATACTGGTTATGTAAAGCTTGATGTGTAGCCGTGTGTACGTATGTTAATAATTATTCCCGAGCACCTTTCACATGTCACCAAACCAGGTGCCATGTATCTCTATAACGTTCGTTTAATATTGTGCTGTAGTCTCAATATGGTTCGTAAATTCATTAAGTAAGTATTCATCAGATAAATGTGATAGACATAACATGAGCTCAAGTTTTTAAATCACTTAGCTACTTATTTAAAATTTCACGTCATGTCACGTCAAGTCTGTTAAATTATCATAATTCAATTTTAGTCTAAAATGCATTATGACTTACTTATAGAAAAGTTGTCTTTATTTAATATGACAGTTTTGTGGTCGAATTGATTATTCATTTAATTTACATCAGATTACGGTGTAAATTCGTCAACTGATTGACATAATTTGATAATGAAATAAGAATTTAAGTAAATTATACTCCGTCAAATTTTTTTTATGGCATAAGCCGGTAAACGAGCACACGGATCACCTGATGGTAAGCAAACGGCGTCGCCCATGGACACCTGGAACACCAGAGGCATTACAAGTGCGTTACCGGCCTTTTGGGGATTAGGAGTTTGATGATTGTTGGTGATTCAGGAATTGGGGAGATTGGGGAATGGGAGGGTAATTGGGCCCCCGGTAACCTCACTTCGTCGTGAACGCAAGCGTTGCTTCACGTCGGTTTTCTGTGAGATAACAGTAAATTACATTTAAAAAGTGATTATGACTGAAATTTCATTGTATCACTCCGAAAAACTAAAATCAATTATTTTAATTTATAAAAATAAAAACAAAAGCTATTTGAAATACTGCCCCTAACAGTCAAACCGGCGGCATTTTATTTTTTATTTTTTCTCTGAAACAGAATACATTTTCTCTTTTTAAAAAGAGTAACGAGTATGAAATGAGTCCTTTTGTTTTTTATTGTTGTCCGTCATAATTATGACAGCTGTATCAAAGAACTAGAGAGCGTACGCAAAGGCTACAATCAAACTATGCAAGACCAGTATAAAGTGATCGTCGAATATGCGAAAAATTTATACAAAATAAAACCATTCTAAACTGGACATGTATAGCTCGATGAGTTACATCAGATTAATGTAAAATTATTCAAAAACGTTTTGTGTTTCGTACAAAAAAATTGCATACTTTATGAACACGCGTCCAGGCTGTTGTATCGGTCTATGGACGATTAAAAAAATATTAATAATCAATTCTTTACACGCAAATGCTGCATTAACTCGTCGAGTACTGTCATTATAGACACAATTATAGAACAATAGGTTGCGGTATCCGGTGACCGCTTGGTGTTTGACAGTTTAATTACTGAGTAAATTTTTATTTGTTATTTTAAATGTATTTTGTATTTTTTAAAGATCGAATTGTGTGGAAAATCAGTGCCTAGCTATAAAGTACGGTCTATGCTTTCATATACTTTTTTTCTTTTTTTTCTGATTCTATTTCTAATTTTTATATCTGTCAATTATTGTACAGTCACTCGGAAATAATAATAAAAGCCTTTTATCCAGAAGGTCATGTGTGACATTGTAATAAAATCCCCTGGGTAATTAGACAAAATCATACAAAATATATTTAAACATAAATTGTCATATTTGTCCAACCTTCAAACTACAGAGACAAAGGACCCAAAAATGTAGGTTTACAAAATATCTATGTAACAAGAACTAAAATGGCTCCCTTGTAAATAATTCATACCAGGCGAGCAGACGTATCAGAAGTTTTGACATACTCGTAAAGTTCACTATGAGCTGTACCTAGCATACCTATGTCAAAGTTTAATTATAGACCACACTTCAACTTGTATGAATTACTGAACAGACTGGAGTTTGACGTGGCATTTAGAAATGTGATAGGTTAGGACGTAAATGTAATTTTTGTATTTAATCAAAATACAAATTGTTAACGTACTTTCAAGTTACTTAATGACTCATTGTAAATATCCTCTTCAACCTATTGTAGGTTGAAGAGGATATTTACAATGAGTTACGGCCAGTTACAGTACAAATGGTACATCAGAATTTAGTTTTTGTAATTTGGTATTTAATATTAAATTTAAAACTCTAGTTTAATAGAAAAGTCGACAGAATTATGTCAGTTATTCTGAAGTTATGCTTAACTAAGACAAAACAAGGAAAATAAAATACTCAAAATTAAATAATAATACTAGAAAATTGTTGATGGTAAGTACATACATGGGTGCACTTGGGTACTTCCTAACTAGTCAAATTGCATGGGTGGCTCCCCGTCCGACCAGAAACAGACCCGAGCGTACGGCGCGTCGCGTTCCGCGCGCGCCTCAAAGAGCCATCAGACCACCACAGATGGGGCCCAATAGGGCCGATGCCGATTCGGAGTCGCGGAGAACCTAACGGGTAACCGGGGCTCCGGCTCGACGTGCAGGAGAAGGAACGGGGTGGTTTTTAGTCAGTAAGAGTCTGACACTCCCTTCCGCCTCACCCAGGCGGGTGCAGTCATTCGATGATTTTCCCACCTTAAAAAAAAAAAAAAAAAACTAGTCAAATTCTATACATATTTTTTTCAAAAACGACAGTTTTTTATGAATTTTGTACGAGGATGTGTATTGTGAATTCACGTATTTCTAGCGTCAAACAGCATTTTTTTTAATTTCTGAAAAAATACTATTATTAAGTTGGTCATACAATCAATCAATGAAAGTGTGATTATTTTTAAATATTTTATTGCATTTGAACAGTCAAAATCATTTATTTTTGATTAAGGAAAGTACCCAATTGTCAGTATGACTTTTGAGTCTTCCGTAATGAGAGACTAGTCTTATATTATCATGTAATCAAACACTTAAAACAAAACCTTAATGCTCCAACGAAATCTATCTAAAATTTCACCTACAGATAGAACAAAAAGTGTTCAGTTCAGACGTGCTCCGGCGAACAAATCAGGAACTGGCCGCATTTGCCGCGAGCCACAAAAAGTGGTGCAGGATTAGTTTCGAAACTGCAGCCCTAACAGCGGCTGAAAACAATTTAATTAATAATCCCTCACATTTGAGAATTTCACGGAAAATGTACATACCTCTATAATGTAAATGGAGTTTCTAGTACCTGAATGTATTTAAAACTTTGAAATTAATGTATTATGTTTCTGTATTAGGGAAGTAGTTTAAGCTATGTATGTATTTGTATCTATATAATTTAGGAATAATCAGACAGTGTTTTAGAATAACGTGACTATTGTCAAGTTACATAGAATAACAACATAACATCACGCCTTTTATCCCCGAAGGGGTAGGCAGAGGAGTGCACGTGCACACACAGAAGTAACACCCACTTTTTCACTATTTATGTTATGACTCCCATGTAATAGGGGGTGAGCCTATTGCCATATACCGTGCACATTCCCAGACTCCGTGCTACTACTGAGATTTTTTTTAAAAACCCAGTAATACTTTGCCCGACCCGGGAATCGAACCCTAGACCCCTTGCCCGGTGGTCGCACTTGCGACCACTCGGCCAGCGAGGCAGTTACATAGAATATGATTTGTAATTTCGATCATTATTAGAAGTAGCGTCATAAGCTACTTCTAGACTTATAGGCTCAAGTACTTGCCTAAACAATATCGAGACGCGCGGCCGCGCGTCAGCCAAGTTCAGCTCATAATATACTTAAACTATAATAAAACTGTTTTAAAACTCTTTAAAATGTACAGGAGACCAGATAGATACTCAAGTATACATGTAAGTTTAACACAAGAGAAAAGAAAAGAAATTAAAATAAAAACTATCGCATTATCCTCGCGCAAAACTAGATGTCGTCATTTTAAAAGGATTCAATACGTCTTTCGCTGGAATTGCCTTGAGCGGTTTTCTGTTCTCAGAAAAGCCGGAACGATCCACGTCCTCGAAATGGTACGAAGGAAAATCCACTGCTCTTACTTTCAAAAATGTGCTGTAGGTATATTTCTTCAAGTAACGTTGATATTATTTGGTGATTGGAATTGCGGATTATATATTAAAAGTCAACAGTCTGAAAATGTGCTCAGTGAATGGCAATAAGGTTGGCTTTAGTATAACGCTGACCGTCGGCGCTGACAGCCGAGGTATATCTAATGATCTTCTAGGAACCGCCGAACTAGGCGTTGTTCAAAAACGTTTCCTAGAAATTCAAATATTATGGCTGTCAGCGCCGACGGTTAGCGCGGCACTAAAACCAGCATCAGTTCGGTTTTACTAATATGGAAAACATAAAAATGGTAACAAGTCCACCTTAACTCAATAATCATTACTTCCACCAGAACATTTCAGTCTAAATCATGTTACCGACATTTCCTACTCCTCATAACCGAAGTACCTAATTTGTAAGAAAAAATATATAATAGCAGTAACATAATAATAACAACGATATTTTCTTCATTTTCACAGGTCCTTGTAACAAAACCAGATTTCTATAACGAGGAGACGAGAAAGAACTTATTTTGTACATTATCAGAATTGATATCATTGAACATAGTACCCATTGTTAACACTAACGATGCTGTGAGCCCACCCATGTACATCCACGATGACACCGTCGTACCAGGAACTGGGAAGAAGGTGAGCAATTTTGAACCTTCTATCAAAAGCTGTAGTGTTGATATTCCTCTTTGGTTGGGTAGTGACAAATTATGTTCATTAGAAGATAAAATATATTTTGGTATTTTTATCAGTGAGAAAATTATTGTTATTTCCTAGAAGATTTTTATTTCTGTTAAAAATATGTCAGGATTTTTGTAAAATATGATAACGCGAAAGCACAGAAAAGATGTATTTAGATAGATGTGTTTCATTCAACGATATTTCCAAGAAACTAACTTTTCCAGCCCAATCTACGCATTAGCCCTTAGATAACATTTTAATTACGAAATCTTTTCCTCCAACCACGACCCACTGGACCTTAACCATTTTATGATCGAAGAATTCTGCTGAATATGCAATATTTTTACTACATCGTAAACCTTTTAATATCCAGGGTATAGGCATAAAGGACAATGACAGTCTTTCTGCGCTATTGGCTGCTGAGATCCAATCAGACCTGCTCATCATGATGTCAGATGTCGATGGCATCTACAACAAACCTCCTTGGGAAGATGGTGCCAGAATGATGCACACTTACACATCAAAGGAGAGAGATCAAGTGCAATTCGGACAAAAGTCAAAGGTAAGATTCTATGAACCGTTTTTAAGAATAAATAAACCACTGACGTAGGTGTCTAGACACCATAATATAATGTCGATAGAAATGCTTAAATAAAATGTAGAAAAACGTGAACTGACTAGCTGTACAGAAATTGTTATCAAAACAATACGTTTTCTTGGAAAGACTTATCCTAGCGCTATGCATAACGTTATCGATGTTTTTTCAATAAAAGAAAGACTTGAACTTGGCGTAGCTGTGTAGGCGGTAATTCTTACAACCCACGCAAAAACTATAAGAGAATAGTCTTCAGACAAACGATTTTTTATTGAATAAATAATAATAGTTCAATGGAGAAAAGTACTTTACTATTTTTACCTTATCATACTATCACTTCAGAACAAATATATTATTTACGAAAGAAAAATATTAAAATAATATTTTTTTCAGGTTGGTACCGGAGGTATGGATTCTAAAGTAAATGCTGCAACTTGGGCTATGGCCCGGGGCGTCAGTGTTGTTATTTGTAACGGCATGCAAGAAAAAGCTATCAAGACTATCATTAATGGAAGAAAAGTCGGAACATTCTTCACGGACAGTGTCACAACATCAGCTGCAGCATCATCTGTTGATGTTTTGGCCGAAAATGGTAAATAATTTTACCTTCAGGACAGTACTGTTGCAATATATTACAGCTATTTCAACAAAGATGTTAATTATTTTATTTTGTTTACAGCGAGGTCTGGAAGCAGAGTTCTTCAAAGATTATCTCCTTCAGAAAGAGCATCAGCCATTCATTCATTAGCAGATTTATTAGTAAGCAAACAAGAAGAAATTCTAGAAGCTAACGCAAAAGATTTGGAAGAAGGTACAAAGAGCGGACTAGCTAAACCATTACTAAGCAGATTGTCTTTAAGCCCTAGCAAATTGAAAACTTTGTCAGTGGGTCTCAAACAGATCGCTGATTCGAGTTACGAAAATGTGGGCAAAGTGTTAAGGAAAACAAAACTAGCTGAGAATTTAGTCCTACAGCAAGTTACAGTACCCATTGGAGTTCTTCTAGTCATATTTGAATCTCGACCTGATTCATTACCTCAGGTAGCTGCTTTGGCCATGGCATCAGCTAATGGTCTACTTTTGAAGGGTGGAAAGGAAGCTGCCCATTCTAACAAAGCTCTCATGGGATTAGTAAAAGAATCTCTGAAAGGTGTTGGTGCTGATGACGCGATCTCTCTTGTGTCCACTAGAGAAGAAATTAGCGATCTACTTTCCATGGAAAAGCATATAGACCTAATTATTCCTAGAGGCTCATCAGATTTAGTAAGAAATATTCAGAAGCAATCACAGCATATTCCTGTGCTGGGTCACGCAGAGGGCATTTGCCATGTGTACTTAGACAAAGATGCTGACCCAGCCAAAGCACTGAAGATCGTTCGTGATGCTAAATGTGATTACCCAGCTGCCTGCAACGCTATGGAAACTTTGTTGATTCACGAAGACCATCTTTCTAATGACCTGTTCAATGATATTTGCAATATGTTGAAGAAGGAAGGTGTTAAGATACATGCTGGCCCTAAACTTGCCAGTCAGTTGACATTTGGTCCACCTCCTGCAAGGAGCATGAAGTTTGAATATGGAGCTCTGGAGTGCTGTATTGAAGTTGTCAAGGACATGGATGATGCTATTGAGCATATACACAAATTCGGAAGCTCACACACAGATGTGATTGTAACAGAAAATGGTGAGTGACATTTAACTTAATACCTTGTCCCAGATTTACCTCAAGCAATGAGATGACTATAATATATGTGTTACTAGTCACATTATCAGCAAACAGGGAAGTAGTTATTATAATAATGACACTGATTACTTCAAGGGAAACACACTTATTTGCTAGAACAGTTTGTTGACGCATGATATTATATTTATTGTGTTTTTGGAAGCCATTGTTATCAGCACCACCTTTTAACAAACAGATTACTTTATCTGTTTGCTTCACTTGTTTTACGATCGTCTGCTCCTTCACAGATACTATTTGCACTTGAACTTGTAGACAGGGTCATAAATATTTTCTATGACTGATAAAATGTATGAAGTGGATTTTGACGTGTAGTAAAACTGTTGCTTATCCTTTTATGTTAGTAGTAATTTTATATTGAGGTGCAATTGAATAAAGGTCTCGTAGATCTACGGCTATATAAGTACTAATTTACATAATTACATTAGTTTCAGGTATTATTCCAAAATTTTAGTCTATCGGAACGGTCATTAGTACGGGATTTTGATTTACTACAAAACGAAGGAATAACAACAAAATGAATAAAGATGGCGCTGATACTTTTTTTAAAACGAGTAACGAATGGAGTTTCTTGCTCGTTCTTCTCCATTCAAATCTACGTTTTGGAATGAGCTTCACCTAATTTCACTGACGGACTGACTGACAGACTATTATTTATTTTGTATTTGTTGACGTTTCAAAAGTACCAAACTGTTCTGCGATTTTGAAAGTCACTCAATCTCCCCCACTCTTAGGCGGACATGACGTCACAATTGACTCTTGAAGTTCGCCATCTTTATTCATTTTGTTGTTATTCTTACGTTTTGTAGTAAATCGGAATCCCGTATTAATGACCGTTCCGACAAGTCGTTCACACTAAAACGTATGCAATTTTTCTCCCATTTCAGATTCGTCTGCGAAGCACTTCTTGCGCTCGGTGGACAGCGCGTGTGTGTTCCACAATGTGTCGTCTCGTTTTGCCGACGGTTTCCGTTTTGGCCTCGGCGCTGAAGTTGGTATCTCTACTGCCAGGATACACGCTAGAGGTGAGATAAAACTTTTATATAACCTCATTCCCTTGTGCACTGTTGCTAGGTGAAACATTGTATGGTAGAACGAGATTCGAAGGATTTTAGTACATTTTAGGATAGTGGTTTAGTGAATAGATGCTGAATGAAGTGTAGTATGTGAATAAATAATTGATATTCAATTGTTTTATGCTAGCTACAGTCGTCGTCTTAATGTATTGTGTATAGTATAGTTATTGTAAACGTAATTATGATGCAGGTAAAAGGTGAAAGCTTCGAGTATGCCACATTTTACCAAATAGAATAAAAATTCGACCATATATCTATTGTTTATACTAATTGATCATAATAATAATGTATTAAAGACAAGTTATCTTCTGTTTCTAGGTCCTGTGGGAGTAGAAGGTTTGTTGACCACTAAATGGATCCTGGAAGGTACTGACCACACTGCTGCAGAGTTCAATGAAGGCAAGAGGAACTGGCTTCATGAGACTCTCCCTGTAAATTGACTAAATAAAATTACCATTGAAAAACCACCTAAACCTCTTTGGGCAAGAATCAAAGAGTTCTTTGTTAAGAATTAAAATAGGGATAATGAAATAAAATAAAAAGAATAAAATTTTGTACGTACACCTTAAATGATTCAATGCAATGTATAATATTGTTACTGTAAGTTGTGAAAATGTATTGATTAATAAATATTTTTGTTAAAAAGCTATAGAGTTTCTTCAAAGACCGATAAATAAGTTCAAGGCTTTATAGTTATACTTCCTGTATTCTTTATTTCCTAATTGCGAAGCCGTTAGTCTTGTTAGTCATTCTTAGGAACTAAAAGTGTACAATAATAAATATTAATAAAGCTGGTGAACATTTTTCAATAAATAAATATTGTCACGTAAATATACCGAGAAAATCTCTACTAGTTTCGAGTCACAGAAGGACTCTTCCACATGAGGAGCGTGCGCGGACACGGCTATGTCGCGCAGCCTACTAGAGCGACATCGCCATCGATATTTTCTGAGTAGGTACCTACGTGAGTAACTCATAATTTTTAGTTAATTTATCATGTTATGATAGTTATTATAAAAACAACTTTTTCCTTTAAAACTTAAAAAAGGGGTAAACCCCATAAAACAAAATTTGAATAACATAATCAACGTTGTAACTACCATAATAGTTTATCAAAGGCTTCCTTCAATGTTAATTAATAGGATTATGAAACAGGAAACCTGGGTTTTCGTTATTAATTTAGCATATTGTTTAATACATAGCAAGCCATATAAATTTTGAACGAGCTTCGGAAAATTACGAATTGTTCATTAATTGATTATAATTAGACCATTTTGAATGTATATTCATTGAATACAGTGGGTCAACATACTCTAGTCTAACAGATTCCTTTATTAAATTTTAAACTTTATGTGTTTTAATACAAAGCTGAAAATGTATCGTAGTTTAAAGGTGAATGTGCTAGCGTCTATACAATGATTAGGAGGGTTTCGTACACGTGTTTCGCACCCAATTTATCCCTCTAGAGGTCCTAATTCAAGGAGAATTTACATCATTTTAGATAACTAAGTCCTATCTATACGAGTAGACTAGTATTGTATTTTGAATCGTAGAGGTGGATGTGAGAGTATATGCCTACTCTGATAGTTACCTATATTGTAAGTCTTATTCTAACACTGCCTCGGTGGCCGAGTGCCGAGCAAGGGGCCTCGGGTTCGATTCCCGGGTCGGGTAAAGTATTACTGGGTTTTTAAAAATTCTCAGTATTAGCACGGAGCCTGGAATTGTGCCATATGGCAATAGGCTCAACCCCTATTACATGGGACTCATAATATAAATAGTGAAAAGTGGGTGTTACATTGTACAGTGGCATAATGTGCAGAGGTGTACCTCTGCCTACCCCTTCAGGGATAAAATACGTGATGATGTTATGTTATCTTATTCTTATATTATTTTAAGGGTTTGACTGCCGAAGCACCAGACCGAATACTTAATACATGTATTATATTTTGCAATGGATTTGTAAAATGTTCACATTCTATCATGTAATTTGGAACTATACGTCGTGCACAGCAATATATGAATAAAATTGAAATAACTGTTTGCAATACGATACACATACCAAAATAATATTTTTTTACAATTTTTGTCTGTCTGTCTTTTTCTGCTGGCTAGTTTCTGGAATGGTTGGGCCGATTTTGCAAGACTTTTATTTGCAGGTAGGTAATGTACGAGCAGACGGATAACCTGACGATATGCAATCGGCATCGCCCATGGACACCTGGAACACCAAGACGTTACAAGTGCGTTACCGGCCTTTTGGAAATTGGGAATTTGTTGATTGTGGACGATTCGGGGATGGGGAGACTGTTATTGGGGGGTAATTAGTTCTCCGGTAACCTCACCCACACGACAAAACACAACGCAAGCGTTGTTGCACGCCGGTTTTCTGGGAGGCCGTGGTATCACTCCGGTTGAGCCGGCCCATTCGTGCCGAAGCATGGCACCACACTTAAATATCTTAGCCATGGGTGAGATGGCTAAGATATTTAAAAAGTAATAAGTTAACATGCTGTATCGTAGGCTTTTATTAAATGTATTTTTACAATGGATCTATGTACAAATGTCTCACTTTTAGTCATTGTAAATAAGAATAGTATTTGATACTACGGAACAATACAGTTACACCCATCTAACTTCGCATTTTGTCTTTCGCCTACTACAAAAGTAATAGTCAATATTGTTACATTTCTACGACAGCACAATTTCCAGCGTCAAATGACATCTTTCTTCATAGACAGCGTTCAAGTCGTGAAGATCAACTTACATTGGAGGGTCAATTTGAAATGCTGTCTCGTGCTTTCTTTTGCAGAAAAATCATTATTTTAGAAAACGAATACGCTAAAATAAGTAAGCTTACAGCCTGATCATCTTCTAGATGCTATTCTGTTAATAGAAATTAAAGAATTATTATTTCCTTGATAATAAGTTATCCCTCTAACGAATTACTGATGTGATATCCTCAACGAAAAAAAAATAAAAAATATATATTACAATGAATATAAAATTTTATAATATATTTTTTTTGATTATTCACGAGAAGAGTCACGTAATTTTAAATGAAAATCAAATGAATCACAATTATCATCGAAAAACCGTGATTCTCATTTTTCTATTTCAAGGAAATGCATTTTACCACATAAAATAACACAATATAGAACACCAATAATACAATATCAAAACGCGTAAAAAAACCGTACAAATCGCTGATTGTAACACAAACGTGTCGGTTATTTGTACATATCTAGACTCAGACAGCATCGTTTTGTTTTCTACGAAACTTTATATCTTGCTAACAGAAATCTACGCGATTGAATCGGTTGAGCCCGCTTTGTATATAAAGCTATGAGATGGTATCAATATATTTTCATAGATTAATGCTTAAAGTTCGTTTTATAGGCTTCCTAGTAACTCATGATAAACTTCGTAATTCATTTCGAAATGCGAAATTGTGTAAGTAGTAGAATAGACGAATTAAAACATTAATAAATACAACAATATATGGTTGAGATGCGCGGTGCTGTTGTACGTGTCATGTTCGTGAACGGGCGCCATCAACTAGAACTGGTCACCTCCAGACTGCATTATTTATTGTCCTTACGGTTATTTTCTTTTTCGATCTCTTTGACTGGATTTTGGTGTTATATTGTTCTCGCACAATCGTACCAACAATACTGTGTAACTAGAGAATTGTATTTTGAACCTGATTTAAAAAGAGTAACCTATTATATACACCTTGGAATGAGCTTCAATTTTATTTTTTTTTGTTGACTTTCAACAGTGGCTTCATGGTCTAATTGAAATAAATGATTTTGACTTTGATTTTGAATACAGACAAAATTTGTAACAATAATAGTTTTTTTGTAAACTACATTTCAACTGCTGCCTCGTTGGCCGAGTGGTCGCAAGTGCGACTGCCGGGCAAGGGGTCTCGGGTTCGATTCCCGGGTCGGGCAAAGTATTACTGGGTTTTTTAAAAAAAAAATCTTAGTAGTAGCACGGAGTCTGGGAATGTGATGACATGGGACTCATAACATAAATAGTGAAAAGTGTGCACCTCTGCCTACCCCTTCGGGGATAAAAGGCGTGATGTTATGTTATGTTATGTTATTTATTTATTTATGTACACACATTCAACACAGAGGACAACACATATATAAAAACAGAGTACATAGGCCCCACATATTCCAACTGGAATCTCTTCCTGTGGGCCTGTGGCAGGAAAAGATATAATAACACTGAGACACATAGTGTGTTACACAAACAATAAAAAAAATAAATAAAAATAATAATAATAATAACGAAGAAACCGATAGAAATAACAATAATAAACAATAAAACAAACTAATACAAGGCTATTATATAAAAAGAAATAAAAAAAAAATAACATTTATACCTACATATATATATATATATATAAATATAAACAAAAAGATCTATATTTCAGGAGGAAAGATAATGTTCTCTCACTTGTCTCTTAAAGATAGAGATTGACTTGGCATCCCGAATGTTCGGCGGGAGTGAGTTCCATAGTCTCACTGCATGAACGGAGAAGGAGTAGGAGTAGAAGTTAGTATTATGGGGCACAATTTTAAGATAGGATTTAAGATGAGAACGAGTAAGGACTTCAGGAGGACGCACCAAGGAGAAACGGTCTCGGAGATAAGTAGGATAGGCTGGGTTGAACAGGATGTTATAGAGGAGACATAATATGCGAGTGTTCCTGCGAAGACGGATTGGGAGCCACTTGAGCCTGTTACGAAATTCAGAAATATGATCGAACTTCCTAAGACCAAAGACGAAACGGATACATACATTTTGTAAACGCTCAAGTTTATTTAATAGCTCCTCTGTGGCGTCCAAATAGCAAGCATCCGCATAGTCAATGAGAGGCAAGATCAGCGCCTGGACGAGGTGAATCTTAGTCGTCATCGGAAGCAGGGTCTGGAGGCGCCTCAGCGAGTGGATGGAGAAATGAACTTTCCGACTAACCTCGTTCACCTGAAAGGCCCACGACAGGTTCGAGTCGATATGCACCCCCAAGTTTTTCGCAGTATCAGTGAATGGAATGTGTGTGCCATTCAAACGTAACGGACCAAGGCCAGACACGTCGAGAGCGTTTCGATAATATCTGCTACCGAGGATCATGGCCTGAGACTTGAGAGGGTTGATTTGCAGGCCAAAAGACCTAGCCCACTCGGCAACGCCATCCAAGTCACGATTCATGGCATCGATAGCAGAATGGGCCTCGGACAAGCCAAAGTGGCGATATAGCTGCAAATCGTCCGCATATAGATGGAAATTGGATGAAATGACCCTGGCAACGGTATTAATAAAGATGGAGAAAAGAACAGGAGAAAGGACGCCACCCTGGGGTACCCCAGCAGCAAGGTCACACCAATCAGAAAAAGTTTCTTCAAGGCGGACCCTCTGACGGCGACCCCGAAGATAAGACTCAAACCAGGCCAGAGAGGAAGAAGAGAAATTGTTGGCCTTCAGGACCCCTAGCAGGATGTCAAAGTCCACGGAGTTAAAGGCAGAACTGAAGTCCAACAACACAAGAACAGTGAGAGATTGGTTGTCCATAGCCCAGCGAATGTCATCGGTCACTTTGAGTAAAGCTGTGACCGTGCTGTGACCAGGGCGAAATCCCGATTGAAAGGGAGAAATGAGGCAGTTTGACGTCAGGAAGGAAGTCAACTGCTTATGAACAATATGTTCCATGACCTTGGAGAGAAAAGGCAGTATGGAAATAGGTCTGTAATGTGAAAGGGTAGAAGGGTTATTTGTTTTTGGTAACGGAATAACGTGGGCAGTTTTCCAAGCAGAAGGAAAAGAGCAAGAGAATAAAGAAAAGTTGAAAATGTGAGTGAGAGTAGGGAGAAGGAGATCAAGAATGGGGATAAACATACGGGAGCATAAATCGTCACTACCCACTGCAGGGGAGTTAATGGCAAGCATGGATTTTTTTACTTCGCCCTCGGACGTGTGTCCGAAGAAAAAGTTTGTACAGAGCACAAAAGGAGAACAAGAGGGAAGCGGTAGAGAGGAAAGGTTGATAAGAGTTTTAGTTTTTGTAAGGTTGTCAAGTGAAATAGGGGAGTGGGAGAAATGATGATTCAAGGAGATAAGATCAACATCCTTACTGACATTGACAGGAGATTTGGCGATGCCCACAGATCACAAGAACTTCCAGGCATCAGCAGCGTTGTGGTTAGCCAGGTTGTCATCGAAGTAACGCCTCCTAGCATCCCTACACAGACGACTGCAGCGATTACGAAGATTTTTATAAGAGGAAAGATTTTCATCTGAAGACCTACGTTTCCACCTCCGCTTGGCCCTGTCTCTACGAGCCATAGCCTCTGTAATGTCAAAAGTGATCCAAGGTGCCGGATCGTGCCTAACCCTCATGCGTCGCAAAGGTGCATGTCTATCAAACAAGTCGACAATTATCGCGTTAAACAGGTTAACTTTCACATCGACATCATCAGCATCAACCACAGAACTCCAGTCAGTCAGGTTGACATCGTGCCGTAACGCCCCCAGATCCAGTCGTCCGTAACTACGTAGATTCAAGTAACGAGGTTTAGGTTTAGGAGTACGAATGCGATAAGATACATAAATAAGGTCATGGTAGGAGAAAGGAGCAGTCAGTTGACCGTGGTCATCTACATGTCCAGGGGACGACACAATCATAAGATCGAGCAAGGAAGGAGACGAGTTGGGGGGATAGTGAGTAGCTGAAAGTGGAAGTAGATGCAGGTTAAAAGATGACAATAGTGATTCAAAAAATGTTATATTTCAAAAAACGTTATGTTATATTTCAAAAAATCGTCTGAAAACCCCTCTTATTTAAAGGCGGATAATTTATATACTAAAATGTTTTCCTAAGTGTAAAAACACTTCTGAAAACCGCAATGAATTCGGTTCAGCCAATCCCGAGATTGTCGCGCATAAAGACATATACATACAGATCGAACTGAGAACCTTCTCATTTTTAAAATCGGTTAAAATAAAGACAGTCAGGCGAATTAGGATTAAATACTCAAAGGAGGCGAATGACTAAATATTTTGTTCGCACTATCCTAGTATTTTAGTAAAGCAGCGAGTGTTTAGTATATCCCTCTCGTTTCTGTCCCAAAATCGAAGCGAGAGAGAGTTACTAAATACTCGTTACTTGACTAAAATACTAGCATAGTGTGAACAAGGCATAAGGCAATTTTGGAAGGCGATTAAAAAAGGTTTAATCTTATATTATTATATAAAGCGGAAGAGTTTGTTTTTTTTTTGTTTGTTTGAACGCGCTAATCTTCGTAACTACAAGTCTGAATTGAATCATTCTTTTTATGTTGGATAGCGCATTTATCGAGGATGGCTATAGGGCTATAGGCTATCATACATCACGCTACGACCAATAGGAGCTGAGCAGAGCGTGTGAAACCGGGCGGAAGTAGTACAAAATATATCGTAAACTGTTTTCCGAAATTTACCGTCTGTCTTGTCTATCTCGCTATAGCATGGCCTACTAGTGAGACAACCCCGATGTGTTGCTAACCAATGTACAATATAAAGTTCCACATTCGATAGATTGAAGGAAGTTTCCCCAGTGGGCATCAGTATACGGGCGATACTTTTTTACTCCAGGATAGCTTGATGAAAATGTGAGCCTAAGTTATTTGTAGCAATGCTATCAATTTTTATTTAGGCTTAGAAGATTTGTTATACTGCTTTATCATCATATATCGTTATTTGTGACTTTATTTCTATTTCAGAACAATAATGAGTAAATATTATCGCGTAGGCTAATTACTGCTAGGATTGACCTATGCTTGACCGTTTGTTATTGATGCTTAATTTCTATTAATGCTTCTAGGTTTTAGATACTTTATTAACTTTGCGCCATTCTTTAGGATATCTTTCGGTGTCGTGAGTGCGTTTAAAAATACTATTTCACATACACATGACACCCAGACCTGGAACAACAATCTATGGATCACACAATGATTTGTTCCGCGCAGGAATCGGACATACAATACGTTGTGCAGCAGCCAGTGCGCTGACCATACTGTCACGTAGGTTGATATATTCACTCCAAGTTACTGTAAATAAATCAGCAGATAAGAGTCTAAAGGATATTTCTAAGGTTGTTCAAGGTCACACAAGTAAACGAGACGCTAAAAACAATTGAAGACTTGATTGTGACCTCGACCTAGTTCAATCTAATCTTGGATAAGTCCAAAGTTCCTAGTTTTGATGACTATGGTCCTAAACGAGTGACCTACTTAAACTACAGACTGTGTCCATGAATGTTTCATTCAGAATTACAAAAGGCACTAAAGCAACTAGCCTAATTATACCTTACAGAAACAACGAGGTAAAAGGCTTCCCAGTACTTTGTTTGAATCTAGGAAGACCTATTGTCGATTAGCGAAAGTAGTTTATAGTCAGAAACTTTGGGATGGTTTGGGAGTTGAGTTAGCCTGATTAAAATCTGTTTTTTTATATGTGATGGGCCGATGTTACTATCTCGCCTGGGGGTAAGCGATGATGCGGTCTATTATAGTGCACTTCGTCCCATAAGCAACCTATTCACTCGGGCTTTGAAGACACATACAGACTCTGGCAAGGAATTCCACTGCTCTTTTTATGTCTGGTCTAAATTCTTGCAATTTTAATGCCTTAAGGCATTTTCTGAGAGGAAAGTGCAAAGAAATGAAGCGGTTGATGCGAAGCCAGAACACTATAAAAAAAATGAAATGTCAGTTATTAAATAATATGCGTACTAAACACATACAAACCTTTACAATAAATATAATAATACAATATACTATAAATCTAAATAGACTCATATACTATATAATATATACTGCTACACAATCTGGCATACAAAGAACATATAAATGCCTTATCAGGTCGTGTGAGAAAACTTTTGTATGTTTTTAAGACATTAAGGCAAGTCGCCGGTGGCCAGATAATAAAACAGGTCTACTCTTCCCTGTGCCAATCTATTATTAACTATGGTATTATTGCGTATAATAAAATTAACACAGCCATAAACATTTTCAGTCTAAATAAATTTCACTGTAAAAGAGCGGTGAAGGCATTTTTACTGACTTTATCCTACGATGATACTGAAAAACTCATCCAAGTAATGATGTAAACCTACTGTATATTGTTGCAGCTGCAGGATGATTGCGACTTCTCATATTGATTTATACCACGAATTATCAAGCATACACCACAACACACATACACACACACACAAATACATACACACACATGCGCACACACACACACACACACACACACAAAATAGACAAATTCCTATATATTGGTGATAGTTATACCTTACTTTTCCTTCTCTTTCTTTTTAATGCGGTATGTAATTTTATTTTTAACTGGTCTTTGTGATACTCTTAAACGTTTGTTATTGTAATTACTTTTTTGGCTATTTATTAAGGCGGGAATTGGGCGCCGCGTGCCGAGATACAGGCTCACGCCTAGTTCGGTCGCGGATGCTCGTTCTGTCAGTTGTAGAATAACTGTTATAAGTATTAGTCATAATGTGAAACAGTAAACTGTAACCTCCTTTCTGAATAAAATGTTATTATTATTATTATTAATACTTAATTAATATTTATAAGTACTCCCATATTTACTCGAACTTCTAGGTTGTAGATAAAGTATGTTTTTGCGTAGCTCTCAATTCTCCGTCTATGGAATGGTGAATTGATATGTCATTACAAGGTCTTCGGTCTTACTGCTTTAAAATTAGATTTCGGTAACCAAAATATCTACTACTATTAATGTACAAACATTATTATCTGCGTGAGAATAGACATTTGTTCTATTTTGGGATCCTGTATACATTTGTTATATTCATTGGAAGATCGTTATCATAAAGGGCTACTTGTAATAATTTACACTATTTACTTAGGAAATAACTATTCCGATTCCCCATTTGAATTAATTCGAAGGAATATGTTGATTTTACGTTAAACGATATTATAAGTTCAATTTAAGATGAAAATCAAGGAAACAGCAAACAAGGAAAATATTAGAGGCACTTAGCATAATATTCGGAATAATATTGTTTGGTCGGCGTCCTACTTTCAAGAGAATTTCAGTTTGTTACGACTACGTGTCACTATATTGGTGATATTTACTTGTTTACAGGATAAGGAGGAAATTTGAAATAGACGTTTTATAATTAAGTGTTACTGTGAGCGATTTAAAATTTTAAGAAAGACTTAAATATAAAAAAGCACGTGTACGGTGTTCTTAGGTAGCTAGGACCCTTAGTAGAGTTTAGCAACTGCGTAGCCAAAGCGTAGCAGTTACGTAGTGAAAGCGAAGTAGTTGTGTAGCTAAATCATAGCAGTTGTGTAGCCAAAGCGTAGTAGTCATAGTGTAGCAATAACGTACCTGGTACAAATGTAGCAGTTGTGAAGTCAAAGCATAGCAGTTGCGTACACGAAGTGTAGCAGTGTCGTAGCACCTTCATACTCAAATCGTAGCATCTTCTCAGTCAAAGCGTAGCAGTTATGTAGTCATAAGTAAAACGAAAGTCGAAATTAAATTTCACAAAAGGAAGAAGCGACGCGTGGTTCTACTAGTAGCAAAAACATTAGGTGAAAACTTCAGCAGATGTTCGTTCACTAATTTTCTCATTAGCTTACAATAAGGAAAGTACTGTTTTCTTAATTTAAGTAAGTCGCTTTTGTTCACAGTGCTGGAAATAAACAAGATGCTTGATTGTAGTACATAATACAACAAATTCGTGTACTTACTAAAATAATAACGCTAGTTATAGTACTGCGGACGTACTAAATGTTTACTGTTTCGGGTTTACGACGTCGCAGTACGTTCTAAATCCCTCTATTTAGAATACTAGCGAAATAATTAGGATTTATACTAGTGTAATGAAACTAGATGGGATTGTTTCGCCTCTATCACGACTTGAGTTGCTTCGTCTAGTATATTTTTCTAGCTATATCTTCACTTCGCACAATTCTGACATGATTTTGCTATTTGGTACTGTAATGGAAGTTGAGACTACCGAGTATGTGGGATGTGTGGGAGAGCCATGCTTCGGCACGAATGGGCCGGCTCAACCGAAGTGATATCACGGCCTCACAGAAGACCGACGTGAAACCACGCTTGCGTTGTGTTTCGTCGTGTGAGTGAGGTTACCGGAGGCCCAATTACCCCTTTCCTAATCACTGAATCCACAAAAATCCTCAAATTCCTAATCCCAAAAGGTAATGCACAGTAACGACTCTGGTGTTCCCGGTATCTATGGGCAACGCCGATTGCCTTCCATCAGGTGTTCCGCATGCTCGTTAACCGGTTCATCCCATACGAAAAAAAACAATGTAAATGATGCTATATCGGCTCACTTAAGTTCTCGTCTGCATATTCATCCGTTCAAGAAAAACAGATGTGATATTTTTATCTCTGTGTGTGCATGTGCTATGTACGTACAATATCTCCTATTTACTTATGGCCATTCGCGAAGACTTCTCGACCAACGAAGCAATGAATCATACAGCAACACAAAAATAGTCCTTATACAGTGTGATAGCAATCATATTTTCGGCTTCATTCACATTAAATAATGATATTTACTTGAACATTTTTTCTGGTAAACTACTGCATATGAAATCCTTTATATTCGTTTATGGCATGTCCGTAAAAGTATATTTATTGATTGATTTACTTAAAACCTTACTTAAAACTATCATTACAGTTTTCTCCATTGCGATAGATTAGGCCTAAACCTAAATCAAAGTACCAACAAACTAATTTAAAACAAAATCAAAAAGAAAGCTTACAAACTTCATCTAAACGAAAAAAATAAAAATTTCCCTATTCTCACTCAGGGAGAGTTCAGTTTAGCGAGTTCGGTGCACGACGTGCCGTTAATGTGCGTACCATTTTCAATCAGTTGCTAACCAAAATAAAACTTTCCGTTCCCTTTTTAAATATTAATGGAACGCCTGAATACAGCGTGTAGCTAAAAGTACCTATGATTTTCTCTTGTGTCGTGGTCGTTTACAAACATGTTATTTCACATACACATAATGGTAACCCAGACAAAAATTATGAGGATCAAACAAAGATTTTTTTCCTTAAAAAATCGTTGTCCCACACTAGGTATTTCTCTTGTGTCGTGGGTGCGTTTACAAACATACAAGTTCACATACCTATGACACACACAGACCCGGACCAACAATATGTGGATCACACAAAGAATTGTTCCGTGCGGGAATCGAACCCGCGACATGTGGCATGGCAGTCAGTTGCCCAACCACCGCGCCAACCGTGCAGTCAAATTATATTAGTTCGTTTAGTACGTACTAGTAGTCCGATATTAAATTTATAATTTTATTAGCTACTTGCGCGCGGTTTCGCCCGCTCTGCTCGGCTCCTATTAGTCGTAGCGAGTTGTTTTATAGCCTATAGCCTTCCTTGATAAATGGACTATCCAATATAAAAATAATTATTCAATTCGAATCAGTAGTTTCGGAGACTAAGGCGTTCAAACAAACAAACAAACTCTTCAGCTTTATAATAGTATAGATTTATCTTTAAAAAAACACAATATTTAGGTTTTATGCTTAAGTTGCTCAAACTTATGCTTACAAAGGAAAATAGTGATGCTAAAAATAAATCACTTCAGACTGCTGTTGGTATGGTAATACTGTTTTTGTAACACCCCATATATTTGAATAGGTCAGGGTTATATAGAGGTTTATGGTTTCTATTTTTGGAGCACGCTTTGTTTTCTGTTATTGTTTTTTTGTAGGTAAAGCAAATAAAGGGAAATTTGTCCGTGTTTGGATGGAAAAAATGAAACTTGTTGCTTTATGCTGAATGTTTTTTTTTAAAGAAAACTTCCATAGACCCACTTTCGACCGTTATCATTGACCTACATTGTGTTTATTCTAAGCTGTTGTGATGGAATATTAGGTTGAATTTAAGAAATATTGTTCGGTTTTTTTTATGACTAGAGTGATACCACGGTCTCACAGAAAACCCTACTATCCCCCCACTTCCCAATTCCTAAATTCCCAACAATCCTCAAATTCCTAATTCCCAAAGGGCCGGTTGCGCACCTGTAACGTAACGCCTTTCCTGTTCCGGGTGTCCATGGGCTTATCTCAAAAAAAAATGCGATATCTAATTTGTCACTAACTAAACTTAGCCTGTTCTAGCATTTAAAGAACTAATAGAAAGAACAAAGGTAAAAGCCACAGAAATGGTATAAACTAAGTTTAGCACAAGTTATAAAAACTTTGTTCCTCGGATAGACAGAATAGAAGTGAGTGCGGATGTGGAAAGTTAAACTCTTCAAGTAATTGAATTTATAAGACCTAGGTGCAAGTCACACCGTTTGCTAAAATGAGCAGTTAATGTAAGAAAACTAATAGTGCGTAGAGTACATTTTTCTTCGAAAGTTCAACTACATGAGGTGTCCCTGTTTTAAAATAGTAGTGTAAACTTCCCTTCAATTATGTTTCATTGACGCATAATTTGATATTGGTATCCAAAGCAGTGCTAAAAACCTAAGCAGAAGTTTTTGAGTATTTTATATTACCTTCCCTAAATTAGATTGCCGGTCGATTGGCTTGGCTTCGACTACACTATCTTAAGTAAAGTAATAGGAATTTTGTAAATCAACGTAAAAACTACACTTACTTAACGGAACATAGTCATGGTTCCGAAAAACAAATTAATCTCCAGCGATCTGTGGCCGACTATAAAAATGAATCTTCGAATAACAAACCAAACTTCCGAATAGAATATTAAACCTCCGACAAAATTACTAAGTTACCGACAACAGACGTTTTAGGTTAGGTTAGTATTGTAGCAATAAATAGTCATGTAAAGTAGTCGGAAAGTTAGTATTTTTGTGCATTAGATTTAATTTTCAATAAGGACAATTCTTCTTTTCTTATCGGAGCTTTTATTACTACCCTTACTTAACCAACAATATAATTCAAGTTTTTCGAAACCAATGAATGTAACATTAGGTCTATTTTTCTTAACCCTTTTATTAAAACAATCATACTTTCAATATCATATGTTCTCGTTTCGTTTCCACTGAAGCCTTGCCCCAAGCGAAGTCCCCAAGAACCTGGCACACTCTAGTTTATAGAATAAACTATTCCTTGATAAGACCATTGCGTGTGTTCAATGTTAGTTTTAGTAAAATTGCTTTCGTCTATTCCATTTGTTTCGTGTAACTATGAAGTGCTGTGGGGATTAGAAGCACGTTAGATAAATTGTTGGCAGTATGTAGTTTATTTTTTGTATGTGGATGATTGTTACACAGTTTTGTTTAAATTTATACGAATAACTGTCAAAATACTGTTATCTATTTACAAAATTTTGTTCGATCTGATTGGAGCTTTTTTTTTTGAAGGGGTAAATCATCCAATGACTGCTCCCGCCCGGGTGAGGCGGAGTGTCGGACTCTTACTGACTAAAAACCACCCCGTTTCTACTCCTGCACTTCGAGGCGCAGTCCCGGCAACCCGTTAAGTCTTCTGTGGCTCCATATCGGATCTGATTGGTGCTAAGGTTTTATTAATAGTCAAACACTTTTCAATTACATTTAGATGATTTTTTTTTAAGGGGGGAAAATCATCGAATGACTTCTCCCGCCTGGGTGAGGCGGGAGGGAGTGTCAGACTCTTACTGACTAAAAACCACCCCGTTCCTTCTCCTGCACGTCGAGCCGGAGCCCCGGTTACCCGTTAGGTTCTCCGCGACACATTTAGATGATAGGTGGAAAGCCTATTTATCATCTAATATTTTTTAATTCGAAAATAGAATGGTGTTAACGGAAAATGACAAAATTGTATAAAAAATCAAAAACGGTACGGCGACAAACATTTCACCATTTCACCGACCCAATGCGGTGGTATTTTAATTTTAGAACTAAAGCAATCTAGACGAGGCAGGTAAATAGATTCTGCAGAACTCCAATTAGGTAGCAGGTGGCACAACCACCAACACTGAATGTGAACCCAAAATTTTCTGTACCTATCATTTTGAGCATAAGTGAAAACTTTTTACGGAAAAAATTTCAGTTGCCAGAGACCAAATTGTAATTGAGAAACTTTTTGCACTAGCAATATTTGTGCCGACATTTTTATTTTGTTCTGTCAATATTCCCGCCAATAACATTTTGGCTGTTTGCTGTTAATTGTGTTAGAAATTGCATTTGTTTACGAATTTTAAGTGTTCATTTTTGTTGAGAGTGCGTTGCGCAATTCTGTTAAGGTTTTTGAATATGTTGTGTTTTTTGTATTGCTTTCTGAATTAGTGACTTCATTCATTTAAAGCGTTGCGAGCTATGATTTTGAGATGTTTATTTTATTTTACTTCATTTGATACATCACACACACACACACACATATCAACAGGGTATAAGTGGCCACTGTTAACCAAAGGCTTTTTCTCACACGGAAAAGGTTTGAGTATTCGTAACCACGCTTGTACAATGCGGGTGTGCGATTGCAGACTTATAATTAGAAATTATAAACACAGGTTTCCTCACGATATTTTCCCATAATGTCTGTCAGTGGAGTGTAAATAATCTTAGAAAGTACATATAACTCGGAAAAAGTTACATTGGTACTTGCCGTTGACTAAAATTTCCGGGTCACCACGACACGATTTCATACATGTAACAACTACCTAATAACTGAATTTACAATAAAAATCGACTTTTTCTGAACTGCGAAGTAATTAATGATCATATCGGGACCCTACTAATTATTTTACAAAAATACTTTTAGTAAAAGCCCTTTATAAAAGTCGAGTTAATATTCACCAAAATTGTATGTAATTGTTCCTTTACAATTTTAATTAGGTAAGAGTTTAATAAAACAAAAACGTTCTTAATGTGTTTTTAAACGGTCTAAAATTGAATGGAAGGGGTTATCTGATAGACAGAATTATTTTTTATCAGATGTAATTGTGACAATTACAAATTCATAATACAAAATCAAATTAGAGGGTGTAAACAGATATGTAGGTCTTACAAATGCATTATTTTTTGTCAACGTTCTTAAGCCCAATCGCGAAATGGCCTGTTTTTAAATAGACCTAGGTATAATCAAATGAAATCTGTACATGTCTAATTACTTACCTATAAAAATACTATATATGAATAATTCTGTAAATTCTCAGCTATTCCGGAGTCTTACTTACTTGTGACGTGGCTGATGTAGTGTTATCTAAACATTTAGTTCATATCACTAATCACTACTCACTACATAGTATAAAACAAAGTCGCTGTCCGCCGCCTGTCTGTCCTGTAATGTATACTTAGATCATTGAAACTACGCAAATAATTTTGATGCTGTTTTTTTTAATAGATGTGATGATTCATAAGGCAGGTTTATATGAATAATAGATGCATATTCCGCCCGTGCGAAGCCGTGGCGGGTCTCTAGTTTTTTATAAAATACAGACACTTTCTATAACTCCATAATGCCAAGCGAAGGTAATTAAAGAGGTTTTGTGTTGCTAGTCTTACTGTCCAGTTCTAGATAAAATATTTATGATGTACTTATTAACCCACACAGGAATATTCCCACATTTAATGCATTAGATTTATCCAATCACATCGGTTTATTAAACTCCAAAGGGTGCGTTTCATTACAAATACCGGTTTATAGGCTCGTTTGTGAAAAATAATTGCGCTTTTATTAATAATTGTATTAAGGTATGTTTTTCTATGGAATGGAAAATAAAATTTTATATTTCAATCTAAAAATACGTGTAAAATGAAATTGGTTAATGATATCCTCATTTGTTTGCGGATATTAGATTTTTTATTGAGTTTGAATTTGTTTTAACTGTTTTTGAAATGCTGGCAATGTTACTTAAAAAGGGTTAATAGAGATGTATTAAGTACCTATTTTCATAAGTTAGGTATTTTATTAGTCGTACATTTATTCAAAGTACCCTTAACCGACGAGCATGCATGAAAAGATTGATGACTGTTGATGAAGCGAAAGAAGTATGTAGGAATCATAATAATTGGCGTTCCCTAGCCTCTGCTTACCCCCATGGGAGACAGGCGTGAAGTTATGTATGTATGTATGTATTTTATTAGCGAGTGCTTTTCTTATTGTAGACAGTTTTTACACTATGTTCCTGTTCAAAAGGAATACGGAAAACAATTCAGATCGTTAAAGCATGTTCCGTTGATTCTGTTCTTTGAACGTAGCCAGTAGGGTTGTCGCAATTCCGAGTGTCACTCAGTGTGAACCGGCCTGCCAGTGTTTGATACAGGATGTACTAAATTGGTACGCTTTGAGGCAAAAAATACACAAAACATCTCCGAGGTCAAATTGGTGCCGTTTCAGTATTCCGAATCTAACTTTGTAAGGTTTTTGAACATGCTATAGTTGCAATGGGAATGTAGATTTAATTGATATTGAGAATTTGGTTAGTTGATACGATATGATGTCATTTTTTGTTGAATAAAATGAAATAGCAGGTCAATTAATTTGATTTGGTAATGTTTGCCTATGCAAAAGAATCGAACAATACAGGGTCTGAACGGGACGCTCCCGAAAAAAGCTGACAGGTAGTACTATAAAATATTAAACATAATGATACGGAATTAATATTTTTTTAAACCCCACACTAGGGTTTTCTCCTGTGTCGTGGGTGCGTTTACAAACATACAAGTTCACATACACATAACACCCAGCCTCGGAATAATAATCTGTGGATCACACAAAGAATTGTACCTTGCGGGAATCGAACCCGCGACACGTTGCACGGCAGCCAGTTGGCCAACCACCGCGTCATTGTGTTGTTTCTCTTATGTTTATTATACATATATAGTTATCAACTGCTGGAGGCTGATATTGTATGTTGCAACATGAAAATAGAAGCGATTAAAATCGTATGAACAAGTTTCGGGAATGTTCCATTTACACTCTGTGTCAAAAAATCCTTTGTATGAATGACAATATTAAAAAAACTTTATTGATAAAAATTCATATTAAGAAGGATTTCCATTGGATGCGACAGTAGAATTAGCAATATTAGTACATGTAGTTGTTACTCATACGGTTTATAAACATAATCATTAAGTATTACATGACATTCTAAGTCACATTAATCCTTCTTTAGCAATTCAAGTTTTACACACCATTCTCACACACTCGCAGTTCTAAACAAACATATTTTCACAAGGTAATAAGATGCAAAATACACAAATAATCATAACCAAAGCACACAAAACATACAATTCATATAGCCTTTTCTATCTAACTGACGTACTTACAAGTACATTACGACCAATAATGTCCTAATATCCCGAGTGGTGACGTTGAAAGAATACTAATAAGTCGGGACTCAAGTAATAGTGTCCTAGACACAGTAACATGATGAAGAGCTCCCATTTATACAAAACTGCGAACATTACTACCTAAATAATGCTCGGATGTAATGAAGATTTTCTCGTCTTTGTTGTACAAGATTTTTACTTTTAACATTATGTATTTGGCGGTTATTTACTGTAGCAGTTGGTGGTGGAGGATTTATGTAAATCATTCTGTTTTTAGAGGGAATGACTTCGTGATTGTAAGTTTACGAGTGCGTCCACTGTAAAATAAATGCTTCTCATTTTGCAGGGCTTGTGTCGCGGATCCCTTGATGGCCCGTTGCAGTACTAGAATATAAACGGTTCTTGTATCTTTTAAAATTTTAGATTAACTTTCGACTTTGATGAAGGCTTAATTCTTGTTAATCCACTTGGAAAAAGGAAGATTCAATCAGTAATTTACAAATATTATTTCTCAAATGCCTCAAAATAAAAAGCTCATTAAAATCCAAACTACACTTTAAAACAGTATTGTTTAAACTTAAAATAGTTTGACGCAAGTACCTATACTTACGAGAAAATTGTTACATTGTTGAAGTAACGAATGCACTTTCAAGCAAAATAAAATGCTTAGTCTTAGTATTTTAAAGTTCCTGTTCAGTTTGGACCATTACATTTCTTGGTACAACTTACTTCGGATTTTCGCACGTTCACGAGTTAACGACTCTCGACTCAAGTCTAAGGTTAACATGTTAAGATGGGAAGACATTTTGAATTTAGTTTTCGAATTGTAGGAATTTAATGTCTTTGGAATTGTATATTTCTATGAGTTCATTGAAAGTATTTGTAAATGTAATTGGTTTGGGCTGATTGATTTAAGTGGTTCTTGTTGACACTCTTTAGAACTGATTAAGTGACTACACATTTAACAGAGATGTTGCTCACTGATATACAATACCATACATAAGTGTGGGAAAGCCATGTTTCGGCACGAATGGCACGGCTCGACTGAAGTTATTACTCCAGTTATTAGGCCATGGCATTCCATGGCCTCAAAAAAATATACGTAAAACAACGCTTGTGTAATGTTTTGTCGCGTGAGTGAGGTTGCTGGAGGCATAGAGTGGGAGAGCCATGCTTCGGCACGAATGGGCTGGCTCGACCGGAGTGATACCACGGCCTCACAGAAAACCGACGTAAAGCAACGCTTGCGTTGTGTTTCATCGTGTGAGTGAGTTTACCGGAGACCCAATTACCCTCCCCTTCCCCAATCTCCCCCCATCCATGATTCCCCAACAGTCCTCAAATTTCTAATCCCCAAAAGGTCGGCAAAGCACTTATTACGCCTCTATTAATATTACTATGCGATAATTATTTCTCGATAAGTTGTTATTTCCATTTCATTATTCAAGAAAAGCGTAGGCTTTTTGTCAAACACAATGTCTTTGGAAGACTAGGTACAAAACCTTTTTACTTATTTAGTCCAATTCTTAGAAACTTTAGGAACAGATAAAAAATATACAAACTTCTTATTACATCCTCATTACCAGTAGCCTCAATTCTTATTTTGAATTTTATCCCTCACTGGCTGGAAACAACGGACAGCTCATTCAGAAAGTTTATCAAATCAAATCAAATCATTTATTTGCAAAAAATAAATGATTTGATTTGATTTAGATTTGTATGGAGTATTTTTTTCCTTTTAGGTGCTTTCGAATTTCAAATTTCTTTTAGAATTTGTTTAGACCAAATAATGATGTAATACCTATTATTATACTAAGATTGGTACTTTTGTGAAATATTTGCACGAATAATTCAAAATTGGAGAAAACATATAAATAAACATGATTGCGTACCTATAGTTTCAGGGAAAAAGATTATGGCGTTGTTGTAAATGTGTGCCTTTGACAATATTGTTCGAAATGTTTCCCATATTAAGCAAAAATTATAAAATTATAATAACACAACATTTGTCGTAAAAATATCGTATTAAACAATAAAATAATCTGAACGATTTAAATAAAGAACTGTCACAAACAACAGACAAGAAAAACAAATAAAAATGTCTACAGCCAGTCCGTTCTAATTGTTGTAGTTTAAAAAAACTGTTACCGATATAATAACAAAAAGCTTTTTATCTCGAAAACGTGTTCACATTTTAAAAACGGTTTTTAAAAAACGAAATAATAAACGTTGGAAGTGAGAATTTTAATGCAAGCTTTCATAGTTGTTGTGTAAATTCATAATAATATTTCATTGTGCTGTGGTTCACGAGCTTCTTTGCGCTATGATGAAATATGTGTTCGTGTAAAAAGGCTGGACAAATGAAATGTTTGGTTTGCGGAATGGTATGAACATGATTATTGGTTTTAAATGGAAATGTACGGGCTGTGGTGATACCACAGATATGATACATGAGAAGGCCTTCATACATAAATATTTACGGTCTTAATTTTTATTTAAAATGAAATATTTATTTAAAATGTCACACAAACTTTATTACACCTTTTTACGTTTAGTTTTCTATGTTTTTATTAATCTAAATAGCAATTGTTTAGGAGACTTTTATATAAATTAGACATATCCAAAGTTGGACTAATCATCAGAAACAGAATCAGCCCTAAGACTGACTTCAATCGGCCGGTTGAAAGAGATCAGCATTATAGAAGTTTTTTTTATTGCATAAGCTGGTAAACGATCGAAGAGATCACCTGATGGTAAGCAATCGGCGTCGCCCATAGACACCTGGAACATGTGCGTTACCGGCCTTTTGGGGATTAGGAGTTTGAGGATTGTTGGGGATTCATGGATTGGAGAGTGGGGAAAAGAGGGGGGGGGGGTAATTGGGCCTCCGGTAACCTCACTGAGACGACAAAATACAACACAAGCGTTGCTTCACGTCGGTTTTCTGTGAGGCCGTGGTATCATTCGTGTCGAAGCATGGCTCTCCCACACTTATACTTTAAGTACCATAGACATAATAAATAATAGGTACACTTAAGCCAAGGACACGCTCTATGTAGACCCGTATCGCGCGATGTTGCCAGACATGTCGACCGAAGTCCGGCAACGTCGTGCTATGCGATTCTAGGTGAAGACCTAGAATCGCTGGTGACACGTAGAGCGCGACAATGGTCCCCTAGTCTTCCTTTGGCTTAAAGCATTCACCGCTAGACTTTAAATAGTTATCACACGTGCTTTGAAAGATACAATCAATGAAATTGAAGTGCTGTACCTGATTCAGAGATTTGGAACAGAATCCTCATTATGGAGACCGAACGAATGTCATATCTTCAATCTACCCTTTGCATGTCTGTGTGACTGCATTTATCACCAATCTACCCTTTGTAAGGATATCTATCTCATCATCGACGCCAGCGTTCACTGTCCACATCTGATGCAAAGGTGGATGACCTTTCGATAGTCATCATGTTGCAGCGAAGTTGTAAAGAAAATTTAAAACTCCTTGTGTTGAACATCGAAGGTTACCACGATAATTTCTGTTCGAGGTTTTCATCGACCTACGTATTCAGCTACATCGGCGTGACTCGCCGTTCTAAGTGAATATGTGTGAATATGTATTACAATATATTCAGTGCACTTTCGTCTGCCTTGACAACCAGGTGCATTCAAACATTTGAAAGAAAAGAAAGAAAGAAAAACCATTTATTCTTGCGCAAAACACACATAACATAATTAAAAATAAAAACTAAAAAAAAATTAATTTGAAGTGAAGTCTTGTCCATGGTCCACAGACTTATTATTTTACTGAAATCATAGAATACTTAATATCTAATATTATCTGTGGACCATAGACAAGGAACACCCTACTTACTTCATATCTATTGACTAGTTTCATGCATTTCATAAGATTGGTTAAGGAGTATATTATTATATAAAAGTTTTAAACATTTAAATATTTCATCCTAGACTCTAGTCTTAACATTAAGAATATTTGTGGGAAATAATTTATAGACAGTGTGATCCACATAACCATTGATTTCTCTTCCTAAACATCAAACACCGACAACTAACTACGTAGCCCTACAATTTCTTTTTTTTAAGTATAATATCTAACTGTCTAGATATTTAATTATTACGTAAACTATTGCTTAGTATCAATTTTCGTCCGAAAACAATTCCTAAGTCCACTTTCGTATAAATATTTATGATTTTACACACCTAATAAAACATTTACGTCTACACAAATGTATGAGAAAATCCAATACAGAGTACAATAGTATAATACTCTTTGCAATCAGAGTAGCTTCATAGAAATATCCATATTATGTAGAGCTCCGATAAAGGGCTTAACAAGTAAGTTAATTGGGACGCCTGTCTGTATGTAGAATAATAATTACTTTCATGTAGACACTATCAAGTTTCTAGAATATATTCTACTTTGATTAAGTAGTTCGATGAAGTCCTAGAATGGTTGTTAATTAAAATCATCATTGTTTGTCGGCAAAACAATGTAATATCTGATTTTCTTATTAAAGAATTATCATTTGAATACAGTCATGTTAAAGAAATAATGGAACAAAGAAATAAATGCATGTATTTGGCCATTGGCATACGAAAACAAGGATGATTAAAATAGAATTAAAAATACAGATACCTATATAAAAACTTAACATTAATAATAGACTTAAAAGAGAAAAGAAATGAACAAAAATCATTAAAGCATATACACTACAATAATAACCGAAAGTAAAAATAATATTGTACATATAAAAATATAACAAAACGAGATATAATAATAATAATAAAATGCGCGCGCCCACGCCAAAAGGGCCAAATGTTAGATTTGTTATTAAAAAAAATATATATTGATTTAGTTTGCTTATTATTCTTTTTTTTATTTAGGCCTTTGCCCTGCAGTGATCATGGCTGAAAATAAACAATAAAAAAAAAATTTTAATTTTTAAGGGTTTCATTAATAATGACAATGTGATATTGTGAAGATAGACTAAACAACTTATAATCTACGCTTAATAGCTCAGTCAACTATCACTAATTACATTATTTACTTTATCCTTCTGAGGGTATGTAGGTATTGAAGGTAAAGGTAAAGGCTCAGGAGGTTGAGGTTGGTTCACACAGCTGCAGAAAATATGATTTGTTAAAGATTCACATCTTTATACAGTGTTTTAGCAATCTTCAATAATGGGTTACTAAGGACCGAAAGTAATATTTTGTAATATTATAGATTAGTTGTGAATTGTGGATTTCTTAGAACAATATAAACACAAAGTTTTACCTATTTTGTTTTGGACTTTCATTGAACATACGAACTATTCTGGAGTCAAGTGAATTTAAGAATACACACCACATTCTAAACATGTTATATTTTATGAATTACTAGCAAGCCACCCGGCTTCGCACGGGTGCAAAATGCATGTTTTATAATTATAAACCTTCCTTAAGAATATCTCTCTCTCACTCACTCTATTTATAAAAAAAACCGCATCAAATCTGTTGCGTAGTTTCAAAGATCTACGCATACATAGGGGCAGACAGATGTCGGATAGCGACTTTGTTTTATACTATGTAGTGATATCAAGTACTACATCTCAAATTTTAAACTCAAATACAGCTGTGGCAGACTATTACGTGAAAGTTATCTCAAAACACAAATCCAAACAGATTGTGGTATTAATTCAACGTACAAAAACCACATGAGCCGCTCTGCTATGATTATAAACTTTCCTACGAAATTAGGTTTCGAAATTATCATACAAATTTACCTAAAGTCAGTACTAAGTTCTTATCTCATATCCCAAACTCTAAGCTAATAACAGTTGCCAACAAATGACATGTAAATTAATACTAGGTACATCTTAAGCTTTACATAAACAAAGACTTTACTCAAATTATAAAGTTTCTTACTTAGGAGGTAGACAGAGACATAAAGATATAAAACGTGACATCACGTCTTTCATTCCTGAAAAAGGTAGAGAGAAGACAGAAGAACCTATTCAATGTAAGGGTGTGTCCACATTTGGAGAATGCTCCGCGAATGCGCAGCTCACGAGCAGCCCGCGGGCTGCGCGCGTGCATTTATAATAGGGTAGTTGCCAGGGAATGAAAATTAAAAAGCTAATTAGTCCGTCAGTTAGATAATGAAAAAAATTAGACACGTATTTTTTTTATTTTCTCCTATACAGTTACAATACTTAGATAAAATAGAGTTAAGTTTAGGAGTGGGATTTCGTTTCGTACAGAAAGTAGCGTATTGTGACGTCACACGATCTATCAGATGATTATATCTTCGAAAGTAGTTATTTAGTTTTGTGAGAAAAGAAAAAATACGTGTCTAATGTTTTAAATTGTAACTGGTGAACAAGAAGTTCTCCAGTTACCCTATTCACCTCTTAACAGAAGAAGTCAAACAAAACCTTTGAACTTCAAAGTAATATTTAATGTTAGCCTCAAGTATTTTAGTACTCAACATTATGCTAATGAATTGTTTCAAGTATAAGTAGTGTACGGTTTAACTCGAGTTGTTCTTTGAATTTCATTGTTTGATATAATTACGAGTGCGAGGTGTGAAGATGATGGAATGTAATTTGACTCGTATACTTGTATAACGGTTTCTTTGTGAAGATCTTATTGTTAAGTACCCTATGGTGTTAAGTTAAAGTTAATTCTGAAATGTGGCGTGATAATCAGTTCATTTCAGGATGTTATGTATCTGATTGAATATTTGGTGAGGCCATTTATATGTATGCCTATAAATGAAACGATTTTTTTCATATGTAAAACATATTACTACAAAATATCGAAACATCTGTTTACTTTTCGCCTTTTATTTTAATTTGAAAAACAAATCCCAATACATAATGCTTATCATTCCTTCGGAAATATTTGGAAAAAGACAATAATTAATTGGGTACGAAAAGGGTCATAGAAAAATGCAAACTATTTTGTAATTCTGAGACCCGACCCTTTTTTGTCAATAGACCTTTTTGTTACATGTTGAATCATTTAACTCAGTAACTTTGGAATCATAACTTCGATAAAATATGAGACGAAATGTTAGATTCATTGCGCCTATAAAATTGTAATTGTAATGTTTGTGATTTTATACACATCTTATAAGTGAATGAGTATAGAAATTATCTAATGTTGTTTTCTTTTGTAGTCCATATTATTTTAAGAAATTAATATGATTAATCATAGCTGATTTTACTTTTAGAAATGTATTGTCCAATCTTATATCTTGGTGTTTAATTATGTGCAATTTATGCATATGTAAATATTTATTCTTAGCATTATCAAATTGGCAGGGCACTATTAAATCTCTAACCATCCCTATCCTAAATATTCAAAACTAAATAGATAACTGACATTCGACCTCATTTCAACTAAAGTTATAGTAATTGAGCAAAGTCAAAATCAGTTCCCAATAAAACATTCCTCAATAGAAACAAGTTAAAAAGAAAATTGCTTAAAGGAACAAACAACACACGAAAACAACATTCAAATCTCAACTTCTCCGACCAAAGCAATCTTTTTACGCGTTTTCTTTAAAAACACCCACAAAAGAGGTCTACAGTAATTTGTGCGCGAGGATTATGGCTTGCTTACGAATATTTTCGCAAAAGGTCTCATTACGGCGCCCGGGAATGTTTTGGGACGTCATAAAAGGCTACGTGATACAATAACGGTCGAATGCTGGTACTAATTAGTTTAAACAGTGCTGTCTGCTTTACTGGTTGTGATAATATTGAAAGGGATAATTGTAATACCGTAATTAAGGATATGAGGAAGTAGTGTGTAGGCGTGTCGTAAGCATTTGTTAGAACGAAAATGTATGTTGATGACAGTTTTACTTGATACTTTTAGATTAGATTGTGGACTTTTATTTATGGTTGTTCTTTCACTGAGACGATTTTTATAGAGGTAAGTTATCGCAATAACAAAATTAACACTACTTATCAATTATACCTCTATAATAAAAGAAGCTCACGGTATGTGGTAGAGAGTGAACCAATGGGGATACGATAATTGAAAACTTGTATTTCATTACAATCGATTCGTGAAGTTATTTTGATCCATACTCAGCGTCTGAAACTAACGACTAACAATGCACGAACAATAATGAGTTCTAATAAGTAGGCAATTAGCCTCAAAACCTTCAGTTACATTATTTGATATTAATTAAAGTTATTCAAATACTCGTTAAGCTTCATACAGGCTTTTAATGTTGAAAAGGTAAGATTTATAAAGGAATATCAGCATGTTTCTTTTGGCATATCTATTTTAATTAAAGTCACTTACCTCTATAATCTCCGAATTTTTATTTTTTTTATATGTCTTGCGCCATGTGGTAGATGATGCGGCCTACGATATGGTACACCTGCCCATAGGTTTAGGGAGATCAACATTATGACCGTTCCATGTCAATTTATCTATGAAAACATCATGTATGTTAGGAAAAACCTACAGTTATTTGGTAAAGTGTCTGACAGACACCACTATCAAACTAGACATGGGAATAGATTAAGTCAGCCAATTTCGAGATTAGCGAAAGTAAGTAAATCGTTCATGGGATTCTGTGTTAAATGTTATAATAAGATACCAGGCGATGTACAACAACTAAATGAATCCAAATTTAAATTATGTATAAAGAAAACTTTATGTAGACAAGTATATTACAAACTCAATGAATATATAGAGGATAAAAATGCTTGGATGCAGGCTAGTCCGGCTCCACAGGATAACTAAAAACACTGTTGTTTTAATGAAATCGTAAATAATACAGCTATATTGCTAAATTGTATATTTTTTTAACTTATATAACCAATGTAAATGTGAGAGCCCTGTAATTAACTTAATATTAAATTAGATTAGTAGAATTCATTTGTGTCAGCTTGGAGTTGTCATGCTCACTCAAAGGTCTCAATGGCGGTGGCGCGTGCAGTGGATCGCTCGATTCCCTACAACATGGTTGAGTTGGGCGGTGCTGGTGTACGTGTCATGTTCGTGAACGGGCGCTGTCAACTGGGACTGGTCAGCTCCAGACTGTATTATTGTTCTTAAGGTTATTTTCTTTCTTGATCACTTTGACTGGATTTTGGTGTTACATTGTTCTCGCACAATCCAAACAGCAAAATTATGTAACTAGTAAATTGTATTGTGAACCTGATTGAAAAAGAGTAACCTATGGAGTTTCTTGCTCGTTCTTCTCCATAGGAATCTACACCTTGGAATGAGCAAATAGATTCACTTTTAATATTAATTTTATTTTGACGTTCAAAAGTGCCATTCTGGCCTAATTGAAATAAATGATTTTGACTTTGACTTTGACATAAGCAATCTATTCACTCGGATCTTGAACATATCCAGTTCTGTAAATTTTGGAAACAGAGAATCTTTTAAGTGTGGGAGAACCATGCTTCGGCACGAATGGGGCGGGCTCGACCGGAGTGATACTACGGCCTCACGGAAAACCGACTTTAAGCAATGCTTGCATTGGGTTTCGTCGTGTGAGTGAGGTTACCGGAAGCCCAATAACCCCCCCCTCTCTCCAATCCCTGAATCCCCAACAATCCTCAAACTCCTAATCACCAAAAGGACGGTAATGCACTTGTAACGCCTCTGGTTTTCCAGGTATCCATGGGTGACGCCGATTGCTTACCATCAGGTGTTCCATCTGCGCGTTTACCGGTTTATCCCATAAAAGGTAAATATTTCCTTTTACTCATGGTTTTTTTTCCTTTTAAAGAAACGTTGCCGCACACTAGGATTTTCTCCTGTGTCGTGGGTGCGTTTACAAACATACAAGTTCAAATAAACATAACATCCAGACTCGGAACAACAATCTGTGGAGCACACAATTGTTGTTCCGTGCGGGGATCGACCCCGCGACACATTGCGCGGCAGTCAGTTGCCCAACCACCGCGCCAACCGTGCAGTCGATGGTTAACGAATGTGTTTTGATTTTGTATGAAACTTAAACCTTTAGTAACCAAAATAGTATCAGACATTGTGACTATTTGTTAAAGGACTAGTCCTTACATACCTAGGCATCTAATAGACAGTATACAGAAATGTTAGCTAACAAAGTAAATGAAGAAATCTAATAGACAGTATACCTCTACAGAAAAGTTAGCTAACAAAGTAAATGAAGAAATCTAATATTCCTCTATACGCTTCACAAAACAAAACATTTGTCTTAACTTATATCGTATTACTTAAAGCTTTGAAATCTAAACACTACTATAATGAACGAACCAATCTCTTTCATACAACATCACGTTGAACGGTCTATTTGATCTAAAGTTTATTTTTAAACCTCCTTTTCTTCAACTGGTTATTTGTGAAACTTATCGCTTTGAACATTTTCATTGGCATTGCTATTAAAAGTTCACGTTTGAAAATATGCAAGTCTCTTTTGATACAGCTTATTTTGGTTTTGTTGTATTGTCGTTTATTTGTGTGAATAATATTGTACAATGGGTTCTACATATAAAAACTAGCGCACCCAACGGACGTTGTCCTGCATTTCGACTTGACAAAACATAAGTTCAATCGCGTTCACTATTATGTTACTACATAAAAAAAGAAAGGCTCAGGCACCTCCTGACCGTAGACACTTTAATATTATAAAGGTCAAAATCATGCTGCTTGCACACGCTGTTAAATTCCTTAATTGCACGCACAAAATACGAGTTTTGCCTATAATTGGTAGAGGAGGATGGAACACGTAGCGGTGGAAACCATCTCCTCGACCTTCCAGGAACATTGAGAAACAATCTCGCTAGAATATCGGAACTGTCAATATTATTTGTAAAGATTTTAATTAATAGGGTACAATCTCTTATTGCTCGGCGGTCCTTAAGCGGTAGGATGTGATATTTCTTACAGAGACTGTAGTAATCTTCAGACCGGTATGGGACACCCTGGTGATAGCACAGATACTTGATGAATTTCCTCTGGATATTTTCAATACGATCAATGTACTTGTGATAACACGGGTTCCACACTTCAGACGCATATTCCAAGTGACTTCTAACAAAAGTACAGTATAGAATTTTTAAAGTTTTTGATTGAGTGAAGCACTTAGATAGTCGCATAATGAAGCCCAATGACTTTGAAGCTTTAGCAACAATGGCATTAACATGAGCCTCAAAAGTGAGCTTAGTGTCATGATGAACCCCCAGATCTCGGATGATATCTGATCTAGGAAGTGTTTGATCTCCCTAGGTATATGATGCAACTATATTAGTGCGCTTTCGGGAATATGTCACCACCGAACATTTTGATGGATTTAGATCCAGCCTACGCTCACGACAATAAGCTTCCAGTCGACACAGGTCAACCTGTAACGCAGCCACATCGGTCTGTGATGATATTTTTGAAAAGATTTTCATATCATCGGCAAAACATATAACTTTGATGAGATCAGACATGAATCAATGTCGTTTATATAGATGATAAAGAGTAATGGGCCGAGCAAAGAACCCTGCGGAACTCCACTGGGGACAGGTACCCAACCAGACATATAATTACTTAATACTACTGCTTGAGACCGGTTTCTCAGATACGAGGAAAACTATCTGAGTAGATCACCACGTATTCCCACACTATCCATCTTAGATAATAATATTTCATGTTGAATTCGATCAAAAGTAAAGTAAAGTAAAGTAAAATTACTGTAGTCTGTATAAACGACATCGACCTGCCCACCCCTGTCCATAGCATCAGTAATGAAATCGTTAAGAAGAACTAAGTTAGTGACGGTGGACCTTCCTTTCAAAAAACCGTGTTGGAAAGAACTAAAAGAGTTATTGAGCGCACTATATACCTGATTGTAGATAATTCTTTCAAAGATTTTTGCTATGATACATAGTTTAGAAATTGGTCTGTAATTAATTATTTCAGTTTTTACTCCTTTTTTGTGAATTGGTGTTATAAATGCCGATTTCCAAAGTTTGGGCACAATGCCACAATCCAGAGACTTCTTAAATAAAATAGTAATGGGCCGGGTAATTGACGTTACACACCGCACAAGAAATTTGGATGAAATGTTATCAGGGCCCGCTGCTTTAGATGTATCCAGTTTACGAAGTAACCTGGAAACCTCATCCTCGCTTACCTCGACACTGCAAATATCGGACCGAGCCGGAGGTTCAGCTGAGGGAGTGAAAGGCCCACTATAAGAAGTTGGACTGGCATCGAGAAAAGTAGAAAGGAAGTATTTCGAGAAAGCCTCACATATTGAGTTTCCAGTTCGCAACATTTCATTGTTGAAATTTAGGGTACTAGGAATTGCATGTGAGTTGTGTCGTTTTTTAACGAAGGTTCAAAAGTTCTTCGGGTTTACTTTGATTGAGTTTTCGGTTAAGTTGAGGTAGTTCTTATAACATTCAGATTCCAACTCCTTCACCCTTTGACGAAGAAGCTTAAATGTTAAGTCATCAGCTACGTTACCGTAAGTCTTAAATTTTTTTAAACACTTATATTTTTCTTTAATTGTATTAATCAATGATGAGTTGTACCAAGTTGGATATGCATTTTTACGTTACGTTATTGTTGTACATTATTTTGTTCTATCGCTAATAGTTTCGGCAGCGCATCCGACGAAAGACGTTTTAAGACTCATTTTTCTACACCTTTGGTTACATTGTTCAAATTTTACCAAGGATCCCTAATTTTTCAAAATGAAATGTAACCTAGGTATGTCAAATTGGAAAAATGTAGCATTCTATTGGTGAAAGAATTTTTTAAATCGGCCTAGTAATTTTTGAGCCTATTCATTACAAACATACAAACACACAAAAATAGGTACAAATCTTTCCTCTTTATAATATTAGTATAGAAGTATAGATAGGTGTTTTTAGTATAAGATTCCTAATTTCATCTATTATGGCCTAATTTTAATTGCCTATGAATTCCTAACTATCACAATCGATCAAAACAGATTATTTTATCTCACTTATTCTAGTACAGTTCAAAGTCAGTAAAAAACTGAACACTGAACCCGTGGAGACTTCTTAGCAAAAGCACACGAGAGAAGCGTCAGCTTTTATGAAATGAACATCGCTATCGATAAAAAACTCTTCAACACTATTCCTTTAAAGAAACTTCTGTTCACCGTTCTATCTACAACACGAACAATTCTTCAACGCAAACAACTGTCAGTTCGTTAATTTATTTCCATCTTATTCTCGAACGTTCCATGCATTTCCAAGAATATTCTCGAATATTCCATCGCATTGTTCTTCATGCATTTCATGTTCTTCGTTCCTTGTAAAATGTTAAGTAAAATTCCTTTGTATAGTGAAAATGAACGATGTTTCCTAGAATAAGAGCAATCTTAAAAGAATAGTGCAATGTAACGCTCTTTGGAGGTGAATAGTATTCGTTGTTGTCAACTTGTAGGTACTCTCTTTGTTGGGAAGATGTTATAAGATACGAGTTTGTTTTAGTTTTTAGTGTTTCTTTGAGTAAAAAGTTTTATAGCATAGACAAACATCCTTTTATTTTACAATCCTTACTTTTAGAAATCTGTCACATTTACATAACTAACACCACGCCTCTTATTCCCGAAGTGGTAGGCAGAGGTGAACATTATGCCACTGTATAATGTAACACCCACTTTTCACTATTTATGTTTTGAGTCCCATGTAATAGGGGGTAAGCCTATTGCCATATACCGGGCACAATTCCAAACTCCGTGCTAGTACTGAGATTGTTTTATTTTTCTTTAATCTGTCAAATTACACTGGACGAAATATGAGACTACACAGTATTAATGAAAATAGATACTTAGCTTCTACAAGCGGCTTTGCCCGCATTCTCGTGGGATAAAAAGTGGCGTATGTATTTTTACAGATCATAATCTTGCCCTGTTCCGAAATTTCATCTAGATCCCTTCATTCGTTTAGACGTGAAAGAGTAACAAACACACACGTATACCTACATTCACACAAACTTTCGCATTTATAATATTAGTTAACTGGATAATAGTGTAGATTCCGAGTCACAGAGGCTCAGAAAGCAGAGCTTTTCTCAGTAAATTCACGTGAGTGACCCGCGATTTTTAGTTAACATGGTATGTTTCACGATAGTTATTAGAAAAAGTCTAGAAGACTTTTTTTAATAAAAACGTTGCCCCACACTAGGATTTTCTCCTGTGTTGTGGGTGCGTTTACAAACATACAAGTTCACATACACATGATACCCAGACCCGGAACAACAATTTGTGGATCACACAAAGAGTTGCTCCGTGCGGGAATCGAAGCCGCGACACGTTGCATGGCAGTCAGTTGCCCAGCCACCGCACTAACCGTGTTGCCATTGACTTTAATTACTAAAACTATTCAATAATACTTAATCGTAACGCCGACGGATCAATTCAGAGATTTTATAATCGAAGTACCAAATACTTCGATTGTATAATCTCAGCAGTAAAAATACAAACAGCTCTAGCAGTAAAATACAAACAAAAATAGAATATTAAATTTTTAAACATTACAAATTGAGTAAATAAAATATCCAACACGTAAAAGTGGTTTCGTTGCGAAAAATTAAATTATAAGCCCACGCCATTTAAAACATGCTTCACCATATTTTAACAGAGATTCAGCTGGCTAATTATATTCCACCACTGGATTTAAAATACATATTTTCGTCCATACTAAATCACGTTTTGAATCTTTTGTTATTTATCTCTGTCTAATCTGACTAATTTTAACTTAATGGAAAAGTAAATATACGAAGTTACATTAATTAAAAGTTCAATGAAACATTAAAACTTTGTGTTTTATTTAAAGTATATCGAATAATATAAGGTTGAAACACCAGTCGTCTTGAATTCTATCAATACCGAAATAAAAACTAAAAATATGTAGGTACTTCAGGTTCACAGCATTTTTTTTTACAACAAATATATTTTGTCCATTTTTGTCTCGTGTGTTTTTATTGATAGCTCCGTTCATAATATAAAAGTAGTTGAAGATTTCCTAAATAAATCATGCTATTGGTACTATCGCAACTGAATTCGACTGCACGGTTGGTGGTGGTGTGTGGTTGGTGGTGGTGGTGGTGGTGGAGTGGTGGCTGGGCAACCGGCTGCCGCGCAACGTGTCGCGGATTAGATTCCCGCTCGGAATAACACTTTCTGTGATCCACTAATTGTTGTTTCGGGTCTGGTCATTGTGTATGTGATCTTGTAAGTTTGTAAACGCACCCACGACACAGGAAAAAATCCTAAAGTGGGGCAACGTTTTTTTTTAAAAGAAGGTACAGCAATTAACAAAATACTTTGAAATAATATTACCCACACTTAATTTCATATCAACAAAGTTGTCACTCTACGCAAATTACCGGCTTTAGCTTCAAATAAAAATGTTACACATTTATATTTATTTCCATCAGACGGGGCGTCTAATGGATTGCCTACATATATCCTCAAGAGATTTACCTATCATTTCTCACCTAACTTTTTTAGGTACAGTCCGTCAAGTAATTTGGTATCCAAGTATGAAAGTAAAGATTGATTCAGTGTAGAGATAAGTGAAACTATTAGTCGGCTAAGAAGCAATATAGACGTTCCGTTTACAGCCTGTATGGATACCAAATGTCACGGTAGTCCGAGGTTTTAGACGCCCACATCTCATGTATGAGGGTACATGTTTGAAACCTACCAACGGCAAGTACCAATGTGACTTTTTCCGATTTATATGTACTTTCTAAGATTATCTAGACACCATTGACAAATGATGAAGGAAAACATCGTGAGGAAACCTGAGCTTATAATTTCTAATTATATGTTTGTAATCGCCAACCCGCATTGAGCAAGCGTGGTGATTAATGCTCAAACCTTCTCCTCAATTATAAGCTGTTGATGATGATGGACACCAATTTACCATAACTATCTTCTATATCTATATTACATTGATGTCTATTTTCCCACCTGTAAACCAAATAATTTTGCTGACTGGACAATGCAAAGTATTTATCTTTCTCTCGCAATTTTGAGTTAAATAAATTTTTCTGCTGATGCCACGGGAAGGTGAAGTTTAAAGGGCTAATAGGACTTTTTAGAACAACTGAAACTTGCTAATGCTTTCAGGAAACTTGGAAGTTCTTTAATTAGCGTTATCCTAATTATACTCGTACTGCTTAGTTCTAAAGAAGGAACAGGCTCTTGTGCCAAGAGTTTTTGATCTCTTCAACGCTCATTTATTTATTTGTTTTAATTTGCACTAGTCTGTCACTTATTGTAGTCAGTCTCGTTGTTTAATGGAATATTGTTGTCTCAATTAGTAAATGTAGAATATATTTAGCTTTCTGGTTTGTAGGAAACAATATTAACGAAATTTGTTTCGAGTAAGTGATCTAGGTGGTTACCTACCTGTTTGTAATTGAAGTGGTAAGTAAATCGCACCGCTCACCAATTACCATGTCATATCACAGATATGTTAGGCAGTCATGTCATATTTACAACATCTTATTGAGGTAGTCCAGGTAAGTAGGCTGTTTGGATTAAAATTTTTTTATTGGAAAATTGACCACAACATTAAGTAGATACCATATGATAATAAGCCACATCTATCTAGGTAATAACTATCTTTTACTCTACATACAAAAAGTCACCATTTATCTCAACAATATTTATATACCTCTATAATGTCAGTTTTTCTACGCACGTACAGAATCGCTAGTATTCTCTATCTGCTTATAAATATTGAAGAGTTCTTTGTTCGTGGGATTTATTAGGTTGTTAGTGGTTATATATATAAAGGAGTTTATTGTTACACGTGAATATATTACCGTAGTTTTATTGTTGAAAGGACTAATATATTGCCTTCTCGCTTGTTTTGCTTTCTTTCTATTGGTTTTAGGTTTACAACGTATGATTTTTTTACAGGGAGGAAAATCATCCAATGACTTCTCCCGCCCGGGTCAGGGCGAGAGGGAGTGTCAGACTCTTACTGACTAAAAGCCACCCCGTTCCTTCTCCTGCACGTCGAGCCGGAGCCCCGGTAACCCGTTAGGTTCTCCGCGGTTCCGTATCGGCATCAACCCTATTGGGCCCCATCTGTGGTGGTCTGATGGGTCCTAGAGTCGCGAGAACGCGACGTGCCGTAAGCCTGGTTCTGATCGGGCGCCGAGTTACCCGTGCTCGTCGTCCGCAGGCCCGTGCTTACGGTGGCCGGAGTGTCTTTCGCGACGGCTCGGAGGTTCGTTCCCTCACGCGCCTCGCCTCCTCCTTAGCTAGCATAACTGCTTCGCAGAAGGAGGAGACGGCATCCGAGTCCCCCTCGATCCGTACCATGGTCAAAGTATGAGTTTGGATAATTAAAGATATAAAATGTCCAGATCGATTTTGATTATGGTGACCTCCCTATCTAATGAGAGTGACTTACAATTGTGACTCTCGAAAAAGGTTCGAATTCTGGGCCATGCAAAGTAATATTCCGAATTTCTCGATTTAGAACAATGTTTTTAACAACATGGGTATTGAAAATATCAATAGGCCTACTTCTTATTTCACAAGATCCATAACGTAGTGAAAGGTGAGTTGTTGTTGTTGAGTAACCTGTTATCTACATATATGCACCTCTGCCTACCCCTTCAATGATTAAAAGGCATAACGTTATTATTACGTTTATGATTATATTTTTATCATAATCGTATTACGAATCAACCGAATTAAAACTAACATACCTTGAATATGTAGTTTCTAGAAAATATTAAGAGAAAACACAAATCCATTTCAATAACATTATTATTCATACCAGTAAATATAGCATTTTCCATATTGTAAGTGAACACGTGAACTAATATTTGTTTTTGGGATATTTAGGCACAGCCCGATGCCTAGACAGAATGTTTAATAAACCCGAAACAAGGCCGTATTAAATTGTGGACTTAGAATTTGAAAGATGGAATAGAATTTTATATAACCGTCTTCAACGTACATACATACATAACTTCACGCCTGTCTACCATGGGGGTAGGCAGAGACTAAGGAACGCCAATTACTACGATTCTTACATACCTCTTTCGCTTCATTAACAGTCATCAATCTTTTCATGCATGCTCGTCGGTTAAGGGTACTTTTAATTTGGCCCTTCTTTAATATATCGCCAATCTTCAAAAAAGAAACAAAAGGAGATTCCCAGTTTGACCTGATGGTATGCATGCGAGATTATCTCGAGATTGGTTGAACCGATTTTGATGTGCTTTTCAAAAATATATTTGAACTTTACACCTAGGTAAATGTTATAGTATATTAATTAGCCGACTTCGAAACAAAGAGGGGGCTGTAGTCGGACTTTTTAAACGTAGTTTATGAAAAAAAAAGTATTTTTAACATTACTTGGACACCACGGACAAATGGTGAAGGAGAACATTGTGAGGAATCCTTGGCTTTTAATTTTTAATTATATAGTAAGTTGGAATCGCCAACCCGCATTGAGCGAGCGTGTGATAAATGCTCCTACCTTCTCCGTGTGAGAAGAGGCCTTTGGTTAGCAGTAGCCACTTATAGACTTACCTATAGATGATGAAAGTAGGTAATAAAATGTGCGATCTCTTTTACTAAAATTTAACAGCACACCAAGAATCCTTATCCATCTTTACACAATCTAAGTTTCGGACTATAAACTTTAATTATTTACGTTATATATGTACATTTTACAGTTTTCAACTAATTGACCTAGCAATAATTATGTACAGTTAGTCAAACTGTTTGGTGTACTGAGGCCTTAGTACGAGTTTCATTTACGTTTAAAGTATTCGTAAGGAGTACGCGATCGGCACTATGATTGGCCGGCGCCAATGAACCAACCAATCAGAGCGCCGAACGCGTACTCGTTACGATTACTTTAAACGTAAAACAAACTCGTACTAAGGCCTCTGGTAAAAATAAAGATTGATTCGGTACAGAAACAGTCGATAGTAAATAATACTACCTTTAAACGAAAGTTACATCCCTTGTAATCATTGGTCAGTTACTCCGCCTTATCGTTACTATCTCAGGACTCTTTTTATTGGATAAGCCGGTAAACGAGCAAACGGATCACCTGATGGTAAGCAATTGGAGTTGCCCATGCCTATGGACACCTAGAACACCAGACGCGTTACAATTTTATTACCAGCCTTTTGGGGATTATCAATTTGAGGAATGTTGGGAATTCAGGGATTGTGGAGATTGGGCAAGGGGGAGGGAGGTAGTTTGGTCTCCAGTAACCTCACTCACACGACGAAACACAACGCAAGCCTCGTTTCACGTCGTTTTTCTATAAGGCTGTGGTATCACTCCGGTCGAGCCGCCCATTCGTCGCAAAGCATGGCTTTCCGACACTTATCAAATAGTTCGGCTGAGTGAGAGTGTACCTATTCAAATATTACAGTACAGTTTCAAATACTTTCATAATTAACGGTGAAAGTTTTTGACAAGTTATAAAATAATCTACACGATTATTTGAAAATTATTTTAGGGCCAGTAATTTTCTTGACTTCGTATTTTATTTCTCTTAATGGCGTAGTATTAAGCGTTCGTTGAATAAATTTGTTTCCTAATTACTACTGTATATTTGGGTACACAATGGAGCAATAAAAAGCCCTTTTTTACAATAAAAGAACATATAATTAAAATAGGGTGTTAACAGTGGAGCGGACGCTGAGAGAATGAATGGCTACCCTTCTAGCAATTTTAACATGCTCCGCGACGCCTGATTGTTAAACTGGCAATCATACATGTAGTTGTGGTTTGCTATTGGAAAGACGCTAGGCGCCGCAACATCATCCCGCACGTTGAAAGAATCCTTTCAACGATCCTGCAGTTCCTCAGCGTTGGGTAGAGGGCAAAGACGAGTTAGAGACCGACGAACGCAGCCCTTCATTGTTTGGATATCAGCAACCCTGGCTATTCCGTCTGGACCAGATATCAGCCGCAGAACTCGACCCAGTTGCCAGCATAATGGCGGCGTGTTGTCTTCGGATATGAGAACCATGTCTCCTATATGTAGCTGTGCAGTATTGCTTTTCCATTTAGTTCTCTGCTGCAGTTCCGATGTGTATTCCTTTTGCCATCTTCTCCAAAAGTGGTGTCTTATCGATTCGAGATGGTCGTATCGTTTCCTCTGGCTGTCATGATTGTCCGCCAATGCAAGTGGTGGCAGTGCCGTCAGTGGTCTCCCGATGATGAAGTGCCCTGGAGAAAGGGAGAGGAGGTCGTTAGGAGAGGATGACAAGGGACACAAGGGACGACTGTTAAGAATCGCCTCCACTTGCGCAAATAATGTCGAAATCTCATCGAACGTTAAATTACTATTGCCCATCACTCGACGTAGGTGATGTTTAGCGGATTTAACTCCGGCTTCCCAAATTCCGCCGAAATGAGGAGCGTAAGCTGGTGTGAATTTAAATTTGATTCCCTGCTGACTTGCAAAGTCAAATAGTGGCTCTTTATTTTGTTGAATAAAGCTCCCTACTTCTTTCGCGGCGGCTACGATGTTGCGGCCGTTGTCGCTAAATACTTCCAATGGCTTGCCTCTGCGCGCGATAAATCGTCTGAGGGTCATGATAAACGCGTCTTTAGTTAAATCGCTAACTGCTTCGAAGTGGACACATTTATAGCGCAAACACACGAAAATACACAAATAGCATTTAATTAAGCGACTTCCGCGGCCCTTGCGATTTAGAACAAAAAAGGGGCCAGCAAAATCTAGACCTACAGATAAGAATGGAAAGTCCGGATTCACACGTTGTGACGGCAATTCACCCATTTTTGGGCATAAAAGTTTGCCTCTTAATCTTCTACACCGCACACAGTTGTTTACTGTGCGTCTCGCCAAAAGTCTGCCACCTACTGGCCATACCACTTCCCTTACTGTGGCTAGCAGTAGCTGGGGGCCAGCATGCATGGCGTTTATGTGCTCCTTTTCAAAGTACAATTTTGTAAGCCTATGCCTAGCATGCAACAATATAGGATGTTTCTTTTCATACGAGTAGATTGAGGCATCCAGGCGTCCACCTACCCGCATTAAATTTTCGGCAAGAAAGGGGGAAAGGGCCAAAATTTTGCTTTTTGTTGGCAGTGCTTTCCCTTTTGACAATATATCATATTCTTTACTGAATGACTCACGTTGAGCTATAATACAAAGTGAATGAAACGAATCACGCAGCTCATCCGTTGATAAGATACCTAATCGTTTATCTTCAGAATATTTTAAATTGTGTATAAATCTTTTAACGAATGCTAGTACCCTTTGCAGCTTTGGAAATGATGAATAATTGTCGAATATTATTATAGATTCGTCTATTACTATTGTGTGTGCCTTTGTCTCGGGTAAGTTACTTAATTTATTAATATCCAAAATAGGCCATTCGGATTCATCTTTCATTAAGAAATTTGGACCGGACCACCACAATTCCATAGTCGGTAAAATTTTAGGACTAATACCTCTCGATATTAAATCAGCTGGGTTAGCGTCAGTGGGTACATATCGCCAAGCAGATGGGACCGTCATGTCTACGATTTCGCTTACACGGTTAGCTACGAAGGTTTTAACTTTAGTTAAGTCACTATTAATCCAACCTATTACTACACTAGAATCACACCAGTGTATTACTCTAGTCGGTTTGTATCGTAATGACTCTAACACAGACTTGCAAAGTTTAGCAGCAAGTAGCGCGGCGCATAATTCTAGGCGTGGAATCGTGGTGGGCTTTAACGGCGACACTTTAGATTTAGCACACAACAATTTGACACTACATTGATTATTACTATTGAACGACTTTACATAGATACATGCTCCATAAGCCGACTGCGAAGCGTCACTAAACGAATGCAATTCCACTGTGGTCGATTCGTCAATCAAAACCCATCTAGGAATGACAAAGCCCGACACAAAGTGTAAATTTGTTGTAAAGTTATACCAATCATCCCTTATTTCATCCGGAACCGGTTGATCCCAGTCTAGCTTTAGTCGCCAGATATTCTGTAAGATAATTTTCGGTTTTATCACAACCGGGCTCAAAAGACCTAAGGGATCAAATATCTTGAAAGTATTTGACATAATTGACCGTTTTGTCACGACAACTGATTTATTATCCGACGAAACATGTTTTATTGGAAAATATATTGCGTCACTGGACGGTTTCCATCCAAGACCAAGAGTGCTTGATGTTTCACTAATCGTTAAGCTTTCGTTTTTGTCTGTTTCAAGATTGTCAAATACTGACGTATTATTACTCTTGTATTTTCTTAGATTAAAACAATTATTTTTAAGTGCCCTTGCAACGGAACACTGAATATAATGCGAGTGTTGCTCGTTGTTGGCTCCGGTTATTAGGTCATCCACGTAGAAATCCTTTTGAATAATGTCTTTGATAAGTGGATCACTATGCTCTTCACCCACCTGCCACAGACACCGAGTGCTGAGAAAACTAGCGCTTGCCGTACCATAAGTTACAGTGTTTAACGTGAAATCTCTGATGGGCTGGGACTCATCATCCCGCCATAAAATACGCTGCAAATTGCGATCCCTTTCGTCTACCAGAATTTGTCGATACATTTTTTCTATGTCTCCAGTAAGTAGAAATTTGTATTGTCGCGCGCGTACCAAAATGGCAAAAAGAGAGTCTTGAATATTTGGACCTGCTAACAAGATGTCATTTAGAGCATAGCCAGAAGAGGAGGGTGCCGAGCCGTCAAACACTACTCGCAACTTAGTAGACTCACTATCTTGTTTAAGGACAGCGTGATGGCATAGATAATAGAGTGTACCTTGTGTATCCGCTGCCGGGGAAAGATGCCCCAATTGGGCATACTCATTGATGAAATTTTTGTATTCGCTTTTTAATAAAGGTTTACTTCTAAATCTTTTTTCCAAATAATGTAAACGTTTTCTAGCTAATTTAGATGTATCTCCAAGGCAGTCACTGCTATCTATCAAGGGCAATCTAACTACGAATCTACCTGATTTATTTTTATATGTATTTTTAATGAAATGAATTTCACAAGCCTTGTCCTTCTCACTCACAATTCTTTTAGCAGGCAATTCTTCTAACTCCCAGAATTTGGTGAGTGCGGTATCAAGACTATTGTCTTTAGGAGTGTCAACCATAGAATAATTGCAGCTGGTCTGTTTATTAATATTAGTTAGACTAATAGCACCAGACACTATCCATCCCAATTGAGTGTTTCTCAACTTTGGATAGCTGGGACCAAGTGATACTTGTTCATTGCCCAAGATATCCCAAAATAAGTCAGCACCAATTAGAATATCCACAGAAGCTGGTTCATAAAATTTAGGATCCGCTAATAATATACTATTAGGCCAATTTAGTTTTGTAATGTTGACAGGGTACTTTGGCAAATTACCCGTCAGATCATTTAATACAAGACAGCATAAATCTGTAATGAATTTGCTATTTAGTGATTTTATTTGTAAGTTACAACTTTCCGTTATACGAGTGGAAATATTATTGCCGATCCCTATGACCTTTAGTGAGTCAATAGGGTTCGAATTTAGAGCAATTCTTTCCTTTAGTGACTTTGAAATGAATGATGATTGGCTGCCGCAATCTAGCAGTGCACGAGCCCTTCCGCTTTGTTGTGTAATTGGATTTATTACCTCAATGACAGCTGTAGATAGTAATATTTGATTTGACTTCTGTTTACTAAAGTTAACGAATAATTCGCTGGAATCGTCAATTGAAATGCAATTATTTACAGAGGTATTTGGACGGTGGAGTAAACTATTATGTCGTTTTTTGCATTCGCGGCAGGGTCCCATACGGCATTCACTAGCCGGGTGACCTTGCCTAAGACAATTGTTGCATAATTTGTATTTGTTTACCTCACTTAACCTTCCGTCGATGCTCATTGCCTTAAATGTAGGGCAATCATATATTTTGTGGTTTTCGTTGCAGATTATACAAGAGAATATATTTGATTTATTAGTTTTAATATTAGAACTGGCAAATGTTTTGGTAACATTGTTTGTTTGCTTATAATTATTGTTGTGATTGCAAGTGGTGCGCGTATTAGATTGCATGACTCTAGACGGCACGTTGTCGTTTTTATTTCGACTCAACGATTCTAACACATCCGCGCGATCGGTAAGGAATTTAAAGAAATTGTCTAAAGTAGGTACATCAGCCTCTAATGTGCTGCGGAATTCTTCCCATTTAATTAATGTGTTACTGTCTAATTTTGAACATAAAATAAAGATGAGTAGTATATCCCACTTATCTGTTGGTTGTCCTAAGCTAGTCAATGCCCGCAAATGTTTCGTAACATGATCTATTAAAAACCTCAGCGACCGTTCCGACTCGCGTGGAAGTTGCTTAACGCTAAATAGTGCATTTAAGTGCTGGTTAATTAAAAGTCTCTTGTTGTTGTACCGATTACAGATTAATTTCCAGGCTTCGCTATAATTAACGGAGGACACTTCCAAATTTGAAATTATTCTAGCCGCATCACCTTCTAAATATGAATTTAAATAATGAAACTTATGAATATTTGAAAGACGACCATTTTTGTGTATCAGGCTCTCAAACGTATCACGGAACTCCAGCCATCGGAAATATGTACCGTCAAATTTAGCAATTTCTATTTGAGGTAGTTTCAACCCAAACTCTTGATGATCCATAAAACAAGAACTATCTATAACGGAACCACGCCTTTGTTCACATTCTAATGCATTTGTAAATTTTTCCAACACTGTTTTGGCGGTGGCAATGTTAATGACAATATCTCGTTCCATAGTTTCGCGTTCTTCAATTTCGTCGTCAATATTGTTAGGATTCAAAACCTCAATTTCACCTTGCAAATCATCAACTCGAATCGACAATGCTTCAAATTTAGCTAACTTAAGTCTTAATTCCGTTAGTTCAATATCATTCAATTCTGTTTTGCATTCTAAAGTGCTGAGATAATTTTTAAATTTAGTGATCTGACCCTTTGCGGACGATCGCTTTGTAATTAATTGTCTTAAAACTTTATCTCCCGAGTCACTAGGCATCGTGAAGTTATTTAAGTAACGTTCAAATAATACTGAGCACGAATTCAAATCAATAGAATGCAACTATGTAATAAATAAATTGTATAAAGCTCACGCTCCTCGTTTCGCCGGCGAGCGCCCGTAGATAAGAAACCGGTTCGCAACAGCTGATGACAATGCAGCGCAGTGATGCACAGTCGACAAATGATTGCTAGTAGCTGATAAAACACCTGGAATGTTTAATTTAATGGTATTATAATTGGGCTATGACTAAGCAGATTTAAAGTAGGTGGACAATTTTTTCATTTTCATTCCATTTCATAATTTTTGTAGTAGGTAGACAAACAAACAATTTAAATACGTAAAATAAGTGGAAAACTTTAAATTTGAAAAGAATTGATTAAATTTGATTTATAATGACATTATCCGCACAATAGATAGGCCACTCTTTAACAGTTGGATGATTTTGGATGCTTGGAACGTTGGTATTAAAGGACAAAGGGAAGGTCAAGGAAGGGCACTTATCTTTAGATGATTTCACTGCACAAGGTACTGCTTTTGCTGCACTACTGCTCGCCGTGATGTGCTGCCTTTATCTCGACGATCCTTGCTACTTGTCCTTCTTCACACCATAAATTTAATTTTCAAATCGCCAACGTACGTTTCTTCTTCAACTCTTTCGTGCTGATTTCTTTTGCGATGTACGAATTTTGTTGATTTTACGCGTTAGTTCCCCTCATGGGCCACCATTATGTATATTTGGGTACACAATGGAGCAATAAAAAGCCCTTTTTTACAATAAAAGAACATATAATTAAAATAGGGTGTTAACAGTGGAGCGGACGCTGAGAGAATGAATGGCTACCCTTCTAGCAATTTTAACATGCTCCGCGACGCCTGATTGTTAAACTGGCAATCATACATGTAGTTGTGGTTTCAACTACAAATTGTAGTTCTGTGTCGTTATCGTGCAATTTTATGCTAGTTTTACCTTAACATTGAGGTTTTATTACCGTCCCACATTCGTAGATTGTATAGTATTTCATTTTTAATTTGTCTGGTTTTAAGGCAATAAACAATCGCGCCTCCGTTATATAATATTCATTATGTAAATAGCCAAAATTGAATGTAACATGTTGTACATAACATAACATAACATCACGCCTTTTATCCCCGAAGGGGTAGGCAGAGGTGCACACAGAAGTGACACCCACTTTTCACTATTTATGTTATGAGTCCCATGTAATAGGGGGTGAGCCTATTGCCATATACCGGGTACATTTCCAGACTCCATGCTACTATTGAGATTTTTTTTAAAAACCCAGTAATACTTTGCCCGACCCGGGAATCGAACCCGAGACCCCTTGCCCGGCAGCCGCACTTGCGACCACTCGGCCAACGAGGCATGTTGTACATTTTGTTCGTAAATCGTCTTATACCTTTAACTAGCTGTTGCCCGCGACTTCGTCCGCGTAGAATAATGACTTCTGGCAGAATTTAGGCTTTTGAATTAGTTTTTATCAAGGGATATTCTACGGTAATGGATGTCGTCAGAATTGATTCAGTCCCGTAGATGATAGCGTGATAATATGTAGCCTATATGTTTACCAGACTTGTTAGTAATATTCATGCAAAATTTGAAATAGTAGTGCAGTACTTTTTGAGATCATCACGGCCATACATACAGACAAACAGACAAAAATTCTAAAAACAACATTATTGGCTTCGGTATCGATTAGAGATCACGCTTCAAATATTCTTTTAAAAAATATTCAATGCACAGTTTTGACTTTTCTACGATTTATTATATGTGTAGATAGCTGTTGCCCGCGACTTCGTCCGCGTAGATTAATGACTTCTGACAGAATTAACCAGAATCAATTCAGTGCCCAAGTAAGATTTACCTATTTTAAAATGATTTGTCGTAATTTCAATAAATAAATAATCCCGTAGGGATCTTACCAGTACAGTGCCCGATCACGTAAGGTTTGAGTAATAAAAACTATTCTATCGGCTATTGTTGTACCGAATCTCTCTAGAATAAGTTCAGTGGTTAAGAGTTAGAGAGTCCTGGGGCATTGACGCATAGTTCCCGTTCTCGTGAGACATCTGTGAAAAAACTATCATACGTTACCCAGGTCCCAAATCATCGTTTTACCGAATGTAATTCAAAAAGATTCAATGAATCTAAATTCAACGGCTAAGAAGATTTATACAAACTCTCATTCCCTATTTTATCCCCTTAGGGGTGGAATTTATCAAAATCCTTTCTAAAGAGATACCTATGTCATAGTAACTTTATGCATGCAAAGTCTCAGCCCGATCAATTTAAAACTGGCAAAGTATCATACTTTGGGGTGAGAATGTTCAAAAACCTTTCTAAAGGGACATTTACGTCATAATATCCATCTGCACGCCGAATTTCAACCCGATCGGTGTAAAACTGACAAAGCCTCACACAAACGTTCATCCCCTATTTTACCCCCTTGGTGGAAATTATCAAAATCCTTGCAAAGCGGATGCTTACGTCATAACATCTATCTGCATGCCAAATTTCAACCTGATCGGTTTAAAACTGACAAAGGCTCATATAAACTTTCATCCCCTATTTTACCCACTTGGGGGTGGAAATTATCAAAATCCTTTCACAGCGGACGCCTACGTCGTAACATCTATCTGCATGCCAAATTACAACCCGATCGGTTTAAAACTGACAAAGGCTCATATAAACTTTCATCCCCTATTTTACCCACTTGGGGGTGGAAATTATCAAAATCCTTTCATATCGGATGCTTACGTCATAACATCTATCTGCATGCCAAATTACAACCCGATCGGTTTAAAACTGACAAAGTCTCATACAAACTTTCATCCCCTATTTTACCCCCATTGGGGGTGGAAATTATCAAAATCCTTTCATATCGGATGCTTACGTCATAACATCTATCTGCATGCCAAATTTCAACCCGATCAGTTAAAAACTGACAAAGTTTCATACAAACTTTCATCCCCTTTTTTACCCCCTTGGGGGTGGAAATTATCAAAATCCTTTCTTAGCGAATGCCTACGTCATAACATCTATCTGTATGCCAAATTTTAGCCCAATCTGTCCAGCGGTTTGGGCTGTGCGTTGATAGATCACTATGTCAGTCAGTCAATCAGTCAGTCAGTCAATCACGTTTGAATTTTATATATATAGATTTCAAAAACTAAATACAGACTCAGATGTGCTATCAATTTTGATCACCGTCTCATAATATTTGAAGACACACACATGTATCTTACAACTTAACATCACAAGTACATTGAAAAATTTCAATTTTTAAAGTCAAGAACCCGATGGCACTTTATATATCAAAACTTGGAACGATAAACTAAGGACTGTAGCAAGGAATAAACCATTCACTTGAGGTCATACCCTAATGTCGGAATACTGAAACGCTACTCAATTTTAAGTCATGCTTAAGAATTTGTAGAGATGGCACTATATTTGAGCACGACTTAAAATTGAGTAACGTTTCAGTATTCCGGCATGAGTGACCTTTTCTAAATATATCCAAGCAGTCAAGATGAACCACATCCCGATCAGATATTTTGTCACGTTAAAATATCTAAGATATATTTTTGTGTAGGTAATAAGTCGAAATGGAGTGGCCTTAGTGGTTTAAATGCCACCGGTCATTAACTAAAAATCGCGTATTACTCACGTAAATATACTGAGAAAAGCTCTACTAGTTTCGAACCACAAAGGGGTTCTTCCTCATGAGCAGCCTGCCTCCTGCCTGGTGATGTCACGCAGCCTACTGAGTAAGAACCCCTCTGTGGTTCGAAACTAGTAGAGCTTTTCTAAGTATATTCACGTGCGTAACCCGCGATTTTTAGTTAATTTAGTATGTCTCACGATAGTTATTATAAAAGCAACCAGTCATTACTAAATTAAACTGTGAAATAAATATTTATGTAAAAGTATTTTGGACACAATTTCAAACTCAATGAAATCCCATTGTGGCTTTTTTATTTTGGGGGGACCCCATCACTAACTCCTCGGTGCCAAAATTTACAGTGTGGGTACTGTTGTACAGTGTTGTACTATTAAGAAAGTAACAAAATGATAAATAGTGGATACGTTCAAGTGACATGAGAAACTGTCTTGGATAGTTAAAAATATATTTCATACTAGCTGTCGCTCGTGACTTCGCCCGCGTAGATGGGAGCATTTAAACTGCCATACACCGCGAGGACACCGGTGACCGCAACCTATCGGTGTTTAATTGTGTCTATGATCAGGGTACTCAACGAGTTAATCGAAATAAGAATCCGTTCCAAAGTTACCAAGTTTCATCAAATTCCGATCAATAATTTCAGCGTAATTGACGCTTTCACATTTATGATACTATAGTATGATATGTACTGTAGGATTACCTGTATCCCTTCAAAGACTTTAAAACAGGCTAACTACATACATCCTTTGAGCTAGATTAGGTGCAAAAACATTTTCACTTCCAATTTCTACTTCATATCCAGTTTCCCTGTAAAACAAATATCGCATTTGAAACTGTGTCAGTATGAAACAGTTCTAATTTATCATCCGGGAGACATTTAGACCGAATTCAATTAACATAGTGTGTGCTCATTCGTAGGAACAACATAGAGCATAATTTTGAGTACCTTGGTACAACACATAACATCACGCCTTTTATCCCTGAAAGGGTAGGCAGAGGTGCACATTACGGCACTGTACAATGTAACACCCACTTTTCACTATTTATGTTATGAGTCCCATTAATAGAGGGCGAGCCTATTGCCAAATACCGGACACATTTTCAGACTCCGTGCTACGACTGAGATTTTTAAAAAATTCAGTAATAATAATAATAATAATAAATAAGCTTTATTGTACATCAAGCAAGTAATTACGCATATTCGGAAATTATAAAGAATAAGGAGGGTACAAGGGCGGCCTTATCGCTAAAAGCTATATCTACCAGGCAACCTTTGGGTGTATGGAACAATGGTTAATTTAAGAGGGTAGTCCAGGCATACATAAATATTAACCACTAAAAAAATAAATAAACAAACATATATATATACTAAATTATTTACATTATTTACATGCATACCAAATATATATATAAATACATATACATAACCATATATACAATCTAAATAAGTATATAAAGGAGCTAATACGATTCATGACGTAGACAAATAATAATCTTTAACTTTAGCTTTAAAGGAAGCAAGTGACTGTGCTTGTCTCACCGACACTGGGAGTGCATTCCACAGGCGAACAGCTTGGATCGTAAAAGACTTATCATATGCCTTAGTAGAATGCTGAGTCATCCCAAGCCTCAACCTCTCCGACGCTCTCAGTAATACTTTGCCCGACTTGGGAATCGAACCCGAGACCCCTTGCCCGGCAGTCGCATTTGCGATCACTCGGCCAACGAGGCAGTCCTTGGTACAGGTGTATAATACCTGGATCTCTTTGATATTCTCAGTGTAGCTTAATGTTTTATGAAATATATTGATGTTTCTTCTGAATTCCTGTTGTTTATCGTTCTAAAGCCACATTCATACAACTATGTTTATTATTCATCTGGCAGTAAGCAGCGGCCTATAATAAAGCACGCCTGCTCATAAGCAACCTATTTGCTCAGGCCTTGATGCTCTTCAGGTAACACTGAGTCCGGCAAGAAATGCCATTCTTTATTTATTTATTTATTTATTAAACTTTATTGCACATACAGTGAATTGGCGGACTTAATGCCGTAGGCATTATCTGACAGTCGACCATTGGGTGGTGCAGAATGTTAAAGCGGTAGGTGCAAAATTGTAAAAAGAAAGTTTGAAGTAGAAGATAACGAAGTTAAGGTAATAAAATATTAAAGAGGGAAGATATGATTGTTATAGTCGATAATACATAACTAAGGGTATAGGTACTTAAAATGAATTATATAATAAATATATATCCCAAATATGCATACATATAATATGATATAATTACTATATAATACATAAATATATAAATAAATGCAATACATAGACTACATATTACCACTATTTTGAGTTTGCCACTTTTTATAAATGTGTTCCCGAACCTTAAATTTAAATGAACAGCGATTATTTGCCATTCTGATTTCCTTGGGCAGCGCATTCCACAGAGAGACAGATTGAACGAAAAAGGAGGAGTGAAGATAGTCAGTGCGGTGAGTGGGACATTGAAGTTGACGGTTATTAGATGAGCGAAGGTATTTAGAATGGTTTGCGCATGTATATTGGAAGTAGGAAGCTAGATAAACAGGTGAAGAAGGAGAGTCGAGAAAAGAAAATAAAGTAGTTAACGCCCTTTGTTGCCTGCGCAGGCGTATGGGTAGCCATTTTAATTGCAACCGATGTGCAGAAACATGATCATATTTACGTAAATTGAAAACGAATCGAATGCAGTTATTTAGAAGACGGTCAATTTTGTTGAGTAGATCTGCATTCAGGTCGTAGTAACACACATCAGCATAATCGATGATAGGAAAAATCAGGGCCTGCACCAGCCGTGCCTTGGTAGTAGACGGAAGGAAGTTTCTAAGGCGGTACAAGCCTCGCAACGACCCAGTTACCTTCTGGCATACACTAGTGACCTGTGCACGCCAGCTCAATGTGTTGTCAATATGTAAGCCAAGATCCTTCACATCTTCACTAAACGGGATTGCCACATTATTGTACGAGACAGGCTGCAGCGATGCGACACTGACTGTTTTCCAGGTACGTGTGCTTCCAATGATTATGGCTTGACATTTGTTTGGATTTACTTCTATGCCGAACCTTTGTGACCAGTTGTAGATAGCAGCCAAATCACCATTTACTGCCGTGATAGCACTAGGTAAGTCATCCACTGCAGCCTGACAGTACAGCTGCAAGTCGTCTGCATACAGATGATACGCACACCGAAGTTCAGAAGTAATGAAATTAATAAAGATTGAAAATAAAAGAGGAGAGAGAATGCCGCCCTGAGGGACACCAGCCAGCAGATCAAATCAACCTGAAGAATTATCGTCAAGCCGGATCGACTGCTGACGCCCGCCGAAGATAGGAAGAGAACCAGTCCAGTGTTTTGTCAGAGATTGCAAGATGGGACAGGATGGCCAAAAGGAGATCGTGACTGACCATATTAAAAGCGTTTGAAAAGTCAACTAATACCAAAACAGTTACTTTGGTATCCTCAATCCCTGCCCTAATATCGCCAGTCACTTTAAGGAGGGAGGAGACAGTGCTGTGTCCAGGTCGAAAACCTGATTGGAGAGGGCTTATTAAACTGTTTCCATAAACAAACCGTGACAGCTGCTTATGGACACAAGCTTCAAGCACCTTAGACAGGAAGGGAAGGATTGAGATTGGACGGAAGTGAGTGGGAAGAGATGGGTTACTAACCTTAGGTAGTGGACGAACAAAAGCTTTACGCCACAAGGACGGGAACACTCCAGAATACAAGGAATAGTTGAAAATATGGGTAATTGCTGGAAGGAGATAAACCAGGATGGACGTGATCATGTCACGGGAGATGGAGTCACAGCCAACAGCTTTGGATTTAATGGAGAGGATTGTCTTACGAATCTCCTCCGACTGAACTGGTATGAAGCAGAAATTTTCGACCCCAGGACGAGGCAGACTGGAAATAGAAGACAATGTGTTTCGCTTAGTTAGGTGATCCAGAGATGAGACAGTGGAAAAATGATTATTAAGTTCATCTAAGCCAATCGAAGAAGGAAGGTTAGCGGGTTGCGGTTTGCCGATACCTAGAGTTCTCAAGAACTTCCAGATATCAGCTGGAGATGAAGAGGAAATATTATTGAGAATGTGGCGGCGTTTGGCGTTGCGTACCATCTGATTACATCTATTCCTCGCAGTTTTATATGCCGTCCAGTTCTCCTCTGTTCGATCCCTCTTGTGCTTCCGAAACGCGCGGTCCCTGCGACGCATAGCCGCCTGGATCCCTCTGGTAATCCATGGTGCCGGAGCACGTTTTAATCGGATTCTTTTGACAGGCGCATGATGGTCATAAAGGTTAATGACAGCTTTGTTGAAAATGTCAATCTTGTCATCAACCGTAGTGGCTTCCATTAGTGGTTCCCAGTCTATTCTGGACGCGTCCTCCAAAAGCTTCTCATTGTCCACCTTCCCGAAGCAACGTCTGTACAGTACCCTGGGTTTTGCCTTGGGTGGTTTCAGGATGTAGGAGAGGTATATAAGGTCATGATGAGAAAATGCCGGAGCGTCATGTTGACCATGGCAAGAGACGAGGGACGGATTGGATGTGAGGATTAGATCGAGCCAAGTGTCGTCCGCGACAGTATTGTGGTGAGTGGGTTGGAGTGGTAATATGTGCAGACTAGTTGACTCGACCAGGTGTAGGAGTTTGCGGGATCGAGGGGAGTGGGTAAGGAGGTCAGTGTTGAAGTCACCCATGATTACGAGATGCTCGTACATTGAACCCACGGATTCTAAAACTGATTCGAATTCAGTGAAGTAATCGACAGTTGGAGGGCAATATACAACCCCAATAAGAATTTTGGCCCCCTGGACACAAACCTCCAAGAATATATACTCAGCAGGACAATTAACGGGAGAAAGTTTGAGTAATTTGTAAGGGAAGTCAGCGAAGATACACTGCCACACCTCCCGCTCTCCTAGCAATCCGGTCATTCCTAAGCAGAATGTAACCTGTAAGGGGGTAGGTAGTGGATAGGAGTTGCGGCTTGAGCCAGGTTTCAGAAAGAAGAATGGCATGTACATTACTATTGTTAAATGTTTCATAGAAGTCACTGTAATGGCTCGGGAGACTTTGTGCATTTATGTGGCAAACATTGAAAAATTTGTCGGACGAGAAAGAACGATTAATTAAATCACTAAGAGAACCGCCCAAAGAACAGAAACTGTCATTAGTCGAAGAGACATCATCATCAGCAGATATAAAATCGTCAGTATCGGACATATGCTAGAAGTATTACAAGATATATAAATTTTATAAAATATATGTTACTAATAAATATATATATATATTCTAATAAAAGTACTTAAATAACTATGAGCGCGAAACAAATAAGGCAATAATTAAATCGTAAACGCCGGAAATTTCTATTATCCAATTACGGTGTAATTTGCTGGTCAATCGATTCCCTACTAATTAATAGCATGTGCGTCGTGCATACTCCATAATTGTTTGATGATAGTTCAATGATTTGAATTTGAATTTCCAGAAAGTTCGAGCTAGTAATGTAGGGATTTAGTGCTCGTTCTTGCTTGAAGTGGTAGCATGGCATTGTGAATTGTAGAGGTATATCTATTTGCAAAAAGTTCCTTTTTTGCAAAATTACGTCAATAGACTATTAGGAATAAATGTAATCTATTGGTTTTTATCGTGTATGAGAGAAACGATCAAACGACATATTAGCGCTGCCTGTAGACATCTGAACACCAAACCTATGGCACTAGCCATCATCGTCACCACAAGACAATTAGCAAAGCGTCACCGATTCATGGTAGATGTCCCACCCATACGCACGAAGCGCTTCGCATCAAGCTTCCTTGTGCGTACTGCTAAGGAGTGGAATTTTTTGCTAGAGTGTATTTCCTGAAGGTCTTCAAGGCCCAAGTGAATAGGTTGCTTATGGGTCGACGGGCTCCATCGTAGGCCACATCATCGCTTACCACCTGGCGAGATAGTGGTCAAACGTCAGTCTCATAAAAAAAGAATATTTTCAATTTTTATTTTCAAAATTTTCAAAAAATCTTCCACTGTACCCTCATTCATACATAGTTGCTGTTGTAGGGAATTCGATTCTCTTCGGACCTTTGTAAACTTTTTAAATATATTCATGAGTTCATCGAGGTCGTGCATCGATATTCTGATAGCTTGTTGCGCATACGTTATGGGTTCGACGTGTGCCATATGATTCTTGTTACATATAGAGCTGTGTCAACGAGGATTCGTGTTGCATATACAGCTTTATAGGATTACAGTTGGTTTTCTTCTGAACTGTTTTGTAGGGGATTATTCTTTTGAATTGTAAACCTATTATTTAAAAAAAAGATTATTGTAAGCGGTATTATTAAGAAGTGGGATATGACTGGGACGAAAATATAAGAATAGTAGTTATTGATTTCCAAACAGTGGGCGCACTCTTGAATCCAATTCCGATCGATCGACATTGATATTCTGAAATTTCGCACTCTTGAGTTTCAACACTAGCACCCATTGTATCCGTATTGCATGGTTATTCAATGAACTAAATGGTTGGGTTTGGTTTTATATTCCGTACTCTGAATGCTATTTTAATAGCTACAATAGGGGTTGTATAGTTTTGACATTGAATAATTATTAAGTTTTCATTGGATTGCAATTGAGATTGGTTTCAAGAGTAAGCACCATTTCCCGAACAATTTTCAAAACTTCGCTTTCTCGATTTTTAAGCCCACTTTAAGTTCTTACAAGCTCTTAGTTTAGTAGTTAATAGACCAAAGTTCCAGTAAAATCAAAAATATAAGCAAAATTATAGTATCCCTAGAAAACGACCAACTGATTAAATTACTGAAACCGTAACATCTAATAAATCCTAAGCACCTCACTTGTCGCGGAGAACCTAACGGGTAACCGGGGCTCCGGCTCGACGTGCAGGAGAAGGAACGGGGTGGTTTTTAGTCAGTAAGAGTCTGACAATCCCTTCCGCCTCACCCAGGCGGGAGCAGTCATTCGATGACTTTCCCCCTTAAAAAAAAAAGCACCTCACTTCGAGTGTCCATTTGATAGAATTACAGTTTGAGACCAACCTCATTAGTCCAAAACTACACATTTGGTTCCATTGAACTGACGTTTAAACGCGCTAAAGCAGCATCTAACTCCTTGACAGGTTCCCAAACGTTGTAACTTTATTTTAATCCGAACTTCTGACCACTTCGGGAACTGAGATAGTTTTCTAGAAATTTTCAAACCTTATGTACCTTGAACTTTGGTATAATTAACTACTTTAGCGTTTGCGGGAACATTTTCAACGTTTGCTTCCACATGTTTCTCTTGGTATGTTACTTTGATAAGGACTTTAGACTTTAGGTCCTTAGGTTTGAAAGGCAGGTGATGTAAAGCAATGAATCAAGGATCTTTGTAGATATACTTGTAATTTTCTTCAAAGGGTACTACTTATATGTTCTATGGGTACTACAATAGAGTATTTATTTTATAGTTCACAATATTTTTAAGTACCAACAAGACATCACAGCTCAAGTAAATGCATTAAATATTCAGACATTAATCATTTCTAACTGCATTTAGTAATTAATTGAATACATCTTTGAATAAATGTTATTTGGTAAGTAATACAAATAAAAAAAGTCACATATTATTTTAGCCGACCAACGATCGACATATACATCGGCGCCATTTTTAATAACAATTTAGAACACGTCCGGTCCAACTAATGGAATTCCGTGGTCCGGAAAATTTCCCTATTACTCACATACGCGGAAAAACGTTGTGAATGGAAGTATTACGGTTTTACAAGAGTAGGGGCGGAATCTCCTCTTAGCCACTTCCGCAGTATTAATCGGTCCGGAAATTGTCCACTACCGAATATAAAGCCTTTGTGGAAAAAGTTACAATGAGTCTGATATTAAGTATCATTCCTATAGAGAAGGGATGAATAGAGTAAAGTCATAGGTCACACATTGTTGGTCTAAGTTATTCAAGAAGCCGGTTTTACAAGCCTTACAGCCTTAAGCTGTGACTTGCAAAGATGTGAGCGGAATAAGTTACTTCATTATATATCTTTCTTTGATTTTCAGCTTTATAGTTTTGTAATAAAGTGTAAATTGTGGTTTTGAGCAGCTTAAAGCATTATCATCTGTACGCGTTCAAAGGTTTTAGAGCGCTTCAGTTTTTGGAAGTTGGTAAAAGTCCTATACATGGGCCTCACAACACCAAAGACCAAAAGTATGTGTTTATTTTTTTATTATATACTCTTCTTCTTCGATCCCATCAGGGAACAAACTATTATAATAGGGATGATGACAGGGTATGAAAATTAAAAATGTAATTAGTCCGTCAGGTAATGAAATAAATTTAGACACGTATTTTTTATTTTATCGTATAAGAAATACTTAGATAAAACGAACCGAAACGAAGTTTAGGAGTGGGAGGTAGCTACGTCATTTTAGTATAAATCGTACTCAAAAGTGACGTCATGCTATAATTCAAATCAAAATATCTTCCAAACTATTCGTTTCTGTATAAAAATAAAAAAATACCTACGTGTCTAATGTTTTTAAAGAATTTAACAGACAGACATTATAATAAAAAATTGTCATCTACTGTATTCTTTTTATTACTCTTTCTGCTATCATTTCTTTCTGTAAAATTAAATTATTTTGCGGTACTTGGGACCGATCAGTCATGGCGTGGAAGCTGATAAGAGGTCCCGTAAATTAAAGGTTGTGCCTTAGGGGATGAGGTGATGACAGTCTTGTTTCATTCAATATTGCAGGGTGAATAATGTGTGCAGTTTTTGTTACGTATGCTGTTGACTAGAGTACATTTTCTCATTTAAAAAAGAAATAATTTGTTTTCTTTTTATTTGAGGACGTGGTTAAAAAATTATGTGTAGGTATTGTGGGTACTAATTAAAATTATTGTGTTAATTACTTATTGTAATTAAAATACACATTACACTCAGCCCTACCACTATAATTTGCGGATGAAACAAAATAATATTCTAAGAATCAAGAATCGGACTTGAGGCGGGTTGTGTAGTAGACTGTGCAGTCATGATAGATAAGTGAAACCACTAACATGGTTAATATGCACATTTTTTAGGGGGGGGGGAATCATCGAATGTCCGCCTGGGTGAGGCGGGAGGGGGAGTCAGACTCTTACTGACTAAAAACCACCCGTTCCTACTCCTGCACTTCGAGCCGACATGCAGATGCACCTTTGCCAGTAGGCAGTACCATCATGAATTCAGTGTTCTGGTGTTTTCATGGTTGTATCTACTAGATAGATACAACCATGATGATACAGGATCCTGGCTTACAGGAGTTGCAGTGGTTTTGGGAGGTTGTGGCGGGCTTGTCCCATAAAAAAATGTACCATCATGAAATATACAATATCCTTGTATTATACTTTTGAACGGACCCGGGTACGTCCTAAAACTGCGACCAGACACCTCGGTGTCTGAAATCCTCGGAATGGGCTGCAGCATTCCATAAATATATCGGTGACCTAACTGCAATCCCCAAGCAGCCTGCCAAGCGTGGGGATTATGGCAACCCCCCCCTCACTATGAACGGCAACCTAAATACACGGCCCCCAGTCCCCGGCAGCTCCGCTATCCCTGATCTTGGTAGCGGATCGGGTAACGGCGGAGCAGGGGGTGCTAAGAATCCCCGGCAGATGAACCGCTACCACCCCTGATGAACTTTGGCCCTGGCAACACATAACATCCGCACACTGCGGACCGATGAGAAGATTGTCGAGCTGGAGGAAGAATTGAGCAAAATGCGTTGGGACATCTTGGGACTGTCTGAAATCCGAAGAGAGGGCCAGGATACGATGGTCCTGGATTCCGGCAACTTGCTCTTCTTCCGGGAAGGAGATCAAAAATCCCAGGGTGGTGTCGGATTTCTCGTCCGCAAGTCCCTCGTCAACAACGTGAGTAAAGTTGACAGTGTGTCGAGCAGGGTAGCGTACCTTATACTCAGAATATCACACCGGTATTCGCTGAAGGTCATACAGGTATATGCGCCGACCTCGACACACTGCGATGATGAAGTAGAGGCTCTGTATGAGGAAATTTCCCAAGCCATACACACCTCCGAAGCTCACTTCACCGTTGTCATGGGGGATTTCAACGCGAAGGTGGGCACACGGAACGGCGAAGAGCTGAGAATGGGGCCATTTGGGTATGGGCAGCGAAACCGTCGGGGCCAGCGGCTGGTCGACTTTATGGAGAGGGAGAGACTCTTTCTAATGAATTCCTTCTTCCGAAAGCGACCAGCTAAGAGGTGGACGTGGATAAGCCCCGATGGTTACACCAAAAATGAGATCGACTTCATCATGGCGACCGACAAGCGCATATTCAGTGATGTCTCTGTGATAGCTAAGGTGAAAACCGGCAGCGATCACCGTATTGTCAGAGACACACTGAATATCAATGTCAAGCTGGAGAGGTCACGCCTGGTGGGGTCCACACTCCGTCCTGGTCGCGCCCAGGTCCAGAACCCCGAACAGTTCCAGCTCCAACTGCATAATCGCTTCCAGTGCCTGGCTGAGTGTGAAACGATTGACGAGTTAAATAATGGGTTAGTGGAAACTGTCCACGCCGAAATAGACCTCAAAAGCTCTCGAAAGAAACACTGAAATTATTGAAAGACCGACACGAGATGAGGCTGCAGTCTTCAGTTGACATGTCTGGATATGGCAAACTTAATAGGCGAATTTCAAAGTCTATGCGACGCGACCTGCGTGCATATAACGCCGCACGAGTCAGGGATGCCATAGAGCGAAATCAGGGTGCAAAAGTATTCGCAAGGAATTCGTCTGTTGGGCAAAGCCAAATGACGAAACTGAAGACCGAAAATGGCAGCATCGTTTCGTCGAAGCCAGAGCTTGAAAGGTTCTACGGACAGTTGTACACTTCGACACGGCAACCCATTGTCGGTACAGCTCGGGATCCAAGAGCTAAACTGACACGGCACTATACCGAGGATATCCCAGACATCAGCCTGTATGAGATTAGGATGGCTCTCAGACAGTTCAAAAATAACAAGGCACCGGGTGATGACGGAATCACAACAGAACTTCTGCGAGCGGGTGAACGGCGGTGAACGGCGGTGAGCGGCGGAAAACCGATACTTTTAGTCCTCCAGAAACTATTCAATTCCGTCATTCTCGAAGGAGCTACGCCGAAATCATGGCAAGGGAGTGTAGTGGTTCTGTTCTTCAAGAAGGGTGACAACTCCTTGTTGAAGAACTATAGACCCATCTCGCTTCTGAGCCATGTATATAAGCTGTTTTCTAGGGTCATCACGAACCGTCTCGAACGCAGGTTTGATGACTTCCAGCCTCCCGAACAAGCCGGGTTCCGGAAAGGCTTTAGCACCATAGACCACATTCATACGCTGCGGCAAGTTATACAGAAGACTGAGGACTAACTTGCCACTATGCTTGGCGTTTGTGGACTATGAAAAAGCCTTTGATTCGATCGAGACCTGGGCGGTGCTGCAGTCTCTCCAGCGATGCCATATCGACTATATAGAGGTGCTAAAGTGTTTGTATAGAAACGCCACCATGCGCATCCGACTCCAGGAAGATAGCATGGAACCAATCCAATTGCAGAAAGGCGTGAGACAGGGAGACGTGATTTCTCCGAAACTGTTCACCAACGCATTGGAGGACATTTTCAAGCTTTTAAACTGGAGTGGACTGGGCATCAATATCAATAGCGAATACATCACACACCTCCGCTTCGCTGATCATGTAGTCATCATGGCGGAGTCGCTGGAGGATCTAAACACCATGCTCAGCGACCTCGATATCGTCTCCCAACAGGTGGGTCTTAAAATGAACATGGACAAGACCAAAATCATGTCAAACGTCCATGTTGCACCTGTACCGGTCATCGTTGGGAACGATATCCTCGAAGTTGTAGACCACTATACATACTTAGGGCAGATTATACAGCTAGGTAGGTCCAATTTCGACAAAGAGGTCGCCCGAAGAATCCAACTTGGATGGGCAGCGTTCGGGAAGTTACGCGAAATCTTCTCATCGAAAATCCCTCAGTGCCTAAAGACCAGGATGTTCAACCAGTGTGTGTGGTCCCTGACCTCTGGCCTTCTGGAGAAGCTCAAAGTCGCTCAGCGTGCAATGGAGAGAGCTATGCTCGGGGTTTCTTTGCGCGACAAAATTCGAAATATGGAAATTCGCCAAAGAACAAGAGTTACTGACATAGCTCGCAAAATCTGCAGACTAAAGTGGCAATGGGCAGGCCACGTCGCTCGAAGGACTGACGGCAGATGGGCCAGGAAAGTCCTTGAGTGGAGACCACGGACCGGAAGACGAAGCGTGGGCAGGCATCCCGCTAGGTGGACCGACGACATCGCCAGAGTTGCGGGGAGCCAGTGGATGCGGGTGGCGAGTTGTCGTTCGACGTGGAGGGCTAAGGGGGAGGCCTTTGTCCAGTCCAGCAGTGGACGTCTTCCGGCTGTTGATGATTGATGATTGATACTTTTGAAACTGTGATGGTTTCTGTAAACAACATTAAATAGTATAACCTCATTACACTTAAATGTTTGTTCGAATAGCAAGGAATATCGGATGACCGACTGAAGTAACTGTAATAGAGAGAAAATGATCCGTCCATTACAGGAAACTCAAGACAACGTTGAAAACGTTTTCACCCAGTGAATTGGTTTAGTTCGAGAGAAAATGTAATAAACATTTTTAGAGGACTTATTTTAAATCGGCATGCGTTTATTTGATGAGTTTTTATTTGAATTTAAACTAACTACTTAACATTATTCTTTGTGCACTGTGTCGTTTCATTCCAGAAAAAATATAAATAGAGGTATTTTAAGAACATTGTGATCAAAATTGGTTCAGTGATTTAGATATACAAGCAAAATAATCATACTCTTATTTTAATATCTTTTTAGCTTTAGTAGCATCGACGACACCTCGTTAAGTATTTATTACAAAGAGGCATTAACCATCCGTGTTCTGCTTGCAGAAGCATTGACTAAAGTATGAGTAATGATCGAATTTCCATCACTAAAGGAAAACAGAAGGAAATGCGCATTTCAAGCCCAAAGGGCTGAAGGTATAATTACTTAGGAAATTACCGTATTTATTCAGATAGAAATAAACGAATCGCCATGATTAATAAGGATAAACACCAAAAGATAACAGATGAAAGATAGTAATGATGGTCATTTATCTTTTACTTTACCGAAGATTATACCTCTATTATTTATACCCAAAACTTAAACATCAGATGATAAATTCAAAGCTTTTCTGATACTAGGAATTCCCTTTGAAATCGTTTGCAAGAAAATAGAATCAAAATAGTTCAACAACAAATTATTTCCGTTCTACGATTGGATTTAAATCAGAATATTATCAAGTACAAAGATCTGTAGTGGGCAAGATGTGACATAAAGGTATAAGAACATTGTTATGGAGTATTATTATTGAAAATTGTAAATCGATTTCAGTTAAGGAAAGTAATTTCTTTTTTAGAGAATTTTTAGAAGTGGTGAGATAGGGATAACCATGAACCAAATTTTGCATACATTGTAAAATTTATAGATGGTAATAAATTGGTCCATAAAATATCAACAACTATGTATCAAATCCATTGATTATAACCATCAGGTGATCGGTCTGTTTGTTTAGCAGCTATAAAAAAAATAGATTTTGTTAGCAGTTAAAGGCGACTCGAAAATTATAAACCATCCAAGAATAAACAACATCAAGCCACATCTAGTCCCCCAACATTTCTAACCTTAAAATTGCGTGACCTAATTCCCAAAACATCAATTTGAAGTTATACTATTCAACTCCACCTGCTGATTTGGAACCAGCCATCTTATTTGCAAATTCGCAAGACGGAATAATTAGCTCTGAAGCAATTTGATTAAACAATTTAATTCTACTTGTGGTGATAATGAATTTGAATTATTATGTTAAAGTTTACTTCTGAATAGAGTATGTTACTGTAATCGTGTTAGGTGGAGGTTTTGTGTTGAGAAAAGACGGCGGTGCGTTCGGATTTTTTTATATCGTTTGTTTTGTAGTCATATTTATTAATCTCAGAGGCCTTAGTACGAGTTTCATTTACGTTTAAAGTATTCGAAACGAGTACGCGTTCGGCAATCTGATTGGCCGGCGCCAATGAAACAACCAATCAGAGGCCTTAGTATGAGTTTCATTTACGTTTAAAGTATTCGAAACGAGTACGCGTTCGGCGCTCTGATTGGCCGTCGCCAATGAACCAACCAATCACAGCGCCGAACGCGTACTCGTTACGATTACTTTAAACGTAAAACAAACTTGTACTAAGGCCTCAGATTAATTTAGGTTATTTATTAATAATGTTATTTTGTCATTTTCCGAACCGATACAACCTTCAAACCTTTAAGACAAGAGCGTATTCTTTTTTAAAGGGCCGGCATCGCACCTGTGACTCCTCTGGTGTTGCGGGTGTCCATGGGCGGCGCTGATCGCTTAACAGCAGGTGATGCGCCTGCTTGTTTGCCTCCTATTCCATAAAAAAATTAAAGTTGTTTACTCTTATCTTCCTTGTACAACCTTTTTATGCATGTAGTGTTTATCTTTAAGTGATTGTAACACTGAAGTGGGTACCTATCTATTGGATGTAACCTAAAATTAGAACTAGTGTGTACAATTGTTGGTACACCAATAAATTAAAAAAAAAATTGGCTTTGTCACTTTTTCAAGATCGATAATGCGGAATTCCATACGTTATCACAAAGTGATGGTACTGGTTGTAGAAAATAAAGATATGGACTTTTGTGATTTAAACAAATTACTAAATAAATTTTACATAGCAGCCATTTATATTATCTATGGAAGAGCATTTAACTATGAAAAAAAAAGTTTCTATTTATTACATTGAACTTGAACTTGTACAACATAATATATCTACCTACATTTTGTTTTTATAACATAAACAAGTGAATCAAAAAAAAACTTCATAATTTTCGATGAACAACTTTTTGTCTCCGTCGTAGCTTTTTAACAAATTTTCAATTTCACGCAACGACAACCTCTTTCAGTTTCTTTAATTGAAAACAAGTCAGTTGGAGTTTCAAAGGGGTATCTGATGAAAATAATACTTAGATCAACTTGATTGCCATTTTATAACAAGTTTTATTTAAAACATTTCGGGTGAGGTGACAAGGGTCCGGGGCGATAAAAGGTCTGCATGAACCAAAGTAATTAAATATCGAAAAACGAAGAAATAAATATCTCTTTAAAACGTTCAATGACTTTACTTTGATGTAGTAAAGTCAAATTAAGCCCCGACTTCGCACGGGTGCAATATGCATGTATTATACTATAAACCTTCCTTGAGAATCACTCTATCTATTAAAAAACCGCATCAAAATCTGTTGCGTAGTTTCAAAGATCTAAGCATACATAGGGACAGACAGACGGCGGATAGCGACTTTTTTTTATACTATGTAGTGATTAGATTAGATTAGATTATATTAAAGTAGGTAACCAAACTAAAAGTACCCTTAACCGACGAGGATGCATGAAAACATGACTGTTGCTGAAACGAAAGAAGTATGTAGGAATCGTAGCTATTGGCGTTCCATATTCTTTGCCCACCGCCATGGGAGACAAGCGTGAAGTTATGCGTATAAGTAACTATTGGATTTATTTTAGTGGTGAATATGTAAAGGCACAATAAGTATGGAAAAGTTTTTAATTTTAATTAGACTTGTTGGTCTCAACCCGAACCTTAAAAATAAGAATAACTTCATATAACAGCCATGTATTAAATTAACAGCCAAGAATGTCTATAGTTTTATGTTACTAAGCTGATACCATTACAACATACCTCTAAATATAGTTATTATTTTGTAAAAACATATAAATCAATCAATTTTACAACACCAGTTTCTGAAGTAATTTATCTACATTAAACGATTGAGATAGATTATATAGATTGATAGAGTGCATTAAATAAAGGTTAAACAATAAAACCCTGGTCCATTTACTTAAACAAATTGTTTGACATTATTCGATGTACCCAAAAAGTTATATGGGTTAGGAAATGAAATACCAGCGGAGGCTCATAATCCGAAAAAAGGAATGCGCTTAAATATTAAGGTTCCTTAGCGCACAGACCCTTATCATTAATCCATTAGGCGGCGGTTGGCGATATAAAATATGTATGTATGTACGTATCTTTTTCAAATCTGCAGTTTTATATGATAATGCGATAATTTAATTTTGGGAAAGACTTTTTTTTATTTAGAAGCGGTCGAAATGTAATTGAAATACGATTTATAAATTTTATTCAGCTTTTTATGAGATTTTTTTAAGGGAGGAAAGTCATCGTATGACTTATTCCGCTTGGGTGATGCGGAAGGGAGAGTCAGCCTCTTACTGACTAAAAACCACCCCGTTTCTACTCCTGCACTTCGAGCCGGAGCCCTGGCAACGCGTTAAGTCCTCTGCGGCTCCGTATCGGCATCAGCCCCATTGGGCTCCATTCGTTGTGGTATGATGGCTCTATGAGCCACGCGCGGAACGCGACGCGCCGTACGCTCGAATCCATGCCATCCATGGGCTCCCGAAACACACGAGATGTTGCAAATATGTTATCGGTCTTTTTGGGGTTAACAATGTGTGATGAAAGCTTCCAGTAACACGGCAATACACAATCATTGTTTCGAGCCAGTTTTCACGAACAGCTTTCTTTAATATGTAAAATAGTAACCTTCAATAGGTTATTATTTTTTTTCAATAGGTTATTATTATTCAATAGGTTATATGCAGTTAGGATTATGTAGCTTTGTGTGTTTGTTTTTTTTTTTGAGTAACAAATGTGTAACACCAGTTATGAAGAGAATTAAAAAACTAAAAGTAATATCTCAACAACCTGGGACTAAAGACATTATTGTTTTTAATTCAAAATACACTTAATATTCTTGGGCGATAAAAGGCTTTCTATCAGACCAGTAAGACTAAACTTTTAATTAAAATACTATCAGAGTGCGGAACTTCCAGTAATTTATTGGTCAGCATGCACTTGACAGGTTTTATCTAAACACATTTCGCACGATCCATTGTTTATATTGTAAAGGGTTGGTTAAATTGGGAGCTCTTTAATTCATATGTGTCCGATGTAATTTGTGCGAACGAGTAATGGAGAATTTGTTCTATTTATTATTCGTTTTATTTGAACATTTATTTTAATGGTGTTAAAGGCTTTTTTCGTTTGTTTAATAATGTATTTGTTTCCGTATGTTTATAATGTGGTTTGTAGAAAAATGTAATTCTGTCGCGATGTAAAAGTACCGGGTTGAATTTGATCAAATGATATTATCCTAATAAATTATTTAAATGTGGTAATGTAAATGTCATTACTTATTTTCAACTGAACCGGTTTAAGTTTTGATTTTATGCCTGAATATAGTTTAGTGACTTGTTTTTTTAAATGGGAGAAGTTCGCCAGAACATCCCAAAACTGCTACAACTCCTGGATCCACCATGTAAACCATGAAAACACCAAAACACTTGACTGAAGTCCGGCGCGTCCACTGATGACACTCTTGGATCGCACATCGAAATAAATCAGAAGATATTAATAGATAAGAAGAAAAAAATAGTTAAGAGACTGTGGAGCCAGGTCCGTTACGATAGGAAAATTTATACAAGTTAATAAACTTAATCCATTTTGCAATCCTATCACATTCATCAGATCAATAATAATGCATTACACACAGAATTGAATTAAAACTCCAAATTATTACGGAAAGAGTGAAATTATTACGAATTAATTCATTTATCACACAAAATGTACAACAATTTTCGGTACAAAATATCGGTACAGAATTAACTGATGAAGGATCTCTTTGGTTGGCTGAACACCTGTAATAATTGAATGGATACTTACATATTGTAATTAAGCTTAATACAGTACCACATGAAGCGAAGCTATGCAAAACCAGTATAACCTGATTGACGAAAATGCGGAACGATAGTAAAGAGCGAGATCATAATAAATGGTATTGTATGGATGTGTATCTTTAGGTACGGAATCGTTTAATTACTTTAATTGTTTTCTGTTAAAGTCCCAATGTTTTGCTCAGAGAGATAACTAAGTGGGAATGTTGAATTAATTTGAAACTTCCTTATGAAATTTTCCTATGTGTGTTGTAGCGTGGCCATCTTCGGCAAACCTGTACGACTACAGTGATAGCAGAAGCGATTAGCATAGGAATGACGTGAAGCAAGGCAAACCGAGAACCTCAAGATCGTAGAGGAGAGTAGAAGGAGGTAGAGGACCTCTGTGGACACCTTCTACCCCATCTAAGTTAAGTCAAGTCAGTCAAGTTGTAAACTTCTAAAGATATGTATGTGTTGTGGAAGTTAGTACTACTATTAGTCTCATAGTAACAATTCTTTTTGAGCTGACGCATTCGTGTCGAAGCGTGGCTCTCCCACGTGAATGCAAAGTATATTAAACCGTGAGGTGTGTTATATGTATAAACATCATTAATTTAGTAAGTGATGGCCGGAAAATATATTGTATTATATAAGGTCAACAACTGTCACAGAGGGCACTGTCTATCTATCATACTTTGGTGTGTGGACTCGACGTGTGCTCTGTCGGTCTTATCTAAATGTAAAATAATAAATGCTAGTAGGTACAATCAATGAAAGCCGTTTCATCAATAATCCACCAAAATAATAAGGTGTATAACTAGGATAATACGCAATATTGAGAAAAGCTCTACTAGTTTCGAACTACCTATCTTTACTATCGCAGAAGGTTCATTCAGTATTGTATTTCATTAACTTGTGATGTTTTGAAAGCTTTTTAAACTTAAGGTAACGATACAACAATTGTCTAAAATCTCATAGCGAAGGGCTACTCAAGTAATTAATTGTTTTCTTAGGAAAACGTATTGTATTACTAAATACTATACTTCTTTATAACTAAGTACACGTATTTCTTTAAAATAAAAAACATATAATCACAAACAACAATTTTTATAGTTATAAACAAAAATAATGTAACACGACACGGTGTTTAAGTGCGTACTTAGTTTTAACAGCATTGAGCTCTTAAACAAACTATTTTACATACAAATAAATGACAAAAAACGTACACAAATAAAATCTAGTTCTAAGAAAACTCTTTATACAATCTCTTTAGAAATAAAATAAATAAAATTGGGCAATTTATTTTTTCTACATTAGAGGTAGAATAGTTAAAAAACGTGTGAAAATTGTGAGAAATAAAAATTAGGTTAAGTGTTACTGTAATAGCAAGTAAATGAAAGTAAAACTATTTTATCATTTAAGTTTTCTATTAAAAGGAGTATATTTATAGCATAATATAACATCACGCCTTTTATCCTCAAAGGGGTAGGCAGAGGTGCGCATTATGCCACTGTACAATGTAACACCCACTTTTCACTATTTATGTTATGAGTCCATGTCGTAGAGGGTGAGCCTATTGCCACATACCGAACACAATTCGTAGACGAAGTAGACTCCGTGCTACTACTGACATTTTTTAAAAACCCCGTAAACTTTGCCCGACTAATTAACCCGTTAAACAGGTACTTCTTATTACGTTCAAACTATTCAATAAAAATAAGATCAATAAAATTCGCGTACTAAAACTAATCTTAAAACGTAGTATGTAAGTATATATTTTATTTAATCTTTTACCTCTAGAATGAACATTTAAGATACTTACACAAATAGAACGTATAGGAACACTTGCGTAAAAATACTTCCGATGCAAATAAAGTTTCGCACCCTTTGAATACAGTGGAAAGCCAATAAAAATGTGACTTAAGTAAGTCCCTGCGCCGAGGTCCGGGCTTTTAGAGGTGGAACCGATTTACTTACACGTTCTAAGTTATGAGAGTAACATTATTTTCGTATTGCTTTCTGTATTAATCAGGTTACTTAATGTTATTCAGTTTAAAATATTAAATCTCAATATTTCTTGCTGGGGCGAGTAAGCCCAACAATAACATTATTGTACCCACTTTGTGCCATACAAACATCACTATCAAGATTGCTAAACAATTTATTACCTGGGGAAGAGATGGGTTGTTTTTCATAGTCCCCACAATCATTTGGAAACTGCAGTTACACCACCAAAAGTTCAGAGGATACTTCAGTTCGTCTCCCGGTAACTGATCAGACTTTTAAGACATACTTTGGTCATCATAATAATTACTTCAATTTCAGTGATCAGAGCAGTGATCCTGCTCGGAGGGTAAGTAACCATTAATTTGTAAGTTGCGAGTGATCAAAGAAGTAATTTGTAAGTTGCGAGTGCAAATGATCTGACTAGAAAGCGGTGATTGTTTCTCAACCCTTCAGCCACTCACATTTTCGTTGTCCCTCTGTTGTCACCTGCCATTTTTACATGCAAATATTACATTGATTCGGTGGGTGCCAAATTCATAATAATATATAGTTCCCAATTTACCGGTTCACAGCAACCCATCCATTGCCCTCCCTTTTTCCGTTATCTACAATAGTTCTACACTAATCGAGAACTGTCTTTGGGTGTATTTTCATAGTGCATACAGGCATAGACGCCGGTTTGTGTGTCCATTACATTTAGATTAAAGTTGTCTAAAGGGCCTCTGCGCAGTTAGCTTCGGCACCCCTTTCGCCTCCGAAATGACCGGGGCCCTGTGGTCCCGTGATTGGTGAAGACTTCAATTTAAATATAGGTTATTACAGCTCGCTGCCTCTTATGCCACGTCCCAATCCGTCCCGTCACAGTAAGCAACAATGAAATCCAACATATGCGCCCCTCTATGCCAATTTCCGCTTCAACACAACTGAATCCATTGCATGCCACATTTCAGATACCTGCACCTCCATATTCTATTGTAATGCAGTTTTGTCGCCCACATATTCAATTTTACACCTCACGGGGAAATATTGAAGTATTACTTTTGGTTAATTTTATTTTTCGTGCAGTTGTTTCGTGTTGGCGGTGCGCCAAAAGTAAAGTGTTGGAGTTTCGTTTGGGTTGGTACGTGTTTGTCCACTGAAACTATTGTTTTGTGATTGAATGAGTGGTCTGAAAATTTCTATTCTTCAGTGGTATTGTAAAATAAAATGTAATGAAAGTCATAGGAGTAAAAAATGGATCGATCTTAACGGCTTACACGAGTAGTGCTTGTGAAATATGTTAAGATGTTTACCCTGAAATAATTCTATAGTTTAAAATTATTTCAGGGTTTTGTTAACATTTACACAAATCTTTACTAATTTTTCGTTGATTTAATTTGAGAACATAAATCACCCTTTCCGTTTAAGTCCTTAAAAAGCGCAAATATACACAACAGTAACATTACCTATACAATATATTTCCTAAGGTAAGGGAAAAGACCGTTAGAACCGTGAATAAGTGAATTAAGAGTTATGGGAGCTATTACGACCCTTATGGGAAATGGGTCGTTATGGCACTTAAGGTGCACTTAGATCTTAAAGGGCTAAGATTGATGAACTTGGTCAAGAAACTTAATCTAGCGAAAATAAAGATTTTGTACAAGCAAACGTTTGTTTAGTTGAATAGACAGTTGTAACACACTTGCTTTTGCTCGCGGCTTCGCCCGCGTTCTTGTTATATAAAAAGTAGCCTATGTATTACAACGTAATACAACGTTGACAATATAATACAATGACAATGTAATACAACATTGATACCATCCGTGCGTCACTGTAGGGTTTCCACTGAAAATCAGTGCTGGGTGAATGCCTGGTTTATACTGAGTGGGTGACCCTTTTAGCATAGGCATGTTGTCAGCGTCTTTCCCTAATTCACATAACATAACATCACGCCTTTTATCCCCGAAGGGGTAGGCAGAGGTGCACATTATGCCATTGTACAATGTAACACCCACTTTTCACTATTTATGTTTTATGAGTCCCATGTAATAGGGGGTGAGTCTATTGCCATATATCGGGTACAATTCCAGACTCCGTGCTACTACTGAGATTTTTTTTTAAAAACCCAGTAATACTTTGTCCGACCCGGGAATCGAACACATTTATCTGTAGCAACAATTTATTGTGTTTTTCACAGAGATAGTAAAAATATTAAACCCGAGACCCCTTGCCCGGCAGTCGCACTTGCGACCACTCGGCCAACGAGGCAGTCTCTCTTTCTCTAATTCTTCTGTTTTAATTTTTGAACTCAATGTTTTTATTACTTCCACTGTCACACATTTATTGTCTTTTTTGTCTTTTATTTATGCTGCATCGTGGCTGGTACTGAATAAATGATTTTTCTTTCTTTCTTCTATTATTCCAGACTATAATCAATCCCTGTTTCAAATTTCTACCTGATCCCTTAAGCTGTTTGGACGTGATTGAGTATGAAACATATACACAAGCACACAAGCTTTGGCATTTATGATATTAGTAAGATAAGATTATTGTTCACGGTATTATCACTATCATTGAATTATTTTTAACTAGTGGCCCGCCCCGACTTCGGACAGGTTGTAAAACTACCCTAATCAGTGATGATAGAATTTTTTAAATCGTTCCTGTACTTTTGGAGCCTTTTCATGCCCTCCTCTGCCCATGAATTATTGTGGATGTAAAAATGAGGAACACATAAATTATTATGTTTTCGGCTTACTCACGTAATTATTTGACGAGGAACTCGACTAATTTCAAGCCATGCTAGAGGCTCATATGCGACGCGACGACAGTAACAGCTGGTCGCGAAATGCTGGTCATGAATATGACCCTCAAGCATGACTTGAAACTAGTCGAGTTCCTCATCAAATATTTACGTGAGTAAGCTGAAAACATAATAATTTGGTTTTGGATATGGTATTAAAATACGTTATTTAATTATTTTCGAATTCAACGTTGATGTTAATCATACAGGCACAGATCGAGAGTCCAAGATAATTATTATTCTTTAAAAACAAGTCCTATGTTTGTAATAAAATATGGCCAATGTTACCGAGAAAGTACGTAATTACCTTTAGATAGAAGAAAACAAATCCTGGATTTATCTTCTACATTAAGACTTGTTCTTTCCTACACTAGTTCTTTGGAAATTCCAATAACACAAACACTTCACTTGAATTCTATTATTAGCGCTTGTGGAGTAATTATAACTGAGTCTAGGAATTACAAGAATCTCTAATACTAGACACGAGTCGAATATCTTTAGCTTTTTATGTAATTTTAGGTTAATATGGACATATTTGGAGATTAGTGGGGGTAGTCACCAACTAAACAACTTAATTGCATTTTTATTAAATTGCTGTTTTATGCTGTTTTATTAAATTAATTAAAATAGTGTTATCTACTTGTTTGCAACAACATACACTGATTTGTTCTAAATCTAGAGGTATATCTTACACTGCATCATGGAAGCCCTCACACGCACTGTGTCCGACCTGTGCAGCCAGTTCTACCAACGCATGGATGAATTCGAGCAGGAGTTGAAGAGAACCCCAGATGCGGCCACTGGACTGACAGCAGACTTTGCTGCTTTTCGCCAGTTTATCATCCAGGCACTGAGCACACTTCAGGAGCAAATGAAGGTAATGGCGCTTTCTATCGATGGGATTGAAATGCGCAGCCGTCATAAAATAGCCGTCTTATGCATGGGGTGTCCGAATCTGAGACGAATGCTGAGGATACTGCTCCAGTGGTGGTCAAAGTAGTCAAAGACCACCTCAATATTGACATCACACCAGCTGACATCAAGCGGTGCCGCAGAATGGGACGTTCTTCGCACAAACCCCGACCTATCCTGTTCAAACTTAAAGATGTGGCTCTCCGAAATAGAGTGTGGCTTGCCAAAACAAAGTTGAAAGGTTCGGGTATCACTCTCTCCGAATTTTTAACTAAAAGTTGACATAAAGTCTTTATGGCAGCTAGGGATAAATTCGGTGTGAGTCAGTGCTGGACGAAGGAGGGCGTTGTGTTTGTCCAGAGGCCTTAGTACGAGTTTGTTTTACGTTTAAAGTAATCGTAACGAGTACGCGTTCGGCGCTCTGATTGGTTGGTTCATTGGCGCCGGCCAATCAGAGTGCCGAACGCGAACTCGTTTCGAATACTTTAAACGTAAAACAAACTTGTACTAAGGCCTCTGGACTCAAAGGGATCCCGACACCGTGTTACGACTATGGAGGACCTTGGTGGTCGAATCGCAGCCTAGTGGTAAACAGCAGCAGTCATCAGGACCATCGGAGCGGGTTGTTGTTGTTGCACAACCCGTGACTGCCTCAGCCACCAGAACGGTCACTTCCAAGGCATCCAAACGTGCAGCGGCTCGCAAGTAAACAATGTTCTGCTTTGTGTTTGCTCCCTGTAGGTAGTTCAGGCTGATTTACTTGATACTTAACCGAATTTTATACATTTTATGCATTTGAATTTTATACATTTCATTTTTGACCATTAATAATGGAGATGATGTACATCTCCATTTTAATTTCCATTATTTATTTTGCTTGTTAAGCGGTAGGCAAATATTTTATCGAATTCGTTTATTTGAAGATTTCACTGTCATAACTATTATGTCACGTCATAGGTGTCAAACGCGCGTTTCGTTACACGTACAATGATAAAGGTTGAAAATTTAATTCTTTGTATTTTCGTATTTATTACATATCCAATTAAATTTTAATTTATATAACTACATAATAATTAACCGATCGGGGACAGCTTGTGTCCCGATGCTGCTCGCTGGCAGGGTGAGTGCACAACGAGCACCGCCCTTGCCTCTCCGCCACGCTCTCTGCTAATCAGAGAGACAGGCGGAGAAACGCCCCACGGAAGCGCGGGCCATGAGCACACAGCCCGCCGCCTCCAGAACCCTATCGGGTTCGCCCGCCCAGTCCAGAAGTCTGCTGCGGGCGACAGTCACTCCAACCCTATCACCCCCGCTAGGGAGACTGTCGCCCGCACCCAGGGTGCACCACTGGGAGGTCTTCTGGCACCGCACCCCAATTAACCACAACTAAACTATTAAATGAAACGAAATGAATGATGAAGTAGTTTGGTATTTTCTTGTCGATGAATACTAATTCATGCCTGGACTGCCACAGATTTGTTTTGGTTTATGATTTTTTTATGGTTATTATTATTATTATTTTTTCTTTTTGTCGGTTTTACCTTTTTTTTATTATTGATATTAAGTGTTTGAATGCCTATAAGGCATAAAACTTGTTTGAATTTATTATGTTGTTTGCATCTCTTATGTTCTTCCAGATTAACTGGCAGGTGGCTAGTGGATATATATATAATTTTTTTTTAATACTTTATAATTTTTAACTCTTATATATTTTGATATTATATTTTATCTATTTTTTACTCATTATTACAAATACATGCTTAATTGTAGTAATAACACTGACACAGATTCATATTCATCGCTCTCCTCAGACGATAACAGTTTCTACAGTATTCCTTCTTTAGGTGACACACTAGTTTCGATATTCTCCAATGTATTACGGAACTTCAATGTGGTCCATATTAACGCTCAGAGTATTCCGGCCCATTTCACTGATATGCTGGCAGTTTTCGATTGCAAAAATATTCATGCAATACTCGTATCAGAGTCATGGTTAAAACCTTGTCTTCCTTCATCTTCTTATTCCATTCCTGGTTTTCAACTTATCAGAAACGCTTACCGCTGGGGGTGGTGGTGGTGTGGCTATATATCTCCGTAATAGCATTCCTTTTAATGTCCTTAGTGTGTCCGCGCAGCCACCTCCACCTAATGCTGGTGAGCATTTGTTTCTGGAGGTTGAACTACGACGCACCAAGGCTCTTCTTGGCGTTTATTACTGTCCCTCCCTTCGCATTAACTACTTTTCCTCTTTCGAACTTCTCCTTGAAACTTTGATTACCTCGTATGATCATTGCATCATCATGGGGGATTTTAATACATGTCTGCTTAAAGATGATTCTCGAACTCATGCTCTTACTCTCTTTGCTGAATCTACAAATCTTTCTGTTCTTCATCTTAATGCAACTCACCACTTTCCTAACTCTGTTCCTTCACTCCTTGATTTGATTCTTGTCTCTTCTCCCAACCTTGTCGCTAAACACGGACAGTGTTCTGCTGATGCTTTTTCCTACCATGACCTAATTTATACTTCGTACATGATTCGCCCACCAAAGCATAAGTCAAAAACTCTTCTCCTTCGTAATTTTGACGGCATGGACATCGACCGCCTGCGGAGGGATGCGAGAGGTATTGATTGGACGACTCTGACTGAATCTGCATCTGTTGATGAGCAGGTAAATGTTTTAAACACTACCTTGCTGCAGCTGTATGATAAGCACGCACCTGTTCGATCTGTCAAGGTTAAACATCCTCCGACTCCTTGGCTGACGGATGAGATTAAAAATCTCATATCTAAAAAAGCAGCTGCAAATTGAAATACAAGATTCAGCCTAGTGACAGATATATAAATACATTACCATCAGGAATCGTTGCGGCAAGATGTGTAGGAATGCTAAACGCCAATATATCCATGAGTCCATTAAAAACAGTGATCCAGCTAAAGTCTGGAGTTTTCTTAAATCTTTAGGAATCGGAAAATCTACACAAGATTTGTCCCCTAAAAATGTAGACATCGATTCACTTAATCTACACTTCTCATCTTCGCCCAATTTAGATAGGGCCACTAAAACTTCTACTCTGAGTAATCTTTCACAACTTCCGATACCTGATTTTTCTCCATTTTTCATAAGTCAATTTACTGCATGTGATGTTAAGAGAAGCATATTGTCTACTACCTCCAACGCCGTCGGTAGCGACTGTATTAGCCGGAAGATGATTATCCTTATCCTCGATGAAATCCTTCCGGTAATTTTATTCATCTTCAATTTTTCGATTTCCAGTGGAGTCTTCCCTCGGAAATGGAAGGATGCTCATGTTGTCCCCCTCCCTAAAAAACCTAATCCTACCTCCTTCTCTGACTACCGCCCCATATCTATCCTCCAGTGGCGTGCACAGGTTTTCGAGACAGGGTAGGCAACTAAATATCGTATGATTAAACCCCCCCCCCGCCGGTCATACAATCATCATTATCATACTCACACAAGACAGGTACATGTACATACATAATACATTTCGAAAAGTGCGTTCAAGAATATTGTGGTGTATTCTTTCGCCAAATTACATACACTGACATCTCGCGTATTTTTTGTGAAGTACTTCATCAGCTATTGATTAAGCCAACAAAACTTACAAATAATGAAGGATCTATTATTTATTTTAATAATGAAGCATAAATTTGATGAACCAAATTATGGAATTGTTAAGTTTAATCAATCTGTTCAAAATCATAATATTAATATATTACGAATTTAAGCGAAGAGCGTAGGTACCTACATTATGTCAACAAACAAAACAATAACAAGCGCGGCCGGCTGTGGCCGACCTGAGTGTATGCGGTACATTTGTTATTATTACATTACATAATTATTAATAAGAATTAATATGTGAATCAGTACAACCCGAAGTCTAAGTTGATATTTTTAAGAATTATCAAACAATAAACAAGAAATCAAATAACAGATCCATTATAGTACATATTTACAGTACCTACCTTTTACTTGGGTCAATTCTCGTAACTCGAGTACACCTCTGCCTATGGTCATTACCTGAATCTAGTCCTATAAAGGACATTTTCTTGCGAAATCTTACTGTTTTTACTTTCAACAAACACATAAAATTACCTATTATTCACACACACTTCACAATCGAATAATATAGGTACTCGTACTAGAAACTGATAAACAAATACACTATTTGAAAAACCTACACATATATTTAACTACTACTACACATTTATGCAACTTTATGTTTAAAACTATTTCCTAATAATTTAAACGAAAACATAAACAAAGCGATCGCACATCTCATGAAAACAATATGGCCGAAAACATTGGAAATGAATTGAAGTCATTACCGATAGTCAATTGAGTGTTTATTATAAAAAAATGTAGCTTAAAAATTAAGGTAATGCAGCGTTTAATTTCAAAAAAACAAAGGTTAATTTAGTAAGTCAAATGAAATTGCATCATCGTCATAAACCAATATTTCATACTAAAAAACATTCATTCATATAATTTGAAACGTTGTAAATGGCGCCATCTTGAAGTATCAATAACTTCCTTTTAACTTTTAGAATAATAAAGACAACTCCTCGTTTAAAATTTCTATAAACCGACAAAGCGTAAAAATTTTAAACTTTAATTAAAACACTTAAAACATATTTGTTAAATACGCAATTATAAAAATACATTCGCATTATATCGAACGAGTTCAGAAGTTTCAACAAAAAATTCAATAGATGGCGCTGGTGTACTCCATTCATCAGTACTTTACGATATACAGATTTTATCAATTTAAATCCTTTTATAATTTAATTGTTTTTAAAAATACAATAACTTGTTGCTGTTTTATTGTTTTAGAATTCTTAATAAAATACGATCGTTTTCCAAGTGATGAACGAACGGTCTTCTAATTTTTTAGTTGCAAACATTTTGTCAAGCAAAAGGAATCGTGTAATATAATTATGAATGGTTATTCTGTACCGTGACCATGGTCGTGAACTTCACGCATGCGCGGTGCATACTTTTGGTACATTACTTTCGTGACGTCACAACTAGCAGCCAAGATTTAAGGAATAGCAGCGCATGCGTGGTGCGTGCGGGGCGCATTCATTGCTTTACAAAGGCGCGTATTTATGTTAGCCGTTTTTTTACAAACTTTTATTATATTATTGGATTTTAATAAACGCGTTTGTACATTTTATGTATGTTATATATTCACGATATTTATAGGTAGGCAAAGCCTTTTCGTCTATATGGACTGCACGCCACTGCTATCCTCCCTTTTCTATTCAAAATCCTTGAAAAACTTATCCACCACCAACTTAGTAGAGGTTCCTTTCTAAACACAATCTCCTTAGTATCAATCTGGTTTTCGGCGGGGTCATAGCACTACCACGGCCCTCGTAAATATTACGGACGACATTAGGTCGGGCATGGAGGTTGGGAAGTTAACCGTACTTGTCTTACTGGATTTTAGCAATGCGTTTAATACGGTTGACTTCGACATTCTGCTTGGTGTACTCAGCTCTCTTAACATATCTCCATCGGTTGTTGACTGGCTTCGCAGTTACCTGTTTGGACGCCGCCAGCGTGTTCACTTTGAGGATACCTACTCTTCATGGTGTTGCACTGCTGCTGGTGTGCCTCAAGGGGGCGTTTTATCTCCGTTACTTTTCGCGTTATTTATAAATTCTATCTCTTTAGGTCTTTCTTCTTCCTACCATCTTTATGCCGATGATCTCCAAATCTACACTCAAGCCTCGCTCGAGCATCTACCGACAGGTATTGCTTTGGTTAATCGGGATATAACTTGTATAAGCGAATGGAGCGCTAAGTTTGGACTGCTAATTAATCCATCCAAAACGCAAGCGACTGTCATCGGTAGTGCGCGTACTGTTTCCAAAATTGATTGGACAAATCTTCCTCAGGTTTCTTTCTTAAATACAAATATTCCTTTCTCCCGAGAAGTTAAGAACCTGGGGATCTTCTTGGACAGTTCTCTCTCTTGGACAAAGCAGTTGGAGATGGTCAGTCGCAAGTTATTTGCTTCGGCGGGTTCCCTCAGACGGTTTCGTAATTTCTTGCCCTATGCTACCAAAATTACACTTGCTCAATCCCTTCTTCTGCCTATTCTAGACTATGCTGATGTCAGCTATCTTGATCTGTCACAGGAACAATTGGACAAGCTTGAGCGACTTCAAAATCTTTCCATCAGATTCATATTTGGTCTTCGTAAATATGATCATGTCACTGAATTCCGTAATAAGCTCAAATGGCTTCCTATTCGATTTTGCCGGAGCTCTCATATTCTTTCTTTACTGTACAATATTCTTTTCAATCCTTCTACCCCATTTTACTTAAAAGAGCGTTTTCAGTTTCTCGGTGACACACATTCGAGGTCTCTAAGATCGTCGGAGAATCTTAAATTAAGTATACCTATACATTCCTCTTCCTTCTTCGATAAATCTTATACGGTTCAAGCGGCTCGATTGTGGAATGAATTGCCTAAAGAGGTGAGGCGTGCCCGGACTTTGCGTCAGTTTAAACACCTTGTGAAGGAGCACTTTCTCACACTATAAGCTTCTGTTTCTCCTTTCATTAATTGTACATACATACGCATACAAATACACACACACACACACACACACATACACAAACCCACACACACATAGCTTATTGTATTTTTGTATATTATTTATGTATTTCTTTTTTATACTTTGACTTTGACTTTGACTGCCTCGTTGGCCGAGTGGTCGCGAGTGCGACTGCCGGGCAAGGGGTCTCGGGTTCGATTCCCGGGTCGGGCAAAGTATTACTGGGTTTTTAAAAAATTCTCAGTAGTAGCACGGAGTCTGGAAATGTGCCCGGTATATGGCAATAGGCTCACCCCCTATTACATGGGACTCATAACATAAATAGTGAAAAGTGGGTGTTACTTCTGTGTGCACCCCCCCCTACCCCTTCGGGGATAAAAGGCGTGATGTTATGTATGTTCTTTTTTATATGTTGCTAGTATATTATATCTATTGTAGGTTGTATTGTAGGCATTTTTATTTTGTTTTTTTTATTTTATTTTATTGTACACGTAACTACCCCTTATCTGGTTTCTTACAAATATTTCCATCCAAAGGTTGTCTGGAAGAAATCACCATTGTGTGATAAGATCGCCCATTGTACGCATATTTACTTGAATTGTTTGTTTTAAGCTACATAAATGTGTACAATAAAGCATATATAAATAAATAAATAAATAAATAAATAAATATTTAGACTAGAATATTCATTTAATAAATGTGAAAGTTTACATGAACGTAACTACGGATGTGCTTGGAAGGTAGCGAAAATCTGCTACGAGAATATAAACTCGTTGATTCACGAACAATTTTTATTTCTTTTTTTTAATCGTTACCACACACTAGGATTTTCTTCTGTATCGTGAGTGCAGTTACAAACATACAAGTTCACAGTCATGTGAACTGGCTGTCAACCCAGACCCGGAACATCAATCTGTGAATCACACAAAGAGTTGTTCCGTGCGGAAATCGAACTAGCGACACGTTGCGCGGCAGTCAGTTACCCAACCACCGTGCGAACTGCGCTGTCAACAATATGAGATTCACGTCTATATCATAACTTAAAACGTAACTCCTCTTGTGTTGCGGCCAAGGGCGGCGTCGATCGATTACCACCCTACTTCTGTTCATTTGACTACTATTTCATAAAAAAACAAAAAGCCAAATAATAGCTACATTTCTACCTACTATATTAATACAAACTGCCTTAGTATTTGTTGTATATTTCCATCCGACTACTATTGATATCTTTTCGCAGCCGTCTAGACGAAGTCTCTGGATATAAGTCACATTCAAATCGACAAATGAAAACTGATGGAGTTTCGTGCACAAACAAAAATTGGTAAAATAATCAAATGGGCACATTGCTATTCTGGTCTTTGGATGCTAAGAATTTATTGACAAGATTCACGATTATTAATTTACAGATGGTCTTTTAAATTTTATATTTTGCAATGGAGTTGAATGCAAAAATGCGTAGGGTTTTTTCAAGGTTTTTCAAAAAATTCACAGTATCTAGTAGCACGGGGTCTGAAAATGTTACAAGTGGGTGTTACATTGTACAGTGACATAATTGTACACCTCTGCCTACTCCTCCGGGTATAAAAGACGTGATGTTATGTTATGTTTTCCAAGTAACCTCTTTAGAATATTAACAAAGACCTGAAAAATTTATGACTAACTAATAAACTAGTAGGTAAATGGGTTTTCTTCTATCTATTTATTTACCTAGAATATGAGTAATGTTCTACTTTAATCATTAGTGTGATGAGGACGTGCAAATCATACTGTTTACGCGTGATTATACAAACAGTCAAATAGGTTGCGGTGGTATGTAAGTAAATTAAAATGAGGATGAATTCGAGTCTGCCTCGTTGTATGGCAATGCTTAACCTCTGACCGAGAAAAAGACTAGCCCTCTGGTCATAAGATACCTACGTCAACCAGGCGTATCAAAATGTTTTTGAATGGACCCCACAGACGTCTAACGTCAACCCTAAACGGCTCAAAGATATAACTACCAGCACGGTTGTTATACTTGCTGCCAGTTGAGGTTTTCTGCAGAGCCAGTAGCCGAACCAGCACAATCCGCTGTTACTGGAAGATGAGAAGGTGCAAGGGTGTCTACGCAGGTTGCGTGCCACACCAAAGAAAAAACATCTATATTGAAGAGGTCTGTAGTCCAGCAGTGAAGTGTTACAGACAGCTAATGATCGAAAGAATATTGAGAAAATACTTTTCTATATGAATCGAATGCCTCCTCTGTAACTTCCTGCGTCTCAACTACAAACCTGATTGAACTGAAAACTGAGCATTAAGACGATCCGTTGAAGTAAAGCGATTACATGGCGCTCTCTGCTAATTACTTGTGTTTAATACTTCAGGAGTTTTGCTGTGGTACAAAATGTATTCAAAATAGAACTGTGCTATTTTTAAACAAGGTTTGGCTGGAATTGTTTGTTTTAAAAATACATTTTTGGTTTCTCATGCCTTTTTTCAGGCGGATATAGGTCGACAATGAGTATTAACCAGTGTCTGTATTTTATGATGGCGCAAAAGCTAACTGTATGTAATATTTGTTTTTTGTATACCTACGTTATACATAACTATATTATAATAGGTACTCAGCTCTTATAATTATGAGGTACGATTAAACAAAATAAAACGAAATCAATATTATTGAAAAATGTGCAAGTAATGGTTAAAAATATCTACTTTCCAACATCTATTTGATAAGTCCTTGCTCTTTCTATCTAATTATCTAAATTAATTGCTATTACCATAATGTAGGTAATTATTTAAACGACTAGTTAGTATTAGCATTCAATATTCTATATTATCTAGTGAACTAAGTAGGTAGTAGAAGTCTGATGAGATTCCGAAATAAACCACACCAGACCAGACCACTTCTTAATTATGCAACATAAACAAAAAATTGCATCACCTAGTCTGTCAAATGATGTAAATTAATGTTTTATTTAGTTTTGAAGAAAAAATAGCAGTATTTGTTTATTTACACACGGACCCCAAAGGGCATAGACGTATTCGTGAACAATGCGTATAATATTCATTAAAATTGCGTGATATTTCTATGACATTTTTTTGTCAAATGGTAATATTTAAAACCTTTTAGGATTTCGAATTCATCGATTCGAATTCCTAAATCATGTTTATATTTATACAATCATGTACCTCTATAAGCTACATTAAAATTTTATTACTTTACACTTAGTAATAAAATTTTATCTTTATGTGACTTAGTGTCATTATACTGTGACTCCTCTGGTGTTGCGGGTGTCCATGGGCGGCACTGATCGCTTACCATCAGGTGATCCATCTGATCGTTTGCTTCCTATTCCATAAAAAAGACGTAAGCCATTATAGCAAATGTAAATAAATAAAATAATGTTATAATCCAACTGTTCTAAATGATTTACTAAATAAACAAATGCGTTACATAACAGTCTAGTATTTTCAATTATATTATCATTATTTTGCACGTCAGCAATAAGACATCACGCATGATTTGAAAGGTTAGCAAAGGCAGGAGTCACGAAGTTTATCAATAGCGTTTAGATATTTGTAATAAGTTTAGGTACATTAGTAATATTTTGATTGTAATGTTGTTTACATCCGTTCTCCTACATGATGATTTGTACTTGGTAACAGTTTGTTCTGAGACAGACTAGACTAGATAGGAGTGTATTTTAAGTGTGGGAGCGGCATGCTTCGGCACGAGCCGGCCCGGCTCGACCGGAGTGATATCACAGCCTCATAGAAAATCGACGTGATACAATACTTGCGTTGTGTTACGGGAGGCCCAATTACCCCCGTCCCTAATTTCCCCGATCCCGAATCCCCGATAATCCTCAAATCCCTAATCCCCAAAAGGCCGGTAACGCACTTGTAACCCCTCTGGTGTTTCAGGTGTCCATGGGCGGCGCCAATTGCTTGCCATCAGGTGATCCGTCTGCTCGTTTACCGACTTAATACATAAAAAAGGAAAATCAAGCGTTTTTGCTAGTCTCTGTATCCAATTAAATACTTCAATTTTCTAACAGTTACATACTTTTGCCAAGATGGTTGTGGTGGCGTAGTAATCATCATGGACAGTCTTCGGAGGTTATTACAGCTGCAACTGCTTTACTTGAAGATAGTTAATATCGTTAATTGCCTCGTTGGCTGAGTGGCCGCAAGTAAGACTGCTGGGCAAGAGGTTTTGGGTTCGATTCCCGGGTCGAGCAAAGTATTACTGACGTTTTTAACAATTGTCAGTAGTAGCATGGAGTTTGGAATAGTGCCCGGTATATGTCAATTTGCTCACCTCTTATTACATGGGGCTCATAACATAAATAGTGAAAAATGGGTGTTACATTTTACAGTGGCGTTATGCCTACCCCTTCGGATATAAAAGTCGTGATGTTATGTTATATAGTAAATATGCGTACCAACTAAACCAAAACGCAACAAAATTAAGAATTACGATAATACACATCTATTTCGTAACCTGATTTTATGAGCTAAATCTGTTACGACACTGCACTGTGACAGGTTGCTAAAAATGATAATTAATGTGTAGGTGTATTATGCACCACTGTTAATTCTTTTAGGGGATTAAAGTCGTGATATTACGTACTTAACAGATATCATTTCACCCGGAACATGTTTCTTTAAAACAATTATATTTTATCGCCTGAATGTTTATGTTTTGGTACAATAATACGCAGATTGAGGCGGTTTGTACCGGGATACGAGAAAAACAATGATTACGTAGCAACCAGATAATGCGAATAATAGATTATTTGATAGGTTAAGACTTGAATGGTCTGACATGCACATAATCATTGGAATGCATTCGTCACACCTCTTTCTATTTTTTTATGGCATAAGCCGGTTAACGGGCAGACGGTTCACCTGAGGGTAAGCAATCGGCGTTGCCTACGGACACCTGGAACACCAGGGGCGTTACAAGTGCGTTACCGGCCTTTTGGGGATTAGGAGTTTGAGGATCGTTGGGATTCAGGAATTGGGGAGATTGGGGAAGGGAGACCAAATGGGCCTCCGGTAACCTCACTCACACGACGAACCACAACGCAAGCGTTGCTTCACGTCGGTTTTCAGTGAGGCCGTGGTATCACTCCGGTCGAGCCGGCCCATTCGTGCCGAAGCATGGCTCTCCCACACCATAAATGGGAAGGATATAAATCTTTTTCTTCTTTCCAATTTTATAAGATTAAAAATACACTATCTAGTCACAGTGAATTAAATTTAATAATATGAGTTGTTGAGCCATTGGTGAGAATATATTGTAAATATTCAAATTTGGATAAAAACTTTAGGTCTAACTTCAGCTCGGTAAATAACGCAACTATTTAGACTCGGGATCAACAGAGCAAATCATGATTATGCTGATTATAATATCCACTGTTAGACTAGGCACCTCGATGTCCGCGGAGACAACGGGAATTTAGATTCCCCCGCCCATATTAGAAGTAACACGAAGATTGACACTGATAGGTATACATATTTTTTTTTATTGAAGAATCTGGTGTTCTAGCCGATGGATCACCAAGTATTCGGCGCCACCCGTGGACTCCCGATCCACCAGAGGTATTACAAGTGCGCTACCGGCCTTTTGAGGATTAGGAATTTAAGGATTATTGGGGATTCGGGGACTTGGGAGATTTGGCAGGGGGATAATTGAACCACCGGTAACCTCACTCATACGCCGAAACACAACGCAAGCGTTGTTTCACGTCGGCTTTCTGTGAGGGTGTAGTATCACTTCGGTCGAGCCGGCCCATTCGTGCCTCGTGCCGAAACATGGCTTTCCCAAACTTCAGTAGCTTGATATAGCCATAAGTAGTTATTATACAGACATAGGTTGATACAAGCAAATAAATACCTAACGTTATCACTAGGAAAAAACAAACAAACTTTGTATATTTTTGATCACCAGTTATGATAAGAAACATGCCATTGATGTGTCCTATTAAATCATGCGACAAAATAATGATAAGTTAGTCGAAATTGGATTTGTCCAAATAAATCCGATTTGGCTTAAATAAAACATTGAACTTCATACATTGACCAGCTGTTTATAGGAAGGATTAACTTATCTACTTATGATACAATAACATTTTTATGCCACCAAGGTGTTAAAGGAGGGAATATATCATATCTCTGTATATCAATAACAATAAACGATAAAATACGTAACATTTGTTTTTCTTTAATGCGTTACTAAGTATTTTATTGGTAAATAATAATAATGCATTTATTTCTATTAATTTACTTTTATCCACAATATCATGTCTTTTACCCCCGAAGGGATAGGCTTAGGTGCACATTAGGGCATTTAATGCCACTGTGCAATGTAACACTCTGTGAATCGAACTCGAAATCCCTTGACCAGTAGCTCTTGCGACCACTCGCCCTTGAATAAATAAAAAAAATGTGAAACGGGAACATATTACCTTATGATTGGTACAAGATACCAATTACAAAATCGTTCAACCAATATACATAAGTACATCATAATAATAGCTTATATATACTCTGGTTAGCCTTTTAATCTTGACAATGTCAAGAGCGATCGGTGCCACGGCAAGTATTTCTAGGTCAAGTGCCCTACACATAACATGAACGATGTATCCGGTCTTTGAGCTCACAAAGGCTTTACGTATATTGTTCGAAAGTGTTGGTTTTGGCTACTAACTTAAGTTCACATCATATTAATATCTGAATCCTTAATAATATGGTTTTACGTTTAAAGTATGTAATCGAAATGAGTATGCATCGGTCCATGGGAGTCGGCCAATTAGAGCGCCGAATGCGTAATCGTTTCGATTTGAAACTCTTATCAAACCCTCTGAATGGGTTTCGTTGATATTCACCAAAATTATCTCTATATAAGATATTAATCTATTTTTGTTGTACTGTCTGTTGTTACACTTGTTTTGTGTACATTAAAGTTTAAACTGTCAAACACCGCGAGGACAACGTTGTAGTGAATCCGGAGGTGTGTTCCATTGTCATGCGTCAGCTGAATGATCGTTTATCATCAAGAGGGATGTATGTAGTGGTCATATCATAAATATATGTAGAAAAAATAAACAAATTCCAGGTCTTATCGCTACCAAAGTCGTCGAACCTTCTTTTGAGGGGAGGGGGGGTTATCCATTGACTTTTCCCGCTTCAGGAGCGTGTCAGACTCTTACTGACTAAAAACCACCCCGTCGTACTCATGTTTGGAACCGGAGCCCCGGTAACTTATGTCATCCGCAACTAAAGTCGTCGACCTGCGAATACTTGATTTATAGTCCTATGTCCCCTAAATAGGGCAGAGGACGTCCACAGAGGTTCTCCATCTCGATCGGTCTTGAGTTTCTCGCTTCACCTTGCTCCATGTCATTCCGATGCTCGTCGCTTCTGCTATCACAGTATGACGCTAGGTTTGCCGAGGATGGCCACGCTTCCTTTTTCCTTGGAGACTTCAATCCAGGGTTTGCTTGGAAATATGGTCGGGACCCTTTCAGAGCGTATGGCCTATCCATCCCCACCTGCGACGTTTGATCTGACGGTCGATCGGAGTTTCCCGGCATCTCTCCAATAGGTCTACATTGGAGATGGTCTCGGACAGAAAACATACCAAGGATGCGACGTAAGCATCGGTTGACGAAAACTTAGATTTGGCGGGAGAAGTCTTTCAAACTTCGAATAGATCAATAACAAATATATGCAATAAATAAACCTATTGTTTCGAGAAACACTCTCTTTCTTGCTTCTATTAATAGCAATAAACCAATCAAAACAAGTTTCCTTCTAAGGCATAATATACTTTTACCTATAAATACTTCGTTATAATAGTTACGAAGGTTATTTATAGTTAGCAAACTGTCCCAGTCATTCAAGAAGAAGCTTATTGGATCAGTATCGACCCGTGGAACTAAAAGAGCATTAAGTAGTTTTAGTCACTGCTAGCCGAAGTTACTTTTAGCTTTAGTGAGCTAGTTAGTCATGTCTGGAGACTATGCTATACTCGGATTGACCTTTGCTTGTTTGAAATATTGGGAAATCGATTCTTTGGGTGTTATTACAGTTTAAGTAAGTGATATTCTATGCATTTTAAAAGTTTGCTAAGAGTATATTGTACCTACATACAGTTTTAGTAATGACTAATAAGTATTGTGGTTCTTAGCTCCTAAACGACGGCTATCCAAGTGACTTTGCTTGCATTCAAATGTGTACATCATGGTTATTCATAACTACCTGTGCCCGCGGCTTCGTCTGCGTAGAATAGTGATTCACAGCTCCTCCCCGTAGGTGATAACATAATAATATGTAGCCTATATGTTGACCCGACCTGTTAGTAATATTCATGCAAAATTTGCAGGAAATCCATGCAGCACTTTCTGAGTTCATCCCGGATATACATACAGACAAACAGAGAAACAGACAAAAATTCTAAATATCATACTTTCAGCTTCGGTATCGATTGCAGATCACGCCCCAAATATTGTTTAAAAAAAGTTAAATGTACAGTTTACACTTTTCAATAATGTGTAGATATACATAGGTAGATAGATACAGATAATGGAAATGTCCATGAAAAAATCGGAGGATCGCACCCATACAAGGGAGTTGGAACTGCTAGTAGAAAATGAATACCTAAATGAAATAATATATAAATAAAACTCTATTCATTACTGGCTCATGAGAACCTACGCCAATTTCAACGTTTATCCTAAAAATCGTTCCACTTACCCTCCTTCGCTAATATATCTGAAGAAACCGTTTAAAATAAATACTCGTAGCTCATTTAATTGAGAGCTGTAACGAAGGACATATATAATATCATTCGACCACATAATAAATGTAAACTCTCTATTTATTTAGCTGTTGAGACATCAAAAGGGTGTTTTTGCGACTTTTGAGTAAATATCTAAATGTGTAAAAGGTAATACGAGTTATTTTTACATTTGTAGCTCTTATTTAGACAGGCAGAGACGTATGTTTGACATGTTAATATTCTTAATGAGTTTTCAGTTAATGTGTATATAGCTGTGTTTAATTAGGGAATAATAAGGTAAAAAATAGGTTCTTTATGGAATAAGCCAGTAAACGATCAGACACCCATTGACGCATGACGCCTGGAACACAAGTGCGTTACCAGCCTTTTGGATTAGGAATTTGAGGATTGTTCGGGGTTCAGGGAAAGGGGGGCGGGGTAATTGGGTGTCCAGTAACCTCACCCACGCGAAAAAACACAACGTAAGCGTTGTTTCACGTCGGTTTTCTGTGAGCCGGTGGTATCACTGCGGTCTAGCCAGCCCGTTCGTGCCGAAGCATAGCTGCAACAATTTACACCGTTACTTTGTCACGATAGGTCTGTATTTGTAGGTATTCAATATTATGAAGATTATGACTGCCTCGTTGGCCGAGCGGTCGCAAGTGCGACTACCGGGCAAGGGGTCTCGGGTTCGATTCCCGGGTCGGGCAAAGTATTACTGGGTTTTAAAAATCTCAGTAGTAGCACGGAGTCTGGAAATGTGCCCGGTATATGGCAATAGGCTCACCCCCTATTACATGGGACTCACAACATAAATAGTGAAAAGTGGGTGTTACTTCTGTGTGCACCTCTGCCTACCCCTTCGGGGATAAAAGGCGTGATGTTAGGTTATGTTATGTTATCAATATTATGATGTAATTCAATTATCATATGTCGTATAAAAAGTATGAGATATTATCTACCTCTAGTTAAAAATTCAGGTTACACAATTTGACCATTGCGTGAATATAGTGATGAATAAATTTTCAGTATCATTACAGGGTTCGCAATTGTATTCTTAGTAAAGAAGTTGTTTTCTTACAGCACATCAGAAATGAAATATTTAAGTTTGTACAGTAGATACATGTTGTGTAGTAGATACATATAAAGATTTTTTACATTTTCATGCAATACTAGTCGAATGTAAGTGGAATATGTTGGTAAAGATATAAACCATTTTATTTCACGCTTTCACAGTTGGGGCGACAGTAAAAATGCTTTGACTGCGTTATATACAACCACAGTCTGTTACCGGGTTGTATATTTTTTGGCGTTTTTTGTTGTTTTAGTATCGGGTTTATAGTGGGAGGAATTTTGATTGTTAGGTTTCGCATATTAAATCAATCTATTGTAGGTTTTTGATTCCTTTTGTAGCTTACAAGTATGACAGTAAAGTAAAGCCAAAGTCATAGTCAAAGTGACTGCACGGTTGGTGCAGTGGCTGGGCAACCGGCTGCCGTGCAACGTGTCGCGGGTTCGATTCCCGCACGGGACAACACTTTGTGTGATCCACAAATTGTTGTTTCGGGTCTGGGTGTCATTGTGTATGTGAACTTGTATGTTTGTAAACGCACCCACGACACAGGAGAAAATCCTAGTGTGGGGCAACGTTAAAAAAAAAAAAGTCAAAGCCAAAATCATTTATTTCAATTAGGCCAGAAAGGCACTTTTGAACGTCAACATAAAAATTAAAAGTGAAGCTATTTGCTCAATCCAAGGTGTAGTTTCCTATGAAGAAGAACTACCAAGAAACTCCATAGGTTACTCTTTTTCAATCAGGTTCATAATACAATTCTCTAGTTACGTACATCGTTTTGTTGTTTGGATTGTGCGAGAACATTGTAACACTAAAATATAGTCAGTCATTTAAAGGACAGTAAAAAATACATAAAATTTCTTAATGTACATAGTAGAATCAGAATAAGTTTGAGACCTACATGTGACATTGCTACCGCCTTTAACTAAGAAACTCTTAAAACTAGGTATCAGAGAGATCACGCGCCACAAAAGTGACCTAGGCTACTTAGAAATGAACACTAACGACATACGAATTATTTTTTTTTTAAGGGTGGAATTTCATCGAATGACTGCTCCCGCCTGGGTGAGGCGGGAGGGAGTGTCAGACTCTTACTGACTAAAAACCACCCCGTTCCTTCTCCTGCACGTCGAGCCGTAGCCCCGGTTACCCGTTAGATTCTCCGCGACTCCGAATCGGCATCGGCCCTATTGGGCCCCATCTGTGGTGGTCTGATGGCTCTTTGAGGCGCGCGCGGAACGCGACGCGCCAACGACATACGTATAGGACTCATTTAAAAATAATACCACTCCATAAACTGGGTACTTCAACAAGTCTATTCCTAAGTGCCACGTGTATTCTAACGTGGTTGGGAGACGTGCACGTTGCACGCACATATGCATACGGATGGCACGTATCAGTTGCGTGCTTCTGCTACCCTGGTACTCGTTACCTAATGGAATAAAACTGATTTGTGGTTATTATTTATTTATTTGTTTTTTTTATTTATTACTTCTTCACCAAAGATGACAGTGAATGGCGGACTTAATGCCTTAAGGCATTCTCTGACAGTCAACCTAGGGAAGTGCAGAGAAATGAAGCGGTTGATGCGAAGCCAGAACACAATAAAAAGAAATAATTAATATTAAATAATATGCATACTACACATAAAAACCTATACAATAAATATAACCATATGATATATTATAAATCTAAATAGACATACATACTATATAATATATACTGCTAAACTAATACTTATTATACCTACTACATACATACATTATATTATCGTGAATAAATGGATTGTTTTTAAATAGAGCATAATTTTTTAATACATTTTGTGGAATTTATATAACATAACATCACGCCTTTTTATTCCCGGAGGGGTAGGCAGAGGTGCACATAGTGAAACTTAATGCCGCTGTACATTGTAACACCCACTTTCCACTATGTATGTTATGAGTCTCATGTAGTAGGGGGTGAGCCTATTGCCATATACCGGGCACAATTCCAGACTCCGTGTTACTACTGAGATTTATTTTTTAAAAATCCAGTAATACTTTGCCCAACCTGGGATACGAACCCAAGACCCCTTGCCCGGCAATTGCATTTGCAATCGATTGACCAACGAAACGAGGCATTTTGTGGAATTATGGAACAATAATAGTCAATTAATTTTAATTTACACTTTGTCGGATACATTATATCTATACTGCCTCTATAATCTACACTAACATAATAAAGCTGAAGAGTTTGTTTTTATGTTTCAACGCGCTAATCTCCGAAACTACTGGTCTGATTTAAATAATTCTTTCTGTGTTGGATAGCGCATTTATCGAGAAAGGCTATAGGCTATAAAATATCAAGCTACGATAAATAGGCACCGAGCAGAGTGAGTGAAACCGCGCGGAAGTAGCTAGTATCATATAAATTGTAAAAAAGGTATCTGGAATTAATATGGTCGTGGTCCATCTTTTAACACATAAACATTTATCTGTAGCATCAATTTATTGTGTTTTTCACAGAGATAGTAAAAATATTAATCAAAAGGTTACTTTATTACACGTACATAAGTATAATATTTGCATGAGTTATCTTTTACTGCACCGCATGATTAGCGCCAGGCAGTCTACAATCACGTTGCTAAGTCCGACCGGTATTAGCGTAGGTATGTACGTGTGAACGCTTCGCCTCTCATGTCCGCCTGGTAGGTGCAAAGTCTAGATTGGTTCGGAGGGAATCATTTGTTCTTGTTAGTTTCCATTATTCTTATCTGTGTGGCTAATGGATATATGCGTAGTCATGTTTTGAAGACGTTTTTTTCATTTATTTTACCTACAATTTAATTTTAACTGAAAGCATCTGTATAGTATTAAATGTGCCGCCATTGTGCATGTATGCATTTTTCAACTTCCCCTTTGAACGTTATTTTGTAAAAAATATCAACATTTGATTTTACAACAACATAGATAATTCTTTATACATTACTCGAAGTAAGTTCTTTACTTATATGAAACTTCGAAAAATAATTATCTGTTGATCAAAAGTATTGTTACCTAATCAAAACTATAAACACTTCAATAGGCAGTAATCCAAATGACTAATTAAGAAGATACCTATACAAAGTATTCCATAATATGAATTATAAACAATAACATCAATGCCCCTTAACCTCTATATTGTTGATTTATGTACAGTTCCCAAACGGAATAAACCATCTCCGGTGCGTGAACTCATAAAATATGTTTTGGTTCATCTGTGCGATGACTTCACAATTGGATATGACAGATATACCCGCCCACAAAATGCTTTTGATACCTATATCTTTGGTCGCAAGATAAAAGTACCCTTAATATCAATGTTTTTTAAGACTGTCTGGGTTTTGTACCTTTGCATGCTTCGGCACGAATGGCCGGCTCAACTGTAGTGATACCACGGTCTCACAGAAAACCGACGTGAAACAATGCTTACGTCGTGTTTCGTCATGTGAGTGAGGTTACCAGTGGCCCAATTTTCCCCCCTCCCTAGTATCTCCAATCTCCGAATCCTCCACAATCCTCAAATTCCCAGTTTCCAAAAGGTCAGTAACGCACTTGTAACGCCTTGGTGTACATAGGCGGCGCCGATTGCTTAACATCAGGCTTGTCCTATAAAAATAATGTTGTAGAAGACCTTCTCAAAAACTGACTATGTAATTTGTAATTAAGTTCTTTAAAAAAATTCGAAATAAATAAAAAAAGAACAATAATGACTAAAAAACTATTTTTCTCAGTTTTCTCTACGTCTTTTGCAGTTAGGAAAAATATGCATAAATAACATTATGTTACCAGGATAACAAGAATGTTCAGAGACAGCACACCGACAGATGTTTGAAACTACCGTCATGATGTCAAAATAATGGCGTCGTGGGACAAGACATCTACGTTTCCACGTCATAAGTATCAATTTTATACGTTTTATGAAGCCTTAGTGGCGATAAATAAAATTAAACAGTTATACTAGTAGAAACACATGATTTAGTGCTTGTTAGTTTTAACGCCTATCCCACTTAATTTTAAGGTACTCGTACATTTTAGCTAAGCGGCCTTATCAATTTCCTAATTCTTTGCAAATGTGGACTTAGTTTCAGGAATTAACGTGGCTACGCTATGTATACGCGGGTAGCCATGAAAAGATTTTTTGTAGATGTATTTACGAACATCCTAATCAAGGATGTTCGAGTAAGGATTGGCCACAGAAAGCCTTAAGAAGAGACAAGTGGAAAGAGGGTAGGGAGGCCTTAGTCCTGCAGTGGGACGACCATAGCTAAAAATAAATATCTACCTAAATAAAATAAATAATTTAATATGATGTACATAACAAAGGCGTGAGGCTTTTATCCCCAAAGGCAAAGGTGCACATTATGCCACTGTACAATGTAACACCCACTTTTCACTATTTATGTTATGAGTCCCATGTAATCCCTATTACATGGTGGTGTAAGGGGGTGATACCCCCCTGGTGAGCCTATTGCTATATACCGGGCACAATTCCAGACTCCGTACTCCTACTGAGAATTTTTTACCGCCCGACCCGGGAATCAAACCCGAGACCCCTTGCCCGGCAGTCGCACTTGCGACCACTCGGCCAACGAGGCAGATAAATAATTTACGAACATACAAAACGATGAAATAAGTTATGCAAGTACGTTAAAAATATCAACACATCTATCATTCGTCAAAGGAACAAAGTGCATTCATCGTCTGTTATGTTACTCTTTCCGATGCTAAATTGATTGTCAGCGCTCGGATTCTATCGCAGACGGTGTACGATGCCAACTTCAGGGTCGATTTGAATACTTCTAATTTGGTATGCCTCTATTCTGCACTACCCACTTACCTTCATAGGCACATACAATGTAATTTTATTCCACGGGCACATACCAAAGCTCAACTTAAATATGTGCAAACCAAACATTGGTCTCTAAAAGAGAATATACTAATCCTGTGGTCTCCTTTGAAATTAAATATGCAATCCTCATCTAAGGTCAGCCACATGAGCACATTATATAATTTAGCCACAAAACCAACATGATTAAACTTACTCAAGTCAGCCAGTTTGGTCAGGCCTTTGTTTTATTCAAACTATCAAAGTAGTTTGAAACTTATGACATTTCTCGTCCTACGTGTTGACGTAATCCATCTTAGATATTTACCGTGACACTGGCATATAAATGTACTCTAAACTACGACTTTATTACATAGTGATAAAGTTTAATATGTATTGAAAAATTTATACATTAGAGTCGTTTTTTTAGGTCATTAAAGGAGTTGCTGGGTCAGTAACAGCTATGAAGGCTGACTTTTTATAATAACTATCGTGAGACATACTGAATTAACTAAAAATCGCGGGTTACTCACTTAAATAACCCATGATTTTTAGTTAATTTATGAAGGCTGACCTTAAAAACGTTGAATTGTGCTTATCAAGGTCAATATATAGATTACTAGCTTTTACCCGCGGCTTCGCTCGCGTCACAAAAGGATAAAAAGTAGCCTATGTGACATATACCAATACACACAGCGCCATCTATACCAACACTTTTGTTTTCCCTCGGGAATATCAATTTTTCCGGGATAAAAAGTGCCCTATTATTTAATCCAGACTTCTAACTTTATGTCTGCAAAAATTCAAAGCAATTGGTTTAGTAGTTACGGCGTGAAAGCGGAACAAACAAACTCACTTTCCCATTTATAATATTATATATAGATATATATAGATTATTTTTTATACTTTATACTACAACTGACACCGGCTACCACTGAATAAGCAACCAATCACTCTAGTTTTGAAGACACTCAGGTTGTACTTGAAAAACAGACTTAGCGGTTCGGAAACTCGAAGCTAAACACTTTGTGAGAGTAGGAGGAACATAATATACCATATCACGGTGTCTTTTTGTTAGATGGGTGACCATTCTGTACGTGCTACCTACGTTACAGACATCGTTCATGGTAATGGGTATAAGTATGACTGTTTACTGCTAATTAGTATAGGGTCACATGGGACTTATAAGATACCCGAGTGATGAAAAGAGAGCATAAAATATAACGAGTCCCACGCAATGTTCTGCGGGCCTATTTCTATAATAAATGTTACAGTTGATGTTTACAGAACAAAAAATGAATAAACAGAAATTAAGAGAAAAGGAATGTCCTTTGTAAATTACACAAAAAAGTAAGACATTTAAATAAGACAAATTGTCTTTGAGTAGTTTTAATTTATAAACAGCAAACAGAATTAAACGAGTTGAGTAAATTTGCTGATGTCTCGGCCTGAAGATTAGGAGTTACAGTTCAAATAAATCCCATAGCCTTTTGCGCTAATAAAACATGTTCAGCAAAAGTAAGCTCTCGTCCAGTTTTTTATTGAAACACTCAAATGCTTATCCTAAAAAAATAACATGTATTAAAATGATGATGTACAAAAATAGGGCCACCCCGAAACAATGTCAGCAATCGGCGGATTATTTAATACAAAATTTTCGGAGTAACATTTTATCAGGAGCTCGCAGCCCTAGTCCGGTATCAGGCGGATAAAACTGGATATAACCGGATAGTTGCAGATTCATTGTCATTAATCATTAGTGGTATCGCTGCCAGACTGTTGTTCTGATTTTGACGGCGACGTTGTTGCCATCATTGTTGGTGGTTTGTTATTTTAGTTGGTTTAAACAATATGTACTTTTAGATCAGCTTACAGTCTATACTGCCTTTGCTTTCGTAGTTGAAAATTAAGCTAATGAAACAATATTTAGACAGGTAGTGTAAGATTAGCTCTCTAGATAAATGTAATTTGAAAAATACATTTTCGAGTCCATAAATAAAACTAGCACTTTATATGCTATGTGCCGAGATGTGATGGCCCTGAGGTTAAAGCGCCCGCTTCTCATGCATGAGAGTTCGAAACCTACCAACGGCAAGCACCAATGTGACTTCTTCCAATGTATATGTACTTTCTAAAATTATTTAGACCCCACTGACAAACGGTGAAGGAAAACATCGTGAGGCAACCTGAACTTATAATTTTCTAATTATAAGTTTGAAATTGCTAACCCGCATTGAGCAAGCGTGGTGATTAATGCTCAAAACTTCTTCGTGTGAGCTAAGCAGTGTATTTACAGACTGTTGATGTGATATGTTACATGGGTAACATAAATAGTAAAGAGTGGGTGTTGCATTGTACAGTGGCATTAAATACCGTGTGTAGTGTGCACGTACTCTCTCTCTACTGTATGTATGTATGTCGCGGAGAACCTAACGGGTAACCGGGGCTCCGACTCGACGTGCAGGAGAAGGAACGGGGTGGTTTTTAGTCAGTAAGAGTCTGACACTCCCTCCCGCCTCACCCAGGCGGGAGAAGTCATTCGATGATTTTCCCATCTTAAAAAAAAAAACTGTATGTATGTATGTATGTACGTACATACCTATTATGCTTATTGTCATAGAACTTTCCAGATTTAGCCATTATTTGCAAATATCTTTATTAAAGTCAATTGCCTGCAACAGTTAGTCAGCAGATTTAGATAACGTGTTAAGAAACAGATAAAGCAATAATTCAAAAGATTTCTTACCATAAGTCTAAATAAATATTAGTAGATACTTCCCAAACATAAGTTAGTTTGCATTGTATTTTTCTTCTTTTGCATATTTGTTCATGACTGTGATTTTCCAGAAAATATTGGACGAGGCCAAAATTATGAAGGCAATGAACATTCTAGAACTTTTTCTTTTTACTTTTCTACGAGGTTATGTGTGGAAGAGCCATGCTTCGGCACGAATTGGCCGGCTCGACCGGAGTGATACCACGGCTTCACTGAAAACCGACGTGTAGCAACGTTTGCGTTGTGTTTCGTCCTGTGAGTGAGGTTACCGGTTATAAAATTATCCTCCTCTTCCCTAATATCCCCAATTCCTGAATCCCCAAAAGGCCAGTAACGCACTTGTAACGCCTCTTTTGTTCCAGGTGTCCATGGGCGACGCCGATTGCTTACCATCAGGTGATCCGTCTGCTCGTTTACCGGCTTATGCCATAAAAAAATTGAATACTTTTTATCCCGATTAAATGCTCCCCTCCCATGATATATTACAGAAGGGCCAAATTAAAAATACCCTTAACCGACGAGCATGCATGAAAATATTGATGACTGTTGATGAAGCGAAAGAGGTAAGTAGGAATCGTGCCAGTTGGCGTTCCATAGTCTCTACCTACGCCCATGGGAGACAAGCGTGAAGTTATACAGTATGTTAGGTTAAACGAGGGACATATTCAAACCCATAACAGTGTATACTCACATGAACCTAACAAACATATAAACGAAACGAAAACACTAATAAATAACAGACAGAACCATAAAAACGCTGCCGCTTACGCTTACGGGTTACGGCTTAGCGGGCTTAAGCGCACTCTATCCATCGGTGCATGTTTTGCAACGCGACTTACTTTATGTAAGTACTGTTTCTGTTTACAAGTTAACTTGTTGCGCGGTCAGTGTTCATGATGATTTATTTTATTGGACAATTACTTCAAAAATTTTGTTTAACCTAACACACTGTATATATATGTAAATGCTCCCATGGGATAAAACAGAAATCACTTTCTAAGCGGACGAAGTCGAGGGCAACAGCTAGTATAACAAGGTATAAATATACCACTAACTGATAGTGTCATACGATGATAAATATTAGATAATATTTAAACATATACCGTCTTATTACAAAAGTTCGACTTAGTACTGGTTTAAACCCGGACTATAAGATCTAGGTTTGTTACGGTATTAAAGCTAGTACCAGGACTAAAATTTGTTCCAATTATAAAACTAAGACTATTCGGGGATCAGCTAGTACCAAAGAAAGTCCATAGTCCCACAGATTAAAAACATAAATAGCATTCTTTCATTCGTTCACTCAGGATCCATTTGAAGCAACGTTCCGTTCGTCTAAATATTATTATTACAATAACGCCTGAAATGCTTAAATAATTATGTATCAACACAAAATTATATCATAAATTGTTTTTTGTTTGTGTTGCAATATAGTGAACAAGCACAGCTTGTATTTTGACGAGCTTTTTATAATCAAGTTGTCATATTTTTTAACACCTCTAGCGTGAAATGGAGCGACTTATAAGAAGGCGGCAGAGCACGAATCACGAAACAAATATTGAGTCTTTTTTATTATATAAATATTATTGTTTATTGTGACTGACTGGAAATGGAACAACAACTGTACTTATATCGAAAGTCTTCATCACTCAAGTCAAAGGGATTTACACGATGGTGATGTCTGTGCGATCGCCGAGACGTCTCTAACATGTCCAAATCTTTCAAATCTTTTAAATCCATAACATCAATCGGTTCAATATCCATTTTACAATTATAATAATATAGAAGATATACGTAAATATTTCTGATAGCTAACCTCAAATAACTTTAGTACCGAAGTTAAACTAGGGGTCTCGGCGGTTTAACTTTAGTACCATAGATAGTTCCGGAAAAAGTGATAATCTTTGTTTTATAATAACGTTTTATTTAGTCATGGTTTAAACCTAGTATTAATGCTGGTACTAAAAATAGATCGGGTTTTGTTATAAGACGGATAGTATTAAGCCATATTTAGAACATTCGAGAAATGTTAGAAATAAAAATACTGATGTCTAGACATGTACCAATCACTTCTGAATGATTTATTGATACTTGAACTTTGTCACAATGTTACTTCGGGAGCTATCAATGCATTTTGATTAACGACATAAAGTGGTCAGTGCAAATCTTACAGTTCTTATGTGTCTGAATGTTAGTTTTCAGAATCACAGTTTACTTTTCTCAGGGAAATATTAAACTTTAGTTATCATAGGAGTAAACCATGGAACTACACATTATACAGTGACTGGGCAGCAGCACTTTCTGATATACCTTTACAACTTCACCTTTAAAACTGAATGTTAAATATCCAGCATAAATAAAAAAATATCGAGATTAAATAAGAACTGCCTCATTGGCCGAGTTGTCGCAAGTGCAACTGCCGAGCAAGGGATCTCGGGTTCGATTTCCGGGTCGTGCAAAGTATTACTGAGGTTTTTTTTAATTTTCAGTAGTAGCACGGAGTCTAAACTTAGGTCTGATATATAGGCTCACCTCTTATTACATGGGACTCATAACACAAATAGTGAAAAGTGGATGTTACATTATACAGTGGCATTAAGTGCCGTAATATGGACCTCTGCCTATCTCTTCGGAGATAAAAAGGCGTGATATTATGTATAATTTTTTTTTATAAAAATCGTTTATTTTCTGTAAATCTTTACATTTAAAGTTCTGAGTCTGAACCATGCAAAGATCACCAATTAAATAAAGATAATATTACGATTTTACACTTCTCGAATGTTCTGAACTACTGTAAAAAAACAAACATTATCTACCTCTAATTCATGAGGTGATTGACTTAGACAAATAACGTAATCATACCACCCTCTATTATCAGTAGTTCTAGCGTTTAGATATTAATAGAAATGTAAATAAAACTATACAGTCAAGTGCGTCTTCTCTCAGTACATTAAAATATTTTAACAGTCTGTAGATAACTGAACTATTACTAACCTATTTTGGCCACATCGCGCGTAGAGACCCCAACAATCTGGAGAAGCTTATGGTTGTTGGTCAGATTAGGTTAGAAATAAGACCTTGTGGTAGCCCACCCGGTGGTTAGATGTTGTAAAAACCTCACCGGTCTGACAGTTCCATAAGCCATAAAGATCGCAGAGGACAGGGGCGTTTGCAGGAGGGTTGTGCATCAAGTGACGCGTGCACTAGACTAGACACGATCATCAACAATGAAGAGAACGACTAAGACAAAAAGAAATCGGAAAAACAATGAAGCATGGTAAAGTACTAAAGAAAAAAGAGACGCAATAATTATAGCCTGGCCTGAAATGATGGTAATGACTTTAAAAATGGCATTGTCTATGTGATATCCTAAATCCATTCCAATCCGGTTTTCGTCGAGGCCATAGCACTACAACTGCACTTGTACATATTGCTGATGACATAAGACTCGGCATGGAGAATGGAAATCTGACAGCCTACTTGATTTCAGTAACGCATTCAACACTGTCGATTTCGATGTCCTTCTCGGTATTCTGCGCTCCCTTAACATATCTCCAGCGGTAAACGATTGGCTTCAGAGTTACCTGTGTGGCCGTCGACAACGTGTCAGAGTAGACACAAATTTCTCGACTTGGCGTAGTACTGCTGCTGGCGTGCCGCAGGGTGGCGTCTTATCTCCTCTTCTTTTCGCAACTTTTATTAATTCCATCTCTGACCAACTTCTATCCTACCACCTTTATGCAGATGATTTGCAGATTTACGCGCAGGCACCGCTCGAAGAACTCTTGGAAGCAGTCAAAATGATAAATGCCGACCTGACTTCAATATCCAACTGGAGCTCGACTTACGGGTTAAAAGTGAATCCAGCAAAGACTCAGCTCATTGTTATCGGCAGCCCCAGACAGATAGCTAGAATTAACTGGACGCATATTCCACCGGTCACGTTTGATGGAACTACAATCCCGTACAGTAAATTTGTCAAAAATCTGGGTATTCTCTTTGACACCACTTTGTCCTAGGCTCCACAGGTTCAAGAACTGAGTCGCAAAATCTTTGCATCGGCGGCGTCCTTAAGAAGACTTCGCAATTTTTTACCAATCGCCACTAAAACTGCGCTTGCTCAATCTCTCCTTCTTCCCATCTTGGACTACGCTGATGCCAGCTACCTTGATCTAACAGAGGCACAACTGGACAAACTTGAGCGTCTCCAAAATTTCTGTATAAGATTCATATTTGGCTTGCGCAAATATGACCATGTCTCGGAATTCCGTAACAAGCTCAAGTGGCTTCCTATCCGTCTTCGCCGGAATACGCATATCCTGTCACTTCTTTACAGTATTCTGTACAATCCTGCTACGCCCTCTTATCTCAAAGAACGTTTTGAGTTCCTTCATGACGCACATTCAAGACACTTGAGGTCTACTGCGAATTTGAGATTGGAGATGCCAACACATACGACTGCCTTTTATGACAAATCCTTTGTTGTAGGAGCCATTCGACTGTGGAACGCACTTCCATTATCAATAAGACGGGCGCAATCTTTGGATTCGTTTAAAAGACAAGTGAAAGATCATTATCTAACACAGATTCAATAGAGTAACTGCTACCGCATATTCGTATGTATGTATGTAAGTATTTAATTTTGTGTATGTATGTATATGTATATATATATATATATATATGAGTATGTAGGCATGTATGTATGTGTGTACATATTGTATGTATGTATCTAAACTGTTCTGTCATATCCATTGTATTTAATTCAACACTATGAACTACCGACATGTTATCTGCTCTCACGATTATTTATCCATCCTAGAGATTGCTGTAAGCGATAAGGCCGCCCATTGTACAACATGCCAAAACTATTTTTTTTTTTACCTACCTACTATTTTCTTGTTCGTATCTATTATTATTGCTACGTGATGAATTCATTAGAACGAGGCGTAAGTGGCAACAATTAACAATTATGATTTGAAAGAGGCTTGTACTCAGTGGATAATTCAGCATTCAAATGATGGTTGTGAACATATAGCACTTAAAATTATCTAAAGAGATAATAAGCCCTGAAAATTATATAAACAAGACGTAACTTATAAGCATCAAATTTAATGTAGGAAATATACTAAATAAAAATCGCAGTAATCACCTCTACAATCAAGTACCTACGGAAAAGAACTAGTCTGATTACAATTCTTATTTACTTGTACAATTAATTGGTCATTATCAGCGACCATATAAAACCATGGCAGACCGTGACCGTCAAACTGTTTGCTAAGTCCCTTATCTATATTTTAAAGGCGGTAGAAACATTGCCCTCTAATACGATATGATTTCAGCTCTACAACCAGCGTATAGTTGTATTATATTATAACTCAAACACTCATATTTATTTAATTTACTACCACTGAGTAGGCAGTAACATATAAGGGTCATAGTACATAGCGTATTTAACGCGTGTCTACGTGCGTATACGCGATTCATACTAAATTAGAACGGAACCTTGTAACCTAAGCACACAGACCGCTCGTGAGACGCAAGTCTGCGGCGCGTATACGCGCAGTAAATGCACATTATACGCGTTTCATGCAAGCGTATCATCAATACAAATGCAACAATCAGCGTCTACTCAATGTCAATGTCAGCGTATAGTCAGCATCCGTCTGTGAAAACGCGCGATCCTAATACGCGCGCTTTCTACGCGTATACTTAAAAGTACGGCGTATAATGGGCTTTAATAGGTGAGGAAGTAAAATATATTACAGCAAAAGTATAGATGAGATCAAATAATCACTTTTGAAAGATTATAAAGTGCTGATCAGTAGTCGTTAAGATTGATTAAGGTAAGATTGAGGTTGAGTGTCACCTAAAACCCTTTTATCAGAAGGATGAAATGAAATTAATTTCACTTAAATGGTTCAGACAGTGAACAAAATAGGTAAGAAAAATAATGACAAATGACAAAATACACAAAAAAACTATGTAATAAAAACACATGTTCTCACAATACAATATACGTAGTTCGATTAAAGATAGGTTTATAACAGTGTCTAGTGAAATACACTAAATTAGTAAACACATTATATATAGCCGATAAAGCAATAAATATTGCTAAATACTATTTGATAGTGGCAATTGTGTTATCTTAATTACAAATACGGTTGCTGTGAACACGTACTTATTCAAAACTTACCCTAGGCGTATTGTATTGTAGTATTAATAACAGTGTGTTGTACTGTGAAGGAGTATAGGACTAAGTTGTTGCTCTAAATGGGACAACACATTGTTATGTATCAATGTTCCGAGGATTCCGGAAAATATTACCACGCAAAACAAGTATAGTATTTAAGGTTACCGTTTACTAATGGTATATAATAAACATAACATAACATCACGCCTTTTATCCTCGAAGCGGTAGGCAGATGTGCACATTATGCCACAGTACAATGTAATACCCAATTTTCACTATTAATGCTATGATTCCCATGTAATAGAATAATTCCATTCCCATGTAATGTAATATACTTACCGGGTACAATTCCAGACTCCGTGTTACTACCTCTAATAAGAAATTTAAAAAAACCCAGTAATAATTTGCCCGACCTGGGAATCGAACCCGAGACGTGTTTTTTTAAACGTTGCCCCACACTAGGATTGTCTCCAGTGTCGTGGGTGCTATTACAAATACACAAGTTCATATACACATGACACCCAGACCCGGAACAACAATCTGTGGATTACACAAAGAGTTGTTCCGCGCAGCAATCGAACCCATGACACGTTGCGCGGCAGCCAGTTGTCCATCCACCGCACCAACCGAGCACGATACCTCGCGATAATTCTCGGAACTAGTGTCTTTTGGTGTTGGATAATGAATAGTGCATTTGTCGAGAAATGCTATAACTAGGCAGGCTATAACTACATCACTGCTGAGCAGCGCAGGTGAAACCGCAATAGTGACTAGATATATATATATAAGTACATGGACATACAGTAGCGCCAGATAGCACTTTGTATATAGAATTTTCCGTCTATGTACACACGTCACGCGTAAAATTTATGATAGTCTCTTCAATAGAACTTGACATGTAGAGTGGTGAACCTACATTATTTTATGTGTGTTATTCTCAAGGGAGTAGACTTAGGCTATATTACGTAATAACACTTTTGAATAGTTGTGTTATTAGTCCGATTATCATAGGTAGGCAAAAACAAGTGTGGGAGAACCATGCTTCGGCACGAATGGGCCGGCTCGACCGGAATAATACCACGGCCTCACAGAAAACCGACGTGAAGCAACGCTTGCGTTGTGTTTCGTCGTGTGAGTGCGGTTACTGGAGGCCCAGCTCCCTCCCCCCTTCCCCAATCTCCCCAATCCCCGAATTCCCAACAATCCTCAAACTACTAATCCCGAAAAGGTCGGTAACGCATTTGTGCTTGCTTCTGGTGTTTCAGGTGTCCATGGGCGACGCCGATAGCTTACCTTCAGGTGAGCAAAAAAGACATGATATGAAATAATATAACATCTGTTATATTTTAAAGGAAAGATAACATAAGATTTGTATTTATTTTACAGAGTAACCGACTAATAAACTACTTCATATGTCATGGTTTTGTTGGAATAGAAGATAAGTTAATAATGAGATGACAAAACTCTTAGTACATAATACGTTTTTATTTATTACTGGGGAAACGCTCAAAAGTCGCCCAGCTTTTTGGGGAGAAAGACTATTAGGAAGTGTGGAATTCGTACCTTACTAAAACCACCCCGGTGGCCACACTCAGCACCTGTAAGAGGCACCAGGCCCTCTGAAAGAGACCTACTCCGGAGCCCCTATGGTGCAACGCCTGTTACGGCATATCCCTAGAGAGACTTGCGCGTCCCTTGATCATCGTTTGCACGGCAGCACGTGACCACTGTGTTCCCACTTCATAAAGCCGTGGCCCCAAAGTTCCACCTATAGTTCATACAAGCAGGATTGCGGCGTGTTAGACGTCAACGCGGTTGCCTCCTCGACGCCATCTACGAGCAGGATCGGCTCTCTCGCGATCTCGAACGAAAAATATCTAAGACGCTTTTCTTCGTACACAGGTTCCCTTAGGAACCGTGAGTTGAGTTTACGGACTCGCAACCGATGACCTTTTTTTGTCAAAAATGCAATAAGTGGTAGTAAAAAATTTAGAACGTTCCAGTAAGAACGGTTATTGTTTAAAATATGAGTAAAATTAAACCAGTTTTTATATTGTTTGTTTGTTATCTTGCTATCGGCTCGTGCCTCGGTGGTGTGCATAATGTTTTATCATACATGTATAATATAAGTATAAAACACACATTTGTCCCCACATACGTAATTGATAAACATTGTGACGTCATGTTGCTTTATCAATATCGTCTAGGCTCTTCTCAGCTTCTCGCTTTCTCTGACAGCTTGTTGTATTGCGTTTCAGGTTTTTAGGTTTCACTATCTTTATTACATTATTGATTAAGTATTTACTTACTAGTGGTGGTATTGTTTTAATTTTATCTTATTTCGAGTTTCAGAGTACTCTTGAAGCCAATCTCAATATCAATGCAATTTCAATCCAATATAATCTCAATTATTAAGTATTCTGTGTCAAAACCATACAACCCTAATCGTAGCTGTTAAAATACCTTTGATAGAACGGAATACAAAATTAATTTAGTTCATTAAATATCCACGTAATACAGATGCCAATGGACGCTAATGTTGCAGCTCAAGAATAGAAAATTAAAACAATTATTTACGAGCAACCGAGCATTATAATCCTACATAGTACCGACAACGTGCTTGCATTATTATATGCACGTGTAAAAAGAGCACGTGTCTTACAGCACGCGTTGCATATTGACACTAGAGATCAGGAGATCCTAATAAGTCCTGCTAGCCTGGTACTATTAATCGCGTTGCCGACAATAGCTATGAATTTATTGTGGGCAAAGTTGAATCTTAATTGTATAAATTCGTATACGAGCATGTATGCACAACGTATTAATTAATAAATAGTGAATGTTTTTTATGAATTCACTTCAATTCCTCTCAATGTCATTATTTTTTTTTTATAGCATAAGCCGGTATTCGAGAAGACGAATCATTTGATGGTAAGCAATCGGCGCCCCCGTGGACACCCGAAACACCAAGGCGTTACATGTGCGTTACCAGCCTTTTGGGAATTGGAAATTTAAGCATTGTGGAGGATACAGGGATCCGGGAGACTAGGGGACTAGGGAATGGGGTAATACCAACACATACTGCTTGGCAGATGCAACTGTAACTCGTTGATGTTGACAACATATTTTAATAACGGTTATTTGAGATATGGATCCTACTACAACACTATTTTTATTGTTTTTTTATATTAATAGCTAGCTAGCCGCCCCGGTTTTGCACGAGTGCAATATAACATACATTACATTACATACATTCATACATATAAACCTTACTTAAGAATATAAAAAAACTGCATCAAAATCCGTGGTAGTTTTAAAGATCTAAGTATAGAGGTACATAGGGACAGACAGACGGCGGACACCGACTTTGTTTTATAATATGTAGTGATGAAAAAAATTATCCTCCTAATATTAAACAAACTCTATATACATACATATATTCATATACATAACACAGTCTATACTAATATTATAAAGCTGAAGAGTTTGTTTTTTTATTGTTTGTTTAAACGCTTTGATCTCTGAAACTACTGGTCGGATATGAAAAATTATTTTTGTGTGTGATAGCCCATTTATCGAGGAACGCTATAGGCTATAAAATATCACGCTACGATTAATAGGCGCCGAGCAGAGCGAGTGAAACCGCGCGGAAGTACCTAGTTTTATAATATGTAGTAAAGTGATGACAGAAAATTATCCTACTAATATTATGAAGCTAAAAAGTTGGTTTGAACGCTTGCGTGTTCTTCTATCTATCATTAAATTTCATTTAATTGAAGACTTACTGTTGGTCGACAGATAATCTGCTAACTCGCTGTTTTTACCTTTTACTTTTATGTTATGTAAGATTTATTTTAGTATTTTATACTGTTAATTTATTTATAACTTTAAAATGAAAAATATTGTACTGAATAGTCTGAAACACAGGTTCAACCTAGTTCAGGCAAATAAGCAACTGAGCTCTAATCAAATCGTTAAGATACTATACATGTAAATATGTCCCTTTTTATAAAATAAACAATTTATTATTATTATATATTATTATTATTATTAAAAGTTAGTTTAGTAAAACTACTGCTGCGAATAGATTACTAATTTTTAAGTTGGGTAGTCCGTTTATTGAGGTATTGGCTATAAAATATGACGCTACGTTTAGTTGGTAAAACGCCACGGAAATAGTCAGTTGTACCATAAAGTATTGAATTCAATACTCAAATACGAAGGGCCGATGCTGATTCGGAGTCGCGGAGAACCTAGAGGGTAACCGGGGCTCCGGCTCGACGTATAGGAGAAGGAACGGGGTGGTTTTTAGTCAGTAAGAGTCTGACACTATCCCGCCTCATTCAGACGGGAGCAGTGACTCGATGATTTTCCCCCTTAAAAAAAAACTCATATACGAGTTTTCGATCTTATCCATAGAGGTTTCGTCAGTTCCCAGTGTCACTTTTCCTTCATCAGAAGTATCTAACAGCTAAAGCATATAAAGTGAAAATACATTTTTTTTATTGGGACAAGCCCGCCACAATCTCTCAAAACCGCTGCAAGCCAGGATCTACAGTAGATACAACCATGAAAACACCGGAACACTGAAGTCCGGCGCGTCCCAGGGACATGAGTAACTGTCTTGGTTCCCGCAACGAAGTGAATCAGAAGATATTATAAGAGGAGAAGAGGAAATACATATTAAATGTTTACAATCTTATTAGTACATCTTTCTGTTATGTAGATTTCTATTCACAACTAGAAAACATGTACCTCTATATACGGAACTAACCTGCATCAAGTGATTTGAAACATGACATCAGCTATACGACGACATCACGGTTGACGCGGTGGCATAGCAACAGGCTGCCGCATAACGTGTAGCGGGTTCGATTCCCGCACGAAACAACTTTTTGTGTGGTCTGCATATTGTTACATACATTTTTTTATAACACGTCTATGTACGAACTCATTTAAATACGTTAAGACTATAATAACATCACGCCTTTGATCCCCATAGGCAGATGTGCACATTACGGCACTTAATGCCACTGTACAATGTAACACCCACTTTTTCTATTTATATTATGAGTCCCATGTAATAGGAGGTGAGCCTATTGCCATATAGGTACCAGGCACAATTCCAGACTCCGTACTAGTACTGAGAATAAAAAAAAAACAGTACTACTTTGCCCGACCCGGAAATCGAACCCGAGATACTTTCACCAGCAGTCATACTTTTGACCACTCGACCAACGAGGCAGTCATACGTTAAAACTGTCTCAATAAATTTATTGCAATCGAAAGCTAGTCATAATATTAAAACTCGACTACATATTGACTGACTCACACGACATCACCTGTTGTTTTCCAAGTATTCCCAAAAAGATATGTATATATAAATAGTGAAAATATTACAAGGGATTTAACGTCACTTGTAAATAACGTGATCGAACATGTATTGTAGTCATGAGGGAAATTAGTAAAAGATAACTGTGAGAGCTTTCCGTAAATAGTTACTAAACTTTTTGTTTGTTATTCTAGGAAGAAGTGAACTGTTACATATTTTCAATATTGGTACAGGGTGATATGGGGTTATATGACAGATCGATTCCAACATTTTTTTAATTTCTTTTTCACAAAACATAACAGTGAATGACAATCTCTTGCAGTCGACCATAGAGAAGTGCAGAAAAATTTTTGTCAAACAAAGGCATGAGCGGAAATGAACAGTTATTATAATTAATTTGAAAATGATTTTTGATTCTTTTTGAACTTTTAGTGCTAATTTCAAAATGACGCCCGCGGTAAAGTCAAAGTCAAAGTCAAAGTCAAAATCATTTATTTCAATTAGGCCAGAATGGCACTTTTGAACGTCAAAATAAAATTAATATTAAAAGTGAAGCTATTTGCTCATTCCAAGGTGTAGATTCCTATGGAGAAGAACGAGCAAGAAACTCCATAGGTTACTCTTTTTCAATCAGGTTCACAATACAATTTACTAGTTACATAGTTTTGCTGTTTGGATTGTGCGAGAACAATGTAACACCAAAATCTAAAACTCAGAAAAAACAAAAAAGAAACGCGCTTAGCCTAATTTTCTCTTTTTGATTATGTTACTTTATTCTAGTTCTAATCATCAAATACACAATTCATAGAATTTAGAAAGTTTTTTCAAATTTGACTCAGAAATATTTTTAACTTAACATGCTTATGTTAACACGTGATATGTGACACGTGATGTGTACTTTTTACAAAAAACGACAACCAATGGATCTAACAATCCCGATGGACAGAACACTATCAGTACTAGTTAACCAATTTGAGCAGTTTCGAGACTGACACCTTAAAATGATTTATGCACCAGCCCTTGCTTCAGTTGAAAATAATTCTCAGACACACCAGGAAAAATCTAAGAACAATATTATCTTAAATTTTCTTTACGTTGCCATGAACATACGCTCTTGTTTCAGCCTAATCTCATGGGAGAAAGCGTCAAGTTTATGTACCTTATTGTACTATTGTACCCTACCCTCATTGTACTTATATGAAGTGTGTATATTCGTACGTAAACATAAAGAACTGTTCAAAACGGCAGAAGATGTATGTTCTAGAAGTCGACGCGACCATTACAGACTAGTACTAGAGGAGTTTCCTAAGTTAACAAAATATAATAAAAGCTGCCTAAGTATGTGTGTCCGAATATTTAATAAATTGCCGATAACATTAAAAACACTTAACCTCAGACTATTTAAAATTAAATTATATGTATGGTTGAATGAAAATAATTTTTATAGCATTAAGGAATTTTTTGAACATAAATAAGTAATAATGTATAGCAACTACAAGTGTAAGCTAGTTAAAATAAGTTTTAAGGTAAAATTTGCATGCTTTATTTATTAAGCAAAACATGATGATCTATTTATATTGTTACTATAACATCTTTGTATACCATGTTTTTACGCAAATAAATGTCTTTATCTTTATCTTTATGTATTGTACATATGTATGAAGCTCGTATCTTTTAACTTTAACAAACGCCATCACAAAATATACGCAGGAACATAAAAACGGTTGCAATTTTATTACGCGATTACCCAAATCGATACAGTTATCAGTAGTATAGGAACTATTTTATGACTTTTTATGACACATGACATCTGAAAATGATACGGGACTGGATAGAAATTCCTAAGGGGTCATAAAATAAGATAAATTGTTTTTGCAGCGGAGAAATATATTTGAGGTTTGTGCCTGTGGAATACATGGAATACATGGATTATATCTTAGAAGTAGTTTACATTGATGGATTTTTCTTTCTTTTTTTTATCATATTTAATGGGCCGAAGATTGGCCACTATCTCGCCTGGTGGACGATGGAGCACGTTTGCCCATAAGCAACCTATTCACTCGGGCCTTAAAATGTGTAATATTCATTTTTGTTATGTTTCTTATTATCTGAATACAAGATTGTGTAGATTTTAGGTTTTTATTACTGAGTTCATTTTTGTTATGTTTCTTATTATCTGAATACAAGATTGTGTAGATTTTAGGTTTTTATTACCGAGTTTCGCAGTCAATCTATAGTGAACTTACACTGGACTTTGAAAATTACTAGGTCACCTTATAAGTGACAGATTTCCTTGATCCAAGGTAAGTCGATAACTCAGACATACTAAATTAATTATTATGTTTTCGGCTTACTTACGTAACTGATTGACGAGGAACTCGACTAGTTTCAAGCCATACTAGCAGCTCATATTCAGGAGCACCATTCGGCGATACTCCATTTTTCTATTGTCGTGGTGCATATATTATTGTATAATACCAATTGTGGCAGAAAACAAGTTTAATGCATTTAGTCTTATATTATTATATAAAGCGGAAGGGTTTGTTTTTTTGTTTGTTTGTTTGAAAGCGCTCCGTAATCTAATCTAATCTCTAATCTCCGTAACTACAAGTATGATGTGAATAATTCTTTTTGTGTTGGATAGTGCATTTATCGAGGATGGCTTTAGGCTATAAAACATGACGCTACGACCAATAGAAGCTGAGCAGAGCGTGTGAAACCGCGCGGAAGTAGCTAGTCTTAAATACATATAAAAATGAATCCCTTTTTCCCTTGGTCACGGCATCACGTGATTGGCTTTACCGATTTCACTAATTCTTTTTTTGTTGTATTTGTTATTGTCAGGAGAAGGTTCTTATTTATATTATTTTATTTATGTTAAGCCATGGTCGTCACACTGCAGGGCAAAGACGTCCCTACCCTCTTTCCACTTTAATGACAAAAAAATCCGGAAATCCTACGGGAACGGGAGAAAATGGGATTACGCGTACGAAGTTACGGGCAGCAGGGCTAGTGTAAATATAAGTAAATCAATAGACATTTCAAGTTATTTTGTAGATTCTGTATACTGTGAAGAATTTTGAACAAGAAGATAAGACAATCCTTCGTAGTGGCGCTTGCTATTTGCCCCTGATTTAAAACGTCCATATGTAAATAAGATAACGCAGTCACCTCAGATTAATACTGCAAAGATCATTTTGTTTTTATTTTGCATCGCATTTGCGTCATAAGAGTAAATATTATGAAGGTGTGTCTATTTGTGTCTGCAATCGATAGGAAGGTATTTTGCTAACTTCAGTTTATCGTAGTGACGTCTCAAGTAGAAAATAAATAGGTTTTATCTGTTTATTGTCCGTCTTATTGTTTAAGTACATAGGCTGATGGAGTAGTCTAATATTATGGATTTGTAGTATTGATGACAATAACAATAGCAAGGGTATGGCTTTGACACTTATCAAGGTCAAATTGGATTACTTAACATAACATCACGCCTCTTTATTCCCGAAGGGGTAGGCAGGGGTGCACATTATGCCACTGTACAATGTAACACCCACTTTTCACTATTTATGTTATGAGTCCCATGTAATAGGGAGTGAGCCTATTGCCATATACCGGGCACAATTCTAGATTCCGTGCTACTACTGAGAATTTTTTAACACGTAATACTTTGGCCGACCCGGGAATCGAACCCGAGGCCCCTCGCCAGGAAGTCGCACTTGTGACCATTCGGCCAACGAGGCAGTCAATTGTATTACTTAATTGTATGACCTGGAGTCCGTGGAGAATTAATCTGTAATATTATATAAAAAAAATTGGATTACTTCTTTACTGAAAATAATATAGCAGTGGATAAGTTCTACTTTTTTTAAAAGAATTCTAACTCATCTATTAAATACTAATAAATTCACCTCTTCTACCTCTAATCTTATACCACTCTTTAATAATATCAGATTTCATTGCACAGACTGGCCTTTTTCAACTAGTCATGGAAGAACTCTTTTTAAATTCCAGTTCTTAAATTTAAATCGAACGTACTGGATCATTTTAAACTGAGCGCATTAATGTCAACAGATGTTAATTGGGTGTTAAAAGTCAATGGACTGCAGTGTTGCCGCAAAACGTGCCACCATATTTGTATCTTGCAACACTACACCGACTGGCGTGTGACGTCATGGGTTTCTCCACGTGCTCCTCATGCTTGTCATTCTTCGTATTATACAGTTCATACTTCATTGCACTGATTGTAATTGCACGTGTAAAAAATATACCTAATGACAATCACTAACGAAAACGATGAACCCTTTGGCAAGATAATTATTTTTAATTTTTTCTTTAAAAACTTGGCTCCACACTAGGATTTCTTCCCGAGTAGTAGGTGCGTTTACAAACATACAAGTTCACATACACATGATACTCAGACCTGGAAGAACAATTATCCAGCCCGGAAAACAGTTCCTCAATCACCGCGCCAATCGTGTAGTCATCAGAATTAGCATCTTACGCTATGTAATATAATAGTAGTTGAAGGTGAAATTACTACCACAAATATAGAATCTCTGCCTCGTTGGCCGAGTGGTCGCGAGTGCGACTGCCGGGCAAGGGGTCTCTGATTCCCGGGTCGGGCAACTATTACCGGGTTTTTAAAAAAATCTCAGTAGTAGCACGGAGTCTGGAAATGTGCCCGGTATATGGCAATAGGCTCACCCACTATTACATGGGACTCATAACATAAATAGTGAAAAGTGGGTGTTACTTCTGTGTGCACCTCTGCCTACCCCTTCGGGGATAAAAGGCGTGATGTTATGTTATGTTAAATATAGAATCTAATTCATGGATTATTGAGTTTAATAAAAATTGAAAGTTTTTCATCCTTTCAATTACAATACTTCTATCCATCTGCAATTGCATTTATAGCCATTCGATAAACGATGTACTTATTCACATTAAAAGAAAATCTCACAACACAAACATTCCCAGTTCTCTCAAAAGCAGCACAAAATAACACCAATTAATAACTACAAAAGAACTAAACAAATAGTACTATATGCCCTTTATTTGTCCATAGGTAAGTACGCAAAAACTAAATAAAGGAAAACAAAATACGATAACAGTTATCAGTACCTACATACTATTAACATTACTATTAATTGAGTTTTACTACGACTGTGATAACTGTATACCTCTAGTTTTATGTTTTAAGACCTCTGACATGTGATAATTTGTTACGTCATTCAAATTTCATCAGAGATAATCCTGTTTTTTTTTATGGCATAAATCGGTAAACGAGCAGACGGATCACCTGATGGTAAGCAATCGGCGTCGCCCACGGACACCTGGAGTACCAGAGGCGTTACAAGTTTGCGTTACCGGCCTTTTGGGGATTAGGAGTTTGAGGATCGTTGGGGATTCATGAATTGGGGAGATTGGGGAAGGGGAGGGTAATTGAGCCTCCGGTAACCTCACTCACACGACGAAACACAACGCAAGTGTTGCTTCACGTCGGTTTTCTGTGACGCCGTGGTATCACTCCAGTCGAGCCGGCCCATTCGTGCCAACGCATGGCTCTCCCACACTTATTATTACTTGGTTTGATGGAGACGTAGGTACCAGGATGATGTTATATTGCATTTTTCCCGAAATGTTAGCCGTGCCTATGATAATTATTGCGTTTTTTGCGTTACTCACATGATCACAGAAATCTGACGTGAAACAATGCTTGCGTTGTTTTTTAATCGTGTAAGACCGTTAAGGTGGCCCAATTACACTTTTCATCCTTCTCCAATCTCTCCAATCCCCTAATCTCCAACAATCCTCAAATTCCAAAAGGCCGGTAACGCATTTGTAACGTCTCTGGTGTTCCGGGTGTCCATGGATGGCACAGAATGCTTACCATCAGGTGATCCGACTGCTTGGCTTTATCAGCTTATTTCATAATACATATCATATTCCTTACTAATCATAATTTTAATCAAACCTAGTATTTTTTTTTTTATGGGGCAAGCCCGCCACAACCTCCCAAAACCGCTGCAACTCCTGTAAGCCAGGATCTACAGTAGATACAACCATGAAAACACCGGAACACTGAAGTCCGGCGCGTCCCAGGGACATGAGTAACTGTCTTGGTTCCCGCAACGAAGTGAATCAGAAGATATTATAAGAGGAGAAGAAGAAAAAACTATGGTTTTCACTTCCCTCGGTGAATTACTGTAGGAGACAGAATGAATTAAGCCTAAAGGCACAAAGAAGAGACTGTACAACTGGGTGAAGCCCAGTCGCCAAGCACCACGGAAATTTGACTAACCTAGTATGTCTAAGTTAACAGACATAATTAGATACAAATAACATATTCCTAACATAAAACTACTTTTCGCTTTCTAGGAAAAAGGGCCGTAATTATGGTAATATTATTAACTATGTAAACATATTTACTTTGTTAACTAACACATTAATTCCTAATAACATGATAAACTAACAAATCTGTTTTAATTACTCCAAATGCAAACAAAGTCTTGTTAAAAATGTATCTTTGTAAATATTGTATGAACAAACATACATTATGTATGTATGTATATTTAGTCGTGTTTTATGGCATATAATTTTGTTATGTCACACATTTTTCTTTAAATTATTCTGTTTGGTTTAATTTCTAGAGTAAGAAGAAAAAAAATTGGCATACTTAAATGACAAGGAATTTCTCTCCCGCCCCGTGTTGTTAGAAAAGTAGTCATTTTCAGTATCAAAATCTATATGCAGTAATAATTTAATTTTACCAATTCAAAATTCCCTTGTTGGCCGAGTGGTTCCAAGTGCGCCTGACGGGTAAGGGGTCTCGGGTTCGATTACCAGGTCGGGCAAAGTGTTAATAAGTTTAAAAAAAAATCACAGTAGTAGCACGGAGTCAGGAAATGTGTCCGGTGTATGGCAATAGGCCCACCCCCTATTAAATGCGACTTATAACACAAATAATGATAATCGTTGGTAGTGCCGTAATGTGCATCTCTTCCTACCCCTTCGGGGATAAAAGGCGTGATGTTATGTTATTCAAAATTGAAATTTTTTTCGTATCAGGGACGAGGAAACTATGAATTAATTCGGACTTAAAATCACTCAAATCCATTACACCTCTTTCATATATCTGTACGATTTAATCATCTACATGTCTTTTTCCATTAGGTTTATTTAAATTATTAGGTCCTACTAACAGAAAATTTTACGTACGACAAGATTCTTCCAGAGGAACCTTTGTCAATAGTTTTAAATTAGATCTCCCGACGGGAAGTTATTTATTTCTTATTAATGATATGAACGTAACAAAATATCCTCCCGTGTTAATAGCTTATTTATTATTCCAATTGTTCCTAGTTGTGACAATAATAAACAGAGTTATTTTTAAACATGTTCTGTTCAGTACAAAGTCCTTTTCTGTGATTGTAAACAAACATTGATTAATTGAAAATTGTACTCGATACATAAAAACTATTGATCAATGAAATGTTAATTGAAAATGCTGCCTTATGTCGGCATAATTATGTACTCACGCCGTCGAACAAACGATTTCCAGAAATCGTAACAATATATGCATTAAATATTGACTTTAATTTTGTGTTATTAAAACAATCGAGTGAATTACTTCTTATTTGTTTTCATACACGTTAAACAAACAAAAAGCGAACAATTAAACTTTGATTGTTTTATATTGAACATCATAAAAACCGTCTGCACAACAATGACTCAGATCCGTCAATAAAATTCACATACATTGAAGAATTAATTACATTGTCAAAATAAACAATTAACAGCAACTAGGCAATGGATAAGCCGCATATCTGTATGTCATGGATCGTTTACACTGATGACTGGATATGTTGTTCTAGTTATAATAAAACTAATCTACGCGTCTGTGTATGTACTTCGGCACGCGTTCGCGAAGTGCAAAGTTTACACGCACACAAGTGTGGGGCACCGTCATACGACAAGGCGGGCTGTGTTTATCAGTCAGACAGTTTGCACGTGCCCGCCCATATAAAAGCGTTCGCTTCGATCCTCACCAGCATACAACTATCAGCCATCATCTGATCAACACGTACATTTGTGCGACTAAACGTGCCAACCCACGTTGACTCCCGGCGTCTAAGCTGTGCTGCATACTCTGTCTGTTGGACATATTTTGCTTTGAAAATGGACAAAAGGCAACTCATCGGTAGCGCCACCAGGTACATCGCCGGCAGGAATGCTGTGCAGACAGTGTACTGGAGGAAGTCCGCGGAGAACAGCAAGGGGCTCGTCAAGACCACCAGGATGACCTTCTTCGGCAAAAACGAGGGCCCAAATAAAGTTGACAGTGCGGAAATGTTCGCGAGAGTGCGAGAAAGGTACAACTAGTAGGAGACCTACATCCACCGTATTATGACTGTGATAGATATTAGTTAGTATAATTTATATAAGTTTATATTGTAAGTACCAGTGATTGTTGTGGTGTTTGCCAGATAGTGTGCTGAGTGGAATCACCTTAATGTACAAATACATATTTTTATAATTACTCCTTTTGTTTTCTTGCGAAAGCTATCGAAGGGAACATTTATCATTAAATGGTCTTAGAATTTGGTTGTTTCTTGTGTACAATATCTTGGGACTTTACTAAGGTCTGAATAAGGTTTTATGTGGCTTTGTATTCAATCCTTTCCTGTAAAAAGTTGGGGTTCATTTATTTCAGTCACAATAGTCCAGACAGTCGATTATTCATGACCTAAAGTCTTGTATCTATTTTGTGGTAAGGCTATGACAGGTCAGTAATTATATTTGTGCTAGACAATAGAATAAGAAATCTTCATAACTGATAAGATTATACCTTCCTATTCCTCTAACTGAAGCCACAAACATTTAGGTATTAAAGTGATAATTGATTTATTAATAACAGTAAATACAACACTACATTTACACAAAACTACACGATTCATTCATTCAAGTTCAATTATCTCATAAACAAAAGTGAAAGATTGCTTAGAAGGTCAAGATACATTTACGGGTTATTGCAACAACAACAACAACGTCTTATGTTTAATACGATGGCAATGATGAACTGTCGCAATAGTAATAATAAGCAATTATAAAAATTAATGCTAAATTTGCATTACTTACTGATAATTTACATTAGACATTGACATACAAGTGTATGTCAACACTTCTAGATATGTACAAGTCATTGACTTGATGTACTTGAATAGATAGAAGTCGAATGAATCATGACTAAGGCAGTATCAAACTTAATTATGAAGGATAAAAATAATTGGGTACTTGCCAACTAATTATTTAATTTAATTATTAAATTAAAGAAACGACAGTTTTCTATGAATTTTCTACGAGATTGTGTATTCTGACGTACGTTTTTTAAGCATCAAAGAGCATACTGTTTATAAATTTGATGGAAACATATTAAAAATAAGTTGGTCATAAAATCAATTAATGAAAGTGTGATAGTAGTCGAAATAGTCGAAATAATTTTTTGACTTATCTATTGTATTCAAGTTAATTAAATAAATAAATATATTATACAAATTAAAATATAACTAACTAAAAAATTAAATATTTACCCTTTTAAAAAAAGTAATAATAATGAAAATGCTATCTTACTGCATCAAAAAAATAAATTAGTTTTGATTAAGGAAAGTACCCAATTCTACCGAATTACCAAAATCTTGTCAAAAGATTATCAGCACTATTTGCAAGGGTAGGTATCTGGACAATCGGCTGCCGTGAAATATATAGCATAATAAGGACAGGATAGGGTTTGCCTTAATTGGGCATTATTCTTCAATGTCGTAATTGTACATTTTAACGATGAAAATAAACTCAATTTTATGTGTTAAAAATATTGTTATGGACCTTCTGTTTATATTCAATCCATGTCCATTGTAGTCACGTGGCAGACGTACAGACCCCCTATAGTGGTTCAGTGATAACCTTCGACCATAAGGAGTGCATAGTATTAGTAATCGTTCACTGTCAATTCACTGCTCTGTGAAGGACTATCGTATGATTAAATGACGTGTTAATAGCGAACTCTGTGAGCATGTTCACACGGGATTTGTGGCTTAATACTTAGTGGTTTTTTTTTAATAAAGCGTTGCCCCACATTGGGATTTTCTCCTGTGTCGTGGGTGCGTTTTACAAACATACAAGTACACATATACAATGACACCCAGACCCGAAACAACAATTTGTGGATCACACAAAGTGTTGTTCCGTGCGGGAATCGAACCCGCGACACGTTGCACGGCATCCGGGTGCTCAGCCACCGTACCAACCGTGCAGTCGGTTTTAAACATTAATGTCCCTATTTTTATTTACTTTATTTTTCCTTTAGTAGCAACATGGTTACCTGATGGTAAACGGTTCATCATTATCATCATCAATAGCCTGTAAATGCCAACTGTTGGGCAATGAGCAAAGCCTGTTCTAACACGGAGAAGGTTTGAGCTTTAATCACCATGCTTGCTCAATGCAAACCTATCCTCAGTCGCGGAGAACCTAACGGGTAACCGGAACTCCGGCTCGACGTGCAGGAGAAGGAACGGGGTGGTTTTTAGTCAGTAAGAGTCTGACACTCCCTCCCGCCTCACCCAGGCGGGAGCAGTCATTCGATGATTTCCCCCCCTTAAAATAAAAAAAAAATCCTTGTCGGATCTGCCTACAACCGCGGGACAAAATGTATTCGATTCGTCTAAGAGTCCTACTTACAATACCGAATAACCTCTTTTCTGTACGTACAAAGTAACTGAACGTTAGGATTAAGATAGCAACCGGAACGGCTTATTAACCACTTATCATTTAGTCTAGGGCACCAATAGGACACTTTATCTGACCAAATCTAAGTCAAGTACACATAAATTTACACGTACCAATTATTTATTATTTACTATATAATTAGTATTAGACTGTGTTCAAGTTGTAGTAGTTAGCTGTCTAATTTGAAGTCTCGGTTTTTAAGTTCAAAAATTACTATAATGTTCTAAATTACAAAGGTTTTATTAACACCACAGAGTCTGGAATCGTTTGTTGTGTTTGGCAATACATTTGATTACTACTATAATTATTTCGCGGTGATTTAGCAGGTATAAATTGATCTGCGTTTAAGAAATACGTTCGATTAAAAGAGGTAATAAACTATAGCCAAGATATTATGTTATTGACCCCGGAACTGGCAAACAGAAATCTGAATAGGTCATTCATTACATGCGTCTAGACTATCTAAGCAAACGAGCCTATCATCAAACTCCCAATAATCAGAAAGACCCCCAATTATTCCAATGTAAACATACATACGATGCATAATATTGACTTCACACGTAATAATACTATCAGATAGTAAAGTGGGTTACAAAATCATTCGTATATAATGATAACAGTTTTTGTTTCCACCTAACCTATATTTTTGAGATTGAAGATGACAACAATATAAGTGGGTCATGTTAATGTTTAGCTGATTGTACAATTAGTTTAGTAACACGTTTGTGGTGCATGGGCGAAACTGTCAGTGGTGGTTACACCATATGGTGTGTAATGTCATGGTGGCCCGGTGGTTCAAGACGCCCACCTCTCAAGCATGAGATTGCTGGTCCGAAACCTATTATCTGCAAGTAGCAAAGTAATTTTTTCTGAGTTGTACTTTCTAAAATTACTTAAACACCACTGACACACGGTGATGGAAAACATCGTGAGGAAGTTTGTGCTTATAATTTCTAATTATTATTGTAAGTTTGAAATCGGCAACCCGCATTGAGTAAGCATGGCGATTAATGCTCTAACCGTGTCCGTGTGAGTGCTATTGGTCAGCAGTGACCACGTATAGGCTGTTGATGTGATGTGTGAGCTATAAGGTAAGGACTGAGTTGACGTCACAGTCACACATGTTAAATAAAGCTGACCATAAGTACATATTTAATTCTGATCTTTAACTTCTTTGTTGTAGAGGATGCCCTCATAGTTTAAAAATGGAATGCTACTGTGGGTTTTGGATAATATCACTGGTGTGATTGTGCATGCTGTGTTAGCCTGTAAGTGATTCTTATACTCGCATATGTGTTATATTTTTTACTAACAGTAATGAAAAAGTGTGAAAATTGTTGGCTAACCTATTAAATAAATAAATAAATGTGTGAATGAAAACTATTTTTATTAAGAAATAATGTCCCAATATCTTCGGGAACACTATATAATATGAAGGTTCGAGCAAAAACTAGTAAATGATAATAACATATTCTAGTAGGCAACAATATCAATATTTGTTTACCTAGTACCTACTAGAAGTACTTCAATAACGCGTAATAAGTTTTGCATATCTAGGAAAAATAGCAAAACATTATCTTCTAGTACAGTCGCAAGAACATCAAGCCACCCTTTACTATCAAGTTCCCTCAATCAATTTTCAAGTTCATTGCCAAAGTCATAAGGTTGAAAGTCCACCAAAAGGTTTTTGTCAGATTCGGATACTTTGACATGCTAGTGTCTACTTATATCTCACAGTATCAAAACAAAACTACAGTTATCAATATTTATTTTATATCATGGACTAACAAATACTTATCTCATAATGCTGTATTATTATTTAATACAGTTTTGGACAATGAACTCGTGCGCAATAACAAAATGTTACGACGCTAACATATTAGCAAAACATTCGAGCACTTGCTTTGCGTAAAAACTGTTGCTAGCTGTAGGTATATTTGTGATGCGTAATATAATGTCAGGTTTTTGTTTTTCGCCACTAAGGGACTGTATGTATGGTACCTATGATACGATTGGCAACAATACGCATCATATATAGATAGGTAAAGATGTTTAGATAAAAAGGGGGCTAGCGGAGAACTTAACGGGTTGTCGGGGCTCCGGCTCGAAGTGCAGGAGTAGGAACGGGGTGGTTTTTAGTTAGTAAGAGTCCGACAGTTCCTCTCGCCTCACCAGAGCGAGAGAAGACATTGAATGATTTTCCTCCCTCAAAAAAAAATGCTGTGTATTTGTGATGCGTAGAAATATAATGTCAGGCTTTTGTTGTTCGCCACTAAGGGATTGTGTGTATGATTAGATTGGCAACAACTAGCATCACGTATAGGTAAAGATTTTTAGATAAACAAGGGGTTATGGCCTATTTCTGAAAGTGACATTCGCATTCGCCCTATTTGTATTTCAATAGAAAAACTGTTGATCAAATTGAATCCAGTATTTTTAAAAATAAAAATAGTATAAAGTTTATTTTCATGGCAATGTAAAATGTCATTGATAAAATTAAATTCCCTTATTAGAATGAACGTACTTGAAATGAGCCAAACACAACTTAGGTATTGCTTTTTTATATTGTTTTATGTCATTCTCAACGTGTCGCGGCTTCCACCGCCGATTCCCGCCCGAAGCAACTCTTTGTGTGATCCACAAATTGTGGTTCCAGGTCTGGATATCATATGTATGTGAACTTGTATGTTTGTAAACACACCCACGACACAGGAGAAAATCCTAGTGTAGGGCAACGGTTATAAATTGGGGCAGGGCAATTTGAAACTAGTCGATTCTCGTGTTTGAAACAATGACGATGATGTTGTCTACTCAAGTTAAAATTATCTTTCTTTTATGTATAAAATATTCGGTTGTGTCTTGACACCAATATACGCGAAGCCTTGGATTGTATATCGAGTTTGTTAGTGTTTACGAACATCTGTGACAATCGTTATTGGACCTAAGAAGTACTTTCCCATACTTTATTACTTTCTTTAGTACTTAGATGTTGTTGCCGGGTAAATATCGAAGCTTTTATGTTTTGTGTTCGTTTTTGGAGTAATTTAAAACAAACTGCCGTGTTAAATATTTGGGGGCAAAACTACAGTAAAAGTTAATTTCAACATTATTTAATAATGTGACCTTTGATATTTGGTAAAATACGAAACTATTGGTTAACTAATAGTTTTTATTGAATATAGAAAATTTTCGAGAATTTCATAAAATCTATATACATATATATATGTATCTGTCGTAGAATGTAGAATAGAACGTCAAGTCTGAGCCGACTTGGGTGTATTCGGTTATTGGGTTGGCAACACTGAACTACACTAACTCCTCTTGTGTTGTGATTCCATAGGCAACGCTGATTGCTTACCATCAGGTGATATGTGCTCGTTTACCGACCTATTTATAAGAAAATAAAGTTTAATAGTGATAGCTGAAAAGCAGCGAATAATGTCACTGTCAACGGTCGATAAAAAAAGGTGGACGGAAAGGTGTGTTGTCAACCACGTGCCGACTTCACCGCGTTCCAATATTTAATCACTTTCAAGTAATTACTGTTTATTTTAAGTTGATATATTGTGGGACCTGCTTTAATAAACCAAGAGGTTATAAACCGAGTGTTATTTCACAGATTGCAATGAAGACAGCCCGGCCTTAAATGAACGCCCATGCACCGCTTCTACATATCTATATCTATCTATCTATCTATCTATACATCTACATGTACATATAATAAATATATACATATAATTAAAACGTAGGAAAGTGCAAACTGTACATTGAATATTTGTTTAAAAGAATGCTTGGGTTGTAATCTACAAACGGCGCCGCAGCAAAAAATATAGTTTATAGAATTTTTGTATTTGTCTGTATGTATGTCCGGGCTTTACTCGAAAAGTACTACAAATATGGATTTACTTAAAACTTTTGCATGAATATTACTAACAGGTCGGGTCAACATATAGTCTACATATTATCACGCTATCACTTACGGGAGAGGAGCTGTGAATCACTCTTCCACGCGGTTGAAGTCGCAGGCAACAGCTTGCATATTTTTCTTCTTCACTTCTTTTAATATGTTCTAATTCAGTTCGTTGCGAGAACCAAGACAGTTACTCATGTCTCTGGGACGTACCGGACTTCAGTGTTCCGGTGTTTTCATTGTTGTATCTACTATAGATCCTGGCTTACAGGAGTTGCAGCGGTATTGGGAGGTTGTGGCGGGCTTGTCACTTAAAAAAATAGCTAGTAGATTATATAGTTATACTTTATCCCTCTGAAGAATGGAAAACAAAACTCCTTGTTTTTGACTACTCCAACAGATAGCTAAAATGACTACTACAAAAATTACAGTATTATTTACATTTACAATTACAATTTCCTTTACAAAAGATGGTCATAAACAAGAACTGTTGTAATCGCCATAAAATTGTAACTTGGAATATAATTTTACGTCGTTTTAATGCTTCGGTGTTAAAACAATGATGAAGTTAACTTACAACATTAATAAAGTCTTCTCTAAGGTTTATAAGTTTCCTTTGTTTGTTATTACTATTAAAGGAAAGTGGTTATGAGCGAGCCGACTGTATTTTGAAGTTTTAATCAATGTAATTTTATGTCTGTCTGGTCTGGTCCTGTCTACTGGGCATGGGGGTTCCGCCAAAGATCGTCCGGCTATTGGAGAGTATGTATAGGAGGTATTCCTGTAAGGTGACACATGACGGTCTTATCTCCGATGACATAGTGGTACACGCGGGTGTCCGACTGGGCTGCCTCTTATCACCGCTTCTCTTCTTGGTCGTTTTGGATGGGATCATGCTTCGCACCACTGACAATCGGCGCCGCGGCATAGAGTGGGGATTATCCAACTTCTTGGAAGATTTGGATTATGCCGATGACCTATGCCTGCTGAGTCATACCCACGCCGACATGCAAGCAAAATTGGACGACCTGCGGCAGGAGGCGGCAAAAGCTGGCCTGAGAATTAACACCCGAAAGACCAAGGAAATTAGAACGGGTGTGAAGAATACTACACCGTTGCTGATTGGCACAGAGGCAGTGGAATGTGTCCACAAATTTTCCTACCTCGGGAGCGTCGTGTCAGAGACTGGAGGTACTGAAGAGGACATCACTTCAAGGATCGCCAAAGCCCGAGCTACTTTCGCGCAGCTGAGACCTGTGTGGCAGTCACGGAAACTGACCCGAAGGATAAAACTGAAAGTCTTCGGGTCCAATGTAAAATCCGTTCTGCTCTATGGGTGCCAAACGTGGAAGGTGACTAAAGACATCTCACGCCAACTTCAAGTCTTTGTTAACCGATGCCTGCGTCGCATTCTCGGAATTTACTGGCCCGAGACCATCTCCAACGTAGAGCTTTTGGAGAAATGCCACGAAAGCCCAATCGACTGCCAGATCAAGCGCCGCAAGTGGGGATGGATAGGGCACACGCTCCGAAGGGATCCTGACCACATCCCCAAGGGAAAAGAAAGCGTGGCCGTCCTCGGCAAACCTGGCATCGCACCGTACTGGACGAGCATCGGTATGACGTGGAGTGAGATGAAGCGTGAAGTTCAAGACAGATCGCGATGGAGAACTTCAGTGGACGCCCTCTGCCCCATCTAGGGGACACAGGATATTAAGTCAAGTAAGTCAATTTTATGTTGTATTGATGTATTTCGAAATCTTAATCAATGTTATTGAATACCTCATTGGCCTATTATATTCTATTCGCAAGTGCGACTGCTGGGCAGGGGGTCTCGGGTTCGATTCCCGGGTCGGGCAAAGTATTACTGGGTTTATTCAAAAAATCTCAGTACTAGCACGGAGTCTGGAATGGGGTAGACGACAAATTTTTATTTTAATGTCCGTCTGGTAGATTATTTAAAAACATTAGACACGTGTTTTTTATTTTCTTACGGAAACGAATAGTTTCGAAGTTACATTGATTTGAAATGTCGCGTGACGTCACTTCTCAGTACATTTTATACTAAAAAATGACGTTTTAGCCCCCACTCCTAAACTTTGATTCGTTTTATCTAAGTATTGTTTTATTATACAACAAAATAAAAAAATACGTGTCTAATATTTTTTTATTACCTAAGTTACGGACTAATTATATTTCTATTGATAAACATGGACATGACACTGATACTTTGGACGTTGGTAACGACAGCCCATTTTTGGATAGATTTTTTAATATTGTTTTTTTATTTCATAAGCTGATAAACGAGCTGACGGATCACCTGATCGTAAGCAATCGACGCCGCCCATGGACACCCGAAACACCAAGGCGTTACAAGTGCGTTACCGGCCTTTTGGGAATTGGGAATTTGAGGATTGTGGAGGATTTGGGGATTCGGGAGACTAGGGAGGGGGTAATTGGGCCTCCGGTAACCTCACTCACACGACGAAACACAACGCAAGCGTTGTTTCACGTCGGTTTTCTGCGAGGCCGTGGTATCACTCCGGTCGAGCCGGCCCATTCGTGCCGAAGCATGGCTCTGCCACACTTCTAAATCAGAGGTTTGGAGTACTGCTGCCAAGTCTCTGATAAATGGCTTGCGACACTTGCTGTAAGAATACGTGGTGATTAATATAACATTTTACTCTCCTCCATACACAAATGGTAATAAAGGAAATTGTGATATGTATGCAAACCTCTACCTATGTATGTATATCTCTTAGAAAAACTGATATTTTGTATTTATTTTTTTATTCCGGACTCCGGCTCGAAGTGCAGGAGTAGGAACGGGGTGGTTTTTGAGTAAGTAAAAGTCTGATACTCCCTCCCGCCTCACCCAAGTGGCAGAAGATATTCGATGATTTTCCCCCTTTAAAAAAAAGAAAAACAGAGTTAACAAGAATAAATATATTCAGTACTTCGGAACGTAAACAATAAAACACTATTTGGTACCCACGAAACGCCAATTCACCACAATTGACACTCTATTAGCTTCAAGTGTTTACACCATTTTCTTTTGTTTATTTTCAACAATCTAGACTCAGCTTAGAACCAAAGGGAAACCAATCTTAACAAAAGGATCTAAAGTCCATATTTGTTTTTCATTTAACAAATATAGGTGGAGTAGACTTTTGGAGGCTAATTTTGAATCTTAGATATAATCGTGAAGATGTTTGGTGAATTTTACCTAAACATATTTTCGTGTTAATTTTCTTTTTAAAACTAGGATATTTCATCAAAACTCATCAGATATGTTATGAGTTTCATTTGCAGCGTCGTGCACAGCTAAACCAGAGTTCCTACATTTTTTTGGGTGCAGTAAAATTTAATAATAGGCTACCCTATTATTAAATTTTAATGTCCGTCTGGTACATAAATTTAAAATTTTAGACACGTATTTTTTCTTTTCTCACGAAATTAAATACTTTCGACGATATATTAATTTGAAATATCGCGTGACGACACAGCGTGCCATGTCATAACATGCCACAAATGGCATGTTATGACGTAACGACCTCCCACTCCTAAACTTAGCGCCATTTTATCTAAGTATTGCAACTAAATACGAGAAAATAAAAAAAATGCGTGTCTAATATTTCTTCATTATCTAACTGACGGACTATTTAGATTTTTAATTTTGATACCCTGTACACTATCCTATTATAGTGATCTGAGATTTCAGCGGACACTAACGTTGCTCCCTATTTGTTCTTTACGTGCATTCTTCATTTTCTTAATTAACTTTGCAACATTCAACAAAATTGACACACCACAAATTCAACTTGCCTCAGCCTAAAGTTGTATGGCTTCAAAACTCCATCAGAATCAGTTTAATGGTTCCCTTGGTAAGCAAATACGGGTTCACACAATGTATCAAATAATATAAAACTATTATAAATTGATCGCTGAATGTGCGAAAAGATAATACAAAAGGCGACCATGATGAACTGGTTTTGTATAGTTCATTGTGTATCTGGGTGTACAAAGTTTCACTATGTCGTTGGTACTTGATGTTCCTTTGTTGTAATTATAATATAACTCCTGTGAGACGTTTCTTCGTGCAAATATTATGTGAAAGACATTAGAAGATGGTGTGGGAAAGGCTCATGTTGGTTGTCAGTCACTCATAGTGTTAATTTGAAGCGAACTGTTTTTGGAGTTTTCATAAAAAAGGGTTAGTGTGTGTGATATTTTTGTAATTTTGTTTGTACTTGATTGCAGTGTTTATTTTCTTTGTTAAACTAACTCTTGTTGATTAAATGTTATAAAACTTAAAATTATGTTTTTTTAAGAGGGGAACATCATCGAATGGAGAAAACAAATAAAACTATTTCGTTAAAAAGGAAAAAACAAGTAATATAAAAGGAAAAAAAACAAGTAAAACTATTTCGTTGTTTTAGTGAAAACATTTTTTTTAAATTGGAATGTAAATATTGGTATATAGTCAGTTCAACGAAAAAAAACAGGCAATACAGTTCGAAACAATAAATAGGTTACACATACATATAGAGGTTTAATAAAAACAAACAAACAATAATTCTAACAACAAAAAAGTTTAGTTGTAGAAAAAATATGGCAATCATTTGAAGTGCTCCACTCGCGTTTCCCGCGTAAAAGTAGCTATGATGTCGCCTGTCAAAATGTCAAATTGTGTTTTTTCCCAAAGAGGATTTATCAACCTTCTACATTTTCCTTATATGCAGACCATAGGATTATCTGAATATGGAATTCTGTGGTGGATTCGAAGCAATCCGTCAATGAAATGTTCATTGAAGTGAAATGGGGATTTTCTTACTTTACGTTAGTAAGTTGGGTTCTATTGTTTTTGTCAGTGAGTCGTCTCATGAGAAAATTATAATAGAGAAGCTTCTAGTCGTTAGAAGATTGAATTATTCTGGTTTCAATGAGTTAAAAGTGTGTTGTGTGGCTATTTTGATCATCTTAAGATTCAAAAGAAGTTTCCAATTCATTAACCATCGGTTAAAAATATAATCAAGCGTCTATTCACTCTTCACGAGACGGGCACTGTATAGATTAAACCCATCAATAAATTCAATTTCACAATAAATGTCACCTAGGTACTGAATTGATTCTGGCTATTTATCAATTATCATTATATTATAGTAGGTAACAATTGTCGTTGTTACCATAGAATATTCTTTGGTAAAGACTAACCTAAAAGCCCAAATTATCCCAGGAGTCATTATTCTATGCGGGCAAAGTCGCGGCTAAAAGCTAGTAAACAATAAGTTATTTGTAGGCTTGCATTTTGTTTAGAAATAAAAAAGGCTGTTCGCAAAGCAGTAAGAATTCGTTAAATAAACCCAACGTGAACAATAGGCCTTATTTCACAATACTTATCATCAGCCGAACAACAGCCTATAAGTGGCCACTGTTGACCAAAGACTGTTATGAGTTAAACAGTATACATAAATCAAAAACCTATAAATGTCCACTGCTGAGCAAAGCCTCTTCTCGCACGGAGCAGGTTTGAACTTTAATCACCACGCTTGTTCAAAGCGGGTTGGCGATTTCAAACTTATAATTAAAAATTGTAAGTCCTGGTTTTCCCACGATCTTTTTCTTCACCCTTTGTCGGTGGTGTCTAGATAATCGTATAGCTCGGAAAGTCACATTGGTGCTTGCTGTTGATAGGTTTCAAACCCGCATTCTCATGCATGAGAAGCGGGCGTCTTAAACCTCCGGGCCAGCACGACATTTACTATACTTATAGGTATTTTTTTAAGGGGGGAAAATCATCGAATGACTGCTCCTGCCTGGGTGAGGCGGGAGGAAGTGTCAGACTCTTACTGACTAAAAACCATACCGTTCCTTCTCCTGCACATCGAGCCGGAGCCCCGGTAACCCGTTAGGTTCTCCGCGACATACTTATAGGTATAGTAAAAATTTTATTAGTTTCATCATTTTTTTAATCATTTCAATCATTCATCACTTAGTTTTTTTTTAACATCACATATCATGAGTTCATGAGTAGATTAACTCAGTAATGAGAATAATAGCATTGTTGCAGTGTACCTCATCAGTGCTTCAATAACTATAAGCTGGTTATTGTATTTAGTGACTCATGTGTTGTAAATGATTGTACATTCCAAATGTTCAATGTTAATATTTGTGTTATGGATGAGTGATTTTATTTGTGAATATTTTGTGTATTTGAATTCATATTTGTTTAAATATAGTGCTCAGTTTAATTACTTGTGTTAGCTGTCTGATGTTTGTTTCGGGATTAAGTATATGGGTATTTAGTTGTGCTGCTTCTATTTAGTTTATTACATATATTACAGTTGCATAGTAAGCATGGGGGCGAAAGTAATCTGCAATATCATTTTGTATAGATTGAAGTATTGTTATTTTCTCAGTTTTAAAATTTTCTTCACCTAAAGTGACCGTTTGGCGATGGTACATATCTTATTTCAAAGAGCCTATTTGTAAAGTCCTTCGTAGAATATTACTTTCGTCTTAGTTTGTATAATCTATTTAGGCAAAAAAGAAGTGCACCGCAAAACCGCCCTTTTTTATTTAGGAAGTACCTAAACAATGATAATTATTTTAAAATATCATTTCATATTTGCACATTGTAACAAGCACTACGAATTAAAAGCTCCACAGTTTTCATGCAAATCATGTTTCACAATTTTGCTGGCAAAAAGTCTGGCAACATCGCAAACACTAAAAAGAAGAAAAAAAAGATTTTCCTTCCGTGTCGCAGAAATGTTTAACTTATTTTTGTTTTGAAAAATTGTACATTTCCATTGTTTTTTACTGGCACGTGTACCTAAAAGCTAGGGTCGAGGAAAACTGATAAAATTTTATTAAGTCGAAATTTTTTGTACAAATTGAGAAAAATCTAGAGAGTTGATAGGTATCTCGAATTACGCCCAAAAAGAGTGGTCTTTTATACATACGTCTGTCTCCCATGGGGGTATGCTAACACTGTATGGAATACCAATTGCTACGATTCTTATATACCTCTTTCGCTTCATCAACAGTCAACATGCTTGTCGGTTAAGGGCACTTTTAATTTGGCCCTTCATTGATATTGTATCACCAATCTGATCATAATATAATTTTTGCATTTAGGGTGTCAGAAGCGTAGGTAAATCTTATGTTCAAAGCAAAGCAGAATACATTTTAAACACCCCCTACTTTTTAAGAACTAACTGAATCGTTTTCTGATAAATCTGCATATTTATGATAGACCTTCTTGAGTAAACATGTCTCCGTGGAATAATGTGAATCTACCTCTATTATCATCATTCTATTTGTTTCTATTATACGTACGATTATACGATATATTATACGATTATACGTACGTAATTATTGTTATTTAAAAATATTTATTGCGTAGACAAATATTATATTTTTAGATTTGACAATATGTATCACGTCTATGCAAAACGTTTGTAAAACATGCGTTGTAGATTATTCATAATTGTCCCCAAAATGTAATTATACTATTTTTAGCTAAGCATTTTCTACGCACAATATATTATTAATTTGACTGACGTAAGTAATTTATATAACTTTTATACGTCTTTACATCATAATTGTAGCTTTTGGATGAACATAACGTTTGCTATCATGAAATCTACCATATAAAAATAAGTCGGGTTTTCCTTCCTGACGCTATAGCTCCAGAACACACGAACCGATTTCCACGGTTACATTCGTTGGAAAGGTCTCGGGTTCCGTAAGGTGTATAAAATATCAAACAAAAAAACATTTATCTTCATCTTTTAATCACCAAACGAAATGTTACATAAAACGAAGCCATTATAGAGGTATATACATGAAAAATTGGTAACCAAATCATTTCGAAATAGCTTTCCAATTTGTATCCTAAAAATAATATAACAAAAAATCTAAATAAAATGGCTACAAATCCCAAAAGAGTAGTGTAATAGAAAGATTCCGTAAAAACCGATTTGAATAACTAAAATAGTCGACGTAAAATATCTCCCATTTCGGAATGGAGACAAAAAAGAAAAATCAATTTTTGGCTCACAACACGACTCGATATTGTATCGAATAGAAACAAAATGCTTAATATACCGAAGAATATGTACTAAATATAAATGCAAAATGGATTTCTGCATTTCTTATACTGCAAAATAATGAGCAAAAAGAAAAAACTTTAACTAACGGGAAAAGAATTGAATGTTCTTCACGATTCTGCTAAAGAGAGATTGTAAGCACACGTAGGTAGATAGAGGTATATTAAACAAGACGTTCATATCAAAGACATTAGACTACGTAGCTCTAGTAATTAGTATTGGGTTTTTTATAATTGAGCAGTATTATTGGGATGATTTTTGATTTTAGTCACCAACATAACATAACATCACGCACATTTTATCCCTGAAAGGGTAGGCAGAAGTGTACATTACGGCACTTAATGCCACTGTACAATGTAACACCCACTTTTCACTAGTCATGTTATGAGTCCAATGTAGTAGGGAATGAGACTATTGCCATTTACCGGGCACAATTCCAGACTCTGTGCTACTACTGAGATTTTTTGAAATAACCCAGTAATACTTTGCCTGACCCGGGAATTGAACCCGAGACCCCTTGCTCAGCAGTCGCACTTGCAACCACTCGGCCTACGAGGCAGTCACCAAGTCTTCAGTACCTCTACAATCTCTACGAACTTGTTTTTTAACAAGACCAAAGTGCCTCTGCTGCTAATTTAACGATGCCATCTTTTTCGTGGAATAACAAGTGCGATGTTATGATCAAATCAAATTTACATCGAGTTGAAACTATTATGTAAATGAAAAGGCTCGTCGATACTCAGGAACATTGAACATTGCAAGAACCCAAGCCAGATTCTTGTTAGAATTTCAATGAGCCTCACATTTTGAAGGATCGTTTTCAACTCCGTTATTTAAGCCAGTCTAAGTATTTAAAGAATCGTAAAGGTCAAGGTATGGGTCGAAAATCTTCACGTATATTTGCATGAAATGAGACTGTTTAATTAAAAAGCTGGTTGGTGTCATTTATACAGTTTTGACGGAGTGTGGTAAGATTTCATGACCTTTAATTTTATTGGATTCAACTTCGAAATTCCGTTCCGGAATATATATTTGTTTTATCTTTAAACCAATAAAGACCACTTAAATTGTACCTCGTTGGGCGCCAATTTCCCGGAACCAATGTAATGGTTTGTCTAACAAGCTCGGGACTTCGGTAATAAATTGGGATGCACTTTGAAATATACCAGCAACTGGCGGTAATTGATATCTGAACCAAACTACCCTGCAACTTCTCTTGAACATCGATCCTGCTTCAATAGACAAATGGTGTATAAAGGCTAGTCGATCGAGTGAATATATGAAAAGAAAAAATAATATATGAACTTGATAAAGTTCTTACATAATTTATTAAATGTGAATCTCAATTCCATATAAAGAAAAACAGAAAAAAAAATTTAGCAACATCAAGCAATCATCAATGCCAATACTGTATTTTGCTCGACAGGTGGTGCTAGTGTGGTCCTCATTTTTCGTTCAATAGAAAATTTGCTAGTATAACATTACAATTGCGGACGTTCAATTTTGACAGCTACTGTGATTGGACAAAAAATGTCATGCTAGATTAGTGTTATCGGATGAGCAAATAAAAAATAACAGTAGATCCCATTGTTAGCTATGTTATTATTTATACTTTTTTGGGTGGATTTACAAACATACAAATTTACATACACATGACACCCAGACCCGGTACAACAATCTGTGGATCACACAAAGAGTTGCTCCGTGTGGGAATCATACCCGTGACAAGTCGCCGGCAACCAGTTACCCAGCCACCGCACCAACAGTGCAATCAAGTTAATACCTCTTTCGAACTGTTACGAGAGTCCTTTAGGATTTCTTTTTAAAAAAAAAACTAATTATATATTAGAACTATTTTAATTAATTAAAGGACTGAGTATACAACCGTACCGTTCCTAGATTTTGTCCAGATTGAGGGGTCTGGCATGCCGCCACCTTACACGCTAAGATTTACCTTATCTATAATAACGATGACAATGCAGTTTTATGTCATCCCAGCATAAACCCTTACATATCAGGGTTGGTTCAAAGTCTCTGTTATAGTATTACCCTAAGTGGAGCGATATTACTTGTATTAGGTGTACTATCTTCGAAACCTGTTTGTCTATTTGTCATTTCTATTGAAGGTTCAGGCTGAGATGATGTTATACAAATATTTGCTCTATTCCTACGGGAACGGTTATATCGTTGACAAATTTTCTTATAAACTAGGTAATTAAGAAATATAGAGGTAAGTATAAAGATTACAATTGCCAGTGTTACAATAGAATAGTGTTTACCATATGTTACAATATGAGGGGTTGTTGGATTTGTTACAAATTCAAGGTCATTTAAAATAGACTTTATCTTATCATTATAATTGGTATGTAAATCATCTAGGTCTATGTTATTTAGTTTTACAGGGAGTATATTACTGGCATTTTCATATACTGTTTTTATGGAACAACAAGAGTCTTCAATTAAGTTAAAATCTGGAAAATGTCTGATTGGTGAAGTTATATTAAAATTGTTTTGTTTAGGTATAAGTGTGGTAGCTTTACAGTGGACAATGCAATTTTTGGGGATACTTAGTATCCCTGTACCTGCAATGGTGGTTTCTTTTAATTTGTTATTTAAACAATCTATCGATATTTTGTAAGGTTTTGACTGTACAAAGATCCATTTATTATTGATCAGGGATTTCCAGATATTTACCTTTCCAATGAGGACCTTCGTATGACATTGAGCAGGTTTCACGCTAATTACCTTGGTAAGGAGTTCACTTTCACATGTAGGTTTTGCATCAGTAGAATACACATTTTCAATATCACAGATATAATTTCCAGAAGTCACTATTTTACAAATTTCCAAACTATTGAAAACACAGTAGTAGGATTTGTCTTTGGTCATTGCTATGTATTTGTTATCAGGGAGAATTAAACTGAAAGTGTTTGGGTTTGAAGTATTGTGTGGTGTTGGTAATGCAATATTATGAAATAGCAGATATTCTTGAGTTTTTACCATTGGCACTTGCAATATAAATACTACCTTATTACTAGTATAGAAACAAACTAACTTAGAAATACTTAAGATAACATGTATGGACTTAATATCTAAAGATACAGGCAACTCAAGGTCACTGGGTAAATGTCTATAGTTATCTACTAGTTCCTTGTGGAGTTGTGTAGGGGTTACTATTGCAGGGTGTAAAATATTTTGGGTGCTAAATAGGATAGCGTTAGTGATATCTTCTAGTTGAAAAGATAGAGTAAGTATCGATGTCTCGAGCTCATTGATAACTTCATTGACATTTGTTTGTATTTGTAAACCATTTGTGGTTTCAGTAATGTTTCTAACACTCACTGAAAGTCTATAAATGGCTTCTTTTGAGTTTGCCTCGTTCTCTATTATTTTACTTAATGTAACGTTATACTGAGTTAAAACAGAAGTGGTTATTAAGATATTCTCTTTTAATAATGAGGCTAATTTCTTTTCATTGAGTTGTAATGTTTTGATAGTTTCGTCATATTGTAATTAATGTAAAGTAATATATAATAAGTTTATTAATAAGATTAATAAAAACCACTAGCACTACTGCAATTAGCTTACTGCCGCGTGGGCGAGGACGTCATGCATTCGTAAATGTTCTACAGTCGGTGGCGCTGTGGGCTGGGTCGTTCCGTTCCCTACGAAATGGTTGATCGGACCGATTGCTGGCCTACACGTCATACCCGTGAACGGGTGCCTTCTGCTGGAACAGGTCGGCTCGCTCATCGTGCTGGTGGGCTGATTCAGTAGGGTTAGTCTAAGATAATAAGACTATAATAATTAGGTAACAACATAAAGTATTGGGTGTAGTATAGTGGTAGGCGTAGCATGTAAGATCTTTATATATAAAAAAAAAATTTGACCGTAGAAAGTATGTACTTGTAATATGACAAGGGCACGGACACGAGTCCGTGGAGAAATTCAATTTTTATTTATTAAAAAAAAAAAAAAAGTTCAGATACAGTTGAAGTGTTCCAAAGCAATTACGAGAAGACACACCTGCAGATCAGAAATGAAATGAATAATAAAATGATTTACTTGTATATCTACTGTTGGTCGACTCTGCTCTTGGCCTTTGCAAAGGAATTGCTGTGAATAAGTTACTTAATGCAAAAGTTAATCTTATATTAGCGCTTCAGTGAGTGGGAGTTTTTAATTGTGGGAGAGCCATGCTTTGGCACGAATGGGCCGGCTCGACCGGAGTGATACTCGACTCGCGTTGTATGTCGTCGTGCGAGTGAGGTTACGGGAAGCCCAATTACCTCCTTCTCAGGTCTTCTCAGTAGAATGGTTGCAATCTAGCGTCGTTTATGACTTATTAATTTAGTGTTTTTCTTGACTTAAAATTCCAAATCTTTTAGTCCATCATTACAAACATGTTTTTGAAAAAAATGGAATGCAAAAAAAACAAATACAGATGAGACCGATTGTCACCACTTTTATCAGTTAAAAAACCAACGATGATATCTAGAGAGTTGGTTGGTAACTTGAATTATGTCCAAAAACAGTTTTCATTTTTATAATTTTTGGATTTAAGGTGGCAGAAGTCTAGGGAAACCGTAACTACCTTTTCCCTTGGGTATCTTAAGAGCCGACTAGACCGGGCAACAACGCTCTTTGATAAATTTTTCGATACTCAATATTACAGACAGACTTTACCATTTTGTTATATGTATGAGTATATAATGTTACAAAATTAATAATGACGTTAACAATGTTTACATAGTTTCAGTTATTAAAATCGTAGTTCGGCGATAGTATAGTTGTGTTATTAGTTTTCATCACTGCGTTTTCATTAGTGGTGTACAAACATTTGATGGGTAAACAATGCCAATGGTTTCATTCGAGAATTTAATACTGTTGAACTATGTATTACTTTTGTAAAAATCAAAATTAATGGGAGATGAAGTAGTAGAAACTTCTTTGTATGTATAAATAAGTTGATAGTAGTTCTTGAATTGTTAAGAAGTTATCAGTGGTGGACGACCGCACAGTTGGTGCAGTGACTGGATAACTGTAGTAATGTGTAACTGTAGGTGTAGCGGATTCGATCCCGCACGGAGGAACTCTTTGCGTGATCCACAATTTGTTATTTTAGGTGTGCGTGTCATGTGTGTGATCTTGTATGTTAGTAAACGTACCTACGACATAGGAGAAAATCCTAGTGTAGAACAATGTTTTTTTAATGTTACTTACACAGATCTCATAAGTCATGAAGAATCAAGCTACCAAGTCTAGAACTGATGACATACCAAATTGTATGTTAAAAAATTAATTAACAGTGGGTAAACTTTCACTTTCTAGTTTCGTGGCTGTAGCTGAAATTAAAATAAGATTGTTTTTTTATACGATAAGCTAGAAAACGATCAGACGGATCATTTGATGGTAAGCGATCGCCGCCGCCCATGGACTCCCGAAACACCAGTGCGTTGCCGGCCTTTTGGGGGTTAGGAGTTTGAGGATCGTTGGGGATTCAGAGATTAAAGAGACCTGAGAAGGGGGTAATTGGGCTTCCCGTAACCTCACTCGCACGACGACATACAACGCGAGTCGAGTATCACTCCGGTCGAGCCGGCCCATTCGTGCCAAAGCATGGCTCTCCCACAATTAAAAACTCCCACTCACTGAAGCGCTAATATAAAATTAACTTTTGCATTAAGTAACTTTTTCACAGCAATTCCTTTGCAAAGGTCAAGAGCAGAGTCGACCAACAGTAGATATACAAGTAAATCATTTTATTATTCATTTCATTTCTGATCTGCAGGTGTATCTCGTAATTGCTTGGGAACACTTCAACTGTATCTGACCTTTAGGAGACTTGACATTCAGAGAAGCTGAACTTTAAGTCAGACAATGCAACATCGCTAGAGTTACAGTTCGGTTTAATTATTCCAATTTATTATAGAATCTTTTGCGAGATTCAGTTGTATTTATTAGATATGAGTTATATTTTTTTTAAAAAAACATTGCCCCACACTAGTATTTTCTCCTGTGTCGTGGGTGCGTTTACAAACATACAAGTTTATATACACATGACACCCAGACGCGGAACAACAATCTGTGGATCACACAAAGAGTTGTTCCGTGCGGGAATCGAACCGTTGCGTGGCAGTCAGTTGCCCAACCACGGCGCCAACCGTGCAGCCAAACAAATTGTCTAGTAATAATTAAGATTAATTTGTTAAGAGAAATGATAGAAATAATACGTTTATGCCTCCACAGCTGAATCAAAGTTACACAGTCATTTTAATGTGTAAATTGACATCATTAGTTCGAACAAAACTGTTCACTGGCTTTTTGGTGATATGTACCGAAATTAAACTAAACGAAGTTATTGATAAAACCTAGTTATTTACCTGACTTGCTTGGTTAGAGATCTCTTGGTCTTGGCCTGTACTGCTATGAGTAATATTATACTAATTAAAATAGAGTGCACTATATACTAGTGGTTTGCATCATAAGTGTCTCAAGTAAGCTACTCGACCGCTAAAAGATATTATTTATGTATGAGATAGAGAATGCTTCAGGTGGTGGCTTTATGTATATGCAAGGCATGTAATTTCAACTAATATTAGAGGTATAAATATAGGATGTGTGGATGTATAAATATGTACGTATTGTTTTTTACACTTTCCGCAAAAAATGTCGAATAGATGTAAATAAAATTCGGCACAGAGTTAGATTATAGTCTTTATTTTATTTTTTTGAAGGGTAATATCATTCAGTGTCTGCTCCCACTTATGGAGCGACAAAAGAGAGTGGTGTCAGATTTACAGGCTAAAAACCACCCGGTAACCTTTTAAGTCTTCGACGGCTCCGAGTTGGGCGTTGGCCCAACTGGGTCCCATCTGTGGTGGTCTGATGGTTCTTTGAGACGTGCGGTGAATGAGATCAACGGACTATTAGGTACGTAAACTGCACGGAGCAACTCTTTGTGTGATCCTCAAATTGTAGCTTCGTTTCTGGGTGTCATGTGTATGTGATATTGTATGTTTGTTAATGCACCCACGACACAGGAGAAATTCCTATTGTGGGGCGCAGTTTTTTTTTTAAAAAAGGAAGAATGACTATGTTTTGTTTTTAGACCCTGGGTAAAGCCATTGGCAGAAGCTAGCGATAGTGTTAGTAACTTCAAACGTGGCTGCTTCAATAATCTAGTACTCTTAACTATAAATGGAGCTCACACCGACACTTTATTTACTGAGAAGCGTGATGTTAGTATACGTTAGAAAAGGTATTAAAATGTTCATTACTTTAAGGCATTCTGAAAGTAACCATCTACTTGTAAGCAAATACTTTGTGTTTACCTTTTCAAAGTAAAAAGACTTTGTAAGGAACCATTTTGAGTAAATTACATTATGTAACGGCTAACCTTTAACGTACATCTGATCTTTTTATTTTCTTTCTGCTTGGATGTTCGTCATTGGTAGTATTAGAGTATCCTGTGGCTAGTGTATATAGTCAAGAATTCATATTTTAAAAAAAGAAACATATCTTCAAGTGCGTCAGATATCTTGTTATTATTAAAAAAAAAACTCACTAACATTTTTTAATCCATTGAAATATACATAGAACCTAACTCAATGAAAACTCTAGAATTTTAAATAAATAACTACCAGATTTTGTGTATAAAGTCGAATACTATATAGAGGTATATACTAGATATTAGATCTCTCATACATTTAGGTACTGGCGACAGTGACAACCATAAGCTCATAAGATAAACTCGTCTATAAACTAAAGCATGCATTCAGGTAACGATGTCATAAAACTATAAAGTACCAAGTAATATTCAATTTCTATTACGGAGCCCATAATAACAACGTATTAGGTACCGAAGTGTAAACTTAATACACACATGTTTCATTCTAAGAGAACTTTATAAATTCAAGTCACGAACCAGATTCACATCCCTGATTGCATCTCCGATAGAAACTTCTCGAATTTATCTCATAGCAATAATACATTGGAACAATTATGGTAACGTTTTGTGGGGATAGAAGGGGCGAGTTTCGACCGTTCCCGTTTTCCGGGTATGTTATAGTATGCGTATGTGTTTCGTGAGTTGTGATGTAGAATTAGGTCGTTTTTTTTGTGAAGAGATGAATGGAGGCTGTTTATTTGATGGAACGGTTGCAGAAGTGGTTATTAACTGCATAAAATATTACACAGTTCAAGATTTTTGAAATTGTTTGCTAGCAATAATGGTAGCAGCGTTTTGGTTGAGATAACCTAACACTCACGCTTTGATTTAAAAAAAAAATACTTTTCATCTTAACAATTGACATTGTTTGTATAAATAAAATGCTAAAGCATTCCATTTAATCATGCACGTGATCTCTCCAACTTAACTGACCACAATTTTAATAAAATCAAAAGTTTCATATTTCGAATACAAAGTCGTCAATGCCATCAGACTGGCTGGTTATAGTGTCACGAGTATCAATTGATCAAAATAAGTGCATCGACACAAGTCGATGTCGCGTCAAACGGATTCACTTACCAAATTGACTGTACAATAAAAATGGCGTCATTTTTTTATTATTAACGTCATGCATTTCAATAAAATCATTTGACATCAATAAATTGTTCCTGCACCAGAAAAATTGTTGATGAGGAGTTTAGCACTCACGTGGCTTATTCCATCAAGTGCTATTGTTTTGACTGATTGCTGTATATTAAAATAAATGGTTTTGGGAACGCGATGATTGGGGAAAAATTGGAGTTCAAATGAAATTGAAGTCATACGCGGCGTAATAAAAACATGACATCATAACTCATAGCAGGCCTTCCATTTCCCTATGTGGTGGAATTTTCCAATTATGTTATCAGTTCCCAGTACATTTCATAAAACGATCCCATTTTCGTGTAATTAATGAATTTGGTGAGAATAGATAAACAAAACTTTGTCATTCATAGTAAAAAGTATTTTTTGTTTTCAGTTTTAACATACGATTTCAGTCTGAAAAAGTGGCAAATATTCGTATTCAGTTACTCTCATCTCAATACAGAAATCAGACTTGGAAGAATCGATATAGAACCGCGGAAGACTTAACGGGTTGCTGGGGCTCCGGCTCGAAGTGCAGGAGTAGGAACGGGGTGGTTTTTAGTCAGTAAGAGTCTGACATTGCCTCACCCAAGTGGGAGCAGTCATTCGATGATTTTCCCCCCTTAAAAAAGACGTGGAAGCGTAACAAACAAGCTTTAGCATTTATAATATTGGTGAGGATATAAAATTCGGTTGCGTATAATAAGGAAAAAAGTTAGAAAATGTTATAACTGTTTAAAAAGCTTTTAAAAAGGTAACGAGGAAAGTTTTTAAGTAACTAAAAACTTTCTTTTTTACGACCCTCTATTGTTTTTGAAAACGATTATTTGTTTCCAATTACTGTTTAAATAGGATCGTTACGTTTATAAATTCGATTTTTTTTTGTTTATTCTGTCTGTCTTTTTTTCTGTAACGAAAATAGCTACTATAATATTAATTGAAGTTTGATTTCGTGGTATTATTTTATCGTATTTCTTTTATTGGATTTTTGTAAATAGAAGTGCGTGACGCATGATGTTTTACGTTCTTTTTTCGAATTGTTCAAAGTTAATTTGGAATTGTTGATAGAATAAAATTCCAGATTAATTTTGGTTTATTTATTGGTTTATAATTAAAAAAGGTTTTCATCTGAGTACCAGTAAATGTGATAGACAATTCTGTTACAGAACAAATGATTGTTTGAATTGATGTTTCGATTTCTAGACGTCACTTAAACAAAATACTAAGTTTGATTCTGGGAAAACATCTTTATTCTTAAGATAAATAAAACTTACTTGACAAAATTACCATGTAAATAGAACTGATCAACCGAATTAAATAAAATCACAATAAATATTCTTGTAACAATAAAATAAGGTTGTAAATTGATTGCACATAAAATAACATGTCTTTTTTGGCAATAAAAACGACGCGTGACTGAATGGCATATGCTAATACTACGTTAGTCTCTTCCACTTGCATGCTCATACTATCACAAACAAGAATGGACCATATTTTTACTGACAAAAGGACCATTTTATCTGACGTTGATTTTTCTGCGTTATTAGTTGTGTGTTGTATCTTAGGAGTAGGAAAGTTTCCTTTTAACATCACCATTTTATGAAGACCTCTAAGCATCGATATGGTTTAAACTAGATCTGTCATAGTACTAAATTGGCCTTTGCAAACTTAATCTCAGTTCGTACGATCTTGACTGTGAACTTTTCATTGAGTAAAATGTGAATTCTTTTATAAATTACTTAAAAAAAACCGTCGTCTACCCCCCCACACTCCCACCTTTGGGGCGGTTTATTAATGTACTCAAACTGTCTCCTAAGTGCGACAAACACTTTTATGAAAACTGTATTAAAATTAATTCAGCCATTCTTGAGATATTCGAGCACAAACACACAAATATGCAAAACAAGATACTTACATATAGGTCAAACTGAGAGCCTCCTTCATTTTTCGAAGTCGGTTAAAAATAGAATATTCCAAAACCATTTTCAGGTTTCAGTAAAGCTTCAGCTCATAGTCACATAATAGTTTAGGATATAATATTATTTATACCGACATACAAATACAAACATATTAAGTGAAGTCACTAAAACTATGTAAAGAAGTGAATCGTAAGTAAGTTCTATTTCACAAGCTTACCACTATCGTAGCATATCCAGATTATTATAAATCCTCGATCTCTGCATCTTACATTATCGTAGACTACTCATTTTATATAATGTTTTAGTTTTCAAGTCGAAGGAGGGGTCTTTCCAAACTGGTCCTTTTACTCGTAATGCATTGTCGGTAGTTTTGTCTCAAGATTTTGTTCTTACGATATGAACATGAGAGTACGAGTATACTTATTATTTAAGACTGATAAAATAATGTTAATTGTGTTGCTTTTTTGTTTCACTTTTCAGATGACTCGCCTTTTCTTTAAGTTTGTTAGGTATACATTAGGGTAATAAATTGTTGTTACCTTTTATATGTTTTTATACTACTATATTATGTAATTTGAACAGCTGTTTAAGCCTTTGACTGCCGACAGAAAACTGTTGAGGGTAAATCCTCCGCTATCGTGGCCGATACCTTGTCCCCCATGGCGTTCAAGGTCTTAATTTTTTTTGTATACCTCTAGAAGAAATGCAACATTTCACACATAAAGAAGGTCCAAGGACAAAAAGAACAAAAAGGACTAAGTGCGAAATACACTCTGTCCCGTTACTTTAAATCTATATCAGGGTTTAATAATGTCTAAATGTCATCAGATTTGATGCTAGAAATTTCTCTATGAGGGGCTTAGAATTAAATTTGCATCGAGTTAATGTTGACATTTTATTGTCAATAACATTGTACGAACAACATGTTATGTACGTATTTTATAATGTATTGTGGTAAATATTGTCACTGATGTTGCATGATATGATAATTATATCGGGGAGTAAGCAGAGACTCCATCCCTGTGGTACATAGTCTCGTTGTAATAACAAAAATATTGTCACATACAACTTCAATCACCTTTAAACAAATAGCCATCTCTAGCTTCTTCTAGAAAAATGTGGGAACAATTTGCTTACATAACCTAAATAATCAAGTAAGTAAGACACTTGACCTATATTTATTTCAATCCAATACACTTCCCGAATACCAATCATAGATATAACATAACTCAAAAGAATGGCCATCGACAGTAGAGGTAGTTCGCATCCACGCCATAAGTTTGTTCAACTGTAATCTCTCTTAATGGCCCTAGTTTCTATATTTATAGCATATTCTTATTGTCCACGGTGAAGAAAAGATAATTACGTAGTTATCTTTACTTTTGCTAGTTTTCGCCATTAATTTGTATTGGCTTATCTTTTTGGAGCTGTCGAAGAGATTGTAACTTTTCGGGACTGATATTTAAGAGTAGAAGACATATTCTGATCTGTTGTTATTGAGCTTCAATATACGGAATAAGCGTAGCAGAAATTGTTTAGGTAAAATATGGTATTATTTCTCTTTAAGGCTATTTCACTAATAAAAAAGTCCTAGCCGTCCTAGATTTTAATGTAAAATCGTTTGAAAATGTTTTAAAAATATAGACTATGCATGACCATCGCATTTATAGATCACTAAAAAAAAGATGTAAAACAATGTGAATTAAATATTCCGGTCATTGATCCTCAACTAAAGAAAATTCATTCACTCACATCGAATAAAAATATTTATAGCAAATTTTTTAGGACTTTTTCCAAACTTATTAATGAAAACCTTGCTGGGTCCGAGTTTTAATGGACTGGATCCATTAAGGGCTTAAGATTTAAGGTTCAAATTTCATTTATATGCGCGATCACACCAACATATTTGTTCAAGTAAGTGATGTCATATATTTTCCTTAGTAAATGTTGTGTGTACATACTTTAGGAATTCGAACCCTATTGTAAAAATGGGTGAAATGTGCCGCATTAAAATTTTACTCCGTTCATGCCGCCAAGCCTTGTTTTATGGGTCTTGGTCTAAATCGTTTGGGTTAAAAGTATAATAATGAGAATTTTGTGTCGAATTAGACGTTAGAGTTCAAGCAGAACAATAAAATAGCAATGACAATAATATAAATAAAAGTGTTAATGTTTGCAAAAGCAGTTACACTAATGCTTGACTGTAATTTGTTTTGAATTAATCGTTTACAATACAGAATGTAGCTTATCTCTCGACATTAACGACGATATTTCTGGAAAGAAAAATTATTTTAGAATGACATTGAACGCAGTTTTTATTTTGAGAACGGGATAGATTAGGAAGAATCAATTGGAAACTAGAAATTCAAATTCGTCGCTCAATATCGTTTGCCCAATTTTTGTTTTCCTTTTCTGTGACTGATTGGAATGTTCGAGCGCTGAGGCTACAGTGATGTCTAACTTGAAGGCTGTTAGCATTCGCTTTAATCAATCAAACTAGATTCTAGATACCGATTAGGCAATTACCCAAAACATACTTGTTTAGAAAAAAAAATGTATTTCGGGTTTAATTTTTGTTACATTTTCACGGACACATAAAATACTACCAAAACTCTGCCTATGTCTACCGGGAATAAATGTGATACTATGGCGCTAGGAAATATTGACTTTTTTTCAACAAGATTGTCATCGTATACCAAATTGTGCTTAAGTCCCTAATAAGTAGTGATTTAAACACATACAAATCTTAAATTTGCCAAACTTGTTATTTTATAGATCAGTATCACAATATGTAAAGTAGCAATATCCGTTGCATCAAAGAAATAGAACAAGGAAAATCCTTTTATTCATGCGTCCATTTATTCCTTCCACTCGACCCATCTAACTCATATTATATTCCTTCAAATAAACACGAAGTAACCAACTGTTTATTCACAAAAACCTTTGTTGTTGACGAATCACCAAAAAGTTCCGCTATCATCAAGTATCTGGTAATGCTGAGCTCTTGTTTGGACACGCGGCGTTAACAACACTTGAACAATTTTCGTATATTGTTAAAGTTTCAGTTATTCGTCTACAAACTTCTGTGTCAAAATTAAAAATGAGTGAGGTATACTCGTAGCGTCTTTTCACCACGGAACATGACAAGGGAAAAAGTTTTTGATGAATTGTTATGGTGAATTTTGGAACGATGTCTAAGTTAGTCAAAGTCGGTTCGGTTCGACTTTGAAATATAATGTGGCGATGTTACTTCATTTTTGTATAGAAATATTGATTGACTTGTGGTACAAATGTTACTTTTACGATATTGATGTCTTTTAAAATTGGTAGAAGATACTTAAGTTACTGATTAGTTTTTTGGAAAATAATTATATCGTACAATACGTTTAAAAAAGTAATAGTATAATTGATCTGTTTTATATAAATGTTTGACTTTGCAGACAAAACACATGTAGAGGTATATACAGCATTAGAAATGGTTATCGATTATTGGATTGGCTACGTTCTTAATCTACTCAAAAATCAACTCGTCGACTTTTCAATTTTAAATAAGTAATGATTAAATTCTAAAACTTTTGATAGTAAAACACAATCTGGATTGAAATCATAATGAAATTAGATAAGAGACCTTTCTTCAATATAACAAGAACAAAAAAATTAAAAGGATCCTCCATTATCGAGTTACTTAAAAGTTTTCAATTCGAATAATTAAGTTTTTAAGTGAGATTAGCTTTTGTTTTAATGTAAATTGGTCCTTATTAGTTAAGACAACAGCTTTCATACAATGTTTATGGTATATTTTTCTTTAACATAAAACAGGGAAAATGACAAAACAGAGAAACGTTATCATTACACGTTTTTCTTAGACTTTATGTGGTTTTTATATGCACCGGTGTCACATCTTAAAACATCGTGAGACTCGAAGGACCAAAAAAATAAGACATGCGGAAATCATAACGACTTTTTGATACAACCCATCCGTCACTTATTCCTGTCTTGCAACTTTCGTAAATCATCGTACTGTCACATAAAACGTATGCCAGTGACGTAAAAACTGTGTACCATAATAATTTATGCGTGTTTTAAGGACAAGATCTTATATAATATGGCTCGAAGGACCAAATATACTAATGCGGAGATGATCTTTGGTTTGAAGTGAGTTGATGCTCTGGGTATAAGACCTAAGTTTTCTAAGTATTTTTAGGTTTCGTCATTGGTTTTCATCTAGTAAATAATAATAGTATAAGATGTAATGATTTATAATTAAAATTGTATATTTATTATAATGCAATCTTAATTTTAGGATCTACCTTACTCATTTTTATATAAAAAAATCGGGTAATACGCATCTACTGTAATTCGTTCAAATGTATGTAAGTCTAATAAATTACCTGAAAATAAAGAGCTAGGCTCCATAATATCTAGATAAGGCTTAGTAAATTTCGTCTTTAACATTACAAAATGAAATGAAGGGCCCTTTGAGGAAGATTTATTTGGAGTGTATCTCGCCTACGGAATACCTATTTGACTGTATAAAGAATGCTGATTATCACAGGGGCATTAATATGCTTGTTTTCATGGTGATAAGTGGTTATTAACTCTGAGTATTTGATAATGGAGAAATGTAGTTTAAAGTCAAGTCTTGTCTGATTCATTTAGGCAAGGAACTCAAGGTTATAATTAGAAATATTTGTGGTGCAGGCATCATAAATGAATTGATTTTACTCGTATCATAGTATTAAAATCAACTCAGTGACAGCCCACTGCTGCATTAACAGTTTATCTAAAATAAAAGTAGCCCATGTTACTTCCTAGTATATAAGCTACGTTCAATAAAAGGCCCGTCAAAATCGGTCCAGTCATTTCAGAGATTAGTTAGTACAAATAGACAGACTTACTAAAAATTGGAAAAATTCCTATTATCATATGCAGTATGTAATAGAAAATGGTTATTTCAATATTACGAACAGACACTCCAATTTTATTTAGGTATCTGTATAGATTAGATTTTTTTAAAGATTTAAGTTTGTTGGTGAGCGCATGCTACCCGGTCTTTGTCAAAATGTGTAAATTAATACGTTAACGAGTCTCGGGTTCGATTCCCGGGTCGGGCAATGTATTACTGGGTTTAAAAAAAAACTCAGTAGTAGCACGGAGTCTGGAAGTATGACTGGTATTTATGGTAATAGTCTATTACATGGGCCTGATAATATTAATAGTGAAATGTGGGTGTTACATTGTACAGTGGCATTAAGTGCTGCAATGTGGATGTCTGCCTACCCGGCATAAAGGGCGTGATGCTATGCATATTACTATTACGGTGTCACAAGTCTAAGTTTGGAGATTGACCATTTAATTTTATTACTGCAATTTCCAAATGAAGTAATTTGTAGCAATGACAGTACAATCATTTACCTACTGATAAACTTCCAAAACACGACAGTGCAATTAAAACAACTAGTTCGGTGGTCCAAATTAATTTAGTTGTGTCCCAAAAACGTTGTAAACATGCGATCATGGCAATTTATAAAACACTATGGTATTGTTACCGATCGTTAACTGTTAATTGTTTCACTGTTCGGAGCAAGTATTAGTTTTCGACATTTTTACGATCGCGTACAATAATATGTTTTGAAATTGCTTTTGAACTTGTTTAGTCAATATTTTGGAAGTCTTGTTTAGCGGTTTCTATCTTGTTTCTTCTGTTCTTGGTGTGGTGTGATGTTTAAAAGCAATTTTCCTTATTTTTTATGGGATAAACCGATAAACGAGCGTTACCGGCCTTTGGGGGATTAGAAGTTTGAAATTCACTTGTTGGAGATTCAGGGGTTGGTAAGATTAATTGGGAAACACAACGCAAGCGTTGTTTCACGTTAGTTTTCTGTGAGGCCGCGCGTGATATCACTCCGGTCGAGCCGGCCCATTCGAGCCGAAGCATGGCTCTCCACACTTTCCCTTGGCATAGAAGATTAAGTTTTAGTATTTTAGTGTGAAAAATTGGTGTTGAAAGTATTTGGGAATATGCTTTACTTAACTTAATTGTATGTCACAGCTGTTATTCAATTTAAGTTAAAAGCAGCAGCGGTATATTTGCTATTTTGATCATATTTTTTAGTGCGTCTAGTCTAGAAAAAACTCGATTCCAATTTTCTCTACTTTTTTTCTTTAATAAGCTTATTTTGTCCCTCCTTACGAGCAATGTGTTTACTCGATAGAGATATTAGATTGAACCCGTTCTATTTTGCTTTATATTTTGGTCCTTCGAGAAAATCCTAGCTTCGAAGCGCTCGCGAGCATTTGATTGCAAAATTTTCCAGATCAGGCGTTTCTTGTTACCGCGTAATATAGTAAATACTTTTCAATGCCGCAAGATCAAAGCCTTTAACCTTCGCTATTTAATTAATAGTACACGTTAAAGTTACATATTGAATGTGAAGTATTTACATGTGTAAATACTTTGTATAGTTATTCAAAGGGAACCCACAATAGAGCCGATCCATTAGGAACCTTTATATTAAATTCTTCTTACTAAGGGCCGCATACGTGTTGGATCTTGGTCCTATATAAAGTAAGAGTTCGAGTGTGAGTCCCAACTATCAGTGGCTTTGTGTTCTACTTATAGTTGTTCATACTTTTTTTTTTTTTTTTTTTTAGGGGTGAAAATCATCGAATGACTTCTCCCGCCTGGTTGAGGCGGGAGGGAGTGTCAGACTCTTTCTGACTAAAAACCACCCCGTTCCTTCTCCTGCACGTCGAGCCGGAGCCCCGGTTACCCGTTAGGTTCTCCGCGACTCCGAATCGGCATCGGCCGTATTGGGCCCCATCTGTGGTGGTCTGATGGCTCTTTGAGGCGCGCGACGCGCCGTACGCTCGGGTCTGTTTCTGGTCGGACGGGGAGCCACCCATGCTCGCCGTCCGCAGGCCCGCGCTTACGGTGGCCGGAGATCGTCTCGCGATCCCCGACGCCCGGTGTGTCCTTCGCGATGGCTGGGTTGCGAGGAGGCAGCGCTTCGCTGTCTCACGCGTCCCGCCTCCTCCTTAGCTAGCATGACTGCTTCGCAAAAGGAGGAGACGGCATCCCAGTCCCCCTCGCTCCGCATCATGGCCTGCACTAGGCCCGGACGCGAGAGGTCGCCATCGCCGATCACTCCCCTGAGGACACGGCGGCGCTCAGCCCACGAAGGGCATTCTCCCACCGTGTGTTCCACCGTGTCCTCAGGGCGGTCCTCGCAGTGATGACACCCGGGCGTTTCCTCCCGCCCCATCAGACACAGGTACCTCCCGAAACTTCCATGTCCGGTGAGGACCTGCGTCAGGCGGTAGGTGAGGACGCCGTAGCGTCTCTCAAGCCACTCCTCAAAGAGGGGACTTACCGCTGCGATGGCAGCGAGCCCAGCCCTCGGTTGCGACAGTCGTTGCTGCCATTCCGCCATGAGATCGCGCCGGAGCTCATCCCGCCACGCACTTATCTGGCGCGGCAGCGGAGTTTCACCCCGGCGACGTGCCTCCGCGCGCATGTTATACACGCGCGCGAGCACCTTCGCCTCCAGATCCCACGGCGGTAATCCGGCAAGGAGGTTCGCCGACTCCCCAGAGATCGTGCGGTATCGCCATGACCCTCTGTGACATGAGCAGCGTCCGAGCAGGACGCCGCAACAAGTTCGGCGCCCAAACAGGGGCGCCGTAGAGGGCCATGGACCGCACGACCCCGGCGTATAACCTCCGGCAGGAGGCGTTTGGCCCCCCGAGGTTGGGGAGGATACGCTTAAACGCAGCCCCCGCCCTCGCCAACTTTGGAGCCAAACAGTTGTTCATACTTAGATCAACTGTTTCGTTAGTTTATGACCTTGTAAGCGCCACTGTTAAGCATGGTGTCAGTTTCTGCGCAGTCTTTCAAGAAGGCTATGGCAGTATCATAACAGTTTTTATTTATAAATCAGTATACATCGTTCTTTTTGCTGCTGTTCTTATCATAACATAACGTCACACCTTTGATCCTTGAAAGGGTTAGCAGAGGTGCACATTACGGCACTTAAATGCCACTATGCAATGTAACACCCACTTTTTACTATTTATGCTATGAGTCCCATGCAATAGGGGGTGAGCCTATTGCCATTGGGCACAATTTCAGACTCCGTGCTACTACTGAGAAAAAATCAGTGATTTTTTTTTGTTTATTGATTAACACGGTAGACTCCAATTACATTAATCTACTTTGCCCGATCGGGAATCAAACCCGAGACCTCTTGCCCGGCAGTCGCACTTGCAAACACTCGGCCAACGTGGCAGTTCTGTTCTTATCATAGCATTATAATTATTTTGTCTTGTTTATTAATCAGGACTAGATTATTGAAGCATTCATCATAATCTATATTTAATCAGCTTACAAGAGTACTACTGGCTTATATAGACTAAGTAAATCATTTAAAAAAAAAAAGAAGACGGACGGCCTTCCGTCCGTCTTCTTATTCATCCAGTCATCCAGATTTAAAAATACAGCGACTTACCTCAGGTCACATGTCAGGGTGACCCGCAGTGACCCACTGTATTTATTATACAGTCACATCTGAAAATAGAGGTAGAGGGCACTAGTATATTCCATTGCCATTTTGAAAATGGCTTGTGTACTGCAACTTGCAACCGAGGTCTTGGACGCGGCTGTCACTCTGAAATGAAAATGTTAGATGTCATATAATATTAGAGTAAGATTGTCCAGCATTTTTGTAAAATAGGAAAAATAATTTGTTGTGATTTTCAAGTGGATTTTGTAGAATTGTAACATCTAAAAGTGTATCATGTGATTTCTAGTGCAATATGTAGGTATGGGAATCTAGTTTCCGTAGTTAGTTCTTTATATTTTATTTTATTTGCTTCTATTAGCGACTTGGCCCGCATTCATGTGGGATAAATAGTAGTCTATGTTTTATTTTTCGATCATAATCTACCACTGCACTGTTCCAAATTTCATTCCAATCCCTTCAGCCGTTTTGAAGAAGAAGAAGTAAAATATGTTGTCGCACTTATTTTTCTACGCTTCTGGTTGTGACGCCCTCAAATAGAAAATGACATAGGATAGTTGAAGGGGCGCGCCATGTCAGCCTTTTGGAACACTACTGGACGGAGTCACTTTGCCACACGTCGTCACCGAAGCAACACCTCTCCAATTGGTAAACAGGCGGCGGTCGGAAACAATGTTGCAAGACATTATTCCGTTATAATTAAATTATTTCTTTATTAATTATTTTGCACATTAATTAATATTATGTATGCTAAAATTATGTAATGATTTTGAATGTCATTGATCATAAACGGAATTTTATAACATTGCATGATATAATTTACTCTCCTAATGTGCTTCCTAAATGCTTCCTATGATTCACTGACCTTGTTTTCTTTTAATAAATGTAAACAAATTTTCGTATTTATGATATTAATAGGAATATACAAATATGAGCCCCAAGTATTATGTATTAGTCAAAAAGAGCCTGACAATTCCTCTCGCCTCACCCGGGCGGGAGAAGTCATTCGGTGATATTCCCCCTTAAAAAAAGTCTATTATGCTATTATGTAAGTACGCGACAATAATCTTTTCATTTCACTAACAGACGATGATGTTCTGTTTACGTAGTAACTATTAAACTGTCAAACACCGCGAGGACGCCGGTGACCGCAACCTATTGTTCTTTAATTGTGTCTATAATGACGGTACTCAACGAGTTAAGCAATCTGTGGTTCTGTCTATAAAGGTACTTAAAGTACCTAATTTCCGTACGTTACGTACTTATAGTACCCACATGCTAATTTCAAATACGAAAGCATGCTTCTAGAGGTATATCAATTAAAGCATGTGAGTGCAACTTATCACTTAGTAGCATGTGTGTCGGAATATTGGTCTAAATTAGCATGTTCATTTCGGACATGATTGTAAATCGACAGGCGTTCGATTTTTGAACATTTTTGAGCATGCTCAATAGAACGCTTTCACGCTTTATAACATGTGTGCCTTAATGACTGATAAAATACCAAATGATTACTATAACAAATATTACAATTTATACCATCGTTAACTTTAAGAGTTTCATACAAAAGTAACATAACATAACGCCTTTTATCCCCGAAGGGGTAGGCAGAGGTGCACATTACGGCACTTAATGCCACTGTACAATGTAACACCCACTTTTCACTATTTATGTTAAGAATCCCATGTAATAGGGGGTGAGCCTATTGCCATATACCGGGCATATTTCCAGACTCCGTGCTACTACTGAGATTTTTAAAAATCCCAGTAATACTTTGCCCGACCCGGGAATCGAACCCGAGATCCCTTGCCCGGCAGTCACACTTGCGACCACTCGGCCAACGAGGCAGTCGTAACGAGCAGAGTACAAAAATAGTCTTCAGTACAAAGCTAATATCCCGAAATTTCTCAAAGTAAGGGCATTGTTCGTGTATTGATTCCTGAGCTGCCTATTATTCTCTGCCAAACGTCTATTGTACATTTATTTAGATAAATTTCGAGAAGAGTAGCCATCTTTTTTAGGCTTAGTCTATTTTTATTGTGTACCTCTTTTTATTTATGTTTTGTAACTATTACTGTTTTGACTTCTATGTTAAGACGTATGTCGATCAGCTGATGGTAAGCAATCGGCGTCATCCATGGACACCTGGAACACCAGAGGCATTACATTTTAATACGGATTTGAGGATTGTTGGGGATTCAGGGATTAGAGAGATTGGGAAAGGGAGGAGGGGAGTAATTGGGGAAGGGGGGAGGTACCCCATAGATTATGGTCTGAATTAACACATTAAAGCTACTTTTTACCGATTTCAAAAATAGGTGAAGGAACTATGTTCTAATGTTTTTTTTTATTTTACAGGAACGCGAGCGACGTCACTGGCAGAAATATAAACTAGTGAAATATAAACATTGTTCTATGCTCGTTTGTGACTTTAGGTAGCTAAGAGAAATAGGTCTATCTCCATGTTCAACTTCTGTTAAGCTATATTTAACAAATCGAATCCTTTTCATACTTGTTTACCAAATTATCATGTTATTTAATTTTATTGTTTGAAAGCGCTAGGTCATTGAAACTGACAGTCATCATCAATCATTATCACCAGCCTGCCTGCCCACTGCTGACCAAAGCCTCTTCTCACACGGAGAAGGTTTGAACATAAATCACCACGCTTGCTCAATGCGGGTTGGTGAGTTTCAATTTATAATTATAAGCTCAGGTTTCCTCACGATGTTTTCCTTCACCGTTTGTTAGTGGTGTCTAAATAATCTTAGAAAGTACATATAACTCGGAAAAAGTCACATTGGTACTTGCCGTTGGTAGGTTTCGAACCCGCCAACTCATGCACGAGAAGTGGGCGTCTTAAACCTCCGGGTCACCATGACACTGACAGTAAGATCTGAAAACTTTCACTTGCATAGTAATATTATTTACTACTCCTCAAGGAAATTCTATAAAGTATGATACTTGAAATTGAGCAACTCACAGGAACCAGGAAAGGACAAGTTTACCATATGAATCATATTGTAATTATATTACCAAACAGTAATTATCGCAATAATTTGGAATAGTTTGCGTCCATGCGTATAGACACAGGTGAATTGGGAGTTCCGGAGGTTTATTGGGGCATTTCCGACCACCCTATGGGCTTATTAGGGCTGGCCCCAAATAATCTGTTTTCCGTAACAATGTATTCAAGGGTTGGCTATGTAAATAATAATGTAGGTGCGTAGAGAAATAGGTTCCTCTGAGCTTACGTAATAACTTAACTATATATAAAAGTTTTCTTACATACATACATAACATCACGCCTTTTATCCCCGAAAGGGTAGGCACACAAGACGACACTTAAAGCCAGTGTACGTAGCACCCACTTTTCACTATTTATGTTTTGAGTCTCATGTAATACGGGGTGAGCCTATTGCCATATACTGGGCACATTTCCGGACTCCGTGCTACTACTGAGAATTTTTTTTAAATCCAGTATTACTTTGTCCGACCCGGGAATCGAACCCGAGACCCTTTGTCCGGCAGTCGCACTTGCGACCACTCGGCCAACGAGGCGGTCAAGGCAGTTTATTTTTGTATTTATTTAAAAGATCTCTTTGTCTCTTAAAGATCGTACTAGTAACCAATGTTAAGTAAATGATGTTGCAATATATTATATTTTTCGAATATTGCTATTGTTCAGATTTTTAATTTTCAAAAACTTTACCTTGACTTATAATACATACTTATACTCGTGTTCAGTCTATTCTTAGTCAACGAGTGACAAAAAAAATACTCGAACTTAATCGTAGATAGAAGAATTACTTTCGCCAATCGAAATGCTTTATGTGTTTTCTAGAATGTTCGATTAATCACGCCACTCGATCACAGTCACAGATAGTTGGGTCATAAAACAGTCTAAGTCCTTATTGAAAAAGTGCTTAAGTATTAGTGTCGTAAATAATGGGAGTTCGATTTTATTATTCGATAGATGAAAGACAATAGATTTGATTTTCAAGATTGATTTACAACATACGTAAAGTAAGCTGCGTCATGTGTTGTGCCAAGCTGCTCGTTAATACGAGCCTTTAGCGTGGTTTGAAAGTAGCTGAGTTCCTCGTCAAACAATTGCGTGTCTAACTTTCTAACGTAACTGTTACATATATGTATCTGAAGGACAAAGCAGAGGTGTATATATTTCATTTCATTTCATTTATTCAATAAACATTTTACATTGTATCTGAATGTCTTCATAATCATAAATTACATTGCAATATAAATCCCTGCAGCATGGATCAGTCATATTACTCAAAAAATAAAAAAAAACATAACAGAACAATTAAAATAATCATAAAACGAGAAATAATCTAATCAATCAAATCCAATTTAGAAATAAATTACTAATAATATACACTACGCGACACTGGGTTTGTAGATTATGAGTCCCAAATTATATAGTGTGAGCCTTTTGCCATAAACCGAGCACAATTTAAAACTTCATGCTTCTGAGAGTTTTCACTCGAATAACTATTCCGGTAATCGTCAACCACTATGAAAATACTAAATCTACTTCATGGCTTCGACTGAATACCTCAAATATATGTAGCTGCAAAGTATCACACAGTCTAAACGTATTACAGTCTTAAGCTGTCCAGTAGCAGCGCGACAGTCGCCGCGTCCCTAGTCGCGGAATGCTGCTCATAAATATGAACCTCTGGCATGAAACTAGTCAAGTTCCTTGACAAATAATTACGTGAGTAAGCCGAAAAACATAACAACTAATTTAGTATGTCTCACGAAAGTTATAAAGTAAGTATAGTCTGTTATAGATCATACAGCATACATCAAAATCTATCAATAGCCTTTAGTTACGTCACAATACTAGCATTGTGGTAAAACCTGGTTAAAGCAACATGTCGTACGAGGCTTGCAATCAACCGGTAACAATTCCACGTAGAACAAAGCTGGGCACTATGGTGTTTACTAGCCTTTGAATACAGAAGGAGCCATGAAAACAAGTGACTTTAGTTCTCGTAGAAGTATTCCATTGATATTTAATTGTGTATTATTGTCTTAGTTATTCTTATAATAATTAATGTGAAGTTTTTTAATTTAGAGGTCATTTAGAGATCAAGGAAAATACTATAAAGAGATAATTTAATTAAATGATTAAAGTGCCTCCTTCTCTATTGATTATAAGCAAAGTGTTTTTCTAGCAAAATAGGATTAACAGAACCATAAATGTTGAATTGATTGACAAAAAATATATTTGGATGAATAAATGGTAAATGGTAAATAAATTCTTAAATTTTATTTTAAACTCCGTCTAGTAGATTACTTTAAAACATTAGACACGTATTTTTGACGCTATTTTTATCCAACTAATCTCGACCCAAAAATACACTCCAAATCAAGCCCAATTTCTTAATAAACAGGAAAACCCCGCGCTGCTTATTATTGACGAAAACAAAGCGTTCCAATACTCCACTTTGAGGAAAAGTATGAATGCCAAAAAAGTACGATTAGCAAAAATAACCCAGATATCGCTATTTTAAGAGCCGTACAAAGTCACCCTCTTGCTTCCACATTCTACAGTCAATATCAAAATAACAATCAATTCTATGTACTTCACAACAACACCCATTGTTCTTTGCCTCCGATCCTTAATTGGAGGTGATTTGAACAAAAGCCCTTCAATTTCTGGTCCTTTCAAACTTATTGATGTGAATAACTTTTGGATTTTATCAATTGGTTTTCGATTTGTCGTGTTCAATTAGTATATAGGGTTGATTTAAATTGAGTTTGTTGATTTAATTGTTAACTCGTTATCTATAGTGGTCCTTATAGCTATCAATGTTATGGCTGGATATTGTGTCGATTAGAGTTGGATTTTTATATTATTTCCTGTGGGATATGTATAAATGCTAAATGCTAAAGGAAGAACTAAATAATTAATAAATATTTACCGACATACTTAGGTCTCATTTTTGTATATTTAGAATGACTCGCTAAATGTCAGCTTGTAACCATAAAATAAAAAAGCAATGCTAACAATTGTTGGTCCTTAGTGGCGAAATAAGGACCATAAAAATACTTACTGTTTAAATTCAATTTCCAAAGCTAACATAACCAGTTTAAATCCAGGAAATTTAAAAATCATAAAAGGAGATCAGTGTCAATATAAACAGAATTTACGACTATCCTAGACATAACAATTTTATGATCGAAAATGTATATTTATGTTTATTCTTATGCGTAGTAATAAATGAAATAATAGAATCAAGTTATTAAATAAAGTATAAAAGGACTAAGAGACCTTGTCTAGAAGAAAACAGATGGTAGTACAATGGATAGTAAAAATTTTATGGTCAAATGGGTTCTTGGTTTCTGCATAATCAAGAGATAGGATAATGCTTTCCTTTTGTTTTTCGAACACTATGTTTGAGTGTGTAACAGTAAAAGAAGGTCTACAGTCTTTCATGTCAGACCTTACTATTATTGTGAGGGCCAAAAAAAATATTGGTGTTTGATTAATCTGGATCGTTACTTAGTCGTGGATTATAACTCTGAGTTAGTCAAATATTTTTTGACTATCCATAATATTTAGCAATGTGCAATTTTCAATAGAACATTTGTTTTTATGATGGTAAAAGAAAGAAAAGAATAATTTGTTTTGATAAGCAGTTTTTATAAACTGCGTGAAAAACCGACTTCAACCCCTTTTTTCTTTGAACTCGGTTAATTAATGCATTAAAACCTTGTAAAAAATGTATTTCTTTTTTATATGTTGCTAGTATATTATATCTATTGTAAAGGTTGTCTGGAAGAAATCACCATTGTGTGATAAGACCGCCCATTGTACGCATATTTACTTGAATTGTCTGTTTTAAGCTACATAAATGTGTACAATAAAGCATATATAAATAAATAATTAAATAAAACCTTTTCCTAAGTATTACAAAAGCTTTTCTAAAAACCGCACTACCAAATCGATTTGGCCAATCGCGAGATAATCGTGCACAACCATACACACATACAAGTCAAACAGAGAATCTCCTGTTTTTGAAGTCGATTAAAATAACTGGAAGAAGAAAGTAATGTAACCTTGTTACAAAGGATACAAAAGTGAGATAATATTAAAAAGTCTATTCATAAAAAAGTGTTAGAATACCCATAAACACTCAGGTAGAATCAAAAACCAATGGGTTATGTATTAGAAAATTCATAGCTACAAATAGCCAGCCGTTTATTTAGCTCACAATCCAATTAGGTCTAAACTATTGTGTAATATAAATTGAATTTGATTTGAATATTATTATTGAATTTAGATTACAGAATAATTTAATTTGGATATTCCTTTGGCTACATAACAAAACAATAGGGTAGGTGCCTAATTTTTATTTTAATGTCCGTCTGGTAGATTATTATTAAATCATTAGATACGTATTTTATATTTTTTTACAGAAACGAATACTTTCGACGACATATTGATTTGAAATGTGACGTAACTTCTATGTACATTTTATACGTAGAAATGACGTTTCAGCCCCCGCTCCTAAACTTTGATTCGTTGTATCTAAATATTATTTTATTATACAACAAAATAAAGAAATAGGTGTCTAAATATTTTTTAATTACCTAACTTACGGACTTTGACATTTTTAATTTTCATACCCTGTCATCATACCTATTATGGTTACCTGTAGTCAGAGATCTTAAACAAGGTGTAGTTTTGAAACCGTGTCATTTCTCGGAGGCATGTCACAGAAGTCATAAAGGTTCAATGTAAGAGAAAATTTCGGGCCAATAGTAAAAAATACGGCTATAATAAATCGTTTAAGTTCAACAGTATTTCAGAATAAGCGACACCAATGTTTCTTATTGGAGTTTTATGGAGTTAAGAATAATATCAATTACGTGTTTGAGTTTCTGTGTGTTAATCCGCGTTAAAAAGCTAGTTATGTGATACTTAAAGTTTAGGTTCTTCCTATAAATGGGGTCTATTTTGTGAGCCTGAACATAGGAGAATAAATCGTTCCATTACGTAGTACAAAGTTAACACAGTAAAAGGTTACTATAACTACATTAAATTGTAATGAAAATCTTTTCATTTAAGCACAATACATTTTTTTTAAGGGGGGTAAATCATCTAATTACTGCTCCCGCCTGGGTGAGGCGGGAGGGAGTGTCAGACTCTTACTGACTAAAAACCACCCCGTTCCTTCTCCTGCACGTCGAGCCGGAGCCCCGGTTACCCGTTAGGATCTCCGCGACAAGCACAATACGTTTAGTGACATCTTAGCTTAGCAAGAAACTACAACACATCAGAACCTTATTACTACCACTAATGACGTATTAGCTAGTTTATATAACTTGGAGAATGTTCCCAGTGTAAACTTTAAATTAGCTTTGAAGACTTAGCTTCGAAGAGACGTGTAAGTAAGCATACCTCATGAGAATTCATATTATGGTTTTGAATTGACTGCACGGTTGGTGCGGTGGCTGGGCAACCGGCTGCCGTGCAACGTGTCGCGGGTTCGATTCCCGCACGGAACAACACTTTGTGTGATCCACAAATTGTTGTTTCGGGTCTGGGTGTCATGTGTATGTGAACTTGTATGTTTGTAAACGCACCCACGATACAGGAGATAATCCTAGTGTGGGGCAACGTTTTAAAAAAAAAAAAAATGAAGTCTTATTTCTCCAAAATGTTTTTATATCCCGTAATACGTGAAGACCGCTTTCTAAGCACAAGTCTTTTTACTGCACGTCAATGACTTACTTTACTCCGATATCTTTAGTATGCACAGTTTTTGAGAGGCATGTATCCGAAGCACCACTAAAGAACCAGTGCATTGCAGATCCTATCTCTGAAAGACTATCCATGGTGAAGACCAGAGAGCTATCGAATGAAATGCGGCCAGATATTAACTAAGTGTGACTCAAAGAGTAGACACACTACTCTTAGAGTTACACTTAGATAATATGGTCACGCATACATAGGGAAGTCTTTCTACAGTCATATAGACTTAAGACTGCTAGTTAAATAAAAATAAATAAATAAATAACAGTGATGTAAATGAATTATTTTAGCTCAAAACATTCCGATAAGTAACTGCTTGATAATTACCATAACTTAAATCTTTCTTCGCCATAGCATTAAGAGAGAAAATCTTACAAGCCCCGACCTTCAAAACTCCTTGGAAGTTTACTTAGAATGTTTTCCTACATAAGCTTGTCCGACGCACCTGACATACTTTCCATGTTTTTTGGTCAAGGTCAGCCAAGGTTATTTGTGTGGGTTTTGTAAAGTTTGTGGGTGTGTCTTAGTGGTAAATGATATTATAAGTATGTTGTTATATGAATTCACTTGTATTTTAGTTTTACTAAACGTGTATGCTAATATTAACCCGCTCAAAATTGTTGAAAAGCATCTCCAAAATTTTTCATATAAAAGTAGTCTCAAAATATTGGAAATAGTCGCGGAGAACCTAACGGGTAACCGGGGCTCCGGCTCGACGTGCAGGAAAAGGAACGGGGTGGTTTTTAGTCAGTAAGAGTCTGACACTCCCTCCCGCCTCAACTAGGCGGGAGCAGTTATTCGATGATTGTCCCCCCTTAAAAACAAAAAAAATATTGTAAATAAGGTCTATAATGTAGTTAGTGGAGAGCGGTCACCGGTGGCCGCTTGGGAATATACGTCATTTAATAGTTCTCATAAAAATTCTTTGTAATAAAAATTTACCCTATTGCCATGCATGCACTAATACTCTATTCCGTTTTTTTTAATCTAGATAAATGTTCTTTCATCAACCGCCATAAGACGTTTACTGCTGGACAAAGGCCTCTCCTTCAGTTCTCAACATCGAATAAAAACTCGCCATCCTCATCCACTGGTTCCACGCGAATCTGGAGATGTCGTTGGTCCATTTCGCGGGAGATCTTCTTCGTCTTCCAGTTCGTGGTCTCCACTCAATCACTTTTTTGACTAAATCTACAAACCCAATAAAACTTTATTAGACCACTATAAAAGCACCCTGAACAGTGTTTATAATTACTTATATTTGCTCTAAAGCAGAACCGTTTGAAACTTAACGATTGAAATAACCTAAGAATTACTTACTTTTTGGAAAAACAAAAGTTTTTGTTTTGTCAAAGGCTTTTCATGATTCGTCGATTGGAAACTGTTTTATATTAATTAATTGCTGGAAAATCTTTTGGAGAATCTTTCTTTACATTTAATTAGATAATGTATTTTCGTAACTCGAGTGTTAATAATAAAGTTTAAAATAGCACCGTAGGGTAGGATTAAATAGAATTTATTTCGTCTGCATATTTGCCAAAAATAACGCGGTGTAGTACAAAGTAATCGTCAGCAATATTTATTTTAAAAAAATAACATATTTAAAAAATTATGTTTTGTTTTTTTTTCACAAACCAAAAAAAAGTAGGTGCTTTTCACAAAGCACCTACTTTTTTCGAAAAGAAAAATTGCTGTTCAATAAAAAAAGGAGATTTTCAAAATAGTTTGTGTAACAATAAGGATTTCGTGGAACTTATAACAAAACTGAAAGTGGGCGTGTAATGTAACGACTCCTACCTACCCTTTTTAATATATACTCACAAGAACGACTCGACATAACATAACAATTTTCAATAATAGTTGTTATGTAGGCGTATTACGTACATAGCTTACTCTACTTATAGTTTTGGTTAAAGGTTTTGGGAAATTAAAAATAAGTTATGTTGAAATACTTTTATTATATTTGATGGGCCGACGTTTGACCACTATCTTGCCTGATATTAAGCGATAATGCGGCCTACGATAGAGCACGTCGTCCCATAAGCAATCTATTCACTTGGGCCTTAAAGACACCCAGGTTATACTGTATGTGTTAAATGTTTGATCTCGGGCTGGTGCTGAAAATCAGCGCCGTGGGCTCGAGCCTCTGTGCCCGGTCCCCGGTATTAATCTGAGCTCCAGCCTTTTGCGCTGCGACGCACCATGGGCTTTTTTTCGGTGGTTCTAAATTCTTGTTGTGTGTCGTAAGAAAAAAAAATGGTTTTTCTTTCTTTCTATCTGTCTACTGGTTGAATTAGCCAAACATGGAATTGCTTACTTCATTTTTAATCGCTGTTTAACCCTATGAGTACCTTACCGTCATTATAGATACAATTAAAGAACAATAGGTTGCGATTACAGGAGTCCTCGCGGTGTTTTACAGTTTAAAAAAATAATCAGTATTTATTGAAAATTATTAATTGGGATGTTTTAAGTTTTTGAAGTTCTTTTTTCATTGATGTTTGAAATTGTAGCTAGTTGATTGCTATTGTTTAGGTGAGATTCATAATATAATTGACGATAAATTTATGGGACACTCGCTTCTGCCCGCAGTTTTGTACGCAGTCCCATGATCTAAAAAATCGCCTATGTTACTCGTGGATGATGTAACTTTCGAATGGTTAAAAACGGAACGGAATGTTTAAAAACGGTCCAGTAGTTTTTGAGCCTATTTATTACAAACAGACAGAGGTCGTGATGGCTGATGCCCGGAGGTTTAAGACGCTTCTCTTGCCTTCTCATGCATGAGGATGCGGGTTCGAAAACTACCATCGGCAAGTACCAATGTGACTTTTTCCGAGTTACATGTACTTTCTAAGATTATCTAGACACCACTGATAAACAGTGAAGGAAATCATCTTGAGGAAACCTGGGCTTATACCTCTAATTTCAAATTATAAGTTTGCAATCGCCAACTCGTATTGAGCAAGAGTGGTGAATTAATGCTCAAACCTTCTCCGTGTGAAAAGATCCTTTGCTTAGCAGTGGGCATTTATAGGCTGTTGGTGATGATTACGAACAAACAAAGTTATCTTTTTTAAAATATTAGTGTAGATTACATATTATGTCTGTGTGGATATTATGTTAATGTGTATGTATGTTTATCACAGAAACAAGTTCCCACCCAAAGCTCTATTGTACTTCACTTACATGGAGGTTCACATGGGCGAAACTTTGGAAGGCTTTGTGGGAAGTCTTGTTACACTAAATAAATGGACACAATGGCATACTGTGTTTACTGTAGTAATGTTATGCTGCTTGTTTCTGAATAATTAGATAGCGGTGTCTCTGGAGTCTCCAGAGGAAACTGTATCTAGAAGAAACTGTCATATAATTAAATCTACTAAAAAAATATCGGGCTCCATATTTTCTTTAGAAAATATGTTGAAGTCTTTCTAGCTATAAAATTAAGATTTTACCAGCTATAAGCATTGTTCATCCCATCTATGTAATGGATATGATTGTATTTTGTATTGTGCACAATTTCTACGTCTTATAGTTTGAGTATAATTTTCGCATTTTTATTTGTGGGAGAGCCATGCTTCGGCACGAATGGGCCGGCTCGACCGGAGTGATACCACGGCCTCACAGAAAACCGACGTGAAGTAACGCTTGCGTTGTGTTTCGTCGTGTGAGTGAGGTTACCGGAGGCCCAATTACCCTCCCCTTCTTCAATCTCCCCAATCCCTGAATCTCCAACGATCCTCAAACTCCTAATCCCCAAAAGGCCGGTAACGCACTTGTAACGCCTTTGGTGTTCCAGGTGTCCATGGGTGACGCCGATTGCTTACCATCAGGTGATCCGTCCGCTCGTTTACCGGCTTATGCCATAAAAAAAAAGTATTTTGTACATCTCCAAAATGATAGAGAAAATGATATCCGGGAAATGTCTGTTTTCATTATGTATTACTAGGTCAGAGTACCAATGATCGTATAAGAGGTCATTTATTTAATTTACGTTGAAATAAGATGTAATAAGATATTTAGAGCTGACCTATATACCCTCTATCATATTAATCTGCGATCAGTCAAATATTTCTCGTTCAGCCTCATCAAAGTAAGTAACGAAATATTTTCCTGTAATTCATAAATCCATCACAATAAGGAAAACAAACAACTGTCAATTTCTTTATTAAATTCATTGTACTTTAGTCATCATGTAGTAGTACTTTTCACTCTTATGCCTATGGCCATAAGGTTCAAAAGCAATCAATGGTCTTGGTAAGTAGTTTCTTAAGTATGAATAAGTATTTTGTTATTCATTGATGGTCCAAATTATGGAACTTTGGTAGACACTTGAGCTTATCTATTCAGTCATAATTGATGTTGATGTAAATAAGAAAATAAAAAAAAACTGAATAGCTTGTTTAGTTGCTGGAAAACCATAGTCTAGTCGTAAAATCAGGGAGGGGGGGGAATAAGGGCCAAATATCCTGTGACATATATCGCCAGAGACGTTGGGTGATGTGGCGCCACGTTGCCGGACTTCTGCCAACATGTCTGGCAATATCGCCCGACACGTTTCGGCAGTAACATTGGATGAGGTAGCGCGATGTTGTCAGAGTTTGGTCCACGTGTCTGGCAATATCGCCCGCCACAAATCCCGTCCTCACACGTTCTCGCCATGTGTGTCAGGCGAAGTTTCGTGAATTCACAAGATTTCGTCGGACGTCGTTGTGGATATATGTAAGTCGCGCGTTGTCGTTTGTATATATGTCAGGAAATTCGTCAGTTTCACTTGACATATCGTGGGAAATTTGTCCCTTATAGTATCATTAGCTGAACAGTGAAAAGTATTATTAGGTTGACAGTCATAGCAAAGTGAAATAGAAGAGTGACGAAAATTAAGGAGGACTTCTAACTTTGGCCTGAATCATTATTTATTCGGATCAAATATAGATGTGTTGTCTAATTCCCTACAGATCTCTATAGTATAATAATAATAATAATAAACACTTTATTGTACACCACTTACAAAAGACACGAACAAGAAAATAGTAGGTAGGTAAAAAAAAAAAAAATAGTTTTGGCATGTTGTACAATGGGCGGCCTTATCGCTTACAGCAATCTCTTCCAGGCAACCTTAGGATGGATAAATAACCGTGAGAGCAGATACCATGTGGGTAGTTCATAGTGTTGAATTAAATACAATGGATATGACAGAACAGTTTAGATACATACATACAATATGTACACACATACATACATGCCTACATACTCATATATATATATATATATATATATACATACACATACATACACAAAATCAGATACATACATACATACATACGGATATGCGGTAGCAGTTACTCTATTGAATCTGTGTTAGATAATGATCTTTTACTTGTCTTTTAAACGTTATTAGTATACCTCTAATTATGAATATAAAAAATACATAATTATGTATTTTGAATGTACTCTATACTCAAAATTAGACTCTATCAATTACTTTTTACTAAAGTTCTCAAAATAGAAAATAATAACAATCCAGTCAAAGAACAAAATAACACACCTGACATATTCAACTCACAAACATAAAAATAACAATTCCATTCCACGTCTTTATTATTCTCATGCGTATCAAAAGACAAACAGTGTTTTAGCGCAAACAAACGAGGCTGAAACAAAAGATGGAGTGGAGTCGTCAAAGGAAGACGTTTCTGTTGAACTTAGGTACATTGGACAATAAGATGCGACTGTGTGAGTGACTTTCAAATCGTTTTTAGAGCACGAGTTCACTGAAAGTGACCTTGACAATTTGAAAAGTGTTATCAATATCTGTGTTCTTGTTTTGATTCCTTTGTCTCTTTTGGTGATCAAATCGCATTTACGTTTATCGAGTTAAGCGACATATTAAATTTTAAATGAATGCCTGAGATTTAAGACGCCCGCTGTTCATGCATGGGTGTGTATTCGAAATATACCAACGGCAAGTACCAATGTGACTTTTTCACTTTTACTTTACTTCGTAAGATTATTTAGGCACCACTGACAAACGGTGAAGGAAAACATCGTGAGGAAACCTAGGCTTATAATTTCTAATTATAAGTTTGTAATCACCAACGCGCATTGAACAAGCGTGGTGATTATTGGCTTGCTCAAACCTTCTCCGTGTGAGAAGAAGCTTTGCTCAGCAATGGGCATTTATAGGCTGTTGATGATAATGATGATGATGAAGTCGGTTGAAAAATTATTCACTTAGTCACTCTCATTTATACAGTACAGTAACATTAGCTCGTGACATTTATTGTTGAACTATGGACCAATATTATTTAAGAGGATTTTAACTCCACATTTGGTACTCTGGTTAATTAAAAAGCACCCAGTTTCTGTCAAATATCTAACCCCGTAATTGGCTTTTACAACACCCGTAATTTTTTAAGGTAGGAAAATCATCGACAATGGCTTCTCGCGCCTTCTCCCATGTGGGTGAGGCGGGAGTAAGTGTCACACTCTTACTGACTAAAAACCACTCCGTTCCTACTCCTGCACTTCGAGCGGGAGCCCAACACCCGCTTGAAGAATAGTTATAGTGACAATAATTATTACACTCTGCTGTTACGGTTAGTAAGGTAAATCTATGAATAACATTAGAACGTTCGTTTTATAGAAAGAAAACAATCACTACACGTGTCTATTCGTTCTTTACTAGTCAAATCAGTGCTATGAGCCAAATGACATTTAGCGCTTGTCTACAAATAGAGTAGAAAACTAAATTACATATGTATGTGAGATTGACGTAAATTTTGCCACTTATCTTATCTTTATTACCTCTATATTTTTTTTTTTTATTAATATATCATTTCAGTACAGTTCAAAAAAAATTTTGCACCATTAAGCCACAGCTGGTTTGTATTGGTACTCACATTCGCTTAACAAGTTTTATGTTATAAATTTATAAACCCATTCAATATGACAATTACGTTGATATAATAAGTGACAAAGATATAACATTTTAGATACGTTAGATATTTTACGAGAAACAGTAAACATCCATGAGCAAAGCATAAACGCTAATGTTAAACTTTTGCAATTTGCTACATTCGCATTATCTATTTTATATATCTATATCTATATATATATAAAATAAAGTCGTGTTAGTTACACCACTGAAAATTGGTAGGGACGTAGCTTAGAGCCAGGAGACCGACATAGGATACTTTTTAACCAATATTTTTTTTTTACTTTTTACCGAAAATCACGAACGAGGACGGGAAAAAATGGGATTACGCGTACGAAGTCGCGGGCAGAAGCTAGTATATATATATTTATTTATTTATTTATTTATTTATTTATAATATGGACAACCAGTAGTTGCTACATTAGGTCTTATATCTAAGCACTTACATTGTAATACATTTTAAATGCACAACATTTTAAGGTGTCACAGCATGCACAGTAGTCTAACGATGACACTTTTCTCAGTATTTGTAATAATTGGAAAGTAAAAAAATAAAAAATTAAGAAATACTTAAAATTAAAATTAAAAACATAAAATAAAATAAAAAACTGAAATAAAAAATCTAAGTACATATTAAAAATCTACGTATTATTATGGTCACTCAATAATCTCACTACAGCCTTTTTAAAATTCGGTAGCGTGTCAGCAAAAATATCCACCTGACCAGAAATTTCGTTATAGGACTTCGACAGTCGAGACAGAGCAGAAAAATCCTTCAAGTTGGTTCTGGCAGGCGGTCGATGCAATAACCCAGCCCTGAGCGTCGCTTTTCTAGGGACACGAGAAGGCACACGTAAACCGACTATTCCTAAAAGTGGCGGACAATGAATTCCGTATCTCAAAACCTTATACAGAAATGTCAAGTCTAGTAAGCGTCTCCGAATTGACAGACTTTCCATCTTAAAATGCCTCAATTTGTCCCCGTATGACCTTATCTGCTTGTGTAAGCCGAATGAGAAGGCGAGGTGTCTTAAAAATCTCTTCTGAATCCGTTCGATTCGAAGTTGGTGAACATTGTATTCTGGTGACCATACAACACTGCAATATTCAAGGTTACTACGAACATAACTATTATAAAGAGCTATTTTAGTAGTGGGCATGCGAAATGATTTAGTGTTTCGAATGATAAAACCCAACATTTTTGATGATTTATTTATAATATTGTCTATATGGGGAACGAATGTTAATTTAGAGTCAAGTATTACGCCTAAATCTCTCATTTCGGTTTTTTTTGGAGGACTATGTTATTTATATGATATGGAGTTTCAATAATGCCATGATTTCGGGTAAACGTAATGGAGTAGCATTTATCAGTGTTGAATGTCATTTTATTATTAGTACACCAATTCGTTAAAGCATTAAGATCGATCTGAAGCAGGTCGCAATCTGAACAATTTTTCATGGTTTTACTTATTTTTAGATCATCAGCAAAGAGATAGGCACTACTGTACCTTACACTCGATATTATATCATTTATAAATATATTAAATAGCCAGGGGCCTAAGTGAGAACCCTGCGGTACCCCTGAAGTAACTGTGTATGTTTTGGATTCAAAGCCCTTAACTACTACATATTGTTTTCTGTCAGATAAATAAGACCTAAACCATCCTAGCAGTGAGCCAAAAATACCATAAGATTCTAATTTCACTAACAGTCGTCTATGGCAAACCTTGTCGAACGCCTTGGAAAAATCCATATAGATGGTAGTAACCTGCGTGCCCGCATCAACTGCATTCACCAACTCATTATGATATGTGACTAGGTTAGTGCATGTAGAACGAGAAAACATGTATAAAGGAAAGGCTTGTGAAATTACATGTATGGGATTGACGTAAATTTTTCCACTTATCTTATCTTTATTACCACTTCTATATAAAAGAAAGACGTGTTATTTATAATTCAAAAACGGCTAAATCGATTGGGTTTAAAACTGGTGGGTAGGTAGCTTAGGACAAGGAAATGGATATAGGATACTTTTTATGCAATATTTTTTTTATTACTTTTTACCGAAAGTTACAAACGGGAAGAGGAAAAAACGGGATTCCGCGTACGAAGTCGTGGGCAGAAGCTAGTATCTTTATAAAAAACTCAATGGTGATTTTTCTCTCTTGGTAGATAAGCGCTAAATTTTGGTTAGAGGCTAACTCAGTAAGAAACATAGCAAACTAAATTCAAATTCAACCATAGATTCTACTCACACACGTCAGATTATTACATTTGAAATTCAACATCTGCTATCCACTAATTGCATTACAGGAACAAACAATGCATTCGATTGTCGAGTATACGCAGAATCAATATGACGATGATTTGCGGCTGATGTTCCAGTTAGTGGGATGTTTAGCTGATGATTTTGAAGTGGAGTGCTTTAGAGTCATTCTCATTGGTATATGAACGATTTTTGTGTTTGTATCTGATGAAAAATTAACAATAAATAACACATTATGTTATTTATTGTCACGCCTGATATCCCTGAAGAGGTAGGTAGAGGTGCACATTGCGACACTTAATGCTAGTATACAATGTAACATCCACTTTTCACTACATAAGTTATGAGTCCCATAGGGGTGAGCCTATTGCCACATACCGGGCCCTATTCTAGTCTCCATGCGACAACTGAGATTAAAAAAAATCCATGTAATAATAATAATTCTTTATTCATAATAATATTATTAATTTGTATTGTAATATTTTTCCCGAACGGAGAATCGAATCCGAGACCCCTCGCCCAGCAGTCGCACTTACGACCACTAGGCCAACGAGGCAGTTAATAATAGATCATGATGCTTATTGTATCTTGCTTGTATTGTGTCTAACATTAAGCATAAATATAAACTTTACGCTTCTATATACTACTACTAGTTAACTTAGAATCTTGAAAAGAACCAATATTTTTAAAACTATTTTTTCCCCATTTGAGTATTGAATTCAAAACTTCACTATTGATCATTTATCGAATATCCTGTTTAATTGAAAGTGCCTCATTAAGTCACGTTATAAATGGTCAGACCGCCGCATCGTAAAACTAAAACAAAATATTAGCAGGGTGTAAAAATCAAGCTACGTCAAAGGGTCAAGGAATAACAGTGAGCCTTGGTTTTTTTATGGAATATACGGGTAAACGAGCAGACGAATCGCCTGATGGTAGGCAATCGGCGTCACCCATGGACACCTGGAACACCAGAGGCGTGACAAGTGCATTACTGGCCTTTTGGGATTAGAAATTTGGGGATTGTTGGTGACTCAGGAATCGGAAAAGGGGACGGGTAATTGGGCCTCTGATAACCTCACACTCACGTTTTGAAGCTCAACGCAAGCGTTGTTTTACGTAGGTCTTTTGTGAGGCCGTGGTATCACTCCGGTCGAGCCAGCCCATTCGTGCTGAAGCATGGCTCTCCCACAGTTATTAATTCTTGGTAATAACAAACTCGATAACTAGCCTTATGAACTTCGAGCCAAGTCTTACTCAACATTGTAAATAAAACCGACTAGTCAGTTATTCTCAAAGCGTAAAGTAATAAAAACTATTACGTCATTGCCACCGCGAACCTGGCTTTGTTCCATCAGTGAAGAATATCTCAAACTTATCTCGCTAACTTGTATAAATCTATTCAGAAACTTTCTGCTGCAGACACTGAAGGGAGATCAGTTTTAATGTTATCGGTATGGTAGAAACTATTTTAAATAAAAAAGTATAGTTTACAAAAGAATAACCATGATTTTTCACAAGAAACAACAGTTGACTGGTAGAGAATGTCATATGGCATTAAGTTCACCTTATGTGCCATTATTTAATCAAATATTGTACATAAAATACACATCGTAGACCGCATCATTGCTAACCACCAGACGAGATAGTGGTGAAACATCGACTCATCAAACATAAAAAAAATAATAATAAAAAAATTCCATGTCGTAACAAATTTAACGTATAAATATGGTACTTTCTTGTACCAAAGAACTTCATAGTACGATTGGAAAAGATGTAGGTATGCAAAGAAAAACGACAATTCAGATAAACTTTTATTCAAGCATACGGCGAATGGTTCAGGTGCAACGAAATTAAAATACAAGAAAAGAAGATCGTTTTCAAAGCGACTTCTAGTGGACAAAACTTGGGTATATTGCAGACATCGTCTTAACTTTAGGTTGCGGTCACACATTTAATAAGCGATAGCGAAATAATTTCTATTGATTAAATACCTCTAAAGGTAAGCATTATCTCTTTTTATTTTTATTTCCGAACATTACATTTTCACAAAATAGATGATACTAAATCCGACGAAATTGTGAAGTTAAATTATTGAGTATGAATGGGAATTCTAATACGTAATTTATGACTAGGGTAAAGGCCATAGAAAGTTATGGAATATTTTAGAGCCTTCACGAAGACTTTATGCACCGTTTGTTTCTTCAGGCCCAAACCAACACAGAAATAACAGGGGATTTTCGTAGCTTTGTTTTGCTCAAACTCTGGGTCGCTTGGTCGCAAAACTTTGTACGGTGTTCCCCTATATGGTGGAAATTCTAATTGTTTGTATGTGTACATTGGCTTTGAAGTATTAGGCCTGCAAAACTTGATTGAGATTATTTGTATGTATCTATATGTGTAAATGGAAAGTTCTTTATGGAATTAAGCGATCGATGTTCCGAACTGTTAGTAGGAATATTTGCATCGTAAACTTTTAACTATCAGAAACAGTTTAGTAGGAGGAGTCTAAATACGTCTTTTTTTGACATCTAAGTTTATCGTACTTTTTTCATTTAAGCTATGTCCAATAGTGTCATATGGACCACTTTGTAACATTACGACCACGTAATGTTAGTCAGTCACATCGGTCATGTGACGGTATAAAAAATCCTCAAATCATTTATTTTATTGAATCAAGATAATAATTCGTTAGTCTTAGATAAAGTACTTTCTAGTATTCAACATCTCATCACAAACCAGCTCGCTGCGAAAGACACTCCGAGCGTCGGGGATCGCAAGACGATCTCCGACCACCGTAAGCGCGGGCCTGCGGATGGCGAGCATGGGTGGCTCGTCGCCCGTCCACAACCAGACCCAAGCGTACGGCGCGTCGCGTTCCGCGCGCGCCTCAAAAAGCCATCATACCACCACGGATGGGGCCCAATAGAGCTGATGCCGATACGAAGCCACGGAGAACCTAACGGGTTACCGGGGCTCCGGCTCGAAGTGCAGGAGTAGGTAGGGGTGGTTTTCAGTCAGTAAGAGTCTGACACTCCGTCCCGCCTCACCCAGGCGGGAGAAGTAATTCGATGATTTTCTCCCCTTAAAAAAGTGTCCAAAATCCTCTGAACTTATGTTTATTATATATTTAAGATTATGAATACGTATTTTACTACCAGCTCCGCTTGCAATGGCACCTTACACCTTGATGCCCTGAAACGTACTTGTTGAACACAAGTATTCAGTACGGAATTGAACAACTTTGTGTGTAATTGAATTGTTTGCGCGTTCATGCATTTTGTAGTTTGAGCTTGGACAGGAAATTGATCAGCAGCTTATTACTTGCTCACTTTAAAGTGAAAGGTGATTATCTACGTTTTTTGAAACGTTTTTATATGTCGTGTGTCGCGAAACGCTGTTCATGAATATGAGCCACTAGTATGGCTTCAAACTAGTTGTGTTTCTCCTCAAACTGTTACGTGAGAAATTGCGACAAGCCCACCTCAACCTCCCGAAACCGCTGCAACTCCTATAAGTCAGGATCTACAGTAGATACAACCATGAAAACACGGGAACACTGAAATCCGGCGCATCTCAGGGAAATGACTGTTTTGGTTCCCACAAAGAAGTGAATCAGAAGATATTATAAGAGAAGAAAAAAAACGATAGTTACGTGAGTAAGCCGATAACATAATAATTAACCTGATGGTGTTGTTACCCATACATCCCCAAGCGGGCACCGGTGACCGCTCTCCACTAACTACATTATATACCTTATTTCCAATGTTTAGGGACTACTTTTGTATGAACAAATTTAGGGGATGAATTTCAACGGGTTATGAAGTAAATGCTTATCATTTTATTCATCAACCAATCAATAATCTAGTTGGATAGTTGATGAGGTAGTTATAATAACTTTTGACATTATCTTTCGATTACAAAGACAAACAATTTTTCATTTACAGTGGCTTTATTAATTACTTCTAAACTACTGTTTAGTTGGTTTAAACTTGGACTAACTTCAAGTATTAAGTACTAAGACAGACAATAAGAACGATGGTTAGTATTTTCTTAGACAGGCTCAAGAAGTTTAAACGATATTGCTTCTAATACAAGAGCTCTTTAAACCTTATAATATGCAATCAAAAGTTACTAAACGATTGTATAAAGGCTTCAACTATGTTACGTGATGTTAAGTTAATGCGTTAATGTTTACAATGTTAACCAAGAAGCGATTAACAAAAGCTGTCTAGTCATTGTGAAACTGCTGTTCTTTTGTTTTGAGTCTTAACTATTCCACAGCGTGTGTGTGTGTGTGTGTGTGTGTGTGTGTGTGTGCTACTACAAATGATTGGGCGTGTCTTGTTTATGTCTTTGTATTCTTCTTTATTAAATAATAATCATTGAGATTTTATAAGTAGTTACTTTAAAAAAGAAATGAAATGTGTTCCTATCTCATTTATGTTGCAATAGGTAATCAGTATGTTGCAGATGCAGTTGTGTTGTCGTGGCCCGGACGTTAAGACGCCTGCCACTCATGGATGAAGGTGCCGGTTTGAAACTTACCAACGGCAATTGCCAATGTGACTGTTTCAGAGTTATATGTACTGTCTTAGATTATTTAGACATCACTGACAAACGGTGAAGAAAACATCGTTGGGTTACTTGAACTTATAATTTCTAATTATAAGTTTGAAATCATCACCAATCCGTAATGACGAAGCGTGGTCATTAATGTTCACCTCCGTATGAGAAGAGGCTTTGCTTAGCAAAGGGCACTTAAGGCTGTTAATGTTAAATAACTGGAACCTATCCAGTTAGGTATCCAGGTATTCAGTGAATACCAACCTTAGCAGATTCACTACTGATTATTTGACTGTTATGAAAATCATCAAAAGAGCATGTTACTTCCTGTTGTAGTTGGTTGCAGTTAAAGCTATACCTAAGTACCAAAATGAAATAAGAATATCAATAATTCTTTAGTTTTATTGCCGTTTTATATTTGATTTGTGCTGCATCGTGCCTGGTTCTCAATTAATGTCTTTCTTTCTTCTTTTCTTGATTTTAAATTTTGTTTGTCTGATGCCCGTTCACCTGCCCACTTCTTACTAGAAAATCTCATTTTCACAAAGCAAATACCATAATATTACACTCCATAAAACATAAGAACAAATGTGTTTCATAATGAAATATCTACCGCGCTAGAGCCCTTAAACTTTCGCACTATAATTCACTAGAAAAATTACAGTATTCACTTAACTTACTGTAAAGATACATAATAGAAAATCCAGAATATTCCATATTGGAAAGATTTTTGTGATAAAAATATTTATCACACAAATTCACATACACGCAACACACGCATAAATTGATTGAGAGAGAGAGAGAGAGAGAGAGAGAGAGAGAGAGAGTAGGAGAGAAAGATATTCCTTTTAGAGATGACGATAGTCCCTTTGACTGCATGGTTGAAGTTGTGGCTGGGCAACCGGCTAGTGGCTAGCAACGTGTAGTGGGTTCGATTCCCGCACGGAGCAACTCTTTGTGTTACCTACAAATTGTTGTTTCGGGTCTGAATGTCATGTGTATGTGATATTGAAAGTTTGTAATTACGCACCTACGACACAGGAGAAAATCCTAAAGTGGGGGAATTTTTTTTTTTTTAAAGAAATTAAAAAATAATGGATAGAGAAATCTCTTTGAAAGAGAGTGGGACGACTGTGTGAAAAAAGGAGGTAGAATATATTGTAAGAGACCACGATTATTGTCTGTCGACTTTAGTATTTTCTGAGCTTACCTTTTTGTGTATATACTTGTTCTTCGGATAAACCAAGGATGTAGCACCACACTGTAGTGTGCCCAGTGCCAAAAGTTGCCAACATTTCCGTGAAAACCGGAGCGTCCCTTTATTATCCACACTTTAACTTGGTTCCACATAACTTACTCGTACAAGTACAAATAGGACTTTCTAACTATTATTCAGTTACTGAAATTCTGTCTAATATTCTATGTTTTAGTACATTCCATTATAGAGGTAAGAGGTATATAGTACGTATATAGTCATATTTTGTGAGAATATTCCTGCATTATAAATGACGGTACGCTTGATGATTTTATTTAGTTTTTCACTTTGGAAATTGTTATTTCACGTTATTGCGTCTGCACTAGTTCGTTGTCTTTTCAATGGTTTAGAAATTACATTGGAATTAAAAAACTTAGGTACATCAATGCAAACCTGAAACCTAAAAACATTCACTTTTTGTGCATTCTGGTGTTCTAGGTATCCATGAGCGACGCCGATTGCATACTATCAGGTGTTCCGTCTGCTCGTTTACCGGTTGATCTCATGTAATAAATAATAATAGTAATAAATAATTCGTTTATTCAAAACAAAGAAGTATATAATAGGCGTGTCGACAGGGTAAAAAAATCAAAAAAGTAATTAGTCCGTCATTAAGATCGCACGAAAATATCAGACACGTATTTTTTGTTTTATCAAATTAACAGAAGAATACTTAGTTATTCCGCATTAAAGTTAGGGAGTGGGGGGTGTTGACGTCACACTTACGGAGAAATCGTACCTAATTGTGACGTCACGCGTCATTTTAACTCAAAATATCTACATGGTTTTTTGGATACGAGGAAAAAGAAAAAATACGTATCGAAGATTTTTAAAATATCTAAAAGACGGACAAAAAATTAAAAAATAGTCGCCATGCCTATTACGCTAATCCTTCATTTCATCATTAACAGAATGGGGGCACTAACAAGTAAGTTATTGATCTTAAAAAGTAAGTACCCTCCTCTCTATTACACGAACGATTAAAGCCAGCAATTCATCATTTCCTCACCACAAAAATAACAAGTAGGTAATCTCACAAGAGGTGGCTGGTACTAGGTAATTTAGTAAACAGTGGGTGGGCAGCATGATAACATTTTAACGAACTCCAAAAGGTCACGCTTCCGATTCTTTTCATTTTTTTCCTTTGCATAATAATGGGGAAACACTCTCGGAATCAATTCAGCGGGAGCGTTTGTTAGTGCCAACTTTTTGGCCTTGAATTCTTAAAAAGATCTTTCGAATTCTTTATTTCGGTTGGATATTGAATCAAGTTTTAAAAATTGTTTTAATATTTATTGCATATTGTTAACCGCACATACGCATGTAGATACTAAACGAACAAGTGATATGAAGTAAGACTTGCATTGTATTTCATCATGTAAATAAGGTTACCAAAGGCTCAAATAACCCCACACTTAAATAGCCGACAAAACATTTGTAATTCCTTTAGTATTGCAGATGTTCATAGTTGGTGCAACCACGAAAACTTCGCCACCATGATAATGTAATAATTGAGATGATGACAGGGTATGAAAATTAAAAATATAAGTAGTCCGTAAGTTAGGGGAATGAAAAATATTAGACACGTATTTTTTTTTATTTTGTCGTATATTAAAAAATACATAGATAAAACGAATCAAAATTTAGGAGTGGGGGCTAAAACGTTATTTCTACGCATAAAATGTACTTAGAAGTGACGTCACGCGACATTTCAAATCAAAATATCGTCGAAAGTATTCGTTTCTGTAAGATAATAACAAATACGTGTCTAATGATTTGAAATAATCTACCAGACGGACATTAAAATAAAAATTAGGCGTCTACCGGCGTATATTATACTGATCAGTATGCAGTTTGCCAGTCAACAGGTAAGCCAAATTCTTAAAAAATGGCAAAATTTCACCCGTAATCCTAAAGAACCCTTATCATGTCGAGCTACGTAACCTAAAAGAATGTACTACGTAACTCTAAGGGCAAGGTACAAGGTAACAAATGATTTCTTCGCAGTCTCAGGCGATTAGCAACTCACTCGGTTCATTTTGTTAATGGTATCGTTATACCGATCGGCCCTTAATACGGTATAATTGAGACAAGTACTAGGTATAATGAGTTTGTTCCCTTATTTATGGAACCACAAACTGTGATTTTGTTGTGAATATTATGGAGGGAGTGGTTTTAGTTTGATTTGATGGGTTTAGTGGTGGTTTTATCGAAAATTTTGGACTCAGTGATCAACTGGGCGGCAATAAACTGGGCCACGTGGACCAGTTGTACATAATTAATTATGCCTACTATTTTTGTGGCCAACTGGGCCGAACGCGCTTTGATTTTGCGGACGTGATTTTATTATTTAATTTGCTGTGGTTAAGTGGGCCGAAAGTATACAGTACAGTCAGATACAGATTGTTTCAGTAATTTCAAATAGAATAAATATTTACCTTGTAGGTACCATTTTGTTTTTACTTAAATACAGTATCTACAGCCGTTACGAAAGTAGAGTGCGCTTTCTTTGAAAATAAACAAAGCTACTACAAGACTCAGATTACAATGAAAGAAGTAAGACGGCAACAAGGTCCCGATATATTTGTCTCTTTCTACTATTGTATCATGGGACGCGCGCGCCTTTTTTTTTTTTTATTTTATTTTTTTTTTTTTTTTGAGGGGGAAAATCATCCAATGACTTCTCCCGCCCGGGTGAGGCGGGAGGGAGTGTCAGACTCTTACTGACTAAAAACCACCCCGTTCCCACTCCTGCACTTCGAGCCGGAGCCCCGGCAACCCGTTAAGTCTTCCGCGGCTCCGTATCGGCGTCAGCCCTGTTACGCCCCATCTGTGGTGGTCTGATGGCTCCTTGAGGCGCGCGCGGAACGCGACGCGCCGTACGCTCGGGCCTGGTTCTGGTCGGGCGGCGAGTCACCCGTGCTCGCCGTCCGCAGGCCCGTGCTTACGGTGGCCGGAGATCGTCTCGCGATCCCCGACGCCCGGAGTGTCTCTCGCGACGGCCGGGTCGTGAGGAGGTTCGTTCCCTCACGCGCTCCGCCTCCTCCTTAGCTAGCATGACTGCTTCGCAGAAGGAGGAGACGGCATCCCAGTGCCCCTCGCTCCGTACCATGGTCTGAACCAGAGCCGGACGCGAGAGGTCGCCGTCGCCGATCACATTCCTGAGGACACGGCGGTGCTCAGTCCACGCAGGACACACCGCCACCGTATGCTCCACCGTGTCCTCCGGGCGATCCTCGCAGTGATGACACCCGGGCGTTTCCTCCCGCCCAATCCGAAACAGGAACCTACCGAAACTTCCGTGTCCGGTAAGCACCTGCGTCAGGCGGTAGGTGAGGACGCCGTAGCGTCTCTCAAGCCACTCCTCAAAGAGGGGACTTACCGCTGCAATGACAGCGCCCTGACAATGACAATGCCTGCGCTGCCCTTTGCCGGCAGTCTGGTTCATGTTCCTGTGGCGTGAATGTGTTTTTGATAATTTTATATATCATTGATGCTATTCAGCGTGGAGAGTGTAAATAATGGAACATAGTGGAGGTAAGATTTATATAATTACATATTCTTAGCATAAAATAATATCACAAACTTCATTCATTACGTTAAAGAAATTTCAATAAGAAGCTATATCTGCTCTTATTGGCGGCCGCCATTTTGTGGCGTCGTTATTACATTGTCATTACATTTTTAAGAATTACTAAGAATGTTTTACGGTTATAATTTTAGTAATTTCACAGTTTTACTATCCAAGTATATTTTACATTATTTGTGCTTATGTAAAAATATATGCTTTATTTATAGCGCTTAATTGATTACTCTAAATTTACTGTTTCTTTTTTTTTGGATAACTAGATTTATACAATAATTGCGATAACATATTTTTGATTTGTGCAATACTCTACAATACGACCTTTTTGATGAAGAATATACTTCTGCTTTGCTTAACATTACTTTTAATATAAAAGTTTTGTTACACACATATATATATATATGCACATATTTTAAGATTACTAGCAATTTGGATTTCAAATTACTAGAATTATTTTTATCATCCAGCAAAACTCAAAGGCTTTTATTAGAAATGGGTTCATATTAGTAGCGTAATGTGTAATTAGGCTGCCGCCGCTGATGCATATATATATATATATTTATATAGATGCCATGAAAATATTTACAGGTGAACCAGGGCCATCAAATTCACAAAATTGTATCCAGTGGCAAATAGTAACATCGCAACGAGGCAAACGAGTGCTTCTTCGTGCAGGCCATAGATACCATGAGAAAAGGCGAAATAAAGATGGTTCCTGTGTTTGGAATTGCACTAAAAGAAAAAAATGAAAAGCTAAATTAATTATTGCCAATAATAATACCATTACACGGGATGACAAACATGACTGCGAGCCGGATTTTGCTTCAAACGAATTAGAAATACAATTTAACAAGTGCTGTGAACAAATCAAGTCTGATTATACTATTTCAATTCCAAGAGCTTACCGGGAAACTGTTGCGGGACTCGTGGACAGTGGCATTGATTTCATTAAAAAAATACCTACATTGGAAAATATTAAGCATAAGCTCCATCGTAAAAGAAATAAATCACTTGGTGTACAAAAAATATGTTTTAATTCTATCAAAGAAATAATTGTGCCCGAAAGATATCAACATTTTTTATTAGCTGATTACAGTAATGGACCCAGTAGAATTATAATTTTCGCTAATCGAGATTGTAAAAAAATATTAACTAATCCAAATTTAACAATTTTATGTGATGGGACGTTCAAATTTTGTTTAAAACCATTTAATCAATTATATAGTTTACATGTAGATTTAGGTAGTAATGTACAATAATATTATACCAATTATTTATGCCTTACTGCAGAACAAAAACAAAAATACGTACATAACTATGTTTAAATTAATAAAAAGTGTAATTCCCCAATTTTCACCCCAATTATTTATACTTGACTTTGAACAAGCAGCTATGTCTGCTATTAAACATGTTTTCCCTAAGACTGAAATCAATGGCTGCTATTTTCATTTTGCGCAAAGCTTGTGGCGAAAAGCCGATGAGTTAAATATCACAAAATCAAAATTAGCCAGAAAACATGTTAAACGATGCACTATTATGGCTCATTTGCCTAGAGAGGCTATAGACAATGCTTGGCTATATATAATGGCACAATGTCCTACAAACAAAAATGTCGTGCTATTTAACTATTACTTTGTGCAAACGTGGTTGAATGATAAGTCATTCTTTGCAGACAAATAGTAATGCAGGTGTAGTAATCATTTGCATCGAACAACAAATATGATTGAAAATTGGCATTCGATTTTAAATAAAAAAATTTCAAGTAAACCAAAAAACATTGCGCATTTTTTAACAATACTTGAAAAGGAAAACAATTACTATGAAGTTTTATATACCAACGGAACTAGTATTAGAAAAAAACTTCCAGAAACCCAAGAAATAGACCAACATATATCGCAGACGATTGAGGAATTTATTAGAGGGGACATTAATATTGATTTATGCACAGAGCGCTTTGTTTTATGATTTTATTTTAAAATTGGAAATTACTTATACTGTGATTTTTTTTTTATTAATTATAAGATTTTAATAATTGTTGTACAAAACCGATCTGTGATTTTAAATTTTTATTAAAAAATCAATGTTGTATCCTGATATGCTCATAATTTTTGAATTGAAACTTAAATTATATTAAGCTAAGGTAGTTCTATTAAAATTATACTGAACTGATCTGTGATTTTTAGGATTAACCAATTTTATTTGTATTGTGTTATATGAATGTTTATCGTGTATATGTCAATTTGTGATTGCAGTACTGTTTTTTAAAAATTATATTCCTTATTTTAAAACTTAGATTAATAAGAAAAATTATTTACATGTTATATAAAACATATTATTGTAAGCTAAGCTTTGTCTATACAACTACATTTTGTTGATTTTTGAAATATATACATTGATTGATGATGTTTTGTTTTCCTCTCAAAGTCCCAACACAATTTACCTTTTGACAAATTTATTTTGATACACTTGTGTTCGTAACTATACCAAACTGCCTTAAATTTTTATTGTCGGCCCCCTTAACCACAGCAAATTAAATAATAAAATCACGTCCGCAAAATCAAAGCGCGTTCGGCCCAGTTGGCCACAAAAATAGTAGGCATAATTAATTATGTACAACTAGTCCACGTGGCCCAGTTTATTGCCGCCCAGTTGATCACTGAGTCAAATTTTGGTAGTCATAATTATATGTATGTTATAGAGGGCACATGTGCAGGCAGTTCACCTGTTGTTAACACCAAAATAGTACTTACGTCTCTTCTCAAAAATAAAAGACTGTTAATAAAATAAGTTCTTGAAGGTTTGAAGGTGGTATCGGTTCGTTGATATCGAAGGAGACAATCCTGGACGTTTTAGTCATGGTAAAATACTTGGGTATTTATTTGAAGAAATAAGTTTGAAATAGTAAAAAAAATAGACTACATAGATAGTTACCACTTTCGGTAATCTGCCTAAAACATAACAAGCTGAGCAAAATTGTATCATAGTAATAGGTACATACGATTACTTTTAAATTGCTTCGAATTATTATAATAAATGCGACATTAACTGCAACCAGTTACATCTAAAAAGATTTTAATGGTACCCAATTGGTTACGTTTAATACTTAAATATTAATCAGTTCATACAAGCACTCATGAGGCACTTACGAAAATGAGCCTTAAAAACATCAAACCATAGGTAATAATGCACATATTCATATTTATTAAGCGATTTAAAATATTTATAAGAATTAAAATTTAATGTCTAGACGAGATTAATTGTATATTAGGACCGGGTTATTCTTAATATGGTGTTGTAAAAAGGTTTTACTGTTTTAAGTGAATACAAAATTGATATTAACAATTGTTTTTATGTGTAATAATAATTACTTTCTGATCATGAAGATGTTTTGGTCCTTATGTAACTAGATTAGTTTTCGGCTTACCCACGTAGTGATTAATGACTATTAGGATTATTAGAGGCTCATGAATATGACCCTCTAATAATGCTGCTACTGAATATGAGCCTCTAGCATGGCTTGAAACTAGTCGAGTTCCTCGTCAAATTACTACGTGAGTAATCCGAAAACATAATAATTTATTTAGCATGTCTCACGAAAGTTACAATACAAATATATAATACTTCTGTTAAAACTTTCATTAATTCTATTTGAGGCTACTTATCTCGCCCACCTGACATCAAGAGCCGAAAACAATATAGAAGCTATTCTTCAACTCGCATTTACGTCACCGACGGCAACAACATACTCAAAAATATAGGCCATGAAAGTGGGTTAGCGTAACATGAGATAATAACAGGGAGTAGGTAAATAAAGTCATTATTATTGTAGCTGGCAACCCCTCTACTAACTTTTTTATATCACCCTTAAATAACTCAGTCTATGGTCGGAATAAGAATTGCGTTCCAAGTTCAAAACGATTTGGAACGAATAAACGTTAAGAACGTTCAAATTTTTGGCGCAAAGTCGAACTTTTATTGTAGTTTGAGTAGTTGTTATTGTAAAATAATTGAGAGGACAAAGTTTAGCGTGTTTTCTTGAAAGAAGTTTGTTTGGTAATAATAAGTTCTTTTGACAAAGTTTGACCTTAAAAGTATTTTTAGTACAAGTACTTTAAAAGTTCTTCAGTGAAACGTTCATACATAATTCTGAGACGAAACAGCAAAACAGTATTCTCACACAACTCACATAAGATTTACAAAGGCAACATATGAAAATTCGTAATTCCTTGCGCCAACCCTATGTATGCATATTACGCTTAGTGCCAGAACTGAATGAACACGCACACATAAGCAGATGCAAATACCTTTCGGTATGACGAGTGCGGTGTTACAGCTTTAAGACGTTTGTGTAGTTTAGGGTTGTTGCATCTAAAAAATTTTACTTTAAGGCATTGGCTGCCGACAAAAAATTGTTGAAGGCAAATCCTCCGCTAATGTCGGTCACCGGTGACTGCCATGGCGTTTAACGTGTACTGATTTTATAGTTCCTCATTATAATAAAACTTGATACCACTATGATATAACAACATTCAGCTTTATGTTTGAGATATGCCTTTTACCATGACTGAGGATTTTGAAAGTCAAAAAGTTTGAACCATTTATGCAGGTAATGAATTCAAAACTCTGTGATTGGTACTGACTGATGACTCGAACGACGAAAAAGTAAAATAAAAAGATATTAAAACGGCTTACTCATGAGCACCATTTCGTGACATATGACGTGTGTTTGAACCCCTTGTACTGCTCGAAACTAGTCCAGTTACCTCGTCAAACAGTTGCATGCATATACCATTAAACTCATTTAATACCGACGCCGTAAGTTAGATATATTCCGTTTTTTGTTTTCTCTTCTTTTCTTTTTATTATAATTATGTAATTTTCTCTATTAGTTTTAGTGTATTTTATACATATTATTTTTTTCTAATTTCTAAATTATATTTAGTTTATATCGTCGACTAATTTAATACCTATGTCTAAACAGAGTTATAGGTTTTGGTATAATTTTATGCAGTTTATTCTCTTTACCAGTACAGACAATATCATCCCTTATGCCACAACAATACAGCATGCATGAAAATATATTCCGCTCCGCTCATAAGGATTATCTTGATACGAACATTATAAGGCTCATGCAGATATACGAGCACATCCATCTTCAAACATAGAAACGGTCGCATTTCCCTGTAAAACAGCACTGCTCCGGATTTTCAAAATTTATATTATTTTCTTGGATGAGTACTGGCTTAACATATACCTCCATATGAGTATTAAGATAGTAGAAGTTTAGTCAGAATATATTTGGTAAGTTAGAAATGTTATTATCCGTACTTACATGGACTTTGGTTTGTCTACAACTGTACAATTCAGTTCTTAGCGTAATAAAATGTAATTGGAGATTTCTATTTTTCATTCATTGCATTTCGTTGATTCATGTATTATATTATTGAATGTCAATATCTTTTGAAACTGTCTAGACCAGAACTATTTTCGACGAATTTTACTTGTTTTTCTAATAAATTGGTCTGACGACAAGGCTGTCATTTTAGACAAATGCTATTTAAGCGCTAGTCAAACTAGTGAAAAGCTTACTTTGCATAAGTTATAACATAATTGATAACACCTAAGTCTCGATCCTATACATTGATATGTGTGTACATTCATATGACTAGCTTTTGGTAATGGTATGAGTTGGGACTACGGAAAAATGGACGTTTTTATTGATTAAGTGCACTTTTACTTTTTTAAAAACAAAATCTATGCTATAACATTCAGTAGGTATACAAAAAAAATCGCGGGTTCCTCACGTGAATATACTGAGAAAAGCTCTACTAGTTTCGCTGCCTACAGTAGGCTGCACGTCATCGCCGCGACTGCGTACGCAGCTCATGAGGAAGAACGAAGAACCCGTCTGTGTCGAAACTAGTAGAGCTTTTATCAGGATATTCACGTGAGTAACCCGCGATTTTTTGTTAATTTAGTATGTCTCACGATAGTTATTACGTCTTATTTTTGTTAAATAAATATACCTAGTTGAATGATTAACTAAAAATCGCGGTCGATACCAACGCAAACACCTACGCTAGACAGTGGGCTGTGCAACATCACGCTGCTCATGCGGAGGAGCCCCTCTGTGGCTAAAGCCGCGATTTTTAGTTAACTTAGTATGTTTCACGATAGTTATTATAAAAACTTAGTTTAGACGTAACATTCATCTATCATCATGACCCATCCAATATGCAAATATTATGCAATGATTTATATCCTCATAAATCGCAAAATGTAAGACAAAAGACAACTCTTGGCTTTAGACTATAGTTTGGTTATTTTTATTTTATGACGATATAAAATCAACAATATGGTATGGGATATGACATGGGCCGTCATAAAATCAGTATAGTAGTTTATTCCCTATTCTTGTATGTTGCTCATGGACTTATGGTATAGGGTCGTTGGTCGGCCATGGGAATATTGATGAAGGGTATAATATAACCATGCCAAAAGTGCTTCGTATAGTACACTACACGCTCGCGTACTATATGTACCTCTAGAACGTGTTAAAAAAACTATGTTCAGATAGCAAGCCATTTATATTGCAGATGTATTTGGTATATATTCATGTTTAAAAATTGTCATTGCGACTCCATGCCCTGGTAATATACACAACCACATTTATGATCCTAAATAGAACTTCAGATATTGAAATTATTTTTATTTTAATCGATTTAAAACAGATTTTGCTTTTGAATTTGCTCACTATAACTCTATTATGTCAGTATAAGTACATATATTGATTTGATGGTAAAAAGATCTGATTTAAATATCAGTTTTAGTGTATCTTAATTAATTATCATCATCATATCGGCCACAGGACGTCCACTGCTGAACATAGGCCTCCCTCAATGACTTCTAGATAGGCCGGTTGGAAGCGACCTGCATCCAGCAGCTCCCTGCGACCTTAATGAGGTCGTCTGTCCACCTTGCGGATGGACGTGGCCTCCACTCGAGAACCTTTCTGTCCCAGCGGCCGTCGGTTCTCTGTGCTATGTGCCCTGCCCACTGCCACTACAACTTGCTAATTCGATCGGCTATGTCGAGGACCTTTGTTCGCTTGCGAATTTCCTTGTTTTTTATCCGATCTCGCAAAAAAAACTCCGAGCATAGCCCTTTCCATAGCGCACTGAGAGACCTTGAATTTCTTTATAAGGCACACATTGAGTTGTGTCATAGTGAGTCTTATGTAATAGTTAGTATTTATTTTATTTGAGTTTTATTATTTTTAAATAATGATAATTCATTTGTTATTCGAATACTTGGAAAAGTCTCATATAAACGGAGTGAAATAACAATATTCAAGGTCAAAATACTTATAAAGTTCGAAAAACTTGTCAAAGTTATACTTCACAACTTACTTTCAGTTTCTAGAAAGTCAATCAATTTTCATTTGTAGTCACATTTAGGGGCAATGAAATGAATTATGAAACAAAATAAGTTGTTGTTTGAAATATAATTAAACGGATAATTCTATGAACTTAGTTTTTCTATAAATTCTACTGAACTTAGAACGTGAAATACAGCATGCTGAATATGAGTGAGGCAATTGAATCCGATAATATCCAAAAATTCGGTACTTATCCTACTAATCTACGTATATCTGTATATAGAGGTATAAAAGAAAGCCGTGTTAGTAACATTTATAAATCAAGAACGGCTAAATCGATTTGGTTGAAAATTGGTGGGGAAGTAGCTTAGAACTAGGAGACTTAGGGTACTTTTTATTCAATAGTTTTTTTTTATAATTTTTACCGAAAATCACGAAAGGGAACGAGATTACACGTAGTAATAATATATTATGAATGCCGAAACGGCTTCAAACGGCTGAAAGGCTCGGTATGATATTTGGAATAGAGGTAGGTAGGCTAACCTAACCTACCCCTGTGTACCCAGACTATAGTCTGGAATACTACATGGGCTACTTTCCATCTCGCGCGAACGAAACCGCTGATAGAACCAAGTAGTGAATATTAGTTTTCTGCCCATGGTTACATGCACGATTAGAGGAAAAAGTATCATAATTATATCACTGTCCTCTTGCTTATCTCTAGACAGAAAAATCATGGCAGAAAAACGCTCTGTCAAAATGCAGCACAATTTAGAAAAATAATAAAGAGACGCGAATTCTTAGTAATGAGACGTATAAGTGAAAATTTAGATATTAATCAAGAAGTAAACTGAATTCTTTGTGTATATATTATAGGTAAATTTTATAATCGTTCGCTTGATAAAATCAATATATTAGAATTCGCTTGATAAAATTGACGTGTAAAAGTGCTGCCTTGTAGCCTATTTGCAGAAATAAATTCACTTGTTTCACTAATGATATTTCGTTGCTCATATATCATGTAATTATGTCAGTTATTTTGCTAAAACAGGATAACAACGAACTGAAACTAAAATTACACGACGACGTAATTATGCTATGTTATAGTTCCGTATAATATGAGGCGAGTTTATTTTCGTACATTGTGAATTTCCTACCCAAATTAGGATGGATGCTAATAATTATTTGGAACCCGAAGCCTTATAATAGAGTGTTAAAAGTACCACAGCACTGGTATCGCGATAGGTCTAATTAGCATTAAATTTGTCTGCACGTTGGTGCGGTGGAAATATAATTTCAAGGTATTAAATATGAAAACTATGATGGCAAGATTATGACTCCAGGTAAAGTTGGCAACACATTCGTGATAATGTTGTTGTTATTCGTGTATTTAAATTGCAGAGGCTACTTTCTATCGCACTACTTTTTTTTTCTTTTTAAAAAACACGTTGCCCCACTCTAGGATTATCTCCTGTGTCTTGGGTGCGTTTACAAACATACAAGTTCACATACACATGACATCCAGACCCGAAAAAACAATTTGTGGATCACACTACTGATTGGAGGTATAATTAGCGATAAATACACAGATATCTATATTAACCATTCCTGATGTTTCTTTTAAAATCTCTTAGAAATTTCAATTAAATTCTATCACAATACCAATCCTATCACTTTAGACAGGCAACAGAAGCTAGTCACATATAAAAAAATAGAAAAAGGCTCTCCATTGAATTTTCCATTAACTCCAACCGCTGACCGACGATAGGGTTAGCAACACAATAGATGCGACGAACCACAATCCGGTGCAATCAAGATTGAAGTGTTCTATTTCGCTTTGAATTTATTGAAGCGTTAACTAAATTAAGTCTAGACTTTTGTCAGTCTGTGGATGATAAACAAAGAAAAATGGCGCTGTGCAATGAAGATGAATTAATACGTATTGTGGATAATGGAACAGTATGTTAAAGTTTTTGACGTTTCAGTTTAAACTGCATGAAGAAAATTCGTCAAAACGACACACGACAAGTCGATGATGTTTTAATGATACTAAAGATGTAAAGGGATGGATCGATTGTTCTATGCGTGAAGGAGACTATTTCGGTCAGAGAAAGAGTTTAATCACCCTTCTATACCTCATACATATATAGATAGATTTGTTAACTAGAGTTAGACTTTTAAAGATTTTTTTGTCAATCATCTTAAGACTAGCTGGAAAATAATCATAAAGGACAATTAGTTTTAAAGACAAAACTATAGCTGAAAATTTGATTTTGTGAAACTCATCATAATATGTTATTATGTTAATATGATGAATTTCATCATAATAATACGTTATTATGATGAATTTCACAAAATCAATTTTTTTTAATTGAAATCGCGGTTTACTCACGTGAATATACTGAGAAAAGCTCTACTAGTTTCGAACCACAGAGGGGTTCTTCTTCTCACGATAGTTATTATGTCAAATTTTTTGTTTATGGAATAGGAGGCAAACGAGCAGAAGAATCACCTGATGGTAAGCGATCAGTGCCGCCGTTGACACCCGCAACACCAGAGGAGTCACAGGTGCATGCTTTTAAAAGGAATACATTTTTAAGGTCATATCGGTTCGGAAATACCGCCGACGATAAATCATTCCACAGTTTTGCTGTGCGAGGCAGAAAGCGACAAAAAAGCGCACAGTTGTGGCCTGCCAACCATTTACATGATGGGGATGGAATTACTGTTTTGTGGCGAAAAAAAGCGTCAGGTATCAAACTAAACAAATCTTCATAGCACTCCCCATCGCACAAGCGATAGAAAATGCAGAACGAAGCTACATTTCTACGCAACTGCCAAAGTATCTTTTTTTCGATGGAGGAAAATCATCGAATGACTTCTTCCGCCTGGGTGAGGCGAAAGGGAGTGTCAGACTCTTACTGACTAAAAACCACCCCGTTCCTTCTCCTGCACTTCGAGCCGGAGCCCCGGTCACCTGTTAGGTTCTCCGCGACTCCGAATCGGCTTTGAGGCGCGCGCTGCTAAAGTATCTTATACTGTGATCTTTTAACAAGGTGGCAAAAATTTTCTCGCCTGTGAAATTGAACCAACTAAACACGATTATTCCAAGTATAGATTTGCATCTTCGCCTACATAATCAATCTAATAGACTGACAAACGTAAACACTTGTAATTGAGAACATTATTGTACTTGATTAATTAACTGCATATAACTCGAGGTGTGTGCACACACTGCATACATAATTACATAATGTGTGCGTTTAACCAGAGCCTTAAATGTTGATGAGTCTACATCGTGTTTAGGTTTAATGAAATTGATTTTCCTAGGGTTATATTGTGAACTTAGATTACATTACACTACTACTATAGTTCGATTTCAATGTATTACTCACTAGCTTTTACTCGCGGCTTTGACCGTGTGTTCTTGTTTTATCCCACGGGAGTATTTAATTGGGATAAAAATTTCCGTCGCCTAAGTCAGCTCATACCCTTCCTGTATACCAAATTTCATCAAAATCCGTTCAGTAGTTTCAGCGTGATTGACGGACAAACATCCAAAAAAGAACCATTCACATGTATAATATTAGTGTGGGAATGTTCAATTAGTTTTACTATTATTTATTAAGTTGACGTTTTAATAGTAACCAATTATGGTTTAATAGATATAAATGGTTTGATTTCGACATTGGCTTCTGGATGGTACCTTATACTTAGCGTTTCCCAGCCTTTTCAGCTCACGGACTCTTTGGAAATCAAGTCCAGTTTTAACAGATTCCCTTACTGAAATAGCAAAAAAAAAAACGTATTACATATTTATTTTAGCGATTACTGATACGAAAAATAAACAAATACAGAAGATAATTATAACTGTTTATTAAAATAAAAAAAAAACAAACAAATTAATGTGAAATTTGGTGTTGCTTTTTTGCAACTAAATCAGGGATATTCGGGTTGATGTCGCTACTGCTTAGTAGTAGTCTGTAATCTCAAATCAGATTATACTTTGTTAGCTACGCTAGTGTGCTTACGCTTGAAACCAATCTCAATGTCAATGCAATTTCAATTCAATAAAATCTCAATAATTATCCAATGTCAAAACTATACCACCCCTACCGTAGCTTTTGAAATAGTAATCAGAGTACGGAATATAAAGCCAAACTCAGTACCATTTCGTTCATTCAATATCTACGCAATACGGATGCAATGGGCGCTAGTGTTGCAACTCAAGAGTACGAAATTTCACAAAACCAATGTCGATTGATCGGAATTGGATTCAAGAGTAAGCCCCCTGAGATGACACCGCGGACCCCATACATATACTCGCGTACCCCAGGGGTCCGCGGACCACAGTTTAGGAAACGATGGGCTCTATACTATGTATGCCTAAACGTGATCGGTGGTCTTTAATCGAGAAAAAACTTGTTTAATATTTTGATTACAAAATTACCATATTTTACAACATGACTAATAACGTTGTGTCTGGAGATAACAGTTTGTCAACGAATGCAATAACTCTTCAGTATTATTATCAATATAGATTATTTTGAACCAATTATAACGGCGACACATATTATTATGATAATAAACGAATAAACGGCCGACACGTAACGAAAATATTGCAGTATTAAATAAATGTTAGCAGGAAATCAACCAGAATAACATTTAATAAGAACGGGAGAAATAATAATAAGGACAAAATAGAATTCCGTTATGGATAACAGTGATACAATTATAATTATTGTTTACGTAGGTATAATAATAAAGAAAGGTTGATGTTTTATCAAATAAAACTATACCTAGTATCTGGATGAGCGTACTATGCTTCGTGTTTTTTTAGTATATAATACTTTTTGGAAAAAAAATTACCTCAAAATATAGAACATGACTGATAGATAAAAAGAAAGTTTCGGATCGAGGTTTGAACTCAAATGTCTTAGGTAGCAAGTGTAATAAAGTTTCTCAGTAGTTGCACGGAGTCTGGAATTGTGCCCGGTACACTGCAATAGGCTCACCCCCTATTACATGGTACTCATTACATAAATAGTGAAAACTGGGTGTTACATTGTACAGTGACATTAAGTGCACCTCTGCCTATCCCTTCGGGGATAAAAGGCGTGATGTTATGTTATGTTAGATATATAAAAGAAGTAGATGTGCCAGTATCTTCTAATCGAAAACTAACAATATGTCAATCAATACCTAAACTAGCACACAGTTATTGTTTCTGTACACAAAGGTATAATATATGCATATATGTATATGTGTTAGCTTCAGGCTGTCTAGTGTGACCTGGTTGTAATTTTTTCCCCGTGATGACGTCAGAAGTAGGTCGGCTCTACCCGTGAGAATAGAGCAGACGCGCCACTGTCGCGGGAACTCTGAAACTAATCCGTTACAGATGAAATGTAGCTGGGTTATTTGTAAACTACATGTCTATATTATGATGTCGTTGAATGTTAGGAGAGTTTGAAATTGGGTGAGATTTGTATCATGTGTTGTTGATCAAGGAAAAGTCATTTGTTCAACTCTCTCTCACTCTCATAATAATTTTCGCAACCCGTGAATTGAATTTAAAATTCTTTCCTTGTTTTTTTTTTCCAGCTCGACCGGAGTAATACCACAGAAAACCGACGTGAAGCAACGCTTGCGTTATGTTTCGTCGTGTGAGTGAGGTTACCGGAGGCCCAATTATCCTCCCTTTCCCCAATCTCCCTAATCCCTGAATCCCCAACGATCCTCAAACTCCTAATCCCCAAAAGGCCGGTAATGCACTTGTAATGCCTCTGGTGTTCCAGGTGTCCATGGGCGAAGCCGATTGCTTACCATCAGGTGATCCGTCTGCTCGTTTACCGGCTAATGCCATAAAAAATAATATTTTCGCAGTTGTTAGTAAAGCATGGACTTCCGCAAAGTAATGGCTGATTCTACATTAATAGTAATAAGTATTTCATATTAACCGGCTGCCGAGCTACGTGTCGCGGGTTCGATTTCCGCTCGGAATAACTCTTTGCGTAATCCACAAATTGCTTTTTCGGGTCTGGGTTTCATGTGTATGTCAACTTATATATTTGTAAACGTACCCACGACACAGGAGAAAATCCAAGTGTAGCGTTTTATTTCAATTAAAAAAAATTACAAGTAAATTTAATTAGTGTTTTTATAATTACTGTAACCCTACAAAGAAATAAAGGTGGGTGCAAAATTTATTTTATAAAAAATGCAGTCGTGCACGAGCATGCAGCCCAAGGGAAATCCTAGAGAAACCACGGCTACACTCACTTGTAACTTAGACTAAGAACAAAGTACTGCAATCACTTTTTCTAAGTTCAAAAAATAATCATATAGAGACTCTTGACCCGTCTAGTCTCGACCATATTAAAAAATAAATTAAACAAACGTGTTTCAGACTAAATATAATTTACATTTCAGTTTCATTTAATATTGTTTACATTTCAAACAGAATGCAGTTAGTATTGTTTACTTAACCGCTTGACTGCCGGTTTATAAGACACAATAGAAAATGCATTGTGTCTCGCGTAGATCTACGTTTCGGCACACGACAGGTTAAACCGTTATTATTAATGCATTATTATTTTTGTATTTAAATTTTATATTGTTTTAAACATACGCTGAAATTGTAATATACTTAAATATAAAGTGCATAAACATAAACATAACGCAACTTCACGTTTATTATTCCCGAAGGGGTGGTAGGCAGAGGTGCACATGACAGCACTTAATGCCAAACTGTACCATTGTAATGTTGCAATAGGGGGTGATAGTATTGCCATATACCGGGCACAACTCCAAGCTCCATGCTGCTATTGATTGTTTTTAGAAGACCCTATTGAACTTTGTCCGACCCGGGAATGGAACCTGAGACCCCATGTCCGGCAATCGCACTTTCGACCACACGGCCAACGAGGTAGACTTTATAAACAGCCAAATAAATGTTAAAATGAGTACCGATCGAATGTTAAAATACATCCAAAAATAATATATTATATTTATAGGTTTTATTTGATTTGTAATGTACCAAAACACACAACGATAATAAAAACTATCTGCCCAAACATTTAACCAATTTATCGTCTATAAAACGTACTAAATAACATTCATTTATTATTATCCGCACAACTTTTATAGTTAAAACAGTTATAAATATCCCGACTTTGACGTTTATCTATCTCTAAATTGGCGGTTTTCGCAATATATATAAAATATAATTATTCCGTTTACAGTTATTTGAATAGCAGTTATTTCTTTGAATCCTGTTATTATTGTAGATAGAATTACTGATTTCTATTTGACTGAACTAAAATTTTATTGAGTATCCGAGGGTTTAATAAAATTGTTTATTGAAATAGTTCTTTAATTGAATTTGTTGTCCATTCTCCAATTAGTTTTGGGTCGAACAAACTCTCTAGTGAATCGAAATAGGACTGAATATATTGTTGTTCTGAGTGACTAGTATCAGAGTTGAGCCAGCCAATTACGATACATAAACATCCATTTTAAAAGGTAAATAGAAGGAGCAGTGTAATGAATTTCTTTTCAAAAACTTTTATGTGACATCGTTAAAGCAAATTGAATACATAATTACATAGTCTCTGTTTTGAGTTGCAATAATGTTAAAGTTTATTGGTAGAATAGGGATGATGACAGGGTATGATAATGAAAAGATATTAGAAACGTATTTTTTTATTTTGTCGTATAATAAACGAATCAAAGTTTTGGAAGTGGGCTAAAACGTCATTTCTACGTATTAAATGTACATAGAAGTGACGTCACGTGACATTTCAAATCAACATGTCATCGAAAGTATTCGTTTCTGTAATAAAAAAAATACGTGTGAAATGTTTTAAAATAATCTGCCAGACAGACATTAAAATAAAAATTAGTCATCTACCCTATTGTGCATACATGTATCCTTTCAAATCAAATAAAATCACTTTAATGCATCTATAGTGTGTACCTACAGGGTGGTTTACAGTTTTTTGACAGTTCTAACTATAGGCCTCTTTTGGGCACCGCAAAAGTACTTACTCTAGTTACAAAATGAATGTCAATCATGTTTTTTACCATAGAATTATTAATATTATTTTTAGGCATGTTATTTTCCTTAATTTATACTATGACGAACGACTCCTAAATCTTTTTAAGATACTCTTTGTAATAGACGATTAAGATAAAAGTTTATTAAAACATAGTGCATCAATTTTTCACAGGAATCAAAAAAAAGAAAAAGAATGCGCCCAAAAGGACCTCGTATCTAACGCATTCATCCCAAAGCTATAAATTACATCTGTTTACTAGAAAAACCCCAAAATAGGAATATCAACAAAAAAAAATAGAAATCTATCATACAAGACGGAACGAATGTTTGTCCGTTTGTCCACTACGACTATGATTTATTTATGGAGCAAAAATTTTTGCAACCCTCTGCGAATATTGCTCTGATGCTGTACCCAGTTTTAGGGATGTATCATAGTCAAAAATCAATCAATGACGGTACTCCGTCATTATAGACACAATTATAGAACAATAGGTTGCGGTCACCGGTGACCGCTTGGTGTTTGACAGTTTAAAGTCGTTGTGGTAATCTTTTTTTTGTAAATCTTTGAAACTACGTAACGGATTTTAATGCGGTTTTTTTAATAGATAGAGTGATTCAAGAGGAAGGTTTATATATATATATATATATATAATACATGCATATTGCACCCGTGCGAAGCCGGGGCGGTTCGCTAGTTAAATATATACAACTTAAGATTAAAATTAATTAAAAGAAAACGATAAACAACTATTTACATAAAGCATTGAAAAATTCGTCCGCATCGACGTCAAGTACCCAGAAGGCTGGCAGTATTGCTACGTTTTTGGTAATCTTGATTCAAAATTAATAGACATTTTCACATTCGTATTTTTAATTTTCAGTACAAAGCCAATGATTTGGTCTTCTGTTACATTCATGACAAAAACCTCTCTCAAAGACTAAAGCATTATAGAACGAAAAAAGTTTTATGTGGAACAAGTAACTGAGACTATATATTATGAAAAATTCGAAATAGAAAAGTCAGATTTAATTAACATAACATACGTAACATCACGCTTTTTATCCCCGAAGTGATAGGCAAAGGTGTACATTATGCCACTGTAAAATGTACCTAGATAACACCCACTTTTCACTATTTATGATATGGGTCCCATGTAATAGGGGGTGAGCCTATTGCCATACACTGGGAACAATTCCAGACTCCGAGCTACTACTGAGATTTTTTTATAAAACCCAGTAAAGCTTTGCCCGTACCGGGAATCGAACTCGAGACTATGTACCACTCGGCCAACGAGGCAGATTTATATGTAATAGAATACATAACATCAACATTACATCACGCCTTTTATCCCCGAAGGGGTAGACAGAGGTGCACACAGAAGTAACACCCACTTTTCACTATTTATGTTATGAGTCCCATGTAATAGGGGGTGAGCCTATGGGTTGCCATATATCGGGCACATTTCCAGACTCCGTGCTACTACTGAGAATTTTTTAAAAAGCCAGTAATACTTTGCCCGACCCGGAAATCGAACCCGAGAGCCCTTGCCCGGCAGTCGCACTCGCGACCACTCGGCCAACGAGGCAGTAATAGAATAATAGAATAAAAATGAAAATTTTGTTGTTTCATTTGTATACATAGAGTTCCGTTCCAGTGTTTTTAGAGGTATATTTACAGTTTCAGGATATAACGGAAATAAATTTTTAAGGGTAACTATTAAATTTTTACGTTCCTGGAAAACACTAGGTCGGAGTTCGATCGTGTAGTGAAAGTCGATCATACATCATATTTACAATTATATGAAAAAATTTTCATCTTTGCAAGTATGCTTGACGAACAAAGTTATATTGAAAACTTTACAGTATTTAAAAAGTGTAATGATAATAAAAATATAAGGGTATAAGTCTAAAGTCAGTCTTTAAGCCTCGAGCTTCAAGCACATCGTCTCATAAGCAACCTTGAATAGGAACCTTATGAGACGATGTGTTCCATCGTAGCCCGTATCATCGTTTACCACCAGGCGAGATAGTAGTCAAGCGTCGCCCCATCAAATATTAAAAAAAGGGAAACGATTGCCAAGTATAAACTCCATGATAACAAGTAGCAACTTTCAAGAAAATCTGGGATACCTATTTCCCTACTTTATGGATATTTTACATTACATAACATCACGCCTTTTACCCCCGAAAGGGTAGGCAGAGGCACTTAATGTCACTGTAGTATGTCTACAGTATCTGTAGTGTGTGTACTATTAATGTTATGAGCACCATGTAATAGGGGTGAGCCTATTTCCATATACCGGGCGCAATTCCAAACTCCGTGCTACTACTGAGAATTTTTGTTTTTAAAAACCTAATAACACTTTGCCCATGCGGAAATCGAATCCGAGACCCCTTGTGACAACGAGACAAAGGACATTTTCTTAGTAAATAAAATGAAATAAGTCTACCCACCCTCGGCTATCTTTACCGGTCACAATGGCTTAAAAAGTTGCCGACGACGAAGTAAAAATTATGAGTAATTAGGAAACGTCTCTGTTAGTCAGCTGTATAACTCAACACAGGATTTATCGTCACAGATTTCAGAACGCCCGTTGTTTCTAGAAATTTTGTGGGACCTGTGTTCCTACGGCAAGTAATCCATCTTGCTGTTTGCTGTTTGCAAAGAATATTTTGTTGTAAACGACAACAAAATATTCTTTGATATTTTGCTGAATTATTAAAACTGGAGAACGTTTTGACGTATATCTTGCCAACCTTGATGATATTAAACTAGTAGGTTTTATTTTTGTAAGGCTGAAATAAACCTTTTCTTTTAACCTCGTTCCACACTAGAGGTCCTCTGTCGCTCCTGTGTCGTGGGTGTATACACGTCTATACGTAGGTACAGACTGCCTCGTTGGCCGAGTAGTCGCAAGTGCGACAGCCGGGCAAGGTCTCGGGTCGAAAAAAGTATTACTGGGTTTAAAAAAATCTCAGTAGTTATAACAAAGACTATGGGAGTAGTTATGGAATTGTGCCGAGTATATGGCAATAGGTTCACATGGGACTCATAACATAAAATAGTGAAAAGTAGATGCCATTATACACTAGCATAAAGTGTCGTAAGGTGCACCTCTGCCTACCCCTTCGGGGATAAAAGACGTGAGGTTATGTTATGTTAATTCACATACAGATCACACACAGACTCGGAAAAAGAAATTGTGAATCTCTCAAAAGATTGTTCAATGCAGGACCATTTTCCCAGCTACTTAATGGTGGTTATGTTCCTCTAATGTTGTGTCAACTTTTAAAAGTACAATAAAATAATTCTTCGCATTTTTTATACACTTTTTGTGTAAAATGACGCATGATCGTCATCAAAATCAAAGGTGACATTTCGTACAGAGTATTTTTTTTTTTTTTTTTTTTTAAGGGGGGAAAATCATCGAATGACTGCTCCCGCCTGGGTGAGGCGGAAGGGAGTGTCAGACTTTTACTGACTAAAAACCACCCCGTTCCTTCTCCTGCACGTCGAGCCGGAGCCCCGGTTACCCGTTAGGTTCTCCGCGACTCCGAATCGGCATCGGCCCTATTGGGCCCCATCTGTGGTGGTCTGATGGCTCTTTGAGGCGCCCGCGGAACGCGACGCGCCGTACGCTCGGGTCTGTTTCTGGTCGGACGGGGAGCCACCCATGCTCGCCGTCCGCAGGCCCGCGCTTACGGTGGCCGGAGATCGTCTCGCGATCCCCGACGCCCGGTGTGTCCTTCGCGATGGCTGGGCCGTGAGGAGACAGCGCTTCGCTGCCTCACGCGTCCCGCCTCCTCCTTAGCTAGCATGACTGCTTCGCAAAAGGAGGAGACGGCATCCCAATCCCTCTCGCTCCGCATCATGGCCTGCACTAGGCCCGGACGCGAGAGGTCGCCATCGCCGATCACTTCCCTGAGGGCACGGCGGTGCTCAGCCCACGCAGGGCATTCTCCCACTGTGTGTTCCACCGTGTCCTCAGGGCGGTCCTCGCAGTGATGACATCCGGGCGTTTCCTCCCGCCCCATCAGACACAGGTACCTCCAGAAACTTCCATGTCCGGTGAGGACCTGCGTCAGGCGGTAGGTGAGGACGCCGTAGCGTCTCTCAAGCCACTCCTCAAAGAGGGGACTTACCGCTGCAATGGCAGCGAGCCCAGCCCCCGGTTGCGACAGTCGTTGCTGCCATTCCGCCATGAGATCGCGCCGGAGCTCATCCCGCCACGCACTTATTTGGCGCGGCAGCGGAGTTCGTACAGAGTATAAGCTTCTCCTAAAACCTTTGAGGCCCGTTGGAACTGACCTAGTTATAATTATGAAACATTGACTAGCCTCTGGTTTTGTGGTTACGCACCGTATGTGCCTTGGTCATTTTCTATTTACATAACCACATATTCCACTACTGATTTTAATAGAGCGAATTAATTGTTCTGAGAATGTTAGTATCTAATCTTCATGAACCGAAATAATCATAAAGGCTTTATAACATCATCATCATCATCATCACCATCATCATCGTCATCATCAACAGCCGGAAGACGTCCACTGCTGGACAAAGGCATCCACTGGCTCCCCGCAATTCTGGCGATGTCGTCGGTCCACCTAGCAGAAGGCCTACCCACGCTTCGTCTTCGGGTCCGTGGTCTCCACTCAAGGACTTTCCTGGCCCATCTGCTGTCAGTCCTTCGAGCGACGTAGCCTGCCCATTGCCACTTTAGTCTTTATAAGGCTTTATAACGAATGTAACAAAATCGTAAAATAACGCAGTCACTAATAAAAGTTTGAACGATTATGTAAAAATAAAAAAAATTATAAACAACTATTAATAAACAACGTTTAAAAAAACCGACTTAAACCCGCTATTTTTTTACTGAAAGCCGCTTCAAAATCGGTTCACCCGATCGCGAGATAGTCAAGCACAAACATGCATACCTCTATATACATACAGATTAACCATAGAACCTCCTTTTATGAAGTCAGTTTATAAATGAAGTATTCTATTTCCACTTAATAACATAAGTGGAGTCCACATTAGTGCCAGATGCATGACAATAACTTTATGACTAATAACATACAGTTAGTTTACATCGTATCCTCCCTAGAAATTACAGACGTGACGACGTCATGTTTCATAAGATTTTCTTCAGATATCAAATGGGAAGGAGAGTAGGGATATCTCTCTATTTTACGTCGAAATGTTTGAAGTTGTGATGTCCCGTAGTAAAATTTTGACCGAAGCATAAATTTTTTATCGTACGAATAATGCCATGTACTAAAGCATGTAATTAGGTAGTGAATGTAAATTTTAATAAGGTACTGTAGGTTTAGGACTGTAAGGTCCCTGTTTATGAGTTCATTTTGGAGTACGAAGTCCGGTTCAACCCTGTTTTAAAATAAGTCGAGGAAGGTTGTTTAGTTCTAGTTTTCTTTTTGTACATTTTATCATTTTATTTTTGTAAATAGAACCTTAAGTTAATTAATGCAATTATTCTATACTAGCTTTTACCCGCGGCTTCGCTCGCGTCACAAAAGAATAAAAAGTAACCTATGTGACATATACCAATACACACAGCGCCATCTATACCAATACTTTTGTTTATCCTCGGGAATATCAATTTTTCCGGGTTAAAAAGTACCCTATTATTTAAACTGTCATACACCAAGCGGTCACCGGTGACCGCAACCTATTGTTCTATAATTGTGTCTTTAATAACGGTACTCGACGAGTTAATCCGGACTTCTAACTTTACGTCTGCAAAAATTCAAAGCAATCAGTTTAGTAGTTACGGCGTGAAGGTGGAACAAACAAACAAACAAACAAACTCACATTCAGATTTATAATATTATATATAATATATATATATATATATAAGTAAGGACAAGTTTTAAAATGTGAACGATTAATCTGTGAGATATCTACTTACAATGAAAAGTCAATGTCCACTAAGTAGATTTGTTATAAAAAATCCAATAGATTTTTTTTTTATCACGTAACATTTTCCATTACTATATGTATATCGACAAGACAAGACTTCAAGAATCCTTCACTTGAACATGAAAACCGAACTTGAAACACAACTTTTATTTTACAAGCACCACTCAAAATACTCCATAAAAGTTTTATCATTAAAACATTGGACTCACTGTCTTACACCTAAGGGCCGTTTGTGTAAATGTCAAAATTTTTAATATAAAACTTGGTGACGGCGAATTGAGATGCCGACGATTAGTTTCCTGTCACGTAGCTGCGTCGTCGAGCTAACAGAAAGTTATAATGAAGCTGAGAAGTGAGGTCCCAGCTGACGATTTAATCCTACCAGTGATCAGTCATCGTGTTTAGTGAGCACTGTAACACTGCCAGCGGGGTTTACCCGCCAGCGGGGTTTAGCAGCTCAGTTAAAAGATTCATTGTTTTGTATTTTAAAAAAAATCTTCTCACAAATTTTTTCTTAATATTAAAGGCATTATAGTTCCAACTTTTACTTCATGCTGGGGCCTCGGTACCTATCTGACATTAACAAATAATATAATCACGCCTTTTGTCCCCGGAGAGGTAGGCACATAACGTCAATTAATGGCAAACTCCATGCAACTACTGAGATTTTTTTTAAAACCCGGTATTTCTTTGCCAGGCCCGGGAATCAAACCCGAGGCGCCTTGCCTGGCAGTCGCACTTGGCACCACTCGGGATACGAGGCAGTCTATATGACATTTTATCCTAGCAATGTATATTTTTAAACAAAACGTTATCTTTAAAATAAACCTGCCAGCCAAAAAGTTAATGTTACTCATCAATATTGAAGGATTTCCAAAAATAAAACAATACAGTGTCGTGCATAATTCATGGCGGTTAAATATAACCATGGCTTAGTCAAAAATATCGAAGGCGTTATAAATAATTCATGAAGGCGCGAAGGTAACTAGACAAAATTATGAAATATTTTTTATCTTATAATGATTATCTTGTTACTGATTGAAGGTTTTGTACAAAAAATTGCTTTTATGTCTATTTTGTTCTGAGGTGAAATAAAAATAATAAAAGTACCTATGTTATACTTTCCATAACTTCAAACATTTTTATATTATAACTTTCATGAGACATACTAAATTAATTATTATGTTTTTCGGCTTACTCACGTAATTATTTGACGAGGAACTCGACTAGTTTTAAGCCATGCTAGAGGCTCATATTCATGCGCAGCATACCGTGACCTGGAATATGGCGACTGTACTGTACTGATTAAAATTAAATGCTGTTGCAATTGCAGCGCGATAAATAATTTGATACGTGACTAAGCCAAAAAATCTTTAACTTAAAATACCTCAAAGTCAGTTCTCATTAACTAGTTTAATTATTATGTCTCATTATACATGAATATAATAACTAAAATATGACTTCACAACTCATAGTTGATTTTGTACACGAACATACCTTATTTGGAATTCACAAAACAAAAAAAACTTTTGTAGTCAAGAACGAATCATATTTTAATTCAATTTCTAAACAAAAATATGTAAACAAGTAATACGGGAATGATAAAGTAGGAATGTTTCATATCATAATATATTAACGCAACATCCCCGTACTTGCAGAGCGGATGTCTGATGGGAACGAAAAGTTTTCGAGTGGCGACCGCGTACCGGAAGGCGTGAGTAATAAGTGTAGCCTACTACTGACTTTGTGAAGGTTGGGAGAATTTGTTATATATGGAATACGTAGGGATGTATGTATGTACATATATACATAGGTAAGACTTGCATATTATATTATTTATTTAAGCTTCATGCACAAAATGTACATAAGGTGGACTCAATGCCCCAGGCATTTTTTCCCAGTCTGACCTTTGGGTGATGCAGAGAAGAGTTATTGGTGTGAGCAAGAAGCAAGCAACTATTTAATTGAGCAAATAAAATAGATACACTTACATATTTCAGAGATAAACATAAATGAACATAATTATAATATATATACCTACACACGAGTACAACACAATACACATACATGCATTCATACACATATACATATGTATATACATACATACATACTTACTGAAACTGACAACAGACATGTTTTTTAAACGTAACCCGACGTATCACCACATTATGATTTTCTCCTGTGTCGTGGGTGCGTTTACATAGATACAATTTCACATACATATGACACCTAGACCCAAAATAACAATTTGTGGATCACACAAAGAGTTATTCCGTGCGGAAAACGAACCCTCTACATGTTGCACGGCAAGGAGATGCCCAGCCACCGCGCCAATCGTGCAGTTAATCTAGTAACTTGTATCATTTTTAATTTCATCATATATTTTTAATTATGCATGGGTTGTGTATATGGAACAACTTACTATGCTTTATTATACATAGTTACTTAAATACATCTAAAGAAGGTTATGACAAAAAATTTACGTTCGTCATTCATCACATATTTTAGTACTGCTTGCTTACTAATCAAGGCACAGGACAGCAATCAAATTTTAATTCCTCTATTGTTATTCTTCGAGCCAATAAATGTTCTAGATTCTTTTTTGTTACTATAGTATGCGGTGTACCATATAATTTATTTATTTATTTATTTATTTATTTCTTCTTCACAAAATACAGTGAATGGCGGACTTAATGCCTTAAGGCATTCTCTTACAGTCAACCATAGGGAAGTGCAGAGAAAAGAAGTGGTTGCGAAGCCAGAACACAATCAAAAAAAAAAAAAGTTATGTAATATGTATACCAAACACATAAATACCTATAGAATAAATATATTAATACAATATTTTATAAATAGACATATACATACCATATAATATATACTACTAAACAAATACTTATACTGCATAAATACTACAGTATATTATATAAAAAAGAAAACGTTGTTAGAATAGTTTCCTTAATTGTTTTGAGTCTGCCAATGCTTAAGTAGTTGCTCACGGACTTTAAATTTAAAGGTATTGCGACTTGTTGCCATTCTGATCTCCTTGGTTTAGTTTTAACATAAGGTGTTGAAAAGAAAAAAAATCAACATTGTTGCATAAAAAATCGAATCTTTAGTTACGACTGCTATCGAGTTTGCATTTAAAATCAATAAATGAACGGTTCAAAGAAAAGTACTTAAAACAGTTGACACATAATATGAAGTTTATTAATATATCCAATTAATTTAATGACATGAAACTCGCTGACCGTGAAGCCTCATCCTAAATTGAAAACCTCAATTTTTCCTTCTCAGTGACATTTCAAAAATGTTTTATTCTACTTGTTCAAGGACAAAAATCTTTTCTTTCCTGTTAGATACTTAAAAAAAATTTTTATTACGAAAAGTATTTTTGACCTATGTTCAATTATTATTATTCAGAATTATAATTTCAATTCCTTTAACTTGCTACAAAGAAAGTAATTAGTATTCGACTTCGGTAATTACGTGTCATAATTAAGAAGTTTTTATTTCAATTGTGTTTAATTAAGAATTTGATGTATCTGCTAATAATGGTCCTTGAAATAAAATCTATTCACCGCATAAAACTCCAGTTACCAAATTGACATTCAAAATATTTCTCATCTTAGAATAAATTCTGAATCGAAAAGAAAGTCTATCTAAAAATAGCATCACTCAAATTAATGATACGTAGACAGCATAATAACATATACAGTAAAACACCAGTAGACCAAGTACTACATGAAAGAAAAAAACTTGTCATCGCTCCCGCCCTAGAGTACTACGGCGTAGATAGCTCGTAGCGGCAGTTGATAGTCGGTCGCTACGGAGTACGCTCGCTACGACCGTCAATGTATGTGCTACGCGAGAGTGCTACGAAGTTCAGCGTTTGAAACTTTGCATTAAGTTCAACAGAAAGTGACTGTGGTAAAAATATTAACTATAGCAATGATTTTAAGTGATTAAATACTGTACTTTAAATAATCAATTTTAATTTAGTAGGAATTTTAATTTAAAAATATAGTGATAGTTAAAGTTATGTGAATTAACCCTTGTACAATAAAAACTAAATAAACTATGAATATAATTCTATTGAAGCAGAATATTAAATAGGTAAGTGGAAAATATTTTTATATCTTAAATATAATCTTAATTATAGATTGTCGCATAAAAGTAATCATCGTAAATCCCCTTCATAAATTCGCAAATCCGATATTGTGATTTAACAGTTTTTCTCAAGGTTAACGAACCATTAATTATTATTTTAATTATAAAGTAATAAGTACCACCTAGGTCATTAATAGTAAATAGTTAGGTAACCTTGGAACATAAAATATTTCAAATTCCCATCGCCATATTTCTCACATCAGCTTTCAAATCGTTTTACGACTAAAAATATTTTCGCGATACCTCACAATCCTAGAAATCACACAATCACTGAACATTTCAGATTACATTATATATACCTACATATACCTATATATTTCGTGAGTACGGTAAAAAAATATTTCAAGGTATTTGCAGAACAATTTTGTGGTAAATTAAGCGAGGCCGTGGTGAAGTTAGGATCGTTTTGGCGTACGTCTCCGAAGGAATTATTCTCGCGGTTCACGGTTCAACTCTTTGAATATTTGACGAACGTGTTGTATGTACGAGTTTTATCTTATGTTATATCTTATATACATGTATATTATATATAAAATATATTACATGTTTGCGAATGTAGGACAAGTTTCATTAAATTTTGTGAGATGTCATGCAGTATAATTTTAATTTTCAAGTCATGTTTTGCACTATTGAACAATTAAATTAGGACATTATTATTAATATCAAGTATCTGCCTGATCCCATGGGATAAAGTCGTGAGAATTCTGGAACTGGTATTTCCTGTTATTAAATTGGCCTAATTTTATTATACAAGAGAGAACTAAATTTTCTTCTGTTTCTCGAAATAGAATGGTATTATATAATAGAATTTAGAATTCGTTCTGAATAACAATTTTGGTTGTTCAGTACGAATCTTGCTTTTTCAATATTCTTAAAATAATCTTAATGGCAAAAAGTAGAATTAGCGAAGTAGTCTTCATAAATTCACGTTTGAAACGGACATTTGCCGATTTTTCATCCATGTGTATTTTTTGTAAAATTGTCTAGGGGTTAAAATTAAGATTTACGTTTATACGTACATCGTGATTTATACCTTGTAAGTGCCTGGAACTTATATGTCTAGATTGAACAACGCAATACTTTTTTAATTAGTTCAACCGATTAATATTATCTCTATAATTGAAGCATGAAAAAACATAGTAAGGAATGTACATCGGTCAAGCAGTACACTCATCTAGACTTCAAGAGAACAAATACAAAGCAACTGTTTTATTATTCCACAGACGAGTGTTAGAATAAAGTTTCCCCGCGGCATTGCGTGAAAGTATTGTAGATTTCTACTTCTAGTTAGTACTGAACGGAATGCATTGTTTTATCCTTCTGGCTAGATATTCTCTAAAAATTCCAGTGAGAAGAATATTGATGAGACAAAATTCAAATTTAAATTCAAAATCATTTATTTCAATTAAACCATAATTTGGTTTGGTTGAAACGTCAACAAATATAAAAATAAATAATAGTTAGTCAGTCTGTCTGTCTGAAGCTAGCTAGCCTCGTTTCAAAAACTAGATTCGAGTGGAGAAGGACGAGCAAGAAAATCAGATCGTTATTCTTTTAAAACATGGTATGTTTTAAAATCTCTCTGATATATATTCGAATAATGAACATAATTATATGTGAGAACAAGGTAAAGACACGCTGGACGCATAATAAAAATTACAGAACTTATTAAAATAAAGAACAAAACAAAAGTAAAGCATTTCTTTCTTTCATCTTATATATAAAGAAATACGTTGTATTCATATTTCTCAGGAAATTTGTGCTTTATTTGGCAATAAACGTTCTTAAAAACTCTACGTAACTGACGATAAGCAATAAATATTATGTATTTATTACATGCAGTATTGGCTATAAAAGTTAAAATCACTACAAACATGATATACGACATACGTATAACTTCAGACTTACAAAGAAAAAACTATAAACAAGATACTAACAAATGAATCACGTACGACTTCTTGAACTAAAGAAACTAAAGAAAAACTCAAGTCAAGAAGTTAAGTTCTAACAAGATCTAACAAAGATGGTACTGCAAATAAAACTAAGAAGGCTAGTAAAACATTTGTAATTAAAGGCAATAAATCTCAGGAATACCTGAAAACTAGATCGAAGCGAGGTTTTATTACCAGTTGTTCTACACGTAAATAATGTAGATGTCGATAAAAATGCCAGCCTCACTTTATTAGGTATCCATAAAGAAGTATTAGGGTCGTCACTCACTGAGGAACAAATAGCCGGTTTTAACACCAAGAAAGGTTTCCTTGCTCTGCACGTTTAAACAAATGAGGTAATAGACGCCAGCGTTTTTAGGATCATGTAAAAGTGTGCTAGTGGGCGGAGGTTTTAATGACAATGTGGTTGTGCAGTTTAGAGCTTTTTATACGCTATCAAAGGATGTAAAAATGTTACGTAATTTTGTGAATCAGTGAGGATATAGATGTTTTGGTTCGCTTATCGTGGTGCGAGATAAAAATGATAGCCATAAGTCTGATTACTCATCTAGGTCGAACTAAATTATCGGGAACTGAGTAAATACATTCATGATAAGTTGAAGCGTAATGATCGACATCGTATCTAATATAACAGAAATATTATCTCGTTTGGTATTTCCCAAAAAGGCTTTTTAAGTAACTTGTCTAACATTTCACGAGTTATGTTATTCGTATTGTAGTAATAAAATATTGTTTGCTTTCAAAGCCTACACTAGTTTACTTTTCACAGCTGCTCTTTTGTAAATAGTTAAGAATTATAGTAAAACTTAAAAGTAGACAATACTCTTTCAATTTCATTCCAAAGTAAAGTGTAGCAAATAGAAAAACAAAGTCATTTACTACCACCACCTATTTCATCCATAAAATCGAAGGAATAACCAGTTTTAGTAGGAAATTGCCTAGAAAAAATCAAGTTAGTGAGGAGAAGCGCTACAGGACCTGGGGAATATTGCTCATTGAGGGCTAACCAATGCGGAGATTCTGTTTACGATACTTCGTTGGTAGAATGTCGTAACTGCTGTCTTAGGTTCGGTTAAAAGGTAAAAGTGTAAGATTTTTTTAGTTTTAGAAGCAAGTCGTCAGAAATCAGTCAAGAATAAAGTCAGCCATAGCGTTTATGGAAAACGTATTATGAGGTTAATCATCTAATACAGAGATCTCATTACTTACATAATTGTCATACATAAGTGGGTTAAGAAGATGCACACACGCACGAAGCGCTTCGCATCGAGCTTCCTTGTGCGTACTGCTAAGGAGTGAAATACTTTGCCAGAGTCTGTTAAAACTGAAGGGTATATAATATATAACCTGGGTGTCTTCAAGGAAATAGGTTGTTTATGAAACGACGTGTTTCATCGTAGACTGCATCATCGCTTACCACCATGCGAGATTGTAGTCAAACGTCGGCCCTTCAAATAAAAAAAAATATTTATTGAACAGAAAGGAATTTTGCTATATGTGCGTGTGTATAATCTAGTTTCTAGTTTAAAAGCCAGTCAGTGCTGCCGATTGAATGATAAATATCAATATTGATCACTACATTATTATTATTTTAAAACCATTAAATAACGAGCTTAATATAATCTGGTTTATAACATAATCGTTCTATTGAATTTTACCAAATAATATTGTATACTTAACTATGAATTTTAAACATTGATTTGTCATCATAGTGCAATATTGGTTCTATAATAATATTTTGTTAATATTCAGAAATTCTCAATATTAATACTATTTGTGAGAATCATAAAAATAACTCAAACTATTCAATACAAATAATGTTCCACTGGACCATTTAATCAAGGACCACAATATTTAAAAACGGTATTACAGGAATTCACATTTTTTTATTTTCTTAATATCTGAATTTTAAAGTGATCGACAATTAATTGCTTCAATCAGTATTTAAAAGATAAATATCTATTCTAAAATTAGTTCGATAACTTGACGATTTTGATTCGATATTGTTACTTTTTGGTCGCTTCTCTATAACCAAATTATATTTCGATCTCTAGACATTCTCCTAAATTTTCCCAGCGGACATGATTGAGATATTATTTTGTTTCCTAGAAATAATTTCATCTATCAGAACTCAATTTTCAGACGATGTCAATAAAATGGATGTTTTGTTATATTTTTCTAGTTTCATTCTTTGATCGTTATTATTTTTCTTTTTATATTTATATAGTTAACCGTTACTATTTTTTAATGGCCAATGGAGTTGAGAAGCTCATTGTACCTGTTACGCTCTAATTTGAGTTATTTAATATTTTTGTCCATAGATTAGGGTATTATACCAGAGCTTAAAAAAATACTCACGAAAAATCATATTCGCGTCCCTAAAGACCAATCATAACCGCCAAACGAAATCTCTACAATTTTTTACGCAAACAAATATGAGACAACTTTACGGATCGTCGGCTTGGCCAACCCTATCCGTGTGACGTCATCAACACCCCTCATCTGGAAGGTTAAATTATTGGCGCTCAAAATTGGTCGGCCGAAGCTATGTCAGTGACAAATGAAGGGTACAGAACGGATTCAGTAAAATGTATTATGGTCCTAATAATTATGGTGTAGTTTGAAAATGGAATTCATGGAAAGGTTTCGTTTGAAACGTTCGGAGGAGTTTAATTATTTGTGACTGATTATTAGCTATTAACGCGGACGTGTATAAGCGGAAGGTTTTGTTCAGTTATGTGTTCCTAATTAGTATTGAAACATTAATGAGAATATAAAATCGACTTTTGAATAAAAGAGACAATAAAATTTTGCAATGTATCTGCTGTAAGTCAAGAAATACATTTCATGTTCATAGAAAACCTTTGACACCATTTTACATTAGGGAAAGTTACAATTTCGCCTTAAAGGCGACTAGCCTTGATTTCCATTTCCATTCAATTCGTTCCACCTAGTAATAGTACCCAAAAAAATTCAATTAGATTACATAACCATATTGTGTGATTGGAAAAAAACCTAACTAGTAATTAATAATTGACTTCGTGACAATACCACAAAACCTAAAACTGTACAATATGAAGATAAATCTTTCAGTATTTCTGTCTTTATCTCTTTAATTCGAATGAAAAGGGATAGCAACACACGTTTTGTTTAACTGACTCACAGAAAGGCCTTCCCGCATTTAAGCACGTATTTTAGAATGGTAATAAATGGAAGTACGGTTCATTTTATTTGCAAATATATGCCCTTTGCCAATTTATACCGCTTAGATAATTTCAAAGTGTCAAAGGATTTCAATGAAGTGTTTGAATAGCTATTTACATAAAATTACGTACGTTCCCATCGTTGGTTTTGTGGTGCGAGCTTGAAGTGCCCAAATAATACAATATTTGGTTACAAATATTTGGTAGAGCCACAATAATGGCATACAACATTGAGCGTATTATTTATTGTGGGGCTTACCTATATGACGAAAAAACGAATTTTTCGAATCGCTTATTTAAAACAGTTCACATTTGCCGGTTACCGGGCTTCGGCTCGAAGTGCCGGAGTTGGAACGGGGTGGTTTTTAGTCAGAAAGAGTCTGACACTACCTCCCGCGTCACCCAGGCGGGAGAACTCGATAATTTTTACCCCCCTAAAAAACCAGTTCACATTGCACTTGTTATTTAATAAAATAATATTATTCTGCATTAATCCAACATAAAATACCTAGTTGTTAGAGCTAAGACAGCTAAATCAAGCAGCTTTCAAGCGCTTTAGCGATTGAAAGTCAAATGCTTTAAAGTTTGAAGCCCTATAAACACGGTTCTATTCGATTACACGATCTATACAGGAGTGAATTTACTAGTTACGGGGGAGTAAGTTGACTACTAGAAAACTAAGATTTATTGTAAGTTTTAATTTAATAGTGTTTTATTTCTTAAATCATATCATAATACCGCCTCGTTGGCCGAGTGGTCGCAAGTGCGACTGCCGGGCAAGGGGTCTCGTGTTCGATTCCCGGGTCGGGGAAGTATTACTGGGTTTTTAAAAGTCTCAGTAGTAGCACGGAGACTGGAAACGTGCCCGGTATATGGCAATAGGCTCACCTCCTTTTACATGGGACTCATAACATAAATAGTGAAAAGTGGGTGTTATATTGTACAGTGGTATTAGGTGCCGAAATATTGACCTCTGCCTCCCCTTTGGGGATAAAAAGGCGTGATGTTATGTATCATATCATAATATCGGGATAGTTAATGGGAAAAGACCTCGTGGTCGCAGCCCTACACGATGGACCGATCATTCACACCACACTCGATTCCACTATCCAAAATCCTCCACATCGCAAGAGACAGAAATGAATGGAGAAAAATCATCCGCGAGAAAGTGATGCAGAAGGGTGGTCACGAGCACTGAGGAAATCGATTTAAGGACGAGGACAAAACAGGTATTTGTGTGTATTGTTATTCCTCGTCTTAAGAGCCAATAATGGTATTACTTACTTGACAGAGACTGAGTCAAAATCCAACATAAGAAAAGAAGTAATAAATTAACCTGAATCCTTTGAACTGCTGATGGCCTCGTTAGCCGAGTGATCGCTAGTGCGGATACCGGGTAAGGGTCTCGGGTTCGATTCCCGGGTCGGGCAAAGTATTACGGGGTTTTCAAAATCAAAAATTCTAAGTAGTAGCACGGAGTCTGCCATAGTGCCCGGTATATGGAAATAGGCTCACCTCCTATTACATCGCACTCATAACATAGATGTAAATAGTGAAAAGTGGGTGTTACATTGTACAGTGGCTTTAAGTGTCGTAATATGCACCTCTGCCTACTTCTTCGGGGATAAAAGACGTGATGTTATGTTATGTCCTTTGTACTGTAATTTTTAACCCACCTGACTAGCGGAGAGATTAACGTAATGTAAAGGAGGCTAATAGTCGACCAGTGTACAGTCATGGCTGTTAATAATTAGAAACACGAAGTGAAACATATGTTCACTTCAAAAACACACCAGTGGCAATCATGTTCTTAAAAAAACTTAAGCACTTTAAGTCCTCGGTCGAAATAGGTCGGCATCATTATTTTTAAAGGAAAGGTCTTTAAAATTTTGAATAATAAAAATAGTACTGGATTTTTCTTATCACACTTTTCTTGCGACTCTCTGGAGTTAAACTATTGTAACAAGATTGCAGGGAATCTAATAAATATTTTATACTAGCTGTTGCCCGCGAATTCGTTCGCGTATAATAATGACTTCTAGCAGAATTTAGGCTCTTGAATTAGTTTTTATCAAAGGATACTCTACGGTAATGAATGTCGTCAGAATTAATTCAGTTCCGTAGGCGATAGTGTGGTAAATAACCTATATGTTGACCTGACTTGTTAGTAATATTTATGCAAAATTTGAAGTAAATCCTTTTTGAGATCATCCCGGACGTACACAAAACACCGTTAATTAGTTCGCAGCGCTACACATCGACACTAGTATGACTACACAATATACATATGTACATTAATAGATATGTATAGAAACATTCGTCTATCACACACATCTTGGTATTTAAATATCATTTTTGTGTCGGTATACGTAATTATTTAGTAAATAAGTTTAAATAAAAACGAGGGTAAAGATAAAAATAACTTATAACAAACTTTGAATAAATCGAAAGCAAATAATGAGCAATCGAGCTATACAATACCCATATAAATATAGTGTTTTCTCATCGTATTTTTATGTTACTGAATGGTATACAATATTTCGATAATCTCATTCACAGCGCGTTTGGCGAAATGGTTATCACCTCCAGTAAAGTGCCGCCGGATCGATTCCAGCATTCACAAGTTGTTTCAAGAATTCATTAATCAAATATTTAAAATTGGAAACGATGTTTTAATTTTTTCTTTTTTTTCTATCCTATTTTTCTAAATCTTCATATGTTAATTTTAAAAGTATATACTTTATCGCATGATATTTCCCAATTCGACTATAAGGTTTGTTGGCATATTGATTAATTATTATTTAAAGAACTTTAAGAACTTAACTGTGGTATGATAATTAATTATTATAAATATTGAATATAAAACCACTTATTTGTATAATAAATAAATTAATTGTAATAAAAGATAGTATTGTTTTATTTACCGACTTATCTGCTTCTTTTATAGCCCGATTAAATATTTCAAAAAACAAAAAAAAATAAGAAAAACTACATAGTAAAATAAAAAAATAATCTTTCAGCTGGAATAGAACTCACATCATCATTGATCATTGAAAGACGATAAAAGCGTGCTCATTAACCAGTCGACCACGAACACTACGTTAATACCCGTCAAAACGTCGGGTCATATCAATGATTGTAAATAGTTTTAACCTTACCCGTGAATTAAATTATAAAAATACATATACCGACACAAGAATGAAAATACCAATGTGAATGTGGTGGACGAATATTTTTATACACAGTAATATGAAATTACCCACACATGTTCACTGTGTAAAAGATAGTAGTGTCGATGTGTGGCGCTGCTAACTAATTAGCGGTGTTTTGTGTACATACAAACAGACAAACAGACAAAAATTCCATAAATCATATTTTTGGTTTTTCGAATGCAGATCACGACCCAAGTATTCTTTAAAAAAAATATTCAATGTGCAATTTTGACTTCTCTTTTTTTTTTTTAAGGGGGGAAAATCATCGAATGACTTCTCCCGCCTGGGTGAGGCGGGAGGGAGTGTCAGACTCTTACTGACTAAAAACCACCCCGTTCCTTCTCCTGCACGTCGAGCCGGAGCCCCGGTTACCCGTTAGGTTCTCCGCGACATTTTGACTTCTCTACGGGTTTATTACATATATAGAGTAGATATAGCATAGATATATTTGATGCAAAGTATCTCATTACGTATATAGCAAACAGATTGACTACATAATACATAATATTTGTTCAACACCACGTTAATGAGTTCATGGTTTTATCTTATAGGTGTTATCTAGTTTGTTGTTGGATGTAGGACGAAGCGGTCAACATACGGAGTGCCATGTGTGCAATTTCAATTGGGTTTCAACTTACTTCTGTATATTAATGTTTAAATCATGGTTTTGAAGTATACTACAGAATATTCACATTAATCATTTATAGTTATTAATATTGTTGTATAAAAAACTCTTGCGACCACTTCGTTGGCGAAGTGGTCGCAAGAGCGACTGCCAGGCAAGGGGTCTCGGGTTGGATTCCCGGGTCGGGCAAAGTATTACTATTAAAAAAAGTCTCATTAGTAGCACGGAGTCTGGAATTGTGCCTGGTATATGGCAATAGGCTCACTCCCTATTACATAAGACTCATAACACAAATAGTGAAAAATGGATGTTACTTCTGTGTGCACCTCTGCCTACCCCTTCGGGGATAAAAGGCTTAGATACCTACTATACTTTGCTACTAATTTCGACATCAAAATATTGAGAGCGAAGTACAATATTACAATTGCATTTAACGTCGTTATACCAACAAAATTATTTTACACGAAATCATACATCGGTCTTAAATTTAAACATTGTAACTACTGATTGTATCGTTAAAATACAGTGTTAAGAAAATATAGGCTTGAAATTGTATTCGTATATAAACGCACTTGATTTGAACACGTTAAATTAACGTTGGTAACAACATACCGCCTATCCACCGCAAACTGATGGCGCTCTCACATCGCAATTAGGTGTATAAGATTGGATGCGCTTGTCTTAGCAGTATAAGATTGTCTCGCCTCAGGCTCTAGTCAAACGTACCACTTTTTAGTGGTGAGAACTGGAAACTTTGTTGCTTGGTAGATACATTTTTCGTATAATCTAAAACAACTATTTGGTGGTGCATTGTGACGACTGAATTATCAATAATTATTCCGTCAATCATTCGACATTTAAATAAAACTTTTTTTTCTTTATACAAGCCGCCACATCCCCCAAAATAGCTGCAACTCCTGTAAGCCAGGATCTACAGTAGATACAACCATGAAAACAGCGGAACACTGAAGTCCGGCCCGTCCCAGGGACATGAATAACTGTCTTAGTTCCCGCAACGAAGTGAATCAGAAGATATTAGAGGTATAAGAGGAGAAAAAAAAAACGATATCTAGATAAAACTTATTTCGATAAGGCATCAAGACCATTGGTAAATTGTCGAGTATCGATATCAAGTGTGATGTGTCTGCTTAGAATCTCACCCGAGATTAGATTGTCACTTAGTACGAGTTAGGCGTCGCAATATGCCTTTTATAGGGTACAAAGCTTTGCTTACGACTTCGTTCTCTCGAATTTCCCTTTGCCCAAATTCCTTTCTTAGTGTTCACCTATTTTTTCAAAGATCGTAGTGTTGGAATTTTATTTTTCAAGTGTTTGTTTTTATGTGTTGTTAGGTCAGCCAGTTGGACAATTTATTAACATGATATTGTCGAGTTTCATTGTGAATGTATGACTAGATTAAGATATGAATAAATCGAAAATAAAACTTGAAATATTATTTCATTTTTACAACTATGTAAAGTAGAATAGATAAATGTACATATCTATTCAATTACAAATAAAGGTTGAACATAAGTATTATAATATTTGAATAATTCATCAAAGGAAAATGTATTGGATACGCACTCGGCATATATATATCGGCCAATTTGACACCCCGAAACAAAATAATCCGAATACTGATAGCCTTTAAGTAAACAATTGAATATTCTATCAATAGAATATGATTAATTAATTGGTGACTGGCTAAATTTTCAGGCGAGTGGAGTTCAAACGATGCCCGTATTTTGTTTGGCCCTTGTTTTGTAACAAATTATCAGAAATATGTCAGTGTACAATTCTGTTACTTATTGAAGTGTTTTTTGATATAATATATTTTCATAATGAAATTACTTCAATAAAGACTAGAACTCTACGAAATTTATGTGAAACAGTAATCATTACAATGAGTTCGAAACCAAAATAGAATTATTTATTCATTTCAAAAGTAATAAATGTTGGCGTCAACAAATTTAATATAAATAATGTACATTTTATCTTCGAAATTGTTCCATTATTGTTTTTGATCACCATAATGTGGTCTATTTCGGTAGTTATAATAGAGGTAATAAAGACGGTCGTATACAGTTTACAATGTTCTAAGTTTGTTCCCCTATTTTGGTAAATATTACCGTCATAGTAAGAGGAACCATCTGGATAGGGGGAAAGAAAGAGGAACAAATAGAAAATAAGGAAAGGCAATCAAAATAATGCACTTAATACGCCAATAACTATAACTTGGCTTTACTATGGTCATTGTGGCGGAGACATTATTTGCTAACTTACTGTTCCCTGATAATACAGACCATGTACGTTGTTCCATGTTGGTTTTCTGCTCGGCCGTGGTAGCACTTCTGGCGAGCCGGCCCATTCGTGTCGAAGCATGGCTCTATGCTCTTCTTTTCTTCTCTATGCTCTCCCACACTTGAAGTCATTGTCCTTAGGTATCTAATATTTAAATGTCAAACACCGCGCGGTCACCGGTGACCGTAACCTATTGTTCTTTAATTGTGTCTATAATGACGGTACTCAAAGAGTTAAATAATAAATAAATAAAAATAGAGTGAACATTGAAGTCAGACAACAATAGCGTATAGTAATGCATTTGTTAACATTTTAGTTAATTGATATTAACATTTTCTTATGACTTAAAATTCCTATCTACATTTATAAGAATGCAGATTATTAATACACCTTTATTGTGACAACGATAAAGATTACTTTCATTTCTATTCAAAATCTTGGTTTAACATCAGAGAAGTAATATCAACTACCTACTAGTTACTGTTTTATCCCAACCATGCATCTGACTTACAAATACCGATTTCCAATTAGCTATGAATATCTTTGACGTGGATTTGGTAAAAGCTTGTAAATAGCGATCTTTGTGAAGGAGCATGTTTGGTATTCATTCCTTGGAAGTTAGATTTCTTATACCTATTCCATTTTGAAGAGTTCTCATGTCATGGTGAACTGATTAAGGACCCCTATGGAGGGTGCAGAAATACCATCATGAAGTCTATTGTTTAGAAGGGGACAGAGCTATATAATTATATATGTATCCCTTTCTGTAATTTCCTCTCACAAGAACGTATACGCTTTTGACAAAAACAATGGTCCCCTATTACACGGGACTTATTAGCAAAAAGTGAATGCATTATGTATTCTGTTCGCCCAATCAAAAACAGACATAAGCTTTGTGCTCAATTTTGATACAGATAGGTAAGTTCCTGAAGATGGGTTTAAAATTTGGGGAAAATATAACTTAGCTAAGAGTAATTAGAATCTTGAATTGATTGACAAAACATATATTATAAGCTAACGAGAAATTATAACATTATCTTACTGCATTGTTTTATTGTCGACTGCAAATTGGTTCAGCCGTTCACAAACTATGGTTATTTTCTTTTAATTTGCGCTAACAGAAAGAAATGCCTTAGCAATAAAGGTGTTTATAGCATGGTGTTTTACTAGTATAGTTAAAGTCTTCTTAAGCCTTGACCTACTGAAATGTAAAAGTCGTAAAGTCAGTCATAACAATAATTAAACTAATTACTCAAATAATAGTTTTTAATGGTTATTGTAAGCATCAGTATAATAATTTTTTAGTTTCATTTCAGTGTGAGAGTAGGTTTTGGGAATTAAAGTTTTTTTTGCCACCAGCTACTTCCGCGCGGTTTCACTCGCTCTGCTCGGCGCCTGTTAACCGTAGCGTGATATTTTATAGCCTATAGCCTTCCTCGATGAATGGGCTATCCAACAAAGAAATAATTTTTCAAATCCGACCTGGAGTTTCGGAGATTAGCGCGTTTAAACAAATAAATAAAAAACAAACTCTTCCGCTTTATAATATTATAGTATTTTTTTAAGTGGGGAATATCATCGAATGACTGCTTCCGCCTGTGTGAGGCGGGAGGGAGTGTCAGGTTCTTATTGACTGAAAACCACGTCGAGCCAGAGCCCCGGTTACCCGTTAGGTTCTATACTAATAGATTGTCGCGGAGCACCTAACGGGTAACCGGGGTTCCGGCTCGACGTGCAGGAGAAGGAACAGGGTGGTTTTTAGTCAGTAAGAGTCTGACACTCCCTCCCGCCTCACCCAGGCGGGGGCAGTCATTCGATGATTTTCCCCCTTTAAAAAAAAAAAAAAATACTAATAGATTAATATTTTGATATGGATAGGTATGTGAGTTTTTTTAAACCATTTGTACATCATACTAATAACAATTCTAGATTAATATATCAGGGCTTAGAATCCTAAACATTTTTAACAGACTTCAAAAAGAAAAAAATGAGTTCTCAGTTCTCAAGTTGACCTGTATGTATGTATGTATGTGTGTATGTATGTATGTATGTATGTGTGCGATTATCTCACGATTGACTTCACCAATTTTGATGCGGTTTTCAGAAGATTGTTATACTTAGGAGAAGGATTTAGTGTTTTAATGAGCCGACTTCAAAAAAAGAACGGATTGATGTCTTTTTTTAAAGTAGTTTATAAACGATACGATGAGGTATATAGAATTGCAATGACAACGAAACTCATAGTCGGATAAAACTATTGGGTTAAATGAAAAATATTTCAAGACGGAATTAAATAACACAACTGCCTCGTTGGCCAAGTGGTCGCAAGTGCGATTGCCGGGCAAGGGGTCTCGGGTTCGATTCCCGGGTCGTGCAAAGTTTTACTGAGATTTTACAAAATTCTCAGTAGTAGCACGGAGTCTGGAATTGTGCCCGGTATATGGCAATAAGCTCACCCCTATTACATGGGACTCATAACATACCTCTAAATAGTGAAAAGTGGGTGTTACATGTATTACATACAGTGGCATAATGTGCACCTCTGCCTACCCCTTCGGGGATAAAAGGCGTGATGTTATGTTATGTTAAATGACAAAAGTAAAACCGAAAGATGAATCAATCAATACTATGGGATAAACGAAAACAAAAAAATTAATCACAATTGAACAACACGAATAAAACTGATGTAAGAATTTTTTATTTTTTCTGACACATCTCATAAATTCCTATAAACTTTTTGCTCATAAGTTATTAACTTAATATTTCAGGGAAACAGACCATTTTCCTACATTTGCAGAGTATTTATTTCATATAACAGGAGGAAACATCGATCGTCCGTCTCGAGTCGCAAGGAAATTAGTCCTTAGACAAACGATGCTGCGTCCACACAATAAACTTGAAGACTGGTGTACAATACATAAGATATAGCAAGTTCATTCCATTCGTCTAAAAATAGCATTTAATTTAATTCAGTTACAAAATAAATTTAATATTGTGGTGGTTATGGTGTATAACCTCTTGCGCGCTTCTCGTACACACGGGTAAACGCGCGTTCTCGTGCACACGGGTAAATATTTTAATAGAAAAGCGAATGAACTATTCTGTTCAATCAAATAAAGAACGGGTTGCAAACTTGAAAATATACGTCACAGAAAAAATATCCAATCGGTGCGCGTTTCTCGTACACCCGTGTGTACAATTGCGCGATGGGCACTCAACTCTCTCGTACACCGGTGTGTACGAGAAACACGCGAGAGGATAATATTATGTAGGTAAATAGTAAAAATGTGGAAGGATCTTTCTTTGTTAAGATGTGATACTCTCTTAAAAATATAAGATTAATACTAACTCGAAGTTGCAACTTCATGTATTTAATTACTAATAGCACAACATTTTTTTATGTGTAACTTGATTCTAGTTTACAGATGTTTTACTAAGATACTACTACTACTACTACTGTACTAAGATAGACCTATAGAGGTATAATGTATATGTGTCGCAGAGAACTTAACGGGTTACCGGGGCTCCGGCTCGAAGTGCAGGAGTAGGAACGGGGTGGTTTTTAGTTAGTAAGAGTCTGACACTCCCTCCCGCCTCACACAGGCGGGAGAATTCAATCGATGCTTCCCCCCCTTAAAAAATAGCATGTACACAAAACACCGTTAATTAGTTCGCAGCGCTACACATCGACACTAGTATGACTACACAATATACATGTGTAGGTAATTTCATATTAATAGATATGTATAGAAACATTCGTCTATCACACACATTTTGGTATTTAAATATCATTTTTGTATACCGACACGTAATTATTTAGTAAATAAGTTTAAATAAAAACGAGGGTAAAGATAAAAATAACTTATAACAAACTTGGAATAAATCGAAATCAAATAATGAGCAATCGAGCCATACAATACCCATATAAATATAGTGTTTTCTCATCGTATTTTTATGTTACTGAATGGTATACAATATTTCGATAATCTCATTCACAGCGCGTTTGGCGTAATGGTTATCACCTCCAGTTAAGTGCCGCCGGATCGATTACAGCATTCACAAGTTGTTTCTAGAATTCATTAATCAAATATTTAAAATTTGAAACAATGTTTTAATCTTTTCTTTTTTTTCTATCCTATTTTTCTAAATCTTCTTATGTTAATTTTAAAAGTATATACTTTATCGCATGATATGTCCCAATTCGACTATAAGGTTTATTGGCATATTGATTAATTATTATTTAAAGAACTTTAAGAACTTAACTGTGGTATGATAATTAATTATTATAAATATTGAATATAAAACCACTTATTTGTATAATAAATAAATTAATAAATTGTAATAAAAGATAGTATTGTTTTATTTACCGACTTATCTGCTTCTTTTATAGCCCGATTAAATATTTCAAAAAACAAAAAAAAAATAAGAAAAACTACATAGTAAAATAAAAAAAGAATCTTTCAGCTGGAATAGAACTCACATCATCATTGATCATTGAAAGACAATAAAAGCGCGCTCATTAACCAGTCGACCACGAACACTACGTTAATACCCGTCAAAATGTCGGGTCATATCTCTATAAACTTTGTTAACACCTTTATATTATGTACCCATGTTTGCAAATGATTAAATGAATATGAATATGAATATGAATATCAATGATTGTAAATAGTTTTACCCGTGAATTAAATTATAAAAATACATATACCGACACAAGAATGAAAATACCAATGTGAATGTGGTGGACGAATATTTTTATACACAGTAATATGAAATTACCCACACATGTTCACTGTGTAAAAGATAGTAGTGTCGATGTGTGGCGCTAGTAACTAATTAGCGGTGTTTTGTGTACATACATGTAGGTAAGGATAACACTTGGTTGTGAATAAAAACGTGCTTACATACCACCTACCTGCAAAATAGAAAAAAAAATGCTTGATCGCTGTAAGCGTAACACTTACATATCTAAGAAAAGAACTTGCTCATAATAGCCAACTTGTGTGACAATTTATATAGTAACAACTTGCTACTGACACGTCCGGGTCTAACTGACATTGTTTTTTCATCTTCTGTTATTCTGCAGCCATAAGGCGTTATACATTTTATCAGTATTACTGTTCGGTGTAGTGGTTACAAGTGGGTCTTTTGAGTATCAGATCCTTTTCATTTGTGGTCCTTTTGTGGTCCTTCGGTTCGGTAAAGTATTATTTAGTTATTTTAGTAGTGCTGATCTAGTACTAGTCCACGGTTTAGTGTATCTGAATAATGCGTTGAAACGCAAAGTCAGTAAAAATATCTCGGCAGGTACAAAGAGAGAAATAAGTTTTATTTTGACATGAAAAATGCATTCCAAGCCAGCCACAATTTATAACACAATTTCTCAAATAACTTTTGTCCATTCTGTACCATGTGAGCCACTTTGTCAGATTCGAGAATTTTTATTGGAAAGAAAACTTTCTTATATTGTATCGTATAAAGTAAATTTCAAAACTATATTTCATATACTCAACTCTCCTCGCTCGGTTACCTACAGCTGCAAACTATTGAAGAACTGTTACGATGTGTTGTAGCCTAAATTTTATATTGCATACTCTCCACGAATAATACCTATATTTACGTCGTTAACTGCCTCCTTGACCGAGTGGTCGTAAGTGCGGCTGCCGGGGATGGGCTCTAGGGTTCTATTCCCAGGTCGGACAAACTATTACTGGAATTTTTAATGTTAAATATATCGTTAATTGAACAGAAGAACAATAATTTGGAAAATCGTCTATTATCAAATAAAGCCGAAAGGTTACTCGATCAGTTTCAAGTCACGACAGGGCTCTTAATTCGGTAACGCTAATAGTTATCATAAAGAGAAAAAGTAGTCATTGATGGAAATTAGAACTCAAAAATGACTCTAAGAAAATCTGACTAGTCCTACTCCCTAAGTCTAGGAATAATAATCTTAATCCCCTATCGAACTCAATTAGAAAATATTATTGAACGTAGTAATTTTGTTAGTTGCCTTACCCAGCCAAGTTAGCAGCCTTAGGATAAATAAGTTATTATATTTTTCTTTCCTACTTTTGTAAGAGAAAGTTCTATTATTCCATTATATTAAAACAAGGCTCTCGATGAGAAACTTAGTTCCAGTCCACTTAATTATTAACTGTGTGGACTTTATGAAAGAGGTTTTATTAATTTTGTACATGGAATCGACTAACCGTGTGTTAACTGAAGTTTTTTTTTGTATTCGGTGGTGATTTCAAACTGATTATGAATGCATAAAATCTAAAGTTGCGTTACGCCAATGTTTTCTTTTTGGGTTTTCTGAAGTCTGCTATTATGAAACTTTCATATATTATAATGTTGGACGAGCTTAATTACAAAACTAAGTGGAGCTTATAACTAATGAGAATTTAAAAGTAATGAATGAGACAATATTTTGTTTCTTCTTAATATCATTATATTGCTGCCTCGTCGGCCGAGTGGTCGCAAGTGCGACTGCCGGTCAAGGGGTCTCGGGTTCGATTCCCGGGTCGGGTACTACTGGGTTTTTAAAAAATCTCAGTAGTAGCACGGAGTCTGGATTTGTGCCCGGTATATAGCAATAGGCTCCCCCCTATAACATGGGACCCATAACATAAATAGTGAATAGCGGGTGTTACATTGTAAAGTGGCATAATGTGCACCTCTGCTTAACCCATCGAGGATAAAAGGCGTGATGTTATGTTATCATTATATTAAGAAAAAAATAGCCGAACCCGTAGTCAAAGTCAAAGCTTTTATATTAATTAATATTTGATTAGGCACGTTTAAAATGTCGAAAATTTAATTGCCCGTCCGGCTGTCTGTCAGTGAAGCTAGGCGCTAGGTGACCTTGGTGAGCTTAGTAATAAAATGTGATAGGAAACTTCTTGTAACCTCGTGTTTTATACTGGGAGCCGGTGTTTCAACAGATAAAAGGGTAAACATGATTTTGTCTATGTTTACATTCTTAAAACGAGATCTAAAAACATTTTTCCCATAGAAACTATTTTAGACAGGAATACAAAGATCTATAGTGTCAGTGTGGATCCATTAACAAACCATTAGGAAGTTCGAAGGTCTCTTCCGGCTGACGTGAACAAAGCATGGCGCGGACAATGATTACCGATTTCAGTAATTGGAAATCGAGGAGGAAAATAAATAAGGCTAAAGAAATGGCCTTTTGTATTAATGATCAACTGTTTACCTCACGACCTAGTATGTTCGTGTATGTTTTAAGGAGCTGTACTTCTTTTTTGGTGTCCGCTTTCTTTAAGAAATACTTCCAGGTTTCAATATTTTCGTTGTGTTTTAAGACGCCCGCTTCTCATGTATGAGGGTGCGGGTTCGAAACCTACCAACGGCAAATACCATTGTGACTGTTTCCGAGTTATATGTACTTTCTATGATTATCTAGACACCTTTGACAAATGGCGAAGGAAAACATCGTGAGGAAACCTGGGTTTATAATTCCTAATCATAAGTTTGTAATCGCCGACCCGCATTGAGTAAGCGTGGTGATTAATGCTCAAACCTCCGTGTTAGAAGAGGCTTTGTTCAGCAATGGGCATTTATAGGCTGTTAATGATGGTTGTGTTTCGTCGCAAACCACCCCAATCCACAACAATCCTCAAATTCCTAAAAGCCCGGTAACGAGCTTGTCACGCCTCTGGGTGTTTCGAAAGCCGCTGATTTCTTACAACCAGGAGACCTATTTGCTCGTTTACCGGCTTAACCCATAAAAAACTACACTCCTAGAGTAATATTTGCTAGGTACTCAACTTGATAAGTAACATTTAAAAATAACTCAATTAAGGCTGCCCTGGTCGGTAATTCTTCCATACTAACTTAACTTGCCGATTACTCCACTGTTTGATGGTATACGTTCAAAATAAAAAATGATCTACATTTATCTCATTATTATCTAGCATCATGCATTTTAAACGCGCCCACCAAAGAGTTCGTGCCGCTGACTAGCGCATCCTTAACATATAAACTCGGAGACAGTAGGAATTAACCTTAAAATTTAATTGCCTTAAGTCCTTTCCTGTACATCTTACTCCAGTATAATTTAAGAACCTCCTAATTGCTTTAAACTCCACTAAATACACGCGGAAAGGGACGATACGTATATCAAAAGGAGCGAACTCATCATTATCCTTCCCACTGGCGCGTCCTTGCATAAACTCGGCCATTTATTATACAGCTAATTTATTATACATGGAGATAATTTTCACTGTCATTTATTAAGTCGTTAAAGTTGACTGTGGAGTCGTAATATGCTTATAGAACACTTTCTTTGTTTTTATTTTTCGACGAAAATATTAATAAGTACTTAAAAGGTACTTTTTGGTCCCTGTGGGTTAATTTAGCGTGGTATAATTTTGTTATACTGGCTCTATACCTATAAGAAAGTAACATTATGCAAATTAGTGCTCGAACTTCTACAAGGTAAACTAAACTCTTGGTGGTAAAAAGTTTGAAAGAAAGAAAAAGCATTTATTCGACACTAAGCACGCACACAGATACAAAAATAATACAAAATGAAGAAATACATAAGTAACTAGCGGACCCAACAAACGTTGTCCTGCATATATACTTGAATATATAAACAAAAATTCATTCAAATTAGTTTAGCTGTTTAGGATAAATAACCTAAACATCGACTGCAGCGCCATCTGCCGGGCTGATTTGTGAATCTAAACTATTCCCAGATCCCCTTGAACACACACAAAAAATTTCATCAAAATCGGTCCAGTCGTTTGAGAGAAGTTCAGTGACATACACACGCACAGAAGAATTATATATACCTCTATAAAGATACAGAACAATAATGATAAATCAAAAACAAAGAAACGACTGAGTATAATAAATTACTGACAATACAGTAATAAAACAGAAATTAAATATTAATAAAACAAGATATAAATTACACATAATAGCGAATTACATTCAATAGTGCCCTTGCCAAAAGGGCCTCCATCTCAGCATTACGTTGAGCCTACATGCCAAACGCTGATTTTCAGATGGTACCCTGCGGTGACTCACAACAAAGTTTTGTGACTTAGGTCTTAGATAAAAATCCGTGTCAAATAGACTGTAACGGTAGGTAAGTTCTGTATAAATAATATTAGGACCGCATAATATCGCCGTTTGTTGCTCAGATTGGTATTTTCAGATAAAAAGAACCCCAATTTGTCGGTCCCTTGAGTTTTTACTAAACTTGTAGGATACAAGAGATGTTTTTTGTTGTTTCAAACCATATGACTTTTTTACTTTTCTAGAGGCGTGAGGATTTTTGCTTTTCTAGAGGCGCTGGTGTAGAATATGTCTCTAGTGGTGAACAGGTTACTGAGTAACGGTCGCATTCACATTCAGTGAATTTTTGTTTTGAGTAACTAATTTAAGATTCTTTCTTCACTACCAACTTTGAGTTTTGAGATTGAAACTTTATTAATTTACACACAATCACAATAATTTTATTCGAAACTAAAGATTATGTTAAAAAGTTGTCCTTGTAATCTAAGACTATCGAACTAATCATAAAAACCTGCCATGTATAAAACGAAATAGTCCAAAAAAGGAACCCTACGTCACATTTCAGACCTATTTATCTAGATTGCAATAATCCTAAAGATATTTCCAATACGCCGGATTTCCCAATGAAACTCATATAGGTATTCATTTCAAGGACTTTGGCTTTATAGCCTAATCTGATGTGCGGCGATCTCTTTCAATTCTGTACAAAAGGAATCTGTGGCTGGGAACTGTGAATCAACGGGACTCGTGATTCACTTTAATGCTACTCATTTTTTCTCATCTTGGAAAGATTTGTACTCGAAAATTAAGTTTGGATGGAGTCTTTATTAAGATTGAAAGTGTTTGCTTCTTTTTTCTTTGTGATTTCCTAGTTATTGAATGCTAATTTCTCTTCGGCGTTCAATTTTTTTTCTTTATGGAATGAGCCGGTAAAGTAGCTGACGGATTACCTGATGGTAGGCAAACAGTATCGCCCATGGACACTTGGAACACCAGAGGCTTTACAAGTGCGTTACCAGCCTTTTTGGGATCAGGAATTTGAGGATTGTTGGGGATTCAGGTATTGGAGAAATTGCGGAGGAAGAGATAATTGGGCCTCTGGCAACCTCACCCGCACGACAAAACACAACGCAAGCGTTGTTTCACTTCTGTTTTCTGTGAGGCCGTGGTATTACTAAGGTAGTATCCGTGGTATCAATAATAAATTAATGCAAAGACAAATTATTTTATAAATGAAGAACTAAAAGGACGAGCGTCTCAACTTACTTTCTACAATTACACACCAGTATTTAAATACAATACTTCGAAATTCATGATTATTTCATAAAGTATATGGGTGAATATCCCAGGCGCTAATTTTACGTGTCTACGTTGAGAATCATGGTGTAAAACGATGGCATGTTTCTTACATTTTTTATAGTGAACTACTTAACTTACTCCAATTAGGGCCACATTTTTTTTTAAATAAGCTTACCTATGCTTTGGAAAAATAAATATCTAACTTTAAAATTCAAGTTTGGTGGGTTGTCCTAGCTCCATTTTTTGATATAAATGTATTTACCACAGAAACAATTTAAAGTGAATTAAAAAACAAATCATTACATTGGTATATGCATAAGACACACTATCTAAAAACAACTAAACCATATTATAAAATTGATTTTAAAAGCATACTCGATTTAAGTTTGTCCTTGCAAAAATCCATAATTTTGGTAGCACTTTTTCAAGTTACATTTAGCATGAAGATTCGTGCGTGTACGATCAATCGCATTTTATATTCTGTATTTGTCAGTAATGCGCGGGTAGTGGCGCGTAACAGGTGTATGCATAATGCTGTAATTTCTCGCCAAAAACTTAAGTATCATCTCGGGTCGAACAGGGGACAAGAATTTTTCAATTTTGGTGGATCGATTTGCTGTTGATTTTTAAGTGTTTTAACAATGAGCTACGTATTGTAGGTAGTGATTTGGGTAACTTATTTATCAGTGATATTTATTCCATTGTATCTTAATAACTGTATTCTTTAAGATTTTTTTTAAGCCTGGTGGCAATTTTCGCCACCAAAATTGAAAATAAGGCACCAAATTTTAAGTATGTACTATTTATATATTATTTTTGCATATAAAGATAGTTTTTCACTGCAAGAAGACTCGCAACTGAAGCAGGATCAAATGCGTCACTTCCCACGAGCAATTCCCAACAAGACGTATGACGTAGACGTTTTCGTAAACTAATTGTTAATCCGCAAGACCTTCTTGCAAGCACCGTGACGAGATCTACACAATTTGAACATGAGAGCACGCAGCAATATACCTTGGTTTCAAGAAATTTACGTCCACGAACAAGTTGTAATTGTAGTAGTCCAGATGCTCGCACCAAAAGTAATAAGTGTGGGAGAACCATGCTTCAGCATGAATGGGCCGGCTCGACCGGAGTGATACCGAGCCTATTTTTAATCTGATAATTAAGCACTCTCAATTTTGGTGGACAAATATCAATTTTGGTGGCTGCACTAGTCCTTGAACTCAAATATCTCAAAAAGTTACCGGGATATTCTCAGACCTCATGAAGATTCCTAAAGTTTGTACCAGGTCAATAGTTTTTACAAAAAGTAAAGAAAAATTTCGCCGCCAAAATTGACAAAAATATGCACTTGTTGATATTTTTTTCACCCATATAGTAATAAAATATGAATTTTGAGTTCTTCCAGACGTATTTCTCTAAGTCCTATAGATGCATGAACGAGTTTCGAAAGCACAACAAATAAATATCGAGTTATCAATTTGAGTACCAATGCCTACTTCCTTCCATCCTAATGTCTACAAGTTATGGCACCCAATTTCGGCAGTAAACGGCAATGTCTCACTCTAAATGCAAATTACTCGTATAACACCGTCAACTCCATCATAAAACGTGGTCTGGTCATCTGAACTAAATCTCTGCTAGTTGAACTTTATAGTTAAGTGACCCAAATTAAATAATGTTTTAGTTAAAAAATATTATCGATACAAAAGATTGAAAATCTGCTTGGACTGATCTGAAGGACTGCCTCGTTGGCTGAGTGTTCGCAAGCGCGACTGTCGGGCAAGGGGTCTCGGGTTCGATTCCCGGGTCGGGCAAAGTACTACGGGATTTAAAAAAAATCTCAGTAGTAATAATAATAATAATAATAATAAACACTTTATTGTACACCACTTACAAAAGACACGAACAAGAAAATAGTAGGTAGGTAAAAAAAAAATAAATAGTTTTGGCATGTTGTACAATGGGCGGCCTTATCGCTTACAGCAATCTCTTCCAGGCAACCTTAGGATGGATAAATAACCGTGAGAGCAGATACCATGTGGGTAGTTCATAGTGTTGAATTAAATACATTGGATATGACAGAACAGTTTAGATACATACATACAATATGTACACACATACATACATGCCTACATACTCATATATATATATATATATACATACACATACATACACAAAATCAGATACATACATACATATATACGGATATGCGGTAGCAGTTACTCTATTGAATCTGTGTTAGATAATGATCTTTTACTTGTCTTTTAAACGAATCCAAAGATTGCGCCCGTCTTATTGATAATGGAAGTGCGTTCCACAGTCGAATGGCTCCTACAACAAAGGATTTGTCATAAAAGGCAGTCGTATGTGTTGGCATCTCCAATCTCAAATTCGCAGTAGACCTCAAGTGTCTTGAATGTGCGTCATGAAGGAACTTAAAACGTTCTTTGAGATAAGAGGGCGTAGCAGGATTGTACAGAATACTGTAAAGAAGTGACAGGATATGCGTATTCCGGCGAAGACGGATAGGAAGCCACTTGAGCTTGTTACGGAATTCCGAGACATGGTCATATTTGCGCAAGCCAAATATGAATCTTATGCAGAAATTTTGGAGACGCTCAAGTTTGTCCAGTTGTGCCTCTGTTAGATCAAGGTAGCTGGCATCAGCGTAGTCCAAGATGGGAAGAAGGAGAGATTGAGCAAGCGCAGTTTTAGTGGCGATTGGTAAAAAATTGCGAAGTCTTCTTAAGGACGCCGCCAATGCAAAGATTTTGCGACTCAGTTCTTGGACCTGTGGAGCCCAGGATAAAGTGCTGTCAAAGAGAATACCCAGATTTTTGACAAATTTACTGTACGGGATTGTAGTTCCATCAAACGTGACCGGTGGAATATGCGTCCAGTTAATTCTAGCTATCTGTCTGGGGCTGCCGATAACAATGAGCTGAGTCTTTGCTGGATTCACTTTTAACCCGTAAGTCGAGCTCCAGTTGGATATTGAAGTCATTTATCATTTTGACTGCTTCCAAGAGTTCTTCGAGCGGTGCCTGCGCGTATATCTGCAAATCCGGTAGTATCTGCAATCCAGTAGTAGCCCGGAGTCTGGAATTGTTCCCGGTATATGGCAATAGGCTCATATGGGACTTATAACATAAATAGTGAAATGTGGGTTACATTGTACAGTGGCATAATGTGCACCTCTGCCTACCCCTTTGGGGATAAAAGGCGTGATATTGTTATGTAGGTTGAAAATGTAATCGATGTTTATGTGTTTTACTAGTTTTAAATTAATTATTTTTATTAGTAAATATTCGTGAAAAGATAAAAAATAGTTTTGAACTATTAAATTTTTTGTCTATTTATAGACAGCTATGATTTAGGGAAAGACAGACGTAGAAGTTTAATTGAAAAACTTGAAATCTATTTTGGTCCTTAGATACACGAAAAACAAAAGGTTACAAGAGGGTCAAAAATGAAAAGTCGAGTTATTAGAAAATTATATAACAGTGTTTATTTATATATTAAAGATACTAACCAAAAAGTTTCATAACTTTTATTTTGTAATGGATCTACATATTTTTTTAGGGGGGAAATTCATCGAATGATTTCTCCCGCCTTGGTGAGGCGGAAAGGAGTGTCAGACTCTTACTGACTAAAAACCACCCCGTTCCTACTGCCGTTCTCTCGGGTCTGGTTCTGGTCGGGTCACGAGCCACCCATTCTCGCCGTCCGCAGGCCCGCGCTTAACCATTTTAATGTGTCATATTTTAAGTGAAAGGTTGATTTATTTTCTATGCACTATTTTTTAAAGTATGTATTCTAATAGACCTAGTTTCAACTATGATTACGTCAAATAAAATTCTATTAAAAGCACTATTGAGACTATTCAACACAATGATATTAAGATTTCTCACTTCATTTACCATTAGAGTAGACTTTAAACTTGGATATCTCCTTCAAGTGATGAGTAGTTCTTACAATTGACATTTCTTCTCTGTAATTAACGATTATTACCTCAAATAGTCCCTGAATTAGGCCGTTGGAGTGGATTGAAATAGTTGTTAAACTTAGAATAGTACTTTGAACTAAGGATCGTAGGGTTAACTCTTACGGAATTTTGTTTTAATCAATTTTTAAGAGTCTTAGAATTCATGTCACATTTTTGTATCGATAGTGATGTGATTGTATTGTATTATTGAAATCATTGTTGATATAACTGTTGAATTTTTGTTATTTATTTCTTACAACAAAAGCGAATATTGATATTGGTAAACCAACTAGAAGTGTTTCAGTAAGCCGTTGGATAGTAATACTTTTCGGCAAAGGTGCTTCTAAAGCATTTGTTAAAAATATATATTAGTAGCGACCCGCCCCAGCTGAATATAAACCTTCCTTAAGAACCACTCTATCTATTTAACCGCATCAAAATCTGTAGCGTAGTTTTAAAGATCTAAGCATACATAGGGACAAACAGACGTCGGATAGCGACTTTGTTTTATACTATGTAGTGAAGTCAGTCTCTAACATTATGTATCTGCTGTAAAGTTTACTTATACGATAAATCCTTTATTAAGGACCAACAATAACACATATGTTTTTATCTGTCTCAATAAAAATCAAATACGTATTTACTTCTAACTATGTCAAAGATAATTTTAGACGAATTGTAACCCAAATCTTTCAAATATACACAAATTTCATTACCAGTAAACTCCCACTCACAGAATCACGATTAACAACGATAAACATAGGTAATTAACGTATAAATCATCTAAATTCTGAAAGTCCCACGTAAGATCTAGAATAAAAAAGGTAAGATTAAAAGCAAGCAATCACGGAGACGTAGGATTGTAGTAATTTCACGGGTGACGTCACTCGCTCTTTGATCAACAGTCGCAACAATTAATGAAACAGACTCAAAGAATCGGGTCAGTGACCGGGTTTTTGAATTATGACGAATTAATGCATTCTGGAGTAAAAAAGTATTTTTTGGTAGGTATTTTTTGAAGTGCTTTGGATATTGGATATATCTCAGTACCATTACCAATACCATACACATACACACACACACACACATACACACACACACAAACACTTTCATAATTACATAACATCACGCCTTTTATCCCCGAAGGGGTGGGCAGAGGTGCACATTATGCCATTGTAGAGGTGCAATGTAACACCCACTTTTTACTATTTATGTTATGAGTCCCTTGTAATAGGGGGTGACTCTATTACCATATACCGGGCACAATACCAGTCTCCGTGCTACGACTTAGAATTTTTGTGTTTAAAAACCCCGTAATATTTTGCCCCGATCCGGGAATCGAACCCGAGACCCCTTGCCTGGCAGTCGCACTTGCGACCACTCGGGCAACGAGGCAACATTTGTAATATTAGTGTGATCTTTAATGTTATCAGAGAATTAAAGGCATTAATATTATGTGTTATATTGATATCATAATGATCCACAACCAGTGATAGTCCACTTTTGGCTATGTACATACGGCCACACATCAATCTATACAAAACCAGTTTATCCTGGTATCGCGTCGCATCATCTTTTCGTACATTTAACGTTCAGTTTATACTGGTTATGTAAAGCTCGATATGTAGCCATGTGTACCTATGGACCTCCTCTACATAAGATAGGACTGCCGTGATTTCCACGCTTAGCAGCCAGGTTGGAGACCGTAGTTTAAAAGGTTCAGGTTAAACAGAGAGCGCTGCTTTCATGTTAGAGTGCGTCCACATCTGGCGAATGCGCCGCGAATGTGCCACTCTCGAGCCGTTTGCGCGCTGCTCGCAAGCTGCGTGCGTGCTATCACGGCAATGGTTTTGGTGCGCCTCTTTAGTGCAACTTATATTCAACTAGAGAAACAGTCGCTAGATGTAGACGCACCCTTATACATATAGTGTTCCCCTTAAAAAAATACATATTGTGTTATTTCATTCTTTAATACACTGTTGAATATTCAATGTATGCATTTGTTTTTATAACTACAAAACGAAACATCGATTTTGTTTACAGATTGTTTTTTTTATTCAAAGTTTTATAAGCTTAGGCAATAAATTACAATACCTACGTTCGTATTGACTATCGGCTTCGTTTTCAATTATTATTGAAACTTTCGAAACTTTAGCGACTAAAATTTCACTGGAAATCAATTCGATATATTTCAATTATAAAATTGATGTTCGATCCATAGTTTGCCCAACACTATGTGCCTTTTATGCTCCAGTTTAAATATCTCTGTGTACTTTTGAAATTTGATAGAATCTGAGAGGGTTACATTGTTCCTCCTCCATATCAATGACATGCTGCAAATTACCGGCATTCATTGTTATGCGGATGACAGCACAGGCGATGCCTACTACACCGGCTGCGCTAACATTTCTCGGGAAAACGTCATAGAGAGCCGAAACAGACTCGTGTCTGAAATCGAGACCTCTTTAGGGAGAATCTCTGATTGGGGTGGACTTAATTTGGTCCAATTTAACCCCATTAAGACACAAGTCTGCGTGTTTACCGCTAAGAAACTGCCGTTAATCGTCTCTCCTCAGTTTCAAAGCACCCCCCTAACTGCCTCAGCCGGTATTGGAATACTTGGTGTCAACATTTCGAGCGACGTCCAGTTTTGCGGTCATTTAGAGGATAAGGCCAAATTAGCCTCGAGGAAGCTTGGTGTGCTCAATAGATCGAGGCAGTATTTCACCCCGACCCACTGCCTGCTTCTACATAAGGCACAGGTGCGGCCCCATATGGAATACTGTTCTCATCTTTGGGCAGGGGCACCCCAGTACCAGCTTCTTCCTCTGGACCGCATTCAGCGGCGTGCCGTTCGGATTGTTGGATGTCCGGATGTTTCAAACCGGCTCGACACTTTGGCAATGCGTAGAGCTTCATTGTGCATTTTCTACCGCTTATACCACGGGGAGTGCTCTGAGGAATTGTTTGACCTGATACCTGCCGCATCTTTTCGCCATCGACCCTCACGACAGCATATGCATCCCCATCATATAGATGGTTGGCAGGCCACAACTGTGCGGTTCTCACGTAGCTTCCTGCCTCGCACAGCAAAACTGTGGAATGATCTGTCGTCGGCGGTATTTCCGAACCGATACGACCTTCAAACCTTCAAGAGAAGAGCGTACTCCTTTTTAAAGGGCCGACAACGCACCTGTGACTCTTCTGGTGTTGCGGGTGTCCATGGGCGGCGCTGATCGCTTACCATCAGGTGATCCGTCTGCTCGTTTGCCTCCTATTCTATAAAAAAAAAGGGTTGATCCAGCTATAGGCTTGTAGGTATAATGGCATAATTTGCGAAATACGTGAACCAAACAAGCAATTTTAAATAACGAGATCATATCACAGGTTCAGATTAAAATATCGAGCTCATAAATATGTTCACGGAACGATCATATAAATTGGCGTGATACGGTCATATTATGCCTACATAAATGTGAAAAATAAAACTCGCACGCGCGGAAAGGAATGTGTACATTAAATAGTTTTAACAAGGTTCTTTTTAAAAATGAAATTTTATGATTCGTGTGATGTGATTGCTTACTTGCTTCTCAACTATGCAACTAGCTAGTTTTATATTTCTAACACCAGTTAGCTTCTGAGGCACCTACTTTAAAAGTTTGTTTCATCTGAAAACTAAATGTTAACAAACAATCAATATTGTTCGAAAGAAAGAAAAAAAGGATTCATTCGACAGTAGGCACGCACACAGATACAAAAAAAACAAAATTAAAAAAACAACGAAGAAATAAATACACATATTTATACAGACACTGAAAAAAAAACAAAGAAACATCACGGTGACAATACAAAAATAACACAATAATGAAAAATTCAAATGTTCAAATTACAAATTGAGTTTCAAAAGAGAAATCATAGTATAACAAAAATGGTTAAGCGATAAATAAAATAGTTAATAGTCAGGAACGTAGTGGTCGGTTCAGTATCTCATAAGTAATTCAGTAGCAACAGGCAAGTCTAATTGAAAAGTTTAAAACACCTTTCATAAATCCGTAGCCAATTCTAGATAATCATTAAACAGTCAGCCGGCTTTTATCGTTGGGGCGTAAAACAAATTTATAGGGGCATGTTCATAGTCCCTCTTTTTATTTGCACGACTTTGCCGATATATAAATCAATCGCATGGTCGGGTCGTACGCAATTTAGATATTTTGACGGAGTAGCTTTAGGCAATCCAATTTTTCTTGTATAAATAAGCGGTGCCAATTCTTACATCTCTATTTTTCTGAAAAAAAAAAACATCTAAGGCGTGGTTCAATAGAAGTATTAATATGTAACATATATTTTGCGGAAACATAAAAGTTTAGTTTGTTTACTTTCCTGGTATGGTCACTGTGTCACAAGTCGTTTCTATTGTATAGAAACGACTTGTGACAAATGAAATGTGTGTATACATTAACATAAACGTGTTTTCCTTGCAGGCAAAATTATTCTTAAATTAAAAGCAAAAACGTCGACATTTCCGCAAAAAAGGTCTAACGTAACGCATAAATACATCTTAAATTCTCGGGTCTTGTCATCTCCCGCGATAATATTCAAACCAAGTAATAAAACCGCAAAGTGTGCGATTTAATGATGACATAAACGATTAAGGGGGTTGCGATTTGTCGCAAAAGTGAGTATAACGTCGCGTGTAACGTTTCTTTAATGTGGACGTGGCTTTATGCAGCCGAATGTCATGATTACCCTGATTGCCCGATTTGTAACACGCGGACGTCCATCGTATGAACCGACAAATGAGGGGAGAATCGTGTTATGTCACAGGATTTGCGCATTAATGGTTTATGCCAAGGTCAACCCAATTTTCTCGGGTTATCGTTATCTGTAGGCATTTTTTTAATAAAAATTGTTATTGATTTTCTGTAGTGTGTTGAGAATAATTAAAATAGATGGTTGACTGCCTCGTTGGCCGAGTGGTCGCAAGGGAGTCGGGCAAGGGGTCTCGGTTCGGGCAAACAAAGTTTTACAGGGTTTTTAAAAAAAAACTCAGTAGCAGCACGGAGTCTGGAAATGTGCCCGGTATATGGTAATATTGGTAATGGCTCACCCCCTATTACATGGGACTCATAACCAAATAGTGAAAAGTGGGTGTTACTTCTGTGTGCACCTCTGCCTACTCCTTCGGGGATAAAAGGCGTGATGTTACATTTTGGCCTAGATTAACACATAGTAAACTTTTTATGCCACGAGACCGCAAGCGTGGCCGCTGGCAGACGGTGTTAAATATGTGGTAGGCGTAGGTGATGGTTCAAGGACCGCATTCTTATTTCAAACAAAATATCGCAATTTTTTTTAATGTGGGAAAATCATCGAATGACGGCTCCCGCCTGGGTAGGGCAGGAGGGGGAGTGTCAGACTCTTACTGACTAAAAATCACCCCATTCCTACTCCTGCACTTCGAGCCGGAGCCCCGGAAACCCGTTAGGTTCTCTGCGACGAGTAAAATATTACATAGGGAATAAAAGTATCACGCTATAATCTGTGGAAACCCAATACAAGAAATTCTATCTTCCTATTTTCATTCACCAACATGCGATAAACTTCTTGCACAAATCTATCTATAAATAAATATTTTTATTATATCATCAAATGGATATTCAATCTTGTCAAAAAGCAATATTTATTTGTCCTTTAGAATCTAAAGTATTATTGTATTTACGTCTTCTAGCCTAGTGACTCTTGCCAAAATCTAGATAGGTACTAAGTCAAAGTCCGAAAAGGATTTGGAAACCTAAGTGGAAAGTCGAATACAAAGTACCAACTTATTGGACGTAATCCAGGATTGTTCGAACAAATATGTATATCTTGTTTTAGAAAAGACTTCTCTATATTAGAAAAGTTTGTAGACAACAGCATTATGGTTCGTCCTCCAATATTAAGATTTGTACGTACGCTACGTTATGCTAATTGGCTCTTCGATTTCAAAATACCTAGCAGGATATATTGATCGTCTCTAGTTCGTGACTTTTGCGTGAATGACAATCAATTCTTCATGTACTTATGGTATCATAGATCTATATTATATCTATCTATCAATACATACATGTCCCTTAACTACCTCGTTGGCCGAGTGGTCGCAAGTGCGACTGCCAGGCATGGGGTCTCGGGTTTGATTCCCGGGTCGCGCAAATTATTTCTGAGTTTCCTGATAGTAGCACGGAGTCTGGAATTGTGCCCGGTATATGGCAATGGGCTCACCCAATATTACATGGGACTCATAACATAAATATCAAGTGAAACGTGGGTGTTACTTTGTACAGTGACATAATGTAGGTATCTACACCTCCGCCTACCCCTTCGGAGACAAAAGGCGTGATGTTATATGTCCCTTAATTGTTATGTTCGACTTCGTTGCACCTTCCGTATGCTCTCTGTAACACCTAAAGGTGGACAAGAAAGAATGCCTGTGGCGTCATGTCCACGTTTGTACGACAATTGTGCATTAACTCGTCGAGTACCGGTTTTGTAGACACAATTATAGAACAATAGGTTGCGGTCACCGGTGACCGCTTGGTGTTTGACAGTTTAAGTTTAAATAAATACAAGTAGACATTCTGATATACCTTATTCAATAGTTTAACGATGACAAGATGAGTTGCCAATATATTATTATATAATCAAACCAGCCTGATACTCGTATTATCCATTCCAGGACAAAGGCCTCTTTTAAAAAAAGAAAATGAGATAATTTGTATTATTATTTTCCTGTTGCCAACTTGTCTTTCGTTTGTTTATTTTATTTGTTTTTGTCTATTTGTTTTGACGTTAGAAAAATAAAAAAGAAGATAAGTCTAATTCACTGTACAATTCTAAATATGTTTCAAACTTCAGTTCCTTTGTTTGAAGAATTATTTCATGAAAAAAATATAATGTCTTTCTCTAATTTATTCATTGAAATACTTGTACTTTAATTCTGTTCGGAGATAGGACAAAAAAGGTTGTTTACACAAATTGCTTAGAAAGATACTCATTTGTCTTTCTGAGATGAGGCTAACATGGGTAATTGCTCTGATACTTATTCACTGATTAGCTAGGGTTAGCTAAACTTACCGAGAGTAACTTCTGGCTGAAAAGAGCAGATTAACATACGAAGAATCGTATATTAGTATGCCCTTTTAGGAGAACCTAATTTTCAGCAATGGATTAAAACTGAAAGTATGTATGTCATCCCGTAGGTTATTATTAAAGCGTACGTCGCGCCTCTTTCTGCGTACAGCTCAAAGAGACTAGCACAGATGGGGCCAATAGGACTGATGCCAATACGGAACCGCGGAACAGGTTGCCGTGGCTCCGGCTCAAAATGCAGGAGTAGGAACAGGGTGGTTTTAATCAGTTAGGAGTCTGGTATCCTCTCGGCGAGAGAACTCATCGGATGATTTTCCCTCATCAAAACAAAAGTGTTTTCCGAACAAACGTTTTTTTGAACTTTTCATTTTCCATCACCAAAACCGTAACACATGTCAATACTATAAGCATATGTACCTTTTTAATATCATGACAAGGTAATACTCAAACCATTATCCCATGATTATAACGAGACAAAACTTTCGTAAAAGAGAAAAAAACATGCCGCATTTATTTATTCCATACAGCTGGCAACACGAAGATGAATTTCATCCCACAATTCGCATATTCAGAGCTCATCTTGTGTTGTGCCGTACAATGCTTAAGCTGAAGGGAGTGTTGCCCGTCTCCATATGATAATGTGACTTCACACGTTTTCATGTAAATTGTATTACCAGCTTTTTCGTTCTTTTAAATTGAGAAATTCTCGTTTATTTCTCGCGTTTATTATGTGTTGTGTTTTGAGTTTGACGGCGTAAATGAATGCTTTGATCATCGCATGATTATTTACGAGTCTTTATTTTGCTTTCTTTGTAAGGCAATTTCTTTTTAAATACGGTTTTAGATATTCCATTAGAATGAAAAAAAATAATATCTACGTATATTTATTTTTGTTTTAAAACCACTTTTCTGTATTATAACAATAAGGATAGTAATTGAAGTGTTGTTACTTATATCCCTGAGTGGGTAGCTAAAAGATTACCTCACAAAATATTCTCAACGTCTACTATTCCTCAGGATTATATGAAAAAAAAAACAAAAATATAGTTACAAGACAAGAGCGAGATGAAACGTGTGCTATTTTCTAAAATAAATGACTTGTACTTTGTACGAAATGTAGGATATTACTGTACTAGAACTTACATTATTCGTATTCCGCTATGACCTAAATAACCGTTCTTAAACAATTTCTTCGCGACTCCATTTTCATAATGTACCGCCACCGCAGCACTTTACGAAACGTCTGCGAACAGTTTACGAGTGCCTATTTCGTAAAATGCAGACTTCATAATATTCCAATGTAGTATGATCTGCCGGTTATCGATAGCTTGAATCGTAAACCGACGACCTTCGATGATCGGCGGCGACGCGACGTCAAAAAACTATTTAAAGTTGCTTAGGAATAAATATCAGCTTACGTTGGTTAGATTATATTTTGAACATATATTTTTTTCACCGATTTGTTATATGAAGAAACAGTAACTAGCCTATATACAGAAATAAGTAGTTTAAAGTAAAACTTTTCTATCGAATTTTTCCGCTTCGACGAACTCCTTTACAAGGATCAATGACACCAAGTAATCCCAATTATTCAACTATGCAGGATAGAAGATAATGTAAACAGCATAATGCATACAATCCCTTCACTTAATCTAGTGAAACGATAACCTGACACGTAAGTCAGATCACGTGCAAAACAAACACCTTTATAACTCCAATCTATCTTTTTGTTTATTTAACCTAACAAACAAAGCTTCACGTTTATTTATAGCTTTTCATTTACGTAAAAGTATTGTTCTATGATTTACAAAATCATAAATCTTAGTTATGTAGGTATTTGTAGAATGAGGAGTTAAGTTCACCAAACTATGTATATTTGGTGTTTATGACTTTTTAAGATGTGCTCCTTACTGAGTGTTGAAATATAATATATATAATATTATAATATATAATATAATAATATATATATAATATTGTACGTCCTTCACTCATAATAAGTTTATACATAAAGAAAAAAAATACATATATAATAATACATACTTTATATAACATAACATAACATCACGCCTTTTATCCCCGAAGGGGTAGCAGAGGTGCACATAGCGGCACTTAGTGCCACTGTATAATGTAACACCCAGTTTTTAGTATTTATGTTATGAGTCCCATGTAATAGGGGGTGATCGTATTGCTATATACTGGGCACATTTCCAGACTCCGTACTACTGGGATTTTTAAAAACCCAATAATACTTTGCCCGACCCGAGAATCGAACCCGAGACCCCTTGCCCAGCAGTCGCACTTGCAATCGCTCTGCCAACGAGGCAGATACTATATATATCTAAAGAAAAAAATAAAAGCTACCACAGAGTATATTCAGAATATATTCTGTATACTTAGACTTTCTTCTGTTTTGCTCCACTATCCCGTCCGCTCACAATGTATTTATTAAAATTCCTTTTAATATTAACGCTGTAAACTTCCTCGTACATGCTAAGGCAATCTTAGCAAATTGTGCTGTGTATAGCAATCGCGCTAACAATCATTTGATAAAAAATGCAGCAAAAGTGTGTCGCACAATGCCAATCATGAATACAAGCTCCTAGCGTCACTTGACACTAGTTTAGTTATCTCGCTAATCAGTAAAGTAAGTGGATCATTAAACATAATTAAGGCAATCAAATGACTAAAGATACTAATAAAATGAAACGTTTTAGTTTACATTATTATTAATTCTTTTATAAATTACCTTTAAAAATACTGTCTTCAACACCCTTTTTTTGATGTCGGTTAATTAACATACTAAAACTTTCTCTTGTGTGTAACAAACACTTTTCTGAAAACCACGTTAACATCGGTTCAGCCGATCGCGAGATAACCGCGCACAAACATACACATAGGTTAAACTAAGAACCTCCATTGTTTTTGTTTTTAAAGTCGGTTATAAGTTACTCATAAAGTACAATCATAACATAACATAACTTAACATTATTACGGCACTGAATGCCACTGTACAATGTAACACCCACTTTTCACTATTTATGTTATGAGTCCCATGTAATAGGGAGTGAGCCTATTGCCATATACCGAGCACATTTCCATACTCCGTTCTACTACTGAGATTTTTAAAAACCCAGTAATACTTTGCCGACCCGGGAATCGAACCGAGACCCCTTGCCCGGCAGTCCCACTTGCGACCACTCGGCCAACGAGGCAATCTAAAGTACACTCCTATTCCTACAAGACAAAAACTGACATAAAACTTCTATTCCTAGAAAAACTCCTTTATCTAAAGATATGATTAATTGACTGGTTTGAGATTGTGTACACAAGCTGGTAAAATGATACTGTCCGCTAAAAGGAACGCTGAGGAAGGAATATTTGGTGTCAAACTAAACTTAAACAATATTGTTTGCAGTCTCGACTACCTGAGACTGAGACTAATAGATTGTCTTGAACAAGTTTGACTAGTGCCTGTAATCTCATTGGATTTGTTGTATTTTGATCCAACTTTGTGTCAAAATAGTACGGAGTAGTTGCTGACGCCTGTCATTTGCAAAGGATCATTGTTTGTGGGTTAGTCTGCAATTTATATCGTACGATTGCTATTAAAGTTTACCAGTGCTGTTACTGTGTTTTTTGAGGGGGAAAATCACGACTTTTTCCACTCGGCTGAGGTGAAAGAGAGTACCAGATTTTTACTGTCTAATGTCATGCCGTTTCTACTCCTCTTCTTCGAGCTGGAACTCTGGCAAAGTCCTCTGCTTCACTTGCCTTTTCCGACTTATGCAAATTATCGGATTCCCGGTTCGGCTCGGGTTTGATTCCCGGGTCGAGATAAGTTATACTGGGTTTTTAAAAAAAAATCTCAGTAGTAGCACGGAGTCTAGAATTGTGCCCGGTATATGGCAATAGGCTCACCCCCTATTACATAGGACTCATAACATAAATAGTGAAAAGTGGGTGTTACATCTTTGTACAGTGGCATAATGTGCACCTCTGGGATAAAAGGCGTGATGTTATGTTACGTTATGCTAATTTAATTTTAAGTTGTATCTATGTTTTTGTTCGAGACATAAAAACTGAAAAGTTGATTTTTATTTATCAAGAGATTAAATTGATTTTAAGAACAAATAATAATCACACTTCGGTAAAAAAATGATATTATCGACCTAGAAACATCCCTACCATAACTTATAGTAGCTACCTAATTACCTAACAAAAGTAGACCATTGTTCCAATTTCTAAAGTAGAATAGATGACTCTGTAAGCAGCAAGCTTTCTAAAACCTGATAGATGGCAGAACGCAAAGCCGGTGCGCCCGTAAATTTAATATTATGAACACTCCGTCAATATTGAACGTCGGACCTCGCAGTACCTACAATGTTTAGCCAAGATATGACGTTGTACTATCTAAGCCTAGTATTAGAAGTAATATTAGCACCGAAGCGTTATGAATATCCACATGGACGGGTCGAGATATTTTCCTAAGAAGTGATCCTATGTCGTCAATATTACGCTTGAGCCGTGAGCTGAGTAAATTGTTTCGTTCACGTAACATTGTGGAGTATGTATGTCCTTCTTATTAGTGCATAACGTTCGATTTATCGGACGTCAATAAAATGGTTATTTTAAGAATAATATGTATTTTACTCAAGATTTATCTTTGTAAAATAGTAGTTTAATATATTTTCCAACATGGCAACATGACTGTTATAAAATATATTAACGCGCATGCTCGACAGCTGTTAATTCGCAAAATGGCGGCACGCGGTGAAAATTCTTCGCGCCGAAGGTAAGATTATTTTGTGTTTTTATCATATATTGTTTAGTGTTATGGGTGATAAATGGATATTTTGATTATTAAACTATTAGACTATTTACTTTCAATGTAATTTGCACGTAGTCACTGCTATTTTGAATGCTATGCTTGCGAATTTTGTACCGTCCGATTTATCGCACGTTATGCACGGTGGGCACTGCATGTGGTGTTTGGTTGAATTGTTACAGGTTGCAAGTTCATGAAATATTATCTGCTTTGGAGTGTGAGGAGGATGACGATTACACAGAAAATATAATTTACGTAGAGCCCCCCATTGAGAATGCCGATCAGGTCACTGACGAAGACAGTGACAAATCTGATGACGAGCATGATGCGAACCTTAATCACTTAGGACGACGACTGCTGCAAGCTAACTGCGAATTGCAACGTTTTCGAGGTGATAGCAATTTTTGTTTTCCAACGTCAGCTCTTGGTACAGGACAGTCGTCGAATGATAATTATTTATCAAGTAATGAGTAAACTCCCGCCTAACAGTGGCTCAAAATTGTATTTCGACAATTATTTTACTTCTTTGAGCCTTTTGAGACACCTGAAGGAGCTTGGCTATTATGCTACAGGTACCTTGAGAGCGAATCGTACTGAGAACTGCCTGGTCAAAGACGTGAAAAATTTCAAGAAGGAGGCGAGAGGTTACTTTGATTACCGGGTAGCTGATGATGTATTCGTATGCCGGTGGAATGATAACAATGTTGTCACAGTAGCCACTAATTTCGAAAATTTCGAAATTACATCTGCTACCCGTTGGTCAAACGAACAAACGAAAGAAAAGCCATAGTGCAAGTCCCTCAGCCATCGCTCATTTCAAATTACAATAAGTATATGGGTGGTGTAGACAAATGCGACCAGGCTGTTGCAAATTTACGAACTCGATTGCGTATAAAAAGTGGTGATGGCCCATATTTGCATATTTAGTAGACGTTTCAGTAGTAAACGCCTGGTTACTTGCTCGGAAGAATGGCTGCACAAGAGATACTGAGTCCTTATTAGTTTTATAGCAAGAAGCTTACTTTCGTCACATGGCACACCACCACATCAAGGTCGCAAGCCAGCAAAACCAAAATGTACAATGAGGTATGACGGTAAAGATCATTGGCTAGTCCCAATAAGTACTGAACGTCGGTGTGCAAACCAATGTGGAGGAAAAAGTAAATTTCAGTGTCAGAAATGTGACGTAGGCCTCCACCCGAAATGCCACATGGCATATCACATCGCAAGTTAAAATATGTTTATTTTCTGTTGCTATTTATAATAAATTTCTTCATAAAATTCGTACTTTTATTTCAACCTCTTTTGAACATCAATTGTGTCCGCCATGCATAACATATAAAATCTGAACATATAAAATCTGAACTTTTTTACAAACTAAATATTTCATGTCATTTAATCGTCAAAGATACTCTAAAAGATGTTATATTATAGTGATCATAATGAAAAAGGCGTTAATAAACTTTATGCACTAATGGGTTGAATGTTTAGTGGTGTATTTTTTTAGCCATTCATGTTGTTAGTTATAACTCCTCGTAGCAAAATTATAGGCATAGGCATGTTGTCAAAGTCTCTCTTCTAATTCTTGTGTTTTAATTTTTCAACTCAACGTTTTTATTACTTCCACTGTCACACCTTGATTGTCTTTTTTGTATTTTATTTATGCTGCATCGTGCCTGGTAGTGAATAAATGTTTTTTATTTCTTCTTTCAAAAAACCTCTATGACGTGTGTCTATGTGTGTATATGCTGTATCAAATAACAACATTATAATTCGAACATTATAATTATTTTATTTGTTGTTTGTTATTTGTTCTTTCAGTGAAGTAGTACACATCAGTTTTTCTACTAAAAAACGTATTACCAGGTAGTAGAAGTTCCTTCTTGTTCAACAATTTTCGGAACAAACCATTCCGATTCAACGGATAACATCTGCACACTAACTTAAAGAACTTTAGCACCTCCACGAAACGTAAGAGTAGCTTCTATTTCGTACAATACTTGAAACTCAATAGACTAGTTCCAACAATGATTGTAAGTAAACAGCCTGCACCCGACGCCGTTCGTTTCGAACAATCTTTCCGTTCCGAGAGCCTATTCTTCCATTTTGTTTGTTCGTTTGAAAGGAATCGCAATTATCGACTACGTTGGCGTAAGCCTCTCTACGGAACCACGCTTTATTATTGGGGAGAGGTAATGTTTTGTACAAATATGCTTTTTGTGATATTGTGACAGAGTTTTTTTAGGATAAGAAAATTTCGCAGCGTTTCTATGTCTTTGTGTCACTGCGTTTGATCAGAGTTCGGTGAAAATATTTAATTTCTAAATCCGCAAAAAATGCCAATGGAATATTTGTCCACTCTTTCTGTTACTGCTTAAGGCGCCAATTTGATGAATATTTAATTTCATCTTTATTACAAGGACATATAATTGATAATTTAATCATTTCAGTAGGGTTTTTGATCTGTTGGCGTGATTACATGGGGTAAGCGCATTAAAGTTTGTATTCCAAGTACACTAGGACGAGCCATTAATTTATTACAACTCATATCTTAAACCAACGGAATAAAAATAAGTAGAACCCGTTTAAGACGATCACGCTTAATACGATTTCTCGCATAATACACCATTTTACGTCGGTCCCTGCAACTTAAAATATATTTTCATACATTTCTTAACGCTTAATACGATTCGTCATCCCGTTTAATACACGCCGAGCAGCGAGAGAGGTCAGCGCTCCCAGCGCGACGCCCGCGCCCGTGCGCGCCGTTTGTGCCGTGGTTGTGGTTGACGTCGTGTTGGAAGAAGAAGAACCCGAGATACTGCAGGGTTTTCCTGGATACTCTTCTATTGATGACAATGTAGCACCGTACGAAATTCAATCAATTGAAGATCTTATTGAGAATGTGAACAACACACAAAACGAAGCCCTAAGTGATAATGATGAATACGAATATGAGTCAACTCCGGTTTTGTCAAACGCCCAGGCAATACCAGCTGTTTATGATTTAAGACGCTATGTAGCTTCTATGGATCAAAGCGAAGACGCACTGCAAAAGTTGAATTATGTTGAGAATCTTTTAATTGCTAATGCATCTAAATCTTTTTGTCAAACCAAAATAAGTGATTATTTTAAATAATGTAATTTTAATTACACTACGTATTTAACGTAATTTATAAATGTATAATTACAAAAACTAGAACATATTACATAATAATAAGTAGTACTTTTTTTTATTTTCCCTATCCCGCATAATACGCTTTCTCGCTTAAGACGCGTTTTTGGTAAGGTCCCTGAGAAATCGTCTTAAGCGGGTTTTACTGTATTCTTAGTACTCATTATTTTCTATTTACACATAGTAAATGTTCTAAGTAAATATATGTTCTTATAACTACGTATAAAGGTTCGGAGTATTGAACACGGTAGTAGGAAATGAAATATGAAATTGTTGTGTGTGGAAGGTATTAGGAATTGATTGGAATTGAGACCGAATATTTGGACTCTAATCCGAATTAGTTTTCGGGGTTGATAGGTGCTTTAATTGCATATTGAATATAAGGTACTTTGAAACTGCTTTTAATCAGTCAGTTTGTGTAATGGTATCAGGTACGAGGAATATTTTGAACAGTAGATACTAGGAAAGTGGGTATTTTGTGGATAGTATCTTTCTGTTCTTTTCTTTCTTTTTTCAACATAATTTTTTGGAAGTAATTTATGAATGGTCAAAGTATTGACGGATTTCATGGGAATTGTAGTGAAATCGAAATTATTTTGTATATTATTATATACCAAGTAGGTATTTCGTGGCTATTCTATTAAATGCGGTGTAGTTGTACTATTATGACAAAAAACAATAGACAGAATTGCTTTAATACTGACTTTTAGTATTTTCACCGCTGTATTGTTGGGCCATCACAGAAGGCGAACTGTCATAAGTAATTTTTATCGGATCTCTCGCTCACACTTATGCGAGTTGTACGGCATTGTCATATTTCTTTGACGTGATAGTTCGCACGTGTGTAGTGGCCCAGCTAGTATTGATACTAATGTTATTGATACCGTCCTCAAAATACTTGTAACATCTTCAGAAAACACAAAACCTCCCCATAATTCCACAAGCACCATGTACCAAAAAATTGTCAACAGCACACGAGAAAACTGACGTCTTAATATGATCCCTTTTTTGACCTTTTTATGACACAGGCAACATCAGGCTTCGGGGTATGGGTAAAATATGCATCGTCACATGTTCAGAAGAAATTGAGAAGGGTTTTATTAATGGAGTATATGGTTGAGTTAACACTTTCTCATCATGTACCTTTTCTGCTCACCTCGCATTTTTTAAGCAGTATCATCGTACTTTTCGACTAAGATTGATTGCTTTTAACTCGTCGAGTACCGGTTTTGTAGACACAATTATAGAACAATAGGTTGCGGTCACCGGTGACCGCTTGGTGTTTGACAGTTTAAGGTGTATATGGGATGGTATTAAAATGTGTATGGAACATAGACCTGTTCGCATACTGTGTTGATGAATATATCAAATGTTTTACGCTTTATTTGCTGCCTGTGTAAATTACAGTATTTTTGAATACGACTTTTTGGCTATGGGCCAATTATCATGATTATAGGCTTGGCTTTAAAAACAGTCGAGTAACCTCTACAAATAGTGAAGTAAGTAAGTTATACGACCCAAGCAATAGAGTAGATGCCAAATTTTCATTTTAATATCCGTCTGGTAGATTATTTTCATTAAAACACGTTTTTTTTTTATTTTTTTACAGAAAGGAATACTTTCGACGATACGATCGCGTGACGTCACCTCTATGTACATTTTATACGTAGAAATGACGTTTTAGCCCCCACTCCTAAACTTTGATTCGTTTTATATAGGTAAGTATTGTATTATTATACGACAAAATAAAAAAATACATGTCTAATATTGTTTAATTATCTACCTAAATTACGGACTAATTAGATTTTTAATTTTCATACCCTGTCATCATCCTAAATGTATAGTAAATTAGACATAATTATGAATATATAGTAAATCAGACATATAAATTCCATTCAGTCGTGTTTATTATTTTTAGTCAAAAATAAACAATAATTCTCGCAGAAATAACAAAACTACAGGAACTTGTAAGCAATAAAACTAAAACTGGCTTCCGTTCGACAGATTGATAGTAATTGTATTGAAGAAAAAACAAGTATTTTCAAAGAAAAATATTATTTCTGGCACGCGCTGATGTGAGCTCGACGACTGTCTCTATTCCAACCGGGTCAATCGGAAAAAATAACGGAAAATTAGTCTAATCTTTTTTGTAAAGATTGCGTTTAAATATAGATTGAATATGTAAGTGACATGTAAACGTATGCACCGTATCTCTCCATTGGTTTTGTGATGTAAACATTATTTTAATCTACGTCGAACAATTGTTTATCTTCACTATTCAAGCGACAGATATCAAGGTTGACTGTTAGAGAATGCCACTAGGCATTAAGTCCGCCATTGTACTTACATCTACAAAAAGTGTAAATAAATAAATAAAATATCAACATGTGTTTATTGGTTTTGATTTAAAATTTTATCTTTGCATAATTAAGTATCAATTTCAATGTAAGTAGGTATGTACCAGAAATTATTAGACACTAGCTGTTGCCCGCGACTTATCACTATCACTTTAGTCAGCCCAAACCCTTCCGGTGTACTAAATTTCATCAAAATCCGTTCTGTAGTTTCAGAGAGCTTGACGGACAAACAACCAAACAAAGAAACTTTCACATCTATATCTAATATATAAAATACTCGTGTCACAGTTTTCGTTGCCATACTCCTCCGAAACGGCTTGACCGATTGATGAAAATTTTTCTGCTTATCCGGTATCTATGAGAATAGGCCAACATCTATTTTTCATCCCCCTTAATGTTAGGTTAGGTTAGGTCCACCCCTAAATTTTATTTTTATTTTTTAGACAACATTTTTAATTTGTATTTTTTTATGGTACAACATACAAAAATACATACAATCCTCAATTTTCACCCTTCTACGATTAACCCTTATTTTTAATAGCCATTTTATTAATAATTAAATATGGCAAAACAACTTTTGCCGGGTCAGCTAGTGTATATATATATTAAAGAAAGACGGGTTTGTTCCAACACTTATCACTCGAGATCAGCTTGACCAAATTTCATGGTTTTTAGTTCGTTGGATTTGTCCCGCCCGGAATAGCAGAATACATATTAAAAATAATGAAAACTCGACGAGATCATAATTATAAAAGCCTATCAAATCTATGTGAGGCCGTACGAAGTTCGCCGAGTCAGCTTTTATATTATTAGCGTGATACAGATAGTCATATGTAAAATGTAGATTTCATGACTAAAATTTTATATCAGATGACCAGATTTAGGGTACCAACAATAATGGACATAAACCCCATTCTCATAACTATGCTACATAACTTTAAAGACTGATTTTGAAAAATGCACAAAGTATCACATATTGTCAAATAAACTTACATATTTAATCAATTCATTACGTCCATGACACAAACGAAAGCCGATTTTAATTATAGAACTTTAAGAATACACGTTTTAATAATGAAATACAATATTTTGTTAAATTAATTGCATGGAATATACCTACAGTACAGTTCGGTTTCAGAGGAATTTTCTCCCACGGATCCTCCGATTGTGGAATGAGCTCCCTGCCGTGGTTTTCCCAGTGGGCTACAACATGAGGTTCTTCAAGAGGGCGGTGAATAGGTTTTTTAAGGGTCGGCAAGACGCTTGTAATGCCCCAAGTGTTGCAGGCGTACATAGGCCACGGTAACCGCTTACCATCAGGTGGGCCGTGTGCTTTTTTGCCACCGTCGTGGTATAAAAAAAACCTGGGCCAAATTTTTGGGCAATTTATTCACAACATTTACGCCAAGTAATTATTTTGGTATCAGCTTAATTTATTTGGGTGTTCATTTTACACAATATTGAGAAGTTTACACACATTTTGTGTCCTATTATAGAAATTCGACTTTTTTTGTAATTGCGACTGGTTTGTGACGAAATAAACAAATGAAGGGTCTTTATAAAGACCACAGACACCACAATATAAGAAAATTAATAAATAAAAATAACTATAGTCAATCAGCCAAAACAATGTATACATATAGTATTTTTTTTAAGGGGGGAAAATCATCGAATGACTGCTTTCGCCTGGGTGAGGCGGAAGGGAGTGTCAGACTCTTACTGACTATAAACCACCCCGTTCCTTCTCCTGCACGTCGAGCTGGAGCCCCGGTTACCCGTTAGGTTATCCTACACATATAGGCAGTATTAGCTGCCACAGCTGCAAGTTCAAGGATGTTGAAAAAAAACAGGACATAGTAGCTTGAAGCAACGACTGTGTCACCTGGTTACTATAGACTTACACGCAGGACATATACACAATGACACGAAGGACATCTGGCATTTTCTCAAGTCTTGTAACATACACGCACACATAATACGAAAGATGACTAATTTTTATTTTATCGTCTAGTAGATTATTTAAAAACATTAGACACGTATTTTTTATTTTTTTACGGAAACGAAGAGTTTCCAAGATATATTGATTTGAAATGTCGCGTGACGTCACTTCTATGTACATTTTATACGTAGAAATGGCGTTTTAGCCCTCACTGCTAAACTTTGATTCGTTATATCTAAGTATCATTTTAATATTTTTTCATTATCTAACTGACGGACTAATTACATTTTTAATTTTTATACCCTGTAATCATCCCTGTTAATTCACTAACAGTTTGGTGCTTCAATCATTTCTAAGTGACATTATATTAGCCTTCTTTCAATGTCCTTTTCTAAATAAAAAAAAAACTTTATAACACGAAAAAGACGGGCCTTAAAAATATGTAGTTAAAAAAAATTTATCTTGTAACTTTTCCAAGTATAACACGTTGGCGTCAGTAATATTTTCCCCACATTAAAAAACATAATGGAAATGTAATGTTTGTTAAGGCACATCACATTGTGCCCACAAAACAGTGGAAAGCAAATGAGACGAATTAAAAATGGTGGTCTTTCAGAACGGTCCTCTCTTTTTTTTATTCCACAGTAATTATGCAAAATTTTTAGCTTCGCATAGCACCTTTGGACGGTTTTCGCAACTTAATTAATTTTTTTTCTTCTGTCATAACCGTTCTTTAAGGGATATTATTTAAATTGTAATTAAGAAGGCTTTCTTCAAAATTATTAATGTACACTTATGTTTTGCCTTTTTAGGCAAATTACTTCATTTTGAGCTCGGTTAATATTTATTTTGTAAATAGTAGAAAGTAAAAGGTCACTTACAGCGTAATAAATATATTAAACATTCAAGTGTGGGAGAGTCATGCTTCGGCACAAATGGGCCGGCTCGACCGGAGTGATACCACGGCCTCACAAAAAACCGACGTGAAGCAACGCTTGCGTTGTGTTTCGTCTGTGAGTAGGTTACCGGAGGTCCAACTACGGCGACGCCGATTGCTTACCATCAGGTGATCAGTCTGCTAGTTAAGGGATACGTCATAAAAAAAAAATTAAACGTAAAATAGATCTTAAGACTAATAATGTATAAAACAAAGCATAGTAGCGGTACTTTGAAAAAAAAAAATGACACGTACATAAGTTAGTAGTTAACTAAAAATCGCGAGTTATTCACGTGAATATACTGAGAAAGGCTCTACTAGTTTTGAACTACAGAGGGGTTCTTCCTCATGAGCAGCGTGCGCGGTTGCAGCGATGTCGCGCAGCCTACTAAAGTAAGTTAGTACTTGTTGAAAGAAGATACTTATTAACATTTCTAAAGAACATTTTAAAAACGTGAGTCCTTATTTCAAATCCTCATTTTCCACACACAAAAACTAAATATCAAACTACTCCAAAAGTGATCACACGTTGCTAAGCATCATCTTTGAAGGACGAATAGTGAAAATAACCTTCCATGTTTTGGGTTACGAAGTTAATAATTAATGTTAAAGGGACCACCGCAGGCCCTAATTCGGTACATCTCAAAACTAATGTTTTTACATTCAAAAATTCAACACCTGTTTTAAAAAGAGTTCCTCGTGGTGCAAGACGGTCCGTGGCTCTTAATTTAGGAAATTGCATTCGTCTTGCAACTCGGGAGAACTCTTTCTCGGCTTGGGAGCAGTTACTCACCTTCCCCTACAGGATTCTACACGTGTAAAAAAATTTGGCTGTTAAAAAAAACTTAACCTCACAAATTAAAAGTAATTGTAGTATTTTGAACCCCATTTTAGATCCAAAATTTCCTAACTCCTTTAATAATATTAAAAAAACTCGTTTTGACTACGTAGAATCCAAATTAGGTGAAGGTGATATAAGCGGAGCCGCCAGGCTTTTATTCAGTAGTGACGTGGTTGCTCCCTACTCTTCAGAAACTTTTGAAGCTCTGAAGAGTAAACACCCGCCTGCTAGGGCTGACCTCACTTTTCCCGATCCTCCTGAACCAATTCATATTTTCACCGCAACTATCCAGCAAGTAGCCACAGCCGTTGGCTCCTTCCGATGTGGCTCTGCTGGTGGACTTGATGGTCTGACTCCTCAACATCTTAAGGATTTGACGGGGCCAGACGTCGGGGAAGCCGGTGAGTCTCTTCTGAAGGAGCTAACGGTTTTGGTTAATTTAATGCTCTCCGGTAATGTGACGGATGCCGTTATCGACATTTTGTACGGGGCCAATCTATGTGCCCTACGCAAAAAAGATGGCGGCATACGTCCTATTGCCGTAGATTGTACTTACAGGCGTTTGGCAGCCAAGTTGTGTTGCAGCTATCATAAAGATGCGCTCATGTCGCACTTTCAACCCCTCCAACTAGGCTTCGGCTCAAAAGGGGGTTGTGAGGCTGCCGTACACGCCCTATCATCTTTCTTGAATACAAACGAAAGTGAGGTCATCCTTAAGGTTGATGTAAAAAATGCATTCAATTCCATCAATAGGGACACTTTGTTGGCTGAAGTTAAAAAAGAATTACCTGAAATTTAATTTTACAGTTTTATTTGGCAGTGCTATAGACAACCTTCAAAATTATTATATAAAGACAAAGTTTTGGATTCTGCGGTAGGCTGCCAACAAGGTGATCCTCTTGGTCCAGTCATTTTCAGTCTGGCCATTCACCCTATTATTCGGCAACTTAAGTCTAAATTTAATGTTTGGTATTTGGACGATGGAACCTTAGGAGGTGACGCAGATACTGTTTTCCATGACTTACAGCTTCTGATCTCTAAATTTAAATCCATCGGATTAGAATTAAATATTTCTAAATGCGAAATTTACCTTCCGGACAAAATTATTGACAGACAACGAATTTTAAACACTTTTTCTACCGTAGCGCCGAATTTAAAAATTGTTGATAAAAACTCTCTTCTTCTCCTGGGTTCCCCAATTTTCGAAAACAGTTTCTCTGATTTCATAAACGAGAAAATTAAAAATTTCTGTGACATTTCCGATAGACTTTCCAAAATTAATCTACATTGTGCCTTTACTTTAATTCGCTATTGTTGTTTCGGCCCAAAATTTATGTATTTTCTGCGTGCTTCCCCTCTGTGGAAGCATCCGCATATTCTGGACCAAATTGATCAAATTATCAAATTATCGTGTTTGGCTTCAAGCCACACTACCAATTCGTTTTGGTGGTCTAGGCGTCCGCAAAATTTCCAGTGTTAGTTTACCGGCGTTCATCTCTTCTGTCCACAGTACTAGTACTTTAACAAAAAATATTTTAGCCGGTGTTGACGTTGAACCCGATGTGCCGTGTCTGACCGACGCGATGAACGCCTGGACAGAAACTTGTCCCAATACAGCCTTGCCTGACAACCCTTCCTCCCAGAGACAATGGGACGAGCCGCTTTGCAGGTTGGTGCATAATAATCTAATTAATACCAGCACCAATCCTGCGGAGTTAGCTCGCCTATTGGCTGTGGGTGAGTGGGAATCAGGTCTCTGGCTTCAGGCACTTCCGTCATTCAATATTGGCACGATGTTGAATGACTCAACTTTTCGGCTTGCTGCCTGCTTGCGTGTAGGTGCACCCTGTGTTTCTCCGCATCGCTGTAAATGCGGTGAGATGGTCGACCACCTCGGCCACCACGGCCTATCGTGTAGCAGAAGCGCGGGCCGGATAGCCCGACACGCCAGCATTAACGACATCATCCGTCGAGCTCTTGTCATCGCCGGTGTACCAGCTGTTCTGGAACCAAAGGGTTTGGCACGCGACGATGGTAAGAGACCCGACGGTATGTCCATTATGCCCTGGAAGCTGGGAAAGTCTTTGGTGTGGGACGCAACCTGTGTCGACACCCTTGCACCTTCTCATCTTCCAGTAACGGCGAGTTGTGCTGGTTCGGCTGCTGCCTCTGCAGAAAACCTCAAGCGGCGCAAGTATAACAACCTTGCTGGTAGTTATATCTTTGAGCCGTTTGGGGTTGAGACGTTAGGTCCGTGGGGTCCGAGTGCGCTTAAATTGTTCAAAAACATTTCGAAACGCCTGGTCGACACATCTCGTGACCAGAGGGCTGGTCTTTTTCTCGGTCAGAGGTTAAGCATTGCCATACAACGTGGCAATGCTGCCAGCCTTCTGGGTACTTTCCCCACTGACGTCGATGCGGACGAGTTTTTCGATGCCTTATAAATAGTTTATGTAAATAGTTGTTTTTGTTTTTTCTATAATTAATTTTAATCTTTAGTTGTATATATTTAATTTAGTAATATTTAATTTTAATTTTATTTAAGTAATAGTTAGTTTTAATTTAAGTTTTTTTAATGTATGTTTTTACTCCAACGAACACAAAATTGGTTTCAATGTGAGGTTTACCTCTATGGAGTTTGAACTTGAAAGGATTTAAAAAGATACATAATATGGAAGTGGAAGAACTATTAATACAATTCATATGTCTTTTAAAAATAAATAAATAATTATTTCTTTTACAACACCTGATGGAAAAACATAGAGCCGTTAAAAAAATTTTTCTGCTTACTAATTCGGAAATAACGGCAGAGGTGACAATTCCATTTTATTTTTCCCAAGGTACATTAATACTCCTAGTTATTCCAACTATGTTTCTTCCAATTCATACGCCAATAAATCTAGAAGTTAACAAGTACTAGACTTCTACGGCCTTTAAAAGTTTAGAACATTCTACTAGAATGTATACTAAATTATTGTTTTAGACGATCCTCTGCTTGTATAAAAATGTGAACAAGTTTTATAGGACGAGGGACATAGAAAAATAAGTTGTACGAAATAAAGGGATTTTTCGCATTAATCTTTAGTTATGTTGGCGACCTTTTTTGGAATGGAAAGAGCTCTTTATAAATTTTGTATGAGTGTATGGACCAACTGGTATGTGTTTGATCTGTGTGTGCATTTGTTACGAGGAAGTACGGAAACTATGCAAGTTAATGTTTTTGTGATTCAATTTTCAAAATGGGTTGGATTAAACTGTCAAACACCAAGCGGTCACCGGTGACCGCAACCTATTGTTTTATAATTGTGTCTATAATGACGGTACTCGACGAGTTAAGGCATTGTAGGCAGAATGAATAACAGAATACATCACGCACAAAAAATCACAGAATGGCTACCAACAAAACGTAAACGAAAATCAGTTAGACAAAAGAAGACGTGGCGAGATATATTTTATGAAAAAGTGGGAGCAAGATGAATGCAAGCAGCATGAATCAAAAATCTTTGATTTGAAGAGAGGCCTACGCCAAAGAGGCGACTTCTACCAATATAGATTAAAATAAGTATTAAAAATACATGTAATTAATTAAGTTAGTAGAAACTAAGCCTTTTCTATTTTATTATTTTTATGTTTTAATACATAGAGGTACATATATTGTAAAGGATTAGATAACTTGAATAAATAAATATGCTTAAAGGACTAGACAATATTCTGTATGTGAGTATTTGGGATATTAACAGTAGGTAAGCACTTTTTGCAATTCAATTCAAAAATAGAATTTTCAAAATGTTTATACGATAAAAATTTTGAAAATTCTATTTTTCAGTCAGATTTTTTACAACCATTTCTATGTAAGCTAGTCGTAGGCACATTACGTGACCTACCTTCGTACATAACACGAAACGGTAATAACAATTTCGTTTAAAATAATTACTTAAATACATAAGTTAGTGTTGTAAATAAAAATAAAAAAGTGTGACAGGTTAATTTCAGTGCGATGAAGTATAAAGATAGGTTTGTTGTTTGTCTTTTTATTGCAGTACCGTGACTGTATAAGCTAATGTTTTAAGGTGGTGCTGCATGCCAAGGTTACTGAATGACCAGTAATGTGGCTAGCACGTCAATTCAGTCCTTTCAGCCTCTGTATTAGATTTTCATTTTTATTGTTTTGATGTTAAGGTCGGAAATTTAATGAAAGAAATTGACAGACCTGGACTAGGATGAACTGTTAGCTAAACTGTACAATACACATGTCGAGCTATACGAACCCAATTTATCATGGTCCCACTTTAAATGAGTTTTCGGTAAATTGCACGGTCAGTTTATACTGGTTATGCATAGCTTGATGTGTATCCCTGTTTTTAATTTTTATCTACGTACCTTTTATCCTACGTGTTAGAAGAAAGTAGATAAGAGTTAACACGCGACTGTCCCGTAAGTTTTATTGTTGCATAAGTTGTGTACCAATTCAGCTTATGCGCAGTTAGAGAAATTGATGAAATTGTTCCGTAATAGAGTGGTTTCGGTTTCAAATTGTTGTTTTTAATTGGTCAGGTATATTGTCTTTTTTTATTCTTCGACTGAAGGTATGGCTTATTTATTAAATAAGTCAGTTAGTTATTATTGCAATAATTCTTTAGTAGACATAAAAAATTAAGGTATTAAAGATAATTTGGGATTTATGTTTTTGGCAAAATTTAGTGTAATTCAAACTGTGGGAGAGCCACGAATGGGCCACGCTTCGGCACGAATGGGCCAGCTCGACCGGAGTGATACCACGGCCTCACAGAAAACCAACGTGAAATAATGCTTGCGTTGTGTTTCGTCATGTGAGTGAGGTTATGGGAGGCCCAATCCCCTCCCCCTTCCTCCAAAAGGCCGGTAACGCACTTGGAACACATCTCTGGTATTTCAGGTGTCCATGGGTGATGCTGATTGCTTTTCATCAGGTGATCTGTCTGCTCGTTTACCGGAATAAAAAATACCGTTTGCTAAAACTATTAATTTAGTGAGGTTCCAAATAAAAAATATTCAAAAGGCTTTAGATTACCTAGCTCCTATTTAAGTATTCTCTTACTCAAAACTAATGCACTATCCACGAGTAAACATCTGCGTGTAAGTACATTTATTTTTCATCTCGGCGTTCGCACTGAAATGGGTCAAGAGCAACTTCGCCAGGCGTTTCTCGTCTGACGTTCCATAATGAATCCTGTCATTTCTTCGACCACAATTGTTTGACTTTCCTCTCGTTCAAACAATCAGATTCTACTTTCATTTTATACTTGAAAATTACTATTATTAAGAGTGATTGTTCAGGATGGCTATGAAATTGCCTTTTATTACAATAAGGTTTAAGGCAATTATAAAATTAGTGGATAGGATAGTAAGGCTATTCGTTTAACCATTCTTTCAAAGACTTTAGGCAGGTAGACCTGATATATCGATCACAGTATCACAAAATACTTGTTCATGATTTTATCATAGACCATAAAGTCCATCCTAGATCTATACTAGGTTCCTACTCTAAGTACAGTCCAAAGCTAGCAATATCGAAAACGGAATCAAAAACACATTATGTCTAAACCTATTAAGTTCAGCGTCTATACACTTGTCGAACAAAGCACTTCAATGGAACAACTTAAAGGTAATTTTCTTCAGATTTCTATCCATTTGACTATGGTCCTAGATTTTTTTCATTGAAATACTTTTAACGACATATCCTGTTTGTAATCGAGCATGAGTGGACTAGACACCATTAATTTGTCTTTTGTCTAGAACAGGAAGATAAATTGTTTGGGCAAAAAATATTGTGGCTATAAAACCATTATGTTTCGCAGCCGTTTATTGCGACATTCTTGTTTGGCTTATTTGTCTGTATAGTTTACTTTTGTTAAGAATAAATGCGTATTAATTGAGGAATTGGCTATTTGATAGAACTGACCACTAAACTGCCTCGTTGGCCGAGTGGTCGCAAGTGCGACTGCCGAGCAAGGGGTCTCGGGTTCGATTCCCAGGTCGAGCAAAGTATTACTGGGCTTTTTAAAAAAATCTCAGTAGTAGCACGGAGTTTGGAATTGTGCCCGATATATGGTAATAGGCTCACCCCCTATTACATGGGCCTCATAACATAAATAGTAAAAAGTGCATGTTACTTCTGTGTGCACCTCTGCTTACCCCTTCAGGGATAAAAGGCGTCATGTTCTTGTAAACAGTTTTGGTATTTCAGGGATAATAGTTGCGTTTTTGTCATGTTATTTATCCTAATAAGAGATGCAAGCATATCCTCAAAGTCCATGTTAGTTCTAAGAACAATTCTGTACTCAAAATCATTGACCCCATAATAGTTCGTTTTTACTGCAACCAAAATTGTTCGCGAAGAATATCCAGGAAGTAATATATGACATTAAGGTAGTGCAAATACTATATATTTGATTTCTTATTACCCGTAAAACCTACAGAAAAGTAATTCCTACAGTTATAAACCAAACACAATCGAATCCTTTCCACTTTTCCTTATGAGAAAATAACTAAAATTTTATGTCATCGTTATTTTCAATGGCTCCCTTGCCCAAATCGTCCCATTTTAGTTAGATCCTGTAATATATTATGGTAATGTGGGTAAACGCATAATAAATCAGTCTCGTTTAAACCGTCTTTGATTGTGCATCATATTCTACAGTGGCGACGAGTTTTATTTAAAAATAGTAAAATATCAAAATGCCAATCGGGAAAATTCATATCTTTGATCTCGACGGTGGTGAAAACTGGCCAGCATATGTGCGTTTAGTGGAACAGTTTATTTTACTAAACGATATAAAAGATAACCTACGCGTGGCCACGTTGGTGACACACGTTGGAGCGGCGACCTACCGGTTAATGTGCGATCTGTGTGCTCCAGACAATCCGGAAGATAAAACATTTAGCACCGTAGTGGAGCTTGTAAAAAATCACCTGGAACCCAAAAGATCCGAAATAGCCGAACGACACGTGTTCCGTCAGCGGCGGCAGGAGGAAGGTGAAAATATTAAGGTTTTTTTACAAAACTTGAAACACTTGGCTACCCATTGTAATTTCGAAAACCAGTTGGAAGTGAACCTGCGAGATCAATTCGTGTCGGGTCTCCGTAGTGAAGAGATACGATCTCGACTATTTACGGAGACCACTCTCGACTACAAGAAGGCGGTTGGGCTGGCGCTGGCGCTGGAGGCGGCTGAGCAGCACGCGGCTAAAGCCGTAGCACCAGCCGCGCTGTGGGCAGCAGCCGGCCCGGCGGGACTCCAGGCAGACGCGGGCGAGCGCGTGCACCGGGTGAGCGTGGCCAACCAGGCCAGCGCCGCCGGACGAGACGACGCGGCGCCGCGACGTGAAGGGTGCTGGCGCTGTGGCCGGGTTGGCCATGCAGCGCATAGGTGCCGATACAAGTCGTATGTGTGTGAAAAGTGCAAAGTGAAGGGCCACTTAAGGTCCGTATGTGATAACAAGAATGTGAGTGCACGTCGGTCTAGTTCTAAATATCAAAACTTCATAGAAACAGAGTCAGGAGAGTCTGGAAGTGAGGAGTTTGAAGGATGGTATACTATTAAAGGTGAGACAGTTCAAAATGTTAAAGACGGCCCCTATTATTGTGAGCTAATTGTGGAAAATATGAAAGTGTTATTTGAAATCGATACGGGCAGCAAGATATCGGCAGTATCTAAATTTTTTTATAATCAACATCTTTCTACCTTACCAATTGAAAAAGATAACATTAAGTTAAAGTCGTATACAGGTGACGCAATAGTTCCGTTAGGTCGAGTATCTGTGCGAGTCAGCTGTACGGGAGCAAAGCATACCGTACTCACATTGTTTATTATCGAGCACGGCGGACCTCCGCTTATCGGCCGCACCTGGATGCGCGAACTTAAATTAAAATCATTAAATTTATTTCATCTTAAAGAAGATGTTGATCCCTTTGTGATTGAATTAAAACAAGAATTCCCAGAAGTGTTTACTGATAAAATTGGTACTTATAAACATAAATTAACACTCTATTTAACGGATAACACGCCGATATTTTGCAAGTCACGCCCTCTCCCACTTGCATTGCGCGAGCCAGTGGAAAATGAACTTAAACGCTTACAAGATGAAGGTATAATTTACAAGGTTGATAGATCTGATTACGGAACTCCAATTGTGCCAATAATCAAACCGGATGGTTCTATTCGTTTATGTGGCGATTATAAAGTGACGGTTAATAAATTGTTAAAAGATGTTCATTTTCCATTGCCAAAAATTGAAGAAATGTTTGCAGCGCTAAGTGGTGGGGAGCAATATACTAAATTAGACTTAAAAAACGCATTTATGCAACTTGAATTATCTGAAAATTCACAACCGCTCACAGCGATTACTACGCATGTAGGCACGTTTGTTTATCGCAGGGCTCCTTTTGGACTTAAGTGTCTACCTGAAAATTTTCAGAAAATTGTTTCCGAAACATTAAGCGGTCTTGAATATGTAGTAGCATTTATTGACGATATTTGTGTGAGTGGCAGGAACAAATCTCATCATTTGGAAAACTTAAAGAAAGTGTTGTCTAGACTCAGAGAAGCCGGATTAACGATAAAGTTTTCTAAGTGTGAATTTCTAAGGGATGAGGTTTGTTACCTGGGATATCGAATAACCAAACATGGTCTTTACACGGACACATCAAAAGTTAGTGCCATATTAAAAATGCCTATCCCCGAAAATGTATCTCAATTACGAGCTTTATTAGGTTTCATTAATTATTATGCACGGTTTATACCCAACTTAAGTACGATTCTACATCCACTACACGCCCTTTTAAAAAGAGTATTAGATGGGTGTGGTCACAGAGCTGTAATGCTGCATTTGAGGAGATCAAGATGCGATTGACAAGTGACCCGGTACTGGCGCACTACTCTCCGAAACTGCCGCTGGTGCTGGCAGTAGACAGCAGTGCTTACGGCCTGGGCGCCGTGCTTTCGCAGCGCCACCCTGACGGTAGCGAGCGTCTTGTGTGTTGCGCCTCGCGCACACTTAATGACGCCGAGAAGAGATACAGTCAAGTGGATAAGGAGGCGCTAGCCATTGTGTACGGAGTCACGAGACACCATCAATATCTTTTTGGTAGGCATTTTACACTTAAGAGCGATCACAAAGCTTTAAGCTACATATTCGGTCCTAAAAAGGGAATACCGCAAACGGCAGCGAGTCGCTTGCAAAGATACGCGGTTCGGCTTGCAGCTTACGATTTTAATATAGTATTCGTAAACTCGGAAAAGAATAGTAACGCTGATGGGTTATCACGATTACCTTTAACAAAAACTAAGTTGGAAGATCACGACGACGCAGCATATCTTCATTTCGTTGAGGATAGTTTTCCTCTTAGTCACAAGGACATAGCACAAGCGACTAAAGAAGATAAAATTTTATGTAAAGTATACGGTTACATAATGAGTGGTTGGCCGCTTATAGGCGATGTGGAAGAGATGAAATCATATTATCACCGTCGTGAAAATCTACAAATAGATCACGGGTGTATAGTTTGGGGATACAGGATAGTGGTGCCGGAACGCCTGCGTGCACAGATCCTGGAGGAAGTGCACACGGGGCACGTGGGCGTCGTGCGCATGAAGAGCATTGCACGCAGCTACGTGTGGTGGCCGCGCCTCGATAGCGACATTGAGGCGCGCGCCGCCGCCTGCGTCGCCTGCCGCTTGCAGTTGGACGCGCCGCCGAAACACACTCCTGTACCGTTTGTATGGCCTTCAGAACCTTGGACGAGGCTACATGTGGATTTTCTACAGTACCAAGGTAAATACTACTTTTTGATACTTGACTCTCACTCCAAGTGGATCGAAGTGTTTTTAATGGGGACTGGTACATCGGCTCAGTTAGTATCAAACAGATTGAGAGAATGCTTCAGCCGATTTGGGCTTCCTAAATCTTTGGTAAGTGACGGGGGACCGCCATTTCAATCTAAGGAATTCGAGTTGTTTTTAACCCGGAATGGGATTAAGCATATTCTAATAGCTCCCTATCATCCCTCAAGTAACGGTGCCGCCGAAAACGCTGTGAAGACAGTTAAGAAAGTCATCAAAAAAGCGGCTTCTGAAGGTCAGAACATTGATCGAGCAATTAACAACTTCCTTTTGGTATATAGAAATAGCACACATTCAAGCACCCAATGTGAGCCAGCCGTAGCACTGTTAGGGCGGAGGCTGCGTATGCGCTTAGATCTGTTGCGTGCCAACCCTACAGATGCGGTCGAAGCGGCACAGGCCAAACAAGTCGAACATGCTAGAGGTATGCACAGAGAGGTCCAACCTGGAGAACGAATATTGTTCCGAGATTACTCAAGAAACAATCCCAAGTGGGTGGAAGGACAGGTCTCGGAGCGTACTGGAGCTGTAACATATAAGGTAACTACGGATAACGGGGAATATCGAAAACACATAGATCAAATTATGCCTTTACGAAAACTTACACGGTCCTCTAATCCTATTATCACAGACGCCGATAGTCGTACCGTGAACAACAATCCGGAGGACTTTGAGTCATCACCGAATTCACCAGCGACTTCGTCACTTGAAACCTCACATGAATCGCCCGTTGTACATGAGTCTATTTCCGGGGATTGGGTCAATAGTAAACCGAGAAAATTAAATATACATAACAAAAATAACGAATCCTTGGTTGAGCTATAATCTTGTCTGGTAAAGGCCTTTGTTTGTAGTAAGTTATACCGTTTTGTAATAGTTATAATTTTTTTTTCTCCTTCTAATCTTTCATATTATTAGCTATAAATACGAATAGCATTCGTTTTTTTTTTTTGTTTGTGTAAATGTTAGTACTTAAAAAAATACAATAGATAATTTATTTTAGCGATTGTGATTGCAGTTAGGATATTTTATTATATGCAGTATATTGTTTGTTACATAGTATATGGTAATGTGGGTAAACGCATAATAAATAAAAAAAAAATGTTCATACACTCACATGAGTATTATAAGCAGCAGTTTAATTTTTGTTTAACTTACATTCTTTTTGTACATTAATTTCTCGTGAGGGAGGAAATGTAATATATTATGGTAATGTGGGTAAACGCATAATAAATCAGTCTCGTTTAAACCGTCTTTGATTGTGCATCATATTCTACAGATCCAACTACTGAATAACTTATGACGGCGAAATTTGCACTGTACTGAAGGGATTCCAACTACAGATAGTGGAAGCCGACCATACATTCCTAACATACAATAGCCCCCTTTTATATCACCGTTTTAATAACAACAGTTATGGCAAAGATAAAATTATTTATGTTAGCGCTATTCAAAATAGTTTTGTCAAGTTAATATCGACTCTGATAGCCCGAGGAACAAGGTTGGTTTTCAATTAATTGAACTGCTCAGATTTAGATTATTTAATGCTCGCGGCTGCGGTTGTGATGCCTTATTGGAATTGCGAGGCGACAGATATGTTGATTTAAAAATTCTATTTATTTGGAGTATTTTGAATATTATCTGTTGATTAATTCATTATGTAACTAGAATTAGATAAAAAATTATGATAGATATTTTTATGCTTAGATTACTTGGATGAAACTTCATCATAATATTCGGAAGGATTTGACTGCCGACAGAAAACCATTGAAGGCAAATCTTCCACTTTTGTAGATTTTGTGGAGTCTATCATTGCATGTGTTAAAAGTATTAATATTACGCAAATACTACATGTTTCATTAATATTACTTCTAAAATGCCAGAAAAGAGTTTTCAGACGAAATCAAATCAATAGAAACGCTGTTTATCATGCATTTTTAATGGCGACCGCCAAGTATTAGTAGCATCAACCGTGGCCTACCAGTCAATCGATATTGCTTCAACTTTTATTGGCACTTGCATCGTGAGGTCGTAAAATAAAATGAAAGAATATGTGCCAATTTGCAGTACGTTACCCAGTTTGAAGGCCCTCAGGGTAAAGGTGTAAAGGGAGTTCGTAAATGTGCTGATTTCATGTTGGTATAGCGTGTTTTTTTTACGAAGATGTCGTAAAAATGTTCATTTTTACGCTTCTCTTCTTGTAATCTTAACTCATGTAGGTATGTTTGTACAATGATATTCTAAGTTTCGTTAACTATAGTCGTCTTTGAGAAGAAAAATTATAGGGTAAACTCGTTAGAGATGGCCATAGTTTTATCTAAGCAAAATAAAACTAAGAAAAAGTGTTGGTACAATCAATGTCATATTCTTATCATAATTAACAGTAATTAGTCTTTCAAAAATCAACGACAAATATTTATTTTTATAACGGAAAAACATATTATAGAACAATAAAAAAAAATAGAATTGGCCATCTCTCCCAGGGCTTCAGGGTGAGTTGGCCGTAGCTGTACGGGATAGATGACCGGTACTTGACATCCTTTTTCCCTTTCCCTTGCCCTGAATTTCAGCATCTTTAGGTTCTTTTTTGTCTTCTGTCCACATTTGGAACACATATCATTAAACTTGGTACAGTTTTCATGTACCTATCTGTCACAAATAAGACACTGGAGCCAATCTTCCACAAGACGAGTTTTATAATAATTTTCTTCGCATCCAGCACAGTTATCTGCTTCGATTTCTTTATTTTCGTTCACTGTTCGAACACTGGTTCACTGAGATCAGAACTGCTTTCGCTAATATGCCTTAAATCATTATCTATAAGAACTTTTTCTAACAAATCAAAGTAAACACTGACCTCGACTCTGTTCATACCTTGACAACGGGCTATTGAAATTCCTTCAGGCTTTCTCAAAACAATATCTGGGTGTCTGCGTAAAAACATCTGCAGTCAATCATATCCAGCCTATTCCTCTGATTTATTGAATTTATGTTTGATGTTGAATTGCTCAGCAAACTGTGAAAGGCTAATCACTCTTACATCACTAATTTTCAAAGGGAATCCTTTTCCCTGCATTGTTTTATTATGATCACCAAGTTTTTATTCATTCTGATCTCCAAACATAGAGGTAGGTCCCATTAGTCCCTTTTTATTCTTATTAGTCTTGTACCTTCCATCAAGTGTTTTATGAGGTATGTTGTAGACAATTGCTGCTCTATACACCGATATTTCTCAATTGTTTATGGAATTTATAGCAACTTTTAATGAATCCTCACTCCAACAGCCACGAATGGCTATGACTTTTCTCTGATACTTATTTGCAATCTGTAACAAAATATAAGACGCATTAATATCACTTCAAATAACAAAAAATAATATGGCTATCTCACACTGAGTTGATGTGGCCATCTCTCCTTTTTGTATGGGTGAGATGGCCACCTCATATTTTAGGTTTAGTTAAACATCAGTGGACGCCATTCTGGTGTTAGAATAGACGTTAACATTTCATAAATATAATAAAACTAGGAAAACACTAAAAATTGTAATACAAAATAGTACTGCACGACAATGTATGACTACACTACATACTTTTTGCCAAACCTTGTAAAATAAAACTTTATTTACTTACTTTTTTACATAAATACGCGCAGCAACGTCGTCGCACTTTGATCCTGAGAATGACTCGAGGCGTACTGATCGCAATGTAGCGCTATCTAGCTGTGCATGCCAAAAATAATTCGATTGGCCATCTCTCCCGTATGGCCATCTCTAACGAGTTTACCAATGTTTTTTTTTCTAATATCACGGGGAGTTTTGTAGGTAGTACAGTAATAAACAGACCACAGAGAACAATTTTTAAATTAAAATGTTAATAGAGTCCACAGACGAAATACAAAATGCATTAGTCTGAGAACTTCTAACATGTTTCTTAATCAAGTAGTTTAAAATGTAAACTGTTCAAGAACTACATAAAGTTGTAAGTTTAATAGTTCTTATAAGGAAAGAGTTACTTCCTTAATACGATTTAGCCTTAAACAGGGGAGCGTCGCAAAGTCGCACGGAAGGCCGGATATTTTGCCAACGTTTCTCGGAATTATTCGTGAGAATTCGTATTTTATTCTGTATTTAATGTGAAGTTTTAAATTTCGAGCAATCGTTCAAATTCTTTGAACAAGCATTCTCAGAAGCCTGTGTTTTGATGTATTTTTTTTTACTTCGTACTTAACCTCCTTTATGGACAATTTGGAGAATTTTAGACTTTCTGTGGGTATTGTTCAAGAAACTTCGGAACATATAAGTAGTGATGATTCACCGGTTCTGGCTCACGCGTTTGACAGGTCAAATCCGGGAGAATCAGTCGCACCAAACCTTAAAAAAAAAAAAAAAAAAAAAAAAAAAAAAAAAAAAAAAAGGTTTTGGCATGCTCTGATCACGTTTCTGCAGTCCTTTTTTGCGTAGGATGCGTGGTTCTGGAGTTATGCAAATCAATTGCAAATCCATTTATTGTTATCTCATTCATTTCCGGTGCTCCTGACCCTCATCAACGCTCCATTGTTATTATCTATACTTCGAACACCCTTTTGGCGTTCTTATCTATTACTCACTGGTAACCCTCATTATCTTTCATTTCCTATGTCATCAATAAAACACAATCATTCATTTTAATTTTCTAATTAATTTATTACTTTTTTCTACAAAATATGAGTGGAACATCTCATCCACAAAAATATCATTGTACAGTGTGTTCCCTGTAAATATGTTCGTAAAACTATGCATTGAACATCCCTGAAACTTAAATAGCAAATACATTAAGCAATATTCACCACAAACTGAAGTCCAATCATTCTGAATCCTATCAACATTCCAGTCCCATCTCTTACAATTCCTTTTCAAAAACTGAAGATGATATCGCTCAGGTGTTCGTCCATATGAATCAAAATATTGACCGATGCCATTCGCATCGATATGTACAGCTATCCAGTGTGACCCTGGTTTATCATCCGCATCCAAATTGCATATTATATACGTTGGTACATGTGTATACATAGGTAGTCTATTAGCAGCATAAACATTATTTTCTAGACTGACATGAATCTTTTTCATATGCTTTTGTAATTCTAGTGTGTCCATGATATTACTGTTATTAACAAATTATTACAGTACTAATCTATTCAATGGTTGTCATACGAATGTTCAATTATAGTGATTTGTAAATATTAAATATCGCATTCTTTTGGGAATCACAAAACAAGTTCATGCCTGTTGCGATGTGCGATAAATTTGTTGACTCATAGAGTTCAGATAAGAATGGTGCTATATAAGATCGAACAGTTGCAGTCATGCAGTCAGTCTATGGTCGTTTGACCACAGTGGATTGTGTACGTCTACCAATACTACTACGTTTGTGTTACTTACTTCAACGCATCAATGGTCATGGAGGTAAGTGTTTATTCTATTGACAAACTTACTTGTATTTCTGTTGTTGTTTCCTAACGTGTGTGTGTCAGATTAAGTGTAAACAAATTGATATTAACGTGATAACTCTGTTGTTGCAGAGATCATTCAACTTCGCAGACGATAATGAAAATACCTATAAACAGTATTACTACTCGCCACTCTCTCCCCAACACGAAGAAGAGAGTGATGACATCGTCGTTATTAACACAGACGATGGAGGAAAAAGGAAATCGCAACCGATTGATCAATTTTTTGAAGTGACACCAAAAATAAAAAGGAAGAAGCTGCTATCGTCGACTGTGGCACGAGCTGCTAGAGATGGCGTATCATACATCTCTACAAATTCTGACGACGGAGACCAAGCGACGCATCTCATAAAAATTGAAATGTATGATATGAAGAAACTATCCAAGATTCCAATTAGTGATCACTGGAAGCACGCTACCACGAGGATTAAATATTACGTAAAGAATAATAAGGATAGCATCTACGACAACACAAACGGTCTCGTATACAATATTACAAAGACAATAGCAGAAAGTGAAAAAGTTAAAAAATACTTTTTTAACAATGACACTCATTAGTGGATTAGTGAATGTGATTCTGTTTACTTAAAGTACTTCTGTGTACTCATTAGATTTTTAGATGACTTTCCTAGCAAAACACTTAACTGTTACTTACTGTGCTACATACTTTTTTCTTTATTATAAAAATGGAAAACTTCAGTGAAATATGCATCAGTTCTTTCTTTTCCGCACCCATTGAGGAGAATATAGAACAATCCAACAGTGAATTCAATCAGGAGCTGTCTAAAGTTTGTGATGAAATGGAGAAGCGTGAACTGTTCAATTCATCGTATGATGATGAGTTGTATAATCAATGTTTGATGGTTGAAACAACGTTGATGTAAGTATTAGAAGTACAAACTCAATAAGAAATATTATTGTATTAATGTTTTATTTTAAGATTTGTCTAACAATTTTCTTTTTTGTTACAGCCAACAACAAGTTGGAAGAGGTATCAAACAAGGTATCACTGCCGATGAAAATAAGGTTACCAAGAAAGCAAAATTTGACGAAGGAGCTTCTACATCATCAATTGAAACCAATGACGTTGACAACAATAAGGTGGAATGTGATAAATGTCATGTTTATATTAATAAAAGGTATTTAAACAACCATTTAAAAAGCAATACACATAAAAATAATCTTTTAAAATCACATAATTCATTAACGAATGTTACAGTTGTTGAAACCGCTTTTGGCAATCGAATTTTAACATATAGAATTAATAGTAAAACACATCAATCAGGGCAATATTTTGAAACGCCGGAATCGTTTTTAAATTCATTAAAAATCGATATCTTATTTTTGATAAATGAATGTATTCAACAACACACAATTTGTAAAATAAACTTCATATTGCATGCTGATTTCATACAACAAACTAAAGATATTAAAAATACGTTTGATTTTCAAACGTTTAATTACATAATATGTCAAGGAGATGACTTAAATATTTTTTATTCATCATTAATAGACACAGTAGTCGGTAAAATTTGTCAATTTGAAAAAAAAGATAGTGGTTGGAGTCTTAATCAAATTAAATACATAGATATGAATGTTAACAAATTCAACCCCCTACGTGGTAGTTCATACATCAACCTTCCTCAAGATATTAAATCAAAAAAAGCTGTAATCAATGTTAAAAATAATGATAATATGTGTTTCAAATGGGCATTACTCTCCGGTTTATATCCTGTATGTAAAAATGTAGATCGGGTAGCATCTTACGCAATTCATGGAAATAAATTAAAATTTACTGGTATTTCTTTTCCGGTTAAAATTGCAGATATATCAAAAGTAGAGAAATTAAACAATATTAGTATTAATGTTTTTGGTTTAGAGTATAATAAAGAAAAAAAGTGTAATTCTGTTGTAGGTCCTTTATATTTATCAAAATGTCGTACACCTAATCATATTAACCTACTATATATATCGAATGGTACTAACAATCATTACTGTTATATTAAAAACTTATCGCGATTAGTAAGTTCACAAATATCAAGACAACATCATGCAGTTTGTATATGTGATTCATGTTTACTTCATTTCCCATCAAAGGAAAGACTTAATAACCATCAACAATATGATTGCGCGCACATTTGTACAGAATTACCAAACGGTGTGGATTCCAAAAAGGATTGGTTTGGTAAAGCAACCTCAAATAATAAATTAAAATTTGATAAATTCGCGAAAAAATTGGAAATGCCGTTTGTGATTTATGCAGACTTTGAGGCATTTTTGAATCCGATAGAATCATGTAGTAACGATCCATCCAAGCCTAGTACAATTAATATTCAAAAACATGAAGTGTATAGTTTTGGATATTACATTAAATGTTCATATGATAACAGATTATCAAAATATGAGACATATAGTGGGTCAAACTGTGCACAAGTGTTTATGAATCGCCTTTGTGAAGATGTGAAAGCAATAGTTAAAAAAAATAGTTTCCAAAAATGTCCCGTTCCATTATCAGATGAAGAGAAAATTAAAATTTCAAATTCAAACATATGTCATATTTGTGAAATTGAGTTAAATGAAGATCTTTTTTACGATTTTGATTGGCACACTGGTAGTTTTAGGGGTGTTGCACATCAAGTGTGTAGTTCTAAGTACAGAACCCCTCGTCATATCCCAATATTTTTACATAACCTCAGTCACTACGATGCTCATTTCATTGTCCATGCATTAAACCTCGATGATAACAAAGTTGAAGTTATTCCACAAAACAAAGAACGATACATATCATTTTCAAAACAGTTAACAATAAATAATCAACCAGTAAGTTTAAGATTCGTAGATTCACTGAAATTTTTATCGTGTAGTTTAGATCAACTAGCTAAAAATCTTAATGATGATCAGTTTACAGAATTAAAAAGGAACTATCCTACTAATGAAGATTTTTCACGTTTAAGACGGAAAGGTATTTATCCTTATGAATTTATGTGTAATAGTGATTGCTTGAAACATCCATCACTTCCTGATCAACACCAATTTTATAGTTCACTCACAGATTCAAATATTTCAAATGATGATTATAATCACGCAAAAGATATTTGGCAACATTTTAAGTGTAGTAGTATGTCTGATTATTCCAATTTATATTTAAAAACTGATGTTTTACTTTTGACTGATGTATTCGAAAACTTTAGAAAGCTTTGTATAAAAACTTATGGACTAGATCCTGCTCATTACTATACTGCCCCAGGTTTAAGTTGGGATGCAATGTTAAAATTTACAAAAATAGAATTAGAATTATTAACAGACTATGACAAAGTTGCTTTTTTTAAAGCTGGTATTAGAGGGGGTATATCTCAGTGTAGCAATCGTTTTGCTAGAGCAAATAATAAATTCATGGAAGATTATGATAGCGAAAAACCTAATTCATATCTCACATATTTTGATGCGAATAATTTATATGGTTGGGCAATGTCTCAATCTCTTCCTGTTGGTGGTTTTGAATGGGTAGATTCTAATACAGATTATAATGTTTCGGATAACTCTGATTTTGGTTATGTTTTAGAAGTTGATTTGGAATATCCTGATGAACTTCATGATTTGCATTCTGACTTTCCGTTATGTCCTGAAAACATATGTGTGGGTAATACTAAAGAATCTAAATTAGTTCCTAATTTAAATAATAAAAATAAATACATCATTCATTACAGGAATTTAAAACAATGCGTTGAAATGGGGATTAAATTAATGAAAGTACATAGAATTTTAAAATTTAAACAGAGTTCTTGGTTAAAGAAATACATAGACTTAAATACTAGTTTGAGAACGTTAGCTACATCAAACTTTGAAAAAGACTTTTTTAAATTAATGAATAATTCTGTCTTCGGTAAGACTATGGAAAATATTGAAAAAAGAGTAAACGTTAAACTACTAACTCACTGGGATAATCGTGGTAAAGTTTTAGGTGCTCAGGATTGGATTGCAAAACCAGAATTCCATAGTTTATCAATATTTTCAGAACATTTAGTCGCAATACAATTACGGAAAACAAAGTTAATTTATGATAAACCGATTTATTTAGGATTTTGTATTTTAGATATATCTAAGACCCTTATGTATGAATTTCATTATAACTACATGATTAAAAAGTTTCATAATAAAATTAAGTTATTGTACACCGATACCGATAGTTTGATATATCAAATTTTTACAGATAATTTTTATGAGGATATAAAACCAGATCTACTTCACTATTTCGATACATCAGATTACCCGGAAAATAATATTTACGGATATCCAAAAATAAATAAAAAAAAGTTAGGTTTTTTTAAAGATGAGAATAATGGTAAAGTATTGAAGGAATTTGTAGGGTTGCGATCAAAAATGTATGCCTTAGAAATAGAAGATAAATTTATAGCAAAAGCAAAAGGAGTTAACAAAAGTGTTACCAAAAAATGAATATGGAAAATTACAAATCGTGTTTGTTTAATAAAAATGTATTATATTGTAGTATGCTTCGATTTAAGTCAATCAAACACACTATTTTTACACAAAAAATAAATAAAACATCTTTGTCATATAATGATACCAAACGATGTATTATGGACAACAACATTGATACATTGGCTTGGGGACATTATAAATTACGTTAAGTGTAATACTTTTATTTCTGTGTGTATATACAAAATTTGTTTTGATTGCAAAATTATGATATTACTATAATATTATATAATAGTTCATTTAAAATTTATTGTTTGATTGTAAATAGTGCAAAAAATAATTGTAGTTTTTATTTCTGATAAGTACTAAATGTATTAGAAATAGTATACAAAACATTCTGTTTTTCGCAAATTATATGTTTTAGGTATATAATTTTGTCAATATATAGTAATTTTACACCGACATTTTCATTTTTATTTCATCCCTTTAAAACTCTAGACGTGTGAAATGTATCACTTTATCCATCCGTTTACTGCTATTGTGGCAGGACCAAGTGGATGTGGGAAGTCAAATTTTGTAACAAATTTCATAAAATCAGTTAAAGAAATATGTAATTGTGATTTTAATCAGATCACATGGTGCTTTGATGAAATGCAGCCTTTATATAATTTACCAAATGTTAACTATCATCAAGGAATTCCAAATCTTAATATGTTTGATGGTGAAAACCCACACCTTATTATTATTGATGATCTAATGAGAGAGTCTGATGGAAGAATTGTGGATATATTTACAAAAGGTAGTCATCACAGGAATCTTAGTGTATTTTATTTAACACAAAATTTATTTCATCAAGGTAAAGGTCAAAGAGACATTTCTTTAAACTCAAGTTATATAATTTATTTTAAAAACCCTCGAGATAAAACTCAAATAAGATATTTAGCACGTCAAGTGTCACCAGATAACCCAAAATTCATTGAAGACGCCTACAGGGATGCAACTTTCGAAGCGCATGGATATTTAATGATAGATTTAAAACAGAATACAAATGATTTTTGTCGTATCAAGACAAATGTATTCCCATTTAATGGTTACTGCACAGTCTACGTCCCCACGAAAGAGTTTAAATACACCAAGAATCAAACAATTCAAATCATTTCTAAATGATGCATCGTCGACTCACCACGCATAAACATTTGCTAAACGCTTTGCATACGCTTAAACCAAAATATCAAAGAGCGTTACTTAAAACGTGTGATGAAGAAGAAATAAATTGTATTTGTGAATGTATTCATAACGTTTTACAAGGAAAGATACCTCTCAAAGATCAAGATAAACAAAAATTGAATAAACACAAAAATATACTCCGTAAACTGGTGCATAAGTGTACACATAAACTAAGAAAAAATATTATTATACAAAAAGGAGGGGCTTTCTTACCAATAATATTAGGTGCAATATTGAGTGGATTAGTAAGTGGACTAGCCAGTTAACATGGAAAATGCTAAGAAAATGATACTTATTGAACCTGGATTGATTGAAAAATTAAAACAAGAAAATAAGGTTACTAGTAATTTGTCTCGACTAGATATTGAAATGCAAAATATTATGAATAGTAAGACGGAAGACCGAAAGAAGTGGATGTTATATTTACAAACACTACAAAGATACCTTCACTTTACCGAAGAGGATCGTCAACCACTCAGATTACCAATTTATTCTGATACATCTAATGAAGATTCAAATGGATCTAAAATTGGTTTTAAAAATAAAGATAGAGATCTAAAAAGTTCAGTTGATGCTGAATCTTTGTTAGAGGAGAAAGGATCTATTAAAAGTATAGAAAGTGAAGCAAATCCACTGTATTCACCAACACAAATACTCAGTTTAATTCCAAAAACTTATAATAAAAAAGGTGAGTCATTATTAAACTTAATTGGAATAAGTAAAAGTAAAATACGTTGGGACAATGAAGGCACAGTCATAATTGATAATGAAAAAATTCCAGGAAGTAATATTGTTGATTTAATAAATGATTCACTTAGACCCTTAAAAAAAGTGATCCGATAGGGTGGGATAGATTTGCTAAAGCATTAAAAGATATTAAAGTACCACTTACTTATATTGGAAATCCAAAGAGATGTGAGTTTATTAACCAACTTCAAGCAAAAGATCTGAACAAAACCTCTGAGATTGAAGTTCAAGAGTTTTCTACACCGAGCAGTGGAGATAAAAGATCTATAACTAAAATACGTAAAAAGATCGATTGGGAAAAATGGACCCCGTACTAGAAGAAATTAACAGGATTTATTATGATCCATCTAACCCCGCTGGTTTTGGTAGTATTGATAAATTATCAAAAGCTATGAAGGAGAAAATGGATAAAAAGCAAGTAAAGGAATGGTTACAATCACAAGAAACATATACACTACATAAACCCATTCGGAAAAAATTCCCGCGTAATAGGTACATTCTATCAAACATTAATGAGTTGTGGCAAGCTGATTTAAGTGATATGCGAACTTATGCTCAATATAATGATGGTTTCAACTACATACTTTGTGTTATTGATGTATTTAGTAAATATGCTTTTGCAAGACCAATGAAAAAGAAAAACTCAGAAACAACTAAAGAATGTTTTGAAAGTATATTTACTGAAAGTAATTCAACACCTACTCACATACAATCTGATAAAGGTACAGAATTTATTTCAAAAGATGTACAAAAATACTTTAAATCCAAAAAGATAAATTACTATACCACTAACAATCCTGATATTAAGGCTAGTATTGTTGAACGATTTCAAAGAACTCTAAAAATGAAAATGTGGCGTTATTTCACTCATAATAATACTTATAGATATGTCGATGTTTTACAAGATTTAATATACTCTTATAATCACAGCATTCACTCGAGTATTAAGATGTGCCCATGTGATGTAAGTTCCAACAATATTATGACAGTTTGGACTAATCTTTATGATAGAGGATCAAACAAACTTTCTTTAGAAAATTCTAAACCAAATTTCAACGTGGGTGATTATGTTCGAATAACTAAATATAAACATGTTTTTCAAAAAGGATATGAATCCAATTGGAGTGATGAAATATTTATTATATCTTCAATAATTGATAGATCTCCATGGATTGTTTATACAATAACTGATTTACAAAATGAACCAATAGTTGGTACTTTTTATGAAAGAGAATTACAGAAGGTCACTTACAACCCCACCTCACAATATAAAATAGATAAAATAATTGGCACTCGTTATTCGGGTAACAGAAAAGAAGTATTAGTGAAGTGGAGAGGTTATCCAGATAAATTTAACAGTTGGATTTTAGCTTCTAGTTTACAAGAAATATGAATAAAGAAAGTTTTTATTTAACTTTGCTCAGCAATAGTTCAATGGAATACTTTCCTGATAACAAGACCACAAATTTTTCAACAAAATTACCAAAAGCTATGAAATTAGAAGGTGAATGGTCGGTTGGAGTTGTCGAGTTTCAATATCCATGCACCATGTTTACTGTTCAAGATCATGAAAATGTTGTATACATCACAAAAACCATGATAATGCCTAATGAAGATAAACCATCAACAGTGTACTACAAAAAACATATTCCCGCTACCAACTACGATAACGTTGAACATATTTTAAAAACGTTAAATAGTATCAGAGAGAACTTGAAATTTCGTTATGATGAAATAACAAAATTTGTGTCTGTTTCTGTTTTGGATAAAAATATAACTTCCATAACATTATCACCCAAATTAAGTTTACAACTAGGTTATGAACCAAATACAAATCTCCTAGACAGA